>OX344801.1:14697727-15990227 GCA_947034925.1 Eudemis profundana
AAAAAAACGGTGAAATCACTTTTCTTTTATTCTAATGAAGAATCTAAGCACGAAGTTTCAAACCTCTTACTTAAAAAATCGTAGTCTCTCCATACAAATTTTGAACCCCTATTTGAACCCCTTAGGGGATGAATTTCGAAAAATCCGTTCTTATCTCTCACCTACGTCATATGACCATTCTACTGTGAAAGTTTCAAGTTCTTCGCTTTAGTAGTTTCGGCTGTGCGTTGATGAGTCAGTCAGGACTTTGCCTTTTATATATATAGAATAAGATATTACAGTTTTAATAGTTTCCCATGATATATTCAGCCTAGACAGGCATGTGAAAACTTGCGTCAGTAATACATATATCACTGTCGACAGTAACATTATGATTCTATCCTAAATATATATATACAGTTCCATGTTTTGTTATAATGCATGCTTTTTATCCTTTTTATACTAAAACTTGATAATTAATTTTGTTGATTTCCCTGAAACCGAAAATTATTCAGGAAATAACCTCCGTTTTAACGGATAACGTGATGAACTTCAAAAAATAACGAAATTCAGTTTGTGAACTTTCAGAAAAGAAATGCAGTTTTTTTGACAAATAGTTTTAAAACGTGATGGTTGCCACACAACTTTTGACTAAGTGATCTGCAAACTAACGGTTTTTAATAAAAATAATAAAGAGGCCCAGTCTATTATAGGCCGTAAGATAAACGAGTTAGCCGTGCCAGACAAAAAAAAACTAAATCTAAATGTCTGCGGCTAGGTATTTAGTTTTTTGTTAGTCTGGTAATCTAAGCACTACACAAATATAAATACCCAGTTCTATATATATTAATAGAGTATTAATAGAGAAGCGATCAATGTGACGATATCTCTTAGATGTTTTCTTTGTGCATGGTAATTTAATTTCGTGGTTCGTTATCCTATCTTATTAACACTACTGCTATACATGTATAGTAAAGATTTAGCCTTGTCTAGTGCAAAAAAATACTATGGTAAGCACCAGGATACAAAAGTACGTAGAGCAACCATTAAAATATAAATAATTGAAATCAAGTAGCTTGGATATTAGTGAGTGTTAAATGTACGGTTCACAACTCATGTTACCGAGCTAGGCTTTTATATACTTCTAATTCCATTTACATATTATCGTTTACCTCTGCTTTCCTATTTTTTTGTTCCAATAATGTTCAGTTTATAATTTTTGTTCATGAAAACCATTGAAGTTACGAGAAACCTGTCAAAGGTCCTGGGTTCGAATCCCGGTAAGGGCATTGATTTGTGTGATGAGCACGAATATGTGTTCCTGAGTCATGGACGTTTTCTATGTATTTAAGTATTTGCATCTATTAAATATATCGTCGTCTAGTATCCATAACACAAGCCTTATTGAGCTTACTATGGGGCTAGTTCGATTTGTGTAAGATTGTCCCCTAATAATTATTTATTTTATTGATTTATTTATTAAAAAAAGTTTGAGGGTATATATAAAGATAGACTGTAAACAAAGATTCAGACAACTTAATGACCCAAAAAACTTTGTTGGTGATTTGGTGAATGAGAAAAAAATTATAGTTATAAATACAGAAATTATATTGAATTTAATTTCATACTAGGTGTATTTGAACAGGAAGTTCTAAAGCAGTAGATGTTATAGTATAGCAGTCAATGAATAGGAAAAATATACATCATATTATGTCCAATTGTATTTTGATTCCTATTTTTAGCGTCAAAGGTTCGTATGAATGTGATAATATGCATCAATAGGCCAATACGCGATGCATCATTGCGTTGTATCGCTACAACGCACATAAATTGACATTTTCGACTTGTCACCCGGAAAGCTTAAAACATGATTTGAGGACAATAATATTCAATTTATTACATCGATGTCGACGTTTGATAGGCGACGATTCCTGCAAAAATGGACGTGGGCGCGACATATGCTTTACGCCGGAGAATACGATACTCGTGCGTTTATCCAGCCTTTTCAGTTTGATATACATTTATAGGTATATTTTATGGACGACTAGTAGGCTTCGTTCACGGAGGCAATATTAGTTACATAATATCGAATTCGATGTTATTATGACGCATTTAGTAACATTTTCACAAGGGGTCGGATACCGGTATTTTCTCCATACGAAAATACCGGTATTTTTTCTGTTCTGTTCGTTCTTTGGTTTATTTATTTCATTTATTAATCGGACAATCTAATAATACGAAGTCATTACTTAAATACATTATTGAGCCCTTCATAAAAAGCATAAAATAATTTAAAATATTGGGCTAATTCGGGGTTTATTTAAAAATACTGGTTCCGAGCACTGATTTTCACACATAAGAAGTTTGTTCTAACAAAACAGTTTATCTTTGTGCTGGGCGTAATTTGGACGTAATTTGCGTGTAGATAAAATAAATTAAGTGTCTGAGTTTTTTTATTCTGGCTTAGTCACGTAAAAAGTATCCTGTCTATTAAACGGAGTCATAATCTACCTGTACACCAAATTTCATGAAAATCGATATGGTAGTTTTTGCGTGATGCGTGCACAAACAAACAGACAATTATTTAAAAATTAATTTATTTAGGTTTTATCATTCACTTTTTTTGGAAAATCTTTAATTATTAAATTATTATTAATTAAATCAAACGCAGTTTTTCTACAATTTTATTACGTGTATAAAATAGATAGCTAGATAGATAGATTGGCAAGTAAGTCTAATACAACCTCAATATAATGCAAATAAAAAACCAGTCAAGAGCGAGTCGGATTCACACAGGAAGGGTACCGCCGTCGATCAAAAAATACCAAAAAAAACGTTTCTTGTACGGGAAAACCCTTTTATTTATTTTTTTATTATTGAGCGATCAAGTGAAAGGCCCATCCTCAACCAAGTTTTGCTCGGTCGTCAGAGACGCGATAAACAAGCACCGGTGGAGGTGGATCATAAATACTATCTGTAGACCATACACAACCATCGATGAACACGATCCTCAGTCATGAGGGAGCGTCTACAGAGAGATTGACCGAGTGAGCGAAGCGTCTCCGTTTTACTGTCCGGCGGATGTATGTCTGTTCTCCTCTTCAGGTCATATTTCTCAACCGATTCTCATGAAATTTTGTGAGCAGGTTCGATAATTTATATAGAGCCACGGATAAATAATCATGTCCATATTAAAATTTCCCGCGGTGTTGGACTGTCAGTGCCGATCACTGGTGATGACCATACATCGCACTCGAGGGGGCATTCTGCGGGTAACTCAGATGGTAAATTGATTGGTTTACATGTAAATCAATCAATTTTCGACTTGTCGCAATAAGTTATTTGTCATTAGTGTAGAGGTAATTGTAACGGTATTTGTATTATGCAATTCCGAGTAGGTACTTTAGTAACTAATATTATTTATTTATAAACCTTCTGCTGGTGGTAGGACCTTGTGTAGGATCCGCCCGGATCGCTACCACCATCTTACCCATTAACCTGCCGCCCAAGAGCAGTGTTCGCACTGTTGTGCCCAGTGTGGGGTTACGACAGCTGGTGATATTACTAGCATAGAGGCATTCTATCTTAGTCTTCAGGGTTGGCAACGCATTTGTAATATTAAGATTGAAAATGTCCATGGGCCTCAGAAGTCACTTACCGTCAGGTGACCTGTGTGCTCGTTTGCCTTTCCTACGACATAAAAAAAAAACTTGAGGTATACGCAGAATGCCCCCTCGAGTGCAATGGATGGTGATGACAAACTCGCAAGGCCTACAGCTCACAGAGTAGTCATTATGAGAATACCTACTTGTTCATATGATCTGAAGAATAATGAATTTTGATAAAACCTACTCGTACCTCATCATTTATGAAATCTATGGAAATTGTAGACGGTTTTTGGTGTTTAATATAGCACTAAAACTTCATATCGCAACTCAGATTGCACTGACCTTCATGCATTCGTTTTCCTTAACCAGTACTGGATTTAAAACGCGGCGGGCTTAATCGGAAACGGAAAACTGCAACACGCTACGTTATCACACAGCGCCAAATATGTAATTTTAGGATTTTGGAATATAAAATGTATAAAGTAATTTTTAGTTTTGAATCCTATAAAAAATATAACATGTGTAAAAAAGTTTAAGTCTCGCAACCTCTACTACCGCAAAAAGTTGTGAGATGAAATATTAAATATTAAACCAAGTCGGTTAATTTATTACCATATAAATATTACACATCTTTATTTTTTTAATAAATACACAGAAATACATGAAACTTTTTCTTTTATTCACCACGCTCAGAATCTCTTCATTAGTCTTCCTTTGCGTTCGGCAAGTGAAAATATAACAAATACATGAATGATGTACTGGGTTGTGCATGCTGTTGAATATATGACAAACTAATCTAACAACTGTAGCCATGCATCACGTTGGGTCGATTTAGGTATCTTTTTATGTTTATTTGGTAATTTTTACCGATATAATATCAATATTAATTATACGCGAAAACGTGTGTGAGACACGATTGTCTCGGGCTTTAAACAATGGTACTTATGCACATTAGACCAACTGCGTTTAGACGTGACCAGTAGAATTAGTTTCTGTACATCTAGAACCTCATTAAAATCTGTATGTCTTTCCCGTACACGAGACAATGGTGTCCCGGACCTTTGGGAGGCGTGCGCGGAGCCGAAGCTAACGCGTAGAGGCCCTTTCGACAATTTAATGAGAGGCAAAGTGTACACCCCGCGGATGCTGTCCCTGCCCGTGTCATGGGACGCACGCAGAGACAGCCCCCGCCAAATGCAAGGACTATTGTTGATTGATGGAATCTAACTCTACTGGGCTATGGCGGTGGAAATATGGACTAAATACTGGGTTATGGATTGAGACATGACGGCGCCTGTCAGGAAAAGTGTCTCATGGCTTTCGTGGCACTGACAGACCGTGACTTGCCCTCCAATGATGGGCCCCTGTTAAATAAATAACGACATTATGAGCAATGGCCTAGCTAGGGGCAACACCGCCGGTGCCGAGGGCTGCAGGGTGTCGAGAGGTGTGCTGCCCTTTCTCCGAGGGTACTCGCGGCGTTATGCCCTTTAACACTTCCACGCCTGGAGCATATAGCTCTCGCGACTCCACTCTGGACGGCCGGTTAAAGCAAGCCAGAGGCTGCTGACAAAATTATTATTAAGATAATATATCAATGTAAGTTTCTATTCGCTGCAACAAGACCTAGGACCCGTTATGAAATGATCAAGTTGCCAGCCTTGTTTGTTTTCCCTGTCGACTAATGCTTATTCTGTGCTGTCGGGCACCTGCCCAAATTCATATATTTTTTTATTATTGGATAATCTTATTTAAATCGATCTAGTTCCAAGTTTGTTGAGCTTCGGTTTGGTCTGGCATGCCCGAGGACATGTTTGACGCCATGCTACTAATGCATAGCTATAGTAACAAGCACATAGAAATTGGCGAAAATTGAAAATAATACATAAATTGAAATTGTCATAATTACTTAGTCATAAATTCATGTAACACCAATCAGTTCGTTGTTTGGTATTGTATCGTTTTTAATTACAAGTTTTTTGCCCTGGGTTCCATGCAAATTTTAAAATTGTTTTACTCGTATACGTACAATTCAGTGCGAGACGACTAAAATGTCACGAGATTTCCCACTATTGCGTTGTTTGATCACCTGTTGCGCACATAATGAAGCTCTTTGAAATAAAACATAAGTCTGAGGTCCATGCGACGACTAATTATCACAATGCTCGTACGTCTAAAGATTCGTTTAGTCAGCACATGTTTTATCAATATAAAATTGCGATAAGGAACGTCTACAGTCTTAAAGGCAAGCCAGATACCATACATGTTTAGTTTACTCTTTTATACGAATGTCTGCTCCTGAATTTATAAATTTTCGGCAATTGTAGATAAGCCGGTGCTACGAGCGGATGTCCAGCCGACGTTGTATGGGAGGTAACTGTTTATAAAGATATCGAGCGGCGTTGATAAGCAAAAGCCCATATGAGTGTTCGCCGTTGGAATGGCCATACGCCTTTCTGGTTCAACGCGGTATGCGGCGTGTACGCATTAGTTCGCGCGACCTTGATCTCCACGCAGCGCGCTCGGAGTTGCGCGTGTAACTCGTAATATTAGCACCGCCGCGCATGCGAACTGCATCCTCTATAGAATAAGGCAGCGCGTACACTGGATCCGGATGTGACTGAAAAAAAAAACGCTCTGAGACAGCGCGCTTCAAAGGTACTAAGGTCTAATCATTAATTGGCTTTGGTAATCGAATAGATTTTTGGCAATTACGGGAGTATAAACAATCTGATAACTGATTAAAGTATAACACTTTTCATCAGTAAAAGTTACCTGATTTCAAGACTGCATTCGTACTATTACGAAATAATGTCTAACTGTAGAATTAGAGATTATATTATACGTGTACAGTGCGTGTAGTAGGTAAGGTGATAATAGAAATTATTTTTCATCACACTTGCTCGAAAATGGTGTTGTTACACGTAGGTTTTGCGGGCCGTAAATGACCTATTACGCCCTAGGGCGTAATGGTTTTCTTTTTAAATTTGAAACGCTGGTTCTGTTTTACTCTTATTTAACTTAGAGGTTCAAAGGAAACGCCAACTTACTTTTTTAACTTTTATTACTGAAATATTTATTTAAAGAGAACTGTTATTGCAAATACATTTAAACACATATTTCTGTAACATTAATTAAAAGATTAAATAGTGTATTTCAGTATTTTGCAAATATAAAATCAACCATTTTAAGTCTTTACCGCTATGGTTTCCGAACGTGACTTGACATTCGCATTGTCTATGGATATAATGTCACTAATGTCACTGTCTGTTTTACAATTTTATTTAGGTTAAGTAAGGTTATTTTAATCAGATTTTTTCACAAGTGGGATGAAAAACATTGTGTGTGCCACGGGCGGTAAAGGAATTACAAACTCGTGTTATTAAAGCCCTCGGCTTCGCCTCGGCCTTGTAACAAACACTTGTTTGTAATTCCTTACTTACCGCCCTTGATACACAATGTACTATTTATCGCTTTTGGTGAACGAAGTTTTGGTGCTTCCCATAAATAACGGGATCATAAATTTATTGCGAGACAAAATGTTCGCCATGTTCTCATAGTTTAAGGATACTGGAGCCAAATTTTTGATATCTATTGGCATATTGACCTCGCCACGGGAGCTCAAAACTATTTGACTTCAAAATTTTGTATATTTGTTATCAATTATAACAAAATCCATAGAAATCAAGTTTTATGAATATCATTCCTTAGCTATAAATATAATATCTATCTACTATCTAAGAATTATCTGCAGCTTTCTGTACAACTCTAAATTGTATATCTAGTACAGAATAATTGTACATTTTAACTCATCTTGACATCATCTCCAGCCCATAAGTTTTCTATTCAAATCCAAAGTATTCATTCCTTTCCAATTAAGTTCTTAAAGGGTAGCTGGACGCTGGTTCATGGAACCTTTCTCACGTCTTAATTACCATTTAAACTGAATGTGTAAATCGATCTCACGCTTCACCTTAACTTAATGTGAATGGTCACTGTAGAACCAATAAGCAAAGTATTAACTGAGTCGTTAGAATTCGGCAGCTGATATTTGTACGTATTTTTCTTTGGATGACAAAAATCATCCCCTAGGTACATCTTAGAGCAAACTCGAATACTTTTTTACTCTCAGGCCACTGAAGCTCGATCGAAGTGAATGCGGTAAACTCGATCTTATACCTGCGTAATTATCTGTTTTACTTATAACACTCACCACTTTGTTTACAATAACATAAGTCTCTCTCTTTAGTTTTTCGTGTAGTGTGTAAATCGGCTTGACATAATAAAATTACAGAATAGGATATGACTTATAGAGGAACTCCATAAAAAAAATCGGTCAAGTGCGAGTCGGACTCGCGCAGCGAGGGTTCCGTACAAACTAGTATGACTCACGTGAATAGTTCAAGAAAGTTTTTCTTGAGTTATTCATATGGTGAGACAAACTTAACTTTGCTATTGAAAAACTGTTGTCCCCATGCATCGACATAGGTCGCGGTTAGTTTAGTAGCAGCAAATAAGTTTGTGTTACGTACGAATTTTGCGAATTTCTTAAAAAAATATGCATATTAGGAAAATCAAGGGGCACGGTAGTGCCCCCGCCAAGACGAGCCAAGCGAAGAGCAAGGGCACTACCTACCTTTTCTCGAAGCGCTTCGTCGTTTTTTTGAACCCTTATAACTTGGGTTTAGATTATACCAGATAAACAAATTTTTCAGGATATGTTGTTGTCAATAGCGGACTTATTAAACATTTAAAGTTTTTTTGCATAGCTCCCTAAAAAAACGATTATCAAGTAATCAATAATGTACCTACACACAAATGATGATGATGATGAATGATGATGTATGTAATCACAAATGATCTTATGCCGGGGCAGAGATTGTAGGCTCTTGTAAAGTGCCTCAAGTTACTAAATAATTAATATGGCTTACGTCTTAAACAATTTTTCATGCAGTCCAAATTCCGATGACTTATTCAATAACGAGCTAATTCTACAGTTTAATATTCCTGAACTTATGATCTTATTAAATCTGAAGTTATTTTACAGAAATGTACTGATTTATGTTTTCTTATGATTACCTACCATTCGTTTGAATAAACAAAGGAATTGTTATCATTTTCATTACGTGCTAATTGCGTTAGGTTAATCAAGAAGGTCAATTAACTAAATTGTATTGTAATTTAAGTGAAAACTTAAACCTAGTACATTTTGTTGTCTTCGGTTTTCGCGATTATCACTGATTGATTGTACCTAATAAACAGTGGTCGGCACTATCGGGGCAAATCTTCAATAAAACTTTGCAAGCGAATATAATAGAGTGCTTATTACAGTCATGAAAATATTAATATCTTTATACTCACGTACAGTCCGTCAGGAAAGCGAAAAAGAGGAAGACCTCTAGAACGATGGTCAGATGAAATCTCAAAAATAGCAGGACCAAATTGGATGGAAAAAGCCAAAGATAGAAAAAAATGGAAGGAGTTGGAGGAGGCCTGTACTCGAGAGAGGTCCTTAATATCTAAGTAATAGTTAGTTAAGGAAGGATTTGTTTTATAAATTCTATGAAGATTTTATTAATGAGTAATTGTAATTGAACTTATTATGAATGATGTAATTTATTTGTTTATTATTATTAGTATTTTCTATAATATGTTTTTTTTACTTTGCTTAAATCTGAACTGAAACGCATGTGTATGTATCCATGTAAATTTAATTATTGGATAGAGTATTTGAAATCCGAGATTTCGATATAGGTACAGGGTGAAATCGAAGACGTAATCAGAAATTGCTTTTTCAGATTCTGCAAATTGGTAGTTATTTTAAAGCAACTGTACTCACATGAAACAAAAAGAGTTTTTTTTATAATTGTATGCATGAAATAAAACCTCTATGCAAGAAATTATGTTAAACCTATTTTTAGAATCTATTTTTTTGGATTCACCTTCAGGCTATTTCATTTTATAACATTAGTATCATTTACAATGACAACCTATTAATTGCCAATGTTGGACACTTAGTAGGACCTGTGAAACTTGTCATCTTTGAGTCTCTGTTTTTTTAGCAGGGCCACACATTGTTTGCAATTAACTCATCACTTCAGATTTTTGGGTGATTAAGTATAATTAACGCATATAATCTTCTTTATAATTGTGTTCTTATGATACCGTTTTAATTACCGCCCAAAGAATCTGGAATTTCTTAAATTTAACGGGCCTTTGCAGTGAAATCTACCAAAAGGGCTGCCACACTAGATCAGCAATGGTCGAAGCGGCACATAAAAGGCCCAAAACACATCAATAAAAAATAATAAATACCGTTTTAATTTTTAATTAAGTGATATCAAAACCGATCTCGTCTCCGATTTCTCCCTGTAGAGTTATCTAAATTTAACACTGATCTGCCTATAACATTCTTATTTCCTTGCTTGGTTGTAAGTTCTCCTTTATGACAGCTTTACAAATTTTGTTAAAGTTTTACACCGATATTACTTATTGTACATCCCGATGTTAGTTAGGCAAGGGTCGTCTCGTTTGGATTAACTCGTCCACATTCCCAATCCATTCACCTTCCTGATTGGTCCATTATTTAAAATTTTCCAAGTTTCTGCTCCATAAACCAGTAGTAAATGTCTCAAAATCTCAGGCACAATGTAGAGTGCCAAGTGTAGAAATGTTTAGTTACAGTAGTTCGGTGACATTAGTTCGGTTCATCATTTGTTCGAACTGGACTAATATCACCGAATTAAACTAGGCCTATAAATGTAGACGGATCGAGAATATGGACGAAATGGAAATGTGGATGAAGTAGGAAGTTGAAAAATGGGAACGGAGGAAAAGTGAAACCAGGCGTTGTCGGTGTTTCAGATGTATTCTAACACAGACACGTAGGACCTGAGTGCATAGGAATCTATTCTCGCTAGCTCCGTTATAGGCTCCGTTAATGCTCACCATCAGGCGCGATAGGAGTAAGCCTATTTAATGTTAAAAAAAGAATGATACATCTCCTTCAAAATTATTGAAGTTCTTAATCAACGACAACATTACCGTGACGTTCCATTGCTGGAAGAACACACCTTGTTTTATTGTAGTACATATTTGTAATAGGTAACAGATAGATCCTTTCGAAGTGAAGCCATAAGCAAAAACCTGAGGTCTGCTAAAATGTTGGGAAAATGTTTTTCCAGTAATCTTGCTTACTCTATTGTTATCGCTACGAAGCTTGGAAAATAGAACTACTTATAAGGATTCTTGAAAGTGGTCTTGGGCAATTTGGGCATGATAATATTTGATGCTTTAAATTTGTGTATGAATTGCATACCCACAAAGAAGTAAAACTTAAAACTTAAGTAAAATTAAATAAAATCGGAAATAATTAGTAATAAGTCGACAACAGGGTAAATGTCTTATCTCACCGTTTCCTAATTTGAAATGATACAGCATCGCTAACTACATAGTGTATTTCTTGTTTACATACAGTAATACACCTATAGGAGGCAGTAAGAACATCGTAACAAATGTAATTGCTGCAAGGCTTTGCACGTGTCAAATCATGACCCTGTGCACTTTATTATAATCTTCTATAAAACCAGTTAGTTGTTGAAAAGATTAAGTTTAGGTTGTATTATATTATAATAATATAACGACCGTAGGTTCAATTAGCGTAAAGTACTAATCGATTACCCTTACGTCAATACCTACGATCGACGATCTTCTACCTTTAACCGAAACGCTCGTATCGGCAATATGTCCACTCCTTAAAACGCAATAACTTCACAATTGTGCATCGAAGGCCACACATGAGATCAGCTGATGCCATATATTAACTCGTTTACATCTTCGCGAGTTGTCGTGCGCTATCTAGGGTGATCCACATTATAGGTAAGTATTCAAAGTTACAGTTACGAAATAATCTATTACACGTGCCTTCTTTATTACCACCCGTGCTGTTACAAATTTACGTCTTGCCATGCTCAGAATTGGGATTCTCTCCCAAAAATGCCACTTATGGCCAGGGGTGACGTAAAACTTCATCATCAACCGTTCGCAGTCCACTGTTGGGATTAGATTTAAAAAAATATGATGGCTCAGCGAATCAAACCGTGCACTCCGAGACATTTACTTACTTTTCTAAACAGATGAGATTATTTCTTGTAAAACGGCAGACATAGACTGTAGATATTTATATCTAGATTTACTATAATCTACTCGAGATATTTATGAAAAAAAAAACAAATATACATGAATAGATATATATTCTTATTAATTTACCCTCAGGTTTTCCTATAATGTACAATTAACACAACATTGCCAATGTCATCAATTAATTTGACTTTACATCGCGTGCCTATTAATTACATTCAAAACTGTTTGTACGTCAGCACTAGATTATTTCAAGAGGTATTCCTTTTATTTTGTTTCTAATTCACGAGTCTAGGTCCACCTAGCCATTACTAAAAAATCCGTTAGCTTAGCAAAAATAAAACAAAAACTACTCGTAGGTCATATAATATACGGTCAAAAAATTAAAAATAGAACCGTCCGCCTATCAAACGGTGCGCGGAGTGGGGCGCAGACGGCGCGATGACATCACACGATGCAGTGTGCGACCGGCGACCGGCAGCTATTGCGCAATCGCGCGCCCTTGATCTTGACTGCGTTTGCGTCGGCTCGCGCGTACACCGCGCACGACTATACTTAGGCCTAGTTCCTTATGAAGACGACGTTCAAGGGCTCTTGAGTACGCTCGGCGTAAGTCAACTTAGTTATCAATTTCCCAAAATTTCAGCAATGCTATGAAAAATCTGAAAAACATTTTGCAAAATTATGCTTACCTACCTCTACGTACTCGATTTTTTTTACGTTTATTGTATAATTAAAAAAATGAATATGAGATGAAACAAGCGCGTGGAGTAGTGTATGTTTGTTTAGGTGTATCTCGAAATACCATGACTAAACGTTATGAGTTATTATTTCAACCCGGAAACGACCACCGTCCACTGTTGTACTTACATAGTACTCCGACTAAAGACTTCCACAGCGAAAACGGGCGCATGCTTTTTGCCTGCATCAACTTGTGGAGAGCTTAGGTATTCTACGGATCTCATCATTTCTGTTTCGATCACGTAAAAAGACTCCGAGCATAGCTCTCTTCATAGCAGTTGAGTGATGGATGGCTTGTACTAATAGCAAACCTGTGTTTGACGCAGGTTATGGCAGGGGCATTTCTGATAGTGACATCTCTGTCGCATACCGCTCTATCATGAAAACAGTTTGGAAATTTCACTCTACTCGTAACGGCTGTTTGACGATTATTATTTTTGAAATACCGTGAAAACAATGATACCTAGTCTTACTGCTAAGATTTAAATTGGGATTTAATTAAGTTCTTCCAGTTATTTTTGGTATACATTAAATAAACGCAAACGATTTTATAGATTTATGCATACAGTTATGATTTTATTGACTTTAAAATGATTGAATTCGATATAATGAATATAAAATGCTGTAAGTATTTTTATGCCACACCTGGCCATAAAGTGACTTTTTCCGCACGCTGCGCGTACGGGAAAAGTCGCTTTCTGGCCAAGTGTAGACATAAAATGATGTACACAACACGGGAGGTAGTAAAGAAAGCCCTCGATCGCATATTTACGTCCCTCGCTTGCAGCTCGGGCCGCAAACTTCTGCGATCTCGGCCTTTCTTTGTATTACCACCCTAGTTGTGTAATGTACTATAAACCTTGTCTACACTTTCCATTTCACGGAATCCACGGACACGACCCAAAAATCATTAAAAAACGTATTCACGTAACTCTGGAATGGAATTAGGTAAGCTGTATTTAACTGGACTTGTTTTAGGTATGTTTTACATTTCCTATGCCTAATGTTAATTTTCTTTATCAAGTAAAAAAAAATAACGCTTATCATTAATTAATCCTAAAAGGTATTTATTCTAATTTACATACAATGTTGATTCTTAAAGAGTCTATGGCATCGTGTTATGTCAAACCTCAGCGATTAATTACACACAAACAAATATTACCTATAGAACAAGCAGTTAATGCATAGCGGATAATTACGTTTCCATTAGAGTTAAATCACGATTATTAGATCCTGTACTTACTGGGATTTCCTCGCTCCGCGTTGGGCTGATATGATAAAAAATATGGACTATCATTGTGAAGCCTACGTCATCTTGTACGAGGTACATATTATATTATGAAAAAACCTCAGCTGAAGGCCGGGGCTCGCTAACTTCGACACGTGTGGGGATTATCAGTCAGAAAAACGGACAAATTAGCGAAAATACCTTACTATAATTTTCGTTAAAACAATGTCCTATTGATAAGTTTTTATTAAGCCGGTTGATAAAATACTGATGTACGAATGATAATTTAGAAATAGATAAAGGATAATAATAAGTAATAGCGCGTGTAAAATAGGCCTCTGGAGGCTGATAACGGCTACACGTGCGTACGCTGTTTAATTACGTAAGCAGCTATAGCTATGTGACTGGCTAGTTCTGTTGTGCTGCACTTCTGAACTGAAGAGTCGTATAAGCGTATGAGCGTCCATCTTCTATAGGCCGTTCTGGGTTAGCTCTGCATTAACACTGTTAGTCACGACGCACCGCGATCTCAGTTTTGATGTATTGTATCCGAAGGGAAAACCAGTCTCATTACATTATCTAGATATTATTGTGTATACCTATCTTTTGATGTTTATGCTATGCGTGGGCCATCACAGTAGCTTCTCACAGTTTACTGCTGTAAAACTGGATAGTTCAAGAGACAATTGCGTAATCGGTTGAATATGCTTTCCATTTCACGTTGATGATTAGGTGAACTAAACTCAAGATTCAAAGGATACGATCTATCGCGAACTATCGCGGTTAAAATTATAAAATATGGTAATACAAAGAAAGGCCGAGATCGCAGAAATTTGCGGCCCGAGCTGCAAGCGAGGGCCGTAAGTATGCAATCGAGGGCTTTCTTTATTACATCCCGTGTTGTGTACATCATTTTTTTTATGTCTACACTTGGCCAGAACGCGGCTTTATCCGTACGCGCAGCGTGCGGAAAAAGTCACTTTATGGCGGTCTCGTCGCTTATCTCAAGGTTTGACTCAACAGGTTTAGCAATACTGTTGCAGTCCTGCATATTATATTTTTTCAGTAAATCCTCTATATATTTATTGCTTTTGAGTCAGTTCTATGGTATTCATTTTTTGCACTATATTTTATTCCCAGATATTTTAAATTGTTGCTACTCAGATCTTTCATTTAAAACTTGGCTTGTAATGCCATATTGAGTTAGCTTATGTTTTCTGGATTTTCTCCTACTATGATTAAGTCATCTGCATGTAATAGGACATAGAACTTTTCGCCATTTTTATAGTAGAGTCTGCACTGCTTCTGGAAAACCCTTCCTTAATCATGAAATCATTAAATTTATTATTCCACATTGTTGGTGATCTCTTCAAGCCAATTCACAAATGTCGAAAATCTACGTACGTAATCCACGAGTGGTGTTAGGTTACATATAACTACATGATACTATTTTAGAGATTTCTACAACATACTAATAACATTTTTTTTCTGTCTTCCGAACGGCGCTACTAAGTACCAACAAGCTCGGGAACGCGTGGAGGTATCGAGTTGAAATTAAAACCGTATACTCAAGTAGGTCCCTCGAAGCTGTGAAAAAATCAAACTTCTAAGTTAACGTGAAAAAAGATACGGCCGTTTATGCCGCAAAATACGTAAATATCGACACTCTCAAGGAAATCAAAATTTAAGGGGAACTTTCCGTTGACCTAGATCTATGAAATTTGGCAAGTAATACCGTCTTATACTACAAGTATAGGGAAAACTCTGAAAACTATACATTTGTAATAAAATCATTAAAAAAATTTGACTTCGTTTTCCGCGATTATCACTCATAGTAATAAAACAACTTAATATTGAATTTTTATTTTTTAAAGTGGGTAGGTTTGCACAACAGTAATTTTGACAGAGGAAATTTATGATTTTCTCAGTCTACCCGCGACCACGAACGCTGAAAAGGGTTACGAAACGTCGGGACTTAAAATGTAGTAATATACGCGATTTAATCCGTTTAAGTTGTTTTATTACTAAAAAAATTTGACCTATAGATTTGTACGGAACTCTCGGTATGCGAGTCTAACTTGCACTTGACCGGTTTTTTTCTATTTCGTGTCAATAAAGTACGCTTTGTTCTCCCTATTTTATCTAGATAAAGAATGTCACCTTAGTGTTGAGCTGCGTGTGGGCACGCCAGGGATTTAGAACATCGTGATTAAAATAAATTCTAAGAAAACGGGCCTATAGAGACCGTTTTTTGGGTTCCACGAATCAATCGAACCCGCTTACGTCTGAATACAATTCAAGGTTAAACAGCCTAGCCTATCAGATGTTTAGGCTCAGGTAAAGGTAGGGTTGCTGTTACGTTAAAACGGTATTCTGAAGTCAAGACGATTCGTGATTATTCTTCTTCGGAATCGTTAATTTATATGTGAACCGCAAATCGGTAGGTCCGCCAATATCCATAACCATTGGAGCCGAACCAGCAAACTTGAAATAATTTTATGAAATAAATTATTGTCTATAATTATATGTGCGTTACGTGTTTGTGTTGCTCTAGATATTATACAAATAAAATTATAGAAATACCCAAATCGCTGTAATATTCGAAGAGTTCCCTCGATTTTTTCAAGATCCTATCATCAGATCCTGACCTGGTTGGAACGGAACGATCTGCATGGTGTTTTTCAAGCAAAAAATATTTTTTGAATTCGTGCAGCCGTTTTTGAGTAATCAGAGAACACACCGACATTTAAAATGCTCTTTGTTTTGAAGTCGGTTAAGACTGGCTAATGAGAAATGCATTATGAAAAATACCCAAATCGCTATATACGAGTACATATTTGAAGAGTTTCCACGATTTCTCCAAGATCCCATCATCAGATCCATTTGGTTGCAATGGGACCATCTAGGAGGTATATAAAACAAAAACTAAATAAAACAAACCCAAATCAGTCCAGCCATCTTCAAGTAATCGCGTAACAATTTTATGAAACGAGGCGTAGGGGAAATTCATAATAAGATCACACGAGTGTGGCCACGAGCGAAGTCCTCTGATGATGTATCAGTTGCATAAGTTAATATTTAATACAGTCCACTCCGTCTCTTAATAAAATCATACAAATCTGTGAAATACAACCTATTTAAAAAAAACACACTTAAATCAGTTATTTAATGATGGAAATCGATGCGACATTGCAGAGAGAAAGGTTCCTATTTACTTTTAAAGAAAACGTTTTGTTTTTAAATAACATGAGCTTTCTCTCCGATTTCAGCGGTGGGAGCTAGCTCAGACATGGGAAGTGAGCACTATTGCCTAAGGTGGAACAATCATCAGAGCAACCTGCTGGGCGTATTCAGCCAGTTGCTGCACGACGAGAGTCTGGTAGACGTCACGCTCGCCTGCTCCGAGGGTGCCTCCATTAGAGCTCACAAGGTTAGTCATTTATATATTTAGGAGCTATGGTAGCCGAGTGATTCAGACATGCGCCTCTCAAGCAGAGGTCGTGGGTCCGAATCCTAGCTCGTACCAATGAGTTTTTCGGAACTTACGTACGAAATATGATTTGACATTTAGCATTAGCTTTTCGGTGAAGGAAAAAAATCGTGAGGATGCCTGCATACATCGGCGAAGAATTTCAAAGGTGTATGTGAAGTCTTTAATCCGTAGTGGGCTAGCGTGGGGACAACAGCCCATTCACTCTCATCTATGAGAGTAGGCCTGTGCCCAGCAGTGGGACGTAGTTATATAGGTTGATGATGATGATGATACGAACTTCGTGTGGTTAGTGATTGACATAATAATAATATCAAAAATCTTGTAAATTTATTTTCAAACGTGTCACATTCATATATCATACCTACATGGATAAATTAAGTTCCTATCAGAAGTCACTGGCTTTGCCCTGTTCGTGCCAGGACTATTTCTAGGAATTTATCTCATCATCATCAGGCCTACTCTCACAGATGAGCCTGAATTAGTTGGAGACTTTACCTACACCTTTAAATTTCTTTGCCCTATATGTTTCCTAATTATGTTTTTCCCTGAGTGAAAAACGTTAAATTAACCGAATATAATTTTCACAATTCAGGTTGTCCTGTCTGCGTGCTCGTCTTACTTCCGTTCGCTGTTCGTGGACCATCCCTCGCGCCACCCCATAGTGATCCTTAAGGACGTGGGTCTGGACGAACTGCGGACCCTGGTCGACTTCATGTACAAGGGCGAGGTCAACGTCCAGTACTGCCAACTACCCGCACTCCTCAAGACCGCTGAAAGTCTTCAGGTTAGCCATTTGACCTTATATAATTACTTAAGTAGACCGACCCCAAACTTACTTATCTATACAATTATAATTAAATCGTAGAAAGATTGTGTTTGTACATTAAAGATTATAAAAAAGTACCTTACTGTTAGTGTTAAGTAATAAAACTTTAATAAATAGTAGTTGGATTTTTGTCGGTTTGTCTATTTGACTGTTTGTCTGTATGTTTGTGTACACATCACGCAAAAAATTACTGGACTGGTTTCCATGAAATTTGGTGAAGGTACCAACACTACCAACAAGTAGATTAAGATCCCGGTAAACACGTAGGATAGATACTCTTTATTTAACTAAGCCGAAGCAAAAGAGAGATATTTAACTTATTTATTTCACCTTCACGAATGCAGTCGCCAGCGGGTCCACTAGTAATATAATACGAGTATAATTTGGATGGCTTCAATGTCTACACAAATTATGTTCCATCTTCACTAACGGATTCAGGATGTTGGATTGAAAGAGGCTACACCTAGCTGCGGGTATGTTTTATCAAGTTGATTTTAGTGTTCGACCGACATTAGTTTTTACGGCCGAAACCGAAACCGAATTTCGGCTTCCGTCTTACTTTCGACCGACACCGAACTTTCATATAAGGTCATGTTTTCGTGGAAAGAAATAAAATCATAGCAGTCAGTCTTTATTTTTAAAGAACATTATATCATTGAGTCTCTGATATTTGAAGTAATAATAGTATTTTATGCAACAGTTGTATAAGTGGGTTCAAAAAATGCGAATTGCGTGAGTTGCGATACGAGCCGCGAATGCGGCGAGTATCGCAAATAGAGACGCAATGAGCGTTTTTTGACTTAATTATACAACGTTGCATACAATACTTTTTCTACGACGAGGTTTTAAATTATAAAATACAAAATTAATCATAACCTGGAAACAAGGCAAATATGACGTTTGACTGACAGTATGTGTCTATGGTAAACTTTTTTTTTTAATTTAAAATATACTTAAATTAAAAATACTTTTTTTATGTTGGCATCGATGAATTTAGTTCGGAAAATTTTGTTTTTCTTAAAAACCGTAGGAATTTAATTATTTGTTAAGTTGGTAGTTGTGCATTTTTACCGTAAAGTTAAAATTGAGCGCTTAATCCTTGACCTAAGTTTAACCTAGATTTAGAAGTCTGTGGTTGCTAGCAATAACGTAAAGTGACTATAACGACACTAGTGCTGTTATGGGGAATAGAGTATAGACTTCTCTGAACTCATATTATGTATGTTCTTATATTAGTGTTCGTGACCAAGTAAAAGACAGATAACAGTATAGGAGTAGAAAAAGTATATTAATGGATATAACATATGATCAATTCGTATTTCAAATAAATTATTTGTGCTTTTTTGAATAAAGACTGTCCGATCGCATCGCGAAATCTCTCGAATTCATTTTCGGTTACGGCCGTAGTTTCGGCACGATGGCAGCCGAACTCTTTAACTAAGCCGAAACCCGTTTTTGAACCGAAACTAGGCCGAAGCCGAAAGTTCGGTCGGACTCTACTTGATTTCTAAGCAAAATGGAAAAGCACACAAAATTTCATGCTCTGGGGGAGTTCTTGAGCCCCTTACTCTCCTCTCCTCCCCTGGATCTACTACTATTCAACTTCATTATCAGTTAAGATTAGGCGACATCGAAGTCAAATGCTTGCCTATTATGGATAAAAATAGACCTGAAAAATAGCTCAAAACATCTCCCCGAGACTGGCATCGATGACCTCTTTTGACCTCAGACATGCTGACAACACAAGCTTGATATATTGCCATTTTGTAAAAATAATCCGTGTAAAACGCATTTCTTCACTTATTTGCTTCCAAAAAAAGAATTGTTGAGCTAGTAACAGTTTTGTTTTCATCCGAATAAACAAATAACACGTTAAAACAAATAATTTCACAGGCCGGTAATTTATTTCATGATTGATTATGTTATGGGTGGTAGGTACATTTTCTTAAATTATGGAAATCCTTATTCTTAATTAATGTGTCATCAGCATGTCAGATTTCCAGAAGAACATATATACCTGGTTTTCTTGAACCACGCATGACATCAAAAACAACTATGAGTCGAGCTCCAAATTGGATTGTTTATTAGAAGGGTCGCGTCCAGTTAAATTTGGGAACAAATTATTAGAAACCGGTACTCATGCACAAATAAATCATCACTACATAGTATAAAACAAAGTCGCTTTCTCTGTCCCTATGTCCCTATGTATGCTTAAATCTTTAAAACTACGCAACGGATTTTGATGCGGATTTTTAATAGATAGTGTTTATGAAGAGGAAGGTTTATATGTATAAATAAATAAAAAGCCCATTTATTCCATAACCAACTTAAGATAACATAAATAGAAAAAAAACCTATATTTATAATTTATTATCACTTTACTTAACTAACTTTACTATTACTTATCATTTTAATTGCTAGGTCGGTTTGGATCCCTCTCGGGTTAAAGTTAAAGGCCTCCTTCAGTTCATGCCATTTTGCTCTATCTTGAGCTACTTCTGACCAGTTTTTAGCTATATTTTTAATGTCGTCCATCCATCGAGCGCTTGGTCTGCCAGGTCTTCTCTTTCCTTTTGGTCCGGTCCATAACATAACGATCTTTGTGCATTCTTGCAACATGGCCGGCCCACTTCTACTTGGATTTTAATGCATGTTCTAAGGCGTCAATGCATTTCGTTCTTCGTCGTATGTTATCGTGTCGTATTTTCTCGAACAGTTTTATATTTAATATTTTCCTCTCTATGGCTCTCTGACATGTAACAATTTTTTGTTTAGCCTTATAAGTGTACTTCCAAGACTGACTCCCGTACGTAAGTGTTGGTAGTAAACACGAGTCTATTACTTTTTTCTTTAGTTTTATTGGGATGTCGTTTTTTAATATTTCTTTCATTGCCCAAAATTTGTTCCAAGTCTTTTTAATTCTTCTATCGATTTTGTCTAAATTATTTGTTTGCTTGAATGAGAGTTGTTTTCTAAGATACACGAACTCTTGTACTACTTCTATTTCGTCTTTCTCTATATATATAAGGTGTTTCAGAGTTTGTCATGACTTTTGTTTTTTGTAAATTTATCGTTAAACCAATACGGCCGTGCTAATGATATATGCAGTAATTACAGTCTAGAGGTATGGGAAATGTGAACCGTATTCGATTGGAGTAAGGATGACATTTCATAT
Organism: Eudemis profundana; assembly: GCA_947034925.1. Classification (NCBI taxonomy): domain Eukaryota; kingdom Metazoa; phylum Arthropoda; class Insecta; order Lepidoptera; family Tortricidae; genus Eudemis; species Eudemis profundana. The sequence goes on from OX344801.1 coordinate 14,718,917, forward strand.
ACTTCTAGACTGTAATTACTGCATATATCGCTAGCACGGCAGAATACATCTGCTTGCGGTGTTTAAAGAGTTCAGCATGAATTGCAAGTTATTTGTTTCTTCTAAAATAAGGATTATGTCATCTGCAAAGCAGAGATGTGTTAGATTTCTGTTCTCTATTTTTATACCTCTTCCCGACCAGTCTAGATTTTTCAGAACGTACTGTAGGACAGTTATAAAAAGAGTAGGAGAAAGTGGGTCTCCTTGTCTGACCCCTCGTTTTATTTGGATTTCTCTACCTGTGGTCTCAAGCTTTACTCTACTCCTACAGTGTTTATAGATATTCTGAATTATATCAATGTAGATAGGATGGATTTCTGCATCTGAAAGGGCTGCCCATATTGCTGAATGATCAATTCGGTCGAATGCTTTCTGGTAATCTATAAACGCTAACAATATTGGTCTCCTGAATTCGTTATATTTTTCTATTATTTGCTCTACTGTCTGGATGTGATCTATTGTGCTGAAAGATTTTCTGAAACCCGCTTGTGAAGTGTTTAGGTGTTCTTCTATTTGAGGCGTTATCCTTTTTTGAAGGCCTGATGAGAAAGCTTTGTATAAGCTTGACATCAAACTAATAGGGCGGTAATTTGAAATGTCAGTCGGATCGCCTTTTTTATATAGGATTATTATATCTGACTCTTTCCACTCTTCCGGCACTTCTTTTTGATGTATTATTTTATTGAAAAGTATTGCCAAAGGTGTAAGAAGGAGTGGTGTACTCTCTTTAATTAGATCATTTGTGATTCCATCGGATCCGGGGCTTTTGTCGTGTTTCAATCTTTTGATCAGGTCAGGTCAGGTCAGGTCATATTTCTATTTATTGTCTCTCTTTCAAGCTTCTTGCTATTTATTTCTCAACTTTTGTCGTCATATAGAGTCTCGTAGTATTTAGTCGCTATCTCTAATATATCTTGCCTATTTTCCTTGCTAGGTTTTCCGGCTTTTAATTTAGCTATCCACTTTTTATTCGACTCTTTATATGCTCTATTTGTACTTCCTGAGGTCTCTAAGTGTTTTTCTATAGTTAATAGTCTATGTTGCTTGTATTCATGCTTTATTCGCTTATTTACTGTCTTGTACAGTGATTTTAATTCGTTTTTGTCAATATTCGATAGAGGTTTTTTATGTTGTAATTCATGCCTTCGTTGTATCAAATCTAAAGTTTCGTTTGATATTACAGATTCCTTTTGTTTATATATTTCTTCGTCCCTGATCGTAATGCTTGACTCTATACAGTTTTTCAGCTTGCCATAGTAACTTTGAACTGTTTCCGTACTCGTTGTAGTTATAATTTCTTCTCTCTTTGTTTGTAAGTGGTCGAGGTATTTAGTTTTATCTTCTAAAGATTTAAAGGTTCGAGGTAGAGGTTTTTGAAAATTTCTTCTAGTTTTCTTTTGCTTAGTCATTCGCATAGTCGCGCGAATGAGGCGGTGGTCTGAAGGGTACATTATGTTTAAGACTTCAAAGTTTTCAAAACATTTAGGGTGTGTTGCTAGGACGTAGTCGATTTCGTTTCTAGTATTTTTATCTGGCGATATCCAGGGGCCCGTTTCACGAAGCTACAAGTTACAAATTACAAGCGGAAGTCTCTTTTCAATACCTTTTGATAGAAAGAGACTACCGCTTGTAATTTGTAACTTGTAGCTTCGTGAAACGGGCCCCAGGTCCATTTTTTGTTTTTGTTTTTTTTTGAACAACATATTTATTATGGTAAGTTTATTTTCTGTAGCATATTGGATTAGCAGTTCTCCTCTCTTATTTCTACACCCGGAGCCATATTTCCCCGAAATGAAGTGTTCGTCTATTTTTGGTGTTCCGATTATTGCATTGAAATCTCCTAAGATGATCTGTGTCTTTTCTGATACACTACGAGCTTGTTCGACGTTATTATAGAATGCTTCCATGTCTTCATCTGAGGCAGTACTGGTCGGCGCATATACTTGTATTAAGGAAAGCGTGTATTGTTCGAATTTCAAGTTTAAAACCGCAACTCTTTCTGAATAAGCGATGAAGCTGACTATATTTGTTTTAAATTTTTTTCGTATTATAAATCCAACTCCTAGTTGTCCTTTCGTTTGTCCAGAATGGCAAAATATATGAGCTTCGTCCTCTTCCATATTGTATCCATCTCTACGTATTTCGCACAATCCAATTATGTCGTTTTTAAGTGTTTTGATTGCATTTTTCTGTTCTATCATTTTTTCCGAAGATAATAGAGATCTTGTGTTATAGCTACATAAATATATATTAAATTTTCATTTCTTTTCTTGATTTCATTATTTTTGTATTGAACTGGAGGGTTGTGGTCATTTTCCCCCTCGGTGACCGGCCGTTGTGGGGGATTTGTAGATGGTGGTGCCATCTGTGATTGCTATATTTGATTGGGATAATCATTTACGGGTGCTTCTTGGGAGGGATTTTGAGGAGTGTATGTAAATTTTGGTTTTTGAATCACATAGTCCTTAATATTGGCTGTCTTATTTTTTTTCGTAGGTTGATTTTTATATTGTTGAGATGATTCGCCGGTGGTCTCAATAATTTCAGGAGACTTCGACAGGTTTCTCTTGTTATTGTTGCTACGAGAGCTGTAGTTTTCTTTCTTGTCAAGGACAATAAGTTTGTCGTATTTTATGTAAGCTTTTTTTCCTGCTTCTTTTTCTCTTTGTAGCTGTTTTTGTAGTTCTTTCCGTTTGGTTAATACTTCCAAGGGATAGTCTTGTTTTACATAGTGTGGAGTGCCTTTTAAGCACATTTTATTTTGCTGGACTTTTAATTTCAGGCCGACGGTGCTGAATGTTATTATTATCGGTCTTGTTTTCTCGATTTTTTTCCCCGAGTCTTCTAACCAGTTCAATATGACTGTAGTCATACTGAAAATCAGATCGGGAATTTATTATTGTATTTTCCAGCTCATAATAAGATTCTTCCGTCTCCTCTACTCCGAATATAATTAGGTTTTTGCGTCTTGTATAATATGTATAATACATGCATAATATAATAGAGAAACACCGTGCGAAGCCGGGGCGGGTCGCTAGTAAATAAATATCGGGGGACAATCTTACACAAATCGAGTTAGTCCCAAACTAAGCAATGCTTGTACTCTTGGTACTAGACGACGATATACATACTTATATAGATAAATACATACTTAAATGGATAGAAAACAGCATCCATGACTCAGGAACAAATACTCGTGCTCATAACACAAATAATTGCCCTTACCAGGATTTGAACCCAGGACCTCTAGCTTCGTAGGCGGTGGCACTCCCACTGAGCTAAAGGTGTTGTCTAATTAAGACTACTGACTAAAAGAGTTCTTTTTTAAACTAGACAATCATTATTTACAGAGAGGTCATAAGGTTAAGGTATCTACCCTTATGACCTCTCTGTGCACTGTTTTACCCAAATAAATGATTACTGATTCTGATTTTTGATACCTACCTGAACAGTAGTATTGGGTAGATTACGGTAACCTAACCTACATTTGTTTTGGTAATTAGGTATCTAGTGACCGTAAGAATAGTAAGTAGGTAATACCTATTGTTATTTAATGAGATCGGCTCCAGTGAAGTAATAGGCCAAAAACCAAGGTATTGCTTAATGAATAATTTAATGTTTTAGACAGACGTAAACATCGTGAATGAATTAATTGATTGACTTTTTACCTCTAGCTGTCAAGAGCTCTAGTTTGCGTGATCTGTGAACTAGGTAATATTAGGTATATGATAAAACGGGAAATGTAACAAATATCTGAAACAATTAAAATAGCAGTTAGGTCGTGTCAGACACTTTTGAGTGCCTTGTTTCATCATAATTATATTATCACTGGTCTTAGCGTTTGAGAAGTTTTAAAAAATGTAGGTACACGCAAGCTCCTAAAATAGGTACATACACTTATGTACCTATACGAATGTTAACATTGGACATTAATTGATTTCAGGTTAAGGGATTAGCTGAAATGACTACATTAAGCGCAGCTGGTATTGACACAAGAAACGTCCCTGAACCAATGGAAGAGTGCCAATCCCAAGACACCAAAGAGTGTCAAGAAACCCACGAGAGACAAGACGGTTGCGAAAAATGGGAGAGGGAAGAAAGACGTGACGGCAAGGACATGCGGGATTCCCGCGATAGGGAAAACAAAGATCGTGACACAAGAGAAGCTCATGCACGAGAAAGCCGCGAGTCGAGAGAGATCCATAGAGAACACAGAGAACCTAGAGACTTACGAGAACATCGCGAACATCGTGATGTAAGGGAACCTAGAGAAGCGAGAGAACCAAGAGACCTGAGGGAGCCTCGGGAAACTAGAGAGCATAGAGAATCACGAGAGCCGCGCGACCTTCGCGAAGTGCCACGGGATTTAAGAGACAATAGGGAAACCCGCGAGTCTAAAGAAACAGAGCCATCGCCTCCAAGAATATCGCCACTACTGTCAGTTCGAAGATTTCGAAATGAAAACTCAACGGAACCACCGACGCCTACGCATCCTCCGTTGCCGAAGGACGAGCCACCCGACGAGCCAATGCGGCCTTCATCGCCTGAGGACGACGCAGTATCAATACGATCAAATGGAGCACAAAACGATAGCATTGGTAAGTACTCAAAATATGATTTGTTTTTTGTTAATAAATTATTATTTTCAAATTCAGAGTGGGCAGAAAGATATTCATAATCATATCATTATAATAGGGAATATGCATGATATTTTTTATTTACTTTAATAAAAGCTCATTAATGTCACAAACAGTAGGAAAAAAATATTTTTCGGATAACTATAAAAATAACCAACATATAAGAAAAGAAAGATTTATCTCTATCTCTTTCTAGCAAAACAGAATATAGTATGGAGATTGTATGGCGGCCGTGTACTATGACGTCATAGTCCATATCGGATCTCTCTGTCTAATCCCGGTCTGATTAGTGCTTTAAAATGTTTATATCTTCCGTATTTCTGGGTAGATTTAAATTTTATTTTCACTTTATGTCATTTTTTTACGGTGTTTTCATATTTTGTTAAGAAATGTGTTTAAAAAAATTCATGCATATTCCCTGTTGGGGTTAGAATCTGACCAGCCGCATTTGCCACTGGAAAACGACAGCAAGATAATGGTTCAGCTATGGTATAATCCTTTGGGGCAATAGCACAGACGTACCATCTTTATTTACTTTATAGAAAAAACTTCTTTGCATATTAGTAAACATTGACAACACAGATAGTTCAAATCCCATTTCCAGGAACAGAAAATATTAACGCTGACTGGGCTATAATATATTCTGGAGATTTGCGAGTTCGTACGAAATTATCCCGAATACTATTAAAAACGTGAAGATCACACCACATCTCATCAGCTCCGATACAGGGAAAGACTTAATATGTTACCTTCGTCTAAACTTAAAATGCATTCAAATAAAATGCATTAAAATAAAATGCATAAACTTACACCATGTCTGTAAATAGTATTTTATGCAACAGTTGTATAAGTAGGGTCAAAAAATGCGAAAGGCGTGAGTTGCGATACGAGCCGCCGCGGCGGCGAGTATCGCAAATAGAGACGCCATGAGCGTTTTTTGACTTAATTATACAACGTTGCATACAATACTTTTTCTACGACTAGGTTTTAAAATATAAAATACAAAATTAAACATAGCGCGCAAACAAGGCACATATGACATACTAGCTGATGCCCGCGACTTCGTCTGCGGTGTAAATTATAATTAGGCAATTAATCTTAATAGGCAATTAATAGTTTCTGATATTTGTTCATAAACTTTGTTGTAATTAAACAAAACCCTCAAATATTGGGCCCAAAACTGCACAATGCACATTTACCGTGAAAATCAATTCTTAAGTCCATTTAAGGATTATTACCAAAAAATTAAATGCACTTAATAAACCGCTTGTTACTTACACAAAAAAACAATCTACTAATTGCTATATGCTATGCATGGAGTTAAAAACCTTTTACTTTAAAAATTGTACGGGTCCCTAAAAAAACTTTCAACCCCTACTTACTCAACCCGTCTTCGAGATAAATTTTAATGAACCGTGAAATCATTTGAGTTCTATTCAGTTTTAGATACCCTACTTTAAAAATCATTTGGTCCCTTTATAAAGTTTTGGTCCCCATTTATAACCCTTGGAGATGAATTTCAAAAAATGGTTTAACATTTTTTCTGTACCCTTATTGAAGGATCTATGTACGAAGTGTCAGATTTCCTACTTCAAAAATCCTTTGGACCCTATACAGAGTTTCAACCCCCATTTAAACCCCTTTGGGGATAAATTTCAAAAAACTGCAATCACTTTTCTTTTCTTTTTTAGATGAGTTCAAGATCTACTACAAAAATCGTTTGGTCCCTTTACAAAGTTTCAACCCCCTTTTGATCCCTTTTTAGGGATGAAAAAACGGTAAAACCACATTTCTTTTTTCTTATTAAGGAGTCTATGTACGATGTCCCAGATCGCCAACTTCAAAAATCTTTTGGTCCGTATACAAAGTTTCGACCCTCATTTAAACCCCTTTGGGGATGAATTTCAAAAAAACAGCAATCACTTTTCTTTACTCTCATGGATGAGTTTATGTAAGAAGTTTAAGATCTACTATAAATACCGTTTAGTCTCCATACAAAGTTTTGACCCCCGTTTGACCCCTTCTTAGGGATGAATTTAGAAAAACGAAAAATCACTTTTTCTACTCTTATTGAGGAGTTTATATACGATGTCTTAGAGCTCCAACTTCAAAAATCGTTTGTACCCTACACAAAGTTTCAACCCCCATTTTAACCCCTTTGGGGATGAATTCCAAAAAACAGCAATCACTTTTCTTTACTCTTATGGATGAGTCTATGAACGAAGTTCAAGATTTACTACAAAAATCGTTTGGTCCCCATACAAAGTTTCAACCCCCGTTTGACCCCTTTTTAGGAATGAATTTCGAAAAATGGTAAAACTACTTTTCTTTATTCTTATTGAGGAGTTTGTGTACGATTTCTCAGAGCTCTAACTTCAAAGTTCAAATTTTCAACCCCCATCTAACCCCTTTTGGGGATGAATTTCAAAAAACCGTGAAATGACTTTCCTGTACTCATATTGTGGAGACTATGTACGATATCTCAGAGCTCCAACTTCAAAAATCGCTTCAAGCCCCATTTAACCCCCGTTGGGGATGAATTTTGAAAAACGGTGAAATTACTTTTTGCAACTAATCTCCTAGTTTAAAAATCGTGTGGTCCCCATTTAAACTTTCAACCCCCGTTTTACCCCTTTTAGGGATGAATTTCGAAAAAGGGTGAAATTACTTTTCTCTACTTATATTGAAGGATCTATGTGCGAACTCTGAGATCTCCAACTTCAAAAATCGTTGGTGCCTATACAAAATTTCAACCCCCGTTTAACCCCTTTTGGGGATGAATTTCGAAAAACCGTGAAATTACTTTCCTACACTCATATTGTGGAGCCTATGTACAATGTCTCAGAGCTCCAACTTCAAAAATCGTTTTAACCCCCATTTAACCCCTGTTGGGGATGAATTTTGAAAAAAGGTAAAACTACTTTCTTAGACCTTTATCGAGGAGTCTATATACGAAGTCTCAGATCTGTAACTTAAAAATAATTTGGTCCCTAAACAATATTTCAACCCCCGTTTTACCCCTTTTAGGGATGAATTTCGAAAAAGGGTTAAATTACTTTTCTTATCTCATATTGAAGGATCTATGTGCGAACTCTCAGATCTCTAACTTTAAAAATCGTTTGGTGCCTATACAAAGTTTCAAACCCCCATTTAACCCCTTTTGGGGATGAATTTAGAAAAACCGTGAAATTACATTCCTGTACTCATATTGATGGGTCTATGTGCAAAGTCTCAGATCTCCGTCTTTAAAAATCGTTTGGTCCCCATTTAAACTTTCAACCCCCGTTTAAGCCCTTATAGGGATGAATTTCGAAAAACCGTGAAATTATTTTTCTGTACTCATATTGAGGAGACTATGTACGATGTCTCAGAGCTGCAACTTCAAAAATCGTTTCAACCCCCATTTAGGATGTTCCCCATTGGGGATGAATTTTGAAAAACGGTAAAATTACTTTCTTCGACCTTTATTGAGGAGTCTATATACGAATTCTCAGATCTGTAACTTCAAAATAATTTGGTCCCTATACAACATTTCAACCCCCGTTTAACCCCTTTTAGGGATGAATCTCAAAAAAGGGTGGAATTACTTTTCTCATGTCATATTGAAGGATCTATGTGCAAACTCTCAGATCTCTAACGTCAAAAACCGTTTGGTGCCTATACAAAGTTTCAACCCCCATTTAACCCCTTTTGGGGATGAATTTCAAAAAACCGTGAAATTACTTTCCTGTACTCATCTTGATGGGTCTATATGCGAAGTCTCAGATCTCCTACTTTAAAAATCGTGTGGTCTTCATATAAACTTTCAACCCCCATTTAACCCTCTTTGGGGATGAATTTCCAAAAACGGTGAAATTACTTTTTTTAAATTGTATTAAAGAGTCTATGTTCGAAGTCTCAGATCTCCTACTTTAAAAATCGTATGGTCCCCATATAAACTTTCAACCCCCATTTAACCCCCTTTGGGGATGAATTTCAAAAAATCCCTTCTTATCCCTTACTTACGTTATATAACCACCCTACTGTGAAAATTTCAAGTTCCTAACTTCAGTAGTTTCGGCTGTGCGTTGATCAGTAAGTCAGTCAGTCAGTCAGGACTTCTTCTTTTATTTATATATTTAGATGACTGACAATATGATAAATGTGGCGTTATCTGAGAAAAGGGACCTTGTTGTCGGTTCTGGTTTCCGAGATATTCGCGTTTAAAGTAAAATGTCCAAAAAAACATTTTTTCTTTTTTTACTCCATATTAATAAGCAGGATCTAAATTCTAATTTGACGGAAACACAAGTTTTTAAATCGATTTTATATGAGTTAAAACAGCCGTTAAAGTTTAGTAAAAAAGGGACCTTATTGTCGGTATCCCTCTCGTATGGTTTCTGTGCACTCGGTATCGGTTTGGAAGACGTGTTAGTACGGTAGTGCCCCCGCCAAGTCGAGCAAAACAAAGGCACGGCCATACCGTCCTTTTCTTGAAAAAATGGAATGTAATGCAAGTTTCGCAAAGCAATTCTTATACAGCAAAAAAGTTTTGAGATGTAACTGATGTTCAACCAAGTCAGTACGCATATTTCCGACCCCGGACTGTTACTACATTGTAGTAATTTTTGTTAAAAACATTACATACCGCTTTGAACGAACTGTAAGCTTATGATGCTACGCTTTGTCACGCGATAAATAAATGATAAAGCATCCGTCACTCTCACACACTATTTGTTAGAACGTGACGGATGCTTTATCACTTATTTATCGCGTGACAAAACGTAGCATCATAAGCCTACTGATTATCTTTGGCCGCTGGCAAAAAAAAACCTGTGAGATGAGAGCGTTTTTAATGATAGCCTTAATCCATTGGAGAGTAAATATAACCCTTTCGAAAACGAATAATATCGAATGATACACATTTTCTATCAAAATACATTTTTTTCTGAATGAATAAAAAAATGTTGGATTTCTTTCTCTGAATTATATATCTATTGCAGATATTAAATTTATCATTCATGTAAAAAAAATATATGTTTTTATTATACCTGTAATACCTTTTTGTATTATAAAATATGCACCATCAGTGTTCCTTTATTGTGTTTTACTTTTCCAAAATTTGAAGTCCGTTTGATGCCATTTTACTCGCTCAAATATGTTTACACAGGGAAGCAAGGTGAATTTTAGAGAAGCGGCGCCAGTTTACTCGAGTAAAAATAGCTTTCTTTGGAACGTATCCTCAGCTGTCACTGCCATCTTACTGTAACTGTCACTGTAATGTCAATGTCATTGTCAAATGTCAATATTAAATTCGAGTTGGTGTTTATTTCGTTCAAAGACCAAAAAACAAAGAATTAATAAAAATATGTTAGCTTTAGTTTATAATCGAAATTTGATCGTAAATATTGTCCAGTCCCAACCAATTTTACTTCTCTTCCCGACTTGAACGAAATGTTAGTAACCTACACCACAAATTGTATGAACATAATTAACAAAATGCTGTGCTAACTTTTTTTTTATCACGTTTCAGGTATCAACATGACTATAAACAGCCACGGCGTGCTAGGTCCAAGATACTCGCCCGTGGAGCAACGGCTGAGCGTGCTGAACGCGATCTCACACCCGGGTCTACCTCATCCATCCCATGCATCCTTGCCGAGTCCTCGGAACGAGCCCATCGCCGGCCCTTCAGGCCTGCCCCCCGTTCAACAAGTACCCTTGGTAAACCCTAGTTTCTGTAATACAGTTCATCCTGGACTGTGACCTCCCATCTTTGTGTTTCCTCCTCACGAAATTTGCTAGAAGAGCTATTGAGGCCTGTAAATTTCTGAAATTCGAATACTGAATTTAATAAATACTCACGTTTTTGAACAAGTGATGCTTTGACATTCTAATCAACTCAACCTTACTTGGTTCATTCCTTGTATTAAAATATTGGAATGTTTCAGTAATGGAGTGTTTCTGTAATGGAACCATAAATGTGAATTAAGAGCCATGGAAATCCCATGCACTTAAATATATATTGCATAACTCCATCCAATTGTTTTTACTTTTAAGGTCTATTCAGATTAAAGCAGTATCAGTGTATGTAACACCCAGGTGAAGGAATGAATACCGCTACCCATGGCGGTAGCAGATATTGCTCTAATCTGAACAGGCCTTAATCTTTCTTGTTTATGTATGTGACATATAATACCATTTTAAAACAGGCTTAAAAAATAGAGCAAAAAAATGCCACAGAAAATGATTGCTCAAATCCTGTCGGCCCATATGAAATAGATCAATAGTGTTCAAGAGACTGTACTTAGAACTGACAGAAGTTATACCCAAGTAGCTGTTAAATTACACTTAAAGTCAAGTTTTAGGTGATTCAAGTTGTTTCTCCATTCCCTTAATTTGTAACTGAGGTTTAAGAATCAGGCTTAACAATATCAAAATTGTCTTAGATGTTTCATTTCCTGATCCTTTTTATATGATAAGTCCCAAAAAACCACAAAATAACATGCTATCAACCATTTATGGTCAGTGCCATCTATTATCATCATTTGAAATGAAATCTGTAATTACTAAATGTTTTTCTTTTGGGTTTCTTAGACTTCTTATGTTATTTTGTGCAGAAAAAATGGTTCTAGCTATAAAATAAAATAAATTCCAACCAAAACTGATGTGGCCATAAATTCTTACCTCTCTTTTTGTATGGAGTACTAGGGAACTCAGTTTATTTTAAGTGAGGCATTAAAAGTACATTTTTGAATAATTTACCAAGAAATCTGTAAATATAAATATTATTCGACAACTGTACATGTGTTTTAATGCATTATTTCAGTCTTTGAAGAAGGAAGTCGACTGGGACCGAAGTAATGAAGATAAAGGTGGTGAATCATCCACAGATTACCGAATACAGCATGAATCTGTAAGTACTAAACATGTTTATGTACCTTTCAAAGCCTAGTGATATTATGAGATATTTATAGATAGACTATAGTTTTGTTTTTTCAAGAATCTATACTTCTTAAAAAATATACAATAACAGATGGCTTTGAAAGGTTTAAGAAGAGAATATTTTGAATCCCATGTAATATTGATGTTGAAAATATTATCTTTTCAATTGATACATGCTTATAACCATGTTGTCGTAGAATAGCTATTTTTTTTAAAGTTATCACAATGCTGTTTATACTTTACAATGTTAGATTACCAGCTGGACTGAGAAATATGGCCAAAACTATGCTTAATATGTTATGTAAAAATATAACTTGGAAATAGCAAACTGACCATTTTATCGTTTTGTGTCAGTTTATATAAAATCGATGGATAGTGGTTTAAGAAATATTCAGTCATTGCTTTTATAATGTGCTAAAGTAGTGACAATGTGGTGGTAAATAGCATCTACTTTAAATGAATGCTGTTTCATAAAAGCACACTTTTTGTGCACTATTTGAATACTTTTAATTGTAATAAATTGAATGGCAGTATTTAAAGTGAAAAAGCTCATTGTGATAATTTATTATGTGTTTTTATGTGCATTGTGCATGCTGTATGTGTAATTAAGTTTGTTGTCAAGTATTTCCAAATTGTAGTAGAAATACATGGCGACATAGATATATACCCTGTGTGATTTTAATAAAACATTAATCATACCTACATGATTGTCATACTAAATATACTACGATGGTCTTTATTTCTCTGAATTTTGTGGGGCACCTTGGCGTCATCTAACGATTTTCATAAATTCTCTATGTGGGGGATTGCGGGGGTGAACAATTGAGCATGGGAAAACGCATGTTTTTTTTTTTATTTTCCCAGCGTTTTCCATTTCACGTGCAACAAGATCGGTAATTTCACTCCCATCGACGTGAATGCGGTGGCCTCACTGTATAAGGTTGGACTTGCAAATTGGTGTCTTTAGGATCCTCCTGCTCAGATATAACAATAGTATTTTTGTATTTGCCAGTTTACTTTTAAGTCTTACTTTTCAAATTTTAAATTAAGTATCTTTCCGAAAAAATAACGCAATTTAGCAAAAAAAAAAACTACGAGCTACACTTACTTGGTCGCCCCGGTACTAGTTATCATATCATCATCATGAGCCAAGAGGCCTACTTTCATAAATGTGAAAACTAGTTATAAAATTATAGTTTCCTTATATTATCTATTCCATTTTCTATGTATAGGTATAACAAAATTGTAGAAATTTCATGTTTTTTTGCGCATCGCACAAAAACTACCGAACCAATCTCCATGATATTTTACAATCAGGTAGATTATGACCCCGGTTAACACTTCGGATGATTTTTATCCAACTTATATCACCTCCGCGAATGAAGTTGTGGAAGGATCCACTAGTGTATCATATAGCCAGATTTGCACCTGTAGTTTTACTTACTGTAGTATAGCTGCGTTCTTACTTACGTAAGTAAAACTGACAGATGTAAATCTGGTCTAACATAAATATTCAAAGATAATGCATAACCTAAATCACTGATGGGTCAAGGCCGAGAGGAGCACTAAGAAAGGATTCACCGCAAGTTAACCCAGATAACTCTGAAACTATTATTGTTTAATAAAAACAAAAATTTATTCAAAAAACACAGTATAAAAAAAAGCATACATACCATACCTCACAAATCCACTACGCAGGCTTCGTCCATAAACAAAATTTGTATCCACCACAGGTTTCGTCAATACCCCATTGAAACTATTTACCTATCAAAGGTATTTAGTAAGTAGATAGAATTTTGAAATACCATTTTTTAAATGCAAAATTTGAGGCATTCGAGCGGTGTTATAACACCTGGTCGGAGTGTTTGGGCTAACTGGGTTAAGGTCAAACGGGCTAAACGGGCAATATTTTTCTACAATATGTGGCCGGCAAGTCTTGCTGTCTCTTACTTCGTATGCTAAAGCAAGATGCACATAGTTGCCGGACCACAAATAGCAGAAAAATATTCCCTGTTTAGAAGCACATTTAATTTAGTACTATTACTAACACTTGGCAAATTAAAAAAAAATCTGTCTTATATAAATATAAAACCTCGGTGCTGCGCGAAATAACAGACAAAATAAAGACCTAAACTACTACATACTAGCCTGCACTAAACAAGCATATTTGATGAAAATATTTTATTTGGTATTTGCTGTTGTCATATAAATTGAAACTTTCGTAAAAGATTATAGATGATCATGATGGGCTAATTAAAGGCATAAAAATCTATAATATATATATGCACATTAGTTACTGCTATTGGGCTATGGGTCATGGCGCCACAAAGATTCTTCAAAACGGTCCCTTTAAACGACTTCAAGAAAGGAAAATGGGGAAATGAGGTTCTTAGTTCGGATGTATTGTTTTTGTTTGAACTAGACCTAGGCTGCGTCTGCTCTGATCTTATTTTATTTGTGATCAATGTATATTTCTGGCGAGCCTTAATTGTAAATACTTATTTAAAATAAAGTTATATATTAGTTCAGAAAAGGTTTATTAACTATATCTTGCCCATTGATTTACATACATAACTTCAATAGAAATAAACACGATCTACATTATCCAGGCATGAGGTCGGTTAGGACTGCTATTAACAGTTTCCCTATTAATCGCGGCCTATACCCCTGCTACGGCTACACACATCGCGATAACGCGAAGATTCGTGGTTGACGTCTCTTTCTCTGACATACAAAAATAACGAGACATCAATACGCTGCGCGTTTGACATAATAAAAACGTAGTGAGTGTTGAATCTAGAATATTCGTTGTCGTTCCATAATTCATGGGAATAGAACGGACTCTTTTTATCTCGCCTCGACGTGTAATCTCATTCCTCTCGCTTTTCATCTTGTCTGAACTGGGCGTTGTTTTAAGTAGTTTTGATACCTGTTACTTACTAGAACTATTGACAGCGTCTCCCAATGACATTATTACCTTGCCCAATCATTATGCAGTGTAGTTATTGGTGTTTTAAGTTATGTGGACGTTGATTTTGAATTCAATGCATGCTTTTTTGATATGCTGCGCTATTTTGAACATCGAGTACTATGCCTTGCTGTCAAGAAGTTGACCTTCATTTTGTTGGCCATCATTTTTATATCCATTCATTTTGTTTGATATATATTTTGGGCAGATGTATATTTTAACTTTGGCCATATACATGCATTTGTTTGAGTACGAATCGGTGATTCTGTACGCGTGCGCGTTGCTAACCAACAAGGCATTACGCGTAGCGGCTCCCGCGTCACTCCTGCACATTTATTGGGCAAAAATGAGCGTCAACTTCTTAGATAGACGAAATTAAAAATTAACCGAGACTGCATTACCATTTAGACAGTAGTGGTAGCGATATTGCACACAGTTTGATCCGTGGAAAAATAGCAGATGAAAAAGAAGTTGATGTTCTTTTTTGTGGTTGCAGGAGTACGAAGGGTCCGCTAGGGTGCGAATTGAGGAAGGGGAGAGAGGGTACCCTTGCATACACTGCGGCGCGGCCTTTCCCCACCAGAGCAAACTGACCAGGCACATACTGACCACTCACACACTCGACACTCTCAAGTATCGGGACGCCATACTCGGGAGGCCGCTGGGATTGCCCTTGATGGGACAGTTCGGAGATCCTCCTTATATGTCCATACCGACAGAAGAGTCTCCTATAGATTTGGACATCGGGCCCGTCGAGCCGGGGAACGTAGTTTTGTGCAAGTTCTGTGGAAAGAGTTTTCCAGACGTGTCGTCGTTAATTGCGCATCTACCAGTGCACACCGGCGACAGACCATTTAAATGTGAATTTTGCGGAAAGGCGTTTAAGTTGAGACATCATATGAAAGACCACTGTAGAGTGCATACTGGTAAGTTGATAAAAGATTTCTAATAAGTGAACGAATAAATACAAGTTACAAGAGCAAATACAAGTTATCAATCGTTTGTAATTATTTCCAGGTGAAAGGCCTTTTCGGTGTGTCTTGTGTGGCAAGACATTCTCCCGGTCGACGATTCTCAAAGCGCACGAAAAGACCCACTATCCAAAGTATGCGCGGAAATTTTTGTCGCCAAGTCCAGTCGACACGGAGGAGGAGAGCCCGCACCAATGAGTATGGGACGGCTATAGTGTACAATTAACGTATGAGTGTATATTAACCAGTAATATACATTATTATTGGAAATAGTCAATGAGCGAGCAGTGGTAGTTGATTGAACAAATGGAGGACAATATGTTGTAATTTATTAAGAATGTGATTAAACGCCGCAACTGTGATCTGAACGATATGAATAATATTTGATATTTCACTAATAGATAATTGTCACACAAAAGTGGTTACTTCTTGGTTTTCTTATTGAAGATGAGCGTTTATTTTTCTTATTTCGTTTGCTTATGTTTATAAGCGTTTGGAACGTTAGGTGCTTTCTTTACGCTTTAGGTAATATTTGAAATCTCATCGTAGGATGAGTCTTGTAGACGGCATAGCCAAAGTTAGCTAGTGAAGTAAAACTTCTTTTTTAATATTATTTGTTTAAAGTTTGAAACGGATTTTTCGTATGAAGGTCGCTCATTATTCAAGCTTTTTATTTTGAGAATGTTCCTTAAATGAGCTCTCATGTTTAGTTGCCATTTCAAAGCTTTTTAATACTAAACGAGGATTGTAAAATAATTGATTTAGAGCTGACGTAACCTTAGACTTGCATTATTAAATTTATTATAAGTAGTTCATCTCTCAGAGTTGATTTGATAAACCAAATTAAAGATTGATAATGAGTGCTTTAAGTATTATTATTAGAGACCATAGAACAATTGCACTCAATAAAATATAGTTTGTAATGATTAAAAAAATTAGGGATATGAGATTTTTACTAATTTTATGTCTTTCGAAGTAAATGACGCACGCTCCCCTGAGGTAATTCAAAAGCAATATTACGACATATAAAATGTACATAACATATAGTTTGATAATATCGGATTTATAGGAAATTTATTAGAACGTAAAATAATGCTTCAGTAGCTCCGTATTTGGTAACTTGGGGAGGGTTGTGGATGTGTGATCCTGGGAATCAAAGCTTTAAACGCTGTTTCTGTTCTGTCCGAATATAGTCTATACCTCTTCGTCCGAACACTACACCTGCCCTCAGAAGTCATCGCTGACAGGAATCATCGCATTCCTTCCTGTACCTTATTATTTGTGCGTGCAATGTTGAGATGCAAGAGGCATAGTCTAAATATAATAATATATATCAAATTTTCTATCTATTTTCATACTGCAGAACCATATTGTTTTATTGTACAGAAAGTTTCAAATGCTTTATTGATTAATATAGTCAAAGTTATAACTGTTGCTAACTTGTTTATTTTGTTACTGATTCCGAAGGGCCAGTTTATTTTAATTATAACGACACACAGTACAATTCTAATATTTGTTACTACGAAGCATTTGAAACTTGTCTCACAACAACTGTGTTCAGTAAATTCAACAGAGTCAAATACAGGGATACTTTATGGATTATAACATTCAGTTTTGTTCGCTTTTGTTATTTGCTGCTGACCCAGTAGCCTATGGTATGGGATTTCGCAACCACATATAATTAATCCTTTTATTTAACTATGATTTTTCAACTAAAGCTTTGATTTGGTACTGATTGTAAAGTTGGCTCACTTTAGTCGTAAGTTTTCTTGGTAATGTTTCTATTTTTTGTTCTTTATTTGCTTACGGTACTCCCTAGTTCATACAGTTTATTTGTTTAAATTAAGACCGAATATCACTATTGTAAAAAAATAATAAATAATAGATAGTAAACTAGTCGGTAGATAAATACCCTTATAATTATTTTTCAAAATCTATGTGACCTAAGTACATGGGGACATATCATCATTTTAACTATCAAAATTAAAGTGTTTTTGCACTGTCTTAACATACTAACTTGTTTAATTTTGTGTTGTTGGACTAGTATAATAAAATATATATTTAATATCAGATTCTGTTTGAATGTAGGCGTTTGTGGCCTCTTTAAAGTGTATAAGAGGGTTAGTAGCCGTTTATTTGAAAAATATCAATCGAAAGTATTATAGTTATATTAGTAAAAGAACTGTGATATATAAAAAAGTAAGGACACCATCTGGGAGTTAAAATTTCGATCTCAGAATGTGATTTGAGCTGTTCACGCGTATTGGGCCTGAGCGGTCGATGTAATTTTAAAGGGATATTTGTGATTAATTACGTAACTACCTATATGGTTTTATAAAGTCATATTTTTAAATTTATTACTTATGGAGATTTATGGGATAAAATTAAATATCTAAATTAAATTCCAATCTATATTTAGTATCGTTTTTTGTTACGCTTACTATTAGGTCTTGTCAACTCCTTCATTGTCATGATGCTGTTTGAAATGAAATGTTTAATCATTTAATCATTGGTAACATTGTTGCCATTATTAATTTAATTTTGTTCTAAAAAACGGTCACTATCTACGTGATTTTCTTTAGCGATTTAATTATTAGGCGTTCAGCAAAATAAACGCCTAACATTCCGAAATTATTCCAGTGTGGGCAAACATTTTATTTTTATTGCAAATGCCACCGATATTTCGTAATTGTACTTATAATGTATTTTTTAAGTATACTATCTTATTTATATAATCATTGTCCTTATTGCTTTATGTTTGGGAGTACCGTTTGCATATATTTATGCTTGTTTGATTCGATGGAATGTAAAGATACTAAAGATATTCTAATTGTATTGAAAAATTACGATGTGGTAGTGATTTAGGAAGCTCTTCCAAATGCACGTGGTAAGGTTAATTAGGAATAGATTGCGCAGTAATCGTCTCGAGACATTGTTTAAATGGTTTGAAAAATTAAAATAATGTAAATGTGAATGGTGCGCGTCTACGTTTAGGATCATTTATGAATAACTTTGAGTACATTCCACTTTAAATTCCTACTTATCAACAATTTTCATGTTAGTTGATTGTTTGCAGGAAGTTTGTCGTACGTGTATAATTGGCGCAGTCACATGTACATAAAAATATTAATCATAATGGGCAAGGTATGGCTGGAATAGGATATCATTCTTACCTACATACGCATTCTGAAGGCGGCCTTGTACCTTTTAACGTAGATGTATTTTTCAATATTGAGAAAAAAATGTGTAAGTGCGTTAACACGAAACGACAAACAACTGCGACTTAATTTTTTAAATTAAACACTTCTTCTGTATCATGTGTTCAAAAGAGCAGTTTGAATATTATGAAATCCATTACTGTTATGATTATTTTAAAGTACCTACTTTCCCTTTATACACTAGCGAATTTACCGCCACACGGAGTCGAAAAAACAAAATCCAAAGTTGGTATTTAAATTTTTAAACTGTAAATGCATTTTAGTGATAGATTGGTAGATGCGCTACATCCCGGAGCTAGATTGTTCAAAAATGTCTCAAAGGCAAGAAAATGAAAAAAAAAATACACGAGAATGTTGCTATTTGAAAAGCTGCACTCTTTTTATTTTTCGGAGTCGAACGTTACCAAACTTTATAGCAATATGGAAACCTTGATTAATGTTCCTCTTCTTATTTTAAGAAAGATTGAATATTTACAATTTACATAAATAATTAATAGCAATAATATCAATAATAATGAAGCGAATTATCAAATTTGTACGAGTTTTTATCGAAATAGTTTTATAATAGAACAGAATGCAGTTGAAAAACTATTTTGTTTCCTAACTTTCAGAGGTACTATTTATTAATAATCAATTAATATTTATGAATGATAATATAAATAGAATTATATCTTTATGTATTGACGTTGTACATAGGCAGTATGGTGAATGTTGTTAGTCAATTGTAACATACATAACAAGAACAATAGATTCTACGACCCCCAAGTGCAGTTATTCAAATTTTAACATTAACTTATTGTTGCCACGCCCCTGCGATCACTCACGCCGTTAGCACAAATAATATACATATAATATATATATATGTATATAATGTTTACTTAGTCGTTTTTCTTAAGTATCTACAGAGCATGATAACTTAAAAACACTAGCACGATCTCTTCGTTTCAAAATTAGATTTAACGTAGATTCATTTTATATCAAATTGTGACCACAGTTTTATATTTAGAGTGCCTCTTGCCTATACAAGACTTATATAAAGGCTGCAAATCACGGAATATTATATGTAGCGAATAAACTATAGTAAAAGATGTACATTTTATGGTGAAAATTGTAACTTGAGTTATGATATGTAGCCAGCGGGGTTGTATATGCTCGATCGATGGTTTGGGTTGAGCAGTTCCCAAGTGGAAGACTGCTTGGGACGGGGTGGCATCTCCGAGTCTAGCGCATTCCAATCTTGTGATATTATTCGCCGAACAGCCAGGGGTGTTTTATATCTACACTAACAATAGTTTTATTTAAAATAGCCTATAGCACGTTACATTAAGTTTCGTCCACGAGAGCGAGATGTAGGTATTTGTAGTGGGAGCGTTAATTGTTACTTTAAATTAACCTACCAATTTTAAGTGGCATACCTAAATATAGAACTTAATTGCAATTTTTCTAAGTTCCTGTAGGTTTATTGTATATTGTACAATTTGTTTTAATAATAATGTGTTTAATATAAATGAGTTAGATTTAAAATGTTTGTGACTACTATATTTGCTAGCATAATATTTGAAACAGCATTAGTTAACAATTTTCGGTTCCGATGTTGAAAAACAAACACAATAAGCTGTAACCAACATTGTGTTTTTTTTTGACGAAGGGAATAAATATCTTATAACAAGACATAGTTAGAAAAACTAACTATTAACTTTGCTGTTTTCTGAATTATGCTATCAATCATTTTTATTCAGCACAAGTTCAAATAAAGTAGGTCCACTTAATTTATAGAATTGTTTCTTCACCGAGAAATCGATGAATTTTCATAAGCTGTTTTATTTAACAATAATTGTTGACATTGTAGATTAGAAAAAATCTGTTTTGCCTTTTAACAATATTATCTATTGATAGTTCATAATGTTGTAACAAAAAGCTGAACTTTTTGTTAAATATATATTGCAGCAATCATAGTTACAGAATATCAGAAAGATCGCGGATCAAATTGGTGTAATGTTTCGTCAATTGTGCAACAGTCTTAACTGAGACCCTTTGCTGTTGATCATTGTAACTTTTGAAACAAATATAAGCATATCATAGCTGTAAAAATACAATTTTGACAAATAAAAGCTCTACAATCATTACAAAACTATTCTTTTATTATCCTCCCAGTCAAATTTTAATTGCGAGGTATGTTTTCTTTGTTTTAAAAAATAATTATCATTGTAGCAGATTTCCAACTTTGTGCAGATAATTAAAAAATAATGTCTTTTTCAGATGTGTCTGGACATGACTTGCGGTTCACCCAGCATCCCGAGCCCCATTCCACCGCGAAGCCCTACCGCTATGCCGATCTGGTCGCCCTTGCTGGCATTACAGGCGTGCCGTCTACGCAGGTATCTCAGCGATGATTGCATGACTTATCAAAATAGACACCTATTGCACTCTGAGAGGCGTCGGTGCGGTGTCTGTCTCGCCTCCTTCCCCTCCACGTGGCTTCTGGAGCGCCACGCTGCCTTACAGCACGCCTCGCAAGCTTCTTGCGACGATAAACCGTTTGTGTGCGAACAATGCGGACAGAGCTACAGGTACAGATCCGCTTACGTCAAACATCGAGAGCAAAATCACCGAGCGAGACTTCCAGCTGACAAATTATTCACTTGCGACGTCTGCGGCATGCAGTTCCGCTACCTAAAGTCCTTTAAGAAACATCGTTTAAACCATACTTTAGAACGGCTTCATACAAAGAATACTGATCCGAGCGATAACATGGATCAAGTTTCTAGTACTAACGAGGCTTTATTGGGCCGATGTGGTGAAATGGATCTTTCTATCAAAAAGAAAAACCGACCTGAAAGCACTAGGAGCCCTCCCATTGAAGTTCATGATGAACAGGACAGCACCGTAGACTCCAACGGTCCAACTGATTCAATTGTGACAGTCGACGACTCTACCGACTGCAGGAACTCGAGCGCCGAAAGCGAGAGCAAACGAGATGACACTCCCTCCGAAGAGAGAAGACGCGCTCCCGTGTCATTTGCTAGTGTTAGTTCAATTGCAGACAGTTCGGAAAGCGAGTCTCGAGCCGACAGCAAACATGACAGCGCGAGTCCTCACTCCGGTATTATGGGATTCTTGCAAAATGATGATAGGCAGCGTGATAGAGAGAGGAGATTTGCGTGTCCGTTTTGCGGGAAATGCGTTAGGTCCAAAGAAAATTTAAAGTTACACGTAAGGAAGCACACTGGGGAGCGACCGTTTGTATGCTTGTTCTGTGGGCGCGCGTTTGGGGGCAAAAGTGATCTCACACGGCACCTCCGCATCCATACGGGCGAGAGGCCGTACCACTGTGAGGCGTGCGGCAAATGCTTCGCGCGCGCCGACTACTTGTCCAAGCACCTCACGACTCACGTGCACAACGCGCGCTGATCCGCCGCCCGCGGAGCTGAGACTTCTACACTGACCGCGCCGTCCTCCGTTCAATATTCGCATACCTCTATATTTATTGACCGAGTCATATTATAACGTTAAATCGGAATATTTTTTAAAACATTTTTAAACTTTACACGAAGATATAAGCAGGTTTAATTAGAAGCTCACAGGACTGTTTTTATTTTAGAGTTGTTTATGAATAGGTAGTTAATTGAATAATTTATGATAATTATCTAAGATACATCTTGACACGTTAAAGTTGGCGAGGAAGTGGTTGTATAAGATAAATAAACAGCTTACAGAAATTGCCTTTTAGACTACGCGAAGGTCCGTCACGTCATTAGGTATTTATATCTGATAAAACTACAGAACTTCTGTTTGTTGAGGTTGTCAAGTAGGATTTATCTAAAAACCACGTAGTTTAAAATGCCAATTACGAATCGAGATTCTGTAAAATATAAAAAAATAAAAAACCAGTCTCTTTGATATTTCGTTGTATTACTTACATAATAAGTTATTTAACAAAATGCCGATATTCTTTTAGTACCTAAGTATTGCTTAGTTAGTATAAAAGGTGTTATAATGCTGATACCAGAAAAGCACATTAATCGAGCCAAAAGATTCATTACATTAAACATTTATTTCGTGATTATTTTATGTTGCTAATCTTGTTGTTTATTTAATCTTCAATATTGTTAACTCGTGAAGTGTTTCTTCCGTTTATTTATGTAAAAACATTTTATCAGAACATTTACTTCATCGCTACTACACACACATATATGTGACAAGCTTATAAATACCTATTTTTCCCGCTTTTCATGTAATGTTTTCTATTTTCTATTTGCTTAAATAATACCTAAGTGGCAAAAACAACGCGAGTCAGTAGGTAAGTAGGTAGTTGGGTTCATATAAAATACTATATTACCTACCTACCTACATACTGTTTGAAGGGCGAATTTCACCTTTACTTTACATTTAAACTTAATAACGCAAAATAATATTTTTTTTATTTAAATATGTTAAGAAATCAAGATAAAAAAAATTACAAACAGTTATCACACCTTTGAGTCAACTTAAAGTTTTTCTGTAAACTGGTGCATGTCATAACTATTCTTATTGTTAACAGCCTAGGTTTGGAGTTCTTATATCCGTTGCAGAGTTATTAAACCTACCATGCAATACAAACGGGTGATAATATTATTAGATAAATACGTAATAATATATTATTTTATGAATTACGACGTCACTTTTGTTTTTGTTAAAGAAGTGCTTCACATAGTTTCATTTGCCATATTTTTATATGTCATTGTAATTTTAAGATTGAAATAACTCATTCCATTGAAGAGTATCTAGAAAATTGGTAGTCGCGACGATAGGTACGTAAGTAGGAGAATGCAAAAGCTGTGATTTGTATGATTAAGACCAGTCAACCAGTTTAGGACATCGAAAAAGTTTTGTATAATTTTAAATATGAACTAAGCGAATAATTTTAAAGAGCGATAAAATAAGTAAAGGTAGATTTAAGAAATCTCTCTGTGCCAAAATATTTACCTCATACAAATAAACAGTGAAGTATATTATAAAGGAGTTGACACAGTCCCATCTGTGTTAATGATATTACCTACTTTAATTTTTATTAATATGGGACTGTGGCAAAAAGTCTTGTTTGATTTCGTTTTATAGATAATAGTATGTACAACTTATAAAATTAGTTCAAAGTTATAGCATTTTTACTTAATCTATGTATTTACTACATGAAATAAAACCACTTTTTCGTCCAGTCGAACCGAATGCTCCTACGTTAGGTAAGGTGTAGGTGACTCTAAATAAGTTAAGTTACTGCGTTTTAGTACAAACATACTGGCCTGCATATTCACTACAATATGCTAATAAGCGACATTGGTCGCTCTTATACAATGTCAAACTGCCGCAAATGTGATATTCTTTGTTATTGTTCACCTAAAAGGTGGTTGCTTGGAAAATATTGGGATTTCTACCCCCGATCTATCTCATTTCTGCTGAGCAAGATTCGACTTGTTTTCTAACTAGGGAGTTAACCCTATGTTGGTCCAGTTTCAGGACGTATCTGCTTGGAGAGATATCAATCCAGTCCGAGATTAGTGCACTGGGATTATAGTTAGGTACCTACTGGTAAACTTATTTGTCTCAGTTATTACGAATACGATCGTGTCAACATATTATTTTAGGTACCGTAAACTCAGGTTTTTACGGTCCAGTGCACTCAACTATTGTCCAAACTTTGGATTATCCCCTTGTCGGATCAATTTTGGTTTTAGTTGTGTGAATATGAGCAATAATTATAATATATGCTGCATCATATAACTATAGCTAAACGTATTGTGCAACTACATATATAGATACAAGAAATCAACGTACATCGAAAAACTAAATGGCACTCACCTGGGTCCAGACCGGGAATCGAATCCGGTACCTCTGGATTTCCGGCCCAGCGACTCAACCACTCGTCGTCGTCGGTCGTCGTAGCTGTAAAGTTGCGCATTGGGGTGAGATACCTGTGTAATACAAGTTCTTATAGATGGCGTTTAGGTTAAAATCCTATTAAACCAGAATGATATAGAAGTCAAAGTAGATGGCAAAATTGAGGGCGCTTGCTTGCTCCGGTGGACGTGTGGCTGAGTCGCTGGGCCGGAAATCCAGAGGCACCGGGTTCGATTCCTGGTCTGAACACAGGTGAGTGCCATTTAGTTTTTCTCTGTACCTACTTACTTTGATTTCTAGTATCTATATAATGTAACATAAAATCTGGTGTAATTTACCCGCATTAAAAAACCAATGAAGAGACAAAATGTTTCTTTCATATAAAATATTGTGCAACTGTCTACATGAGAGTGTATAATAGTTTAAGCCATAGTTGTGAACACTAGACCATAGACACCCGAGTTTACGGTACTCCGATTTGGTACAATTGCTATGAGCCCAGGCCTCAAGATGGGCTCAAGATGGAAAAAAAAAGTATCCCACCACTGTACATTGGTAGCTTTGAGTTTGCGTTGGGTGTTCCCTAAACGGAATCTAAAATATTCAAGTGCTCAACTTAAAAGGAAAACATAGTTTCTTTCCAACCACCTTTTTACTAGATTCCGAAGTAACTATACAGTGTCAATTATGTATATATTGTTATATAGAATAAGTGACTTAGTACCGGCATTTTAAAACTAAGTATTTTTTTATTAATTGCAATTTGCGGGCCAGTGTTTTTCCAGAAAATGCAATAGACATCGTAGTTAATAATTATGAAGATCTACTTTTATAATGTCTTTTATAATAACAGCCAATGCAACGAAGTTGGAAAAAAACGGGAAGCAAAATGATTTAATTCATATACTCGAAGATACCTAAGTACTTAAGTACTTATCGAAAAATATGGAATAATTTCTAATCGTATCCATAGCTTCCGTTCGATAATTGTTAGCTCATATGAAAAATGCAGTTGAATATGGATTTACTGTTATAATATACTTATTTAAGTTTGCCAGAGGGATTTAATAAGTAATATTAGGTAGTCGAAAACTTCTAAGTATAAACGAGAAGCAATACTCTGAATTTTTATTTTTACTACTATTTAAATACTCTTTACAGAGGGAAAATGTTAACTGGTCAATACGGTAGTTTGTAAGTACCAAGTCAGCCGTCAAGTCTATCCAAAATGGTGCATATTTAATTACAAAATGCACTGTTTAGTGCACATATGAATCATTTTCATTGTGCTGGAATTTTAACTTGAAATTAGTAAAGCTAGACTGAATGTGTAGAAGTACATATTGCATGAGTAATTGAGTATATAAATCTCGTCGTATAAGAGCAGTCTTAATTCTGAGTGTTGATCAGTTTTCTTGTTTCTTCTGTAAATATTGGAGAGTTTTTTAACAATACCATCGAAATAAACAATGAATAACTTGTATAATGAGATGAAAACAAAATTGTGTATAATGTAGATATTTGCCATTACGTCAAATTTAAAATAATATGATATATTAATATTCAAATTGATGTTGACTGTTTTTATAATTATATGATCGGTAGTTACTTGATGTTGTGGTGTAATTAGTGTCTTATAGGTGTAAGGTTATTAACCACTCAAATTTGCTTTCGGCGTTACTGTAATGTTCTCTGATATACCTAAAACCCCGATTGTTGCCAGTTTTATACAATATGTAAGTAAACCATTTTGATATTCCATAATATTGATAATTCGTAGAACTTCAGGTCAACTCTTTGGCAATTTTGAGTGGTTCATTATTTTGAACTCTCTTAGTGTTAAATATTGGTGTGGTATTCTTTATATTTGTTCATGTAATATAAATATCTCTAATATAAATAATTTTAAATCAGATTCTTAATTATACTCAGCACTGCAGAGGATTGTAAATATGCGAGTACTAACCAGGACAAATGTGATAAATTAGAACGTAAGGGATCTTTTCCGTTGTGTTTCATATGCTGAGGAAGGTTTTACCACTTTTATTTACAAGATAAATTTATAACATATCTTCTCATAATACGTTATTTAAAACGTGGCACATTTTATATTATCACGTTGGATCACTTCAGAATGGAGTGTTTACTGTAAACTGTATGGGCATTATTTATTTAAGATATTTTGGAGGACTTCTAGGTGGAACTTTTTGGAACCTACCTCCACTCCTACCAAAGTCTGGTTCTAACAGTACGCTAAATTAAAGTCTGGTCTCGAAAGGCGGTAAATAATAGCTACCATGACGCACAATTTACCACTGTAAATCTTTATGTCTCCGTCCAATCGAAATAACTATGAGTATTTTTAATTTTTAATTGTGAACAGAATTATGTAATTTTTCTGAACATGACCAGGTACACTGCAAACTTTGTCATTGCTCTATTTACTTTCAAATAGATGTTTGTAAAGCACGTTAATCTAGGAATACGGTGTAATGAAGTAGCGACTTTCTTACTTATACTCGTCTCGAATGTGTAGCCTCCACAGAGGTTTGTTATATTGGGAGTCTATCTGTAGGCATTAAATGCGTAAATAGCGAGGTGTGGTGATGATTGTGATATTAATTTAAGTCGCAACAGTGGCCGCGAGGTGTCGCCAGCGTACGCGATTCAACGAAGACCGATTCTAGACTGATTTTCAGGTAGAAGAAAACGTAGGCCAGAAGTTTCGCCGTCTTTAAATTGAAGCGAATTATATAGGCACATTGATTTTAACATTTTAAAAGCCAAAACATTGCAATAGTTCACGATGTCAAAACAATAAGAGAGTTTACCTACTTAAGTTTTAAACATAACATATACAGAATTTTTTATATACCAATCTTAAATTATTTTTCAGATGTATTGATTTTTATACGTCTCCATATACAACGTTGAATAGAGGTAAGTGTAGGTATCGTAGATGGGTCTATTAACCGCGTGGTGCTACAATGTGTAATGATATGTGATAGAAACTGTTCTACAGAGACATTTTATTTATTGAAGCTTCCATAGATAATTAAATTATAATCACTTACATAAAATACTGAAAACAGCGTCAGCAATAATTTTCGTTAGAAGTTATTTCGTAAGGGTTTTTTTGGTACAGTATTTTTAAAAGTATCCTGTGTCTCTAAGAACCAAGGTATCCAATAATGTAAGAATGTGTGTTTGGTGAATGGTGGTTAGCCGTTGGGTATAAAAATGGATTACGCAATTTGGTCGCCCTGCCCTTCTGTACCGAAGAGTCCATAGGTCATTTGTATTGGTCTGATGGATAGGACATTAGACCAATAGCTTCTGAGGTGCAGCTATGAAGATTGATGCCGGGCGAGGCGAGCTTGGGAGTATTGTTTCAAATTATTTCCGCACTCGCGGTAAATGTGAAGATATACTTTGGTGGTATAGGACAGAACTTGTCCGATAAGTAGCTAGTAAATTTTCAATAGAATCAGTTTGTCAATAAATTGAAGTTCATATTATAGCGAGTTTATAATTGTATGGCCTTATTAACAGTTCACCATTTTTATGTTTTACCCTTTGAACAAAATGTTGGTTTATTTAAATATAAACGCTAACTTCTAAAGATAAATCTTCAAGCCCTCACTTGACTGATAACAAGTGATCGTTTGTTTATTTACTTCAATTAAACACTTTTCTAATCACTATTGGAAAGTTAATATGTAATTTTGAACATACATAAACATTTAAATATGAGTTCTTTAATAGTTGAAAACGTCATATTTAAGTGTTCATCTGTGTCATCTATAATATTATTAGATTTAATCTTATTTTCATTACGTTAAAACCAAGTAGTTTGTAGAAAGTACTTGCTGTTATGTAAAATAATATATTTTTATGTTTTATTTTTACCTTGTCAATTTCAGATAATATTATTATTGTTAAAGGTGTCATGTTTTTATATTTTTAAGATGATGGATAACCCAACAATGTTTGATAATTTTCTTTAACACATATGACAACCAATAAAGTAGTCCATTTCATTTGTGTATCTTGTCCATTGTCCAAATTAACTTAGACATAGTTCCATATTTTGGATGTGTACTATATCTATCTAAATTAAAGCTATTGTGTATATCATTTCATTCAATATCGATGTGCGAAATTATAGTAAATGTCTTGGATCTCTAAAAATAAGAAAAAAAGACAAAAATACTTTACAAAATTTCTAAATGTGCAATAAATGTGTGTTGTAGTGTTACCATTAGGCGTAAAATTTTCAGCGACAAAAACATTTTTACTGAAACATGCAAATTTGTAAACATTGACAATTTGTGTGTTCAGCATGTATTTGATCTCATTATTAAATTAGTAAATGTGTTTTTGTGGCACAATAAATTGAATATTTGGCACTTTAAAAAAGGCACATTTTCCTAAAGTAATTGAAAAATGGTTTGGAAACGTGTTGAAAATGGATTTGTTGGTAATTTATTTCATAATGAAATATATTTGTTTCATTAATAGAAATGTCTTTTATTTTTATTATTTTATTATAATCGTGATCCCGGTTTATAAACCTTTAAATTAAGTATAAAAATTTTAGTGCAGTAACAAATATTTTAAAATAAAATATTTAATCGATTTGAGAATGTCTATCACGAGGACATTAAGTAATAGTAGGCAGACCTCGCGACTCAAATAACTCAAATAAGTATACAGTTCATTCTCCTTCCGTGGTTTGTTTGGTTGGTTAGTTGAAGCAAATATAATCTATAAGTTCGAAGATATGCAGAATCGGTTTACCTATTCGGGTTACCTATTCGAGTTATCGTCGGACAAATAAAGGTAAAAACATGCAAACAAAACGCTAATGCGCTCCCCTTGTCGACTCATATGCCTCACTCGCTTTCTTCACTCGGTCAAAATCGAAATACATTCGTTTAAAATATCTCTTGAACAGACCTACTCAAGATCGTATAGAACCGTGTAAGCTAAATCTGCAGAAGTCGAAATAAGTTTTATTAATAAAAGGCAACGTGGGGAAACTACAGCAAGAGGATAGCTTAATCTTGATACTTGGTATGTAATATTAGGTCTTTACAATATGAAATTGGCATTTTACATGGCAAAAATAAAAACGTTTTTTTTATGAAACTGTATATTTATTTAATGAAAGTATGTGCCATGGCTATCTATGCACTTTTGCCATCTCGAAGGTAGTTCATTGATTCCTTTACTAAAAAAATGTGTGAGCGAGAATAAATAAAATCTTTGAAGGGCATTTGGACAGCCTCGTGGGACTTGATTTTTTTTCCTTACATGAAGTTGTCCATATTCCGAAAAAAATGCTAATCAGTTGGAGCAAGGTCCGGGGAGTATGGCGGATGGGTGTCGAAGACATTCCAGTGCAGCTCCCTTAGTTTTGCGGACGTCAGGCGTGCCGTGTGTGGTCGAGCGTTGTCCTGAAGCAGCAGTGGGCTAGATCGATTGACCAGTCTGGGTTGTTTAATGGCTAGCCTTTCCATCATCGTTTGCAATTGTTGATTATACACATCAGCCGTGATTGTTTGCCCAGATCTTATGAAGCTGTAATGGATGACACCGGCACTAGTGCACCAGACACTTACCACCACCAGGCTTGTTCTGTAGGTCAAAATTTCCAGAACGGAAACGTTGGCACCAATAACGTACCGTATTTTCTTTTGCAGTAGCCTCCCCGTACTCATTGTTAATCCAACGAGCCGTTTCTGCAGGCACTGGTGCCGAAGTGGAACTCATATTCGTAAATAAAGCTATACTTGAAGTTCTCCATATTGTGAACAGAACGATGTCAAAGAAAAACAAATGACGCTATAATATAACAAATAAATTTCGATATTCGAACACACAATACCTACACGGTCTTTGAAATAAATTTGAATTTGGAATTCCTAGCCGAACGCCAGACATTTTGAACCAAAGTTGCCAGTTCGCCAAACGCCAATTTCATATGTAAGGACCTAATAATAAGTAATCTTCTGTTTATTATAATATGTGTCTACATAGCCACTGTAATAAATATCCGGGTCAGACTTGCACAAATCGATGTAGTTCCAACCAAACTAAGCGATTTGTTTCAGGGTCTTGGATAAATTATCTGTATCTAAGTATTATGTAGATGCAGGTACCTACATGTTTGATTGGGACTAGATCGACTTGTGCACGACTGTGAATAATTATTTTCATCACACTTGTTCGAAAATTGTGTTATTACACGTAGGTTCTGCGGGCCGTAAATGACCCATGGTTTTTTTTATAAATTTGAATACGCTGGTTCTGTTTTACTCTTATTTGTTATGTTCAAAGGAAACGCCAACTTACTTTTTTAACTTTTGTAAAGAGAACTGTTATTGCATATTTCGGTAACATTCATTAAATGTTTAAATAGTGTATTTCAGTAGTTTGCAAATATAAAATCAACTAAAATGGCCGTTTTAGGTCGTCACCGCTATGGTTTCCGAACGTGACTTGACATTCGTATTATCTATGGATATATGTCACTTTCTGCTTTAATTTTTTTTTCTCATACTAGGTGGATTAGTAAGGTTATTTATTTAGATTTCCTCACAAGTGTGATGAAAAACTATTAGCAGAATTGAGTGGCAGAGGCATTTCGTGTCGTTGAGAAGGAAAGACGTAAATAAAACCGTAGAATCTTCCGATGTGGATTTATTTCTTCACGAAATATCATACTACACATTAGGCGTCAATAATGGACACGATGATTAGCGATTAACATATTCAATTAATAAAATAATTAAGACGGCACAGAAAAACACACATAAGGCGGATAGCGGATCGAATGAGAGAGCGATTTGCATGAAGTGCGTGACAGACGTCACTTTTGACAGATTGTCATGTAGAGCATAGATAAAACAATATTTCTAACACTCCTCCTTATGCTCTACATCTGATAAAGTACATGCTCTTTAAAAAAAACAATAGAATACACAATTATAGCTAAATCATTCTATCATGCATGACTCTACCATTTCTACAATATGGACTCTACATTCGTTAGAAAAAAAGGACTCTATATTGTATACAAACATAATTGATTAAATCCGCTCTTTAGTAGACAAACACAAGTAACATACTAAATTATACACGAAATTAATCACTTTTTAAATCAGATACACAATTACAATGCTTTACTCTACACAATGGTTTCGTTAAAACACCTGCTACCATTTTATTTGTTGATAAGTATTTAACATTTATTAATCCTTGTCGTACAAGATCTTTAACTAAATGGTAGCGTAAATCTATATGTTTTGTTCGTTTATATGAGTATTCTTGTACTAGTAACAATTGAGCAACTTAGTCGTCATTGTATACTATATTTAAAATTTTGCCAACAATTTCTAACAAGAAATTTCGAACAAAACAAATATATTTGCATACATCACTGATTGACAAATACTCGGCTTCCGTACTAGATAAAGCTATGCAGCGTTGTTACCTAGCTTTCCAGTTAACAACGTTGCTGTACCCATCTTAATCACAAAACCTGTGTAAGACTTACAGTCACATAGGTCATTGGCCGAATCTGCATTTGCATAAACACAAATTAAATTATTTCCTTTAATTAGAAATTAAGTCCATAATTTAATATTCCTGCTAAGTATTTCGATACATGTTTTGCAGCTTTCCAATGATCTATGTCAAAGCATATGGTATATTGGCTAAGTTGGCTATAAGCATAATGATGTGTCAGAACAATGTGTACAGACTGACAAGTACATTACAGAACCTAACAGTTGTCTAACTAACTGTTTTCATCTAAACATTCTGACTTATCAAGCTTAAAGTTTACAGCTAATGGTGTAGATACACGTTTGCATTCACTCATACCAAACTTAGCCAATAAGCGTTTGACATAATCTGATTGAACTAATATTATAGAATTCAATATCTAGTTACATTGATACCTAGACAATTTTAAGCTCGCCGAAATGTCGAATTTCAAATGAGTTTGTAAAACAGATAAAACATCATTTACACAACTGTTATGAAATATAAAAAAAAAAAACGACATATAGAGCTATTATAATATATTGTTTTTGACCTAATTACATAAATACAGGGCTCATTATTGCTCTGTACATAGTCATTTTAAGACAATACATATACATTTTAGAATTCTATATACAAGCAAGCAGGCAAGTTCTATTGCAAGGGAAAATAATATTCTCAAAGCACCATGTTATACTAAAGGTGAAAAAAGTTATCAGAATAGTCTAATCCCTCTTTTTGGCAGAAACCACGGGCAACAACAGTCTGACTTTAAACTTACTAAACTTCCCCATAGTATCATATTTACTTTTAAGAGAAAAATATGCACATTTATGGTATTACCTTGCTTTGGACGATCAACTAACACCCATACATAGTTGTTGAGGAGAGAGTTATACTCACATTTAATGGCATTATACCAATCTTTTTTCTCTGGAGAACTCATGGACCCCTCATAGGAAATAGGATCATCCAGTGAACCAGCCGCAGCCATCATAGTGAATAAGTCATAGTCTGCAAACTTCTATAGCATTTTACCTCTAGCTGTAAGTACATACTACGCGTCGAGTGCCAGACACATCGGACATCTCCGACACAGTCAGCTCTCCTCCTTGACGTGCTAACCCTGACTCCGGCAGAGAAGGAACTTCATCACCTTCATCAGGGGAATGGTCTTCACCAGTATAGTACTGTTCAGACAGCGGCGACCATAGAGTCGGTGTAAAATCCGCATCTGAAACATCAGAGGAACTATTAGACTTATCACTAATATTACAGTTTGTTTCTTTCGAAACGTGACTAGGGATCTCATTATCAATTAATTTATTATTCGATTCATCACTTAAATTACTATTATCACAGTTTCATGTAAAGTAACATTAGGAATCACAACATTAATTAATTCAGTTATAAAAGACCCATTATCACAATTTGTGCTCTCATTCAAATGTAAATTATCATAAAATAATACATTAACATTCTGCAATTTTTCCGCCTGTGTGTAAGTGACAAACTCGCTTTCAATAAAGGTAACATTCCTTGAATATAAGATGAAGCGAGGATTAAATGGATCACTGAGGCAATAACTCTTACAAGTTTGACCATAACCTACATAAAAAGGCTTAGCCTTAGCATTAAGCTTTAGGCATTTTTGCTTAGGAACATGAGAATAAGCTACACAATCAAATAAACGCAAATGGCTAAGGTCTACAGTAAAACCCAACCATAGATATTTAGGAATGGTATTCGATAAAGCACTGGTAGTACATCTATTCAAAAAATGAATTGCCAATAGGGCAGTGTGACCCCAGTAGCTATTCGACCAACCAGATTCCTTAAGCGTGGCATTTGCTTCTTCAAATATAGTCCTTTTAGCATGTATAGCCACCCCATTCTGCAGATGGCAGTAGGGCACAGTGGTTTGGTGTATTCCTTCCTTTTTAAGGAAATTTGTAAGGTCACGGTTACAAAACTCTGTGCCATTATCGGCATGAGGTACTTTAATTTGTAAACCCGTTAGTTTCTCTACAATATTCATAAAGTTAACAAAATGGGAACCAACCTCACTCTTCGTCTTCCGAAGATAGCCAAAGGTCTTGTGTGTACAATCGTCAGTGAAGGTCAATAAGAAGCGGGCACCTCCCCTTGTGGTTATCTGCACCAGTCCAGCGACTTTGTTGTGAATAGGGTCCAGCAGTGTAACAGCACGTCCTTCACGTGCCCGGGCAAAAAATGACTTTTGCATCTTGCCCGTAGGACAAAAGACACAGCTGCTCAGGCAGTTATCTTCATTCTGTAAAACAACACCTGAACACTGAACACCATCACCAAGCATGCGCAAACCTGAAGTGTAGAGAAGGCTCTCGTACCATAAACTCAATGGCACACAAGTAGCCGGCCGACGACTCACTTTCCCCTGCCTATTATGCAGGGGCCTGGAATCCTCCGGAGATAGTAACCTAGCTTCGGGGACCCTGAACTTGTACAACCCATTTATAAACCTAGTAGAAAAAACTATGTTGCCAGTGATATCCACATTGTCATCTTTGTAAAGCCAACATCCATTATTATTAAAAATCACACAATAACCTCTCTCAGTTATCTGTCTAACTGACATTAAATTACAAGACAGATTAAGAACAACTAATACATTACATAAACTAATCAATGGAGAGAGTTGAACCTTACCAATAAAATTGCTGCAAATATTATGGCCATTTGCCACGGAAATATCACAGTTATGTTCAACAGCGTCGACCACCAACTTGTCATCCTTCACTATATAACACGAAGAGCTAGAGTCTATTATGAAATCCTCCGTCACAGTGGCGGGGAATGCTGTGGCCACCATGGTGTACATCTTGTGTCCACCCTGCTGCTTCTTCTTCCTAAAGCACCGCTTCACAACATGACTAGTCTTCCTACAATGGGTGCAGACAACGGCGACGATCTTGTATCTGCTCCTGTCTGCATTGTCAGCCATCGAACTCGAGTCAGTACTGCGACGATGGTCTTGTTGTAGTAGTAGTAGACATATTCTCTCAACTTCACTAGAAGGAGCGTTGGTGAAGCATGTTCTTCCAGGACTTGATCTTGTAATGAATTCTTGCAGTAAGCCACACAGCAATATCTCAGCTACTTCTAGTGTCTTCATGATCTATTCCTTATGACGGCAAGCTGCTATACAAGCAGCATCACACCATCAATATTTTATGTCATGGATCTGGATTCAATATACTCCACGCGATGCAATATAGGCGCAACAAAACGACTCGCCTACAACAGCCCCTTATCCTCGAAATTGGCCGCCCGCTGCTATTGTCGCGGTATGCATATATCGATGAAAAGACGGCTGCAAAATTAGACACGTCTTTGCCAGCGCTCTGCTGTCGCGCACGGAGTCCGAGTTGGTATCCTCGACGCATTTCCATAAAATCTCCAATTAGTGTAATTAGTGTGACTGTTCATCTGTCAAAGTGAGGTTATGTCGCCAACGTGGTTTTGACTCCACTCACAGCTCATGTTAGCCGTAAATTGTGTTTCTGATGTGTTGATTCGTGTAAATTCAGTACTCACGGTTCTTCTTCTTCCTCAACTTTCTGGGCTACAGGACCTATTAGCAGAATTGAGTGGCAGAGGCATTTCGTGTCGTTGAGAAGGAAAGACGTAAATAAAACCGTAGAATCTTCCGATGTGGATTTATTTCTTCACGAAATATCATACTACACATTAGGCGTCAATAATGGACACGATGATTAGCGATTAACATATTCAATTAATAAAATAATTAAGACGGCACAGAAAAACACACATAAGGCGGATAGCGGATCGAATGAGAGAGCGATTTGCATGAAGTGCGTGACAGACGTCACTTTTGACAGATTGTCATGTAGAGCATAGATAAAAC
Organism: Eudemis profundana; assembly: GCA_947034925.1. Lineage (NCBI taxonomy): Eukaryota > Metazoa > Arthropoda > Insecta > Lepidoptera > Tortricidae > Eudemis > Eudemis profundana. The sequence goes on from OX344801.1 coordinate 14,755,006, forward strand.
AATATTTCTAACAAAAACACTGTGTTGTGCAACGGGCAGTTACCGACCTAGACACACAATGTACTATTCAGTAGGTATGCCAAGCATCAAGACTAATTAATTTTCTTGCTTGTGATGTTGCCATATATTTTTTTTAAATAAATCTTTTCAGAATTTCGACCTCTGCAGACTTAGCTTAGATGGACTATAGGTAATTAATTTGTATTTCAAAATTATCTAATACGCCACGGCGGGGGTGACCTTTACGTAGGTACCTCATTGTCGTAATTGATCGAACTTGAGGGCTGTGTTTGTACTATTCGGCTTGAAAGAACCTAGGCACCAACTAATGAGGGTGTTTAGAAATCATAAACCCACCAGCTGGCAGCAGGGTGGCGAAAGGTCTTTTTGACAGTAGGCGTCAAGATCCACCAATCACAACACCTGATTTTAACATCTACTGCCAAATAGACCTTTCGCCACCCTGCTGCCAGCTGGTGGATTTCTGATTTCTAAATACCCTCATTGATACGACTACGAGCAGGTTCAAGATACAAGAGACGATTGAAAAAATACTCATCGTCCGGGACACATCTTCAATAGAGAGTGAATTAGTTTATTTCGGTTGACACGCTAACGTTAAGTTGTCGATAAATACTTAGGTAAAGGTTACTGTCCTTACTCCTATCAGTGGCGTGGCGTTCATAGAACCCGATTCCCACATGCTTGCCTATTTTAAAGCATATGACCGGATTATCTACCGGTTTAGCCTAGTGGTTAGTGACTCTGCCTACGAAGCTGACGGTCCTGGGTTCGAATCCCGGTAATAGCAAATGTTATTTGTGTGATGATGTTTGTTTCTGAGTCTAGGATATTTTCTATGTATTAAAGTATTTGTATTTATTAAATATATCGTCGTCTAGTATCCATAACACAAGCCTTATTGAGCTTACTATGGGACTATAGCTTGGCAACTTCGTTGGTGACACTCACATTATACTTTTTGTTATGTGCAGCCGTAACTACTTACACAAGTTACCACCAACACGAACGGCGACCGAAGGAGGCAGCCTCCGCAGGCAGCCGTTCGTGTTGGCGTCACCAACGAAGTTGCCAAGCTATAGTTCGATTTGTGTAAGATTGTCCCCTAATATTTATTTATTTATATATTACACAAGGAAAAAGTGATCCAAATCTGCTCCGGTTTTGCTAAGAATATATTTGACGCCAGTGACTGTCAAGATAGCGTTCATCGTAAAGATCCAAAATCTGATGCTGCCAATAAAGAGTACCGACGAAATACCTAGGTAAAAAAATTGTACCCTTAAACTTTTCGAAATATAAGGCCTGTTCACGTTGTACGCTAGCTAGCGTACACCGCTTGTATCTCTGGAACAGCTTTGTTATTTACAGTAATATCAGAAACTTTTATTACTTAGCGCTGTCGTTCAGTTGACGTAGGTACTTCAAAAGTTATAAAACGAGCTATCGATTGCCATAAAATAATGAACACAAATCGTGTTTAAAATTTTTCATTGTCATCGTAGTTTGAAGAGTTCGCCCCCCACCCTCCCATCGGGATTATTGATATATCCTTGACCTAGTTTAAGTAAAGCCCATTTGTGAACGCTACTAAAAAAATGGGTAGGAGTGAATTATTCAGACGTATAAATCAAAATGTTTTTTTTACGCAGAAAGTCTGAGCGATTTAATGTCCAAGCATAAGTCGTAAAGCATTTCGAGCCTTAATAAGACCGAAATAGAGTCCTATATACGGAGTTCTGGAGAAGCGGGAGTTAATTTTGTGTACACACTCTAATAAAGGATGTCAACAAGTAGAGAAACTCTTAAGTATTTATGCCACACTTGGCCATAAAGTGCCTTTTTCCGCACGCTACGCGCACGGAAAAAGCCGCTTTCTGGCTAAATGCAGACATAAAATGCTGTACACAACACGGGAGGTAATAAGGAAAACCCTCGATCGCATGTTTACGTCCTTCGCCTATGGCTCGGGCCGCAAACATCTGCGATCTCGGCCTTTCTTTGTATTACCACCCTAGTTGTGTAATATACTATTACCGAATAATGCTGTGAGGTGCTAACAGTTAGCGGTCGTCGTAAACTGACGATTAATGTCAAACTGCATTTGTTTCGTCACAAGTTTACAGGTTGGACGGTATTTAAACATAACACAATTTAAGGTGATTCGAGTTCCCATACAAACAAAAAGAGGGTCATTGTTGGCTTTGACGGCATCTACATACATTACATTTGAAATGTGTTTTATTTTATAGCTTGATACATTTTATTTGCGCAAAATGACATGATAACTCTCAAAATGACAAAAAATATTTATGATTTTAGATTTTTTTCTAAAATCATATATTTTTTTGTCTTTTGTTTAGTTCCAAATGATGCTAATAAATGGCGTTTGTTGACGTTAAAAGTCAAATAATAACTACGTTAATTCTGTTTTTTTTTTTTAACTTATCGCCATGGCCATCAACTGGCTTAAAGAGATGGTTTTAGTAAGTTTACGTAGTGCAAAAAATCATTATCGACTTCAATTTGCCTACCACCTCGTGTTTGGTATCATTTTCGTATAAATCAAGGACGAAGAATTCAATTTCGATATAATTTATATGAAGTTACATACAAAAACCTCAAATTTTGACGAAAATATGAAAATGACACTTCACTTTTTTGTACCATAAGGCGTAGGTATATTGAAAAATATAAGGTTTTTTTAATGTAAATAAATACTTTTAGACGGAAAATTTTATCAGCTTTAATATAATATATATTTTATGTAACCTTGTCATACAACATCTACGAAAAAAAATCCAGCTTGCTACGCATTAGTCACGAAGATTTTTTCAATCCGTCATGCATGTAAGTACTTCATAATATATATAGGAATGAAGTACATGCATCATATTTCAGAAACAGCTAAGTCAGCAAAGAAAAATATTTTTTTTTTTTTGAAAAAACTGAGCTTACATTATAAGTTGGTTTTTCATATAAAATACTTGGATTACCAACTTAATATTGCCATTGACCTGCGCTCATAGCTCATAGTGTGATAACTCATAAAAGTATATTTGCTTTAGATCAAAACTCAAAAAATGTATGTTACTATACTATGGTTAGCTATAAAAAAAAACGTGTTTTACACTGTATTATCGTATATTATTGAATTATTATCATTGTGTGTATTGAAATCAAACCAAATACCCGAAGAAAATCGTAGTTAACTTTTTATTTGAATCACTACTCGAGGTGGTATTTCCCACCATACCTAATTGCAAGAGCTCGGAATAGGTAGTGCCTATTTACCTAAACTTTGCGGGAGGACGTAACTAAGAGTGGTTACAACCATCAAAAATAATTGATTATTTTTATTGAACGCGGGATTTCCCTGATTTAATAATAATACATTATCCATATAAATTCACGCTCAGGGTTAGATTATTAATGAAATACAATTGTCTAATGCAGAAATTTTGTATGAATCGATTTTTGAGTTCTTAATATATCTTGTATTTCATTAATAATTTAACCCCGAGTGTGAATTAATGTACATTATGTATTCTTATTAATCTACTACTTATTCCGAGCTCTGCTAATTGCATAGTTCAATGCACTTTAAGGGTCTTTTTGACAGTTGCACCTGCCTGCTGCAACGTGTCTCGCACTTGCACCTAAATAATAATAATAAAATCAGACATGTAAAAGAGCCCTTGAGGCCTACTTGCAGAAATAAATTATTTTATTTTAGTCCACTTTGGTGTACAGTTGTTGTTATGGGAATCCATCTCTTATCCCCAATTTGCTGGACCTGCCAATTTTTGAATGGGCACCATTGTTTGGCCCCATAGGTGTACGTACACCCTGGAAAACGGCCCTTAACAAATGTTGCCGAAACTGGGTTCTTATGTTTTTTTATTCCGTGGTTCTTATGGAGAAATATTTTATAGCTGTCGATCTTTTATTGAAAAAAGTTCCTTTCAACACTCATTCAATAATGTACAATGGCTAAATCTGAAATATCTTTACGTAATTTACGTCTAAATACGTAGTTGCAATTCAAGCGACGCTGGTTTCGGTTGCTACTCACTCATTGTAACATTGTAATTATAGATTTCTGAATCAATGGTTCAGCGTCTTCAATATTTCTATTTGCCAGCATGTGGGAACTAGAGGTTACAGATGGAAAAGCATTTCATGCTTTGAAGGCAGTTTTCTTTCCTCTCCCGTTAAATGCTGACACATTGTCGCATCCAGTTTCCATAGTTTGAGACTAATCGAACTATCTACGTACCAACCTCCGTACCAAATTGTTCTAAATTGATTCTGCGGTTTAAGTGTGAAAAAGTAACAAAAAAACAAAGTAACGTTGATACGAGTAGAGTGTTATATAAAATTAAGTTTCGACTAATTAGTTAAAATAAGTAGGCAAATACTGAGAAGTAGGTAGTAGGATGAAATTCTTAGCTGTAGGTAATTAATACATGAGGCATATCAATAGATGTTCTTACAATACGCTATCAGCTGGTACTGTAAGTTGCCATTCAAATAATTTGAACGGGTCAAGAAAATTAGCCAACGGTGTAGGAGTAAGATTGATCCGACATCTTTATTTTCAGTGTAGGCGTCAAGAAACCCCAGAGCAATGAAGATTGAAAATAGATTAACCAAATAAAGAATATCTATAAAATTTTCTGGCTACCACGCAATCACAACCTGAACATCTCATCCAGCTTACGTTAGCTCGTTAAAGTTTTTGGGAAACATTTCACGTTTGCACTTTCTCAACTTCATAGGTGCAGATTTCTTGGATATAGACCTTTATTTTTAACGGCATAAGGTTTAATTTGGCGATAGTAATATTTAGTATAAAAGGCTGTGGGTGTAAACAAACGATTTTCCCGACTTGGCCGGGAGGGTATGGAATCTAGTTTGTATACTCATACCGCATTACTCGGCCTACTTTGTCCGTCCGTCCATCATCTCGTAATATGATTATACGTTGTACGCTCAATGCTGGGTTCTTGGACAATTGGACATATATTATGCTCATTTGTTTGTTAATGTCGTATAAACGGAGTTACGGTTAACTGACCACCCATAAACTTTAACTCGTTGCAATAAAGTTGACATTCGTTTACAAATGTACCTACAGTCAACAGTGTGTTCGATTGTACATCTTTTATTCCATTAGGATTCGTGGGCTTTGGATTTTTAGCAGCGCTCTTTTGTTTTAATACGTTAATATGCTGTAGCGACCTTAAGTTAATAATGGCTACATAAGATGATTCGAGTCACCCAGTTCTTCATACAAACGTAATGGGGTTTAGCATTTCATTGACATCAAATTTGGTTAAATTTTATTATAGGCACGTATAATGCATTTATTTAATGAATGTTTAGTTTTATGTATACGGTATACATAAAACTAAACATTCATTAAATAAATGCATTGCTATTATTCATTGTAGGTATACATTTAAGATATTGCTCTCCAGGAAGCAAATGTCCAAACTAGGATCCTGAATAATATTCCGAAATGTTTAAAAGTAAGGTTCGGTCAAATCAAAAAATATGAATACGATTGTAAATTTTATTTCACAAACATGTACCGTCAAATTCCTGAAATATTTCCTTCCTGGGCAAAGATTGGACGGTGGGCAAAGTTTGGAGCATTTGACGGTATATTTTTGTGAAATAAGATTCAAAATACATATTTTTTGATTTGACCGAATTGCCTTAGCAGTAATGCCTATTAAACAGCAACACGGGTTAATATTCCGAAGGCGTTTCACGATTAGCCCGGCAAACCTTGAATTTAAATAACTAGGCAAGCGAAGTGACCTTCTTCAGTTTTCCTATTTTGAAACCTTTTTAGTGCAAAACTCGTCTTATGTTTTCATTTCACTACTTTGACTGTCAGAGGTAGTTGTTACTTGATACGACTTGAGAGAACCCGGCGATGTTAAAATGTTTGCAGCCTTCTCTCTTATCGAATTACGAAGACCTTTAAGATGCTTTTCAAACGTCATGAAGTCAACAAGCCAAGTTGGCATTATAGTTATATTAATTTCACATGCGTGGGCTGCTTATTTAGGTCATCCTACTAATATTATTAAATGTGATAGTAGTGAAGTGCGAGCGAAGTCTCTCGTTTGAGCTTGAGCAAAAATGCTTTCATGTCTGTCTGTTCCGATGTCCGGCTAATCTTATCTACAGGTCGTATATATCCGATTCTTGTGCAAATTTGTGAGCAGCTTCGATAATTGCATAGATTTTTTTGTCGATGGAGCATTCCACGAAAACATTTCGTAAAGGACACTACCTTTTTAATACTTTTGACATGCAAAATTAGGAAGCTGAATGTCGGTATGATAATATTATAACTTGGCTTTAAGATGTGTTTCTTAGCAGCTAATAAATTTTATTAGGGTAGCTACCATAACGTTTCGTAAGGGACATCAAGTAGACGTTTTCATGGAATGCTCCCGATTCAGTTTTTGGAAAATTTTCAAAATGACGGAGCCACTTTTTTAATTTTATTTTTCTTGTATGTACCTATAATACCAATATTTTTTGGGCATGTTTGTAATCAATGTATTGATAGCTTTTTGGGCAGTTGATTTTATTTGAATAAGCGCTACAGAGAAGACCATGGGCTTTCTATAAGTCTTGAATTATATTCAATAAAAATCCTAATGGTAGGACCATGGTACGCTATGATTACCCAACAGTTGAAGGAGCTGGGTCTGACTAACAATGTTAATTAGTCCTATAGGTAGGACCTTGGGCCTTAGGAGGATGGATATAGAAGATAAATAAATATATACTAACACACACATGACTAAGTCATAAAGTTTCCACTGTTGATTAAGTCTACTAGCTGTTAGCAAAACGTTTGAATGATACATTAGCTCTATCGGACGTTTATATGAATAATGTAGGATGGGGGCTATCTTTATTCAACTAAACAGTGAAGCACAAAGAATTTATATTCAATAACAAAACAAGCAATATTTACAATAACATAAAATTTACCCTTAGTTAAAATACTTGTAGGTACTAAATCTAAGAATAAATATAAAACTGCACATTAAATTATCTTGTTCTATTTTGTAACCAGTAATAAGTTTTGGCTGTGAGGGTTATAACAATGAAAAAGCAGTTTTTGTTCGATCTCTGCCAATTCAACAGCATTCTTGAACGCTTTATTCTCAGTTGGTATCCATTTTGCCGAGCAATTCAGAAGCCTGAGTTGGTCATTACAGTCAAGGCTGTGTTGCACAGCCCGAGCCGTCAGGCGAGGTCTGTAGGTAACGCACGGCGACTTTTAGTAGCGAGACAGTCGCGCGTTTCACGAACGTGCGACTGCATCGCGACCAGTGGCTCCTTGTCGCATTTGCAACGCGCGACAGAAGCGATGCAGCAGCGATACAAACGCGCGACTGTCGCGCTGTTTTGATTCAGTAGCGATACCGACGCGCGAATGTCGCGATGCAGTATCGATTCTGCATCGATTTAAACGCGCGACTGTATTGATGCAGCATAATATTTTATCTTAAGATACCTGGATATAAAATATCAGTATCTTAAGGTATCACACACGGTTAAGATAGAGCCCTTGAAAATTACTGACATTTAAACCCCAATATCTCGGTAAATATTGATCGGAGAAAAAAAGTTTAATTGACAAAACATGCTTATTTTAGCCAAATCTATACGATACAATCTAATTATTTTAATTAAGCTTAAAAAGAGCAATCACATTATTTTATAAAAAAAGAAATTAAGTCCCAAAACCGGATCCCTTTCCCATATATCTCAACCTTATCCGTTTAACAAAAAGTACAACGACTATGAAAAAAACTCGTGAGAAAAGGTTGTTGAATAGATAAAAAAACCTGTATCGATGCTAAATCGCGGCTGTATCGATGCAGAATCGTCTTTACGTGCGCGAGGGTACGCGGCCGGCGACTGCATCGCGACTGTATCGCGACCTATTTACGACTGCATCGCTACTGAATCGCTTCAAAAAGTCGCCGTGCGCGACCTCCCTAAGCCATAACATAAACTGCTTATTAATTAGTCAGTAACTTTGGCCTTGAACTGAATTATTTTGTTAAATATATATAGGTATTTAACCTACTTCTTCCGAGCTTTCATGCAGTGTAATTCGGAATTTCACCGTAAATTTCTTCCCTAATATAATTTGCACTAACTATAACAGTACGTAATCGTAGGTGGTGGTGTAGTTGGTCATAGATGAGGGGTACACGGAAAGAACATGTCTAGTCACCTAAGTAACCTTTTGAGTTATAGCGGTTTGAAAGTTAACCATCGTGAACAATTACTATGGTAACCATTTCTTTAAAAGTAAAAAAAAAATGTAAGACATCCTCCTGTAACCAAGTGGTAAGTTATAGTTCATTGTAACCTCTGTTTTTTGAGATTAAAACCTCTTTTTCAAATAAAGGTGACTTAGACATGTTTATTCCGTGTACCCTTCAGATAGTCTACGCAACGAGCTAACCGATATTATTTTGACCTCCGAAAACAAACAGATTTCTAGTTCACGAGGCAAATTGAACTTGAGAAGAGATTTAAGGTGTGTTTTTGAATAACCTTATGCGCCCGCGGGTAAAATCGAAACTTCACTGCTGAGCCACAGACTGAGCTTACATCGGTATATTACCAACGAAATTGCCAAGCTATAGTTCTTAATGTGGCGATTCTACTCTAGAATAATGCTCATGTTCTAGCTTATTAGAGTTAAAGCTTCTCTTTCGACAAATTGACCACTCAGAGTGTCGGTAGCAATGCGTAATGTAGTACAGAATATACGCATTCTCGGTTCTTGTTTCATCAGAAGAGAATTGGTGCCGCCTAAGCGTGTTTAGAAATAGCTGGTACCTAGGTACTCTACATTCTACTCTACCCTAATTTGGTTTCCTTGGGAGTGTCGAAATTTACCTACTCTTTTTGCGGCATAAACGGCCATATCTTTTTTTCACGTTAACTTAGAAGTTTGATTTTTTCACAACTTCAAGGGACCGCCAAGGCACCATAGACCTGAGTACCTATATGGTTTTATTTTCAACTCGATACCTCCACGCGTTCCTGAGATAAAGGGTTTTGACAGACGGACAGACAGAGAGACGTACGGACGAACGGACAGACGGACAACAAAGTGATCTTATAAGGGTTCCGTTTTTTTCCTTTTGAGGTACGGAACCCTAATAATGGGGTCCTGAAAACTGGCCATACTTCGGACAGGTTTAAGGGCTTCCTATTGTGTATGCACCGGACATAGCAAAGATCCAACTGCCAAAGAACCAACGGCCATTTCAGTTTGCAAATTCTTTGGGCTATGTCTGTCACTTTGGTCATGTAATATCTGAGATCTTGGATGGGTATTATCATAAGCTCATGAAAGGCGGGAACGAAGTTCCTATTTGAGCGAAGCCACGGGTAATATTGAAGTATGGGTTAATATGTAGAAGTTGCAAAAAAATAAAAAATCTAAGCCGCCCTTAAATTCCTAATACGGAACACTAAACTCGGTGCCTCTGCCTGCTGCGATGATTTCTCTGTGGGTTTCGCTACTCATTAATTAAGCAGTAGTTGTACCCTGGAGTGCTGGTTCTAACATAAGATTTTACTCGACTTTATAATTCTACCGTTTATTCTGCTTTAATAGTATTTTATGCAACAGTTGTATAAGAAGGTTCAAAAAATGCGAATTGCGTGAGTTGCGATACGAGCCGCGAATGCGGCGAGTATCGCAAATAGAGACGCAATGAGCGTTTTTTGACTTAATTATACAACGTTGCATACAATACTTTTTCTACGACAGGTTTTAAAATTATAAAATACAAACAAGGCATAACCTGCAAAGAAGGCAAATATGACGTATGACTGTCAGTATGTGTCTATGGTAAACTTTTTATTTTTTAAATGAAGTTGACACGCAGTGAATATATTAAAAATACTTTTGTTTTTATGTTGGCATCAATGAATTTAGTTCAGAAAGTTTTGTTTTTCTTAAAAGCCGTAGGATTTTAATTGTTTGTTAAGTTGGTAGTTGTGCATTTTTACCGTAAAGTTAAAATTGAGCGCTTAATCCTTGACCTCAGTTTAACCTAGATTTAGAAGTCTGTGGTTGCTAGCAATAACGTAAAGTGGCTATAACGACACTAGTGCTGTTATGGGGAATAGAGTATAGACTTCTCTGAACTCATATTATATATGTTCTTATATTAGTGTTCGTGACCAAGTAAAAGACAGATAACAGTACAGGAGTAGAAAAAATATTTAATGACACACCAGAGAATATTCAGGGAATTATTACCTACATAACCGTTTCTCTTTATCTGTTTGGTCACTAATGCCTGGATTAAATGCCACGTAAAATTTGTATTGAGTGGAATGAATAGTCCGTTGGCAATTCAGTAGCGGTTTCAGTCTTTGTAATGGTATTGGTTCGGTTTCGAGAACATTTCCTCGATTGTAGATGCAATAAAATTCTTGAAAATCAGAACTATTTTCATGGGCATGAACAAAATGTTAGGTTGCCCCGCGATCAAAGAAAACTTGACTTAAATCACTCATTTTTAGGGTTCCGTAGCCAAAATGGCAAAAACGGAACCCTTATAGTTTCGTCATGTCCGTCCGTCCGTCTGTCCGTCTGTCCGTCTGTCCGTATGTCACAGGCATTTTACTCAGAAACTACATGATGGATATTGATGAAATTTGGAATATAGGTGTCTTGTATGGGCCGCTACTTAGTTTGGTAGTTAAAAAATTAAAAAAAATATTTTTAGGGGGGGCACTCCATACATGTTAAAGAAGCTAAAAAAAAATTTTTTCAGCAAATATCAACGTGTGGTAGGGTGCGTTGTCCAACAGTGAACCACCTTTTTTTTGAAGTCGCAGAACTTGCTAGAAAATAAAGCTAGAACTTTGGTTTTGATGTCATTGTTTAGGTAATTTCATAAGGTATCTTATGTATAGGTTACAAAATGCTTATTGGACTAACTAACATCCATTAAGTAGGTTTTTTAAAAAAATGATATTTGGTTCACTGTATACTATGGGTAGTTTACATTAAACCACCCTTATTTCAACAGTGAACCATATTGCCATTATCAGTAAAAAAATGCTGAAATGTGAAAGAAAACTAACCCAATATTTGGTAATAATCTGTATTTTTAATATACATGAATATAAAGAAATAAAAACGTATTCTTCTAGTTTTAAAAAAAGGATAGATATTTGGTTCACTGTATACTATGGGTAGTTTACATGGAACCACCCTTATTTCAACAGTGAACCATAATGCCATTACCAGTAAAAAAGCTGAAATATGAAAGAAAACTAACACAATACTTGGTAATCATCTGTATTTTTAATATAAAGAAATAAAAAACGTATTCTTCTTACAAAAACTAAAAGTTATTATATATTATATATCGTGCGGTACACAGTGAGCCGGCTCAGTGAGTACTATGTGAACCAGGTTCACTGTTCAACAACCACACCATTCAACTTAAAATACGAAAAAAAGATAGGTTATAAACGGAATTGTCACAACGCAATGTGCTCATTAAATGACTAAGACTACATCAAATTTAACACCATACAGCGTTTGGTCATATGTTAAATAACAAAATATACAAAAATCCAGACACTTACTTGTGAAAAGTATCTTTTTTCGACGAAATTTAAACAAAGTGCTATCACACGTCCGGCCTAAGCCGCTGCCGCTGGCTCACTACGGGAGGGGGGAAGGGTTGTTAGACAGCATGTTTTAGCAGGATCGGTCAAACTGGCAACGTCGCAGTTTCTTCAATATGGCGGTGGTTCAGTGTATCTTGATGGTTCACTGTTGGACAACCGACCCTACATAGTTCGACAGCTCTTTAAAAACCACTATAAGGTTTTAAAATAATGTTTTTGATTAGGTGAATATATTTGGAAATAATCGCTCCGAAAGTTGTGTAAATTGTGTCCCCCCCCCCTCTATCTTCTAAACCGTGTGTTCAAAAAATATGAAAAAAATCACAAAGGTAACGCTGAATTAATACTTTCAACGAAAATTATTTTCAACAAGATTGAATTAACCGTTTTTGAGTTATTGCCGGTAAACTGCGCTTCTCAACAAAAGGACGTAATTGCTATGAAGATACGCTCTTTTGTTGTTGTACTTTTTTTACTTATAGTTACGGCTATGGAACCCTACACTGAGCATGGTCCGACATGCTCTTGGCCAGTTATTTATTTATCTATTCCCTAATATAGCATAGCGATTCGATAAAATCGCTAAGTCCAGGATTTTGCTAAAATTTTTTCATTTCCCTAAAACGGCTTGGCGAATTGATCAAATTACTTCATTTATCTTTTCTTACTTCGCGCGTGATTATTCTAACATCTGCCGGGTATTTCTCTGATAAATATAGCCGAATCCATATTATTATCATATACCTGTGACATGAACAAAATAGTCTCCGAAAATCTATAAAATACGACAAACAAAGTGGTACTGTTCAGAAATTTATATATATATATATATAACACGGGTGGTAATAAAGAAAGCCCTCGATGGCACATTTACGTCCCTCGCTTGCAGCTCGGGCCGCAAACATTCACAAAACAACCGCGATCTTGGCCTTTCTTTGTTTTACCACCCTTAGTTGTGTAATGTACTATATTATCTTTATATAGTGAGATTCGATAGAACTGAACAAAAACAATAACAAATATGTTGACTGACAATTTGGATCTATTGTCTATGGATTTACTGTGAAATAGTGATGGGAAAGGTATAACATTAATTAATCAATCCATTTGACATTCATGAAATTATTATTAACTACCCTAACGAATTCTTGTTTTTATTTTATTATCTTTTGTTGACAACAGAAATACACATTCTGTGAAAATTTTAAGTCTTTTTCTTTTACGGTTCAAAAGCTAGAGCCCTATGACGGACGGACAGCGGAGGCTTGATGATAGGGTTCCGTTGGCACCCTTTGGGTACGGAACCCTAATAACGCAGTTTTTAAAGTTACGTGCTATTTTACCTTTACCTTTACCGGTACCTTTTCAACAATATTTTTAAGGGAAAGCACAGTCCGTAAATTATAGAGCCAAATTGTTGCTATCCAGTAGTAAAAGTCCAGCCAAAAAACAATGTTTTTCGAAGTCAAGAAATGGGAAAGCAAAGTCGTATTTCTATCAAAATCGGAAGACCAGAATAATGCGAATAACCGTTTCTTTAATCTTTGTCACTTCTTGTCAGTTATGGTTATTTTTTAATTAAGGCCATACATAGCTATGGCCTTGTACCAGACGACGACGAAGCAGAAAGGAGGATTATAGCGCCGTATGTAAAATCAAGGCCAAGTGCGGGTAGTTCGGAAAACACGCGCGGCTAGAAGATGTTGACACCCGCCTCGCCAGTCTTTTCACAACCATGGACGTCACGGCTTGTCCGAAATGTCAAGATGATGGTCAAGAGTTGATGTGATGGATGAGTATGATTTCACCAGGCCATTGCTGCCCTTGGCTGCCCGCCTTTGTGCGAAACCTATGCAGCAGTTCCTCTTTATTGTCGTCGTGTTTCGACTTCCGGCGCCCCTATCACCTTGGCGCCTGTGTGCGCTGCACACTTTGCACACAGGGGCGGCGCAGCCCTGTACCAGGCTCACATAATTTGTCACTTCTTTTGGCGGTTGTAATCAGACGAGTAAAAACGCAAGGATCTTGTTTTAGCCTTTTTCGTAGTTGGGTTTTCCTATATACATTTATTGGATATGGCATTCATTGCCAAAATCTATAATTAAAAAATAATCTTTCCGAAATACTAATCGATATCAAAATGTCATTGTTAATAAAAAGTAATACATTTTTAAAGAACGGACATTCCCATCACTACGAATCCAAAGACATTATAGATTTTTACATTTAAGATGAGTAAAAAAATTTGAGTAACATTTGACATATAGAAAAATGGTATTGACTAAGTTTGTTTTTACTGAAATATGAATAATTAATGGATATTTTAATTAAAAATGAATGAAAATACAAGGTTTATGTATATAAATTGTTGATAAGGCTATGTTCGTTCTTAAAAAGTGCGTGATTACGAAGTAATGAAGGTAAATCCGTTTGTTTACTTGTTTGTCCTTTTCTATTGAATCTCACCTATTTAACATCCCGACTGTGATATTTTTGGTAGTAGCTGGTTATGTGGTGAATGTATGAGGTTATGTGAGGTGACGGATGATCGCCCATCTTCTGTTAATTGTTCGTAAATATGATTGTCCTTACTTGTTGTGCTATGTGTTACAGTTAGTGTTTTGTTATCTGTATGTATGGATTTCATTGGTGTCTAACTGTTATACTGTGTTATTACTTAAATAAATAAAATACTGGCCAATGAGAGATTTACAGTTTTAACTGGCGATAACACTGGAAGTGGAACAGAATATGCTTCTGTTCTGTCCCACTATACGGGAAAGTTCTCACTCCTGTCGCTACCTGCACAAATTGGTTGCCTTATTTATACCTACTATGTAATTAGAAAAGTTTACACCGAACGCCCCAATTTCGTCGAAAATTCACGAATGAACAGCAACCGCGAGTCTGCAATTATTTAATCGTTTTCGAGGTGTTGCTCTACGGAAACTGTGGATTCGTAACAATTTTATTGAATATAGATTTTGTATTGTAAATGTCCTTTCCGTTGCTGCTTGTTAAAGACTATTAATAGTGTTCTCCGTGCCAACCCGGCAATGGACGGGGACCTGAACACTGGAATCGTTTTATACGAAACATATGGTATAGGGTCATAGTATGGGGTGCCCGGGCTCTGCGCGATACCAGTCGGGAGGAGTAATCATCCACAACAGTGCTGCCAGCCTGTAAGAAAAACCTAAAAGTTGGAGATTTAATGCTCTATTTATTTTATTACATTATTATTATTAAAAGTGTGAGTAAAGAAATGTTATCTTCATCTCCTAATTTAGTTATAAATCAGAGTAAAAAAAATAATAAATCCCAATCAACACGCATAGTTTATGAAAAACATTTTGCCCCCTTAGACCATAGTTTAGATTTAAACTGAACATTCCATAATTCTTCACTTCACACAAGCTAGAATACAATTTAGGTAAGTATCGGTGATTTAATTAAAAGCAACTTAGAGTGCGACTACGCTAAGTTGGCAGAGGTCAAAAAAAGGTTTTATTAAAAAATATGCACATGGCAACATCACAAGTAATAGGATTGATTAGTCTTGACACTTGGCAAATATCAATCCGTTAAGTACAGTCAAGGAATTTAATTTCCAACCCACCTAAGGTCCAATATCGTATAGCATACTGTCATCATAAGAGCTAGCTAGACTACGACGTTACTTTGACATATCACACGCATTGTTTTATGTCAGTAACTAGGTAACAGATTAACAACGTTGACATGGTGAACTGAAATTTGGAACATCAAGGCACTATCAAATAACTGGCCAAGAGCATGTCGGACCATGCTCAGTGTAGGGTTCCATAGCCGTAACTATAAGTAAAAAAAGTACAACAACAAAAGAGCGTATCTTCATAGCAATTACGTCCTTTTGTTGAGAAGCGCAGTTTACCGGCAATAACTCAAAAACGGTTAATTCAATCTTGTTGAAAATAATTTTCGTTGAAAGTATTAATTCAGCGTTACCTTTGTGATTTTTTTCATATTTTTTGAACACACGGTTTAGAAGATAGAGGGGGGGGGGACACAATTTACACAACTTTCGGAGCGATTATTTCCAAATATATTCACCTAATCAAAAACATTATTTTAAAACCTTATAGTGGTTTTTAAAGAGCTGTCGAACTATGTACCACACGTTGATATTTGCTGAAAAAATTTTTTTTTAGCTTCTTTAACATGTATGGAGTGCCCCCCCTAAAAATATTTTTTTTAATTTTTTAACTACCAAACTAAGTAGCGGCCCATACAAGACACCTATATTCCAAATTTCATCAATATCCATCATGTAGTTTCTGAGTAAAATGCCTGTGACATACGGACAGACGGACAGACGGACAGACGGACGGACGGACATGACGAAACTATAAGGGTTCCGTTTTTGCCATTTTGGCTACGGAACCCTAAAAAGGTCGACAACCGCGGAATCGAAATTCGAAGAAAGTCCATCTTTCTCGCTCTTGCAATATTCGAATGAAAGGAACGCAGATAACGAAATTTAGATTATCGACGTTTGTGGTAGACTTTCCGGAGTCTGGATTCGGAATTATTTTAAAATGTTCTCGATTGACACTGACACCAACTGACACGTATTCGTAATTAGATGAGCAAATGACTTCGCAAAGAGGTTATCTTTAATATGCAGTGACAAATAAATAATACGTATTGACATTTAAATACTATTACTGAAATAGAAATTTCGACCTTATTGCATTGTGAATGCTTAACAACATTTCAATGAAAAGGGTAGGAAATTAAATTCCTTGACTGTACATAATAACGTGTCTACAAACCTACTGAAATATATATTCAGGACAGTCTTGCACAAAGCGATCTAGTCCCAACCAAACTAAGCAATGCTTATATACATGTACATATTTAAATATAATACTTAAATACATAGAAATTATCCAAGACCCTGGATGGAACAAATCGCTTAGTTTGGTTGGAACTAGAAGGATGTGTGCAAGACTGACGCAGATATCTATTTTCATTTCAGTAGGTATGTAAATACATTTTGTAAAAAAGGCAAAAAACATTACCAAGTACCAAGATTAAATAATCCTCTTACTGTAGTTTCTTCATGTTGCCATGTTTATATTATTTTATAAAAAAAAAATTTCAACCTCTGCAAACTTAGCGTAGTGCGACAATACATTATCTCCGCTTTAATTAAGCAAACCGTTTTTATTGCCAACTGCAAAAAGTGTTAAAGCGTGGCGTTCAGAGCCCTAGACTTGTTATATATTTTATGCAATCAAAGGTCACATTTTCCGAAGCTCGGGAAACGTTTTCCCCGCGCTCGCCACCCAGCGGCGCGGTCCTCAGTCTACTCGAGGTAGCCGCAGGCGCTTGACGTCGCCATCTTGTTACTATACGCGAGTGCGTGTGTGCGAACTTATAACAAGATTAGATACGTATCTGTTGTATAACCGAGAGCCACGAGCAGTACAGTCAAGGTCAATATTCAGTAATTTGACACCTGTTGTTTTTACATAAAACGTACGTAATTTATACATGCAATTTTTAATTAGTCATAGTTTTTATCATTAAGTTTGAGATGTATTTATATGTGAGGGTACGTAACTTAGGTTAATTGGATATTCCGCGCGTAGTTTAGCGGCTACTGGCAAGCTATTTGTTCTTTCTCAGGCAGTAAGATATCTATTCCGTCTAGCTGCCTAATTAAGCCTAATTCTGAGCACCTGAATTTATCTACGGAAAATCTAGATTACGTATGCTGGTATATGCCAACGCCAGCGTACGTAATCTAGATTTTCCGTAACCATAACTTTAAACGGCTAATACATTATTATTTATTGTATAGCTATAAATCAATCCCGATAAATGTTATAGAAGTGCGATTTTTGAAACGTAAGCCACAAGCGGGTATTTGCCGAAGTAGTTTATTTTCATTTACCTAATTAGTTTATAGCTACTGATCATCATTAATTATTATTAATTAGTGTTGCTCTAGAGAACCTTTTGATCCAACACTGTAACTAGCTACTGCATTATAACGATATCTATTAGCATATTCAATTATTTGATTGATTTGTTTGATTATCTGATATAAGGCTATAAGTAGGCTAACCTATTTCAGTCAATTTATTTTCCATCGCTGCTATACATTGGTTTGCTAGAGTCTGCATTACAGTATTTAGTTCATTCACTTCTAAAATGCAGAGGCCTCGTTTCGATTCCGGTTTATTTTTCAAAAAATTGTTCTTCAAATGTCAAAATATAAAAATGAGTAGATATTTTGAAGTGGCAATTGGCGTTTCCGGCAATCGCTGGAGCTCAGAGCGGCGGCGTAACGGCGGAAGCGTCGGATCCATTCAAATAATTCAATTAAATCTCACGAGCAGAGGGCAGTCGCGCTTCACAGCTGCACAAAATAGGGATGCACAAGTCACGATAAAAAAATATCTTTTTTTTCCCCAACCAAAAAAAAACATTTTATCGGCGAAATTACAATATGTCAGAGCTATGACATAATATAACGCCATTATAGACAATTAAAATTCCTAGTAGGTAACATAAGATATGATTAAAAACAAAAATCGTTATCACTAAAGCTGGTGCTGCTTTTTTATTTTACCGTTTGAAAGTTTATTAGGTATATTTAGATATGTTGGCAATTTGTAATACTTATCTTTTATAAGGATTGTTATAATACTATATACTTTGAAATTGGTGAATAGAACACACGACAACAACTAGGCACTCCCATTTTTGGGTAGTTGGGGAGTAAAAGTAAAACATATTACTTTTCAAAATTAAAAAAAAAGCTGTTCCAGTGTGCTTTGAATAATTACATCTGAAGGCATAAATTACATAAAATGTTTCATTTTCGATAACACGTTACTCTTATCATAATATTTCCTATACCATCTTGAGTACGATCGGAATCTGAAATCGTCACGGGAACCACACGTGACTAGACCCACAGAAATATATCGAGGTAGAAGCAAAAAGTGTATGTACCTCGCGTGCTAAAAAGAAGTGGCGACGACCTACTTTGCACGCCATCAACTTAAGTTTCCGTCAATATTATTATCAGATTTGAAAATCTGACAATAATAGTATAATTAATTGTTCAACTACCACGAAATGAAATGGAAAATTTATAATATTGTCTTCGGTTTCCGCGATTATCGGAATATAAATAATAATCGTTCCAAATCTCTCAAGTCCATTGTAAATGCCTGTAACATGGCAATTCTACCTTCTCAGGCTACCCATCACTTTCCAAATTGTTCTCCGTCACTCTTAGACTTGACTCTAATTTCTTCCACTTCACATGTTGCCAAATACGGACAGTACTCTGCAGACGCCTTTTCGTACCACGATTTACTCTACTTATCCTATAAAATCCGACCCCCCAAGCTTAAGCCAAAAACCCTTTTCCAGCGCAATTTTGGTCGGATGGATGTGGAAAAACTCCGTGAAGATGCGCTGAAGGTAGACTGGAGTATCATTTCAAGAGCTGAAACTGTGGATGACCAAATTTCGCTGTTCAACTCTCTTCTCACTCAGCTCTATGACGTGCATGCTCCGGTCCGCCCAATCAAGGTGAAACATCTTCCTGCTCCTTGGTTAACTGAAGGAATTCGAACGCTTATTGAGAAGAAGAATCTGGCCAAATCCAGGTACAAAGTCGACTCCTCTGAAAAAAACAAATCCCGGTATCACACTCTGCGTAACCGCTGCAGCACTATATGCCGAGATGCACAGCGGCGTCATATCCATGCATCAGTTGAAAATGGCGACCCTGCTAAAGTGTGGAAATTTCTTAAGTCACTCGGAGTTGGGAAGTCTCAGCAGAATTCCTGTTCCAAAGACGTCAATATTGAACTATTAAATCAGCATTTCTCTTCTTCCGCCAGCTTCAGTGGTTCTGCTAAAACCAGGACCCTTAATTATCTTTCATCTCTCCCAACTCCAGACTATACTCCTTTCTCTCTTGCTCAATTTTCCGACAGTGATGTTAAGAAGAGCGTACTATCCATTACCTCCAGTGCCGTCGGTGTAGATACTGTCAGCCGTAAAATGATCCTTCCTCTCCTTGATATCCTTGTTCCTTTTGTTACCATTATTCTGAATACCTCTATTTCCTCTTGTGTTTTTCCTGCCATTTGGAAGGATGCTGACATAATCCCTTTACCTAAAAAATCTAATCCCTCCGGTTTCTCAGATTATCGTCCTATCTCCATTCTTCCTTTCCTATCCAAAGTCCTCGAACGCTTAGTTTTCCAGCAACTCACGTCATTCCTTAACAGGAATGATCTCCTTAACCCATACCAGTCTGGCTTCCGATCGGGTCATAGTACGGCTACAGCGTTGATAAAGATTACGGATGACATCCGGTCAGGTATGAATGATCGGAAGCTGACAGTGTTGACGCTGCTTGATTTCAGCAACGCGTTTAACACTGTTGATTTTGACATTTTGTTAGGAATATTACGCTCTCTTAACATATCTCCTGCGGTTATTGATTGGTTTCGTAGCTATCTATCACACCGTCGGCAGCGTATAAAGGTGGATGATTCCCGATCTTCTTGGTGCACCACGCTTGCTGGTGTTCCACAGGGCGGTGTCCTGTCTCCTCTTTTATTTTCTATTTTCATTAACTCGATTACGCTTAATTTATCTTCTTCTTATCACCTTTATGCCGACGATCTCCAAATCTATTCTCAAGGTGTTGTCGGCGATCTCCCATCGGTCATATCGTTGACCAATAAAGACCTCAGGCTTATTTCTGACTGGAGCAATAGCTACGGTCTGAAAGTAAATCCGACAAAGACCCAAGTAATCATTATTGGTAGTCCTAAAATGCTTTCTAGAGTCGACTTTGTCAACCTTCCCTCCATTAACTTCGATGGCGTTTTGATTCCCTTCTCGTCCCAGGTTAAAAATCTGGGTGTTATCATGGACAACACTCTATCTTGGGTGCCTCAGTTAAGCGAGGTCAGCAGGAAGATATTTGCCGCTGTAGCTTCACTAAGAAGACTTCGTAACTTTCTTCCCATCGCCACTAAAATTGCGCTTGCACAGTCCTTATTACTCCCTATTTTAGATTACGCTGACATTTCCTATCTTGATCTCACTGAGGAGCAACTTAACAAACTTGAGCGTATTCAAAATATCTGCATCCGGTTCATATTTGGGTTACGCAAATATGACCATATTTCTAGTTTTCGCCTTCAACTCAAGTGGCTCCCTATCCGACTTCGACGTAACTCTCATATTCTTTCCTTTCTTTATGGTATACTCTTCTTTCCTGCAACCCCCCGCTATCTTAAAGAGCGATTTAGCTATTTATCGTCCGCAAGGTGTGCCCAAAATCTGCTTTTAAATGTTCCCTTCTCAAGTTCCAAATTTTATAGAAATTCTTTTACTTTTCAGGCTGTACGGTTGTGGAACGCTCTGCCTCCTGAATTAAGACGTGCTCAATCTCTTCCCATATTTAAAAACATGTTAAAAAATCATTATTTGTCGCTTCAATAGTCATCATTTGCTTCTGTTTTGTTGCTGGCTGTGCTGTAAATAATTATATATGCTTCGTTTTTATATATGTATGTATTTTATGTATTGTATATGTAGGTTTATGTATTTATTTATATATGTATGTGTATCCTCTTCCCTTATATTTAGTAATTTGTGAGCATTCTTTTGCATCGTTATTCCTCACCACCTACTCATTTACTTTTGTCAACTGCATAGACTCCGCCACCCAAAGGTTGTCTGGAAGAGATCGCTCTTTAGCGATAAGACCGCCTATTGTTTACCACTATTTTTATATAAGTTTGCAATGTAATTTTCTTTTGGTGTGCAATAAAGTATGATTGTATTGTATTGTATTGTATTATCACTCATAGTAATAAAACAATTACCCGCGACCACGAACGCTGAAAAGGGTTACGAAACGACGGGACTTGAAATGTAGTAATGTACGCGATTTAATCCGTTTAAGTTGTTTTATTACCATGGAAAATTTATGTTTTCTATCACAAAATTTAACTTTTAGCATCAAACGCCAAGCAAAAAATGTTACACGCTCGGTTCCCATACAAATCGACGAACTATTTCTGTCTATCTCGATATATTTCTGTGACTTGACGTAATTAACGATTACGTCACAGAACGAGTACATTCCTTACTCTACTTGACCCTCATTCCCGCTAAGACATTAAAAGTTTGAATAAATAGTCGTAGCTTTCAGGGTAAATCATTGAAATTTCGACTCTTTGCTTTATTAAAAAGCCTCTATTTCCATTTCACTGGGTATGGGTTTTTATATAAAGACTTAAAGAATTTGCCAAGACCCCACAAAAACCCTCTTGTAAAGATGATAAACTGGTTTATTATAATAGGTAGGTTCAGATGTTTGTAAGATTGCTATGCCATTATGAGCCTTATAGTTGAAGTATGCACGTCCGTTATTTTTATCCAAAGCTTACTTCTGCAGCTGCATCGATATCGATAAAATAAATTGTAAATCTCTAGTTGTGGAAATAGAGCGTTGTATCTAATGTTGAATTTGAAGATTCTCCTGAGTTTGTACAGGTTTAGGTAGCGTTGTAAATGCGATCTGTCAGATACATGGGATCCCTTTTCAATTCCATCCCACACTCAATTGTTATAGGATGCGAGTGGGTAGTAGTACTTCAGTAGGGTTGATATATTTATACAACCGTTTCATTTCATTTTATCGAACGTTTAGAAAATGGATAATTTATAATGAAGTGAAATCTATTTGCCGACATTGCTCTTCAACTAACCACGGATAAAAAGTTTGTCGCTGTGTATGTAATTTAGTAGATTCGAATAGATCTATCAAATTTCGAAGAATTAAATAAAGTCGAATAACACGTTGGTTAGTGATGTTGTTATTCAAAATTATACAATACAAAATAGTAGGTATAATTATAAATAATGATCAATGAGTCTAAAGTAATAGAGCGTAAGCTGGTTTAAAAAAGCACTTAAGATAACTTGTATTTATGTAAAAACGCTTATCATGTTTCACTTTGCATTGTTATCTTAAACCGGTTTTTGCTTATTTTTTAAGAATAAAATAACCTGCAGAACCTAATTAAGGTTGGAACGACTACTTTTTTTCTTCTAGATTCCTACCCTAATTAATTAGTGGGCAGCAACCACTGCGACTAGAAAGAAATTGATATAAGTACCAGTGGCGTGGCGTAAAACATATCCTTAGGCAAGCCGGTGCAAATTTGGCGTATATTTTCCTTAAGAGTTCTAAAATAAAGTGGTCAAATGCCTGATATTAGGCAAGCCGGTATCGAGTTCTTTGGACGCCACGCCACTGATAAGTACTGAAACTGGATTTCAGTATCGGGAAAAAAACCCAATATTAATAACAACTACTTTTAATTTACTGCCTCCTACTCTATTATCAAAACCACATAATATGTAATTATAAGGAACAAATATGATATTAAGTTAAAATAATAAATGAGTATTGTAATTTTTTTTGTCTGCCACTTCATCACATATTTTTTGTAGGTATATATAAATGGCCACCCGTTTTTCCATAACTTTATCGATAACTGCCAATATCGATTAAATTTATTCCATCCTTATCCACCAACCACAGGCGCATCATGTGACTGGTCTCGCTCGCTGACAGAAATGCATCATCGCGCAATAAGTCCCCCGTTCTGCCGTGTACCTCCATTCGTGCTCAACCGCAAAGCATACACATACATACATATACGGTATAGCTATAGGGAACGTGCTGGAACTATACAGGGTGATTACGGGGTCGTGGAGCAAGAAAGAAGCATTTAACTTACTTTCTCCTAAGGATCACGATAGGTTAGGACTAACAGTACACCAGCGACTTATTTTAGTCAGCAAAAAAAAACTGCGATAATTCGAGATTGACCAAGATCTCGAATTATCGCAGTTTTTTTTGCTGCCCTACTGTGTTGTGTCATTATTACTCATAAATTATTAAGTATTCTATCAGAGAGTTTGTTTTCTAAAAAAGTGTAATATTAAAAGTAGGGTGACCACGCATTTTGAGTCAATAATAATTTTTAAATAAAAATACGTAAATAACGAATCATCTTTGTTTCAATTAAAATAAATACAGGTAGCATCGCAATCATTTACTGAGTCAGAAAAAAATGGTTGGGATGACGACCCCGAAATCACCCTGTATAAGTGGCAGCACTAAATCGACAAAAATAAACTATGGGGATAGTAAAGAAAACTTATCAGATTTGAAAATAACTGGCCAAGAGCATGTCGGACCATGCTCAGTGTAGGGTTCCATAGCCGTAACTATAAGGTAAATAAATAATACGATGTAAAAAAAGTACAACAACAAAAGAGCGTATCTTCATAGCAATTACGTCCTTTTGTTGAGAAGCGCAGTTTATCGGCAATAACTCAAAAACGGTTAATCCGATCTTGTTGAAAATATTTTTTGTTGAAAGTATTAATTAAGCGTTATCTTCGTGATTTTTTTCATATTTTTCGGACACACGGGCTAGAAGATAGAGGGCGGGGGGACACAATTTACATAACATTCGGAGCGATTATTTCCAAATATTTTCACTTAATCAAAAACATTATACTTTGAAACCTTATAGTGTTTTTTAAAGAGCTGTCGAACTATGTACCACACGTTGATATTTGCTGAAAACATTTTAGCGGCTCATACAGTACACCTATGTTCTAAATTTCATCAATATCCATCGTGTAGTTTTTCAGTAAAATGCCTGTGACATACGGACAGACGGACGGACGGACATGACGGAACTATAAGCGTTCCGTTTTTGCCATTTTGGCTACGGTACCCTAAAAATAGTACGTCAACTGATTATAAATGTCAATGTTAAGTGTAAGTCGTGGCAACACTAACGTTAATCGTCCTTCATCGAGATAATCGCGGTGTTTCCCGTGAATGTTGCCTCAGCATGATAGAGTACAAGATTTGGATTAGCGGCGCCAGTTGGCAGCGCCTTCGTTGCGCACGTTTCTTATATGAGCTACTCAATGCTCATGTTGCTTCAGGCATATTATGACCGATGAAATCCCACTAGTATTATAAATGCGAAAGTTTGTGAAGATGTTTGGATGTTTAGATGTTTGGATGTTTGTTACGTAATAACAGGGTAACAACTGGATGGATCAAGCAGAAATTTGGCATGCAAGTAGATCAAGTCCTGGATTGAAACATAGGATACATTATATCCCGGTAAAGAGTTCCTTTGGGACAATACCGGGAACAACGCGGGCGAAGCCGCGGGAAAATGCTAGTTAAAACTAATTCTATTGCTGTAGCAAGCGAATAATATAATACTCATCGTCCTCACATTATTAACATACTATAATAATATTTCATATTAATTTATTTATTTTTATACGTTTGCGACTAATTTCGATTTTTTATCAAATGACGTAGATTGGGGGCTCGAATCGAACCTTTGAAACAGTCTGCCGAGCACTTTCGACCAGACCAGAACTGGCAGACAAGATTTTTCTGTAACTACCAATTATTACTATTTTATGCCACATCTGGCCATAAAGTGGCTTTTTCCGCACGCTGCGCGTACGGAAATAGCCACTTTCTAGCCAAGTGTAGACATAAAATGATGTAGGTACACAACACGGGAGGTAATAAAGAAAGCCCTCGATCGCATATTTACGTCCCTCGCTTACAACTCGGGCCGCAAACATCTGCGATCTCGGCCTTTCTTTGTATTACCACCCTAGTTGTGTAATGTACTATTATATCACAAGTATAGGTATACAATGAAGTAAGCGCTATTTTTTTTTTTTTGTACTTTCGGCTAATTCTAATTTCTTCCACCGATTTTTCGAAACGTGTATACCTTAGTATCAAATTGCGTAGCGGATCATTATACGGTCGCCGATCGTACTATTGAGGATAAAAAAAGTGTAAGGAAAATTGCCTTTCCCATTTAATGATCTTTGTTTAACCACGCATCGAAGGACGCAGCGTGGATATACAGGGTGTTCGCGAGGAACCCGCACAAATTTACCAGCATATAGCTGAGGTCGTAATGATTAAATAACATTATATGAACACAAGTCAAAATAATGATATTTAACTTTTTTTTTACTCTTCATACAAATCAAATAAATTATTATTGGTTCACCAGTAACACAATGCCTTAGGATGAGCTGGCATGATTGTATTAAATGAGTGATATTTTCATATCCATTAATGTGGAACTTTATTGATTAGCGTCAAATGTCAAAGTGAAAAATTGGACACTTGACACAACAATTTACGTAGTGTGTCGGTCTCGCAACATCGCAATTATAAAGTTGATTAACACTGGAGATGTTACAAATCAAAAATAATTAGAAACTCGAAAACATATCTGTGTTCACCTTACTTTATACGACATTTTTTTTCTAAAAATGATCAGGAATACGCAGGCAAAATTATGTGGGTTCCTCGCGAACAGCCTGTATAGACTCCCTGTAAGCTGGACTGAATTGATGACCCGGTGAGGTGAAGGTTGCTGGTGTGACACCTATCGGACACCAGTGGTGTCCGATAGGCGCGGGCGGCACCGGCCATTGTGACATACTTTGGAGGGAGCCTACGGTCAGCAGTGGATTATGATGAGTGTTTAGTGTAGTTAACTGATTAAATAATCCAACAAAAAAATATAGTATTTACGTATATTCAAGTGAGCAACGTCCATAGTCCATAGACGTCGACTATGTAGGCTTAACGACGCATAATTGAATGTACCGTGCACGAAAGTGTTAATTGTTATAGCTCCCTTTGCAAAAACAGAGTTTTACTTATTATGTCCAATGAAGACTTAGTTGACTCGTTTCTCAGCGGCACTTTTAGTAATGGGTTGATTTGATATAACGTCATAATGCTATAAGTGCCGTGTCCGGTCATGAGTCATGAGTCACACTATGTAATATATTGATATTTGTGAATTCGACGGTCGATAGCTCCCTCTCACGAGAATACAACGAAGTTTCAATAATTTAATGTTGCACATAGTTATTGTGGTTGGGGAGACGAATCAATCGACTGACCCAATTAAACCCCCGGTCGACCCTAAATATATTTGTTCGGTTTGTTAGGCACCTCTCGATAGTTCATTTACTATTAATGGTCAGAGTTTTTCAACAGCAATGATTTTTTAATTTTAACGAACGAAGCTCTTGTTTTCAGGAATATGTCGACGAATATTTAACACCATTAATGAAATTAGTGTACTGTCAGCTGCAAGGCAGACTGCTGACTGTACCTATTAGGGTCGTTTTAAAAAAATTAGTTAACATAATTTAACAAAATGTTCCGTTTTGTAACGAAAGTTGATCATATAAATTTTATGTTTAATATTCGGTACACAAAGGAACAATACAATTAACTAAATGACTGTGTTATAAAACATGTACATAATTTTCATGTTTCTGGGTTGATCCAAACACGTTTTTGTTAGAAATTCCCTGTAGTCGAATCCAGCCTTACACTGAGGTAGGTACACAATTAGACACTTACTTTTCTGCCTTTTTTAGTACATTACATAACTAGGGTGGTAACACAAAGAAAGGCCGAGATCGCAGAAGTTTTCAGAAGAAGAAGCTGCAAGCGAGGGACGTAAATATGCGATCGACGGCTTTCTTTATTACCTCCCGTGTTGTGTATATCATTTTATGTCTACACTTGGCCAGAAAGCGGCTTTTTCCGTACGCGCAACGTGCGGAAAAAGTCACTGTATGGCCAGGTGTGGCATAAACAATTTTAATACAGGACTACAATTGTGATATTTTCCATAAAATGTTTAGGCCAAGACCAAAAAGTTGTAAAGCATGAAAAAAAACAGGCCAAATGCGAGTCGGATTCGCACACGAAGGTTTCCGTACCAACGACGAGTAAAAAGGCGCCAAAAAACACGTTTCTTGTATCGGAACTCCCTATTATTTTGTTTTCATTATTTGTTGTTATAGTGGCTATAGAAGTAAATATTCTGTGAACATATTAATTTTTTACCATTACTAAAATCATGCAAAAAATTACAAAAAAAAACAAGTTTTTATATATAGGGATCCCCTTTGGTCCTTAATTTTATTTTATTTTTATAATTTGATCATATCGTGAAAATAGAAATACATGTCCTGTGAAAATTTCAGGTCTCTATCTCTTACGATTCAAAAGATAGAGCCCTGTGACAGACCGACAGAAACACGTTTCTTGTATTGTTTTTATTATTTGTTTTCATAGCGGCAATAAAAATATACATTCTGTGAAGATTTCAAGTCTCTCTCTACCTATTACTGTGCAATAGATATAGCCCTGTGACAGACGGACAGTCAGCGGAGGCATAGTAGTAGAGTTCCGTTGTACCCTTTGGGTACGGAACCCTAAAAAATTCCAGCAAAAAACAAAAACGTAAGTATCAATGTCAATAACTGGCCAAGAGCATGTCGGACCATGCTCAGTGTAGGGTTTCATAGCCGTAACTATAAGGTAAATAAAACCGGCCAAGTGCGAGTCGGACTCGCGCACCGAGGGTTCCGTACAAACTCGTAAGTAGATATATGAATAGTTCAAGAAAAACTATATGGCGATTAGTTTAGTAGGAGCAAATAAGTATGTGTTAAGATTTTTGCAAATTTCTCAAAAACAGTGCAAGTTAGGAAAACCGTTATATTTTTCCTGTAATATATAGGATGACATTAATAATTGGTAATTATTACAGATTTTTCTGTTCAGTAACTTCGAAGATAATAGGGGGGGAACGGTATTTTTTTTTAACGTTTTTCGCCATAAATCAAAAACTGCTTATTTAAAAAAAAATACAAAAATACTGTTTCAATCTACAAATTAAGCCCTTTCATTTGATACCTCACTCAATATAATAGCCCTACTTTCAATTTGCAAAGTCTCATTACGGACCCCTTTAAAAAAAGAGTAAAAAAGTTACAAGATTTTTTTTACATCCTATAAGCTCGGGTTAGCGGTTCTTAACACTATTCCAAATTTCAAGTCGATAGCATCAGTAGATCCCGAGATATCTTGCTGTGACAGACGGACAGACAGACAGACAGACAGACAGAGTCGCACCATAAGGGTTCCTTTTTTACCATTTTGGTACGGAACCCTAAAAATACGATGTAAAAAAAGTACAACAACAAAAGAGCGTATCTTCGTAGCAATTACGTCTTTTTGTTGAGAAGCGCAGTTTATCGGCAATAACCCAAAAATGGTAAATTCGATCTTGTTCAAATTAATTTTCGTTGAAAGTATTAATTAAGCGTTACCTTCGTGATTTTTTTTCATGTTTTTCGGACGCACGGTTTAGAAAATAGAGGGGGGACACACACAATTTACACAACTTTCGGAGCGATTATTTCCAAATACATTCACTTAATCAAAAACATTACTTAGAGACCTTATAGTGTTTTTTAAAGAGCTGTCGAACTATGTACCACACGTTGCGTATTTGCTGAAAAACATTTTTTTTACTGTCTTTAACATGTATGGAGTGCCCCCCCTAAAAATATTTATTTTAAAATTTTTATATACCAAATTAAGTAGCGGCTCATAAAAGACACCTATATTCCAAATTTCATCAATATCCATCATGTAGTTTTTGAGTAAAATGCCTGTGACATACGGACAGACAGACGGACGGACATGACGAAACTATAAGGGTTCCGTTTTTGCCATTTTGGCTACGGAACCCTAAAAATAAATAAATAGTCAAAATAATCTATTTCGAACCAATTGTCGATGGTCGATATAAATCGGAAATTTAATATAACCATTTCATTTATACGTATACACAGACCAAGTTTCCCGCTTTTCTACTTCAGACAACGGCTTTACAAACGACTCTTTAGATTTAACAGGCTTTACGCAGTAAGATTTTAATCCTTGCGATATTTTTCAGTGCCTGCTTTGAAGTTTTAATTAAATGAAAGATATCTACAGCGCATTGTTAATTACATAAGCTTAATAAAATAAAGATGAAGAAAAGAAAATGAAGAAAAGATGAAGTGGTTCTGTTCTACAGAATGTGACTTATGATTAGCTGGAAGAGCAGACGTATTGTTTACTTGAGTTTATTTCGGGGGTAATTAACCTTATTCATCAAACCTTCTATTATTTTAAACTAGAAAATGTTCTCTTCGTTCGCGGAAGTGAAAAAATTTCAATGTCGGTTCGGTGATTTTTTGCGTAATGCGCGATAATACATAAAGACAGCATTTTCAAAAACTATTTATTTATTGGTTTTATAACTTATTACTTACGAACCCCGATTTTATTTTTCGGAAAACCTTATAGTCTGTCTATAATTTTACACTATATTATTATAGATATAGGTAAGGTACACGTCCGAGTGCTCGGTACTGTCCAAATAGTCGCCATCTTGAATGTTAAGTCACTAGCAATCAGTAGCGTGGCGTCCAAAGAACTCGATTCCTACCGGCTTGCCTAATATCAGGCATTTAATCACTTTATTCTATAGCTCTAAAGGAAAATGTACGCTAAGTCTGCATCGGCTTGCCCAAGAATATCTTTTACGTCACGCCACTGCTAGCAATAGAGTTGATCACAGCGTGTCCAATATTGGGCATTAGCGTGTCAAGCACTAGGACGTTTACCTTACATATTTTTTTACGGAAAATCAGTTATCAAGGTTGTTGTGAGTTCAGTTTGTGTTGGTCATAACTCGCCCTTATTATTCGCATTTGGTGCCGAGGGCTCCCGGCGACCTTTGCCGGATCATGGGTGTATCCACTATTCGAAAAGTATACTGAATAACGAGCACGGTTAATGGTTTCGTACCTCAAAAGGAAAAACCGTTTTTTTCCTTTTGAACAATTATAGGATCACTTTGTTGTCCGTCTGTCTGTTCGTCTGTCAAGACCCTTTATCTCGGGAGCGCGTGGAGGTATCGAGATGAAATTTAAACCATATACTCATGTTTACAGTCCCTTGAAGCTGTAAAAAATTAAACTTTAAGTTAATGTGAACAAAGATACGGCCATTTATGCCGCAAAAAACGTAAATTTCGAGTCGAAATTTACGTTTATGAAATTTTCGACACTCTCAATGAAAACTCAAATACCCTATGAGTTTTGGTTTCCGTTAACCTAGAACTAGTGTCCGACCGAAACTAGTTTTCACGGCCGAAACCGAAACCGAAACCTAATTTCGGCTTTGATCTCAGTTTCGGCCGAAAACAGAACCGAAACCGAAACTTCCATATAAGGTCATGTTTTCGTGGAAAGATAAAAAAAATACAATCATAATCAGTCAGTCTTCATTTCTAATTAATAATTGAGTCTCTGATATTTAAGGGTGTATTTTCGCTGGCGTAATTTCTCTGGCCACCAATATTTAAAAGGTTCCTCCTCACTAGACTGGCATTCGTTGGTTACTTGTTAGAACTTGACTGATTCTACATTGTAACCAAAAGGCCAATTCTAATAAGGCAGAATCTTCTCAGTATTCGCCAATATGTCATGACAGCGAAATTACGTTTTTGAAAATACACCCTTAAAGTAATCATTAACATAGCATAACACATAATAAGACTTCTTATTTCTAATAATCTATCTGTGCTTTTTGAAAAAAGAGACTGTCCGATCGCGGTTCGATACCAATTCGGTTGGCAGCCGAAACGGAAACTATGCCGAAACCCGTTTTTTTAGCCGAAATTAGGGCGAAACCGAAACCGAAATTTCGGTCGGACTCTACCTAGAACTATGAAATTTGGCAAGTAATAGGTACCGTCTTTTATTAGAAGTATAGGGAAAAATTTGAGAACTATACATTTTTAATTAAATCATAAAAAATAGATTTTACTAAGGGAATCACAAATTTTGGGGCACTTTAATATATGTACCGGTGTGCGAGTCCGACTCGCACTTGCACTTTTTATATATTATAAGTATGAGGAAAATGTAAACCATAGCAGCTATAAGGGAAACCACACTTAGGTTTTTTTAATAAATCTTTTGGCATTGTATAAATTTCAGAAACACTAGTTCCATTTATTGACAATGGGAGCACGCAAAAGGAAATTTCCAAATCGGTTTAGCCGTTTTCGAGTGATAAGGAAACATATGAAAAAGGATTCCAACAAACTGAGACTCCAAAACAGAGGGCGCTTTTATGAAGCCCCATAAAAATAAATACGCTATAATATAACAAATGATGATTAAAGTCAGAATTTTAGAATTGAAAAGGATATGAATTGGTATTTCAGTTCAAGTAAATTCATTCCCCGACTTCGAGTAACGTTCTCCCTATGTGATATTTGCTAACGTGCCTTTTGAGTAAGAACCACGCCCGATGTACTATAATGTCGTAAATGTGTGTGTCTACGCTACACATGATTAGGGTTACCAGACAAAATTCCTGATTTGCGAAAAATAATTCTGACGCTTGGCTCGTAGTGCTACTGTAGACTCCTAAGTGTTATGCATATAATTATGTTACAATTCCTTTTCTATAAACTTGAAGTTTAGACGTTGAAAAACACGAAATCGCAAGGACAAAGAAACAGCTTTTTACAGTGTCTGAAATTAATATTAAAATTTACTCCCTGTTCTAATCTCAAAGCACTGGCAGCAGGCCGAAGATTTCAGCTACTTAAGCCTACCCTGTGTTTACATGCGATGAATTATATCTATAAATAATTAATGTCATTAAAAATTCCCGGCACTTTTGTATTCCGACCGCATTCATGACAAATTACCAAAATTCCTGATATGTTGGGAAAATTCCTAACGTCTGGTAACCCTACACGTGATGGAGGCACTTACAGAGTGAGTGGAGTTGGGGAAGTACTTTATCATTCCGGGTGTTTGCACTTTGCTTTCCAATCGTCTTACCACATGACTAAAGTATGAACATACTGAGATTATACATTGTTTATGCAATAAGTTTTGATAAAATATAGTCGGTAACATTTTATTCTATAGTGTCTGATGT
Source organism: Eudemis profundana (assembly GCA_947034925.1). Lineage (NCBI taxonomy): Eukaryota > Metazoa > Arthropoda > Insecta > Lepidoptera > Tortricidae > Eudemis > Eudemis profundana. The sequence goes on from OX344801.1 coordinate 14,787,755, forward strand.
TAATTGTTTTTTTCGGATACTTATTGGGATTGCTTGAGACAACCCTATGTATCCTCATTCTTAGGTATATTTTCAAAATTTACCCAAAGATATACTTATTTATTTATGATAAAAACGGTCAAGTTTGTGTTGGATTTGTACACGATGGGTTCCTCATCACCGTCGAGCAACAGACGCAAAAAAACACGTTTCTTATATGTATGTATGTTTTTATTATTTGCTGTTATAGTAATACTAGATAGATATACACATTTTATGAAATTTTCAAGTCTACCTATTACCGTTCAAAATATAGAGCCCTGTGACAGACTCACAGATGGACATACGGGTAATAGGATTCCGTTGGCACCCTCTGGGTACGGAACCCTGCAAAATCCCTTAAGTAATTTGTGTCATTAGTAAAATTTGGTACAAAATAATAAAAATAAAATAATTACTCATAATAAAACTGCTAAATACGCAATAAATAGGACTCTAAATTTCTATTAAATCGATTTTCTTATCAAACCGTCACTGCAAAATAAGTATAGTTCGAAAACTCTTTGTTCTACAAAAGTAAGTATTCGCTAGTCTAGACCACGCCAGACGTAACGAAAGTTGAAGGCGCGGACAGATGCGAAATCGATTAAGACCAAGGTTCATGCCCGCGGCTCCACCGGGAACCACTTTCTTATACGATTTTGGGGCCAGGGCAAACCTACGCCCAACTAGTGGCTTTAAGAAAGGGATGCGAATATTTAAAGTGCTTTTATCCTATTACGATCCCTTGTGGATTTCTTTCGAGGAAAGTTAACGAAGATCCTCCGCGAGTTTTTCCTTTTGCGTGTAGGTATGTTGTCATACGGACTTTGAAATATCAATTTGAGTTGGAGGTGGATTTGTCGGATATAAAGGTTTTCGAATCTGTATTCATCGCGCGCTCTGTACGTTTACAGAATATAAATAACTTTAGGAGATTGTACGTACTATATAATTGGACATGTTCCTAATGTAAAATTAACAATTTTAAATATTACCGATTCAATATATATATATATATATATATATATATATATATATATATATATATATATATATATATATATATAGGTATGACAATGTATGATTAATACAATAAAGACCTATATATCTATCATAAAAACATTTAATAAGGAACCTCGACTCTTTTTAAGTACAACTAATAGACTTAAAGCATCAACTGAATGTTGTTATATTAAAACAACGACAAGTCGTGAGCTTGTCCTTCTCGGCCTTCACGAGGTTCTCGTCATGGGGCATGGCGATGTCGACGAGCACTGCACGGCGCTTGGATCGATCTATTAACACGATATCAGGCTTATTGGCTACATTAGTCCTGTCGGTGATGATAGATCGATCCCAATAGAGCGTGGCACGATCATTTTCGAGAACCGGCATCGGTGCGTACTTATAGTACGGTACCTCAGACCCCACAAAACCATATCAAAGAGCAAGTTGCTGGTGAATGATCCTGGCTACTTGATTATGTTTGTGCAAGTACTCGCCGTTAGCTAGATGGGAACAGCCGGAGATTATATGCCTGATAGACTCGCCGGGATGGCGATATGCCCGACAGATGTCGACCGTACCGTCTTTCAGGATATATCTCCGGTAGTTGTTTGTCATCATAACTTCGTCCGCAATTGCACAGGCAAAACCTTCAGTTTCTCCGAAGAGATCACCGAAGCGTAGCCAGTTCACCGACGCGGGCAGGTCTACATCGGAGTAGAACCGTCCGTGTAGCTCCTTACTCTTCCATGTTTTTGCGGTTGTCGGTGCTAAGCACCTTCTTATTAGGTCTGCGCCAGATCTCCTTTGCCAAGGAAAGAGGGGTGAGGGTTCTGTCTACTGCTACTACATCGCGATGTATCCCACACTCGTTGCTTAGGAAATACTCTCTGAGCCACGGCCCCCACACTTACGTGGGATGTACAGTCTCGTAACTGACGGGCGTGGGTGTAGCATGCGGTGTGTAGTGAGCAGCAGATGGACCTGCCTTTTCAGGGCGTCCTGCTCAGTCTGAGTCCATCTTTGTATGCCAAAGGTGGACTCAGTTAAAGCTTACTTAAGGGACTTACTTAAAGCAGGGGCATCACCCAAACGTTGAAGGCACGCCTTGTTGACGCCAGACAAAAGGCTGTTAGAGTACTTTTGTCAGGCGACAGAAGAAGCGATCCTTCACCGACTGCCTAGTGTCCCTGTCGACAATAATCAATGACCGTGACTGTTCTGGGTCGCACGCGCCGCACAACTCACGTCATCGGGGCTGATGGTAACAGCCCCCATAGTTTCGATGGGCTCACATTCTCGCTCAACAACAGTCATCCACTCGCCCTCGGTGTGCTGGACTGGCACCGACCAGACATTACGCCAGAAATTAATCATTGCGGAAGGATCCGGTAGTTGCCCGTCGTTAGTATTGTAAGGACTCAATGGTAGATGATGCTACATACGTCACCCAGGATGACGTCACAAATGAAGGGACTGGTTGAAAAATTGGACGACTTGGGCAGAGTTTCGGTAGCGTAGTTGGCAACGCGCCTGTGTTTAGCCGAGGAGATGCAGGTTCGAATCCTGCCCGAGACCTACATATGATTTTTCTCTTCTACGAGTAATAAAATATTTAGAATTCGATGGCAGTCGTTAATGATACAATATAATATCGCAAATTCCGTGGCAAAAAGCGTTTGAAATACATTTTTATCAAAATATAAACGGAGTCAACGTCTGTCATTGTAAGCGGTTTTTTTAAATGTTTTAATTATTAGGTATCATCTTTTGCTATTAGGGCCATACATATAGGGCCTTTCGGATACACTTCGACCCAATGAGATGTTTTGTTAGGTTTATTGTTAGGTATAACTTTTAATATTTACATTTTAATTATACATAACTTACCAGACACCAAATTACCTTACATTACATGATTAATAAACATGCAGTAAATAAAACAATACCATTCATTATAATATTGTTTACTTAAGGTGTTTTTCCATACAAACATAGAGAGGGTCATTCTTTGCTTCCATGACATCAATTATGTTCATTTTATAGTTTGATACATTTTGTCAGCGCGAAATGATATGAGAGGTCTAAAAACAGAATTAACATGCAATTGGGACTTTGAGATCCCCATCTATCAGTGTCATTTGAAACTAAATATTTGTGCAAAATTTTTATATTTTTTTGGCTTTTTTAAGGTTCTCATGTCATTTCGCGCAAATAAAAGGTATTAATCTATAAAATAAAACACATTTGAAACATAATTGATGCAGTTGAAGCAAACAATCATTGTTTGCTCATTATGACCCTCTTTTGGTTTGTGTGGAAAACCAACCGACTCGAATCACCTTAAAACGCCCAACTTTTCAAGGTCAACTAAACAATCGCAGTCATACCAAAAATATTTTTCCACCTCTTTTCAAATGGATGTTGAATGGATGGATTTTAAAATGTTATGTCTGAAATAAATGATTTTTATTTTTATTTTTTTATTACAGTGAATATAATAACTCCCATCAAGGTGTTAAATTGTAACAATTTTAATCAAGTTCGCTAATTAATGTCCGCGTAATTTATGTTTGTTTACCCAGTATGAAAAGAGTTCGTTTTATAGCGGACAGCCCGACATGTCCGCTGGGACAATCAGTGATATTATTAGATCACGTCACGCATGGAAGGCAGGTGTTAATTACTGTTACGGGTTTTATTCAAGTAAAACGGTGGTCTGTGTTTAGTACCTACATACTCTTAAGGTTTCTTCAGAGAAAAAAAGTTTGTAGTAACTAGTTGCTGTAAATACAGATTGTTTCTTCTTTTCGTAATAACATTCTTCGATTCTGGATCTTTTAGGGCTCCGTACTCAAAAGAAAAAAACCGGAACCCTTATTAAGATCACTTTGCTGTCCGTCTGTCTGTCTGTCTGCCCGTCTGTCAAGACCCTTTATCTCAGGAACGCGTAGAGGTATCGAGTTGAAATTATAACCATATACTCAGGTCTATGATCCCTTGATGCTGTGAAAAAAATCAAGCTTGTAAGTAACGTGAAAAAAAGATACGGCCGTTTAAGCCGCAAAAAAAGTAAACTTCGACACTCTCAAGGAAACCAAAATTCAAAAGGTACTTTCCTTTGACTTAGAACTATGAAATTTGGCAAGTAATAAAGTCTACTTAAGACAGGAGATCAGAATGGGAAAGGATAACCAAACAAACGAGATCCAGCGACGGATAAGGCTCATGTGGGCTGCCTACTCGAAACTGGACTTTGCTTTCAAGATGAAAATCTCTGCGGAACAAAAAGCCAGAATATTCAACCAGAGTGCATCCTGCCAGTGCTCACTCATGGTGCTGACACCTTTTTTTTTTCACCCGAAGAAATGCATGAAACTGCATACCACTACGTAACCTAAGGCCATCGGGCGTGACAGACAGATGTTACGCATTGGTTATGAGGGGCTCTCCGCTCCAGAAGGGATTGGCCTACCCACTAATACCCTGGGATGCTTCCAACCTATGCCTTCATAGTGATGGCCTGGGATCCGATGGCACCACGCCATCACCGGCACCTCCGCCCTAGGGCGAACCCTCTCCGAAAAAGGCACATTGTAGCGTGGCCAGTGTGCCTTCTCTCGCCTGCTTCCTTCCAACCAACGGCCGTCCCCCGGGGAAGCCAGGAACCGGCATCGAACACACGGGGTCCAATCGTGTATCCGGCGCCAGTCCTACCCTCACCGCTACGGGAGGACAAACGCCCCTGCCCCGCAGCCGTCCACGGTAGGACGCGCCCCTACCCCGCAGACACTCGCCCGTCCGTTCCTGACCGTCGCCAGCCCTCGTTGCTGGGGACAGTCAGGTTTACGGACCACGATGGACCAGTCCTCTATGTCCCGCTAACGGGACGCAGAGCGACTGCAGGCGACAATTTATTCCACAGTTCAGTCGTGCGAGGGAGGAAGTTTCTAGCAAAACGCACAGTTGTGGACTGCCAACCATCTAAGCGGTGAGGATGGAAATATTGTCGCGTAGGACGATGGCGGAAAGATGCGTTATATAGACGATAGAAGATGCAGAGCGAGGCTACATCTCTACGCAGTGACAAGGAGTCGAGCCAATCTGAAATATCTTGGCGGGAGAAGCTGGTACTGGGGGCCCCAGCCCACAGATGAGAACAGTATACACGTGTGTGTGTGTGTATTTAAATATGTACGTGTGTACACACGTACATATTTAAATACATAGAAATTATCCAAGACCCTGCAACAAATCGCTTAGTTTGGTTGAAACTAGATATATGTGCAAGATTGACCCTGATATTTATTTCAGCAATTATGTAGACACATTTTGTAATAAAGGAAATAATTATTGTGAAGGACCAAAATTAAATAATCCCATTGCTGTAGTTTCCGTATGTTGCCATACATATATTTTTTTACTTATACTGCTAGCTATCAATCTAGCAGATTATCTCTCGGGACAGTTTTATTAATGAGTCACAGCTTCATAGGTTATGTGTAAATTTGGCATATCATTTGACGCGATGTATTGTATTCGATTGAATACAACCGCATAAAACTTTAACGAAACCAAATGGTGTACAAAAAAATCTTCAAAACTTGTTCATTTGTACTTGTTGAATACTTTTGCCTGAGAAAATATGAATGCGTTTGTTGAAAAACTTCTCACATTTTAGGTACCTACTCCCGTCGGATTGTGGACTTAAAAGAATAATAGACGATAAGATTTTTCTTGCTGTATTCACTGAAATTCTTCTTAAATTTGAAGAAAGGAAAATTGATTTTGCTTTCTTTTAATTACGAAAAATGTTTTGTTGAAATTCTGAAAATTGCTAACGGTGTTTAATGTAATAGAACAGGCCATAAGTCTTAGAGTTGTCTACTTAGTTAAGTATCAATAATTGCAAATACCTTCTTAGGATATGTAATAGCCCAACTGTTTTCTATTTTATCGTGCCAGGCAATTAAGTTGTTTCGTTTTATTATCACGAAATCCAATTAGTTCGCTATCCGGGCAGCTGTTAGAAATCGTAATGGTAAAATGATGTGTGTTGTGCCCTGGTGATTACCTCCGATTAGCTCTAAACTTAATCTATGTTTATCAAACAGTTCAGAAATTACATCCAAATGGAAGTTTTTGTTAAGGTAGACTATTTTGGCATTGACTTTGTAATTAAGTTAAATTGAGACACTTCCGGATTTCTGATTGAGCTGAAATTTTGTAAACATCGACTATCGGATAACAATGCAATATTATTATGACATGGAGCTGATCTGATAATGGAGCCGATGTGACGATGGATCTGGATGGTGACGAAAGGATCATCTAAATAAATTACATGAGATAAACCCACCGTATTCGGGCTCATTTGAGTAGTTTTAAATTGATGTTGGCGGTTATACAAAAAGGCTAAAAGCTTGTTAAAGTAGGCAGTAAAAGCTTGTTTCAAAAGTACCCGTTATGGCAGAAACTGATTTAAGTTTGAGTCTCAGCCTAGGGACTCATAGAACGCATAGATGTTTCTTGTTCTCATATAGATAATGTCAGTTTTCGCTCTTTTGTGCAAGGAGGCAGAGCTAATCTTTTTAACAATATCTGTACCTTCACATCAGGTTTTAATCCAAGGCACTATTGAAAATAATGTTTTGAATAGTGCTAATTGCTATATTATTTATTTCAGTTACTAAATCTGATGATAGTATGAAAATATGGATCTGGGGTTTTTTATTATACACTCGCGGTCAAAGAATTCGGGTCACCGTAATTGAATTTAATAGAAACAGGTGTTTTTCAATATTTGACACTTGCTTCATTTACATAATATACTATTCTTGAATACCTGTATTAGCAATATCCGCTAACCCATCATAAATATAATTATTATCCAAAAATGTTGATGGTGCGATATTTCACTCCGTTAACGTCATTATTTTTCATGGGTTTTTACGAGTTCGATCTAAACCTGAAATTGCTATTATTGTCAGTGTTATTTTTGCAAATGATGTCTTAAATTAATTTAAGATCAAAACGGGATTCAATCATTTTACAACCCTGGTGTATTTTAGGAAATATGACGGTATTTCAGTGACCCGAATTCATCGTCCGTGAGAGTATTCAAGAAAATGCTAGGAAAACAAGTTTTCTTCATATCGTGTTTTGGAATTAGATAAAAGGTAGATAGAATTGTTATGATTTCATTTAGTTTATAGACTCAAGTCGACTGTGGCTTGAATTTAAATAAGGACAAATGATATTGATATATGGATACAGAAAGTCTAACTCACTTATTACTTTATGTTTGTCCTTGGTCTGACCACATCAAATGAAGCGTGCCTTTCTAGCAGTCACGTATCATAACAGGCACTAGCCTGCTTCTTTTTGGTATTCTCAAAAGGTATTTTGTTTACGTTAAGTTTTTTTGATGTTTTTGTAAATCGTTAGATACCATGAACACGCTGATATTATGAGCTTTATTATCTCAAAATAATAAAAAACAGCACAAGTGGCAAATAGATAAATATAAGAACTAGAAATGAAATGCAAACAAAAAATAACTAAAAACGACTTATTTAAAAATAAAACAATAAATAAAAAAATACCCCATCTAGGAGATCTGCCTTGCTTTTGTTGCTTGCATAAATTTATTAATCATCATCTATTTGTGCTGCTAATACCGACTCCACGACGGATTTACGTAGGTTTCTCAAATCGTATGGCATTGAGCAAGATTTGCGGCTAACATATACTATTTCTATATGAAATAATAATTCAAATAAAATGTCAGTTCAAATATTATACTTGTTTTCGAAATACCGCCTTGTACTAAAGGACATTGCCGATTCGTCTATGGGGACAGTGAAGTATCAGCGAAATATCACGAGTTATTTGTACCAAATAAAGAATTTAAAATGGTTTACGTTCTTTGACACAAAATTGTGAAAAGACGTGTCTTATAAAGTACCTTATTTTTAAACTTAGAATAAGACATGTCAAGCTGTCAACTTTCTTGTTAAGATCAAGAAAGCTACATAGATAATGGATTGTATTAAGACGTATCTATGACGTTAGCTTTGTCTTTTACACTCATGTGAGAAGTAGTCTTAAGAAAGAACAAGACAAACATGTTACTTTCCTGGGTACATGACAGCTGACTTTAATTTATCTGAGTATCATGCAGTTCGTATAAGAAAGAACCGCGGAGTTTTATGGAATTAATATTTTTGTATACATTCGCGTAGATGGTGGTGCCACTGTCATAGGCCTTTTAGATTTTGACCGATTTTGTTCTGTCAAATACAGTTTTAAGGAAACCATACATTTTTCATGGTGGCGGCGGAAATCGTACAACACAATTCTTTTTTAATTGATCTCTGATTTCCCATTTTAAATTCAGTAATAAAAAAATCCCTCTGGTTAAAAAAAAAAAACTAAGTTTTCGGTATCGTTTTGGTTGTGACACAATTTAATGACGATATTGGTACCAAAATCTCCTTTGCTTCTTGTTTGCGACATTGAAAATATCGAAATCCTTTTCCAAAGTGGGTTTCCCTTTACTTACCTACACTTCTTGGATTCTAAACTACTCTTAGTTGAAACTTGGCTGAAATGCAGACATTTCGCCATTTTAACGCAATCCTAAAACGAACATGCACATTTAGTCATTAATTTTTAAAAAGTTCTGCTCCGTCACTGCAGTTACGTGCAGTCCTTTTGTTTTTAATGTCATTCACCTCCCTATACGATTCAGCGTGTACCTTTATTTGATCTGGTCTAAATAACTGGTTCTCAGCTTACCCTTTTCTCTTCTCAATTATTCCCTGTATTATCTGATATATTTTGTAATTATATCCGACCGTCCGGTTGTTTTCTACTTCAGAGCACCGTTTCACGAAGCTACAAGTTACAATTTTACAAGTCTAAACTAGCAACATTGGCCAAATACAGCAATGCCATTGGTTGATTGCTTAGCTTCATGAAACGGGGCCAATCGTCTTTCGTGAAATTTTGTGAGCAGGTTTGATAATTATATAGAGATTTTTTTGGCCAACTCAGACAAACTGGTCGACAGACTCGCAAAGTAAGTATACAGCTCACAGAGCCACTAGTGTGTTAAATAATATACTTTTATGCCACACCTAGCCAAAAGTGCCTTTTTCCGCACGCTGCGCGTACGGAAAAAAACCGCTTTTTGGCCAAGTGTAAACATAAAATGATGTACACAACACGACGGGAGGTAATAAAGAAAGCCCTCGATCGCATATTTACGTCCCTCGTTTGCAGCTCGGGCCGCAAACTTCTGCGATCTCGGCCTTTCTTTGTATTACCACCCTAGTTGTGTAATGTACTACCTATTTCTTTACATTTCTACAAATCATCTGTTCTGTTACTGGGGTCACTAAATAGCCTTTTTGAAGTATATTCCCCAATTGGTTTCTAAATTTTACAATACCCCAACGCAAACTACTCCAAAAGGAAACTCTTAACCGTAATATAAAGTGCCGTATGTTACAATACAGGATAATATGGTCTACTTGTAAGCCAAACTTCATCTCAATCTACTAAGATTATTATCGCGTTATTTAGTAACAAACATCTAAACCTCCAAACATCGAAACATCTTCATTAACTTTCACATTTATAATAGTAATTGGAATGAAGTGGAGTTAAGTGGATAACTCTGAAAATAATGAAATTTGTGCCTTTGAAATTACTGCTAAGTTGTATATCCACGTGTGAAATTGTTGTACGAACGACATCCGTGTAGTACGCATTTAGTGTTACTCCCACACAAAACTCAATATATTGAGTTTATCACTGCTAGTCGCTACCAGAAAATAGGTTTCCACAATAAAACACGTTTACATCGTCACTGAATAGGAAAATTTCATTCGTATCAAACGCTCGCCCGGGTTTCGTGTTCGGATGTGAATCGTATGTTACCCTTATTTACCTAGGTTGTGGATATTGTTTTAGAATCTAATTTTATTATTTGCTACTCGGATTTGTGGCATTGTAAGATTTGCTTTGTATAATTGAACATTTATAAAAACCTTTATACATTAATTACGAGTCCTTAATTGAGCCCTATTTCGTTACCAATATTTGTGATGATTATTTGTTATTCGTTGGTGTATTTTTGATTCACACATCTGTTTGTGTGAATTTTAATGAATACTACATTAAAATCCATTTTTATTATATTTTACCTATGTTTTACAATGAGTAAGGACGAAATTTTGTTGTGTAATAAAATACAATATACCGTAAAATGGGGTGAGTAGGGATTGCGAAGGCAGTTGGATTATGAACGGGGAGAGTAGGGATGTCAGAGGGGTGAGGTGGTATTTAAAGGCTACTGCTACCTAAATAATATAGGGTGGCTTTCAATAATCTGTACATATTAAAAGGGGTGAAATTCTAACTAATTTTATCGATAAAAATGACTTTAATTTTTGATTCTTACAATTTGAAGCAATTAGATCAAAAGTTGTACCGCGGCAAACAGATGTACTGCCGAAAATTTGACTGAAAGTTTAAAATTCTGTAAAAAAAAACGAATGACCGCAAACAAAAATTAAAATCAGTTTTACCAATAAAAATAGCTGAAATTTCACCCCTTTTCATATGTGCAGATTATCGAAAACCACCCTGTATATTCTTATTACAAATGGAGCTATAGTAATATTCATAATCCAAAAGTGTCGATCCAACAATTTGCGCAACTCACCTTTGTATGAAATCCCATCTCACCCCAACTAGGAGGGACTACGGGGTGAGGAGGGATTTTATGTTTATCGTTAAAGTTATGAAATGGATCGACCCAAAATCATAAAAAAAACTAAAATTTATTATATATACAATTCAGTTTGCATATGTAAAAATAAAATGTTATCGAGGTTTGAATGTCAATTTAGTCCCTACTCACCCCGTTTTACGGTACTGAAAATTTCAATTAAATTACTATCATTTATTCATGTCCATTCTATTGCCAGCCATTGCGTGTAGCGCGACTGGATGGATCCTTTTCAATTATAAATGCATTATAACCTTTGCATGTAAGAAGTTTTGATTCCAATAAACTTTTAATTTAACATGAAACACATTAATCACTGTTTGCGATTTGCACGGTTTGCGAGGCACATCGGTGCATTTGTGGGGCCATGGTTGAGGAAAATGGCCACCATGGCCTCAGTTGTCAGAGATGCGCGAGCATGTCGTGTTGATTAAATGATATTAAACTTATTAAATGTTTATCACTGTTTTAATACATCATTTTATAACGGATTGTTCCTACATATAAAGCAAATCTTAAGCAAAACAACGATATTGTGTGTAAGTCTCGGGCAAAATCGCCTTATCTTTAAAAAAGTATGCACAATAGGGCTTTCAATGTGACCTTTAAGAGTCAGATTTTCTTAGCAGGCACGCAACATAGGTCAAATCCCTATCTAATTGAAAAAAAGTGTTTGTTGCAGTGCAGCACGACCCGACGAACTATAAAATCTTGCTGTGATAAAATGTACTTGTGGAATTTTATTACTTGTTGAAATATTAAAACTCCACACTGTTAGCAAATGAAATAATTTTCTAGCATGTTATTTTAAACAGATTGTGATGGACTGAAATGTTTCTATTTGTTGACAGCTGTTATTATAATTTCCAAAGAAAATTTCGTGAGTTACGTAACTTATGTAGCTAAACGTAGTTGATTTCACGTGTCTAAAGTATTATTTTTTTATTTGTATTTTCCTGCGACTTGTTTATTCTTCGGCATCGCTCAGTTTGCGATATAAAATGTATGTCTTTACAGTAACAGTAAGCCAAGAAAGTGCTCTACCACTTTTCGTTTTTATTGAGTAGGTGGTACTAGACTTCAAAAGTAGTAACTTATTTGGCTTACTGTACCTACGAGTATGCAGGAAAGACATTTATTTTGCGAGATAAAATATTTTACGAAGAGAATCTCCTTTACTCTGTTGCTACGTGAAAGAAGTTCGAGAAACTAATCGATGCACTTTCGTATGTATACATCAAGATTTACGATAAATTAACATTTTGTTATTATGCTATGCGTGCATATAACATGGGTGGAAAGGAGCTTGGTTACATAAAGTAACTCCATATACTCGTACCATTAATTTGCATCCCTGAATCCGTACGATCGATTGACACAACAAATAGGCCTAATCTTAAACCATATTGCTAACTTCGTAAATTCCCAGAGAAAACGTTAGAAAACCGGCAAATCTCTGGATAGGATGCGTAATGAGTAAATAAACATTCAGCCCACGGATGAGGGGCAACGAGTGAGACTGAGAATTAAGTGTGATTTATGGGCTTCGTGTGCCTCCCTGCGGCGGCTTATTTGCGCTGGGTGGTGAAAACTACAGCAGGCGGGCCGCAATAATTATGTAATATTGCTGACTATATTATCAAGGACCATTAAAACAAGAGGACTGTCATTCTCCATACTTTGGATTGTAACCCGACCGCTAGGGGATTTCCGGGGAAAAACTAGATGGCGCTAAAAAACTAAACATTTAACGATGTTATAATTGGACAAAAAACATTGTATAGTAACAATAAGTTCGTAAACAGCAAATAATAAATAAATTCTAACATTTAAATACTATGTCACGTTTGCAAAGTTGAATAATTGTAAATAATATAATGCTTTTACCAAGCTTATACATAGATGGCGTTGTAAATTCGGGGAACAGCTTTTTGTATGGAGAATGACAGTCCTCTTGTTTTAATGGTCCTTGATATTATATATAAATCTTCATGACCATTTCTAAAAAAAGCCTATTTCTTCATTGTCAAGTTTTCTGACAATTTTATGTTATTTCTACTTAGAACCTTACCATCCCAATAGAAAAAGTGTCCAATATTTTCTATACATTAATTCCTTCCTTTGTGTTACCGTTATACAAAGTATATGGAATAATGGTAACACATGGATGGGCCAATTTTTTGTCCCATAGGATTGTAAAAACCCGTAATTCTAAGAAGAAATACCTAGTATAAAATTGGCAAAAAATTGCACAATCAAAAAATGCCAATTTTTTAGAAGTGATGTCATATGGAAATGCAATTCAGTCCTCTTTTTATTTACCTTTTTTTCTACTACTTAATTGACCGAGCAAGTGAAGCGAACTAGTGTCTCTGTTTCACCTTGGGCAAAAATGCTTTCGTAAATCTGTCTGTCCGGCGGATGTCCGGCTGTTCTCTTGTACACATCGCATTTTTGAATCGATTCTCGTAAAATTTTGTGAGCAGGTTTGATAATTATATTATAGTTTTTATTTGTCGATTCAGTTTTTGGTTTTTTTTTAAATCGGCGGGGCCATGGGAGTTGAGAAATTCGCGAAGTCTTCAGCTCACAGAGCCACTCGTATTTACCATGTTTTGTACCGCTTAATAATATTAGCAGTGGAATTGTTCTTCAGTCTCAACCCTCGACCAGTTATTAATATATTGTCCTCTGTGGTGTGGTGACAAATTTTTAAAATGAGGCAAATGTCAAAAAAAACTACTAAATTGATGGCAAAGTACTTAATGAAAAAAATAGTATTAGTCTTAAATGATATTGTAACTAAGGGCTTAATTTAGCACACATTCTCAGGATTTTGCTGGCACAAATAATGTCCCGAATGTTTGATCATTTAACAAAAAAAAAGACGACTCTTAGCTGGCCTGCTAGTTTCTAATAGATTAGACTTCTAGCCATTCCGATCCAATGCGACCCCTGGCCAATCGATTGATATACGTCCACAGTCCAGGTCATCCCGCCATCTTCTAATGGATTCCACTCTTTGGCTGTTTTAAACTAAACTATCGTAAACCATTACTATTAATCTATGAATTATAAATAAAGTATGAGTTATAGCGAATAGAAAGGAGCGAGAAGCGAATTTCGTCCATTCTACACAATGCTCCACATCGCCCCGCCCGACGCCGACGAAAACTCAAAGTCATAACACGGAGCTGACTATACAAACTAAGGTGCTTGTCCCACCGCCGCCGAGTAAGCGAGTAAAAATTCACAATTCAATTCGTGCAATCGATCCCGCTTTCCAAATCCGCAATGTAATGCTACCCGGCCAATTTTACTCGCTTACTCGCCGGCGGTGGGAGTCGTGCCTAAACAATGACAATTCATGTTTTTAAAGCTAATAGTTTTGTGGTTAAATTAAGGTAAGACGATATACCTTTTGGGCTTGATTCATTTTTCAGGCAGTTTCGTCATGTCCGTCCGTCCGTCTGTCGGTATGTCACAGGCATTTTACTCAAAAACTACACGATGGATATTAATGAAATTTGGAATATAGGTGTCTTGTATGAGCCGCTACTTATTTTGGTAGTTAAACAACTAAAATAAATATTTTTAGGGGGGCACTCCATACATGTTACAGAAGCTAAAAAAAAATTTTTTCACAAAATATCAACGTGTGCATAGTTCGACAGCTCTTTCAAAAACATTTTGAGGTTCTTAAGTAATATTTTTGATTAAGTGAATATCTTTGGAAATAATCGCTCCGAAAGTTGTGAAAATTGTGTGGGGGACACAATTTCCCTCTATCTTCTAAACCGTGTCCGAAAAATATAGAATAAAAATTACAAAGATAACGCTTAGTTAATACTTTCAACAAAAATTATTTTCAATAAGATCGGATGAACCGTTTTTGAGTTATTGCCGATAAACTGCGCTTCTCAACAAAAGGACGTAATTGCTATGAAGGTACGCTCTTTTGTTGTTGTACTTTTATTTACATACCGTAAGGTCGGGGTACTTTCGCCCTGGGGGGTAACTTTGACCAATAGGGATTAACTCAAGTCGGGTTTTATTATTGCATTTAAATTACGGCACATTGCCATTTGGTTGGTTTTAGCTGACCGTTCATGTTTTTATGTTTATTATCAGACGTTATAAATCTGAGATATGTAAGTTGTATAGTGGGCAAAGTTACCCTATATTTGGCCAAAGTACCCCGACCTTACGGTATTATTTTTAACCTTATAGTTACGGCTATAAAATCCTACACTGAGCATGGTCCGACATGCTCTTGGCCAGTTTTTCTAACCTGCTACCCGTATATTTCACGGCCATTTTAAAGACGTTTCACGTCAAAACGAAAACCAAGAATACCTTTTGTTTTTATATCCCATGTGACGAACGGACATATTTGCTTGAGGCAGCGGTAATGTGATATCAAACCGTCGTCAGGACTAACAGTGGCCAATTGGTTACACGATGTTTGCACGACACCCTAATATTTCACGCTTATTACACAAATTGTTCCCTAAACATTATGTCATACGCCGATATCGACGTTTTGCCTTGTTGGAATAATTTGGTAAAAACCCCATGGTTTTGGAGCAGTGTTGTTCGAGCCATGTTTTCTTCATGGATTACGAGTAATAAGTAATACATTTCTGTGTTGTTTAGAATTAAGTACCTAATACTTACATCTAGTTGTAAAACTCTTTGAAACGTTATTTCATCATGCGGTAGTATACCATAGTAATCAAAACACGATTTTTTATCAAGGACATCTGTCAAATTTGGTAGCACTAACACAGTATCAAACTGCGCGTTGATTCAACTGACCTTAGGAAGAAAAGACGTATGTACCCCTCAACATCGCATAAAGTTACACTCTTTATTATAGTACGGTTATAGTAAACAGGCAACATAACCTTCGTCAAACGAGCGCTAATCACAAGATTATGTGTCATTAATCTAATAATTCGGTAGGTGTAATCGCAAGCTACGGCATGGCTGTAGGTACAGTAGGTTGTAGCTTAAAAGCGTTACGCCTATAAGGTTAACGCACACTTAACGGCTAGAAAACCGATTTTGTAATAATATCAATTTTTCTTGTCGACTTTCCAACAAATTGCTTTAAGATAGTATGTTCCAACTTTCAATGCTTCTTTATTTACTCAATTATTAGAAAAATATTAGAAAACATTTGTACATTTGTATCAAATTGGTATGTCATTATTTGACATAATCCCGGAAAGTTTATGCTAGGTGGCGTTACTGTCGAGCACGTAGGTTTGAATCAACAATCACCGACCGCGAGCCGCCATCGAGCTGCCGTTTCGTGGTAAGCGCGCTGCCGGCCAACCGTAAGCCTGCTGACAACTCGCAGGTACTGATCCGCTTCCGTTACGGGATTGCGTATGGTTGACAGCGACACGATGAGGTAAGACGGTGTCGTTCCGCTGCCGTGTCGGAGCCGAGCCGTTAAGTGTGCGCCAACCTTTATAGCGCCGGCACAAGTAAAGAACATATTGGTGATTTTTTTGACGTTCCTTCAGGTACTCGGGTTGTATTGGTATACTACTCGTAAACCCCGAAAGCAGTTTTTCCAGTACATACTTATATAACATTACACTCATATTGTATTGTTTGCAATAAAAGATGTTATGTGATATTAATAACTGTGTATTTACTTAAAGAAAACACTATTTCTAGTACAATTATGAGATCGTCTTACGCTGTGCTGTGCCGGTCAAAATAGGAAGAGGCCGGGGCGAACCACAGACAAGACAAGAGTAGTTGCGTTCCGATTCTACTACACAAACACATATTACTCGTACATACATAATTTATTATCTGTATAACAGGATAGGACAGGACTGTGATCTATACTAAGAACTAATAGATATCGTTTTCGAAGTATTTTGATTGTTTCCAATTAATCTTTTTCTGTTATAATTATTTTAGCATGTTTTATTTACGGAACCTACAATAAATACATACTTATTTTGTTTTAGTAAATTAAGAATAAATATTACAAAACGTGTAATTTTGCCAAAAATATTGTTTATTTGGGTTTATGTCCCTCGCCAGGTCTAGGTACTCTAAAAAAGCGGCGGTAGACTCAGATTTATAGAACTGCTCATGAACAATATTTCTTTATCATTATTAGTTAAAAGACCTCATATTAGACGTAGTAGTACCGCAAATATAATTTTCGTTACACTTATTTATATGTAGAATTAAAAGAATTGATTCGTGTCAAGAAAGACCAGGTAATTCTCAATCATGAACAACATTGTAATTATTGTCAAAACAGAAAAATATGTAAATATTTTGTTTCAGAATACTAGTTTACACTTCCATTATCTATCAAGTTTCACTGTCAAGGCTGAGTCTGATAATGCCTTGAACACGGGCGGGTCAGTGACAGTGAAAGTGCTCTAAAACTTTTCTGTTAACACTTCCTGAAAGACTTTCTTTTCTCTGCGAGACTGTAAGCCAAACATAGTTCAAATAAGGACAAGACAACGCCAGCTGAACACATTTCCTGTTTGAGTTCTTGTAATGTAGACGTGCAAGTTATTGACACTGTTTGTTCCAGTAGTTGCCATTTTGAATGTAAGGTCATCAGTAGAGCTCGGTAGGGATGAGTTGGTTTTCAGAGTTTGCATATCATGGACATGCCTTGTCAGATGACTTGACAGATATGGACAGTATTTTAATGTACAATTTCACTTCACTCACTTCAGTGGATGTAGTAAGATCTTTTTCTATCTATAAGTGGATATTAAACTCAAGAAGAAATGCGTTGAAAATTGAAAATATGGAAAAACGTATAGTTCTTTATTACAAAAACAAAGAAAAATTAGAATAAATAATAAGGTGCATCTACAGGGTGATTTCTGGGTCGTGGAGCAAGAAAATAAGGCATAATACAATATTCAAAGATGAACCTAATGATGTTAATTATTAATTTCTTATCACCAATATTTGTAATTATTTCTCAGATTATAAGTAGAAAAATACATTTTTGCATAAAATTTGGTCACCCTACTCAATGTGACGTCTTGTCGCTTCCCATACTGTGTATGTCAAAAGTCATAGGGTGACCATGATTTACTTACTTTAAGATTAATTTTATTTGAAAATAAGAAAATTTTAATTAATGCTGTTTTGATCAAATGCTATCATAAGATAATATTGACCAGTTATAGAGTCAGAAAAACTGGTCCGGGATCACGACCCAGAAATCACCCTGTATATTAATATCTACATTTGACATTAATGACATAAAAATGGCTCACCACTGCCGAGCTCTGGTCATCAGCAATAGAGATGCCAGCAGGATGTCAACTACTGGACATTAGGCCATCAAACACTAGAACATTTTCCTCAGTTATTTCAAAACATTAAATTGTGGTTCGTATTCGTCTCTAAATATGTACGTAATCGAAATTTAAGTCCATAGTTATTATTAGGGCTCCGTTCCGCACATTCTTTCATGTAGATTGTTTTATACTTACTTTTTTACAAAAATCTCGTCCCCCGTTTTAACTTTGTCATCAATTGAAAGATATCTATTAGGTCGCCAGAGAGCGCCACCATGACTAGCCTGTGCCGCCCGCATCCGCCGTACCTTAGTCCGAACGCTCCTTAGACTTTCCGTGTATTTTTAACGCAGTCGATAACTTTCACGCCATTTTTCCAGCTCTACTCTACAAATTTAGTCAAAAGACTAGTTTTTTACATGAACAATCATTATATACACCGTTTTGAGGTTTGGCCTACCTACCTATATACTATTGAATTGACACCAAACTGAGGATAGTTTAGGATGAAAAAAGATTCATGCAGTCAACGAAAATAATTTGATTAGCACTATTGAAAATGCAATCGCCTCCTGCCGTTAACTCGTACCAAGTCATAGTCGTCTCTATAGTTAAAATCGGTACTTAAATTGATTCCTTCCCCTGGCGAGCTACGTAGCTATTTATTACCGTACGGATCTCGACAGCAATCAGGCTTGGTTTACGTTTTAATAATAATGGACACGCAAACAAATTAACGTATTTTCGAGGGACGCGACATTTTATTTCGGGTATTCAGTATCTTTTAATATTGTTTGCTATTGTGATTGTAATGAGAGCCTTAAAATGAAGCGTTGGTTGCAAATTTCGTTTTCTATTTGCATTTTAATGAACTGATAACGAGTATGGAGTAATTATTTATGTTTGGATTAACAACGGTGCTGTAAATTGTATCATGGGAGTGGATCATTTAAGAAATTTCTTTACATACAAGTACACACACATTTATAGGAATATAAAGATGTGTAAATGTGTGTAGTTTCCATAATTTTCCTACTTATCGTCATGGAGCAGAAAGAAACGGTATTTAGTTACCTCTTCTAGGGAATCAGGCTTAACAGTATTTATAAATGTAAGACATGTCAATGCTTGCGAAATTAATAGATAGAAGTCCCTAGTATAGGCTTTGCAGTCGCGTACCCTGATAACCGGCCTTGTTTCTATTTTTCACCTAAGTCAAGCTTCGGTAGGCAGTGTTGCCAATAAATTAATTTGAATTTGTAGGTTGATGTATACGTATTCTGATGTCGTTTGTTTTGTAATTTCAAAAAATAATGAATATAAAGATGTGTAAAGTACCTTAACTTGATTTAAAATATGTAGTTTCCATAATTTTTCTACTTATCGTCATGGAGCAGAAGTAAATGGTACATGTATTTAATTACCTCTCCTAGGGTTTCAGGCTTAAAAGTATTTATAAATGTAAGTACTTAGGATATTAATAGACAGAAGTCCCTAGGCTTTGCGGCCTCGTACCCTGATAACCAACCTTGTTTCTATTTTTCACCTCAGTCAAGCTCCGGTAGGCAGTGTTGGCAATAAATTCGTTTAATAAAAGTTAATATAAATTTGTAGGTTGATGTCGTTCGTTTTCCAATTGCAAAACGTGCGTTTTAATTATTCAATTTGCCGAGTAAACTTCGACACATAGCGACACAATATATTATGCACGGATTAAGTGCCCATCAAAAATGTACGTTTTCGACTTTACGAAGAGCGCCAATTTAATGCCTGATCGAATAATTCACTGATTGAACTGTAATCATTTTCACAAACAGGCTTCATTTTTCCTGTCCGTACAAATTGCCTGCCACCCACATCTTGCCAGTCCGGTGGTACCCCATCAGATCATCCTTCAGACTAATTTTAGCGGAATAACCAATTTAATTTTCTAGGGCCATTGAAAGTAGGTCGAGTAAAGATAGGTCGTCCATAAATAGACTATTTGCATCTGCTGTATTATGCAGAGTAATGACGTCAGAGGGATGAAAAGTTTTATTTACGGATGTGGTTTACGTTGTTCTGTGTTTAACAGCGCTTGCAGATGTTATTTGTGTTGCAAATGATAGTTACGTATCTCTGTGGCAGTCTATTCTGTAAAGAAAACAATAATAAGAGAAATACAATGGTTTATATTGTTTGCTTCTGCATCTGAGTAAGTATTGTGCTAGGTTTAAGAATAATTACACTTTTTGATGCTAAAAATATTCTTATACGCTCTTATTCGTTAACAATGGTTATGAAATCCATTTCATTAACTGCAGTCCTTTTGTTTCTCTAGTAGTCTGATAAAACAAAACGATATACTACCTACAATTAAGGTGAAAATAAGCTCAAATGGCCTGGTCGGGCGATTATTGCTGCTTTCTCTTCAAAATCTTCCAAAAGTAACATGATATTTACAAACTCAACCAAAAATGCATACATGCTAGTGGATCCACTCGCGATTTTGTTCACCGAGGTGAAATAAGTTAAGTACATGTCTCTTTTTTGCTCCAGCTTAGTTGGGTGAAAAGAACTTTAAATGTTAACCGGCGTCATATCATAATCTATATGTCGCCGCCAACTAGCTTAACTAGCTATTCGGTTAGCTGCCTAGCCATTTTATTAAACACACTCCTTATTTTAGGTTAGGTTTGTTAGTCAGCTTGTATCCCTCAGAGCATAAAGGGAAGCCCCGCGCGTCGATGACAGGTCATAGTTTGGGGAAAATGCTAGGCAGTTATCCAAATGGCTAATTAAACCAGTTGGCTGCGACATATACACCAAATTTTATGGAAATCGGTACGGTAGTTTTAGCATGATGTACGCATATTTAAACAGACAAAAAATCCATAAACTTTAAGTTACGTTTTATTAATACTCACCGTTACTTTTTTGGAAAAATGTTTCATGTAGAAACAATCTTTTTGCGATAATTATTTTATGTATAGATAGATTTTTACAGCAGAAAATTAAAAACGGTAAAAAACAAATCACTTATTTATTCATCAAAAAACCGGTCAAGTGCGAGTCGGACTCGCTCACCGAAGGTTCCGTACAAACTCGTAAGTAGATACGTGAATAGTTCAACAAAAACTGTATGGCCGTTAGCTTAGTAGGAGCAAATAAGTATGTGTACGATTTTTGAAAATTTCTAAAAAACGATGCAATTTAGGAAAACCGTTTTATTTTTCCTGTAATATTTAGGATGATATTAATAATTGGTAATTATTACAGATTTTTCTGTTCAGTAACTTCGAAGATAATAGGGGGGGAATGGTATTTTTTTGAACGTTTTTGGTCATAAATCAAAAAGTACAAAATTAAGAAAAAAAACAAAAATTGTTTTGGAATCTACAAATTAAGCCCTTTCATTTGATATCCCACTCGATATAATAGCTCCACTTTTGTTTTACCACATCCCATTTCGGACCCCTTTAAAAAAAAAGTAAAAAAGGTATAAGATTTTTTTTCTATCCAATAGGCTCGAATCAGCGACTTTTAACACTATTCCAAGTTTCAAGTCGATAGCATCAGTAGATCCTGAGATATCTTGCTGTGACAGACGGACAGACAGACAGACAGACAGACAGACAGACAGACAGACAGACAGACAGACAGACAGACAGACAGACAGACAGACAGAGTCGCACCATAAGGGTTCCTTTTTTACCATTTTGGTACGGAACCCTAAAAACGTGGAATTACTGAACAGTACGAGACAAAAACCTACCTTACGTCGTACCTACTCATACCTTTATTTGTGTCTTGATAGTATTTTTTCTACTCCTGTACTGTTATCTGTCTTTTACTTGGTCACGAACACTAATATAAGAACATACATAATATGAGTTCAGAGAAGTCTATACTCTATTCCCCATAACAGCACTAGTGTCGTTATAGTCACTTTACGTTATTGCTAGCATCCACAGACTTCTAAATCTAGGTTAAACTTAGGTCAAGGATTAAGCGCTCAATTCTAACTTCACGATAAAAATTCACAACTACCAACTTAACAAACAATTAAATTCCTACGATTCATAAGAAAAACAAAACTTTCCGAATTAAATTAATTGATGCCAACATAAAAAAAAAGTATTTTAATTATCGTCACATCGTGTCACCAGCCATATCAAAAAAAAGTTTACCATAGACACAACTGTCATGCCGGCTGTACACACTCGGAGAGACCGGACGAGACACGCGTGATGTCCATGTATTTTATATTTTAACCTAGTCGTAGAAAAAGTATTGTATGCAACGTTGTATAATTAAGTCAAAAAACGCTCATTGCTTCTCTATTTGCGATACTCGCCGCATTCGCGGCTCGTATCGCAACTCACGCAATTCGCATTTTTTGAACCTTCTTATAAAACTGTTGCATAAAATACTATTATGCAACAGTTGTATAAGTAGGCTCAAAAAATATGAATGGCGCGAGTTGCGATACGAGCCGCCGTGGTGGCGAGTACCTATCGCAAATAGAGACGCCATGAGTGTTTTTTGACTTAATTATACAACGTTGCATACAATACTTTTTCTACGACTAGGTTTTAAAATATAAAATACTTATAATTAAACATAGCTCGCAAACTTCATCATATTTGCCTTTATGACATATGACTGACAGTATGTGTCTATGGTAAACTTTTTTTTTTAATTTGAAGTATACTCGGTAGTGACACGCAGTGACAATATTAAAAATACTTTTTTTTTTAACTGTCTGTAATTTTTATTTGTATAAGGTAAACAATTTCTTAAGTTGACATCAATGAATTTAATTCGGAAAGTTTTGTTTTTCTTAAAAACCGTAGGAATTTAATTGTTTGTTAAGTTGGTAGTTGTGCATTTTTATCGTAAAGTTAGAATTGCGCGCTTAATCCTTGACCTAAGTTTTAGAAGTCTAAAGTGGCTGCTAGCAGTATCGTAATGTGACTATGACGACACTAGTGCTGTTATGGGGAATAGAGTATAGACTTCTCTGAACTCATATTATGTATGTTCTTATATTAATGTTCGTGATCAAGTAAAAGACAGATAAAAGAACAGGAGTAGAAAAAGTAGATTAGCTACCTCCTTAAATAAATTGACACCAAATTATGTGCTTCGTAATTTATTAGAGTGTACCTACGTACCGTAAAATATTTTTTTTTCCATTTTAGTGCGCATTTATTGAAAAGAGGGAAGAGGCGAGTCAAATTATTTTATTCAGTAATAAAATGTAATAACAACAACGAGGTACTTTTCTATGTTCTTTTAGAATTAGCTTGAAGATTAGTCAATAGGTGAATAAGGTTACACCCAGGGTCCGTTCCTTTTGTTTCACAATCATAAAGTGTTTTTTTAAGCATTGCCGAGTTCTAGTTACTCCTGAACCAAAAAATCCTAAAATACTTAGGTTTTTTTTTGTCATAACAAACTAACAAGCATCCAAAGCATTTACTCTTTTTATTATAAAAATTAAACGGATCTAAAGATTAGCATATTATTGCAGAAACAAAACCTTTTTAGCACCAAATACTGAAGCTTAGTACCTAAATAAAACGAAAAACGTTAACAATGCTCAAACAGAGTCTACTTATGTATCTTACCGACGGTGCGTACCAAAGCCACATTTTATTAAAAATCATTTTTGGCCGAGCCTGCCCGCCGCCGTAATGGAAAAGCTAGACGCGACGGCATCTATCCGATTTCATAGCTAAATTATTCATGAGGCAAATGCATCGCATAAGGCATATTGATTTGTATGACATTATCGGGTACACATAAAATTCTCTTTCGAGCTTTATTTACGAATCCTACCTACTAATATTATAAATGTGAATGTTTGTGATGATGTTTAGATGTTTAGAGGTCTGGATGTTCGTTACTAAATAACGCGATGACAAGTGAATGGAGTGAGATGAAATTTGGCATACAATTCGACCAAGTCCTAGGCGTATGATGCAACGCTTAGTCGCGCGATAAATAAATGATAAAGCATCCGTCACGTTCTAACAAATAGTGTGTAGCAGGTCTCGGAACCGGTATTTTGCAAAAACCCCGAAATAGCCCATTGTTGATCAATCTTCTCACGTTTAACATTTACAAAATTGTAGATTATCCCGCTACCAAAGAACTGAAACATCTCTAGTTCGCCGGCTACCTGTACGCTGGTTGATCAGGTCAAATGTGCGTGCTGCTCGCAGTAGAAAAAAGCTAGTTCATGTGTGCGTGCGGCTCGTAAGTACAAGTAGCCGGTGGACTAGAAAAGCTTCAGTTCTCTGTTGGCGAGGCTCCGTTCGGCTATTTATTTTAAGGTCCTTGGATCTACATATCCCTTGGATGACAATTTGCTTCAGTTATCCTAATCCTAAGATTATCTACATTAATGTACAGCAACATCAAACTTTCAAATTCAAACTATGAAGCCAAACACCCTATAGGTTTAGACCTTAGAGCAACACGGAAAGGAGGCGCCATAAGGCACTTGTCCGGTACACAAATTTCTGCCATATTTAACGAGGGGAACGAGGTAACGCACACTTACTTACACACGCGTACATGAAAAATCGGCCATCACAACGAAACTAACACGTAACAAATAGAACAACACATTGAACAATTCACATTCAGAAAGATACATTTTGCATTGTAATAGTGTAATGACGTGACGCACAACATTGATAAGTCCATGGACTCCATGGCAACCGGTGCTTACGTGTTTGTCAACAATAATGTCAAATCAGATTTTGTATTTTTTATGTTTTAAAGGAAGTAAATAATGATAATGTGATTTCAAAATACTTTAGATGAGAAAGGAAACAACATCTCTTTGTACGTTTGCGTGTCAGATCTCCTTTTGCAGCGAAATACGAAATAATTCGGCATATTCACGGAGATATCTTCAGGTGAGTTACTAGATTTAATCTGACGACTAATCCAATTGCAACTAGTTTTATAGAACGAATATGATCACTGGTACAAACTGCTTGGCAGAGGGGAAATACACATCAAGGCCACTCCCTACGAACTCCGCGTTGCTCTAAAGTTTAGGCCATTTGTGCGCAGTCGGTCAACATAGCAAAAAGTCCACTATTTTGCAATCGGTCCACTTCGTCTGGCAAGCATTCGAGCAGCGAGCTATCATCGAGTGGTCCACTCGTAGAGTCCGCGCGTGGACACGTCGCGAGCGAGGCGATCCGGTGATGCTACGAAGTTGATGTAGTGAGCGCATGTCCATATAAATTCATTTAAAGAATTTACTAACCGCTCAAGGTGAGGCGGTGCGGGTCGGTTGCGGATTATTTTGTTGAATTTGTCTGTACCTATCCCGTTTGGTCAGCAAAAATGGCTATTTTGGGCAATCAAAAATGGTGCCTTGCTGCCAAGGAGTAAGGCACAAAATTGGGCAGTGGAAATTATTGTTGCAATGCAAGTAATTGCGGTAAGGTTATCCCAAGTATCCATATTTGAGGACCTGTAAACTTTCTCAGAACGAATTTCCGAACAACAATTACTCTAGATATAGTGCCCTTTCTGACTTAACACAGGTTACTTTGATTTACTGTTGTTGCGTCCGCTTTCCTAGTAAATTAGTATTGTAGTTACATATATAGATATATGTAACTACAATACTAATGGCAAATTTGAAGGCGTTTTCTAGTTAGGGAGGCGAGGTAGCTAAATGGCGTAATTCAACGGCGCGGTCGAGACCTATCAAAATCGAAAGATAAAACAATTTCGAAAAGAAAAGCTCCTATGGCAAAAACCATTTTAGCGGTGGGTTTGGCGTGTACGGTTTTTCAAAAATGTTAAAAAAAACAGTTACTTGGGCATTCTCGAGCGCGTCAGATATTCATACTACGTATGCCCCGAGTGCCTCTGATAACAACGGTATACTAATCTGCCGGTTTGCGTGGTGGGGGTAGGCATATAAAGTAGTCAAAAATGCAAAAAAAAAAAATTTACTCGAGCGCGTCAGATTTTCGGAAGGGGTGTTAAGTAGGCCCCAAGGAAGCTCCCTTTAAAAAAACTGACGATTTCGGCGTGACGATAAGTTACGATGAATTTTTGAAAATGCAAAAAAAAAAAGTTTTTTTGAAATACTCGAGCGCGTCAGATTTTTATAGGGGAGGTTCATCTCGGTATCCTGAAAGCATATTTTTTTAATCTGACAAAAATGTTGGTGGGTTCTCTTAATCTGACCGAAAAAAGTTTGTACAGTACATGTTAATAATACTTTTGTATACAGATACGCGTAACTTTTTCCGAGTACACGAAAATTGTCGAGAAGCTTTAGAAAAAAAAAAAAAATTTTGAGATATAATAAAAGTCACATAATTTAATCATCGTTATTTCACATAAATTTTTTTTAACACGCTCAGTTTTCGAGATATACTCAAAAAACCGGGAGTTTGAGTTTTTATGATGCTTCAAGTCAAAAAGTTTTAACTTTGGACAAAAATATGAAGAGACCTTTTTTGTGTAAAATAAAATTACCTTTTTTGTTTATTTAAACTTTTTTTTTGTAAAATGTATCGTTCGCGACTTATATGCCGTACGCGTTCTTAGGAAGACGAAATGGCTCCTCCACACTTCCGGTCATGCGGAAACCGGCAGATTTTGTATTTTTTGTGAGTTTTAGATTATATTCTTCAAAATAAAAAAAAAAAAAATCGCGCTCGAGAATGCCGGATTAACGTTTTTTTTTTTCAAGTTCGCGACCCTATAACTCGGCGGCGTCAAGGACTTATCGTCAGATTAGTTAAATTTAGTCTTTAAACACTAAAATCAACCCCCAATATCTTAATCTGACGCGCTCGAGTATTTCAGACTATCCATTTTTTTTTACTAATCTGATCGTCTATCCTAGGCGCGCGTCACTACATATAGAGCTAAATACTTTACAAGGTTGTTCTATTACGTCTAAGGTATCTCTCATATCTTAAACTGCCACGCTCGAGTATTGCCGAAAATTCCCCTATTCGCCTCCCTAACTATTCTGAGTGTACGGTGGACGAATGGTTGAGTCACTGGGCCGGAAATCCAGAGGTACCAGGTTCGATTCCCGGTCTGTACACAGGCGAGTGCCATTTAATTTTTCTATGTACTTTGATTTCTTGTATCTATATATGTAACATAGAAATGTGGTGTAAATTACCCGCATTAAACCAATAAAGAGACAAAAATGTTTCTTTCATGTAATAGTATTGTAGTTGTAAATTACGGGCTATTGTAGTCCGTATACTAAGGACGTTTCCATGCTGGTACCTTACCTATACTACATGTCAAAATGTACGTATGATAATTAGTGAAAAAGCGTTCTTAGAACCCAATGACCATAGGTTTCACCAATATAAGTCTTAAAAAAATAAATATAAATGTTTTTATTTTTGTCTTTTCTATTAAATTTGATGGTAATATTATAACATTAGAAAGCAAAAACTAAAGAAGTTGTTTATTGGCACGTTCTGATACAAGAGCTTAAAATATGTGACGAAATTTCTAAATCGGGGGTGATTTATATTTTTACCCGATTGCGCGATGATTTTTGATGGCAAAGTTTGACTTCACAGCTTCTTTCAGCTGAAACCTGAATCTACTCCCACATCTATCAGCTACAGGACTACGATGAGCCCAAGTATACTAAATCTTAACAGCGTGCCTGGGTGGGTACATACTATATGTACCTATAGCATATATGTGACCGTGTGTTGACAGCGTGTCAAATGGTTTTGTTTCACTTAAGAAAAATATCTACATAGAATTTTTGTTAATAAAAAATAATGTAAAAGGTGTAAGAATACGGTTGGTAACGTCACGTCAACCAAAATGAATTCATACGTGACATCGTATTCCAAGTTACACGTAACTAAATGTTAGCAATTATGCCGTTCATTCTTTTTTCTCAAAAACGTTTCGGCACGCCGAGAATTTTTTTTTTATTAAGTCTAATTTGGTTTCAATCTTGTAGCGCCCCCGCCAAGTCGAGCAAAACGAAGGCCGTTAGGGTGTCCCGCATTCGGGATTTTCTGAATATCGTAATTTAATAGCAATGAAAAGGGCGTGATTTTACCCATAATTAGGGATAAATAAACAAAAAGTTTTAGCTATATACTTTTAGGGCTCTACCGTAATAAATTAGTAATTTTTAGAAAAATAAATAAATATTTCATGATCTCCAAAACTATTTTATTCGTTAAACGAGATCTTTTTGTTACATTCATGTTAAGTTTTTATTATTATTTACTCTTGGATTACTTTTAACCGTATCTCACTCCAGAACTAAAAACACGTTTTCTTGAAAAATGCCCTTTTAAATACTTCACTCTTATTAATCATTATAGAGCGGTGAAAGGTCAACCGAATTACGATAACGTATATAAACCATATACATTAAAACAAAAAAATAGAGAAAATTTGAGCAAATGGAGCCCTAAAACCGCAAAATAACGATTTTTCAGTGTCTGTAAAAATGTAGATATATCGTATGTTTTGCAAAGAAATTCTACTTTTACTTTGTGTTTTTATTACTTTATTTGGATAGA
The DNA here is from genome assembly GCA_947034925.1 of Eudemis profundana. NCBI lineage: Eukaryota > Metazoa > Arthropoda > Insecta > Lepidoptera > Tortricidae > Eudemis > Eudemis profundana. Next base: position 14,816,437 of record OX344801.1, read on the forward strand.
CTTCAAACAAAAAAATAATATAACGCTGAGAAACTAATATATCGTTTTTGTAACAAAAACCTTCAAACAAACCTATGATTTTTTTTAATGCAAGTGTATTTATATCTTGACACAATAAATTAGTAATAAGTACAATTGTCATTTGATGTTTTTATTGAATAACTGAAAATGACCCCTATTTTTATTATTTAGCTGATGGTAGAGCCCTAAAAGTATATAGCTAGATTTTTATCATTATTTTTCCCTAATTATGGATAACACTACACACCTTTTCAGAGCTATTGCATTACGACACTCAAAAATCCCGAATGACGGGATACCCTAACGGCCGTCATCGTCTCGACACCGACTGGCATAAAAATGTATACGGAGCCGAGACCCCTGTAATTGCGGCTTTTTAATTTTTCGGCCGCTTTGGCCGCCGCACCTCGTTGGGTACTGGTTCCGCTGAGGTGGGAGACAAAAACTTAAATATATTCTCAACAACATTCAATTTGAACATCTAGTTTGAAAATTATTATTGCACGTCAAAGTTCCTTAGTTTTGTCACTGATTGATCATCATAATTCTAAGATACTTCTAGCAGACCTACAAGCCCAAATTTCAAACATAATTAGTTTTTAGCCTATTAAGTCACGAAAAACCTAAAATATTGCAATTTCAAAACAAACTGCATACGTAAGTTTGTAATTCTATAGAAATACAGGCGATTACAAAGTTACGTTTGTAGTTCAAATGGGAAATAGAAGAAGAATGGATTGAGATGTAATAAATAAAGGAATCCCTTACAAAAAGAAATGAGATCCCATCAAAAAAATTACATGTAAAAGATGCATCAACATTTTTTTGCTGTAGAAGAACTGCGTTACGACACTTGCATCTTTTTGCATGTAATGTTTTGATGAAATTAATATTTCTTTATTATTGTATAAAGAACACTTACCTATTGAAACCAAATACGTAACGTATACGCGTGATGTCGAAGTATAGTCGCGGAATGAATAAGTTCGTAATTTTTTAACACTTTCACGCGAGCAACGTCTATAGACGTCGAAAATGTAGGCTTAACAATGCTTAATTGATTGGTAATTCAATGACATAGAGTCGAAAAGTGGTGATCCTTTTCATTCGACGACTGCAAACGTTCCATATAATATTTAATTTCATCGATGAATGCTATAGATACAAGTACTCTTCATTTCACACCCTAGAATACAGAACATAAAAACTATTACAAGGAGCTTATGAGCCAAGTCTTCATAGTGATTTTTTTTCTATAACCGCAAAAGTTTTTCGCAAGCTTCTAACTATATCGATGCCATCATAATCAATAAATTATGCAAAATACAATAGAGGTACTATACGAACATATTTTATTTACACGCATATCATAAACCCTCTAAAACGCGGTAAAAACCGCAAATTACGACCAGCTACCACAATTTCTTATCTTTGAAAATGTTATTATTCCTTCATAATAACATATTTTGAACATAGTAATAAAACAACTTAAACGGATTAAATCGCGTATATTACTACATTTTTTAAGTCCCGACGTTTCGTAACCCTTTTCAGCGTTCGTGGTCGCGGGTAGACTGAGAAAATCATAAATTTCCTCTGTCAAAATTACTGTTGTGCAAACCTACCCACTTTAAAAAATACAAATTCAATATTAGTGTTGCCAGATGGGCCTAATGTGTAAAGATGTTCACACACATGCCAGAAGGGCTTAAAACCTAACCTTAGAAAAAACTAGCGGCGCTTCCAAAAGGCATACTTGATAAGAAAGAAGGCCAAGGAAACTTATCAGCCACGCCTTATGCAAAACAAGAAAATAATTTAAGCAAAAGACTCTAGGTATGCTATTTTTGGTAAAACAAATCAGAAAAATTTTTTAGTGTTGCCAGACGGGCCTAATGTGTAAAGACGTTCACACACATGCCAGAAGGGCTTACTATCCTAACCTTAGAAACTAGCGGCGCTTCCAAAAGGCATACTGGATAAGAAAGAAGACGCCAAGAAAACTTATCAGCCTTGCCTTATGCAAAAAAGAACATATTTTAAACAAAAAGACTCTAGGTATGCTATTTTTGGAAGAAAACAAACACCGTTCAGTGTTAAGGTTTTACAGTGCCGTGTCTCGCCCGTCCCTTGATGAGATGTAATACAGGATCCCAGGCAGGTGGTAGAGACAAACCATCTTCTCTATTGAAATTAGGATACTTCTTGATTTCAATAGCCTCGCGAAGCATCCTTGGAAAATAGCGCTTCTCCTTAGCGAGGATCGAAGCATCATCAAACTTGATTGAGTGGCTAGGTTTGTCCATGACATGCTCGCAGACTGCAGACCTGTTACAGCGACGGTGTTTGACATCAGCTGCGTGCTCCTTCACCCGAGTGGAAACACTTCGTTTCGTCTGGCCAATGTATGAAAGACCACACTGACAATCAAGCTTGTATACACCTGCACTTTGCAAAGGGATGTTACACTTCACGGGTCTGAGGTATTGTGACATCTTCTTCAGCGGCTTAAAATATGTCTTGATAGAAGCGCGCTTCAAAATGTGGCCGATCTTATCTGTAACCCCTTTGACAAAAGGTAACACAGCAGGCTTCCGCTCAACTGTCGGGGTCTTCACACGCGGTTTCTGACTGGCACGAGGTATCCTGAGACCATTGGCTCGAAGAGTACTCCTGACATGCCGCAGCTCAGCATCCAAGTGCTGGCTATCGCAGATACCCCTAGCCCTCTGAAACAAAGATTTGCCTACTGTAGCAAGTTGACAGGGATGGTGGTGAGATTTACCATTCAGATACCTATCAGTATGAGTAGGTTTCCTATACACAGTATGACCCAAGGTGTTATCGGATTTCCTTAGAACTTTAACATCCAAGAAAGCGAGAGAACATCCAAGAAAATGATTTTCTAACTCCATAGTAAATTTGATTTTACCATGGATGGAATTAAGGTGGTCTAAGAATGCTGAAACACTAGATTTAGGTAAAATAGTAAAAGTGTCATCTACGTATCTCTTAAAGATCCTCGGTCGGACAGATGCCAATGCAAGTGCTCTCTCCTCGAAGTCCTCCATGAAGATATCAGCGACCACAGGAGACACCGGAGACCCCATTGCCACACCATCGACTTGCACGTAGAATTCACCATTCCATAGCATATAGCCAGATGTAAGGCAGTGTTCTAAAAGCTCAGCGTATTCCATTGGCATATTCTCATAATTCAACACAACACAATTTGCTTTTTTTGGTTTGCACAACAGTAATTTTGACAGAGGAAATTTATGATTTTCTCAGTCTACCCGCGACCACGAACGCTGAAAAGGGTTACGAAACGTCGGGACTTAAAAAATGTAGTAATATACGCGATTTAATCCGTTTAAGTTGTTTTATTACTATGAGTGATAATCGCGGAAACCGAAGACAATATTATATTTTGAACATATCTAAAAACAAAGTCAGTCAAAATTATGGTTTGTCGAAATGAAATGTCGATTGCAAACAATTTTGACAAATCTCGCATGTTACTTCATATCGGACGATATTGTAGTTGAGGCCGACTCTAGTTTATTTCTGGATAAAAAAAAAACTACGTTTGCGTAACATGTACGAAATAAAGAAACTCACATACATACATACATGAAACTTGAAAACATAACACTCCGTTTTTTGGGCAGTCGTGTAAAAAGTTTTCATTTACCGCCATGTCATATTTTTAAATTTGCGGTTTTTTATCACATCACAGAGAGCTTAATATAGGAAACGTGCACGACGAAGGTGCTGCCAACTGGTGCCGCCAATCTAAATCATGTAGGTAGGTACCCTCTCATGCTGGGGCCACATTAACGAAAACGCCGTTAATTTATCACGATGAAGGACGATTAACGTCAGTGTGGCTACGACTTACTATATTTGACATTGACACTTAGATATTGTCATTGACAGCTTGATTTAACAGGGGTGATATTTTCCTGTATTGTCCGCCCGTGTCTCTTTTGTAGTTTAGTGCTGCCACCTATTATAGTTCGTGCACGTTCCCTATAGTTATGGTGTGCAGATAAATCTGTGTACATACACAGATTATTGTACATAATTAACCATTAAAACACTCGTGTAATTTTATAGATTATGCCATTATTAGTCACATAATAGTATTTTATGCAACAGTTGTATAAGAAGGTTCAAAAAATGCGAATTGCGTGAGTTGCGATACGAGCCGCGAATGCGGCGAGTATCGCAAATAGAGACGCAATGAGCGTTTTTTGACTTAATTATACAACGTTGCATACAATACTTTTTCTACGACAGGTTTTAAAATTATAAAATACAAACAAGGCATAACCTGCAAAGAAGGCAAATATGACGTATGACTGTCAGTATGTGTCTATGGTAAACTTTTTATTTTTTAAATGAAGTTGACACGCAGTGAATATATTAAAAATACTTTTGTTTTTATGTTGGCATCAATGAATTTAGTTCAGAAAGTTTTGTTTTTCTTAAAAGCCGTAGGATTTTAATTGTTTGTTAAGTTGGTAGTTGTGCATTTTTACCGTAAAGTTAAAATTGAGCGCTTAATCCTTGACCTCAGTTTAACCTAGATTTAGAAGTCTGTGGTTGTTAGCAATAACGTAAAGTGGCTATAACGACACTAGTGCTGTTATGGGGAATAGAGTATAGACTTCTCTGAACTCATATTATATATGTTCTTATATTAGTGTTCGTGACCAAGTAAAAGACAGATAACAGTACAGGAGTAGAAAAACTACTATTAAGTAGAAGTTTAAGTAATATTTATCTTCGTTTATGGTTATGTAGGTATACAAATGGCACCGCTTGAAACTGTGTAGTTAATGTATTTCATATCTATTCTCTGAGGGCCGAAAGCAAATCTGCATTGTTGTAGCCGCGATGAGAAAGCCCCAGGTGGTTGATGGTCGAATTACTTAACTTCCTCCGTGCTCCGGTTCTAGGCTAAACTGGATTATGTACCGTCCAACTTGAACGTTAATGGTTTGTAATGATTTCTGGAATAATGGACCTCTGAATACGTATTTATCATTTAAAAAGAGGTTGAATTAAATAATCTTAACGACATTACGGAACAACATAATATATAAGGTGCTAAGTCATCATATAAATCAAAACGGTCTCTAAGTATAAATCACCATATTAATGTGAATGTGTATCTTAAATAATAGATCTGTCACCTAAATGATAGATCTGTCACCTAATAAGTAGATCTGAATTGTACTGACCGTCTCTTACAAACTGCCGCTATATGAAACTTTTGACATACAATGTACAAGGCAAAAGGACAATGGGGGAAGAGGGGTGCACCCCCTCAAAAGGGGGCTCGGGGAGGGGCGACGCCCCCCGCACAAAAAACTTCATACTGCCTTCTACAATGTCTTGGATTAGGTTCGTTCGTTACCTTGCGTCCCTCAGAGCGGAAATAGAAGCCCCGCGAAGCGGGGCTTCGTCGACTCATAACGACTAATAATAACCCGCCTCGGTTAGATAACATCGGTTAATAGAAAAAAATGTATAGTGGACTCTCATTGGTATACGCAGAACCGCCTCAATTCTCTCCCCCCCTTAATTTGCTCCGTAAAACACCCTGTTAATAAGGTAAACAATAATCGGTGATTAAGACCTCTTTGGTTATCTTATGGTTAATAACTTTCCAGTATGAATGAACTAGCCACTTAACAGAAAACAATGTCCACTTGACAGAAAATGTTTTTGGCAGTTAAATTAACATGGCATGTATTTAAACGATCTTTGTAGTATTTAAAGGAGCGTTTTAATATTGCAGAAACGGTAAGCAAAATAGTACATTACACAACTAGGGTGGTAATACAAAGAAAGGCCGAGATCCCAGAAGTTTGCTGCCCGAGCTGCAAGCGAGGGACGTAAATATGCGATCGAGGGCTTTCTTTATTACCTCCCGTGTTGTGTACATAATTTTATGTATACACTTGGCCAGAAAGCGGCTTTTTCCGTTCCGTACACGTAAAAGCCACTTTATGGCCAGGTGTGGCATAATAGTATTTTATGCAACAGTTGTATAAGTGGGTTCAAAAAATGCGAATTGCGTGAGTTGCGATACGAGCCGCGAATGCGGCGAGTATCGCAAATAGAGACGCAATGAGCGTTTTTTGACTTAATTATACAACGTTGCATACAATACTTTTTCTACGACGAGTTTTTAAATTATAAAATACAAAATTAATCATAACCTGGAAACAAGGCAAATATGACGTTTGACTAAGTATGTGTCTATGGTAAACTTTTTTTTTTAATTTAAAATATACTTAAATTAAAAATACTTTTTTTATGTTGGCATCAATGAATTTAGTTTGGAAAGTTTTGTTTTTCTTAAAAACTGTAGGAATTTAATTGTTTGTTAGGTTGGTAGTTGTGCATTTTTACCATAAAGTTAAAATTGAGCGCTTAATCCTTGACCTAAGTTTAACCTAGATTTAGAAGTCTGTGGCTGCTAGCAATAACGTAAAGTGACTAAAACGACACTAGTGCTGTTATGGGGAATAGAGTATAGACTTCTCTGAACTCATATTATGTATATATTCTTATATTAGTGTTCGTGACCAAATAAAAGACAGATAACAGTATAGGAGTAGAAAAAAATATAAATGGGATTATTTTTTAATTATTGAGCTTTTTTCTGTGAGATATAGAATAAATCAAATCAATGGATATTTTATTCCGTTTAGAGCTACGCAAATGCAAATGTTTGAAATCTAAAAAATACACTTTAACAAATATCATTGCACTTTAAGCCCTTTATGGGACCTAATGAAGTGATAAAAAGAACTTTTACTTTCGTTTTTTTCGAAGCAGCTACAATTCGCCAGCAAGTCGACGAAGCCCCTAAATTTTCCATTAAAAATACATACTTATTTATTTGCAGTTCATTTATACTTTGTTCTAGCTCAACTTATATGCAATAATTTATTTAAAGATTTTATCCAAATAAATAGGCATTTATTTTTAAAAATGCTCATTTACGATTTTAGAAGCTCAATTAATTATTTTCCAATTAGTACTATGATTAAGTTTGGGTATAATTTTAATTTATTTATTTTGTTCGGGAAATGAAAGCCAAAAATATCATATAAAACGTTTTCTTAATTTCTATAAAAAAGTTAATGGTGTTGATTTAAGTTAACATCTCTTAAAATATTGGTGCCTAATTTGTTTGCACCTTATATAACCATAAAATTAAAATAACTTTCACGATGCACGAGTGTGTACCTACCTATAATACTTGAAGAGTTCCCTCGATTGCTCCTAGATCCCATCATCAGGTCTTGGTTTGGTTGCAATAAGACCACTTTAGAGATGTACCCCATCTTCGTGTAATAGCCTAACAAACGTATAATTAAGAACCGTCCATATTTTGTGAAAGTCGGTTAATAACGGGCATCAAATGATATTCGATATCAAATGCACGAGTCACTATAAATAATAAATTAATAATTTTCCAAATGGGTCCAGCCGTCTTCGACTAATCGCGTAACAAACGTAAAAATTGAAAAACAGACGTTCTTTAGCGAAAGTCGGATGATAACAGACTTCAAATGAAGCTATTGATTGTAGGGAATGCAATCTCGTTCTCGCGAGATCTCGTTTTTGCGAGATCTCGGCCTTTTTTAGCGAGACTGATCTCGATCGAAAAATTGGCGAGATCTCGCGAGTTTAACGAGATTGCGCTCGAGCATAAAAACGTTTACTAATAACAGTTGTTGTCAAGTCAACGTGAAAACGTGATCGCGTTAGAGTGTTTTTGTGGTTATTAATGCAAAAGAGTTTTCTATGTGATTTACGAGTGTAATAACGAACGATGTCGGAGAATACAGTTTATAACGACTATGTGAGATTTGCGTGTGACGCAAACTGATTACTGAACAAGCTTTTTATTTTATAAGTATATCTGGAAATTAATATTTAATTTCTAATAGATCTCTGAGTAGGTATAGTTTTCTTAAATTTTTAATAATATTTAAATTTTGGTCAACTCAACCACAGAATATTTAATACTCAACTTAGTTACTGAGATTCATTTTTCATTTTAGGTTTTGACTTGTTGTTGTTATTTTATTATTAAAAGACTTTGGTTTTATGTTAGAAGAGAAGACTGATTGTTTATTTTATTTCTTATTTCATTAGATAGGTACATGATAATTGATAATGATACACCTAAGTTTACTACTTGAAAGTTTATTGATAAATGATAGATTATTATTAGCTACGTCATTACATAAAAGTTTATAAAAATAATACGTTAAAATAAATGTTTATTTCATAACATCTCTAATCCTTTTTTTTCTCCTAATGTATTTAAGTATTGTGATCACAATTTGTGATTATTGCAAGAACAAACATACAAAACCGCCAATCTCGCGAGATCTCGAAATTGGCGAGATCTCGCGGTATTCATATTCACAATCTCGCGAGATCTCGCTTGAACCCCAATCTCGCGAGATTGCATTCTCTAATTGATTGGGAAATGCACAAAGCACTATGAAAAATACCTAAATCATCAAATGAAGAAATACACATTCTGTGAACATATTTACGGTTATTATTACGTTATTTTACGGTTCAAATGATACAGCCCTGTGACAGACGGATACACGGACAGTCCCGTTGGCACCTTTTGGGTACGGTACGGAACCCTAAAAGAGCAATGATGTTAACTAATATGATATGATCTAATTTAGAACTGAACTTCGTACATATTACGAGGTGTGTTCATCAAAAATGGAACCTAACGATGATGTTCGGGTTATATTAGTACAAAAGAAACTGTTACAGCCCGTGTATAATATGCAGAGTTAATTTCCCTAGTGAATAGTCAACATTAATGAGAACTGAAAAGTTTTCAGCTATTCCTAATAAGATATGAAACTCGTAGATTTCGTAGCGACCAAAATGTAGCGTAAAATAATGTTCGCTGCACGTAAAAATATCACTAAGTTGTTATTACTTACCGACTAATGACATTCTAACACAGTAGGTAAATATTAGCTAAAGTAATATATCATTATATCAATTAGGCTTTTTGAGGCTGCAATTAAGAAAAAATATTATCTAAATATTCAAAAGTAAATTCAATAACAACATTTTTATAAAAAAACCCGACCGCGGTGCACTTTGAAACTGCATAAAATCCGTCATTTTGCTTATTTTAGGTAACGAATTTCATAGCCAGTGACACTCGCACCATCAAGACGAATCTAATGATGTATAATTTATCAAAATCGGATGTGCCGTTGAGTAGTTACGAGCGGACATAGGAACGGACATACATACATACAGGTCAAACACATAACCCTCCTTTGGGCTTCGCCGCAGTCGGGTAAAAAAGTCAGCTCCAAAATTTCGTTTGTTTTGTACCGTCCGTAATCCGCAGACAATACATTCAAAGGGAAACAAAACTCTGCATTGCGGCATTAAGGTTTTGTTTCGTCCTGTTAATTTTTATGTCTTGATAATCCGCAAGTAGAATGTTTATCAGATTTCCATGAAAATGAGATTGGAACGAGGACAGAAACTTTTCCAACATGTTCTGTTTATGCTTTCGTGCGTAAAACTAATTCAAACTTTGCGAAGAACTCTGGGAAGTTAATAAAAATCATTGTTTTTCACAATGCGATCGTCATTTCGTTGTACGCTCATGTTAACACTTTTAAAACATTTTCATGTATGTTTTGTATTTGTTAAGCAGTAGAATACAATTTAATTTTGTAGACGTGTGACAGTAGTTCTTTGTATCAAGGATTCTATTGTGAAGCATTATATTATAGGTAACAATAATAACATTTACGCGAGCAATATTTCGTAGCGCTACGACGAGAACATGGGGAAATGCGTATGTAGCGAAAATTTGCTACGAGTATAGAGTTTCCGCTGTTGAAAATGATGAACAGACTAATTAATTAGCAAGCGACTTCAAACGATTTTGCCGAAATTTGTATGATATAAAAACAGTAATATAACATTTTTCTTTCTTGATGAAAAATAAAAAATTGTTTTGCTCGACTTGGCGGGGGCACTGCCGGGCCCCCAGATAACAAAAACTATCTCAGCCTATGCTTATAAAGTATTATAACAATAACTTAAGGTTGAACGTTTCAGAGAATTTTCATACAAATTTCAGTCCCGATTTGTCTCCAGCCGTGATCATTTTCTGTATTTGAAACATTATTAGTTCGATAGTACTTTTCCTTTTGATTCCGCCAATAAGAAAAAAATACCAAAAAAATGAGAAATATTCTAAATAAATCCATTTGCAAACTAATAAAATTTTGATCAAGCCGTTGCTTGTGTGAGTGTAGAGTATCGTGTCGGTGTAAACAAAAGGGCAGCATTTATCAACAACAGCTGATTTACCGTCAAAAGAATGCCTAGATTGTATAAAACCTACTCCTAAAACTTCTGGCCGCTAAGCTAATAAAAATTAAAAAATAAAGTGCTGTCAGTCGGTGTCGAAGTTTATCTCCATCAACAAATTTCATTTCCTTAACTGATTTCAAGAAGGAGGTGGTATTGCATTGTAACCGTTTTTATTGAATAGATAAAAATTGCACAAATACTTGAGTTCATTTTTTCTATGGATATAAATCCGAGCTCTTATTCTTAGTAAAAAATATTAGATTTTTCGATGCAGTCCATTAGTTTTAAAAGCTAAAAGAGTTTGCCATCATGGACAATCTTTTTCGTTATGGCACTCCCATGCTCAATTTATTTAAAAAATATGTTGCCTACAGTCACGTTTATATGTGAAGTTGTCAAAATCGGTCATACAATTGCAAAGATTTTCCTTGTTATTAATTTTATTATTTTAATAGTAAACGGTTAATTATATATTTCCTTGATCAATATTTTGTGTACTACTTGGGTGGTTAGCCTGCCTGATTTGAAACAGTTAGCCAGTTTAGCCATTTTCCTAAAAATAATGAAAAAAAACATACGCACACTCGAGACCAGATGGATTAGCCAAGTAAATTCTAATAGTCATTGGAAGTTCGTTGCGGTGGCCAGCACCGGGCATCTGCTATTAAAGCGAGCGGTCACCTCTTCTATGAAAAACTATAGCATTACAAAGAGATGTTCGGCTGGAATCAGCCGGACTGGAGATCGTCGTGCCTTCCAGAAAGAAGCGAATGAGGCAGCTGAAAGGCTTGCCTTTGTATTCTGCTAAAGTCTATGAATAATATTCTATCGTACCCGTGAATTAGCTGCTGGTGAAATGTGTGTTTCTTATCCAATGTAATCATATCCCTTTTACCATATTTTATGCAAAATAAAGAAATTTGTATTTTAAAAAATTTACAGCGCAAAAATGTATGACAGAGTAGATAAGTACCTACCTAGAACTATATTGGCATAATAAAAAGTTTTAATAAAACAATACGATATAAAATATGTTTTTAGGGTTCCGTACCAAAATGGTAAAAAAGGAACCCTTATGGTGCGACTCTGTTTGTCTGTCTGTCACAGCAAGATATCTCAGGATCTACTGATGCTCTCGACTTGATATTTGGAATAGTGTTAAAAACCGCTAATTCGAGCCTATTGGACAGAAAAAAAATCTTATACCTTTTTTACTTTTTTTTGAAAGGGGACCTAAATGGGATGTCGAAAATCAAAAGTAGATCTATTACATCGAGTGGGTTATCAAATGAAAGGGCTTGATTTGTAGATTAAAACACTGTTTTTGTTTTTTTTTTCTTAAATAGGTAAGTAGTTTTTGATTTATGACGAAAAACGTTAAAAAAATACCCTATTATATTCGAAGTTACTGAACAGAAAAATCTGTAATAATCACCAATTATTAATGTCATCCTAAATATTACAGGAAAAATATAACGGTTTTCGTAACTTGCACCGTTTTTGAGAAATTTGCATTGCTCCTACTAAATTAATCGCCATACAGTTTTACTTGAACTATTCATGTATCTATTTATGAGCTTGTACGGAACCCTCGGTGCGCGAGTCCGACTCGCACTTGACCTGTTTTTTTATCTTGGCTAATAAGTAAGTATACTAACTTAGGTCAGTAAGAATACTAGTTACATGCACAACTAACTATTCATATGAGAGAGGTCAAATTACAAAAAAAGAAGTAACAAACATGTGCAAATATTCAAAAAATCAGAAATATAACAATATATTGGATACCTAACAATATAATGTAGTATGAAACTAAAACTTCAGATTTCAACATCTCCTGAAACTACGTCAAAATCTTTATCAAATAGATTAAAATGGCGCCAAAATAATATGTAAACAAACATGACCTGTCACACTGTCATAACAATAATTATTGACAGTCACTGACACTAATGACTGTCAACGGGTACGCGTGTGTGCGAGAATGTGGAAAATTGCGATTATTTTAAAGAAATCTGATTTATGGTTCACAAGAAGACTGTTGAGCTGAAATTGGTTGCGATTTAAGCTTACCATTTTTTACTGGGCCCGCTAATACATAGAAATAGTAAATATTTGGTTGGGTTCAGCTAAAAATAATAAGACACTACGCAAACGACGTACAATGCCACCTGAGCGGCTAAAATTGGTAACTTTCTCTAACGAATCCCCTTAATATATTATTTTCTTATCCCGTAGAACCTACACTTACAAAAAAATGATGGCAAACATAGTTATATAATCCAAATTTGATAATCTAATATCGAGATCCGAGTCTCAATCATCAGCTCTGGAGACAGTTTGCATGCCGGATGAGGCATGAATGCCTGAGTCTGTCCTCGACGCCGACGAAGTAATTATTCAGCAGATCCCATCGCTAGGGAGCAGAGGTGAGCACGAGCCGAGATACCTTGTTGCTATGTAAGACATACCTATACTTCAAAAAGAAAAACCATACACAAAATTGTTAAAACAACGTGTTTATAATCCAATTTAAGCAAGCGCTCGTAAACAAGCAACGATTAGCGCTCCGACACGATCTTTACTGAAATTAGGGCAATGAGAGTTCGTTCTTTTGACTACTTGTAGGCAATGCGTTGGCAGTGAACTTGAGAAATGGAGCGGGGGTGTGTCTTGCAGGCTGCAACCTCAAGGCCGTCCCACCGCATAGCATTGTATTGCCACATCGATTTATCGAGCGGCGCGCGCCGACCTCTTCCCCTCACCCCACCGCCACTTTTCTCGTCTCTGGCCGCCTTATTGGATTACTTTATATATTTTTTTCTCTTTCCTTTCAATCAAACGTAATATGTTGTGTACGCAACGCAGGTAACACATAATACTTGCGTACGCATTTGAGTGGCATCCTCGGGTTGATCTTACGTGCCCCACTTAACCCGTTCGCATTCCCCAACTTTTAAAGGGTTGTGCAGAAAAATATGTTAATGAATTAGGTTTTATGATTACACGTTCAGACCCGTAGAATATAATAAATATGTCTATATTACCTTCGGGCTACAGCTACGTAGAATACGTAATGTGAAAACTTTCCAAGGTTCCTAGGAAATAGTTCGGGATCATTAATTTTGATTAGTTGTTCTGAAATGTTCTGTTACTACGGCCTTTTAATATATGTACAGTCAGCTGCTGGAGAAAGTAACCCCCTTGCTATACTACAAATAAACGACAAGGGGGATTCCTTTTCTTTAAAAAAAGGACTCCTCTGGGTTTTCTTTCCAGCAGCCGTACCTATAATATGTATGTTTTAAGAATGTTATGCCCGTAAAGTGAGTAATTGCGAAGCCGCTCAAGTTACCGGAAAAGCCTATAACACTTCACAACATAACGGCTGTAAAGTGTCACAAGAAAACACGTTTATATAAAAAGCGACAAAAGGAAATACCCCCCTTAGTAGGGAGTTGCCTGGTGATTTCAGAGCAAATAATATTTTTTAACACTTGAAAATTGTACTTTTGCAACGCAGGAGGCTTAAGATTGACTAATAGGCGGAAGTTTACGCAACTAGTACCTACAAGTTCTAGAACTTCTTAGTTTTATATAATTATATACAAATTTAATCTCTGTTTTAGCCAATGGTTGACTGGTAGAGAATGCCTTAAGGCATTAAGTCCGCCCATTATACTTTTTTATTCTTGTGCAATAAAATTTAAATAAATAAAGAAAACTGTGTTAGGTAAATCTTTCTATGTTTCAATCTTATCAATAATCATCTGGTGATAATGTTGTGGGTAGTCTACGTGATTCTGTTTTACCATTCGTTTTGCTTTTTTCAATAAATTAAAAAAAGCAAAACTAATGGTAATAACTCCACCAGAACAGATAACGGAGGTAATTAAAGCAATAACTAAACATTTACAAAACAGTCATCAGTATCCATTTATCCAAATTCAACTTGAATATCCATACTCCATCATTAAGTCCAACAAGTGCCATTATCCAAATTTCGAACCGCTGCTTGACCTAATTTCCTAACGAAACATGTTATACAGGGTGTCAATTATTTCCGAGTGTGCCCTTGGTTCCGCGGAGACGGTTATTTAGTGGCAGAACGTCATTACCCGGGATAAGTTAGCAGCGATAACCCATTTCGTAAACTTGTAGGAGGTAACCAGAGTTCCGTAGGGTCTCGGACCTCGTTAGACGGCGCGACAGTCTGCATACAGAGTAGCCCTAAGTTAATTTACAGCAAAGACTGCTCCCCGGGGGTCGCCCGCTGATCCCGACAAACGGTTCGACGATATACTCTACTTTTCATATACATGATATGTCTGTACAGCTGTCTGTTAAAAGTTCCTTTCGTAACTGGAGTAGTATTAAAGCTTTGGAAATTTTAAGAAAGCCTCTTCAGATTCGATATTAGAGCTGGCATTCATTAAATTATTATTTTATGGTATACGGGGCAAGGGACAAGACTATGCGACGTGGAGGGAAAGTACCTATCTCAAATATTGTGGATAGGATATAGTTTCTGAAAGGAGTACTAATACATCGGACTAGGCGATTTTATTTTTAAAAGAAAGTAATACTGCATTCAGAGATTTTATAAAAAAATACTTGCATCGTATGGGAAATAATTTTCTTGAAAATCAAATATTTTACGCCATTCCTTTCTTTTTTTTCCATTCTTGCGGTTGGCATCATAAAAATACGGGTGATTTTTTAGACGTGACAACGTCTTATAATTCGATGGAGCCGGCTGCACGCACGAAAAATGCGGCGTTACTTCGCTCTGAGACGTTCCATATTATGTCAATTGTTTTTTTTTTACAATGTTCATAGTTTTTACACGTTGTCACGTTCAACTATTGTCAGTAAACCGACTTTACAGACAACCGATTTTTCATATTTGAGTCGGTTCGATTCCCAAAGCAAGTAATTTTTAGAAAATCTTTGAATGCAGTATAACTTACTTTTAAAAATAAAATAAGAATTTATTTTTACCTTACCTTTCAGGAAAATATCCTTTCTACAATATTTGAGGTACTTTCCCTTCATGCAGCATCTTGGGACGGCCCTGTATATAATGTCATGACATAACTTTAAAGCTCTTTAGTACCTATCTATATCAGTTTTATTTAGGTTATAAATAATATAAAACATTGTAAAGTTAGGTATTTTATCAGTTAGTATTGAGCATTTTCAGTATTTTATTTTTATATATCCGACTGATTTGGGAACGTACAGTTCCCATTGTTTAAGATAGTTTCTGTCGATCAATCGGGCTCCATCAGAAGCAAGTTTACCGTTTCCCACTTACTTTGCTAATTAAGACTGATGTATATTATATGCCATAGTTCATGAATGTGAATGTAAAGAGAATTATGGTTACTTCCCTGTGTAATTAACTTAAACATGGGCCAAGGGACTGCTGTAATAAAGTAAAGGTTAAGCAAATTTAAAATTATCTATTCAGACAGCGTGGCTTCCGAAAATTTAATTACATCTGTTTAGGATAATTTTCTACCAAAAGTGCAAAAAGAAGTATTTGAAACATCTTTTTCGTTTAATCTTCTTAAACTCTGTAAGACTAAATTCGACCGATTGAGAAAACGGTTAGTTCCGAAAGTAAAGATCACAAATGTATGGTATTTTGTCATCGGGGTCACCATTGTAGGAAGTGAGGACAACAGGAACCCCCCTGCAAGCGGGTATTATGCATTGGGGCCTAAATATATTATGAGATGTAATGTATTTAAATTTTTCGTTAGTGTCAACGCTCACAAGTTATGTGCTTTGCCTTAAGGTTAACTGGTAGAGAATGCCTTATGGCTCTAAGGTCGCCTTTTGTACGATAAGTTTTCTTTTGTGCAAAGTTTAAATTAACAAATGGGAGTCGATCAGAATAGGAAACTGTAAATTTATGCAATCGATTTAAAAACTTAGTACGATTATGTCAGAATTTACAGATCCTTATCAGAGTCGCACGAGTACATATTTTATTTTTCGAATTGTATAAGGTAGCGGTCGGCAACCTTTTAGCAGCCAAACATGGGCCAAGGGACTGCTGTAATAAAGTAAAGGTTAAGCAAATTTAAAATTATCTATTCAGACAGCGTGGCTTCCGAAAATTTAATTACATCTGTTTAGGATAATTTTCTACCAAAAGTGCAAAAAGAAGTATTTGAAACATCTTTTTCGTTTAATCTTCTTAAACTCTGTAAGACTAAATTCGACCGATTGAGAAAACGGTTAGTTCCGAAAGTAAAGATCACAAATGTATGGTATTTTGTCATCGGGGTCACCATTGTAGGAAGTGAGGACAACAGGAACCCCCCTGCAAGCGGGTATTATGCATTGGGGCCTAAATATATTATGAGATGTAATGTATTTAAATTTTTCGTTAGTGTCAACGCTCACAAGTTATGTGCTTTGCCTTAAGGTTAACTGGTAGAGAATGCCTTATGGCTCTAAGGTCGCCTTTTGTACGATAAGTTTTCTTTTGTGCAAAGTTTAAATTAACAAATGGGAGTCGATCAGAATAGGAAACTGTAAATTTATGCAATCGATTTAAAAACTTAGTACGATTATGTCAGAATTTACAGATCCTTATCAGAGTCGCACGAGTACATATTTTATTTTTCGAATTGTATAAGGTAGCGGTCGGCAACCTTTTAGCAGCCAAGGGCCACATAGTAGCTAACGAACATGACGCGGGCCGCACTTTGTTAGTAATTTGTGACTTTATACGATTCTGAATATAACGACCTTTATATACAAAATAGCCAGGGAGGCTCGCAGGCCGCGGGTTGCCGACCGCTGGTATAAGGGAACCTTTCTAGAGCTTTTTACTCAACAAACGAAAATCGATTATTCGTCTAATATAATAAAACTTGCGTTGGCGCAATCTGGGGGCGGGTCGTAGCCAGGGTTATAGGTCCCTGGCGAACGATCCGAGTGTCCGATGAAATAATGACCATTCTCCGACCCGAGCCCGAGAGCCTCTCCGTAAATTGATAATAAGTTTAGATCGACTATCTGTTGAATGCGGCCTGCGATCGAGCACGAATGGTGTTGCGTAAGTTATACGACTCATGAATTTCCGGCCTCCTTTATCGTGAGGCCGGAAAGTAGCTTTCGGTGCCAGAAATATTGATACTTGTTTCACGTCGTAAATAATGGAGGCCCTGCCCTGTAATCCGGACATGCCAAGTAATGAAACTGCATTACTTGGACTTTGAATATCAATGTATTGTCTTTCACTAGGAGTATAGTGAAAGATAGTACAGTTGAATCTAGAAAAGACGAAACTCAAGGAAAACACTAAAAAAAATCGTGTTAACGAGGTTATAGAGGTCTTCGACTTACAGAGGTTTTCATAAGTCCATGTTCGACTTACAGAGGTTAAGGCTTTTGTACTTTTTTTACTTCGAGTTACAGTAGAAATTCTTTTTCTAGAGCGAATTCACTTAGCTTTGTACCTGACGAACAATACTCATTATCTGCATTGTTAACTGTGGCCACAACTTCGACTTCGAGATGTACAGGTATAGAGGTAAAATTTCGTATAGACTAGATAGATACCTATGTGCCTCAGACCTACCTGCCATGATTTTTCTTCGAGTTACAGAGATGATAAAACAAAAGAACGGTTTCTTCGAGATATAGAGGTAAAGTTCATCTACTTCGTGTTATAGAGGTAAAACATGTACTAAAACGTCTTGTTTATTGACAACTTCGACTTATGGAGGTTAAATATTTCGAGTTATGGAGGTTTTGGGGCTTGAAGGGAAGGGAACGAGATTTTATTTCATGAATATGAAACTATCTTAAGAGTAACAACCTTGCAGAGGATGAAAAAAAGACTTCCGGAAGAATTTATAACATCTACTCATTTATAAAAACAAAGGAATGATTCCTTGCAGTAAAATTACCTATATTAAAAATTTAAGGAATTTATCCTTCAGGGCCCACATTTTTTCACCTGTATAATATAAAACTAAGAAAATACTTTGGTAAATTCATCAATAAAAGTCCCGGAAATCTGATCTCATGAAATATAAATATCATAACAACCAAAGCAATCATATTAAGGCTCAACGAACAATAGTGTTGACCTTTCTGACCGCGGCTAGCGTTTATCAGTTATCAGTTAGCCGGATAACGCCATTACACCCGTCCAAGCTACTCTATCTAACAAGTTGATTGTGATTGATTTACCATTTCCATGCCTGTAAAACCCGCGCTGCTTAACAAATTTAGCTAATGGATCGAATACGATTGATCACCTGCAAGAATTCATTGGCATTTGTAATTTCCAGTACTTGGGAATGTGTGTTAAAAGCAACAACAGAAAATTATATAATTATAATAAATCGTTTATTTCAAGCCAAGGGCTCAAAATTTTGTTAGTTCTTATGTACCTATTATGTTAGTAATTATTTTATGTAATTATGCGATGAACTTTAAAAATCTCCACTTTATTTTTGATACATCCAGTACCTCTAGCACAACTGTGGCACGCGACTCTTTGTCGCGCGACAAACGCTACCTATCTCTTTCCACTAAATATCGTGTGACAGTGATAGGAGATGCTCTGTCCCGCGAGAAACGAAGTCGTGGCCAGTTATGCTAGACGTACAGGATAAACTAAATTACAGTACATCAAATTATTTTCATATAAAAAAATCACATAGCGATGAAAAGGAGTTTAAGACAAATACTATTTAGAAATAACCAGTCAAGTGCGAGTTGGACTCGCGCACTGAGGGTTCCGTACAAACTCGTAAGTAGATACGTGAATAGTTCATGAAAATGGTGGTGGAAAATGTATGGCGGGATAAACTTAACTTTGCTGCTGAAAAACTGTTGTCCTCATACATCGACATAGGTCGCGTCGCGGTTAGTTAAGTAGCAGCAAATAATTTTGAGTTTCGATTTTTGCCAATTTCTAAAAAACGATGCAAGTTTGGAAAACTTATATTTTCCTGTACCTAATAGTAATAATAATATACGGCAGGGCAGCTTGTGGCGAGCTGTTGGGGAGTAGCGACCCCACGTACCCGAGGGAGGGTCATGGGATTTAGTGAAAGGACCTCCGCCTCTGGCTTGCCTTAACTGGCCGTCCAGAGTGGAGTCGCGAGAGCTATATGCTCCAGGCGTGGAAGTGATAAAAGGCATAACGCCGCGAGTACCCTCGGAGAAAGCGCAGCACACCTCTCGACACCCTGCAGCCCTCGGCAGCGGTGTTGCCCCTGGGCCATTGCTCATAATGTCGCTATTTAACAGGGGCCCATCAGCGGAGGGCAAGTCACGGTCTGTCAGTGCCGCGAAAGCCATGAGACACTTTTCCTGACAGGCGCCGTCATGTCTCAATCCATAGCCCAGTATCTAGTCCATAATTCCACCACCATAACCCAGTAAATTTAGATTCCATCAATCAACAATAGTCCTTGCATCTGGCGGGGGCTGTCTCTGCGTGCGTCCTGTGACACGGGCAGGGACAGCATCCGCTGGGTGTACACGTTGCCTTTCATTAAATTGTCGAAAGGGCCTCTACGCGTTGGCTTCGGCTCCGCGCACGCCTCCCAAAGGGCCGGGACACTATTGTCTCGTGTACGGGAAAGACATACAATAATAATAATATTAATAATTGGTAATTATTACAGATTTTTCTGTTTAGTAACTTTGAAGATAATAGAGGGGGAATAGTATTTTTTGAACGTTTTTCGGTCTAAATAAAAAGTGCATAATTAAGAATAAAAATAAAAATAGTTTTGCAATCTGCATGTTAAGCCCTTTCATCTGATACCCCACTTGATACAATAGAACAACTTTAAATTTTCGACGTCCCGTCTTGGCCCCGTTTAAAAAAAAGTAAAAAAGGTATAAGATTTTTTTTATATCCATTAGGCTCGGGTTAGCGACTTTTAAAACTATTCCAAATTGATAGCAGCAGTAGTTCCTGAGATATCTGGCAGACGGACAGACAGAGTTGCACCATAAGGGTTCCTTTTTAACAATTTGGTACGGAATCGTAAAAATAGTTTTTGGAATAATGTTCGTCTTAAAAAGATATCCTTTTTAATTTTTCCTTTAAATTAAACCAGATTCGCTGACGGAACAGCCGTAAGTGAACAATTTGATTTTTTGTATTCTGTTTCGACGATATATTCTCTTCATCTTATTAGGTAGTCAGTCATATTTTTATAGACCCTTTTTTATCGCTCATACGTATGGCCGAATTATACGGGAGAATTCTGGGTAGTGTTGAACTGAGCTGTTAACTTTTTCTTCTGGAAATTGAGCTATTTACTTTATGCCACACCTGGCCATAAAGTGACTTTTTCCGCACGCTGCGCGTACGAAAAAAGCCGCTTTCTGGCCAAGTGTATACATAAAATGATGTACACAACACGGGAGGTAATAAAGAAAGCCCTCGATCGCATATTTACGTCCCTCGCTTGCAGCTCGGGCCGCAAACTCCTGCGATCTCGGCCTTTCTTTGTATTACCACCCTAGTTGTGTAATGTACTATTGTTTTATTGCCTAAATACTTAATTATACGCATGATATGAAAACAATAACAAACTCTGAGAATTTCACTGTTCAGTTTAAGGTCCTTAAAATAAATAGCCGGACCTAGTCTCGCTATATAGTCCATCTAAGCTAAGTGTGAAGAGGTAGAAAAAAAATGTGTTAGTATACTTGGGTCGATCTTAGGCGTTTTTCCAGTGTTTTATCATTACTGTCCTTTGACGTTTTTACCGCAAAGGACTATCGAGTACCTACAACTTTTGATAAAATAATGTGTAGTCAAAAGTTTATAGTACATAAAGGGTAACTGATCACCACCGCTTGCTACTTATATTTATGTGCTAGAAAACGAATGAAAAAGCCGCCGCCGCGCGCCGCCGTCGAAAATACCTGAAATCGACCCACTTGGCAATCATTTTTCCGTTTATTATAATATATGTGTACTATATTATGTGTGTTTGGTTGGGACTACATCGATTTTGTGCAAGACTGACCTGGATATTTATTTCATCAGTTACCCATTATACACTTATTAAATGGAAAGATGATTACCAAGTACCAAGACTAAAAAATCCCCTTGCAGTGATGTTGCCTATTTTTTATAGAAACACCTAGCTTGGACAGACTCTAACAGATAATTGAAGTACTTCTAGTAAGCCGGCCGCTTCGTGCTTACGGGCAGCACGCACACATGAACTAGCGTTAAACATCCTGCTTACTGGAAGCCTGGAGGCTACGTCCAGCTTAAGGTTCAGTTAAAATAACTGTTAACCGGATCATTAAAATAAATATTTATACCAATTCTGTGACTAACAAAACCTGTTTTTATTACAGGTACTACAGCAAACATTAACACGAAAATTGAACAGAAACGGTAAAACAGAAATGTGTTTCAATAAACGGCTGATTAAGCTAGCAGATTATTTCCGATTACACCCCAATATGACTCGTTAATGAGCGACTGAAAACACAAACAGTCGATATGGTTTGCAATAGCAAAATTGTATTCACGAACCTATTGGTATGCTTCCTCTTGTCCGGGGTCAGAGGAAGGTCGTGGGCCAGCCACCATGACACCACTACGTCCACAACGCAAACTACTCCCACCACTAGTCCTATACCTAAAAACATTCACAATGACCCGCTCATCGTGGAGACTAAAAGCGGTCTCGTTAGGGGTTATGCCAAGACTGTCATGGGTCGTGAGGTGCACATATTCACTGGCATACCATTTGCCAAACCTCCCCTCGGACCGCTTAGATTTCGTAAGCCAGTTCCGATAGAACCATGGCACGGAGTCCTAGAAGCCACTGCTATGCCCAACAGTTGCTATCAGGAGCGATATGAATATTTTCCTGGATTTGAAGGTGAAGAAATGTGGAATCCGAACACAAATATATCAGAGGACTGTTTATATTTAAATATCTGGGTGCCGCAGCATTTGCGAGTGCGCCATCATCAAGACAAGCCTTTGGCCGAGAGGCCGAAAGTGCCAATACTGGTGTGGATTTACGGCGGTGGATATATGAGCGGCACGGCTACCCTTGATCTATATAAAGCTGACATTATGGCTTCATCAAGTGATGTAATAGTGGCTTCCATGCAGTACAGAGTTGGAGCATTTGGATTTTTGTACTTGAATAAGTTCTTTTCGCCTGGTAGCGAAGAAGCGCCGGGTAATATGGGTCTTTGGGATCAGCAACTTGCAATACGTTGGATAAAAGAAAATGCACGGGCGTTTGGTGGTGATCCCGACCTGATTACACTATTTGGTGAATCAGCTGGAGGAGGGAGCGTGAGTTTGCATATGCTTTCGCCAGAGATGAAAGGATTATTTAAGAGGGGTATATTGCAGTCTGGAACCTTAAATGCCCCTTGGAGTTGGA
This sequence comes from Eudemis profundana, assembly GCA_947034925.1. Taxonomy (NCBI): domain Eukaryota; kingdom Metazoa; phylum Arthropoda; class Insecta; order Lepidoptera; family Tortricidae; genus Eudemis; species Eudemis profundana. The sequence continues at coordinate 14,839,290 of OX344801.1, forward strand.
TGACAGGAGAGCGAGCACAGGATATTGGGAAGGTGTTGGTAGACGACTGCAATTGTAACAGTAGTCTTCTGACGGCTGATCCAAGCTTAGTAATGGATTGTATGAGGGGCGTTGATGCAAAAACCATTTCCGTGCAACAATGGAACTCTTATACCGGGATATTAGGATTTCCGTCTGCTCCGACGGTTGACGGCGTGTTTTTACCGAAAGACCCAGACACGATGATGAAGGAAGGTAACTTCCACAACACTGAAGTACTTCTCGGAAGTAATCAAGATGAAGGTAATTATTTGACAATCAATAGATCATTTCGTGTATTTAAGACATTTCTGCTTTATAAAGTTAGAACTAGTTTTCGTAAAATTACAGTGTTTTGATTCAAATGCAGTGTTTGCCTTTTAGCAAAAACATATCATTTAATAACAAAATAATTAAATTCGCAACGCAAGCCTCGTCAGGCGGTGGGTATAACCATAAATTAGCAACGGGCTTCATCATAAATAAACATCTAAATGTTGGCGTCAGGGGTTAGGCATCGTCAGGATGTCCATCAGATTGCCGATAATTCGCAGTCGAGCGTGGGTTTCCATCGGTTGGAGCTTGAAAGTATCATCTAGCTAGTCATAATAAACAAGGGAATGCAGTAAGTTTAACTGCAATACCAAGTGGAGCAGCTTAACTATCACTGGTTCCATTTCTTTGTCCAGAACTATTCACCAGAACAATAACAGAACTAAGTCAATTTTTAATAAACGTCATTGTATCGCAACCAAATACACTCAAGCATAGACAAACTTGACATTCCTTTGTGGGCAAAACTCCGACAGTGTGATATATGTAGGTACATAATAATTATACCAGTATTTTGGCACATCATAAAATGTTGCTGATTTTCATTCTGCGTGACCATGGAATTGTGATCGATTGTTTCACAATCATACCAAGAACAGGCTGAAGAATGCGGTATTAATAGTGTTACTGCATTCTTAAAAAAAAGTGCATATAGCGTAGCAAAGCGAATAGTCACTTTGTTACACTAGATGCGTTCTTTATCCTGTGGTCTGTGTGGACGCATTGAAAAGCAAATAAGTGACACGACCACCAGTTGTAAAAATACATTCAGTGCAACAAAGTCATTAATTGTAATCTAAAACTGATTGACGGACAAATTTACAAAATCGTACAATTCCGCGTTTTAAAATCGTTCACAATATCTCGTAAAGTCGTATAAAATGTACGAATGATATCGTTCGAACGCGATATTAGGAAGCAAATCATAATATTTACCCATAGAAAAACGCGTCACTGCTGTAAGTACAACTTCGCAATTAGCATTAATTTGAAAAACTTCTGCAGGTGTCGCGCATCATATCTTATAGAAATTCGAGGTCATTTCTGTACACACCTGCCTCGCATCGCACGCATGCGCAGAGCGCTGTAGACACAACAATAGCTGTACGATTGTAGAGACGTACTATCAGGTACTACAGACTCGCCCACGTAGCTACGCTCCCCCCTCGGGTGGTACGCTGTTGCCACGCACCCCCCTTAGGAGGGTGATAGTACTTAAAAGCCGTCAAAATGTATGAAACTATTAAACGGATTTATTCCCTCTTATTATGTAGTAATACGCTTTGCTGGAAAATTATTTAATAGCTAGACTATTAGCCGACGGAATAGCAACTTGAGACTGAATAAATGTGGACGTTGGAAAATTATCTTTGACCAAATATTGACCCAATCATTTACCTATCTGCGGGGTTTACGCGCCTCGATGGACTATAAATGCCCTCTATTTTTTATAACAACATCCGTGACGTTTACATGACATCAAATTTTGGTATTTTTATGCCAAATAGACTATTTATTTTTATAAGAGCAATAAAGTCGGTTGATTTATAAAAAGGTACTTAAGCAGTTCAACCATCAAAATAATAAGTTATTTGCAAAATGACAATAAAACTCTTACTTGTATTCTTTATCTTGGTTAAAAAATAGTGTGGAAATTTGCTTCTAACTCATGCACGTTTAACCAATAAATGCACATTGGACCAAAGTATGTCTTTGTAAATATGAAATAATTGAAGCTTGCTAAACAGATACTAACAATGTTTCATTATTTTGCCCGTAGATACAGTAAATAGAGTAAAAGTAATAGTAAAAGCGAGGAACTTCGCTCACCGTCCCGTCCAATGCCTCGGGCACGTTACGTTGAACTAATAACAAAAACAAAGGAAAACCGCTACTACTTTACAATACTCGCAATGTCAGTTCATTTCTCCTTTTAAACAACCTTTCTTTTATGTTACTACCACAGGGGTTGTTGCTCAACGTATAAAATATCTTGTATGTTATGCCAAGTGATTATTGGACATCAGTTATTTTGAAAAATGCCATATGAGAAGGCAAGATGGTAACAACTGTTGGAATATAAGATTGCCCTAGTTTTATAAATATGATTAGTCACATATTAGGATTCAAACGAAAAGTTTTTTTGGTTGTTAAATTAAAATACACTTTCCACCAAAATTTGTGTTTTGTAATGTATCCATAACCCTGTTTATGTCTTTATGGGGAAGCGAGCGAATCGGTACGCCTTTAATGAAAGATTTTTGAGTGATAATTATTATTGTTAATTTGGATAATCGGATTCGTAATATAATATCTTCAGAAAATCTTATATAAGATGTCAACTCCCAAGTTTAAATAATTAAGAAGTTAGTTTCGATAATTTCAATTAAATAAACTAGTATTAATAGGTTGTATTTTCTTTGAAATATTGATAAAATTCTCGCTAATTCATAATTTCAAAATTGGTTAAATTGTTGTTGTCGGCCCAAGCGTAAATAATTTAACTTTCAATGTTATTAAGAAGTAAAGCGTGAAGAGAAAAAAAGTTGGAACTTGTACCTACAGCAGTAAATTTTCAAGCTAATTTATGGTTCCTTTTAACTTGTTGCCATGAAAAATATGAATTTGGCGAAATCTCTGAAGTCTTGCTTGACTTGAGAATATTTTAAGATATAATTTATGTGAGGAATGAATAATATTTAAAAGCATTTGCTCTGATTTAACTATAAATGCTTCTTTGCAACTTGTCATTTCCTGTTTCCTGTATACTAACATGCCTTTGACAATAAATTGTAAAAGCCTATCAGAACAAACGTTTTATCAAGCGCAGGAATAAATCTTTATGGACTTAAATGTTTTACCAAAAACAGGTATTTTCTTATAAATAAATAATCATCACTACATAGTATAAAACAAAGTCGCTTTCTCTGTCCCTATGTATGTTTAAATCTTTAAAACTACGCAACGGATTTTGATGCGGTTTTTTTTAATAGATAGAGTGATTGAAGAGGAAGGTTTATATGTATAATACATGCATAATATAATAGAGAAACACCGTGCGAAGCCGGGGCGGGTCGCTAGTGGATAAATAAATTGACCTGTAAACATTGTAACATGACACAGGCCGAACTTGAACCAGGGTATCTATTTAACCACAAACTACATCACCGTGATTCACAGCATCACTATCCAGTCGCTTATGACTCACATCGAATTTCCCAACGTGCCCGTAAACATTCGATACTGGCGCCCTCTGTACCATTATTGAAAGGCTTACGGCTTTAGCTCTACTATAATAGTTAATTAACTATTGTGGCAAAAAACGCTTTGTATTTTTATTGCATAATTATAAACCTAGTATGCGCGGTATTAGAAAACACAGAGTACTCAACGCGAACAAAGGCACAAGATGAGTTACTTCTAAAACAAATATTCTCTAAAATTATTTAAATGCCCCTACAAACCCGAGGGCAATTAAAGTGTAAACGTAACGTCTTTATAGCCAGCATTTACACTGACGAGCTGTCTGCTCGCAAAGTAATTCAGAGATAAGGGCGGTGGAGGGCGTAACGGCCCACCACTCATGATATACGAGTACGAGATCTGCGGAGCGCAGCGCTCGGAGCTAAGATTGCATAACCTGTGCACTCGGGGAATATTATGCACAGTATCAAAGGTGGTTCTTTAATTTGATAGAATAGGCTTTTTACAGTTTATACAAGAGACAGGAGTTCGTATGGAGATCAGTGGCTAGTTTTATGAAGGTACAAGTAACAATTTTAAAAGTCTCAACTTGATAACAACAACACCATTGGTTGGTTTGACAGAAATTGGAACAGTAAAGTTACATGACAATTTACCAATGCTGCTAGTTTAAAATGGTAAAAGTGCAATTTATAAGTCCACGGAACGGGCCGGAGGTGATAAATATACTCATAATATCAATCGCAAAGAACTGCGTAAGATCATTTGCGAGTGATACAATTATTGCCAAGCAACAGCAATAGATACCTACCATCCCTAAACCTTTTTTAATTCCTCCGGAATTATGTTATAGAAAGTATACATAAAAACATTACATGTAAAAAGACGCAAGTCTCGCAACGCAGTTCTATTACAACAAAAAAGTTTTGAGGTGTAATGTTAAACCAAGTCAGTACCGGGGAGGTGTCCACAGAACTCGATTCCCACCGACTTGCCTATAATTTGACCGTAGAGGAACATACTTCTCAAATAACGAATCCTCCCTCCACTAGGTAATAGGTAAGTCGGTGGGAATCAAGTTTTGTGGACACCCCCCCGGTACTGACTTGGTTTAACATTACATCTCAAAACTTTTTTGTTGTAAAACAACTGCGTTGTGAGACTTGCATCTTTTTACATGTAATGTTTTTGATGGTATTAATTATTCACAATCCTATTTGTACATTATATTTGAGATTGAATACAGTAAACTTCTGGATCAGTTAACTTTTACAATATCGGAGATTTTCTGAATAGTGAGGGGTGTTTTTTGTCTAATATGGGTCCACTTATTTTGATCTAAGTTAGCAAAATTAGTACTTTTGTTAGTCAGTCATTTGTCTACCCACTTTTACATTCGCTATGCTAATTTAGATTTAGATAAACAAATAATAAATTGCCACAAACTTTACAGCCAAAAAACAGAAACGATAATCTAATTCAATTAGTTATTCCAAGCTCCGCCCCCCAATAAACAAGCAAAGGCACGAAACAAAGCTAAGTTACGACCAGTAGCCGTAAAATAAATCGACTGTTTATTTTCAGTACCTTGTATATCGCTCAATTCGCCAGTTCCCAAAATCGACCTTACCTTTAGCGAAATAGAGTTTACACATCGATACTGCGCTACAGGGAGATGAGAGGTTGGGGAAGTGAGGAATAGAAATAGAGGTGTTCCTTTTTGTTATCTCTTTAAACAGTAACAAGCGTGGTTGCCGGTTTGTTGGTCCGATTAGGGCGATGACGTGTCAACCAGTTCGTTAGAGCTGCCGCGAGCTCCGGCTTGGACCAAGACGTAGAGAAGAAAGCTCACTTTGTTGAAAATTGATGTGTTAATTCTTATATTCTGCCGTCCTCAAACTAAAAGGCCGCTACTTTGTATAAAGCTTCATACAAAGTAGCGGCCTTTTAGTTTGAGGACGGCAGTATTCTAATGTCTTTAGTTTATACATATTTTCAGCGCAATAAAGAAATTGGAACAGTAAAGTTACATGTCACTTTTTTCCAAATAAAGTTCCACTTTCTTTGAAATGATGTTAGAGTACAAGGCTAGAAGAGGCTAGCTTAGAGCATAATCGTTACAAAATGCCCTAAAGGGTAGAAAATCGATTGATCGGCATTTGTCCTAGGCCGTAAAATAAAAATAGGCAATGCTGTAAAATTGTACAGTTTGAATATACGATTCCAATTTCGTTAGTAAATTTATTTGCAGTTGACTATTTACAATGTAGTTTAATACTCAGTAACAGAACTTTTAATGGTTGTGTGTTTCTTTTTATATGGCTGTTTGAAAGTCGGGTAAAGTATTTTTCCTACATTAAGCGGCAGTACTTAAATTTACGACTAACAATTTGATTGTTATAAAACGCAATGTAAAGCCTTCTCTTTAAATTTGTATCGTGCAGATGACCTTACAGAGTACACCGAACCCATGCGATAAGATAACCCATGTTCATATAATTCTTTCAAGTGGACGTATGGTCGATTATTTGGCATGAATAAGACAATTGTCTCACGATCTTACTCACAGGTCAGAAAGGGACATGCCTATTCTTTATCTACGATAACTAACGCAGCCGGGTAATTTTTTACGAGCGTTTTAGCCGTCACACGACAATAATTTAGCCACGGATGTGATAGGCCGTTGGAACGATGGGAATAACCCAGTTATTTTTTTTAAATCGAGATGATTGATACTGTTAGTACCGATAATCTTTGACCTGTTCAATCGTCTTTACTACACTTTATACAGTTATGTTTTTTTCTCTAAATATGCTATGTCAATTTCCTCCAAACTTCTCAGAAAATTGCAACCTTAACAGTTTTACAGACTTTTTACCTAACGATAGCAATATTTGGTTTGGTTTTCATTGTAATGTTATGAATAATTGAAATATCTTTGTCTTTTACATTTTTTGATATGACCATCGAAACAAGTCACAGTATTATGCATAACGTTTATGGGTAAACTACATCGTGATAAATTAATGCTACATTTTTAGGTAAAGCGAGTTCGTGGATATTTTTATAAATAAATATTTTATTAGAAAAGAGAAAAACTGAAAAATTATATGTCTCCTGCCCGAGACATATAATTTTTAAATTTTTCTCTTCTAATAAAATATTTAGAATTCGTTGACAGTCGTTAATGCTACAATAAAAAAAATTATAAGTATTAGAAAGTATCACACTCTTTAAAACAAATGCCAAAATATCAACGGACGTAAACGTTGTTGAATAAGCGTTATTTAGGTTGGTTACAGTCCAAGGGTTTCAAACGCCGTAATTTCGTTGCAATCTATAATGTTGAAATTCTACAGATTAGGACAGCATTTTCAGTTATTTTATAGAGAGCGAGTCCGACGTCTACCCTAACCGGTTGTCCTAGTCTCGCGGAGTTTTGGTAGTACCAATCTCACCAAAGCCACGGCGCTTAAAACGCTCAAAAAAATGTCCAGAAGATAAAGTGAATTGGCTGATATTATTACGCTGTGCTGGTTTATACGAGTAACGATGTTTACCAAAAGCCTGACGGGGACGTTCCGGTAATTTGTATTAGGGCTAAACAAAAGGAAATTATTTGTTATTTTATGTATCGAGAGGGCCAAACTTGACTTCCTATCATATCGATCTAAATAATATGAAGAGATAAGCGAGATTTACAAAATTATCTGCGTATTGTAACGTATATTTCGTCACTCTCAAGCTAAGCTCTCAAGGGAATCAAAATTAATAGGGTACTTTCCGTTGACTTAGAACTCCGTAAAACTATGAAATTTGGCAAGTAATACCGTCTTATATAAGTACTACAAGTATAGGAAAAAATCTGAAAACTATACATTTGTAATTAAGTCATAAAAAAGACTTTATTAATGGAATCAAAATGTTATAGGGTACTTTATTATATGTACATACAAATTTGTACGGAACCCTCGGTGGGTGAGTCCGACTCGCACTTGTCCGGTTTTTTTTAATAAATTAGGAGGCGGTTAGAAATATGCAGAAGCCCGCTTGAAGAAAGAAACCTGCTCTAATAAAATGTCATTGGTTCAAAATGTTTGAAGAAAACTTAAAGTATACGTAAACAAGAAGGTAGAAGCATAGGCAAACACATCATTAAATCAAAACGCATTTTTTTTTTAATTCTAAATACCAATCTCAGAAACATACCTACAAAATGATTAGATGTGAATTATGTTAATCTTATTACTTAATTCAGAATGTCCTATAGGTAGTTTCACAAGAGTTGAGGTGAATGATTACACACACAGCCACATGAAGTAGGTACTCATTGCAAAAAAAGTGAATGAATGAAATTAATGAGTGAGTAAATAAACACAAGGCTAGTTTTAAACAAACTTTTTGGTCTATCTTGCAATTCACTGTTGAACCTGCTATCGGTACGAAAAAAGAACAGTACCTAATTTCAAAATCCCGCTCTCATTACATGACAGTGTTGTTGTGTGCGTGGCCTCAACTCTCGTAAAACTACCTATATCATCATTAGTTATATTATTCAACTTATTAAGGAACAAACGTAAATGAAAAAAAAAACAACAATAAAAACCATAGAATAGCAGTAGTAGTAGTGACACTCTTATAGACATTTACTATCATTTATACTAATGAAACTTTTCTTTTACAGGAACATATTTCTTGCTATACGATTTTCTCGATTACTTTGAAAAGGACGGACCGAGTTTCCTACAGAGAGAAAAGTTTCTAGAAATCATCTCAACGATTTTTAAAGATTTCTCTAATATTAAAAGGGAAGCAATAGTATTTCAAGTAAGTATTTACTTAAATTTTGTTTATATTTTAAATAGTCCATAAGGTCATATCTAATTCGACTATACCAGCTTTTACCACTAGGAAGCTACAGTCCCTACATCCTGGGTCCATCATGAGATGTGTTCGATGGTGTGGTAATATTGCATGTCACCGAACTTACAAAATTTGCAAACTATTTTTGAACTGTGGATTTAGCATGCATACCTACTTAAGGTATGCATGCTAAATCCACAGTTGAAAAATAGTTTGCAAACTTTGGAACAAACAACTAACGTACGAAGATTACAAGTTGAATAAAAGCTTGTAGAAAAAGAGTATCGGAATTCGGTTGTACTTTTTGTATTTGTCACCTTGGAACTCTGTAATTTATAAATAATCTGCAATCTATAAAAAAATGCAATATAAAGAATTTTCCAAACAGAAAATTATTATTAAAATGAGGAAATTTATACTTCAAAATTGATCTTCTTATTTTAAATTCTGATTTTGGGATGTACGAGGAAATTAGGGAAAGTTTTCAATAATTATAGGCAAGTAAATATCAATTTAAGTATATAGTACCTAAACCGTTGACACGTAGAATACTATTTCTGTAATCGAACCGGGAGAGCTTGCGAGAGGTACGGGGATCGATACCCCGCGCCTCCACCAAGTTGTCAAGGGCGGTTAAATAAAATTTTCTTTTTCTTAGACTGGTGTCTTTTATTCCGTGTGCTCAATGGTAGGCGCAACTTAAGACTAAACAAATGATTATAAATTAGAGCGAGACAGACTGTATTCCTTTAAATTCAAACTATGAAATATTTACCTGGGCCCCGTTACACGAAGCTACAAGTTACAATTTTACAAGTCTTAAGTAGCAACATTGGCCAAATCAACCAATGGCGTTGCTGTATTTGACCAATGTTGCAAGTGTAAACTTGTAAAATTGTAACTTGTAGCTTCGTGAAACGAGGCCCTGAAGTCGCCAGTCTGTCTCGGAGATAGTGTGGAGGTCTCATACCACATGCAACCTTCACAGTGCCTATGGGTATTAAATGTCAAATGTAAGCACAGTACCTAAGTGATCGCATTCAAACGCAGGAAATACTAAGAAGGAAATGTCATTTGCAATTACCGCTAATATTGCAAAATGCTACTGTCCGTTTGTTATATACGTATGTTTATTTGGGTAACTCTAGGCTTGGCCAGTTTATTCATATCTTGAATTTATATCTTGAAAAAAAAAACAGCATATGTAAAAGATTTTTGCCACGCGCATAATTTACGTTTATTTAAAATAATAGCCATACGTATTTTATGGCAATTATGACGTTTCCATAACAAATCAAATGTCAAATTTGACAGGTTATGGTTAAATTATAAGTTATTTAAAACCTGTTGATTCACAGTACAGCACGCTATTATCTTGTATTATTTCAATACTGTCTATGTTGCGGACTCCAATGTGTGTAAAATTTGCAAAGAATAGAGACCGTGTCATATAAACGCATCTGACTTTGGCAATAGGCTAGATGACTAAAAAAAACTGTTTAGTCCGTCTGTTACATTATGAAAAAATATTGTACACGTATTTTTTGTTTTGTTTGACAAACAAAAACTGACGAGGATAGAGTGCTTAGAAGTTTCGAGTGACGTCACTCTTGAGTACAAATTGTACTCAAGAGTGACGTCACAAGCCCCCACTCCAGAAGTTTGATGATCTATAACTTTGTCGATTTTTAATATTTTGATAAACCAAAAAATACGTGTCCCATATTTTTCCATAATCTAACTGACGGACTAAATAGAATTACATATTTTTAACCCAGTCATCATCCCTATTGTTTCAAAGTCACCTTGTGATGATGCAAACAATACCTGTGTGTAATCGTATAAGCCTATAAGGTATTAATAACACATATATTGGTCGCATTTAAATACTTGCCACATTATTTAAGTAAGCAATATTCGTTTGAAATTGTTAGAGCACGTTTAGCAAAACCGATATTTTCCCAATTTTGGAATTAAAGATCTGCCGGAACTTTTAGTAGACGTCTTATAAAAATAATGAGCCTTAAGCAATATTGCTTAAAAATCACTAACTGCGTGTTTTCTACATTCGTCTACGCTGCTAACCTAGTAAACCAGTAAAATCTATACAAAACTTTAGAAAAAGTTTTTGAACAACTAATTTCTTCCTTAAAGTAATTTTCTTGAACTGATATTTTTCCAGTACACGGATTGGGAGGAGATTACCGACGGTTACCTGAACCAGAAGATGATAGCGGACATAGTTGGCGACTACTTCTTCGTGTGCCCCACCAACTACTTCGCTGAGGTGCTTGCCGAGTCAGGTGTTGACGTCTACTACTATTACTTTACGCACGTAAGTTCCCTTTCATCTGTATTATTTTATTATTATTCGAAGCATATCTATCATCATATTTTAACTTAGGTATATGTTGCTGAACATTACGAAAATCTTCATCAGGCTTCTACAACGACAGTATGCAATCTTAGGGGTATTCTTTTTTTTAATTTATTTACTTAAATGATTTGCTCTTCACTTGAAACATATGTATTGTTCTTAATATGTACAGTCACGATCACGATCTTTAATTATAACTAGAATTAGGACTTTCGTGACAATTTAGACATCTCTATGTCAAAATCCACCACTCCACTCTGCACTCTAGTGCAGCGCAGTCGCTACCTACTTTTTATGATTGAATGACTATAATGATTGAATAATTAATTTTATTAGTATTCTTCCTTACTAATTTTGCAATATAAGTTAGTTGTCTTAACCTGTACTTTGTCTCGTAATTCCACAATTTAATCAATAAAATGGTAATACATATGAACCTATATGTACGTATTTTTATATTTCGTTAACAGTAGGTTTTACTAAAAATACTTCTTAAAATACTTCAATAAGTTACTTACCAACAGTTCAATTCATACAAATTGTATAAATTAAGCAGTATAGAACTATTACTTAAGAACTTATTTGTCAGGAACGAAGGTTGCGTACAAATTATTAAATAATTATATCGATACTCTGAGGGAATTACAAAAAGAAGATAAAACATACTTACATAATAATCTATCTAAATATCATATCATTTATGTAGGTAGGTAAGTACTTTAGCACATTAAAAAATATTGTATTCATAAAAACTAACTAGGTACCTACTAAGGACTCCACTACGCTCCATGTCTAAACTGCCACGAATAGTCGTAACTCTAATTATAACCCACTTAAGGTCGAATCTCATACATCAAATGTTAACCTTTTAGATTTTTTATGGGTTAATAAGCGACCTTATTACATTATAGATCTACATAGAACATTTCTAGACGTGCCTGTAACATCACAGGAACTAGAAATTATATTATCATAAAGCTTACACTAAACTGACGATTTGGAGTGATGTTTTATATGAAAATTAGATTTTATATGACACTATTATCTAGTAATTTCTTTAAATATCATGTAAAGTATTAAATAAACTTAAAGCTATTTACATATCAAAAACAAAATTTCTAGATTGACTTTTAAGATCGTGACGGTGTAAGTAATTTTAGAGAAAATTAAAAAATATATGCGAAGATGAAAAAACGTTGGAGCTGCACACTATCTGTTGCTGTGCAATGATTAAAGCAGGGGTCGGATACCGGTATTTTCTCGATACAAAGTTCCTTTCTTTCTTTGGTTTATTATTTCGTTCTTTAATCGGACAATCTAATAATACGAAGTCATTACTTAAATACATTATTGACCCCTACATAAAAAGGATAAAATAATTCAAAATGTTGGGCTACTTCGGGGTTTTTGCAAAATATCGGTTCCGAGCCCTGGACGAAAGGATAACCAGTAGGGCATTTCTCCAGAAATATGTCTGCGGTCACCTCATTCATCTGGCCCTTTTTCATACTAAATGTATGGAAACAGATGAATGAGACGCAGACATATTTCTGGAGAAATGCCCAGTAGTACCTTACTCCGTGATTTCTCCGCGCGGCTACCCAGTACCACGGTATACGGTAGTTTTTCTCCGAACAAAAGGTACATCGGGAGCGCGCATGTGTGCGCGACGTGTACGGACGCACCACAGGCAAGCATTTGCGAATGCGCGCGACTGCCACAGTATGGCGTTCACTCACACAGACGCGCGTCGTGCGTCTGTGTAAATACGTGTCGCGCGCTAAACGGCCGAAGTCGTACTACTTGGTTGTCTTTATACTTCGCTAGTACCAAATTTTGTCCCTCCGGAGGGACTCAGGCAGCGGCACGAAAGAGCACGCGTTATGCGATAGAGAGAGACGGTCAGATGCGGTGCATTCCGTCCAGTGGTCGGACCAGAACGTCAATTTTTTTAGTAACAGAAACTTATGTAGGTACTATTCAGTGGCATAACTAAATATCACACATGGTTAAGCTAGTTAGAAGTTCAAATGACTAAATATAGCACACTGTACGGTCACCAGCACACAAAAGGAACCTCCTTGTCATACATTGCATTGGTAGTATGGCAAAGGGGTTACTTTTCTCTGCAGCTGACTACACATCAATTACACAAATTTTCAACATTTTCATATTTGTGAAATTCAATAACTACGAGTATTTTCTGCTAAAAATGGTCACACATTGTATAATGATGTTTTTACAACACCAACTCCATAAGCATTTTAAATTAATTCTAAAACTCGGTTAAGTAATAACGTATTCAGGAAAAAAGTTTTTTTTTTACTCTTGGGTATAGAAAAAATATTGGCACGAAAAATACTGCCGAAGCCCACGGCTCGAATACTTTGGCAGCAAAATCTCATTGGGTTTTTTCGTTAGGGCTTTCATAAATTCTCAGTCTGATTTTTGATCAGACTTGCTTAATAAATTACATATCGAATCGATCTTTTTACTAGTTTGTATTGGCATTGGAATTTAATGGTAATAATATAGGCTTTCAAATAACATTCAGGTACCTACTATTCTACAATCAAGGACATTATAATCCCACTAAAAACATTCTGTTAAAAACTAGCCAAGTCTCGATGGAGCTGCTTGTTTATCTCTAAAAAGTAATGAAATGTAGACAAAGTCGTGCCAAGTCTAAGGTTCCTTGCTGCAATTTCTTTATTATTATAGTTAATGTTGTGTGACTTGGCCGTTGAACATTCTTTATACGTTAGTGGGTACAAGTCAATTTTGTTTTGTACCCTTGTGTACCCTTCAACGGCCAAGTCACACAACATTAACTATAATAATAAAGAAATCGCAGTAAGAAACCTTAGACTTGGCACGACTTTGTCTACATTTCATTACTTTTTAGAGATAAACAAGCAGCTCCATCGAGACTTGGCTAGTTTTTTACAGAATGTTTTTAGTGGGATTTCACTTCTTTTTGTAGAAACGTGGGCATATTGGTTTATTTTATTAGATTTTCTTATTTGACACAGTTTTTTCTTTTTAGGAGTAGTTTTTTTATAATCAGGGTCACCAGGTACTCCATATCTTCGATTATCCTAGTGTTTATAGTTTTCCCTTTATGTGGCTATTAAACCCTAACTCTGTACCAAATTTCAGCTCTCTGAGTTTATGGGAAGTACTAGTTCTATTCTGATAATCATGAGTGAGTGAGTGAGTGTCATAAATGCGAAATTTTGCTTTCGCTTAACTTCGGAACTAAATGACCTACAGACTTGAAATTTTGGATTTTAAGTATGTGATTATAGCTTACTGGATGACGAAAATTTCTGCATTCTGGTCTTATCCAGAGGTTCTTAAATAGGGGCCTGAAAATGCGGCGAAATGGTTCCAGTAAAGGATGGTACGGCAGTATTTGCTTGGCGCTCGACTTGGCGGGGGCACTGCCGTGCCCCCAGATAAATAACCGGCCGTAGCATCGCAACAGATAAATGAAGCACCTCTAGTAAGCCGATCGCCTAGACAGTGACAAAAAAAGAAAGGAGATCAACAACATAAAACAGTGTATGTAATACTTAAATTGCAATTGTGGTGTATACAATACAATACAAATATACTTTATTGCACACCAGAAAAAACACATTATAGTGAGAGAACTGGAGTCGTTCTGATACGACCCATAATTCAGCTGAAATAAAACCAGTTATTTTATCAAAATCCCGGTTAAGAATTCCTACTTCAAATCCAATTCCGTGTTTCCGCAATCCGCATTTCAAACTCCGCCATTTGTGTTTACCCGCAAACCGTTCCGTTCGCCACCGGAGTAAGTGTACGTCGATGCGGGCTTTCAAAGGTTCCTGATGAAGACGCTCTCCAAACAGCCGGGACGGCTAACACGTTAATTTGGCTAACGAACCAAACACGAGGACCCTACAGAAGCGCTGCCAGCTACATTCGCTTTTTGCCTTAACTGTGCAACACTAAGCTCAAAGCGAATCCGCGAGGCTGTGGAGTAAATGTCGAGTTTCATATGAACATGTTAACATTTGCGGCGGAATTTTAGACAGGTGAGAGTTGCATCGAACATAGTTCATATGTGCAAATAATTCTAATAAGGGGAATTTACAATAAAAAACGGTATTTAATACATTACCTATTACGCCAACCTTACCTTACCTTACCTTTGAGCAAATCTTTTACACATCTATGTTTGTGACCACACAACTATTTTATGAAAAAAAATGATACTTACTTATCACTTTTTAAAACGATCATTAGAAATTTCTTTTACGTCACACCTGGCCATAAAGTAGAAATAACCGCCCACTACGCGTGCGGAAAATCCCACTTCATGGCCTGGGGGAGACGTAAAATGTTGTACTTACCACGGGTGGTATTAAAGAAAGCCTGAGATCGCATATTTATTGCCCTTGCTTCGGCTCGGGCGTCAAATACCTGCGATCTGAGACATTCTTTGTTTTACCGCCCTAGGTTAGTTATATAATACATATGTATAACATCTTCTAAATTCGAATAATTAGGTGTCCAGTTTCCTCTATTACACGTGGCCGCAAGCGTTGAGTTTCATTTTAGCACGACAACGTTTGCAGTGGAATTTTAGACACATGAGATGGAGAAATGTTTTGAGCTCGCAATGTACTCGTTAGCTATTGTTGTCCTCGTGCCTTATTTAACAATGCTAACCTCGCTTTTGGCATTCCTTCAAAACTACGATTTCAGTGTATAATTGTGAGTTATCTGCTTTTCTTGTAATGTTATTAATATACCTATTACTTTTTGCTTTTAGTATAAATGACTGTTAAAGAAAGTACTGTTGCTTTAAATGCCTTCTTCGGTTTAGCATTAATAATGACAATCAACGGCATATTTTTGAGTACACGTTATGTAATGAATGGATTAAGAAACGTTTCTTTAGCCAATAAATGGTTCAATTGTAAATCCTATTCAACAAAAGTTACATTTTAAAGCAAACAGTTGTTGTTAATAAACTCAAACGTTAATTTTAGAATATAAATTGTTTACGCCCAAACTTGAAACGAACTTTGATTTCCACTTCAGATGACCTTTAAGAATAGATTTCCGATACTTCATTCATCAAAAACGCCTACGCTGTTTGGCGGTAAAAAGGAAAATTATTTGTTAGATTACCAGGCAAAGTCACCAAGTGTCGATTGTCATTGTAATTAATTATCAATACAAATGAGTTTTACCTACAGTTATATGCCTACCAATAGTCCGTTATATAAGTATTTTTGACAACTTCCAAAATAGTGCATTTTACCTGAGAACCACGTATTTTACGTTTATTATTGTACCGAATGTGCTGATTTTAGTGTATGCTGTATGTGCTGTTTATTCTCGTTATTTTATTTAAATATAATAACGAACTTACCTCATATTACATTCCAGGATGTCCATATTTATAAATTTGATGGAATAATAGTCTGACGCAATATTATAGTTGTAAAATAAAGATTAAGAAACAATATCAAAACAAGCCTGACCTTCACATAGTTCTTAGCCACATTTGAAAATTTCACGGAATCTAACAAGCACTCGTGGATTTTGCACCCTGCCAAATTCGCCACATTTTCGCGTATACACTCGGTACGGTGTTTACTTTAGATTTTGCTGATTAGATAAGTGTAGCTTTCTGGTGATTATCTATGGTTTTACTCTATATTATGTCCTAGGTTCATAAATGATAATAAAAAAATAGAAAATGAGAAGTACAACCCACTTAACGGACGGAAGCAACTTGAAAGAGATAAATCTAAAGTATACGTCCCTTTTCGGCATGCACAAGGGTGCGTTGGGTTTTTTTATGTCAATGACTCAACCAAATGAAATATTAATATCTTCAATATTCCCTGATCGATAGTTTCCGTTTCTATTCAGTTCCAAATATAGACCTCAGGCTTCTTTGTTCGGCGAAGCCAGTTCTCATGAGATTATATTGAAACAGTATCCATACGTAGAATGACATTGAATTGTTCAATATTGGGAGTAGTATTATTGAATTAATGAAAATGACATTGTGACTTATGAACATTAATTATTTTGTCTGAAATTTATAATCGGTGTTGGTATCATTTCAACAAGTGAAATGTGAGAACTTACTGTTGGTATACATATCTAACTGAAAGAAGAAGTGACAGAACGATCACTGGTTAAGGATAAATATCTAGACCGAATGCAGAAAATAATGTTAATAAATGAACACGATAATGTTCCTAATTGTCAGCTCATAATATTTATAGGTACGTCTAGCGACCCCTGTGCGGGTAAAATGAGACAAATGGCTGCCGATAAATCATGCGTTTCCCGTTGATGCGCGCGATTACTCAGAAAAATAATGTTACAAGATGAACTATGACTGCTGACAAGACGGCCAAGGTTTTATTTTATGAAGTATAAATGATTGGACTAGAAAAACCAGCCACGTTTGAAAAAAACCTTTAAAAAAATGATCCCGTGTTTAATTTATTCATGGAATGTTTATTCAATAACTATTCCTTGTTAATTACATACGTCGCAGTGCATTAGGCTGTGCGTTGTCAGCCACTAGCAATTTTTTTATTAAGTAGATATTTTTAACGAACAACTATACTTAACGTATCCCAGTCCCGTAGCTTCAATACTCTATCAGGCAGGGTCTCTGGACCGATTTTTGCTTATTACCCTAAGAATAGAAATATGGAAATAAAAATAAAATTCAATTCTTCTCTTAAAACTTACGAGTACATTACAAACTCATAAGTCCTTGTAAGAGAAAATTATATACAATACGGTTCGCTCAATTCTAAGAGTTATCTCTCAACTCTATGATAATATCGCTTAATTCCAAGAACGCCCACTAAAACATTATTTATTCTGTATCTCACTCAATACGAGTAACTCATTTATTATGCCGTAAGATAATAAGTTTTTCTCAAACATGCAATGAAATGTAGACATTAGGTGCCTAAAAATAATGCAAAGTACCTAGTTTCCGGTACGGCTTGACACTTGGCATGTAATGGAATTCCATACAACATTGGGCCTGGGCCGGCAATGTGTTTTTTTTGTTTAATTTCCATTCCATATTCATTTGTGACACGGCATCACGGCTTTCAGTCATTAAGAAACAATAAACGATGTTTGCTATATTTTGCAGTTTTATTTATATAAAATCGTCATGAACATAACAAATAACACATTATAAACAATTTCCAATAATTTTAAATTGCAAACTTAGCTACAAGAATACACATTTAAAATATTTCATCTAAATATTCCCGGTAAAAATGTACATACTACTGAAACAGTTTTTGAAAAGGAAATTGAATTTTTTTCATTCTGTAATTCTATTTTTTGTCTATTTTATTTTTAGTGTCTCAAGAAAATAAAGTTTGATTTTTTGGATTGTTTTTAATTTATTTAATTGCATATTTGAGAAAAGCACTATACATACCTCGGCGTGAAATGGGGTTGCCAGCCTCGTAACTCTCTGGCCTCGCGTTCGCTCGGCCATCTATATTGTACTCGGCCGGCAACCCCTCACTTCCCGTCCTCTGTAGTAATGTAGGTACTATTGTTTCTGGGTCGGACTTAAGATTGTTCAAGCGGCCACGTAACAAACGACTGTGGTCAGTTTTAATAAATTATGGGTCAGACGTAGCCCGTGGCAAAGGTCACAGATTAACAGCGGGTTATTTTGGGTTCCAGGCAGTCGACGTTCCATTTCTGTTCTCGACGCGTCTGGCTTACAATCCAGATTTATTTCTATTTGGTGGATCTAAGTCTGCTTTCCTGTTGGGGACATAATACTCCAACTGGGTACTCCTAATTGCTTGAGCAGCTTGTTCCAAATTAAAATAATAATGTTTCGCTTAAACTAATTTAGGCCCTTATCATTTAAAATAACTTACATGCATTGCAAATCCTATGAATAATTTACAACTTGAACAATGTTATTTGTTGTGGTTTGTTGTTGTTATTTCAAATATCCTCCCCATACTCTTCGTTATGTAACATGACAGAGATTCTACTCTTGTTACAAAAGACGTATTTGAGTAAAGGTGGGTTTAGACCAAACGAATTCTAACACATTCTAACCCCACTCTACCAAATTCTTTGTGTGTACACAGAGAATTTGGTAGAGTGGGGTTAGAATGTGTTAGAATTCGTTTGGTCTAAATCCACCTTAATAAGATCATTGGAATTATACAATGCGATAATACTTTTTGGTTTCAGAAAGGGAAATCACATATATTTTTCCATTATATTTAAAAAGGCGTATTGATATTGTAAAAGAAAAATATATATAAAAAGTCATACAATGTTTTTAGTCTTGCAAATAGGCTACTTGACAGTGTGAAAAATAATGGAAGAATTATGGATATATGTATTAATTATAAGTATTAAAACCAATTTACGTCAATATTACTAAAAATAAATGGATAATTTATTTATAAAACTCGGATGAAAATTGATTATTTTTTATCTGTCGCCATTTTATCGAAAACGGTTTGGATTGGCAGATGACGTCACACCATAGTAAAGAGCATCGACAGCATCTGTCAATCCTATTTTTAAAGGTAGAACGTTATGCGATCCTCGTTGACATTTGTCGGTTTACTATCATGTGTCGTCATAGACGCCATATTGTCCGAGAAACCGTTTTGGCGGCTAATTTTAAAAGTGCATTTTTATTTGCTTGTTTCGGAAAAAATACACAAAAGAATTAAAAATTAACACTTTCTGAGTGCTCAATAGACATCAATAAACAATCGGATTGACTTTTCAGAAACCTGTCAAGTAGCCTATTATGTGGGTGACTTTGGAAATAAATTTCCCCGAATCATTATTATTTACTCGCCAACTTTTTATTTCTTATTAAAATATGGTCCTCGCTCTTGAAATCAATTTACTTCTGACTCTAATGTAGAAAGTCCAAACGATATAACACGTTGATATGTCGATACTTACTATAGCTATGAGAGAACATATTTATGTTATTTACCTGCAATTTAACAGAATTTTATATCAGCCACATTTGACCTGACTTTTCAATGGTTTGAATATATGTCTGCAACATAATTATGTGCTTGGCAAAAGTCAAACTACTAGACACAGCGTCCAATAAGATCAGATTGACAACTATCACATACTACATCTTCAACACAATATCTGCTTGCCATGAATCAAAGTACTAGACACAGCCTCCAATAAACGCTCAGATTGACAACCATCACGTTTTACATTCTCAACAAACTTGATCGTACTCCGGCGGGCATTACAGACACAAGATGTTACATTATAACTATTCGAGTTGACCTTTTAGTGGCATCACTACGTCATGACAACGCATAACGGGCAGCCGCGGCCGAGGCGTGCGCTTGCATTATTAAACGGACCTGGCGAACCAAACGGCTGCTTTTAATTTTATGCCCGAGTTTTAAAACCATACTAAGCGCAGGGGAATTGTTCCAGCCCTAAAATTGAGATATTTGCCAGCCGATATGAAGGGTCTAATTGAATTATTGATACAGTTTAGCGAGCCGCTGTTACGATAAATAAAGTGGGGTTTTACATGTTGCACGTTCATAATCTACTTATACAGTAAAATTGTAGAAAGCAGGTACAGGCGTGATAATTCCAAGAAAATTGCAGTAGCGCATGTGCAATGTTCGTTATTGTTTAATGTTATAAAGTTCCTTCTATCCACATTACGGCAAAACAACTGGATGAATTTCAACAATTTTTAGTGCAGAAAAGTGTAAAAATATAGGTGTACACAAATGCTCAAAAATACATCTGATAAACCATCTGCAGTGGCAATAAGAACTTCGTACCATATTTATGGAAAGATTTATTCGATACATGTTTTTACACTTTACTGACATGACTGTCCAAGGATAACCATTCATTATATGACGATTATAGGGTACCTAGGTAATCATTTCTTGACTATGAAGTATGAAAGAGGAATATGACCGTTTTCACCCTCACAAACGAAGTTGCGGGCCTCTTTTAGTGTTATTTATAGAAACTGGTTAACTTTTCGGATGTTTTCTTCTCAGTAACTGTTGTTCGAACTTCCGTCATAGAATCAATCCCCAGTAACTTCTTTCTTCTAAAGTAGTACTTGCCAGGTTTGTTTATAATGTAATTTAACCACGAAGGCAAACAGTGTTAATTATTTAGTCCATCTGAATCAATAATTCCATCTAGAAAGTTTTATGGGTCATTATAGTTCAAGGCTCCTTAAGCTATTAAATACAAGGTTTCAATATACGTGTATAATAGGTACAGGGTGATTCGGGAGACGCGAGCAAAACTAACCCTACAGATTCAGTAAATGATAATGGATGCTTAACCATCGTATTTGAGTATCGTAAATGAAATATACTTTTTGTTAAGTACAAAACTTAATTTTCTACGATCATGGTCTCTCTAAAAAAAAGGTAAAACCTCTTTAACATTTACAACGGCACTTCGATTATGAAGAAAGTAAATTGTCATTGTCATTTTGGCAATATTAACGTTTACAAACATTCACAGGTAAAGCGAACAGTATCAGTATTTAACGGAAGTACTCTAATATCTCTGTGAATATGCCTCATAATATTTATTTATGTCCTTCGAAAATCATTATCACGCTTTCCATATAAGTACTGCAATAATTGGAAAACTGCACGCTTCTATGCAATCAGAACTCCAATGCAGTCGAGAATAAAACCCGGAGCGAATCGAATAAATTATATATCCGTGCCGCGGATGATTTAATTACTTACAATTAATTCAATCAGCGTTTGTAACTCGGCGGCGGACGTTTATAGTTATTTATTTTTGTGTGTGTCTGTGATTTAAATATGTCATCACAATTTCAGCATCATTCGTGCAGAAAAGATCAATAGATGCAGTGAAAACGATTCCACTACTCACTATCACTTTATTCGAATATATTAATATTGAAATTTGTTTATTCTTTCAGAGCACTCTATAATTTCAACTCCATCAATAGATATTATAATGAACTTCGGTCAATCGTGCATCACACGATAAATAAATTGACCGTCAATTTCAGACTAGTATCAGGGGGCCGACACTCGTTTTTCGCCGAGCGCGACCTTGAGTGACGTCACTTACCGCCGGCGGTACAAAACTCAGTTGGTTGTCACGCGCTCGCATGCGTGCAGCCTACCGCTACGAACTAAGTCCGATAGTTTTGACAGCTCCTTGAGCCTGTTCACGAACAAAAAAAACAAAAGCGCTCGCATGGACCGCGTCGCACCGCACTTCGATCGCGTATTTATAATTTAATATTATTATTTTGTTGATAATGGGGCGTGCACGTTGCAGTGTAGTGTAGACGGCTGCAACAATATCCAGTTAAACAAACATTTATCGTTTTTTGCACTACCCAAAACAAATTATAAGAAAACACTGTTTTTTGACGTGACAACGTCTTATAAATTGGTTTGCCGGGTGACACTTCAAGAAACTGCGTTACGCTCCGCTCACGTTATGCGCTCACAATGAGAGCGAGTGAGAGGCACGCGTCCCTTCCACTCGGGCATGGTTAGTCGTTGTCACGTAAAACTTTCGCCCGTATACCGACTTTACAGGCAACCAATTTTTTTAATTCAATCTATTTGTGAAATAATTTATTTGTGTTTCGGTTGACAGCCCTAGCACTGATTTTACGCCGCGCGGGGTCGACGACCGCACTTCGGACGTTATGATTCCAGAATGTTCTTTTCTATTGTATTGCGGGAGAGTGTCGTATCTGTTCGAAGAACTAATATATAATCTGTGCTAGTATTCAATTCAAGTGCAGTAGCAACGAATGTTTTGTCTATTTATAGCGCAGTACCTAAGCGGTATCATGATCCTACTGTACCTATGAATGTAGGATGTAAACACTTTATTGCACAAAATAAGACAAAGCACAGTACAGGGTTGCAAAATAAAGGTACAAAGGGGGTGGCCGTCTGGTTGCATAGCAACTATTCTCATAATATCGATTGTCATACCACTTTAAGCATAAAGTTGATGCTCATATTTTTTTTGGCATAAATTGTACTGTGGCATAACCATAATGTAGAATGTCATACATTTATTTAGTCATAATACTGGTAATTATAATGTTTTTAGTAATAATTTCAAATGTCATACATTTATCAAGCCATAATATTGGTGATTATAATTAGTTTTAGGTACGATTATTGGTGAAGAGCTTACTGTCCAAGATAAAAAAAAGTGTGACAGAGTCAGGTGTGTTAGGTACGACGACGAACGAAGCGAGGAGGAGTGTTACGTATCCTGCGATCACAACATACCCCACTGACTGTCCAAGATAAAGAAAAAAACAGTAATAGCAATGTTGTAAATAAAGCAAAGTAACTACTAAGAAAAACAGGCGTATGCGTTTTGCAGTTTATGCGTTTACACAGTACGGTTAAATTGTTTTATGAGCAACCAATTTATGTCCATTATAAAGTGTGCTTAAAAATAATTATGCGCATCTAATGTATGCCCATTACACAGTATGTTCTTAAGCATTATGATTAAGAACGTTATGCGCATACCTAAATATATGACTATTTACAGTTATGCGTAATGATGAGTATGATGAATCCTCGTAAGCGTATCAAAAATATGACCTTAAACTTTATGCAACCCGACCCCTACCCGTACAAAGGCTACTGTATGTATACCGTAAGAAAGCGACTGGAGATGGTGTGAAAAGTTGCGGCCAGTTGTGTTAATGTGGTTCAATCTCCAGGTCACGTAGTACATGACACAATATCCGTAGAAAAACGTTTCACTCTATAAACCTGATCTTTTACCTTACTTTTAAAGGTTGAAAATGTACATGAACTTGTTTGTATTCAAGTACTCTTTAAAGAAGCTTATGCTAATTATAGTACACTTATGTGTGATGTTAATAAGTATGTCGTTTAAATGCTAATACGAGTTATTATGTTGGTACAAACACGCGCGATAAGCGTGGCCTCCCTAGTCGCTCGAGTCCAAACCTTCATGGAATGCCTTCATCGTAATGGCTTGCAGAAGGTGCAAGTTGTGAGCGGAAGTGTAGCCGGTTAATTTAATAGCCTCCTTTTTGCTTCGCCGAAGTCGTCACGCTGCCAGTATCTCCGGGACCATGCCGAATTCGCATTATCTATGGATATATTTCACTTTCTGTTTTAAAATTTTCTTCTCATACACTGGGTCGATTAGCAAGGTTATTCATTTAGAGTTCCTCACAAGTGTGATGAAAAACATTGTGTGTGCCACGGGCGGTAAAGGAATTACAAACTCATGTTATTAAAGCTCGGCTTCGTTTCGGGTTTCTAACAAACACTCGTTTGTAATTCCTTCCTTACCGCCCTTGATACACAATGTACTATTCCAAATCGGTCCAGCCGCCTTCGAGTGATCGCATAGGTAACAAACATACAAAAAATAAATACAGACGAATTGTGAACCGTTATTGTTTTGGAAGTCGTTTAAAAATCCGTTTAGCACAAGATCATCTGGTTTTCAGCGCACGAGCACCAGCCTTTGGGGCGAGTGGATGGGAGTGATGCACGGCGATGAGATGGAGTACGTGTTCGGACACCCTCTCAATATGTCGCTGCAGTACCACACGAGGGAACGCGACTTGGCTGGCCACATTATGCAGTCCTTCACCAGATTTGCTCTAACAGGGTAAGTTGTCACATACCATTATCACCATAGTACCATAGAGTGATGCACGGAGATGGGATCTGATGGAATACGTTTTCGGACACCCGCTCAATATATGGCTGCAGTACCACACGAGGGAAAGCGACTTGGCCGGTCATATATACAGGGTGGGAGGGACTATACCGACATACTTTAGCCATGAATTCCTGGTGGTGTGACGAGTAAATAATGTTATATCAACATGGGTCGAATATTGTCATTTTACGTTAATAGTCTTATGGAACAAAATAAATCAGTAAATTCAGCCCCTCGTTATAAACATGTCCTTACTGGAGGAAAAGTTATAAAAAGAAAAAAAAAGCTAAAATGGAAACGAAAGGTAATTTTTTTGGCCTCGTAGGCGCTTACCATCAAATACTGCGAAGGTTAACTGCTGTTTAGTTAAAATATTAAAAAAATTATTAAAACTATCTTAGTCACATTTATTAGGGCTTGTTACACACTTGGGAGTTTTCATTTAAAAAAGAATGAATATCTTTGAAAGTAAGCGTTTTTCGACTATACATCACATAACTTTTTTTACTCCTAATAGTTGTTAGAATCTATATTTAAAGTATGTCGGTATAGTCCCTCCCACCCTGTATAATGCAGTCTTTCACTACATTTTTGCTCTAACTGGGTAAGTTGTATCATACCAATCACATATCTCGGAGTAATGCACGGTAATGAGATGGAGTAATACGTATGTTCGGACACATCATGCAGAGTTTCAACTTGATTTGCTCTAAATGGGCAAGTAGTGTACTACCATCAATATACCATAACTAGGTAGGTATATCGGTAAAAATGTGTTTTTGCATTTAAGGATTTCATATAAGTAGGTAACTTTGCCTGCAAATTATTATAACTGTTTTCTTGTCACGAAGTGCCCATTATCATTCTCTATTCTTTTTTGCTTTTCTTGGTGGTAACTAGATGTCTACTCGTACTAGCTTTAGTGCTTTTCATTATTTTCCGCCACCCTTATTTATTATAATTTGTATGTTCCACTCATCAGTGAAGCAAGTGTCAAATGGGTAGGTTTAAGTTTAATAGGTAACAATAATGTTGAATTCGCATTCTTTATTTTATTTTCTTATGAAAATGGAGTTAAACGCTTTTACGTTTTATTGATTGCGGCACAAAAAAGACTCTGTCTAAGGAGTTTACTTTCTTGGAACTCGAATCTTGATTATAGGAGGAAAACTCGTTTAACTTGCGACCGACTTTTGTGAAAAAATCAGCTTAGCCTTTTAAGGTTGCGTTTTCAAAAGGTTTTCGTAACGCTATCTGGATGAAGGCTTTATTTGTTAGAGAAGTATATGGTACGGTATTTTTTTTTTGGATAAAAACAGTTTATTTTAGCTATACGTAAAGGAATATACTTGTATTAGTACAAACAAGTTGTGCCAAAAAAAATTTTAATGCCTAAAATGGAGATGAAATTTTATAGACATTTTTACAAAATTGCAAATGTCACTAATTTTCCTCGGTGTTTTACATTAGTTCTCAACCGGCCCCAATGTTTAACTTGCGACCGACTTTTGAAAAAATCAGCTTAGCTTTTTTTTAAGGTTGCGTTTTCAAAAGGTTTTTGTACCCATCTGCAATAGTAGCGCCTACTTACCACATTTCGACGGACACTTTTCGATACACAGAGATTTGTCTCCTATACTCGCTTGCTTTTAACTGTCCAACTCATTTCTTAATAGCAAGCAAGCTAGTGTCTATTTGTTTCTGACGATTTTATTAACCTTCTTGACTCCTTCACTCATCCCCCATGAACTATTTTGATCAATCTCAAGGCACTGTCAACCCTATCCTGTTATTTTTTATGTTTTAATCATGATTTCAGCTTACAGCTGAGTAAAGGCCTCTTCATTAGTACACCACCTTGCCCGATCCTATGTTAGTCTGATTCACAATTTCCCTGATGATTTCCGGGTATCACCTGACCAACGAGTTGGTGGTCTGCCCACTGATCTCTTTCTTAGTCTTGGCCACCACTTTATGATAACCTTTGCTATCTGCCGTTGTTTCGTCTAGTCAAGTATCCTGTCCATCTCCACTTAATTGAGTTACGCCACATCTGTAACTTTCGTCTTGGGTCTTATCTCGGTATTTGGGGTGTGATCGAGAAGTGTGGTAGCATGGCCTGCTCTATAGCTCTATGTATCATGTGTTCAAATAGATTCGTTTAAATTTCAGCAAACCCAACAAGCCGGATGAAAAATGGCCGCTGTATTCGCGCGCATCTCCCCACTACTATACATACACAGCGGATGGCACGAGTGGGCCGGCGGCCCCGCGTGGCCCGCGCGCAAGCGACTGCGCTTTCTGGAACGACTTCCTGAACAAGCTCAACGGTCTGAAAGGCATATCACTTAACTTTTTCCTTGGTGTTGTCTTTGCTTTGCTTTGCTCCATGGCTCAGGTTTAAAGTAAAATATCTGCTTTCCTTTAAATTAAAAGAAAACATTTTTGGAAATAGAGATATCGAACCTGATCCGATACGATTCTAGGTTTTTATATACCACTAAATAACAACCCAAGCAGCATCAAATTGTACACTATATGCGATGACCTGCCTTAGGCGATTATCTATATAAAAGGTAGACGTCCGAGTGCTTGACACTGTCCCGGTAGTTGCCATCTTGAATGTCAAGTCATTAGCAGTAGAGGTGACGGCAGGGTGTCAATTATTGGCCATTAGCGCATCAAACACTAGGACGTAGACCTTATCCTTTTCTCTGGTGATTTACCGGGTGTTGGTATACTAGTTCAACGAGTTGATTTTAATTAGATCGCATTATACCTTCTTAATACAATCAACTTAGTACTGTTTTTTAAGATGTTATTTTAATTTGAGTACCTTTGTTTCAAAAGAACTATATTTTTGTAGATATGCGCTTCATGTGGATAATAATAAATTTCTAATAGGGATGATGACTGGGTTAAAAATATGTACCTAATTCTATTTAGTCCGTCAGTAAGATTATGGAAAAATATGGGACACGTATTTTTTGGTTTATCAAAATATTAAAAATCGACAAAGTTATAGATCATCAAACTTATGGAGTGGGGGCTTGTGACGTCACTCTTGAGTACAATTTGTACTCAAGAGTGACGTTACTCGAAACTTCTAAGCACTCTATCCTCGTCAGTTTTTGTTTGTCAAACAAAACAAAAAATACGTGTACAATATTTTTTCATAATGTAACAGACGGACTAAACAGTTTTTTTTAGTCATCTAGCCTATTACAAGACAACTTTTTAATTTAAATTCGCAGACGCGCTCAAGCAATTCGCTTCTAATAACCACTAGAAGTTGGGACTAAAATGATTCTAATTAATGTCAATGACCGTTTCAGAATTGGAGCATGTTCCCTGCGATGGCGCAGTGACCGGACCGTACAGTAGTGTGGCCGGTACTACCCTACCTGTGGTCTTGCTGACAGCCCTTGCCACAACGGCTGCCCTCTAAATAAAAAAAAAGAAAAGTGATTGTAACAATAAATGTGCGAAGAATTTGAGTGTTGCAAAACTTTGTATAAACAAAAGTGAGATTGAACATTTCGAACGTGCAGGAGTGGATTCAAGATTTTTCTTAAGGTTTTGAAAAAAAAATGTAAGCATGGAGATATTTTGTAGCTGAATAGCGTTTTGGATGATATTTGGAATGACTGGCAAAAGGAACTGATTCTTCTAGTTAAGGTCTCGATGTACGCACTAGTTTAAAATCAATTTAATTTCTGTAACCTTGTAGGTAGTATAATTTCCATTCTTTGTAACGTTATTATTTAGGTAGGTACACGATGTTCCTTGTCTAGTTGGTTCGTATGTTTGATGTTGCAAAAACTATTGAAATCTAAACGATGTTAAAGTATTAAAAAATTTAGCGTTTGATGTATGGAACAAACGAAAAAAGAACGTTATACGAAACTTAAATATTCAGAAGTTAGTTGCTAGAGACGTGAAAGAGCTGAAAATTAAACTATGAAGGAAAAATACCTTATTTATCCTGGAATCGAGAACAATCTAATATGTTATTAATTTCGGGCGTGTCAACTAATAAGGTCTCAATTGCGATGAGATATATTAACGAAGAAAGTACTTTCAAAGTAAAACAACAAGAGATATTGCGGTCCTGGTAATCTTTTTCTAATATTTAAGTTACGAATAAAAATATAGGCTCAGTTTTTTAATGAGAAATTTATGTCCTTAGAATTTGTGTGTTAAAATAAGTATAATAAATTAGGAAATCTGTTTAATAAGTTAAATGCTTTGATTGTTAAAGCGATGCTTTCACTGAACATTGTATTATCACTATACATATCAAGTGTGCCTCTGCTTAAATAGCAAAATGAAACATATCTTTATTCTAGTGAAATTTAGAATTTGATATAAATATATGATTGTATTGTAAAGGTAGAGCGTATACTGTGCGACGAATTTTTGTTGAAGTATGTATTTACTATTGTATTTAGGATGCTACTAAATTCGTACCACTCGAGAATCTTATGAACTTCAAATTCTTATGACTTCAAACAGATAATAGAATATTTTGTAAATAATACCTTCTTATGAATAAAATGCAAAGTTATTGTTACCTACTTCCTAAAATTAATATATATACAATATGTAGACGTATGTTTTTATTATAAATAACGAGCACACATGACTTATCTTCGTTTTATAGGTGGAAACCTCTATTTTCTTTAGAATCTTTACCAAATTATTATACTCTAAAATATACAATAACGACACGTTTAAATATGTTCACGATTACCAAATAATCACATGAAAGTTTAGAATAAAACAATATATTGGTGTGTTAACTTCTCGCTAACCTATATACTTCATTACCAGTGTTCAGATCTTGGGTGCTATTTGGAGTATATGACTTCGAACGTTATACAGAAACATGGATATTCCTCAGGATGCCGGGAATGGGTTATCTATCACTATAGACGCATATAACAAACAAAAAATGCTTCTACAATAATATTGATCACCAGAATTCCGAGAAATATCCATGTTTCTGTTTAACGTTTGAATTCATATAACCCAAATAGCGTCCTACGCGACAATATTTCCATCCTCACCGCTTAGATGATTGGCAGTCCACAACTGTGCGTTTTGCTAGAAACTTCCTGCCTGTCCTGACTGAACTGTGGAATAAATTGTCGCCTGCAGTGTTTCCGGACCGATTTGACCTTCAAACCTTCAAGAAAAGAGCGTACTCCCACCTGAAAGGCCGGCAACGCACTTGTGACTCTTTTGGTGTTGCAGGTGTCTATGGGCGACGGTGATTGCTTACCATCAGGCGAGCCGTCTGCTCGTTTGCCCCATATTTCATAAAAAAAATAGCACCCAAGATCCGAACAGAACACTGGTCATTACGTATAGATTCATGAAACTCTTCTTCAAGCCACAAAATAAAGTTTTGCGAAATACGTCTAATCCGTAGCTTAATAATGCTTTAACTGAAAATCATCTTATGAATGACTGATGATATTACGATTTATATATTTTTAAACATGAAATTTGTACCTATTAGGGAGTTCGATAGTCGTAGTAAGTATCGGTAGACGCGATTGTCAATTACTATCCTTGCGTGAGTATGGAACGAGCTGGGAACATTGAGAACGAAAGCTATTTGTACAAAGTTTCGGGAAACAAAATTGTAGGACTTTACGCATTTGAATACAGTCGCCTAATCGTACTCGGTTGCAGTACGGCGCGAGACGTCTTTCTGTGGGTCTAGTGAAAAGGGCTGCAAGTCACATTGTGGCCAGAAGGTCACAATTTTATTGTAAGACTTAAAAGCTCCTTTGCACCTAGGTTATATGAGACTTGTACCCCTTTTTACTTGACCCACAGTTATAATTATTATATACAGAATGTGCAACAAATAATAGGTACCTATCTCTTTCTATTCAATACCTATATGGTAGTACAAAAGAAAGGTCATGCACTGTCACATGAAAAAATAAGTCACAGCCAGTTGTGTGTAGTTAGTCTTCTTAGCTCTATAAAAATAAAGGACGTATCACATATACGTAACATGATTGGGCCATAATAAAAAGTTTTTAAGTACCTATTACACATTAGCCGGAACGTCAATCACCGTTGCTGAATCGTGTAAAACTCAACGAAATCTTGAGGAAATTCTCTACCGTAGTGACCCCTAAGTTCGCCTAGGGTGCCTATCTTTGCCTAGTTGATTTTCCTAAACTTGCTTTACGACAAGCTAAACTTAAAACTATCATCAAGTCATGTTATAAGTACTGAATATTTAATAGTTTTATGTGCTGCTTGTCTTAAAAGACTTTTAGGAAAATCAACTAGGCAAAGATAGGCACCCTAGGCGAACTTAGGGGTCACTACGGTACCAAAAATAGGCTTTCAAAATGCGATATTTCTACAGAGAAACAAAAGAGCTTCTATATTTATAACCTACATACCTACCTATAACGTCCTCAAACATGATTTTCTAAATTTTTATTACGTAATCATTAAATTAGTGTCATTGACGTAAGCAATTAGATTTGTATGTATAGATTAGGTAGACAAAATCAAAGTCACGTCTCTGCTTAGCCACGTTTACCTCATAGTTTGCAAAAAGTACTAATTTGAACCTAGTTAGACGTTTCTCATTTTAAAATGTTTACAATATTTCACTGCATTTGTTATGGATACGTGAATTTGTCCTCTCATAGATAGCATAAAGTAGATACGAGAGTAATATGCACACCGATCGCTTATTACGCATGCTCTTCAAATATTCCGAGAATCTCATGAGAGACAATATTACGAGTACCTATACCTAGGTTCTACATCCATATGTTTGAAGTTAAAGGGTTAAATGAAAAATACCACGATTCCGACACGTTTGCTTGAACATACTGTGGTTGGAAGCGCTTCTAGAAACAAAAAGAAGGAATTTTTAACGTTTAGTCTACTCTAGTTACAATTTTTTTTTCGCCCTAAGATATGACATAACTCAATATTATAATTAGTATTGCACTGACAGTAGGTACCATCACCAACCCGCCAATAACGTTTTGTGAAGAACAATAAAAAAAACATTAAGAAGTGACCCGTGAACTAATTCATATACTTAGTTCATGATCGGGTCATAGACTATGACGTACCTACAACAGCACTATGACTCTCTAATTACAAATTATTATTACTAACTACTTCATGGGCCAACTATAGGTACTCGGTACTTTTAGGTACATAAAAAAGCTAAACAAAAAAACCACGTGACTCGGGTCGTTCAGCCGATCAAAGTAAAGTTTTGTATCTGTGGCACACACTGGCTGAACGACCCTAGTCACGTGATTATTTTGTTTACCTTTTTTTAAGTACCTAAAAGTACAGAATACACCTACCTACATGGTCGGAACCAAATTTTATATGGTTATTTTTCATCAAAACGGTTTCCGTATTTCATTTATTTTGTTACTTAACGCATTAAATATGAATTTATACCAATAAAACCGAGTTCAATTCTAGTTAGTACGTAATTTCGTAATAAATACATTTTTTGTTTTCCAATACCGGAATCCCGGGATCCCGGTATTGAGGAAGATGGTTCCGATACTAATACCGTAATTGCGAAGGGTCCGGTATTTGGAAGCCCTAGTATACATTAAGGACGACATTGACGACGCATTCCTATAAGCAGTTATGATTGCTTGTGACAGTTTTGGGTAATGTCAGGTAGTTTTTGCAGACGGTATTTAGTGACATATAACATGATATATATCACCGTTATAAATCTCTCATGAGAATCGTGGAAGTGTGGAGCAGCCTTTACTTTGAATTAAGCACCATTTGAGAAGTTGTATGGGATAGCTTTAATTAGTTATTATTAAAATGTAAAGTGATCTGAATAAGGGATTAAGGTAATGTAGTGATGTATAATGGAATAAGGTTCAATGTCTGTAATGCATCTTGTATTACGAAAATAATATGTTAAATAGATTTCTATATTTTAAAACTATCAAATGATATTACCATGTACAAATTTAGTTCATTCAGTGAAAACTGACGTTTTCTGGTGTTATCTGTATAACGTTCATATTATGCACTAAAATTAAATATACAAGACATAGGAAAATAGACAATTTATTTCTGTAAGCACTACAATCAATAATAAACATTAAAATATAAGCAGAATTTAAAGTAACTTCTAACCTCACAGAAGTAATTTAAGCACTTATTATTTAATTATATATAATTATGATTTATTTATACATTATGAAAGATCATTTATTTTGGCAGATAACTTATTATTTTATCCGGTGGCCTAAGATGTCTGTCTGATCTTGACATGTCTAATCGTACATTTTCTGCAATACAATAATTGTTTAAAATTATAGGCCGTGTATGATTATTAAATACGTACCTACAGTTTAATATAGATCAATTGAAACCTACTCATTAGACATAGCTTGTAGCATAATAGCAATTTACCTAAGTTTATAGATTGAATGTGATGACATTTAGTGGTTTATGATAAATAAAGAATACCTGTTAAAAAAAATCCAGGCAATTGCATTAATGTAAGAAATAGGAAAATAACGACGCAATTTCTGTGAGAACCAGTAAAGAAATTAACTTTATGCCACACCGGTCATAAAGTGGCTTTTCCGCACGCTGCACGTACGGAAAAAGCCGCTTTCTGGCCAAGTGTAGACATAAAATTATGTACACAACACGGGAGGTAATAAAGAAAGCCCTCGATCGCATATTTACGTCTCGACCTTTCTTTGTTTTACCAGCCTAGTTGTGTAATGTACTATTGCTTGATGTCCGGTATTTATAACACATCCCATTACTTCGCTGTTTGCATAATAAACTATAGACGTCGATAATGATTTCTTTTCAATAGAATAGAGAAACTTCGTGCCATACAATTCTTAAATGTGTAGAGATTTAGAGGGAAACTATAACGGTGTATGTTTGTTAGAAAAGGTAAATGTTCAATGTTATCTGTGTCAAGCTTACTACCCGATATACGAGCCGCTGTGTGCATTAGGTACCGCTTTACATTAGGTGCTAATAAATGTATACATGTGGGGACGTGCATTCTTAGAGCAACACGGATTTTGTAGGCAGTAGGCTTAGCCAGACGATCTGCTCTGCCAGCAACCATCAAATAACATTACCAGTTGGTCTCGAAATGTAAACTTGTGGTCAAGAAATTATCAGTGTGATGTTTTTTTCGTTATGTGTTAGCATCGTAGGCACAGACAATTGTTTATGTATAGGTAAAAAACTTAAGTAAAGCACCTGTTGCGTGTAGTAGTGTACGGAATTTATACGGCACTTATGTCCTTTTTCAAAAAAGGAACGTCAAACTGTCTATGCGGACAGGTTACTACTACATACAACAGGTGCCTTAGTAAAGTTTTTCACCTATACGCGTATGAACCTATATCTCCCAAAGGTCCCCCAACGGCAAGAGTGGCGGACAATTTTGTATGGGACTAATTTTATTTCGAGCCAGTCTCTTCCGTGTTGTTCTAAGTATGCACTAAATTCATTTTGTACTAATCATGACATATTGCGATTGACGTTGACAATATCTGTTTTCTTTGTGTCCAGGCGAGCGTGCTTGGTTGTACCTTGTAGGCTTTCACGTGGAAGTTGCGTGTTTCCGTTTTAGAAATACTGTTACATGTTTTATACGTACCTACATATAAATGCTAAGATAGTATTCAATGTAACCAGTAAAATAACTATGAATTCTTAACGAAACAACACTTAGGTACTGTCTGGAGGTAAAATTGTTATTAAATTCTTGATGGCTACCAGTGGCTCGGTGTTGTAAGCTGAAGCAGCGTTCAAACTTTTTCTTCAATGGGTAAGGCCTAGAGCAGACACGCGGACGACATTTACCAACGGCAATGCCAACTGCAGGGGGCGTCGCGTGTCACCAATAACAACGACACGTTGCGACACTTGTGGTCGGCGCATCGACGGCAGAAGGCGATACCCGACGACTTGCGTCGTTGGCTCAACTCTGCGCCAACGGCAGCTTATTTCAGCGTGTCTTAATGTTCTGCCAACGTCTGTAAATGTCTTGAAATAGGTAAGCCTTTGACGTCTCGGACATATAGACGCCTCGCCACTGATGGCTACCATATAGAAAGCTATACATTCAATACGTGCTCACACAAACTACTTAGTGGGAGGTCTCTGTTTCACTCGCTTAATATAAGATCAAACAAAAGTGTATTAGTTTAATTTCACATTGTAAATCATTTAAAACAGCACTTGTTGGTTGACATTTGAATTTTAAATAAGGATAAACATACTCGTAACTTTTAGTTCCACTTAGTTCAGATGTTGCTTTTATAGAATTTGAATGTAATATTCCTTAAGGATTAGATAACTATTATTGCATTATGTAAATTTCTTTGTACAGTTGTACGGCATTTTAATAAATTTTCATCACACTTGCTCGTAAAGGGTGTTATAACACGCGGGCTTATAGACCAGCTCGAGCCGATTTACCTCCCGTGGGTTATAAAAATCTATAACTCCCACGGGAGGAAAAACTGTATGAAAATCTATAACTCCCGTGGGAGTTATGAGTTTAGTTTTAAAATATAGAACCAACCCGTACGTCACTTCAGACTAAGGAGGTTTCAAATCAGCCAAGGTTTATTTCACATCTTCAAAACTTGGCTACAAAACCAATTTTAGAGTATATAAAACTTATATGGTATATTTTACTATTATTTCAGTAATTTTTGCAATTATTTAAATGCAATTAAATTAATTTAGTTTAAAATTTTATTTTGAAAATCGGTATAATCTGGCGACATTGCCTGTCAAGTTTAAAAACTAAACGCAGTTCTTAGCATTATCTGTGGAAGACTATATTGAAAAATGTTGACAGCTGAAGCTGTCTCTTAGCGGGTGCCTTTAGTTTATTTGATTTTTATGTTTTATTTTTTTTTCCTCGCAAATGTGATGAAAAACATTGTGTGTACCACGGGCAGTAAGGGGATTACAAACTCGAGTCATTAAAAGCCCTCCGCCTACGGCGTCGGGCTCTTAATAGACTCTCGTTAGTAATCCCCTTCTTACTACCCTCGGTGCACAATGTACTATAATTGTTCTTTCTAAAGTGCGGCCACTGTAGTAAGAATAAATATTTTATCTAAATACTGTTAGACAATAGTTATAATATTTTGCTTTAAATATCCAATTAATATCTCTTACCTGGGAAATAATCAATAAAATTGAATTAAAATGTGTTATGTGCTGTTTCACTCCTAGCTTTCATATCCAATCTACAGGGTGGCTCTAGCGATGGGGCTTTATACATAGGTACCTATAAAAATGACTAGACTGATTTTAAGGATATTTTGTGTAGTTTATAATCGCGGTAAACATATAGGATACTATTTGCCCAACTAAGCCGGAGCAAAAAAGAAAGATCTTAATTTCACCTCCGTGAACGAAGTTGCGTCAGAGTAGTACGGAATAATACTTTTATTTTAATTGTAATAATATGGGTTTTAAGAAAAACGGTATTCTAATCATCGCTTAATGTGCCGCTTACTAAAAAATTTAGATAAGTATGTTCCAAGGCATAACTCTTTGAACATAAAATAAAAGATTGTAGATCTTACATATAATTACAAAGAACGCAAATAGGACAATAGTTCATATTTTACAGGTCGCCCTAGTCACATCCACACATCCATGTGCCATCACTAGGTAAACTTAAACCACGTCAAATACATTGGTGTTCCCAGAACATCTACTAGTAATGTGTATGGCTCATAATTAGTTCGATGATCCGATGCTATTAGTATGAGTACCTACTCATACAGAGAGATGAAGAGATGGATGAGATGAAATAATAGGTACCTTGATGTTCGTATGTAGTATACATCGTCACTACTTTGATAGAACACTTTTATCTAAAAACGTCGTAGAGAAAAACGTCAAAAATTACATACGAACTTCACTATAGCTTGGCAACTTCATTGGTGACATTCACATGTGTGCTTTTTGTTATGTGCAGCCGTAACTACTTACACAAGTTACCGCCAACACGGACGGCTGCCTGTGGAGGCTGCCTCCGTCGGTCGCCGTTCGTGTTGGCGGTAACTTGTGTAAGTAGGTAGTTACGGCTGCACATAACAAAAAGCACACAGTCATGTGAGTGTCACCAACGAAGTTGCCAAGCTATAACTGCGTTTTTACCTGGAGACCTGAAGTCGGTATCAGATACGTGTTTTTAAGTAATGACGAAATTTTGGTGGGTCTGCGTTTGGATTGCATGAATTGAATTCACTAACTCATTATGGTACTTAGGTGATTAAGTCTTAGTGTACGAACTGAGTGGACGCTCGAGCGGGGCGTGCAGCGGAGCGTTCATGTTAAACATAAACAAATGTATGTGAGCGTCCTGAGTGCACGCTGCACAAAACCCATACACGCTGCCCGCCACGCCGGACGCGACGCTGGACGCGACGCTCGACGCTCGCCACTCAGGCCGTACACTTACCTAGTCACCCTTGCGTTGTCGATATCCCAACGACTTGCACGACGGGTTTTGCTTCCAGGTACCAAAGTAAAAGACAGACAAATTGTCAAAGTTCGGCCATTTAGGAGCGCGCGATACGTATTCAAGGTCGTGGCGCAGACAGTGCGATCCGTACTGGAGCATTCTCACGCATTCTTAAAACTGTGCTTGTAGTGCGTTCGTTCACGGTGTGCACACATACAAGCGCGCGATGTAGGAAGAAAATTTACTGCTATTAAACTGTGCTGCTACCTTATTAGGACAAATATTGAGTAGAACTCTTTTCTAGCAAAGCTTTTCTCGGAAAGGTACAACCTGGATCTCTACAACAAGTCGAGCCTGAATAGGCACTATCTAGGTAAGCATGTTAAATATTCGACGTCATTGTCGCTTACCAACAGGTGGGATCCGGTTCAAAGGCTTTTCCTAAAATAATGCTGCCATTTGAGTAAGTAAGAACACTATCTACTCGTAGTGGAAGTTCTATACACCACAAACATCTCAAAAGCTGGCTGATAGCACCTAGTTCAATAAATATCGTATAGATGGCGCTAGTAAGAGAATAAATAGAAGTTTCAAAATGAACCAAAAGAAAGTAAGTAGTTCTAAGTAAGTGATTTGATACCATTTACTAGTGACTCTGTGTGCTGTAACTAAATATTTCAAAAACTGGATTGACAAAAAACACTAATAGAGTCTGTGCGGAAAGAGAATAGGCATGGCGAAAAACGGAACTGACCTAACCAGTATGGCATTTTTCTTTTGCAAATACGGTAGAAAAGCATTACAGCGCCCCCCATCTAAATCCTATTCTCTTTCCGCACAGACTCTAACAATTATGGAACCTGGTCACAAAATTTCATTGAAAAATTCGACCTGTAGAGGAGAAGAGCGATTTTGTTTCGCGGTAATTATTATTATTCCTTGCCTAATGCATTAGGCAAGCCCAGGGCTGCGCCGTTTATACTTTTGTTATACCTACAAATAAGACTAATTCCGTCAAGTTTTTTTTATTACTGGAGCATGCGAATAATTGGTGAATCTGGTTCATTTACTTTAATGTATGAATATTATTAGATTCTAGTGATTTTGTTAATTTTACAAATTATTCAATTTTGAAAAAAATTGTGATCTTTTTTTCCTTTTAAGTCTTATATTA
This sequence comes from Eudemis profundana, assembly GCA_947034925.1. Classification (NCBI taxonomy): domain Eukaryota; kingdom Metazoa; phylum Arthropoda; class Insecta; order Lepidoptera; family Tortricidae; genus Eudemis; species Eudemis profundana. The sequence continues at coordinate 14,877,546 of OX344801.1, forward strand.
TACAATGTAAAAAGCACTGGGTTTTAATACATATAGGTAAATAATAATAGAACATCTTTGCTGTGCGGCGCATCTTTGGAGGGCGGTGTCTTGTCATTGCTCCAGTGGGCTAGTCGCATCGGCGGCCTCGTTCACGAGTATATAGGTAATCACAATACTCAGCTATTAAGGACCGTAGGACTGTTCTGGTAGCGGCGTGGGCATACCGCGTCTCCTCAGCTCTGGAAGAGTCTTCCCGTCTTACCGCGAATCCGTAGTGTTCGGTCTAGCATCTAGACTTGGGGGACAAGCATTGGTTACCCGGAGCGGCGTGGGCATACCGCGTCTTTCAGCTCCTTGGGTCGCTAAAGCTTGCTACCTAAAGTCGGGATCTCTTCAAGAAGCGGCGTGGGCTTACCGCGTCTCGAGCTCGGAAGGGAATCCCTTATCCTGTGTCCCGAGCGGTTTGGGCATACCGCATCGGCTTGGGGGCAGGATAAAACCGCCGATACCTAGACCAAACCCTGCGCCGTCACATTATAGACCGCTAAAACGCTACGGGAGCGATTTATCCCGCCTGGCCTACGCGCGTACCCCGATAGAATCCTACCTAGGGCGATCCTCATCTAGGACGCCTAGATCCCGTCCGCGTTACGAAAAGTGAAACCGTTGCATTACATTCAGTTATAAATAAATAGGCATAAAAGCCCTTCATTTTATATTTTAACCACTGGTTTAAATTATCGCCTTCCCTGATCCCATTAGACTGAGCTAGGCAAGGAAACCCTCCAAGATCCCGTCAGGATCGAGGGAAATGGACCAGTAGCTGGCCCGCTACGTCACATTTGGCCACGGAAAACAATACCTAACCTACTCGAAACTTAAAATATTATATTATTTCGACTATGTATAAAATCAAATGCCATTATTAACGCCTGTAATTAAACATGAAACACAATCTGTAATAAGAAGTTTATTTTTGTCGACAACCCTAGCGGCGGGCGTGGCGACCAGAAAGAGCGCGCGTTATGAGTTAGAGCACAGAATAAGTAATAGTACTTTGTATAGAAGTCGCACTATCTAACAAAACCCACGATCGACTCACAAAAATGCGCCGAATACTACCTTTTCGATCTAACTCATAACGCGCGCTCTTTCTGGTCGCCACGCCCACATCTAGGGTTGTCGACAAAAATAAAATTATTATTATAGCTTGAATTTCCTAGTGAATTAGAGGTAGTTTAAAAATTATTTGCGTGACGTTATATAACTGTTAGGATACACGTCGTCATACATACTTACATACATACATACATACATACATACATACCGGTCAACCACATAACCCTCCTTTGGGCTTCGTAGGTTTCGCACACAGGCGCTGCCGGGTGTCGGCGCAGCCCTGAGCTTGCCTAATGCGGTAATGCATTAGGCAAGGAATAATAATAATTACCGCGAAACAAAATCGCGGAGTGAGACATACCTGGTTAGAGCAAGAAGATAGGATTCGGCGTATTTTTGTGACTCGAACGTGGGTTTTGTTAGCCGAATTTTATTTCTCATAATTTTTTCTTACCTTAAATCTTTTACGGAAGTTACTCACTGAGAACAGGTTAAGTTAATGTTATTATACGAATACGCGAAGCAAAACGAATGTTTTGCATGTTCTTCTGTTCCCTCATAGCTCAAGAACTACTAAACAGATTCAAACATGTGTGGTATCGTTAGATTCGTCTTTATTTTGCGCGGGTTATACGCTAGTTTGTTGAAACTAAATTTCAATTCAGACTAAAAAATTACACTCATCGGACTGTATTGAGTTAAATATCAAATTAAAAAGCTTTTAAAGGCCAATTCAAAAATATATCACACTTGTAGCTTCAAAGTATGTTATAATATAAAACAATATTTTCATTAGAACATCGACACACTCTCGGCCAATCTGTATGCAGAGGTGCTTGGAGGTGCTTGGAAACTGGGCTTACCTAAACATACGAAATTAAATAAAGTTCAGAAATAAAACCCGACGAAAATGAGAAAAAAATAAAAAAATAAAACAAGATCCTTGAGTTAGTTTCGGATTCAGAGTCTTTTTCTTTTTTCCGGGGCCTCCGACTACCTACGTCTAACTGCATATTCCATGCATTTTCTAAAAGGTAAGTAGCAATTTAGACTTGGCGTAATCTAACTCACGGATCTTGTTTTAATCTTTTTTTTTCGTAGTAGAGTTTTAATTATTCTGAAAAGTCAATAGTACCTGTAAAGTAACTATTAGGCGAAAATAAATAATTATGCCAAAACAACGGGAAACCTTTGGAACGCCATCATACCTAGGTGATGGTCATCAATGTCATCACGAAGTTTTTTGAGATTAAGGCATTTGTCCCATCTCCGGTGAGCAAGCGAGTAAAATTGGGCGAATAGCTCTACATTGCGGATCTGGAAAGGTTGATCGATCACGCTGTTCCTCGTCAGGCCGCAATGAACTGTTACTCGCCCAATTTTACTCGCTTACTCGCCGGCGGTGGGACGAGTACCTAAAAATACCATAAGACCATAACTCACTTTTCCCACCTATGGCTGGTCGCAAAAAAAAGATCACTGACTGAAAGAGAATCGGGCCAACATCGCAATTTGTAATTAATGTGAATTATTCTGAACGTTACCACCACCAAGAATCGCTATAATTTCGTTTGAACAATTTATTTGAAGACATAAGTTTATAGTCCAAAATCCTTTATAAACTCCAGTAATTTCATTGCCAACGAGATAAACCTCAAGAAACTTAGGTAATTTTAAAATTTGTTCTCGAAGGCGGCTCAGCCGACTCATCAGTTTCCTGTAATTTCTATTCGTTTGCTTTAGCAATGATTTCATTACAAGTTAATTTTCCGGCTGACCGCAAGCTTCAACGTTTGCCTTTTCTTAGTTTTCCCTGTGATATTTAAATGGGAACTTTACTTAGTGGTTACTTAGTAGCTTAATAGAGCCCCGTAGTTCACTTGCGGGTGGTTGTGCTAATATGCTTCAAGTTGCTTCGGTTTCCCGTTAACTTGAGAAATTTAAATATAAACTTATATAAGGGATCAAATGAACGAGCAACCTGATATGAGGATAAAATTCTCAACGACTGTCTTGACCTACTTTAGTTGTTAGAGATATAAATTTAATTTTTTTAGTACTTAGGCTGCAAGTAGTTGTTAGATCTGCCCTTGTATTACTTGTGAAACAAGTCTTATTTATTATTTCTTTTGTAGTCTGTCTGTGATCCGCGTCTCCGTGCCCCGCGGCTGTTAAAGTATTCCGTTTAAAATCGCGCTTTTAGTACACGCAGAAGAAAGAGAGGAGAGTTATATTAAAATAAAACCTTAGATTAGGTACGTGTTTCTAAATTGCCTAAAATCCAATTCGAGAACAACAAAAGGCGAAATTGTGTTTGCTATTACTTTATTAGATTGTTCTATTACCATCAGGTAGGTATTTACCTATAAAATGATGAACACAGAGTGTATTGTTATTTTGCAATGGTAATCATAATAGTAGTACATGAGTTTGGAATAAAAGAAACAATTCGGTAGGAAGTCTCTTTTATTTATGGACATTTGGCTATGACACATTTTAGTAAAATTCTAGTTTTTTCTTACATGACTAGATCAAGATACTGACACAGTTAACTAATCTAATTACAGTTCTGATATTAATAATATGAATAAAGTACACGAAACTAATACTTATCCATTTATAAATATACGACTTACAAAATAACTATTACTAAGTAAGTAAACTCACTGTATCTGATACAGTTATAAATAAAACCCGTAGGAAGTTGGCACCAAATTATTAATAGACAAGAAATACATAAACTAGGTACCTAAACGTGAATTGCATAAATATGACTAGGTATATGGCTACTGACAGTAAATAATAACTGACACACTTATGCAAGTATTTGCTATTTTGCACAAAAAATACCACGTGTAAATTCCAATTACCTACAACATTGGCTAGAACAAATCATTTTGATATTTTTAGCTCCGAAACGTTTGTCCAAATCGTATTATTGGAGCCGTAACACCACTTTATCAATGAACGAACAAGGAAATTAAACAATAAAAAAAGGTCCAGTAAGTGTGCCTAAGTAAACAAAGAAGAGATAATTGAGTTTTTTACGTTTCTTCAACTGTTTGATTATTTTGCGTCTTTATCGCTTTTTAGGAAGATCACCTTCCGAAAGCGATTTTCTTAAAGTATACTTTATACTCCGAGCTGTCGGCCATATCCGGCTTAAAACATCAACCATGACACTACGAGTCCTAACGTGACATCAGTGTACCAGTACGTCGTCTACAAAGTTTGGCCCATGCGATCTCATGACTCCCAATATGGTTCTTAAGGCAGAAACTTGGCGGACCAAAGAAAAAAATTGAATCAGACATGTAAAAGGACCCTTAAGGGCCTACTTGCAGAAATAAATTATTTTTGATTTTGGACTCCCGTTGTTAAAGAGTTATATCATCCTATTGCAATGTATGACTGATGTTTTTGACGACACGTTTAGCTTAGTGAGAGTGACACCGCCTACGAAGCTAGAGGTCCCGGGTTCAAATCCTGGATGGGCAAATATTAGTGTGAATATTTGTTTGGGCCTAGCGCGATCTGTGTAAGATTGTCCACCGAAAAAAAAGTAAAAAAAAAAGAAAAGGTTTTCAAGATTTTAAAAGTGGAACGTCACGGCTCATGCTGTTTCATGTTCGTAGTTAGTTTAGATGTCGGCTATCTCGTTCAATTCAGTCATGCCACAGATCAGGTCGGCGTGTTCAATGTCCTCAGGAGCCAGGGGAGAGAAAGCCAAGGTAATGGAGTTGTGGAAGCGGCCGCTGGAGACCAGTCGTACCACGGTATCTTCACAGGCGATGAGCAGCGGGCGGCGTGCTGAAATAGTGAAATATTTATACAAAAATTGCACAACGAAGGTCTGTGGTAATGTATACATCGTGGGTACGAGTAACCCGACAAACTTTAACTATAGATTCTAACAACTATTAGGAGTAAAAATAGTTATGTGATGTATAGTCGAAAAACGCTTACTTTCAGAGATATTCATTATTTTTTAAATGAAAACTCCCAAGTGTGTAACAAGCCCTAATGAAAGTGACTAAGATAGTTTTACTAATTTTTTAAAATCCTTTAACTAAACAGCAATTAACCTTCGCAGTATTTGATGGTAGGCGACTACGAGGCCAAAAAATTAACCTTTCGTTTCCATTTTAGCTTTTTTTTTCTTTTTGATAGCTTTTCCTCCAGTAAGGACATGTTTATAACGAGGGGCTGAATTTACTGATTTATTTTGTTCCATAAAACTATTAATGTAAAATGTCAAAATTCGACCTATGTTGATATAACGTTATTTACTTGTAATACCATCATCCATTAAAGTTTGTCGAGTAACTCGTACCCACCGTGTTCCAAAGTTCCAGGGCATCAAACGCGGCCCCCTTTATTGCGTCAAGGCTCTTGTCCCACTATCGGCGAGTTAGCGAGTAAAATTGGGCGAGTAGCACTAAATTGTGGATCAGGGAAGACCAATCGATCATAATGTATCCCGTCAGCCTGCAATGATCTGTTACTTGGCTAATTTTACTTATTTACTGGGATAAGTGCTATAAGTACAAAGAGCTCAAAGCTACTGTCATAGTCTAAAAGGGGACTTTTTACTCCATAGTAAAATCTCATTAAAGGGTCTCGTTTTACTAGACTTAGACTTGAAGCTGCCTGCTACTTCGTCTGCGAATTTTCCAGGGGATGGCACCACAAAAATATAACGAGGCAGAAGGAAAGAGTCCTTCATTCTCTCCAGGGACCTTCATTCCTCGCCGTTAACTTCAGTCGCCGTGAACATTAATATCATATTTGAAAAATCTGATAATAGTTAATTGTTCAAATACTACCAAATGAAATGGAAAATTTATGTTTTCCATCACTAAATTACATTATGTATTAAGGTCAAACGCCAAACATTACACGCTTGGTTCCTATATATATCGACGCACTATTTCCTTTTATGTCGATATATTTCTGTGGATCACTGCTACCACAATCTACATCGCCTGTTAAGATTGGTCTTACAATGTTCACATAGTATATATAGGTTCATACTATTATAGGCATTGACATCGGTGCAAAACACATCCAAGCGCCATTAGCGGCCGATACGTGTAGGTCGACGACCTTAGCGGCAAAGAAGCAAGATGATAACTCTCTAGCTTTCGACTGAAGTGCACTGTGAATGATATTTGTATTAGGTAATTTAAAAAAAAATTGTTTAGATTGTTTTTTTTTCAATGGAATTATGTTTGAGTGAGAAATTAAAGGACGCCAAGAAGAACGAAAGTTTTTTTTCATCACACTTGCTCGAAAATGGTGCATTACACGTAGGTTTTGCGGGCCGTAAATGAGCTATTACGCCCTAGGGCGTAATGGTTTTCTTTTTAAATTTGAAACGCTGGTTCTGTTTTACTCTTATTTGTCATGTTCAAAGGAAACGCCAGCTTACTTTTTTAACTTTTATCACTGAAATATTTCTTTAAAGAGAACTGGTATTGCAAATACATGTAAACACATATTTCTGTAACATTGATTAAATGTTTCAATAATGTATTTCAGTATTTTGCAATTATAAAATCAACCGTTTTAGGTCTGTACCGCTATGGTTTCCGAACGTTGCGCATTGTCTATGGATATGTCACTAATGTCACTGTCAGTTTTACAATTTTATTTAGGTTAAGTAAGGTTAATTTTAATTAGATTTCCTCACAAGTGTGATGAAAAACATTGTGTGTGCCACGGGCGGTAAAGGAATTACAAACTCGAGTTATTAAAGCCCTCGGCTTCGCCTCGGCCTTGTAACAAACACTCGTTTGTAATTCCTTACCTACCGCCCTTGATACACAATGTACTATTTTATAAAACGTTTGTAAAACATTGTTAAAAATGTTAAAGGTACCATTAAAAATGCAACTGGAAATAAAATCTATTAAGCACAAAAAAAATGGCCAACAGAAGTACTTCTTTATTCTTGTTCGACTTGTTCGCCAAAACCGCAAGTGTATTAATTTATTCCGAGACTTTTTACCGAATAAAAGAGAGGATAAAGATCGATTCTTATTCTGACATAAATGTGTACAAAGCCTAAGTGAAACTTTAGTGCCCAAAGATTTAAAAATACATAATTCTTTGTCCCTTCACCCGTAATATTCTACCTGTGTTTTTTTTTATGTTAGCAAGTCACAAACAAGCATAGACTACTTATACTATCCGCAATACGAAGTCGGGCAAATAAAAGTCAGTTAACGTAGGGATGGTACCGTGTCGATAATATATTTTTGTAAACGTCGATGAAATTATTATAAGTTTAAATGTCATAACTCGTATATTGTTTTTATTAGTTGGATAATAACGTATCTGTTAAAAAAAATTATAGTACGTAAGTAAGAGCTTATATTAATATTTATTTTTTCAATAATCTAATTCGTGTAAATTTGCCCTTTGGTAAGTCTTCCACGTTCACGTTTACAACTCATTTACATCCTAATTTGTTTACTTTCCTGATATAATTCCTGATATAAATAGTCCTCCTCATAAATCCCCAATTCATCCACATCCCCAATTTATCCAAGTATGGGAAGACAATGAGATAGGAATTGGACAAATAAGCTACAACAATCAAAATAAATGTTTTATTTATACTGAATCCGTGGCAATAACAATTTGTGATAAAATATATTTTAATAATTTTAGAACCAGGTCTGTGGTGAACCTACTGTAATAATTATCACTCAAATAAATTTACTAATGTTATTTTTGAAATTAGAGTCCAGACAATTAATTAATTATTTATGACTTTGAATGTGCTCCCTTATTTATTTATTTATAAACATTGAAATTATAATTTGAAATTCGAATATTAGTTTTAAGATAGTATAAGATTGAATTGTAATGCCCATCAGGGTATCATGTACACTCCCCACACTGTATGCTCCTAACATCTTGCAATACCTTAGGTACATAAAATGTACATGTAAGCAATTAATAAATAAATGAAATAAAATGAAATGAAATAAATTGATTAACGGTAACATTTAATTATGCTTGTAAAACTGCTCGAATAAAATCAACTACACTCATTTTCGAGCCACCAACGATTTTAAAAAGACAAAATCTGGAATTGAGGAACTATGTTGGGCATGATGTGACAAGTCGGTATTTCATATTGCTCTCTACTATACCTGCTGAACTTTTTGACACTTCATAAAAAGAAGCTGATTTGAATTGCCGTCAAATAGCCTATTGCAAACGTATGTAGATAAAGTGGGGTTGTAGACGGATTAGGTACTGTTCACTTGAAATGGGTCACTGGGAATGTGAATGAAGTGAAGTTTTACGAGGGTTACCTAAAAGTTTGAAGAAAAACAGAATCACTATGACAATTCCTCCATTAAATTGAATGGTCATCTGTTTTTTTACTCGAACTAATTTATCAACTATATCGAGTTACTTTATCGAGTTCAGTCTTAGAGCAACACGGCAAGGAGGCGCCATAAGACACTTGTCCGGTACACAAATTTCTGTCATATTTGGCGAGGGGGAACGAGGTAACGCACACTTACTTACACACACGCGTGTAAGTAAGTGTGCGTTACCTACATTACGTACGTTAGGTACATGAAAAATCGTCTATCACTACGAAACTAACACTTTACAAATAGAACAACACATTGACCAATTCATGTTCACAAAGATACATTTTACATAGAAATAGTGTAATGACGTGACGCAAAACATTCCTAGCAACACCAGCAACACCATGCAACACCACCACCACCAGAACACCATGGCAACGCGAGGTTGCTTGTTTGTCAACTAGTAAACAAACTTCAAATACTTAATGTCACGTCAGATTTTTGAAATTTTTATGTTCTAAAGGAAGTAAATAATAATAATTCGATTCTAAATACTTTAAATGTGAAAGGAAACACTATCTCTTTGTACGTTTGACGTGCTAAATTTCCTTTTTCAGCGAAATACAGAACAATTCAGGAGATCTCTTCAGGTGAGTTACTAGATTTATTCTGACGACTAATCCAATTGCAACTAGTTTTATAGAACGAATATGATCACTGGCGCAAATTGCTTGGCAGAGAGGAAATACTAAGCAAGGCCACTCTCCACGAATTCCGCATTGCTCTAAGAGTTCAGTCGACAATCTTCATTGTACAATCTAAAAACATTTTATATGTCTTTATTGCACAAAACAAGAAAATACGAATGGCGGACCTAATATCTAAGGCATTCTCTACCAGTCAACCAATCAACCAGTCTACCAGTAAACAGAAACATTAACTTAGTGCTGGGCAACATTCACGTAACATAGGGAAATTGCCATCCGGGAGACATGACCAATGAAAATCTCCCCCGGAATTACCGTACACATTTACGTTAAATTTTCACAAACGTTTTCAGAATAAGTCTGACTGCGTCCAATTCAATTTATTATCTTATAGCTTGGCACCCCGCAGATTCCCACTGTGTGATATGCTATAAATAATAATAACATCGACTTCATTATTTTCTCGCAGCACTACTTTTGGCGTTATCAAAATATCTTAATCTTTCAAACATTTGAATTTAGGGGATTATTTAAATGAACCCAAATGTGTTAAAGTTATAAATCATATTTAACTAAACTCATTGATAGCGCTTAACACAGAAAGATAAGATATAATGTAGGTAATTATTTTAACGAAACAGGACTTAATCGCATGAAAACATGATATATTTACCTCAAAGTTTCGGACGTGCCGTGCCGTCCATGGTCGTGGTCGTGAAGGCCCGTTTTGTTATAGCAATGAGTGAAAATCGTCCAATCAATCCAGGGTTAGACGTAAGATAATTTGAGAATAGCTGTGCCCATTTAACATTAATAAAGCAGCCCTATCTTGATAAAAAAATCGTGCCTTTTCCCAACACAAAAAAGAAACAGTTTCCACTCATTGTTATAACAAAACGGGACTTCACAACTACGACCATGGACGGCACGGCACGTCCAAAACGTTGAGGTAAATATATTATGTCTTTATGCGATTAAGTCCTGTTTCGTTAAAATAATGAAAATATATATTGTCTTTCTGTCTTAAGCGCTTTATTGAGTTTGATTAAGTATGATTTATAACTTTAAGACATTTGGGTTATCAAAATGTTTCACGGCTCCGTGCAAAATTTCATACATATTGCCTCCGTTGCCTAAAAAGTTTAAGAACAACTGTTTTAGGCCAAAATTATGTATGGTTATAGGAATGAGATATGTTAAGTAAATAAGACATCAAAGATGATGATAGAACGAGAGTCACATGATTTTGCATTTGTACGCTTGTGATTGCTTGTGATACTTCTAGAGATGCAAAGCCCGCAGGGCAAGTTTTAATTTGCCCCTGTCCGCGCTATACCGTGCCAAAGGCGATCTTGCAATGATTGAAAATTGATATGGCCACCTCAGCCCCCCTAGTTCAGGCACCCGCCTCCACCACACAAACTCTGCACCTAGGCTTAAGTTCATTATCTGTAATAACTGTTACTGTAAAACTGTGTGATGTTGTGGTGGAGCCAAGGACTTTAAAATAAATAGCCGGACGGAACCTCGCTAATAAAGAACTGAAACATGTCTAATAAGCCGGCTACCTATGACTGTGCATGCTGCTCGCAGTAGGAACAAACTAGTTGATGTGTGCGTGCGGCGCGTAAGTACAAGCAGCCGGCTTATTAAAAATAACTTCAGTTCTCTGTTGGCGAGACTCCGTCGCGTCTGGCTATTTATTTTAAGGTCCTTGGGTGGAGCTAATAAAATAAAAATAAAATATCTTTATTTTCAAACAACTTGTACGGTTCATAGATTTTTAGTAAACATGAGATCTTATTGACTATGTTAATTTTTTTTTTTTTTTTTAGGAATAGAATGTTTTTATTTAACAAACAATAAATAACAAAAACAATAAATTATCCTAAACTAAAATAATTATACTAAACCTAAAACTAAACTACCTATTAAATTATATCTAAAAAGGGCCCCCGTGGCATGGTGTTAGTTATGTTAGTTAGATAATAATAATAAAATATAAAGTGACGCGTGCGCCCGTCGACCGGTCCAGCGAGCCGCGCGCGCGGCGTGCAGCTCGGTGAACCTGCCGAGCACGGCGCTGTGCAGTACGTCTTAGCATAACTGACCGCGACTTCGTTTCTCGCGCGACAGAGCATCACCTGTCACTGTCACACAATATTGAGTGAAAAGAGATAGGTAGCATTTGTCGCGCGACAAAGAGTCGCGTGTCACAGTTGTGCTAGTGCTAAAGGTACAGCCTTCCCGCGACAACCTAATAATTTTCACTCTATAGGTACGAGTATACCGGGTGTCCCAAAACTATGCGACATGAAGAGAAAGTACCTCAAATATTGGAGATAGGATATTTTGCTGAAAGGAGACTTCATTTTATTTTTAAAAGTAAGTAATACTGCATTCAAAGATTTTTTTAATTACTTTTTTGTATGGGAATTAATTTTCTTAACATTGAAATCAAATATTTTACGGTATTCCTTTCGTTTGAGATACTTATTTTGTTTGAGATGTTACTTAAGAGAAATTGTTTGTTTTTGTCCACTCTTTCGATTGTCATCATAAAAATACGGGGTGTTATTTTTTCACATATTTGAGTCGGTTCGATTCCCAGACGAAGCAAGTAATTCTTTGAAAATCATTAAATGCAGAATTACTAACTTTTAAAAATAACCTAAAGTCTTTTTCAGCAAAATATCCTATCTACGATATTTAAGGTACTTTCCCTTGATGTCCCATAGTCTTGGCTCTTGGGACGCCCTGTACTTTCACTTGGCAGCCAAGGAAAAAGAAAGCTAGAAACTGAAATTGGTTCATGAATAAACTAAAGAAAACTTTTTTCGCTTACACATTTGTCACTATTTTGGTTGATACAATAAACAAAAATGTTTAATATAATTAGTTATAACGTGTCAATCTAAATAATCCTTTAGACTCAAAGGGCGTAAGCGCCATTAGAACCTACGGCGTTTACGTCCTTTGAGTCTAAAGGTATCCATATAACAATATGGTTAATCGAGTGCGAATCGCACTCGCACTGGGTTTCGTATAATAGCAGCATAAAATGTCACTGTAAAATCTGTTTTACTTAGGTTTGCATAAAACATAATTTTACCTATCAACCTTATTGTATTTGTAACCAGTTCATGTTCAAAATAAACAAATCTGATTGATCACAGAAAAGCAACAACCATCAGTAAAAACAACAATAATTCCAAAGGTAAAGTAATTTTAGCCAACATCGTATACGTCAATATAGTTGTTTCATGTTATCAGTGCTTCCAACTCTAAATGCCATCATTAAAATAAATGTCTAAAGGGCGCGTGTAAAGTTACCACGGATCCACATTCAAAGAAAATAATGTTGGTACTCAAAAGGGTAAATTAACTTTATTAGTATTAATTTGATAAGAGCGTGGCGCGATACGTTAGATTATATTTTAAATGTACATCCCAATATTTTGAGACTTTTGCTGCTGTAGGTACTTGTAGTCACTAGTACTTACTATAAATTATGTTTTCAATGGCGTTTACGCCCTTTGAGACTATAGGTATCGAAAAGTACGCCATTAACATTTGAATGCTATGCCATACTAAATTAGAAGTAAGTAATTACAAAATTTACTTTGACAAAGTCTTAAGGCGCGGTAGGACCTGGCTCGCATTTCACATACAAACTAGGGTCGGGCGGAATGCAGATTATTGCAGATTATCTTCGATTTCTAACATAAAAGTATACGTTATCAACCCAAACATGAGAGGATGCCCTGCATGACTGTGAAATCATGATTGTCAGGTATTAATTTTGTCAGAAAAGGTATCTGGTGATGAACAAAATGAAAAAAAATGAAAAAAATACTTTATTTTATAGTGTTTTCGCGCTACTTTTCTATCGAGCGAAGTGTTCGCTATCGTGTTCTAAGTGAGAGGAAGCCCTAGATACAGTTCTGAATATTATTATATATGTTTTACAGTGACCTAAGAGTCAAATAAGTGCTCTAAAAATGATTTGGAAACTAGGCTTCCGTGCCCGATTCTGGTCTCACCTCGCCTTAAGAAAAACCTCACTAGCGTTCACTGATAGGAGTTTATTAGAGCGTTCTAATATTATTCCTTTCTTTTAGTCCGTATTATATTTCTTTTTGTACAACTTAACTGACACTTACCGGTATCGTAAAGCTAATCGCACTACACTGGGTAAGGCTAATACGTTTAGGCACTGGTCCCACTGCCGGTGAGTAAGCCAGTAAAGTTGGGCGAGTATCATTACATTGCGGGTTTGGAAAGCTCGATTGATCACACTGTGCCTGGTCAGCCCGCAATGAACTGTTACTTGCCCAACTTTACTCGCTTACTCGCCGGCGCGGCGGTGGGACCAATGCCTTACGGCCACACACATTCAGTAACGTTCTATTACATGCCTAAAAATAATGTAGGTTTTTAGGTAATATTATTACTGCCTCAAAATTACGACACAAAAGACCTACCTTCCTTAGAATCCAGTCCACACACACTGTCGTAGATTTCCATCTTCGTGTGGTCGAGGCCGCCGGCACCACCGATGTCCACGTAATCTGGTAGGCCTCGTTTCGGGCACTAAGCAAAAATAAAACTTTGTATTTAATAAATACAATAAATATATTATAAATTTTGTTTACAGGTAAGATTATGAATCCGGCACTAAGCAAAAATAAAACTTTGTATTAAAAAAAACAATATCAAATATACAGGGTGGGAGGGACTATACCGACATACTTTAGCCATGAATTCCTGGTGGTGTGACGAGTACATAATGTTATAACAACATGGGTCGAATATTGTCATTTTACATTAATAGTCTTATGGAACAAAATAAATCAGTAAATTTTCCGTCCGTAATTTTGTATTGTATTTATTTATTATAATATTAATTATAATAAATAAATACAATACAAAATTACGGACGACCTTGCATAAATGGCTATATAGCTTGATTATTCATTTTTTTCCCATTATTAAAATTTGGCGTATAGGTAAATTCTCCATTTGACACCTAGGATACTTTTTATCCAACTACAGCGAAGCAAAAAGAGGCATTTAACTTATTTCGTCTCGAACGAAGTTGATGATCAGTTTCATGAACTAAAGTGCCATTTGGTGAGCTGATAATGGTTAGCTCTCATTGTGAAAAGCTGTGAACTTGACCTGTCTTCTCTTGATATGTCTTCAATTGAAATGATGGCAATGAAGACTGGTTTGAAATTTCAGGTAGCTAAAAGCAAACTCCATTTAACGTTTGAAATTTCAGGTCATTTAAAATGTCAAACAATTTAATAAATGTCCGTAAAATTACTAGCACAACACAGTCCGGTAATTGGTGGCACAACCATCGTTTAATTTATCTTTGTCATCGTTAATTATTTGGTGGACGGTGGAAATCATCATTTACAGTCTGTAAATTTGATATAAATAATTGATGCATTCTAGGGGCAAATTAGCATCAATTAGTACGATTGATGATTTTATGAAATATATTCTATTATGCAACTTTTGTTTATTTTTAATATAGCTCTATTTTTTATCACAAGTAAATAACGTCAATACTTCGAAAAGCAGGTAAGTGGGCATTTTTCTAAAAGTCAATAGTACTCGTGATTCTGATTATCACAAAATCACAATCACATGGAATTATCAAATTTAAAATAAGTGTGTGGTAGGACTTTTAAAAAAATGCCCAAGTACTTATTGATAAATTATAATATCTGGAAAAAACAGACATTTTTCACCAGTATAATTTAAGAATTTATTGCCAGTCTGTTAACCCCAGGGCTCAGCCATTTTGAGAATTTTCCAAAAAACTATCGACAAAAAAGACTATATAACGGGGATGTTGACTAAAGTTGAATTTTACAACATAATATAGGCACATGGATTGGAAAATACTAAATTATAATAACACAGAAGAAATAAACAAAAAAATGTATAAAAAATATAAAGTTATGAAACCACAACGTTTAAAAAAAATATATTCTTTTTATCGTTTTAAAAAATAAAGTCAACTTCGGAATGCTTAAATAACACTGATTAAATAAATTTACAACTATGTGTTTAAACGCACTTTTTCGTGCTCAAAATGGCAAACTGCTATTTTTTTCATACAGACTTAGTACAGCGAGGACAAGAGATGACGTCACAGGATGCGTCCGTTTTCAACGCTCGATGCGGTCGGCTACTTTTGATTGCAAATTGTGGCTGCTATAGTAATCAAACGATATTTTTTTTAATAAATAGTAGAATCCATTCACATCAGAAACAACATTTAGGACACAAGTCTATTATCAAACCTGCTCACAAAATTTCACGAGAATCGGTTGGGAAAGACGACTAGTGGAAGAGAAATGACAGACATCCGCCGAACATACATACGAAAGCATTTTTTTATCTAAGTCCAAACGGAGACCGTTCGCTCACTCGGTCGACTAGATACTTACTTAATGAATAATGACAACGTGATAGATAAGATGGGAAAAATATAAAATTTGGCAAAGCTTGTTTTAGACAATGTAACTTTAATCGCAGAACAAAAAAGTTACGAATTCCGAAACATTTATTTGGTACTCTATATTGACGCAAGAGTCAGTCAAAATGTCGACAAAACGCTCATCAACGTCTGTTCACTGCCTTTTACGCGCCTTTATTGCCTCTAATTCAAATAACTCAGATATATGTTTTCCTGTTTTTACATGTTTTTATTAAATCTATTTGTATTTGTCATATGACAAACAACACCATCAAATATCTAATTAGAAACAGTAGAATCTACAGCAAACAGCATTTTTTGTTGATGCATTTCGAGTCCCAATACCCGTACATATAATTATACAATCTTACAAAGCAATTATCAAGTATATACATATACTACGCATGTGTAGTTTTATGACTATCATGCATTACAATCTAATAAAGTTTAATAGAATAAGTATGTACAACGTATGTATTTTGTATGCAACGCGCGCTTATTTCATACTAATTGCGCGCCAGCTCTTGTGAATCGAGCTGTAATTTTAGTTGTGGTAATGAACCTATGGCTTATTAATAAAAATAAAAAAGTAATAAAAAGCTATACGATTTTTTTATGTCCAGTAGGCTCGGGTCAGCGATTTTTAAAACTATTCCAAATTTCAAATCGATAGCAGCAGTAGTACCTGAGATATAATGGTTGTGACAGACGGGTTCCTTTTTTACTATTTTGGTACGGAATCCTACAAAACAAAGAAGGGAACCGTGTCCGAGATTATAAATAGGATACTTCTTGATCTAATATAAAAAAAAATATATTGTCTACCTATAAACCTTACTCAAATTAAAACTAATTAAAAATCGCTCGGTATAAAGAAAACCTTTGCGCAATCAAACAAGACAACATCTTGGGAACGATTTCAAAGGGATTCATCAAAGACTGCTAAGCTTTTGGGTAAACGTGACGGCTATTTTTGAAATACTTGGGTACATGATAAAATGAATCATTATTTTCGGATTAGCTTTCTTGTGAAGGCTTCCTTAGATTCCGTAGGAATTTCAGAGAACGAGGGTCAAAAATATGCCCATATTTTTCATGATTTGAACGATGCGTAAACTACACGCAATTATGAAGGGTACGTTCAAAAACGGCACGTTCAACAAGCTGCTTAATTTGAGTAAGTTAAGTTTATTTTATATTTTGTTATTGTGTTTATTTTATATTTGATTAAATGGATTTTGTTTTATTTGAAAATATCTTAAGATTCTATGCAAAAAAAAATCTATGTGAAAGGAACAAATGTAAAAATATTACATTTTATTTAAAAGTAGCATTTACAGGCAGCTTTGCCTGCAATATTCCCGTTACTATCCCAAGGGGACTCTTACCGGGATATTGAATATCCTTTGTTTCAATCCAGGAATTAGTGAACGTGCATGCCAAATTTCATCTCAATTCAATCTGCTGTTACCATGTTATTCAGTAACATCCAAACCTCCAAATATCCAAACATGTTCACAAACTTTCACATTTACATATATATTAGTAGGACTTAAGTTAGGGTTTTAACTCTTTTTCCAATGGAACGACGTTTGAATACTTAAACACCAAACATCAAAGGGCCTAATTAACAATCTCAAAAATTTCTTTACCATCTTTGAACGCTAAATATAAAATCATCTGAAAATATTGTAAAAGTTGCTGTTCTAAACGTTGTATGTCATGTTAAGTAACTTGTACATAATTAATTATTGTTATAGAGGGACTCTTGATTCCACAGACAAACCTTTTATAGGTTTTGTGGGATATTGTTTTTAAGCATACGAAAAATTGTATGTTCATAATAAGAAATAAATGAATAAAAAACCACTCAAGTGCGAGTCGGATTCGCGCACCAAGGGTTCCGTACAAACTCGTAAGTAGATACGTGAATAGTTCAAGAAAAACTGTATGACGGTTAGTTTAGTAGGAGCAAATAAGTATGTTTTATGATTTTTGCAAATTTTTAAAGAACGGTGCAAGTTAAGAATACCGTTATATTTTTCCTGTAATATTTTGGATGATTATAATAATTGGTAATTATTACAGATTTTGCTGTTCAGTAACTTCGAAGATAATAGGGGAGGAATGGTATTTTTTTGAACGTTTTTGGTCCTTAATCAAAAAGTACCTACATGATCAAGAAAAAAAAATAGTTTTGGAATCAACAAATTAAGCCCTTTCATTTGATACCCCACTTGATACAATAGCACAACTTAAAATTCTCGACTTCCCATTTCGGCCCCCTTTAAAAAAAAGTAAAAAAGGTATAAGATTTTATTTTACATCTAGTAGGCTCGGGTTAGCGACTTTTAAAACTATTCCAAATTTCAAATCGATAGCAGCAGTAGTTCCTGAGATATCTGACTGTGACAGACGGCCAGACAGACGGACAGACAGAGCCACACCATAAAGGTTCCTTTTTAATATTTTGGTACGGAACCCTAATAATGGGTCATACGTGAGTTTTCTAAAGACGGAGAATCGTAATTTAAGACCTAAGTTATTCACGATTCAAATTTACAAACGTAGTTTAGTACTTTCTGTTTCTTCAACTAAAACTTTTACCTTCTGGATGGTAATTTTTATACACAGGTACACCTTATACGTAACTTATGTTCTAAAACACGTGTTGCATGTCTAACAAGCTCAAAGTTTAACCTCAAACTTCCCTGCGGGTACTTAAATTGAGTTCGGAAAATATTCACACGGAACTTAGGAACATTTTCTTAGTCATAAATTATTTTCGAGGCGCAGATTCTCGCGATAAGCTATTTGACTGGTAGATAAATCCATTTTCTTCAGACGTCATCAAATTTTTGGAGTAATAGACTGAAGTATTTTAATTTTTATTATTAGTTTTATATAATCATTTATTATATAATCATTTGTTTTATTATTTACCAAAATTACTAGGCAAAGTTAGTGATTGCCAGTAATAATATTGGCTCCTCCAATCTTCTAACTAATTTACGTAGTTTCTTACCAAAAACTGCCTCGTTCATATCAAGTCAGAGTTATAAAATATATTTCGCATAAAATGCTCGCGTTAAATTGTTGTACATTTTATCCAGTTTAATAATGAGCTTCAATTGTGATTACGGTATTAAAATTGGTAAGTTCCTGCTTATATTGTTTTACTGTCAGCAATCCAAGTAAGTATGTGCTTAATTATCAAAGTTGTGAGATAGTTACAAGTACCTACTCTCTCTGTTTCCTCGCCGTCCACAAAAAAGGCGACAATGTTTCGCAAACTACAAGAATCTGCTGCTTACGCTTGCATAAAAGTTTCGCTTAGTTTAAAAGTATCTTCATTACTCCTAAGTGCCCTTTGTTTATTAAAATTCTTTAGTAGCCATTATCGAGTTCGCCGCTATAAAATTATCTCACTCAATGATGGATAAAATTGGGAAAAGCTTTTTCCGGACCATGCGGTTCATTAGATACGTAGGTATCTACTATAAATTAGGCTGAAGTATTACTGTCAGGAATAAACCGTGGACTTAATTGTATCAATTTGTATCTACATTGCTTTTAAGAGGCAAATCCTTATTAGCATTATGTACTGTAGGTATTCTCTTTGTAAGTGACGAGCTTTAATGGAATACGTACATTATAAATCACATTCAGCGTAGTTGTTTTTATACATGGTGAAATGGAATTCGAGTAAGTGTAAAAGTGAACAAAACTGTGTTTGTATGGAAGATCCAGCTTCCTGACACTCAAAATAACTTTCAACAGGAAATAACGTAGATTTAAAAACATGCCTTTTTTACATCAGTCCAATTAAAAGGAGTTAACATTGATGAATCGATGTCAGGAGTGAGCGTCATTAATGTCAGCGATTTATCATTATATCATATCAGGGGAAAATAGTAACGAAGATTTTTTATCAGTTTTGGATTTTTTCTGCAATTGACCCTTAACTCAACTATTTATTGTGAAGTTATAAAATGACAGCTATAAGTTGCTATGGTTATTTAACGTACCTAATACTGTTATTAGTGATATTTGTCAAATTGAATGTTCCCTAATGTGTTAGTAAAAAAAAATCAAAGTCCTGAAATTAAATGTACGATAGTAATGTTAACATATCACAGTATTCAAATTCAGTATTTTTTTTCGATTACCTACAAAGAAAAACAGTAATAGGTACATATAAGTATATTATATCGAGGTCTTCAAGCAATAGGGGCGTAGGTTAGAACTCTAGAAGCCCGCGATATACAGATAATTTCATTTCACGTATTATTTTTATGCACCAAAAAGCAAATAAACAAAATGATGAAGTAAAAAAGTTAGCTTCATTAAACACGCATCTTGTAATGTTTCGGTACAGACGTAAAGTTCCCGTGTATTTGTCGGATTTGCGGTGGATTTGCATTTCGGGAAATTACTACGGCTGAGGCGGAATATAATTTCCTTTCCGCGAAATTTGCCTCAATGAACGTAGCGGAAATGAACCAACGGAAATGTTATTACTAGTTAAAGGTCCAGGTTCTGGATTGAGCAGCGATCAGGGAGTGACCGTTTGAGTGACTTTACAAATGATGTAAAGTCACTACACGGGAATATTACGCCTGTTGCCACAGTTCTTAATTTAACCGTGTAATGCAAACCATTACTTCGGGCACACGACTGCAGTGGCGTAACATTTCCGAGTGGTGACTGTAGTGTGACTGTACGAACGTTCGGCCAGTCGGGCCGTTTACGCCTCAACTCTGTTTTCGTTGTTTATCAGTTTAATTTACGGTTCTAGTTTCTACGACGGACAAAATGGGTACATCTGAGTCCTGATATTGTACCAATTTGACCACAGTTATTAAGTCGAGTGGCCGTGATTCCTGACCATCTTAGATATTTTACCTGATGGATGCTCAGTTACTAAGACGAGCTAGTCGCCAATGTTGACTGCCCGAATTGCACTGTTCCTAAATGAATAGTCAATGACACCCTGAATAATCATCTGGTCCTTGATCAGCTGCACTAAAATGTAAGAATCTGTGTACAACATGAAACGCAATAAACAGATTTGATGAGTTTCTTGCGGCGTTTCTTCTCACCAGAAGTTCGTTTTCCAAAGCGCTAGTAGAATTAGACCTGTTAAAGAGCCCTTGAGGCCTACTTGCAAAGCAGATGATCTGATTTGATCTAACCAGTGATCTTCTAGGTTTAGACGTTTACCTGATGGACGGTCCCAGTTTCTAAATCAAGCAGGGAGTGGCTCTTGACCGCCTGGCCGACGTTGAGGTCCAGCACACGCACGGAGGTCGGGGCGATGGCGATTAGCGAGCAGTTGCCGGTGGCCCCGTGGTTGCGCAGAGTGATGATCCCATCAGACCCGAACATCATCACATTGCAGGCTAAAAATAATAGGAAAAGTCAGGCCATAGAAAAAGGTAAACGTGCGATGCTCGACACTCTAATGCCCAATAGACGATGACGGAAAATATGGCGACTACTGGATCAGTGTCGAGTACTCGGTTTACCTTACAACAGAAAAGGTCCTTCATCGAACTCTTGAGTTTCAATGAATCGGTCAAAATAATTCTTATGCTTATTGGTATGTACGTACATTCAAGGAATTTGTACGTTAAGCAGGTTAACATAGTTTTGAAATTAGTCGTGTTGCTATTTTACGTCGCGACGCCACTAACGACGAACCACGAACAAACCAATACGAACAAATTAATAAGACGATTAAACTGCTAAACATTCGATTTCTTTGAGTGTACAATGTGTAAACTATCTCAAAATAGTTATTAAGTAGTTTTCCTCCACTTTCAAGTAAATGGGGGGGGGGAGTGTTGAGTAACCTAATGATAACAGCAAAGTTTTCGGAAAGTTACATATTCCACTTTAAGGGATCAAATGTCAGAGTCAGAGGTCAGGTGGCAGTCGCTCCATTATAATAAAATCTAATTTGCCAAATCTGGGATTACGATGAGAGCGTATCACCATGTATCACGTATAATGAGAAAAAAAAATAAAACGCCAGAATAGTACAAGTGCCTCTTCAAGTACCGCACATACATTTTTTCCATATTTAATAAGTAGCTTTAACAAATTAAAAACCTTCATTACTTTCGTCCTCTTGAAAGAGAGTTTTGTCTGTTTTACCTCATAGATTATGTAGAAACTTTAATAATAGTGAAGCGTACCGCGCACAAAAGTTGGCACTGAGTTAACTTAACTGGCATGGCTCCTATTGAGTAAGTGTTAGTGCAAGGAAAAATCTGCTCCTTTAAACTATGAGCCTATTATTTCATTCGTCGAGTAGAAAAACAAATAAAAACAATAACCATCCTGCAAAAATTATATTTGCATGCATTTTTGATGTTTCATCTCTAGCAACATTATTAACGAACCAGTGAACAATAATACCATCAATGATATATTATGTTCGTTATTATCCCATGTGTCACACGTGTTGTAAGAATCTTATATCATCTTCTCAACACGTATGTAAAGCTAACTGAAACTACTCTACGCCAGACATCACGAAAAATAAGTTTCCACCCTTGGAAAGTTCTTATGTAAAACTAATAATGCAAATCTCCGATCCAATTTTCAAGCATTGAACCGCTTTACACGACCAATAGGTTTACGTTTTTCGTGCACGCTTTTTATGGTTTATTTTTCCTTTCACCAGGATTGACAATATATCTGATATTTGGAGCATTGACAAAGAAAACGTTTTACTGATACTAAAAATACGGGTAAATTTCTCAAAGTAAGATACTTTTATGCTGAGTGTCGATGCGCTCATAAATATACAATTTCTGAATTCACTGATAAATAAAAATATTTTTCCTGCCAGATTTTAGACTAAATATAGGTTTTAGGATTTTAGGCTTTAGGTTATTCTTTTTAGACATTGCGATCATTAACATGACCGCATAGGTGGGTTCGGTTCAGGAGGTCCAAGTTGTATTTAGCCATAGTAAGCGTCACGCCTTAGTTGTAATATTGTCCAGGTAGAGAGATGTCTTAATGTGCAAAACTTCCTCATTGCAATATTCCATAGTAGATGTGAAACGTCTTAATGTTTTAAAGTTTTAATAGGCAAATGGGCCAGATGATCATAACGACCAATGTGGTAGAACGTCTAGGTTGCATAGCGATAATACATAATTTTATTATTACCTTACCAGTATTCCAAAATCCTTAGGTACCCTTACTTTATGCTCCCAACGATAGATCATTTGTCAAATTACATAGGTAGTTAACGATTTCATTTTTTTTAAATCCATCTATCTATTCAGGATAGATTGAAAACATCAATGATCCGTACAACCTAGTCGTTTTACAACTATAACGTTTTACGTATTTGCATTTTGTAACTTTTTTAAGACATTTTAACGATCAAGACCTTTTGCTAAGATAGTCCTTATACAATAGACCTTATGCAATTAAGTCGTTCTGCCTACTTGCGCATTTCACGAATTAGACGTTTTGCTAATTGCTCTTTATAAAACTATGGCGAAGAACACACTGAAATCGCCCGTCGCCGCGATTTTTTCCGTGTAGCTGCGCATAGTAGTTGCGAGTCGCCGCGATTTACGCGCCAGTGTGCGCCACCCCGCGATTTTTCTATACAAATCGATGATTCTACATACAAAGTTGAAAATCGCTGAGTCGCGTGTCGCCGCGATTTTCGCTGCAGTGTGACATCCGCCTATAAAATTGTAAAATCTAATATTACTTTTAACTTTTAATACTAACATCATTTTTAAGTTCTTACATTTTTTACTAACAACAATGAGATCTTTGTTATCTTGAAAATAAATGCTTATTATTATTATTATTATAAGCCTTCTTGCATTCCATGACAAAAAACAAATTTGACCTCCTGAACCGAACCCGCATAGGTGGGTGAATCAACTTTTAGACCCACACTTTTGACGTCTCTGGCGTTACCGAAAATGTCTCTGGAGTTACCAAGAAATCGAACTTCTAATGGGATATTTTTCTATTTATTAGGTTTATGAGACGAGGCATTCAACGTTCTAACATACACCATAAATTTAAACATAGACAAACTATTATTTAAAGGCGTTATTTTACAACGAAAATTAGAAGTTGCGGACAGCGTTGTGTGAAAAAAAGTTGATTGACCCAGGTACCAGTGGCGTGGCGTAAAATATATCCTTAGGCAAGCCGGTGCAGATTTGGCGTACATTTTCCTAATGTGCTGTAGAATAAGATGCTCAAATGCCTGATATTAGGCAAGCCGGTAGGAATCGAGTTCTTTAGACGCCACGCTACTGATAGGTACCTATCTATGTATTTCCAAAGTGAAAATGTTATTACAATATATTTATCAGTGAATGTAGCGACCTATTTACCATATAAAATGTAATTTCATGAAACAAGTAACTGTAAAACTATACCTCATCACTAGATTATGCGGTGGACGGAACGGCGTTCGCCAGATTCAAGCACCCGGTCATCCCAGTCCCAAGCGTCAAATCCTAACAACCTGTATTTTGTAAACTTACGCCTGGAGTTCTTCAAGTGACGTATAGTGATGGCGAAGCCCTTTCCTCTGGCTGGGACTCGGTACTGGATCAGTGCAGCATTCTGGCGTGCCACAAACTTATGCGCTGGTCGGCTGTCGCATGACTCCACCACACGATCGTCGTCCCAGGAGTCAGCAGGCCACACCTGCCCGTTCAGCTCCCAGCCATCCACCCACTGTGAAAAACATTTCTTACAATCGTTGTTTACTGCTACCGATTGGGCTGAGTTTTCCCCCGATGCTAATCATGTCGCTTATAAACGAACGGCAAACTTATTACAATCAGGACATATGGCATTGTTACAGGAGGGACACAATTAAAAGGCACTTGGTATTACAGTATTAGGTTTGCTTTTTACCACCTTTGAGGGACCTAATGAAGTGATAAAAAGAACTTTTACTTTCGTAAAGCAGTACATTCCGCCAGCAGATCGACGAAGCTTTTATTTCTAGTCTGAGGGACGCAAGCTACCTAACCAACCTAACCTGAAAGAAAAACGGGATTAATTTTTTTGCTTTTCCTATGCGGCGGGTTTCGCCTCCGAAGCCCCCCTTCCACCTTTTTCTTACACCCCATTACCCCCCAAAATGCATCGTGTGGATGTAAATTAATCATATTATTACTATTTTTATTATTATCATTAATAGAAAAATAATAGTTTTCACTGCCTTGACAGCAGGTACCTATCAGATTAAACAAGCACGAATATTGTGAGTTTATCAACAACTGCTCTAACTTCGCAGTCGTTAAAATTTTTTACCCGACTGCGGCGAAGCCCAAAGGAGGGTTATGTGTTTGACCTGTATCTATGTATGTATGTCCGTTCCTGTGTCCGCTCGTAACTACTCAACGGCACATCCGATTTTGATAAATGATACATCATTAGATTCGTCTTGATGGTGCGAGTGTCACTGGGTATGAAGTTCGTTAAAATAAACAAAATGGCGGATTTTATGCAGTTTCAAAGTGCACCGCGGTCGGGTTTTTTTAGTAAAAATGTGGTTATTGTATCATATTACCTAATGCTATCTCCCTGGAGCCTAGCTTAAAAGACTCCATGAAAGATGAAAGCATATCGTAAACTTTTACTATCATTGAAAATTCGAAGTATTTACGTTAAATAAAAGTAATCCGTCTCATATTCTACCTATCAACGAAATTTAATTACAACTAAACCAACTTACTTAAAACAACGCGTCCCTTGCATATCAATATCGATATCAAAGGCGAGCATCTGCATCGTAATCGAATAACATTCGATTATTGCATGCAAAATCGCTTAACCTTCGCTAAGTATTTAACCGTATCGTAAATAACAGCATAAACAATCTAAATGTATTTTTGTATGTTACTGAGTAACCTGACTCCACGTATGTTTATTCGAAAAAAACTAGTTCACGAAGAATAAGTATTTGCTGAGTTTTAATTTGTTTGCAATATTTGCGCTTACCTTGTATCCATATCTTATGAGGCAATTCGCATACATTCAGTTATAATTATCATTTTAGGTCAGTGTTCTAAACCTGCTTTAGGTACAGAGTAATAAAATAACTTGGCATTTACGTAGCAGTCTTCGATTTAAAAAGGTAATTGAAGAATGCAATCTCGCTAGATGCAATGTCGTTAAAGGACCTATTCAATGCATTATCGATTAAGTTTGCCTATAAAAGAACTTCAAAGCCGTTTCAATTTTATTGAGAATTAAATCTCTTCCAATCATATCAAGTTCAATTGAATCAGATCTTCTACTTTTTTCACCGTAACTTTATGAGTAGAACTTTAACAATAAAGTACTTAATTAATAAGTAATGGTGAAATAAAGTCGAATTCGTTGTGACAACAGATGATTGATTTATGAATAGCCTTCCCCGACTAGGCCTACCCAAATTAGGCCATTAGGCTCGCTTTCGACCTGAGTTAATCCTTTATTAAGGTGATTCGAGTCAGTCGGGTCTTCATTCAAACACAAAGAGGGTCATCATTTCCTCCCATGCTATCAATCGTGGTTGAAATGTGTTTCAATTTTGTCTGCGCGATATGACATGAAAAGTCTTAAAAAACCAGAATTAACGTGCAATCTGACGTAAATGGTCAGCGCCATATATTATCATCATTGGAAAATAAACGATTTTTTATAAAACTTCTTTCTTAAAAAAGAAAATAAAGACTTTCTTTCTTTCATTTCGTCCAGATAAAATGTATCAAGATATCAAATAAAATACAATTTAAACAAACCAGTAACATTAAGAATGTTACTGGTAAGATTGGTAATTTACTAACTATTGAATGTAAAAGCACTAGTTACTTGGAAATCATATATTTATATTATAAACACAATCCATGTAATTGTTGAATTTCTACACCGTGGGCCCGTATAGTATAACCCGACCAACTTTAACCATAGATTTTAACAACTATTAGAAGTAAGAAAAGTTATGTGACGTATAGTCGATTAACGCTTACTTTCCGAGATATTCATAATTTTTAAAATAAAACTCCCAAGTGTGTAACAAGCCCTAATAAATGTGACTAAGATACTTTTACTGTTTTTTTTAAATCCTTTAACTAACAGCAATTAACCTTCGCAGTATTAGATGGTAAGCGATTACAAAGCCAAATATTGACCTTTCGTTTCCATTTTAGCTTTTTTTTCCTTTTTAATAACTTTTCCTCCAGTAAGGACATGTTTATAACGTGGGACTGAATTTATTGATTTGTTTTGTTCCATAAGACTATTAATGTAAAATGACAAAATTCGACCTATGTTGATATAACGTTATTTACTTGTAATACCATTAGGAATACGTGGTTAAAGTTGGTCGGGTTGTACGGGCCCACGGTGTATATCGAGACGCCATTCTGACGGAAACCGCCGCTAGGAGCCTTGACAGCGCGCTGCGTTGGCAGCGCCCTCTACAACTTAAGCCGCGTTCAGAAATGCGGCTAACAGATCTTAGAAAAAAACTTTTTTAACACGAATAAAATATCTACTTTATGCCACACCTGGCCATAAAGTGGCTTTTTCCGCACGCTGTAGCCGCACAAGTGTAGACATAAAATGATGTACTACACAACACGGGAGGTAATAAAGAAAGCCCTCAATCGCATATTTACGTCCCTCGCTTGCAGCTCGGGCCGCAAACATCTGCGATCTCGGCCTTTCTTTATATTACCACCCTAGTTGTGTAATGTACTATTCTAACATTTTTTTCAATATGTCCCAATCTTACCGATCGTGGGTAATATTGCTGGTAATGTTACTGGGAATATTCCCGCCTTTAGTAAGTTACCGGTTACCTATCACTAGCTTTAGACCTCGCCAGTCTGTCAAACCCCATGGCTCCGCCACTTTGAAAAATAATCCAAAAATTAATCGACAAAAAAAAACTAAATAATTTTATCGAACCTGGTCACAAAAATTCACAAGAATCGGTTAAAAATGCGACCTGTAGACGAGAACAGACATATTCTTGTGCCCCTCTCCTTCGGAGAGGGGCACAACTCCATGATTGCCCAAAGTGGTCATTAACTGACCAGGCGGGACACAGACCAACCAAAAAAAAAAAAAGAGAACAGACATCCGCTGGCCAGAAATATGAAAGCATTTTTGCCTAAGGGTTCTTATACATAAACACTTAAACACGTTACGATATCGCGCCGTGTTACGACACGGCAATGTTTCACGTCTTCTTTCTACATACCTACATAAAGTTGTTTTTTGGTTGAATATTTTCCACGACACGACGTCGCAACGTGAAATGATGCCGTGTTGTAGCACGACGCGACGCGATATCGTAACGTGTTTATGTGTAAAAGCCCTAAGCTGAAGCAGAGACACTTCGTTCGCTTCGCTCACTCGGTCAACTAACAGCGAACTAAAGCACTTACAGCAACCAAACCTCCATTGTCGCAGGGTACGTCGAGGTAATTGAAGGTGACCTGGATCCGCCGATCAGAGTCCGCTATCATGTAGATACCACACACCCTTGGCTCGTCCGACGGCGACTTGAAGAATATCTCTCCCTCGTCGGATGTCACCAGAAAGCAATCTGTACGAAAAATTTAATATAATAAATACCCGCCAACTGCGAGTCAGATTCGTACACGCAGTATTCCGTCCTACCGTCGGGCAAAAATGCCCAAAAAACATGTTTCTTGTACGGGGATTCCCTTCCATTTTTAATATTATTTTATTTTTATTATTATGTTTATATAAATAAAAAATATTTTGTCGTACCGACAAAAAAAACTTTTCTACTTAGGGACATCATAAAAAGAAAACATTTAAAATTTATGAATATAGAGTTTTATAGCGGTAATAGAAATATCTGTGAAAATTTCAAGACTTTACCTATTACGGTTCAAAAGATACAACACCGTGACAGAAGGACAAACGGTCAGCGGAGGCTTATTAATAAAGTCCCGTTGGCACCCTGCGGAACCCTAAAAAACCAGGTGCAGCGCACAAGCTCTGTAACACTTGTGCAGTATTATAAGTCTTGTTTTAGTGTTATAAATAAGGATTGTATTAGTACCTACTTCTACGGCTAGTGTGTTACTTAGATAATTTAAGGTATCCTGAGTTATCCCCACTGGGCTATGAGGTACCTAATACTAGGATTCTCTAAAAAGCGACTATAATGAGCTCTCAAAGGTCGACAGTGAATGTTTATTCATTGTAGTTCCTCAATTATTGCATACCTATATTTGTCTCATTTTATGGTTTGATACTTGCTGTCGCCGCAAAACAATGTGAGAAGTCCCAAATGTTAGCGATCTCGAACAGAATTCCCAATGGTTACTCTCAAGTTGGTATGGCTGAATGAAAAACGCCACTGACAGATCGGCTGTGGCGCGTAAAAAAAAAACAACTTGGACTGTCATTGGAAAAAGAAGGATTGCATCATCGAGTTTTGTACACAAACATTAAAGCGAAAAATAAACAAGAAGTGGTTTACTTGAGATGATATGTGATTTTAATATCTCAGAAGTGCGAAATACCCTGCCTGGAACATTGAATCTGGTGAGTGCCGTTATTGAAATTCAGTTTTGTATTGTTGTTTTACATTGCAGTTTGCCAAAGGTGTAAGCACTGTTTGAAGACGAGCAGAGCGGCAGAGAACTTGTAATAACAGCATAAGGACGAAGTTAATTCCTGATGTATTAGATGCAACTTAAAATAGACGCGGATAGCGTATCCATTGTATATTGAAGTTATACATACGTACTACTACGACGTAACGCTGATATGCGTAAATATTACTTATTTATTGTTCTATTTAATGTGGACACAATGTAATGACACATATTCAGTACAAATGGCACTTAGAAATAGTAATTAACCGGGTCTATATTGTAGTTTATCAATAATATATTAATATTGACATGAAAGTATCATCACATTACATTATACTTATGTATTAGCAAACCAATCATCATGAATATTATTTTATGGTTATACATTATTCATTTTAAAAATATAAAGGCATGTTATGCACTGTATCAAATAGAAATGAAAAAAGTTCATCCAAGTTACTAGTACAAAGAGTATCGTTCCGAAATTCAGTTACAGACACTATTAAAGCATCATCACTATATTTATTTAGTTTATGTGAAATTCAACAATGGCTTGGTAATAGAGAGAACTAATTTTACTAATTAAACTTATGTAGAGAACTGGATCCTAGTTGTTACTGATGGTGAATGCATGATGTTACCGTTTCAAATGTTTTCATAAATAAATGTATTTTTTTCTTTCATATATCAATGTATGCATTGTGGACATTATTTAAGATATATTAATAAGCTTGGATCCAAACAAATCAAATCAGTTTGTCTCTGTCAAGTTCCAAAATGCTTTAGTAGTTTAATTAAAGTAGACAGTATTAGTATGGTCAAATTATTACTATAATTTTTTTTTATCTTCACACCATGTGAAAATAATCATAAGTAGTTAATTTCTTCTCGAGACATTGTGAAACTTGAAAGTTGG
Organism: Eudemis profundana; assembly: GCA_947034925.1. NCBI lineage: Eukaryota > Metazoa > Arthropoda > Insecta > Lepidoptera > Tortricidae > Eudemis > Eudemis profundana. Next base: position 14,907,740 of record OX344801.1, read on the forward strand.
CAAATCCTGCTGTTTAATTCACAATTAAATGATTTTTATGAATAACTTCTTCGGCAAAATACTCAATTTGGGTATGATATGTTCAATTAGGTATATTGAAATATCAATAGTTTTTTTTTGTTCTCGGTACAGTACTAGCAATGTCCGAACCGGGAACTCCTCCTCTACCTGCTGATACGGCAAAGCTCCATAGGCATGCAAGAAAAAGGAGGCAACGGAGCCATAGCTCTGAGAACATGACTTCATCGACTTCTGGCAATAGGTCTAGAAGTAGGCCAAAGCAGAAAAAGAGAAGAACCTCCTCGACATCTAGTGCAACATCATCATCATCATCGCCAGACCGAACAAAACATAGTGATCGGAATAAACATTTTAAGAGTCGCTCTAATAGTCGAGGTGAAAGGTCAATTCTCAGAGAATTGGTAGCAGCCTTAGAGAATCGAAATCGTATTCCGCAAAGCCATGGATCTCACAATGTAATACCTGAATTCGATCCTCAGGCCAAAACCCAAACAATGAAAGATTGGCTATCCAAGATTAATGAATCTGCCTACGTTTATGGGTGGTCTGAGAAGCAAACTATTTTCTACGCTTTACCTCGCCTTGCTGGACTAGCTAAACGTTGGTATGATGGATTGACAAGTGTAAAGTATTCCTGGCATGAATGGGAGGAAAAACTGCTGCGTGCTTTTCCCTGTGAAGAAAACTATGGTGATCTACTCACTGAGATGCTCGCACGTAGAAGTAGGAGAACCGAGAGCTTAGAAGAGTACTATTACGATAAGATTCGACTAATAAATAGATGTGAGATAAGTGGAGTAAAAGCAGTAGACTGTTTAACACATGGAATATATGATCACAATGTGCGCATGGGAGCTCAAGGCTTATGTTTTAAAGAACCAGAAGATCTTCTCTCCCACTTTAGAAAAATATCTACGAGAAAAGAAGAAATTCCCAAAACTGGCGGAAATCTTCGCGAACGTTCATCATTTATCCAACCAAAGCGCCTACAGACGTTGGATGGTAATTCGAAGAAGAACAACATCTCATGTTATAATTGTGGTGAAAAAGGCCATTATTGGCAGTCATGTCCGAAAGATTTGATAAAATGCTTAAAATGTAAAAGGATAGGCCATGATACTGCTCAATGCGATAAAGTCACCTACAATTCGAACAAGACTCAACCTGGAACTCAAGCATCTAAGACTATAAGTAAAATTGAATCTGTATCAGGATCGTGTGACAAATACTTAAAGGATGTTGTGATCAACAATTCACAAACAGTCAAAGGATTTTTAGATCTGGGTAGTGAATGTACATTATTGAGCGATAAGGTTAAACTGGACTTGTCAGAGCAATCACAAGATTTCAACGAACTACCATTATTAAAAGGGTTTGCCAACGGTTCTGTAAAACCAAAAGGAAAATTTAAGATATCAGTTCAAATTGATAGCATAATAGAAGAAGTTGATGCATATATAGTTCCACATACTATGCTTCCTTATGGAACTGATATTCTTATAGGGCAAAATCTGACTGAGTTACCAGATGTGAGAGTATATAAAAGTGACACAGAGTTGATATTATTCAAAAATGTTGATAAATTGGCAGAAATTATAACAGAAGACTCAGTTATGATTAGCGGTGCAACAGTTGTCCCTGTTACTACTTCAGAGTCCTTCGATTGTGCTAATTTGTACATCACATCAGATGTTAACCTAAAACCAGGATCTGAGTACATGATTTTACCCGGGATATATTCACTGCAACGGGGCAGAACAAATTTAGTAATTTTAGGTTTGAGTACTTCCGTCATAAAACTACAGAAGGGACAACTAGTGGCAAGAGGAGTATTGTTACCTGAGTTTATGCTTAGCGAACAAAATACAAAGAATTCCCGGACCAACTCGGAAAATAATGTTAATGTCTGCAGAATTACGGAACAAGATAACAAAAATATTCAAATGGATCAAATTAACACGGACAATGACCTTTCTCCAAATTCTAAGCATGAGCTTTGGGCACTGTTAAATAAAAATAGAGACGTGTTTGCATTCTCCACTGCTGAATTGGGTAAGACAAGTCTAACTGAAATGCATATAAAGTTAAAGGATGAGACTCCTGTCACGTATAGGCCATACAGGTTGTCAATGTCAGAAAGAGAAAAAGTTAAAAACATGATAGAAGATCTGTGCGCTCATGGCATAGTACGCGAGTCGGAATCGGAATATGCAAGCCCTATTATAGTTGTTCCTAAGAAATCTGGGGAGTTGCGCCTATGCGTAGACTACAGAGCGCTTAATAAAAAGACTCATAAAGATAAATACCCAATGCCATTAATCGAGGATCAAATTGACAGCCTTTGCGGACAGAGTTTCTTCACTACATTAGATCTGACATCGGGCTATCATCAGATACCCATCGCCGAAAGCTCAAAACATCTGACGGCTTTCGTAACCCAAGATGGACATTTCGAATATAATCGGGTTCCATTTGGACTGTGCAATGCCCCGGCTGTATTTCAGCGACTAATACATAAAGTCCTAAATGCAAAGAAAATACCCGGTGTCCTTGCCTATATGGACGACATTGTAATTTCGTCAAAAACTGTACAAGAAGGGATGTCCAAATTAGGCCTAGTGCTGGAAGCTCTTAAAGAAGCAAATCTTACACTGAACCTGGGCAAATGTCACTTCTTCCGCACATGCATAGAATATTTGGGCTACGAAATTTCTGCACGAGGGGTCAAACCAGGCCTAAAGAAAACCGAAGCAGTCGCTTCATTCAAAAGACCAGCGAATGTCCATGAGATAAGGCAGTTCATCGGACTAGCTAGTTTTTTTCGACGGTTCGTGCCTGGCTTTGCTGCCTTAGCAAGACCCCTTACACAGCTGACCAAAGCAAATGAAACGTGGATATGGGACAAGGCACAGGAAGAAGCTTTTAAAACAATAAAAGAGATTTTAACCTCCCGACCGGTATTAGCCATTTACAACCCTGCATTTCTAACAGAATTGCACACTGACGCTAGTCAAATAGGTATAGGTGGAATACTTATGCAACGTCCGGATGAAAAGTCACCTCTGCAGGCTGTGGCTTACTTCAGCAGACAGACTACGGCCGAAGAACAGCATTTCCACTCGTTCGAACTTGAAACGCTGGCCGTAGTGATGTCTCTGAATCGTTTTCGTACCTATCTGATTGGAATTGAATTTAAGGTTGTAACTGATTGTAATGCTGTACGCCTGACATGGACAAAGAGAGATCTCGTACCTAGAATAGCCAGATGGTGGTTGCAAGCCCAAGAGTTTAACTTCACGATTGAGTACCGTCCCGGAGTTCAGATGGCACATGTTGATGCGCTGAGTCGCAATCCAACAGATACAATAGAACCAGAAGGATCTGGATCAGTCTGTGCGCTTAAAGTGCTGAAGATATCATCTACAACACCGTGTCTGGATGACGTGCAATACACCGATCCCCAATTGGTCCTTATAAAATGTATCCTCAATAGTAACTGTAATGAAGCTAAAGATATAAAAAATAATTACATTTTAAAGGACGGAAAAGTCTTCAGAAAAATTGGCGATTCTCTGAAATGGGTGGTGCCCCAAGACGCAAGGTGGAAGGTGTGTCACATGTCCCATGACCAATTTGGACATATGGGAATAGAGAAAACTCTTGACAAGATCAAACAGACCTACTGGTTCAGACACATGGCTGCTTTTGTAAAAAAATATGTACGTGCGTGTATACCGTGTGCTTATGCGAAACAGCCGACTGGAAAAAAAGAGGGTTTTTTACATCCCATCCCTAAAACGCCAATACCTTTCCATACGGTACATATCGACCACCTGGGACCGTTCGTCAGGAGCAATTCAGGCAATACATACATACTGGGCATTATCGATGGATACTCTAAATTTATTATATTACGGGCAGTCCGTAATACAAAAAGCAAAACGACAATTACGGTCCTGCGTGATGTGTTCGGTATCTTTGATGCACCTAAATTGCTTATTTCTGACCGTGGAACTAGTTTCACATCAAGTGAATTTGCAGAATTTGCGCACGAACTGGAAATCAGACATGTCAAGAATGCTGTTGCAATGCCTAGGGCCAATGGCCAAATTGAACGTTATAACCGTTCTATTCTGGCATCTCTAGTTGCTTTAATGCACGGAGAAAATGATAAAACTTGGGACTCCCATCTAAACACAGTGCAATGGAGTTTGAACAATACCTTAAATAAGGGGATTGGAAAAACTCCCGCAGAAGCTGTATTTTCAAAACGCACCATCCATGTGTCTGAGGCCTATCTTCATGACTTGACTGACAATGACGCACAGTCTCAGGAAGAGTTATCTGATAAAATAAGGGAAGAAATTACAGCAACCATTGATGACAACCAGGCAAAAATGGAGAAGAAATTTAATGAAAAAAGACGGCCTGCTAAAGAGTACAGAGAGGGAGACTTAGTGTTAGTCCAGAAACAGCTTAATAACCCAGGCGACAGTAATAAACTGCTTCCGAAATATAGTGGCCCTTATAGAGTCACTAAAGTGCTGGGACTAGATCGTTATGAAGTGAGTAGCATAGAAGGACACTCTAAAAGAAAATATAAAAATATATACGCAGCAGATAAAATGAAGCCATGGATAAGTCTTACATTATCTGACAAGTGCAAGGATGATGGTGCATTACCAGAAATAGACAAAAATATTGTCGCGGAGGAGACTGAGTCTGATGATGGCGATTCCGATTTGGACTAGAAACACAGAATAGGAATTAAATTAACGGTTTGACCATGAATAATGGTATCAATCGTTTAAATTCAATTAAAATTTTACGTGATCTCAGAAAGATAAGACAGCTGGTTATGTCTTCTTTTGTTGTTGACTAAAATGATTCATATGTTTTGTCAACTAACAAGTCAATATTCTAATATTATATCTAAAATAAATAAGATAACGAATCTAACGACTATTTTAATTTCATATAATAAATATGTGTATTTATATATGTAAAGTATGCAAATCTAATCAGGAACAATTTGTATCAATAGGTAGGTACATAATTAAATAACATCTCATTTTATCTATTATGATTATAACATATATGTATAACAATGATTCTGTTCGGAGTTATTATTGCAGATGCAGCGGATATCACAGTGAGCGTGCTGTCGATGGCTGCTAGACATAGTGGCAGTGAGCGTGAGTGTGCTGCCGACACGACCAGTGAGTCAGCGGGCCTCGCAGCAAGCGTGCTGCGAATGTCTGCTAGATATCGTCCGAGTGAGTGGAATGCGACGTGACCAGTGAATTGGCTAGGTACAGAACTTTAATACGATCTCAAATAGTTTAATGTGATTGTTAACCTTAACAACGATTCTGCTTAGAGTAATTTTTGTTTAAGGTGCAGCGGATGTCGCAGTGAGCGTGCTGTCGATGGCTGCTAGATATCGTCGCAGTGAGCGTGCTGCTGATGTGACCTGAGCAGCGGATGTCGCAGTGAGCGTGCTGTCGATGGCTGCTAGATACCGTCGCAGTGAGCGTGCTGCTAATGTGACCTGTGCAGCGGATGTCGCAGTGAGCGTGCTGTCGATGGCTGCTAGATACCGTCGCAGTGAGCGTGCTGCTAATGTGACCTGTGCAGCGGATGTCGCAGTGAGCGTGCTGTCGATGGCTGCTAGATATCGTCGCAGTGAGCGTGCTGCTGATGTGACCTGAGCAGCGGATGTCGCAGTGAGCGTGCTGTCGATGGCTGCTAGATACCGTCGCAGTGAGCGTGCTGCTAATGTGACCTGTGCAGCGGATGTCGCAGTGAGCGTGCTGTCGATGGCTGCTAGATACCGTCGCAGTGAGCGTGCTGCTAATGTGACCTGTGCAGCGGATGTCGCAGTGAGCGTGCTGTCGATGGCTGCTAGATATCGTCGCAGTGAGCGTGCTGCTGATGTGACCTGAGCAGCGGATGTCGCAGTGAGCGTGCTGTCGATGGCTGCTAGATACCGTCGCAGTGAGCGTGCTGCTAATGTGACCTGAGCAGCGGATGTCGCAGTGAGCGTGCTGTCGATGGCTGCTAGATACCGTCGCAGTGAGCGTGCTGCTAATGTGACCTGTGCAGCGGATGTCGCAGTGAGCGTGCTGTCGATGGCTGCTAGATACCGTCGCAGTGAGCGTGCTGCTAATGTGACCTGTGCAGCGGATGTCGCAGTGAGCGTGCTGTCGATGGCTGCTAGATATCGTCGCAGTGAGCGTGCTGCTGATGTGACCTGAGCAGCGGATGTCGCAGTGAGCGTGCTGTCGATGGCTGCTAGATACCGTCGCAGTGAGCGTGCTGCTAATGTGACCTGTGCAGCGGATGTCGCAGTGAGCGTGCTGTCGATGGCTGCTAGATACCGTCGCAGTGAGCGTGCTGCTAATGTGACCTGTGCAGCGGATGTCGCAGTGAGCGTGCTGTCGATGGCTGCTAGATACCGTCGCAGTGAGCGTGCTGCTAATGTGACCTGTGCAGCGGATGTCGCAGTGAGCGTGCTGTCGAAGGCTGCCAGATATCATTGCAGTGAGCGTGCTGCCAATACAATCTGAAAAAAGATCCTGCAGTGAGCGTGCTGCCCACAACCTGTGTAGAAGATCCTGCAGTGAGCGTGCTGCTACCACAACCTGTAAAGAAGATCTTGCACTGAGCGTGCTGTTGATGCTGATGACGGAATGAACCTCGGAGCGAGCGTGCCGTTCACTACTAGTCTACAGGAGAACACCCGTATGATTAAGCGATTAAGATATGACGTAAGGCTGATAGAATAGGGCCATTCTATAGAAAGGGATGGCCGAAACGTAGCCTCATAACTATCAGCTGCAAACTAAATCGATCAACAAAGAAAATACAGAAGAAAATTATTTTAAACTGTTTAGTCTGAGGACAGACATGAGTCAGAATGGCCGAATGTTAGCGATCTCGAACAGAATTCCCAATGGTTACTCTCAAGTTGGTATGGCTGAATGAAAAACGCCACTGACAGATCGGCTGTGGCGCGTAAAAAAAAAACAACTTGGACTGTCATTGGAAAAAGAAGGATTGCATCATCGAGTTTTGTACACAAACATTAAAGCGAAAAATAAACAAGAAGTGGTTTACTTGAGATGATATGTGATTTTAATACAAATAACCACGAAAAATATTTCTTCATGTCGTTAAAATTAATTCTCAACCCCCTTTTGACTGTATGGAGAGCCGAGAGACTTAAATTACTCTGAAGAGCAAATATTTTAGAATAAGAATTGTTGCAAGATAGTTTATAAATACGGAACCCTAAAAAAGTAAATTGAAATCTATAAGAATAAAAAAACAAAGGGCTTTACTCATTTACCCGTATATATAGCATCCAGTACCTAAGGTAATTGAGAATTTCTCCGTCAACCTATTTTCTAATATAATTAGACCCGTTTACTAGTTGTAACAGGTCAAATTAAACGACATACAGATGAGATTTATGGTGAAGTTCTGAACCCTACAGGTGAGCGACGTGACCAATAGACAGTTCTGAGCAATTAGCTTCAAATTACCGACTGATGACAGTATTTAACCCACCTTCAGCTTCAAATTACCGACTGATGACAGTAACCCACCTTCATTGGGGTCTATTACGCGGTGCGTGGGTCGGTCGACTCGCCGCCCCCTCTGGTACCACGACGCACCGCGTGTCGATATTCTTTGACGACCGCGACCCAGCTCCTGGAAAGAGGTGTATCTTAAAAAAAAGAAGTCGTTATAATTTTATGGGCCGTGAATCCCATTATTGTATGTGTCGGAATACGGTTTTAGAAATGTCGGCACTCGTTTTATATTCATAGTAGCATTTATTACGCAGCCGAAGTCTCAAAATAAATCATTTATAAGGTAATATAATTGTGATTGAGTTCTTCGAAGTTGTGTACTGTGCGTAGGCGGAAATTCATTGTAATGCATAATAATTGTGCAGCGCCAACACTCAATGATCAACTTAGCCATTTAGATATTGAAGTGAACTTCAAAACTGCAGATAAGTATATTTTGTAACCAGTGGAACCACTCACGATTTTGTTCGAAATAACTCAAATCTCTTTTTTGATTCAGCTTAGTCGGGTAAAAATTATCCTGCTTGTGTAATGTACATCGTATGTATGTCGGACCGGGTGGTTGGCCGTGGCGTTCCCTGGGGTCGAACCAGGTCGCTAGCCAGACCACCCTGAGTTGGGTCGGACTGGGAAGGGGGACATGCTGGTGGGACCACGGGTAATAGGGGATACTAAAATCGTAGAAAGACTGTGTTTGTGAAGATTTTTCCATAAAACTAACAAAATACCTAGATTATAATCCTTTACAACAGTTTGAATTCATTTTGAGCTAGGGTTACTTTATTCGCAAGAAAACACCAGTTTCCGGAAAAAAAAGGTGCATTTTGAGGGGAGAAACGTGTTAACTACTAGCCTAGAAAAAAGGACTAAATACAAAAGTCAGATGTGACGAGCTTTAATTTTTAGCTTATCCTTCCTTAAAGTACATCACATGTAGCCTAGATTACTTCTGAAACTAGAACTCATTATCGCTGCAATATGTTAAACAAACTTTGCGGTGTTACCAAGTGTCAAAGTGGCTACGGACACTCTATGTTATGCTATGCCCATGAGATTTGAAAACTTTCCTACTCCACTGATGATCACTTTGTACTTGAGTGATGCCAAAGTATAAAGTCAGTCAAGTAGTAATTCTTCGGCCATTTAGGAGCGCGGGATAACTATTTAAGGTCAAGGAGCTGACGGTGCGATTCGTACTGGAGCACTCTTACGCATTCGCAAAACTTTGCTTGTAGGCGTTTGTTCACGACGCACACACATACAAGCCGCGCGATGTACCATTTGTAGGAAGAAAAAATACTGCCATTATACTGTGTGGCGATGCTGACACTTCTGCATAAGATAATAGCGGCTCATAATTATGATGCTGTAAATCTGAACTGTCGATCGAGACTATGACCAACATTGATGATTGATGATATCAACATTTCTAGTACATAATTTTGTATTAGTTTTAAACGGTGCGGGGAGCTAATAATTTGGTATTTATTTCGTGTCTCAATTTGAATTTTGGTTATTTGGAGAGATGTTTGATACACCATTTATTGATTAAAAGAAAATCCCATCATAAATATTACATGTAAAAAGATCCAAGTCTCACAATACAGAATCTTCTTTTGCTATAGAAGTTTTGAGATGTAATGTTAAACCAAGTCGGATATTTTAGTCGGTACCGAGGGATGTCCTCGATTTCCACCGACTTGCCTATAATTTAACCGTAAAGGATTTTTTACTTGAGAATTATAAAATGTGTTCCTCCACGGTTAAATATAATAGGCAAGGCGGTGGCCTTTTGGTGGTTTTGTGTGACTTGATAGGCTAAAAACCACAGGAACCACAGGAACTAGGCAAGCTTCAAATCCAGGATGCACAGAGCAAACGTTGGAGCAGTAAAACCAATCCAAAGACAATACACTCACACAGACGCGTAACGTGCAGTGGATCTCGCTAGAACTCGATTGCTTGCACTACACAGTTGCACTCCTCACGTTTGCCTCACAGCCAGGGGTTGGATACCGGTATTTTCTCCATCAAAAATACCGCTATTTTTTCCGTTCTTTTCGTTCTTTGGTTTATTATTTCAATTTTTAATCGGACTATGTAATAATATGAAGTCATTACTTCAATACATTATGGAGCGCTACATAAAAAGCATAAAATAATTCAAAATATATAAAAATATTTCGGGGTTTTTGCAAAATACAGGTTCCAAGCCCTGTTCACAGCAGTAAACGGGCAAATGTGTCAATATAGCCTAACAATTGAGATAATATTTAGATAATAATTTTCATTGTGGTAGAGGTGTCCAATACAAAAAGGTCTTGGATACTTTCCGTTACTTGATAAGGGTCGAACGTGTATTGTGAACTTTATTAAAATTTAATAATGTTTTATATTATAACTCACGGTTTCCAGCGGCGCAACGATTTTTTTGTTTTTATAGTCATAGTCATAGTCATTTATTCAGAGAACAATATACATTGTGTTTGAAATTTTTACACGATACACGTAATGTATACAATAAATATCAGTCGCTAATCATTTAACATCATAAATAACTCATAACATAATCAACACACAAAATAATAAAAATACAATAATAAAAAAATAAAATTCATGTCATTCTCGAATTTAGATATTACCTACTTAAGAAAAACTACAATAAGTCTCATAACAAATTATTAGAATGACAGTATTCTTCGACAGAGTAGAAACACTTCTTTAACAACAAATCCTTGAGCTTATGCTTAAAGGTGTTTACATTTAATAGTGACTTCAACTCAACGGGCAGCTTGTTGAAAAGAACAACTGCCTGGTAACCCGATGTGTGCTTCACCACTTTAAGTTTGGTGGTAATCGACTGTGGCAAGTCTTTTCTTCTTGTGTTTAAGCGTACTTGCCTCTCATCAGACGTTTCTATGTCTGCTAAATGTTTAATTAGATCCGTAAGAACTACCAAGATGTAAAGACACGGAACAGTGAGGATCTCAAACTTTGCAAAATAGTCCTTGCATGATGTTGTTTGGGGTATTCTGGCAATAGTTCTGATAGCCCTTTTTTGAGCTACAAAAGCGGTGTGTATGTTGTACTTGTAGCTATTTCCCCAGAACTTAACGCTGTAACGGAGCCTTGATTCCACCAAAGCGTAGTAGACCATTCTGAGTTGAGACAAGTTTACCTCATCCCTAAGACTTCTCAGTGCATAGCAAGCAGAACTCAGAGAATTAGCAATTGCCAGCAGTTCATGTTTCCAGTTTAGGCTTGAATCAATGTGAACACCCAGAAATTTCACTGTTTCGACTTGATGGATTGTGGCATCGTTTGAGAGAATCTGCAGTACATCCTTATTATTTGAAGTCGTTTTGAAAAGCAAGGCATTGGTTTTACTACAGTTCAGCTTGAGATTGTTGTCTTGGAACCAGGAGTGAAAAGCTGTCATAGCATCATTTACTTTGACATTAAGCTGTTGTATATTTCCGGCTGATATGATGGCATTCGTATCGTCAGCAAAGACTACCAGCTCTGTGTCCGAGAGGGTATTTTTTATATAAGGTATAAGGTCATTTGTAAAAATTATAAAAAATATAGGCCCTAATATAGATATTAAGAACAAATAACGAAAATTTTACATCACATAAAATCCACCTTCACAAAATACGAGTGAAGGGTCTTGTTAACATTGAGTAAGTAACTAGTCGATTAAATAAAAACAAAACAATATTTCTAGCAGAAACTGATTTCTAACGAAATGATGTAATTCTTCGCTAACGGCAAATATTTGCTTGTTATCAAATAACCTTAATAAATTTATCTAAAAATGTTCCAGTTAATCCATTTTATTTGCGCTAGCTCTGACTTATTAGCGTATAAACTAAAACGTAAAGATTAAGAACATTTTAGTGACTTGAGTTAGTCTTTCTAGGTACCTACTTACAGGATTTTCCAGATTTCTTGCAGAAGGTTTATATTATTTATAAAGGGAGAAATGACTTAATAACAAGGCCTCTCTTAAACCGACTTCAAAATGTATCTAAACACTTAATTGCACAAAATAAGGCGAACTTATTCCTTTAAGGGATCTCTTTCAGTTAACCGTTGAGCAGTTGAGTAATGAGACTATGAGACAAGGCGGTGGTAGACTTCGTTATTTTTTAAGTAAGTTCTCACACTGCTCAAAGACGGCTGGACTGGCCTCAGAGACAATTACGTGCGATAAATATTCCTAAATTGAACGCAGAATTTTTGGGTACATTCTCGGGGTGAAATGTTCCCTAATGCTACAGACGCATTATCAGCATTCGATAAATATTCTTGTTGACGTCTCATTCTTTTTATATAATAATTTTTTAATTTTTAATTTAATTTTAATTTTTTATTCCAGAGCCAAGCTCCATAGAATTACATTAAGACGAGACACAAATTATAAACAACAACATAGACAAATATAATTTTTCTTAAAGGGGCCCACAGACACCACGGATCACCCCGGCCCCGCGATGACAGGCTTGTGATAACGCCTCCAGCGTTCGTGAAGCGGACTCGCATCCCACTCTCTCACTGCCTGCTGTTAGCAGGGTGTTAGAGGAGGCGTAAATAGCCTTCCTGGCGTTCGCACTCCTCGTGCGCAGCAACGCGGCCCATCCCGGCGCGCGGCCATATGTCATGTATGGGTATATGTCAGAGAAAGAAACATCAACAAAAATCTTCGCTGAATCCCCGATACTGTGGCCGTATCTGGAACATTCTACTAAACGGCACATCTTAAGTCGAGTTTGACGACCGGTTTAGCCTAGTGGTTAGTGACACTGCCTAAGAAGCTGACGGTCCTGGGTTCGAATCCCGGTAAGAGCAAATATTATTTGTGTGATGGTATTTGTTTCTGAGTCTTGGATGTTTTCTATGTATTTAAGTATTTGTATTCATTAAATATATCGTCGTCTAGTATCCATAACACAAGCCTTATTGAGCTTACTATGGGACTAGTTCGATTTGTGTAAGATTGTCCCCTAATATTTTTTTATTTATTTATAAGTCATGTCGTCAGTTCGGGTTACTTTAACCTTTGGGATAACTTTGTCCACAAATGTACATAATTTGACTTTATCTTGCAATATTTTAATGTTTTACATAATATTTTTATTCATTAGAGTACGAGTGACTATTTTATCTTGATTCCATTGATGTTTAATATAAATCAGTACAAAATGTTTGTTTTGGGCAGTCAATGTATATGTCAACGGAAATGTATGTAATCCGTCATTGTACACAATTCCTAGGAAATGTATGTAATTCCTAAAATCGCCCGGAAATGTGTGAAATAAATTATATTACACAAATTTCCTGGGAAATCTATACATTTCCTAAATGGCAATCGGATATGTGTTTATCAAGCCATAATATTGATGATTATAATTACTTTTAGGTACGATTATTAGTGAAGAGTGATCACAACATACCCCCACTTATTGTCCAAGATAAAAAACCTATGACAGAGCCACAGTTTGGTACGACGACGAGCCAAGCGAGGAGGAGTGTTAGGTATCTTGCGATCGCAACATATCCCACACACTGTCCAAGATAAAAAAACTGTGACAGAGTCACAGTTAGGTACGACGACGAGCAAAGCGAGGAGGAGTGTTAGGTATCTTACGATCACAACATACCTCCAAGATAAAAAACTTTTTATACATTTCCTAATACGATATTGGAATTATATACAATTCCTAGGAAATGTATACATTTCCCAGGATGTGTGTGTAATAAATAATTTTTAAAACAATATTTTATACATTTCCTAAATAGCTTCGGAATTGTATACATTTCCTAGGATTTGTATATAATTCCTAGATTTCATACATTTCCGGTAATATATATATATATATAGTAAAATTAAACCGAAGTTACGGTAGGTATATAAGATAGAGTGCTTGACACTGTCCCAGTACTTGCCATCTTGAATGTTAAGTCATTAGCAATAAATGTGAAGCAGGGTGTCAACTACCTACTGGGCATAGCGTGTGCACTACGACGTTTATCTTAAAAGTTTGTATGGCAGACGGACAACTTTTCTCCAGTGTTTATAGCAAGATTATAAATGTGTTTTGTGTGTGTACTAACACTAGATATATAAGCCATTATATTATGTACCTACTTACTAACAACCATATGGATTTGAAGTCCGAAATAAATATGTTTGAATTTGAATTTGAATTTGATTATTTTTCATCAGCCCAGCTAGGATTTATTTCAGGAAACTCACAAAGCGAGTTACGGCCGCGGCCTTTGCCAATCCCAACATGCAAAATATCGCCTTCAAAGCTTTGTCAAATGCGGCCGATTTGTACACGTTTCATTTCCGCCTGATTGATTCTGTGAGCCTGGTTTGATTTAATAGACGCGACACGCGTCATTGACTGTACAAAATGAACTCTTACGCCAGATGAGACTTTGGAATAATGATAAACGTAAGTTAACATATATTAACAGCTATAAACAAAATTGTCTTTACTAGATTAGAGGTTGCACGCAACGTCATTTACGGAGGTGAAATAAGTTAAATCCCATCAAAAACATTACAAGTGGAAAGATGCAAGTCTCGCAACGCAGTTTACTTCTACTACAAAAATGTTTTGAGATGTAATGTTAAACCAAGTCAGAACCCCCTGGGGTTGTCCACAGAACTCGATTTCCACCGACTACGAAATACGTATACCTACCTAAAATAAAATTTTATAAACATATACCGCACACGCACAATTGCAAAAGTCTGTAGTCAGATTGTAAAGTAAGATCAAATAGGGACTAGTGAGGTTAAAAGCATACAACTTTGTATTAAAGCCCCTCGGAACAATGAAAAGGACTTAAGAAAATATCACATATTCCCTAAATATTCTTTTAGTGAGGATAGGCCACGTCGGACTCATGAGTATTAAATAGATAATAAAATAAGTAGTAAATACATAATATTAAAAGGGTAGTAATTAAAGGCACATCAAAAAAATAACCATAACCTCATAACTCATAATCTAACTGAAATACTGACTTGCACATCAAAAAATATCAAAACAAACATCAAAACATAGCTGTGATGGACATATGAATTTTTTGATGTGCAAGTCAGTATTTTTTTGCGGGGCGATTTATTATTTCTCATATTAAAATACAAAGAGACTTGTCCGACTATATTTCAAAAGTAAATGATTATTTTTTTGTCTGAAAAAGCAAATATGCAACACACAATGTGCATCGATTTTCATCGAATAAACCGTTAACGCTATAAAATGTGCCGTGAATAATGTCCTGTTCGATGAAACGCAATTTTAAGAGCTAAAACAAAACACCGAACACTCCATGTGAAAGCTTTCCACTCCACTGTTATAGCCGCTTTTGTTGACTCCCGAAGTCCTGAAACTAACCTGCAGGGTAAAAACCGAGTAGGCATTTTACCGAGAACAATGATCTAACTTTGACAACCCACAATGCCTTAAAGGTGTGGAGAATGTAAGGCATTATTGCAATACCTGCAGTACCTTTACGTAATGATAAATTATAAAGCAATCAACTGAACGTTTCCTGATGTAGGTACCTAGTTTCTTAGTTTATTGGAAAGATTGGAACAAATATTAGAGAGATTTTCTAGGTAGTAAGAACAATAAGTATTTTATATTTAGTACATGGACAGCTTTTACAAACTTACTTCACAGTTTACTACAATATCAATACAATTGTAATTAACCGCCTTTATTATTATTGTGTTAATATTCCATGTAAATTTATTATTTGTCTTCGTATAAATGGGTTTTGTTCCTAGGTACTGTTAAACATAGTACTTTTGATTGTTTCCTTTAATGTTTGTATTTTGGTTCATCGCCTCTAATAATTAATTTTTCATCACACTTGCTCGTAAAGGGTGTTATAACACGCGAGCTTATAGACCAGCTCGAGCCGATTTACCTCCCGTGGGTTATAAAAATCTATAACTCCCACGGGAGGAAAAACTGTATCAAAATCTATAACTCCCGTGGGAGTTATGAGTTTAGTTTTAAGATATAGGACCTACCCGTACGTCATTTCAGACTAAGGAGGTTTCAAATCAGCCAAGGCTAATTTCACATCTTCAAAACTTGGCTACAAAACCAATTTTAGTGTATATAAAACTTACATGGTATATTTTACTATTATTTCAGTAATTTTTGCAATTATTTTAATGCAATTAAATTAATTTACTTTAAAATTTTATTATGAAAATCGGTACAATCTGGCGGCATTGCCTGTCAAGTTTAAAAACTAAACGTAGTTCTTAGCATTATCTGTGGAAGACTATATTGAAAAAGTCACGAAAAAGTTGACAGTTGAAGTTGTCTCTTAGCGGGTGCGTTTAGTTTATTTATGTTTTATTTTTTTTCCTCGCAAATGTGATGAAAAACATTGTGTGTATCACGGGCAGTAAGGGGATTACCAACTCGAGTCATTAAAAGCCCTCCGCCTACGGCGTCGGGCTTGTAACAGACTCTCGTTAGTAATTCCCTTCTTACTACCCTCGGTGCACAATGTACTATATTTTCAAATCGTCATATTGCAAGAATCTTGAAACATGTTTCATCATAATGAAGTATATCTAAAATTAGACTTTAACCCCTCATAAAAATACGTCACACTGATAAAAATTGGAGATAGGACCCGATGATAAGTATTGACGGGGGAGAAATTCAATTTATAGGGGTTGAAATAGACTTTGATTTTTATCGTGAAAGCCATGAGAGCCACTAAGTAGCAGATAAGGATATTTTTTACGAATTATAACAAATTATGTGAATTTTGAAATCTCATTTTTTAACGCCTGACGTAAAAAGAGGGGTGTGGCACCACAGCTCTTAAACGAGTGAACCGATTTGGAAGCGGTTTTTTTTATTTATTAGATAGCAGGAGGTTTTTAGTGCTGGTTCTTAGCTATATGATTTATCAAATTCCGTTCAGCCGTTCATGAGATATTCTAATTTGAAATGAAATTAAAAGGTCCGAGATTTTTTAGCTTTGCATAGTCGGAAGCATTAGATATAGTCATCGCATTGCGTCTTATGTTCTAGGCACGGATGAAGGGAACAGTTATAGTATTTTATGCAACAGTTGTATAAGAAGGTTCAAAAAATGCGAATTGCGTGAGTTGCGATACGAGCCGCGAATGCGGCGAGTATCGCAAATAGAGACGCAATGAGCGTTTTTTGACTTAATTATACAACGTTGCATACAATACTTTTTCTACGACTAGATTTTTTAAAATATAAAATACAAACAAGCCATAACCTGCAAACAAGGCAAATATAACGTTTGACTTACAGTATAGTGTCTATGGTAAACTTTTTTTTTTAATTTTAAATTGACACGCAGTGAATATATTAAAAATACTTTTTTTTATGTTGGCATCAATGAATTTAGTTCGGAAAGTTTTGTTTTTCTTTAAAGCCCTAGGAATTTAATTGTTTGTTAAGTTGGTAGTTGTGCATTTTTATCGTAAAGTTAGAATTGAGCGCTTAATCCTTGGCCTAAGTTTAACCTAGATTTAGAAGTCTGTGGCTGCTAGCAATAACGTAAAGGGACTATAACGACACTAGTGCTGTTATGGGGAATAGAGTATATACTTCTCTGAACTCATATTATGTATGTTCTTATATTAGTGTTCGTGTGACCAAGTACGAGTAAAAGACAGATAACAGTACAGAAGTAGAAAAAAATATTAATTACAGTTAGAAAGTGATTTTAAACCCGGTGATTATTTTCTTATTGATTAAATTATTAAAGAAAGTCGTAGCAATGATATCATGTACAAAAACTAATAGCACTTCTTCTAACCTTCTATCTGCTAAATCTTTAATGGTCGTTTATTTTCATTTTTTAAATATTTGCTAAAATTAAAATTGAGGAAGCGTATAGGTAAAAAAAACTAAATCACCTGTTGCATGTGGTAGTAACCCGTCCGTATAAACAGTTTGAGGTTCTATTTTTGAAAAAGGACAAGTTCTATATAAGTTCTGTACACTACTACAGTTAATTTATTTTTTCTACTCCTGTACTTTTATCTGTCTTTTACTTGGTCACGAACGCTTATATAAGAACATACATAATATGAGTTCAGAAAAGTCTATACTCTATTCCCCATAACAGCACTAGTGTCGTTATACTCACATTACGATACTGCTAGCAGCCACAGACTTCTAAATCTAGGTTTAACTTAGGATTAAGCGCTCAATTCTAACTTTACGATAAAAATGCACAACTACCAACTTAACAAACAATTAAATTCCTACGATTTTTAAGAAAAACAAAACTTTCCGAATTAAATTCATTGATGACAACATAAAAAAAAGTATTTAAATTATCATCACTTCGTCTCATTAACCAGTATACTTCATATTAAAAAAAAGATTACCATAGACACAACTGTCAGTCAATATGTCATATTTGCCTTGTTTGGGAGCTGTTTAATTAGGTACGTATTTCTTATTTTAAAGCCTAGTCGTAGAAAAAGTATTGTATGCAACGTTGTATAATTAAGTCAAAAAACGCACATTGCGTCTCTATTTGCGATACTCGCCGCGTTCGCGGCTCGTATCGCAACTCACGCAATTCGCATTTTTTGAACCTCCTTATACAACTGTTGCATAAAATACTATTTTCTACTCCTATACTGTTATCTGTCTTTTACTTGGTCACGAACACTAATATAAGAACATACATAATATGAGTTCAGAGATGTCTATACTCTCTTCCCCATAACAGCACTAGTGTCGTTATAGTCACTTTACGTTATTGCTAGCAGCCACAGACTTCTAAATCTAGGTTAAACTTAGGTCAAGGATTAAGCGCTCAATTTTAACTTTACGGTAAAAATGCATAACTACCAACTTAACAAACAATTAAATTCCTGCGGTTTTTATGAAAAACAAAACTTTCCGAACTAAATTCATTGATGCCAACATAAAAAAAGTATTTTTAATTTAAGTATATTTTAAATTTAAAAAAACAGTTTACCATAGACACATAGGTACTGTCAGTCAAACGTCATATTTGCCTTGTTTCCAAGTTATGATTAATTTTGTATTTTATAATTTAAAACCTCGTCGTAGAAAAAGTATTTTATTCAACGTTGTATAATTAAGTCAAAAAACGCTCATTGCGTCTCTATTTGCGATACTCGCCGCATTCGCGGCTCGTATCGCTACTCACGCAATTCGCATTTTTTGAACCCACTTATACAACTGTTGCATAAAATACTATTACCTATACTTTTATATAAATACATCACACTGTCAATTTGAACACATTTTAAATAAAATTGAGCAAGGACTGCAGCTTGTCGTAAAAAATAATTGGCATCGGACTGAAGATGACGGCTCGATATGAGGACTCCCCGATGTGTGCTCAAGACGAGTGCCCCAGACGTGGAAATGCATGTAAAGTGCACGAAGGGAATACCTACTTACATCCTGCCAAGTGGACAGAGCTGTAAAATGTACAATATATAAGGTTCTAACAAATTAAGTGTAGGTACCAATATTTTAAGAGATGTTCACTTACATCCACACAATTAACTTTTTATAGAAATTAAGAAAACTTTTTATATCATATTTTTGGTTTTCATTTCCCGGACAAAATATAGTACATTGTGCACCGAGGGTAGTAAGAAGGGGATTACTAACGAGAGTCTATTAGAAGCACGACGCCGTAGGCGGAGGGCTTTTAATGACTCGAGTTTGTAATCTTCTTACTGCCCGTGATACACACAGTGTTTTTCATCACATTTGCGAGGAAAAAAAAATAAAACATAAAAATGAAATAAAATAAACGCACCCGCTAAGAGACAACTTCAACTGTCAACTTTTTCAATATAGTCTTCCACAGATAATGCTAAGAACTGCGTTTAGTTTTTAAACTTGACAGGCAATGTCGCCAGATTGTACCGATTTTTAAAATAAAATTTTAAACTAAATTAATTTAATTGCATTAAAATAATCGCAAAAACTACGGAAATAATAGTAAAATATACCATATAAGTTTTATTTTACACTAAAATTGGTTTTGTAGCCAAGTTTTGAAGATGTGAAATAGCCTTGGCTGATTCGAAACCTCCTTAGTCTGAAATGACGTACGACTTTTAAAACTAAACTCATAACTCCCGAGGGAGTTATAGATTTTCATACAGTTTTTCCTCCCGTGGGAGTTATAGATATTTGTAACCCACGGGGGGTAAATCGGCTCGAGTTGGTCTATAAGCGCGCGTGTTATAACACCCTTTACGAGCAAGTGTGATGAAAAATAAGTTAAAATTCTACCCAAACTTAATCATACTGTTAATTTAACTGAGAAGAACATTTTCTGTCAAGTGGACGTCGTTTTCTGTTAAGTGGCCAGTTCATTCATATTGAAAAGTTAGTAACCATAAGATAATCAAAGAGGTCTTAACTTAATCACTGATTATTATGTACCTCATTAACAGGGTGCTTTACGTAGCAAACTTACTTCCCTTATTTTCTCCAAAAAACATACATAATTTGTTTATTGTTTTATACATAAATAAACTTAGAAAGCCGAGTACTATCAGCCCTAACATATTGGTACCTAATTTATTAGCACCTTATAATAGAGTACTTCGTTACCGCGAAAAATGTTACAATTTATTGGAAACAAGAGCCGGATTTATGATGTAGATACAAGTAAATAATTACACTGGCACACTAGGTCAAATGTTATGTTTACGGGTGCTCTGCACTCGCGAGTCGTCTCGAAAAAGCCAGCAAAATGCATACTATCCCATTTATGTTATCTCTATTCAATTAAACATAACTCACGGGAGCATGGCATGGCATGGCATGGCACTGTGAACGTTATACTATTTGTTGTTCGATTGATCATTACACACCCAGAGGGGACACCTTTGCTCAATATTGGGACACACATATATGCTAACAAAAAAAAAACCAAACTGTCGACTAACTTAAGCAAAAAAATATGCGAGCTAAAATTTAGTCATATACTCAATTATGCTTCTTTGTCCTTGACCATTCAAGATTCAAACAGTGCACGCCCGCTATGCCATGCTCCCGTGAGTGCGTGTGTAATGATCAATCGAACAACAAATGGTAGAACGTTCACAGTATAGAACAACAACAACACATAATTTCAATGTGTAGAATTGATCAAGAAATAGAATAAACTTTTGATAGAATAACAATTAATATATTTTTCTTTACTAGAACCACGATTCGTATAATTATTATTTATTATATTCATCTGTTAACATAATACATATTTGGTATGTACTCATCATTTGCTACAGCAATAATTTGTTCGCAAGTTGTTTTTTTCTTTAAATTACCACTTTAAGCTTCACATAAAGGATACACCTATACCTAACTACAGTAGACCACTTTAAGTACTTGGGGTCAGTAATAAGCAACGATGGGAAAATCGATCGTGACGTGACTCATAGAACCACAACCGGTTAGATGAAGTGGCGTCAGCTGACTGGCGTGATGCGACAAGAAAATGCCAATCAAGGTGAAAGGCAAACTCTACAAAACTGCAATACGACCTGCACTACTATATGGTACAGAATGCTGGGCACCAACAAAACAGCATCTTCAGAAGCTACACACCACAGATATGCGCATGTTACGTTGGTCGGCTGGCGTCACTCTAAAAGATAAAGTCCGCAATATCCACATCCGCGGCAGTGTAGAGGCGCCCAGCAAAGCACATGGTCAAAGTAGCCCTTGACTTACCCACAGCGAAACGTGGGCGTGGAAGACCGCCCGCCACCTGGCTAACGACGGTCACCAAAGACCTGAAGGAGAAGGATCTGTACTCCAAAACTGCACAGTGCAGGTTGAAGTGGAAACGTCAGACAAGGAGAGCCGACCCCAGATAATGGGACAAGGTTTAGGAGGAAGAAGAAGATACAATCCTACCTTATTGCACACCAAAAGGAAATTACATTGCAAACTTATATAAAAATAGTGGTAATCAATAGGCGGTCTTACCGCTAAAGAGCGATCTCTTCCAAACAACCTTTGGGTAGCGGAGTCTATGCAAAGTTAACAAAAGTAAATGAATTATACATTTTGTTCTTATCTAATTTGATTATTCTAAGAAAGTAGTATTATAGCCCACTCCATTATATTAAATGTCCGTTATAGTAAATTATATTCTACTAAAGGTGTTTCTAATAAATAAATAATATCTCGAATGTCGATTCTATGAAAAGTTGTTTTATCATTTGAGTAGTATATCATTTGATCGTTATATGGGTTAAAAATATATTAAATATTGTTCTACAGAGTTAGACGCACCCGTCGCCTCTATTCCTCCACTCAGTCCCGACTCAGCGGAAGTTCCTGCCACCTGGGTTGAGACTTGAGATGCGTCATCAGTCGGGGTTCATTCGATAGCAGTTTTCGGTACCTATTATGAATTTAATAAAGCAAAAAAGAAACCACTGTAATATAGAATTATCATTAAGTAAGAATTATTGAGCTTATTATTCAATTCTATTTTCCGACGTACCTAAATATCCCGTTGTTAATAATAGTTATTATGTGAATGACCATGTTAGCTTAAAATCGTATATCATTACGTTCTGCTTTAACCAGTAAATCCAAATACCAGTTGGATTTGATTAAAATCCGTTGAATATGCCAATAACAGTTGGTAACTGACGCAAACTATAGTCGAGCCGACGCACGCTTATACCTACTAGATGCAATGTCGCATACTCGTTCAAATATGTAAGCCTTTTAGAGGTGCAACAATTTTTCGAACAATGAATACGTGCTTGGATAGCAGTCTATTTTGGGAAATTCGCCCAATAACGCGTTTGTAAAAGGAAATAAAATGACGTTGCAGGTACTAATGGAGCTTTTTATACACATGTATTGTTTTATACCGGGAATTCTCGGTGCTGCCATACTTAAATTTCCCGGTACTTCACGCCCTAGTTTTATACAGTGTGTAAGTATAATACGGGCGAATCTCTTAACGGTGGTTAGTATAGGACAAAGTGAAGGTAATTAGATAACATTTATTTAAAGTTGCAACAATAATTTTGTCCATACAAAATAATTCAGCCCGCAATGTAATGCAAACACACTCACGTTAAACGCTCGTTGACAGTTACGTTGACATTTCGGTACCGCCGTACCGCAACCATGTCTACAGTACATTGCTGCTGAGATTTTTAAAAAAAAATTAAAAAACCTTTTACTGCAACTTAAAAAAACCTTTTACTTCATGATTACACTAATGAATACTATGTCCGATTTAATTTATCGCCCGTATTAGACTTACACGCTGTATTGCAGCTTGTTTTTAAACAGTTTTTATAGATTGTTTGGTAATATTGGGTAAACAAATAGTAGGTCAGAATATTATGTAAAATATTATGAAAAACTCATTAAAAGATGTGACGACTTCTTTTTTTCTCATCTTGCCTGAAGACGTCCTATGCTTCTTTTCTCCACACGAGAACACGTTTACCACAACGCTTGTTGGTTTTTCGGCAAATATAACGAGCTGACTGCCATAAAAATATAAAATAAATAAATGTCGGCGGGCAATCTTACACTAATCGACCTAATCCCAAACTAAGCAAGCATTGTACTATGGGTACTAGGACGGCGATACACATACTTATATAGATAAATACATACTTAAATAGATAGAAAACATCCATGACTCGGGAACAAATACTCGTGCTCATCACACAAATATTGCCCTTACTAGGATTTGAACCCGGGACCTCTAGCTTCGTAGGCAGTATCACTAAAGCTAAACGTGTCGTCAGTTTATATATCAGTTTATATTTCATTAAATTATGACTGTCACTATGGTACTGTGACGGACCATATTGTTTCGGATATGATTCCATAATGTGGACTCTACAGAATTATGTCCTATAAGAGTGGCATGGAAGATTGGACAATAAAGGCAAACATTGCGTGTATCAGCGAGGTGTGGCCAACCAATTCATCCAACCACTCCACACGGGTCGGATTTCTCAGAAAGTGACTACACATGAATCGAAATTATTGCTCGCTTTAACTTTACCACGAAAACTAATGATACCATGCATGAATGCATCTAAGTTTAGTCATCAATCATGTTAAATACTGATAACGATTGAATAAAATATTTAGAGGTGCCTACTAAAACTTTTGCCTGCAGCTAATATTGCGTGATCTTCAGGAAGAAGATGAAAAAGGATCTTACTGGTAGATAGGTACAATAATGTTTCGACCACTTTATTCATTTGGATATTTTTGCGATACACCTAAAATGTTTTGTTACCTATATTTAAATGAGAAATGTTCGCGGTAACCGCAACAAAATTAAAAAAATATTTGAAAGTTCCCACAAAATTCAGAAACCGCCTTCATGAAATAAAATAAAAAACTGTGAGTGACTTCATGATATTTAGGTGGGAGATGTATAATGAAAACGACCTAAGGAAAGTATGTATAAACAATTATTTTCCCTACAAAGGAGTCTCTAAAGAAACGAGCAAACGGCGGACATAGCAAAGGAATATAATTGATTTAGTTGCCTGCAATTTAATATTGTAAATTAAATGCAATATTTAATTATAACATTGCTAGCTAAAGTGAATACGTGCAAGATATCAATATATTAAATGCAATTAACTTGCAAAATTTACTTCTCATAAATTGTAATTTGTAGGCAAATAATAACTAGGTTTCAAGCACGGAACGGTACAAGAATTTTTAATACACTTGCTCAAAAAGTGGTACTTTTTGTAGCTGTATACCGTGCGCAAAGTTCGATTTTGCGAACTAGTGCTTTTTATTTCCCATTTTTTTTAATTTACTGTTGTTCAAATACATACATCCAACTAATGGTCAAATACGTTCTTTGTTTTTATTACGTCAGTGGACATTGAATGAAAGTATACATTTGATACGTTTAAAATATTAAATCCACATATCGATACCTTTAGACTCAAAGGGCGTAAACGCCATTAGAACCTGCGGCGTTTACGCCCTTTGAGTCTAAAGGTATCGATATATAACGTTTGATTGTTTTTATTATAAACAATTAAACTGTTATCTAATATTAAAATAGTTTAAAAAGTATGCTTCTTGAGTATTACCAATGAGTAGTTTAGTCAGCGGTCTCGCATAATACTAGTATTATGCGAGACCCAAAAAATAAAAATTGTCACAGATAAGATAATATGGTGCAGGCTGTTCGAGTTTTATAAATGACAACTAGCTTTCCGGCACTAAAGATTACATTTTACTTGGAAATTAATGAGCTATTAAGTATTTTTTCTACTCCTGTACTGTTATCTGTCTTTTACTTGGTCACGAACACTAATATAAGAACATACATAATATGAGTTCAGAGAAGTCTATACTCTATTCCCCATAACAGCACTAGTGTCGTTATAGTCACTTTACGTTATTGCTAGCATCCACAGACTTCTAAATCTAGGTTAAACTTAGGTCAAGGATTAAGCGCTCAATTCTAACTTCACGATAAAAATTCACAACTACCAACTTAACAAACAATTAAATTCCTACGATTCATAAGAAAAACAAAACTTTCCGAATTAAATTAATTGATGCCAACATAAAAAAAAGTATTTTAATTATCGTCACATCGTGTCACCAGCCATATCAAAAATAAGTTTACCATAGACACAACTGTCATGCCGGCTGTACACACTCGGAGAGACCGGACGAGACACGCGTGACGTCCATGTATTTTATATTTTAACCTAATCGTAGAAAAAGTATTGTATGCAACGTTGTATAATTAAGTCAAAAAACGCTCATTGCGTCTCTATTTGCGATACTCGCCGCATTCGCGGCTCGTATCGCAACACACGCAATTCGCATTTTTTGAACCTTCTTATACAACTGTTGCATAAAATACTATAAATATTTATTGCTTTTTTCCATTTTTAAATGCAGTTAAATTATCTTAGAACGTTTGTCTGTTCCCAAAATAGTTTATTTTTATTTGGCTGAATGGTGACAAACGCTGCCACGTTGGAAAAAGTTCGCAATTAAAAGTAACACATTTTGTTTTATTCCCGCCATTTTCATTCATGATTGTAATTTTGTAATTATTAATTATCACGCATTAGTTTGATAACACTTTTGTGAAAAATGAGCGATTCAGACGATTTTGAAATAAATTCAACACCACGAGATATACTAGCAAAGGTGTCAAATTCATTATTTTACCAGAGAAGTCGAAGGAGGAATATCTGGCCGTCTATGAGCAATTCATTGACTGGAAACGAGAAAATCGAACGGCGTCATTCTCAGAAAATGTACTTATGGCCTACTTTCTTGAATTATCTAAGAAATATCAGGCATCTACAATGTGGTCAGGATACTCAACGTGACTCTTAATAAGTGTTCCAATTGAGTGCTCCATTTTTATGAGGCCAAAAAATAAACAAATTTGTCTCTTAATCATTCAATCATTTCATTTTCGTTGTAATTTTTCGCAAATGTATTAAAAAACGTCGTTTGATACACGTGCGGAAGTGTCATTTCCACTCGTCCCGAGTCTTGTCCCTCGCCTTACGGCTCGGGCCAAGACAACTCGGGACTCGTGAAAAATGACATACTTTCCGCACTTGTATCAAAAAGTACTATTTCATCACACTTGCTCGTAAAGGGTGTTATAACACGCGCGCTTATAGACCAACTCGAGCCGATTTACCCCCCGTGGGTTACAAATATCTATAACTCCCACGGGAGGAAAAACTGTATGAAAATCTATAACTCCCTCGGGAGTTATGAGTTTAGTTTTAAAAGTCGTACGTCATTTCAGACTAAGGAGGTTTCGAATCAGCCAAGGCTATTTCACATCTTCAAAACTTGGCTACAAAACCAATTTTAGTGTAAATAAAACTTATATGGTATATTTTACTATTATTTCCGTAGTTTTTGCGATTATTTTAATGCAATTAAATTAATGTAGTTTAAAATTTTATTTTGAAAATCGGTACAATCTGGCGACATTGCCTGTCAAGTTTAAAAACTAAACGCAGTTCTTAGCATTATCTGTGGAAGACTATATTGAAAAAGTTGACAGTTGAAGTTGTCTCTTAGCGGGTGCGTTTAGTTTATTTCATTTTTATGTTTTATTTTTTTTTCCTCGCAAATGTGATGAAAAACATTGTGTGTATCACGGGCAGTAAGAAGATTACAAACTCGAGTCATTAAAAGCCCTCCGCCTACGGCGTCGGGCTTCTTTCTAATAGACTCTCGTTAGTAATCCACTTCTTAAAGAATATGCCCATTTATATTTTTTTGCTTACCTTTTCTGCAAAATTAAAACGCTCATTTAAATACTAAAAAGATCGTCCATGGCAAATAAAGTAAGTCTGTCAAGATTTGTTTCCGAGCGTGACCATTGCTTCACGCTAAAATATTAGCTAGACTAGTAAGTATCTACACGACTTATATGGGTGTATTTTCAAAAACGTAATTTCGCTTTCATGACATATTGGCGAATACTGATAAGATTCTGCCTTATTAGAATTGGACTTTTGGTTACAATGTAGAATCAGTCAAGTTCTAACAAGTAACCAACGAATGCCAGTCCAGTGAGGAGGAATCTTTTAAATATTGGTGGCCAGAGAAATTACGCCAGCGAAAATACACCCATATATTATGTACAAACAAGACCTTAAGATCTTCGCCAGCCCTTTCTTTATGCATACGTATATCCTTTAATATTTTTGACTGAACTTCTAACCATGGCAGCCAATTTCCGGTGCTTTTTATTTCTCTCGCAGACGTTTTCCGTAGGAAGAAACGCAGCTGGCGACGGCTCGAGAAAAATATATTTTTAGAAATGATAATATATTTTATGCTACACCATGGCCATAAAGTGACTTTTTCCACACGCTGCGCGTACGGAAAAAGCCACTTTCTGGCCAAATGTAGACATAAAATGAGGTACACAACACGGGAAGTAATAAAGAAAGCTCTCGATCGCATATTTACGTCCCTCGCTTGCACTCGGGCCGCCAACATCTGCGATTTCGGCCTTTCTTTGTTTTACCACCCTAGTTATGTAATGTACTATTACATACTCGCTTATATTATACTGATAAGGTTAAAAAAATGAGTTTTACATAAATAAGAGTCAGATAAGGTTAAGGTCAGAAAGTCGGGGGTCATGATTGACCGTGATCGGGAATTCAGTGATGAGGTAGGTACAGTATTGAAAGCGTACCCCCGAGAAATGTGAATATAGGCTAAGGATAATAATTCGTCACAAAGGTAGATGCTTATTTTAAATGCCTCCTAATATGCATTTATCTGTTATCAACAATTGTACACTTTTTTTGGGGGTTTTGTTCCGTAAATAGATGGAAAAAATGGAATGATTATAACACCATAAACTATTGTCCATAAATTTAAATTATTACAACTACTCGTTAACTATTCTCGCTGTAGGTCATTTGCTTTAGAAAAAAAAATGTCAGTTAAATTACTATCTTTAGATTTTTATTCTTTTTAGTACTTTTAATGAAGATTTCTGCATTATTGTTTTAACAATATCAGATGCCATCTAGAGGCCTTGTGCGAATTTCGTACTTGTTAATGAAAACTTTCATCCCTTCTTTCAATACTTTCAGAAGTTGAATTTTTAAAAACATTTTCATATTTCCAAACCATGTACATATTTCTTAGTGCAATTTTACATCCCCCAAAGAACATTTGTTTCTTTGCATTTTGACTATCAATACTTTACTCATGGAATTGTTTTATAAGTATAAATTAGCTTTAATATTATTTTATGACTTCATTACAATTACAATATTACTTTGAAGTCGTTTTAACCGTGGGGTTAAAACGAGTTGGGTAGGTATTTCAAAAATGTTACATAGGGGACAAACTCCCGTGTTACTCTCAATTACGCTAATTGAATATTATTTGGGCAAGCGCTCTTAAATATGACAAAAACATTAATTTGAATTTTCTCTTAAAATCTTTCCTTTATTCAGCATAAGTAAATGATTTTCCGGAACATGAATGTTATTGATATTTAGCAAATTATAAAAATATTGCTCTACTATTGTGGACCACAGAAAAATATCCGGTTAAAAAAAAGCCGTTCCTTGTTCTAGCAATCGAAACAGTCCTATCTTTTCAAGGAAATTGAATACCTATTGTAAATTGCTATTTATACACCGTGGGCCCGTACAACCCGATCAATTATAACCACGTATTCCTGGTGGTATTACAAGTAAATAACGTTATATCAACATAGGTCGAATTTTATTATTTTACATTAATAGTCTTATGGAACAAAACAAATCAATAAATTCAGTCCTTCGTTATAAATATGTCCTTACTGGATGAAAAGTTATTAAAAAAGAAAAAAAGCTAAAATGGAAACGAAAGGTCAATATTTTGGCTTTGTAATCGCTTACCATCTAATACTGCGAAGGTTAATTGCTGTTTAGTTAAAGGATTTTTAAAAAAATCAGTAAAGTATCTTAGTCACATTTATTAGGGCTTGTTACACACTTGGGTGTTTTTATTTTAAAAATTATGAATATCTCGGAAACTAAGCGTTAATCGACTATACATCACATAACTTTTTTTACTTCTAATAGTTGTTAGAATCTATGGTTAAAGTTGGTCGGGTTATACGGGCCCACGGTGTATATGAAAAAAGTTTCCTATCGCCAACTAGCAATAGAATATCATAATTTATATCCTTCTGTATTCTGTGTTTTAAGCATTTGTTAGGAAACATAAAAAAGATGAGTTTAAGAAGAGAAGTAGATTTATTTGGCCTTGTTAGTAAAATAGTTTTTAGTTACGTGTCTGAACGATACTTTTAAGTCAATTCCAGTAATATATCTGAAAGTAAAAGAAATTTATTTAAGTTCCTCAACTAACTTTCCTCCACTTACCGGCAAGAATAACCCGTTGATCGCATCGCAAGCCAAAAGCACTACACCGACGTACAGCAACAGTTTCATCGTCCAAAAGTACAGCCCACTCCACTGAAAATGAGTTCGCAACTGAAAGTTGGGCAACTTATCAACCGGCGGGGACTGTAGGCGTTAGACTTGTGAATGGGGCGCGAATGTTCCAACTCCCTTTATAGGGCTAATAAATGTTACTGCGCACCCTCGACTGCGCTTGCCAACTCACTTATGATTCTTCTAATACTTTTACCTTTTTCTAACGAACTCGCAGTTTATTTAGCATGATTATTCACACGTGTTTTTGATTAAACGTCACGATTTAAACAGAAAATGCGGTGACGTAAAGACACTCAGATAATGTTCTGGTATAATTTCGAGAGCAGTGTTATCGCGAAACGAAATACAACGTATAGTAAGTTTGTAGCACGAGCGAAGTTATCAGTGCAATTATTTGCTTGGTAAATATTTTGAACATAGTTACTATAGAAGCGGACATCAATTAAATTGTATAAAGTAATTATAATAAAATAGACATTAATATTTATAAGACATAGTAATCGTTTTATGAAATAATAATGGGCTATAAATTAGATAGTTCAAGTTGTGTAATGTGGTTTACTCTAAGAGGGTTCAAACTAAAAACAAACTGTTCTCCTTGAACAGAAAAGTACCCCCCCCCCCCCCCTGCGCCTGATGAGGGAGGAAAAGTGTTTTTCTCAAACATGGCATGAAATGTTGACATTACGTGCCTAAAAATAGGCCGCAAAGTACCTCGTTTCCGGTGCGGCTTGACACTTGGCACGTAATAGAATTCCATACTTACATTTTTTTTTTAATTTCCATTCCAAATTTATTTGGGCCACAGCATCACGGCATTCAGCCATTAAAAAAACAAAAACGATTTTTGCTATATTTTGCAGTTTTATTTATTTAATTTGACATGAACATAACAAATAACACATCATAAAACATTTCCAATTATTATAAATTGCAAACTAAACCACAAGAATACTTATTTTAAATATTTCATCTAAACATTCGCGGTAAAAATGTTAACTGAAACAGCTTTTAGTTGTATAATAATATTATGGTTTCCGAACGTGACTTCACATTTGTATTGTCTATGGATATAATGTCACTAACGTCACTTTCTGATAGAAAGTTTCTGATAAAATAATATTTAGGGTAAGTAAGGATATTAGTAAGTTTATTTTTTCATTGCATATTAAAGAAAAGCACTATACATACCTCGGCAGGAAATGGGGTTGCCGGCCTCGTAACTACCTGGCCTCGCTTCGCTCGGCCAGCTATATGTACTCGGCCGGCAACTCCTTACTTCCCGGCCTCTGCAGTAATGTACTATTTTAATAGGAGGTGTGAAAAGATACTCGTAGTTAAATAATACATGTTGTCCGATCCGCCTACTATGAAGTTAAAGTAAGGGGTTAAAGTTTCTTCCCTTCCTTCCTTTGTCTGTAACCTTCGTTATAGGCAAAGTTTCAGGAATCTCCCAGTATTATATTTTAATTAAAACTTGACTATTTGAGCGTATTAACAATAATATTAATTTAGGTTATCGATCAACCATTTATTATCATTAACGAAGTTCTTAAACTCTCAAAATGATGAAATTTAGATGATTAATGAAATACCCTAATCCACACCATATGGCGTTATACAAATCACAAAATAGCGGATCTCGAGCAGAGGCGAGGAAATTGTCTCGTAGTGTGTTGATTAACTAAGAATCTGGGTGATAGGCCCTTTTCTAGTACGCCTCAGTCCTTAATGAACCTCTCAAGATCTCTACAAAAATACTATCTGTGGTATCTTTAGGTAAGAATATGAGCACTGGTATAATATAATATGTACCCATTTTATATGTAAATGGGAAGAGAAATGGTTTCTTGGTTTGTTATTCCATTTATTTACACTACTGGCCGAAACCAAAAAGATAGTTGAGACTCGTACGAGCGGAGCGTAATCACTGAGATCATTTCCGAATTCATCATTCGCTGTTCAATCGGGTCAGTTAAGACCCTTCTGACAAAAACAATAATACTGCCTCGTAATTTTTTTCAATAAACAAGAAAAGACCGAGATACTATCGCTATATTTAGATAGGTTTTCTCATCGGTCGTCCAAGGAGTCTACATACTACCTACTACCCTGGTGAAGTAATGTACAATGGTTTTATGAATTATAAAAAAAGCTTTGCCTTAAAAACGAGAAGGTGATAAATTTTTGCCCGGTACTGTATTTAAAATTTATTGCACAAAAGAAAACTTATCGCAGAAAAGGCGAACTTAATGCCATAAGGCATTCTCTACCAATCATTCATTTACGCAATAGTAATAGGCACAATCAATTGACTTTATTTATTTCATCATCAACAGTTTAAAAACGTACACTGCCAAATGTAGGCCTCCCCTAAAGAATGCCTGCCTGCCTAAAGTGCCCTCATTCAGCGAACTCTAATGAACCTCATAAACTTTTCAGTCTGCATTGTGGAGTGATGGATCAATATTTTCTCCCATACATTTTAAAAGTCATATATAATAATATAGGTTTAAGAAAAAAAAATCTTCATGAACTTTGATAATTATGACACAAAACATTATGACTTATAATTTTGTGGGAACAAGGGGGTTCCTTTCCCGGAGTATGATTAAAATTAGTTTTGTTTACGAAACCTAGTTATAAAAAATTGTACCTATCCCACAACATCTTATACCATCTAGTATGTGACATGTAAAATAACTTATATTTTTATGCCACACCTGGCCATAAAGTGGCTTTTCCGCACGCTGCGGGTACGGAAAAAGCCGCTTTCTGGCCAAGTGTAGACATAAAATGATGTACACAACACGGGAGGTAATAAAGAAAGCCCTCGATCGCATATTTACGTCCCTCGCTTGCAGCTCGGGCCGCAACCTTCTGTGATCTCGGCCTTTCTTTGTATTACCACCCTAGTTGTGTAATGTACTATTAATTTTAATACCAATAAATGATTGAATTGAATTGAATGAAAAACAAAATAGAAGCTTGGTATAAAGTAGTAAAAGAAAACTGATTGATTGCGTACAAACGTTCAAAATATAACTGCTAGATAAAATAAAACAGCTGGCAATCGATATTTATGTTTCCATCATCAACATAATATTTCGCAACAAAATGGGGTCGGCGGTAAAATATTCTTCTTTAATTAATTTGAAATATTAGCCGACGTGCAAAATTACGTTTGTAAGGTTTCTGTTAAAACCGGACTGTTGTAATAAACAAAATGGAGTCAGCGATAATATAGTACATTACATAACTAGGGTGGTAATACAAAGAAAGGCCGAGATCGCAGAAGTTTGCGGCCCGAGTTGAAAGCGAGGGACGTAAATATGCGATCGAGGGCTTTCTTTATTACCGCCCGTGTTGTGTACATCATTTTATGTCTACACTTGGCCAGAAAGCGGCTTTTTTCGTACGCGCAGCATGCGGAAAAAGTCACTTTATGGCCAGGTGTGGCATAAGATATTTTTCATTGATTAATTTGAAATATTAGCCGATGTGCAAAATTACATTTGTAAGGTTTCTGTTACAACCGGACTGTTGTAATAAATAGATATTTTTACTTTCTGTTGTACCTTTTACTATTTTATCAAAATTAATAGGTATTTTTTGAGTTATACTTACTCAAAATTATAAGCACTATGGATTCTGATTAATAAAGAAATAGTCCCAATTTTCCATACAAGTTAAATCAAGTGCATCAGTTTTGTAACGAATCATTGAACCTGTATGGAAAATGTCACAAATCCAATTCTTTTTTTGCGGACATTTATTGGCTTTGAGTAAGAAAACTCATAATTATCTAATTCTGAACAACAATAATAGGTAGGTACACCGGAAAGTGAAAATGCCTTAATAGGTAGGTACTAGGCTTTCAGTTCGTTACAGTATTATATAATGTAGTGTATAAGTGTTAGATCGCCAGGAATATAAATATGACTAAATCGGTCGTAAAATATGATTACAGTGTACTTGTAACCTTACGCTTACAATGAGATCAAATGATATAATATGCCTCTGAGTTCTTATATCAGAAGTTTATATACATACATAATTAAAGTAATTGCACTAAACTATGGTAGTACCATATATAAATACTTAAATCAGGGAAAATATACAATGGGAAGATGAAATGAGAGTTCTGGTAGAAGTTAGTATTATTTGTCAACGTAGAATACTAAAACAATATTTTTCAAGATTTTATTTTACCACTTTGTCGGTATTATTAGTTTATAGAACAGTTCCTTGTAGAGAAGGGCACTTTAAAAATATACCACAATTTTCTTGCTACAGTAAACACTTCTTACTACAAAAAACACTGGATGTATATTTGTACTTGTTTTGCCACGCTGATAGAGTTCTGATATAACTACCGAAGTAGAAACGTGCAATGTTATTGCGTGGTAGTTCAAGGTTTTTCACAGATATATCTGCACTTTAATTAACAGTATATCTTACATTTCTCATTATCTGAAAGGTACATTGGGGCCTTGCTTGTGTCTTAGACTACCGTAAACCGGGGTTACTTTGATTTGCGGGTCGACTTTGATAACAACTTCCATTCCCTACTAAAGTGTTTGTTTTAACAAGTTGAAAAACGCTTTAGTAGTTTTTTTTAAATAACCTCAATTCGACAACCTATTAAATGCGCGCGTTATCGGGGAATCTATGGGTCGGGGTGTTATTGATCACCTATACGTGGCGGAATTGATTATACCAGTTCACCAGGGCAATTATTTAATAATACCTATAACTTAACAAATTTTGATTTTTTTTGTAGACCAATACACTTACCCTACTTACTGTCTATTCTACTTTAGATTAATCGAACGCGTTACACACCGACAGCCTAGTGAGAGTGACACCGCCTATGACGTTAGAGGTCCCGGGTTCAAATTCTGGTAAGGGCAAATACAGTAGAACCCGCTTACTACGATCACGTTTAATACGATTTCCCGCATAATACGCCATTTTACGCCGGCCCCTGCAACTTGAGGCCTGTTTTCATACATTTTTTAACGGTTAATACGACTCGAGTCCCGCTTAAAACACCTTCTAAAACCGTATTATACTAATTGGTTCGCACCTACCTGCACTTAGATTGGGAAGCAATAAAGCCCGAAATAATCCATAATTGTTTCAAAAAAGCGAACGAACCGAAATTATTTGCGTAATATCGAGTTAGAAGCAGGAGAACCCACCATATTGCAGGATTTTCCTGGATATTCATCCATAGACGACAATTTTGCATCTTAGGAAGTGCGTTGAGTCGAAGACAATTATATAGGTAAAATTATGTTAAGTTACCCTGATGTTGATTTATAATCTTTTTCGTGTCTTTCATTCTAAATAAGCCAACTACACGAAATAATGCTAGTTTTTTTTTCACGTTTACTGTGATTTCCCGTTTAAGACGCTTTTTTTGCTGGGTCCCCTCACAATCGTCTTAAGCGGGTTCTACTGTATTCGTGTGATGAGCACGAGTATTTGATCCTGAGTCGTGGATGGTGTCTATCTATTTAAGTATGTATTTATCTGTATAAGTATGTTTGTATATCGTCGTCTAATACCCATCATACAAGCATTACTTATATTGGGACTATATCGATTTGTGTAAGATGTCCCGCGATATTTATTTATTATTTACAATAAAGAAGCTAATTTTTTTATGTTATTTTGTTATAAGTTTGCCATTGTGGATTGCCATTACGTTATGTTAGACAAAACTGCTAGCCATGATTAGATTAACTTAATGCAGAATTAATTATCTTTAGTCACAATAACCCTTTGTTTGATAATGTCATAATTTTAAATATAGTTCCTTCGAATGCTTCAGGTATTCATGCATTAAAATATTTAAAACTAAAATCTACACTGATGAATATAAAACGTACATATGTATTTCTCCGTGTTAAATTTCAGTGATTATGAACTGCATAACGTCGTACAGCTGTTTTGTGAAATAGCTATCCACCAGCGACATGGCCACAGCGTTTTAGTACCTAGCTAAGTAAATTAGTGTCAGAGGTTACTCTAACCAATTACCAACCAACGTGTGGTTACAAAAACAAAGCATGTTTAGGCAGGATTTCATGGTAATAGTGATGCATAGTTTGTGCGCAAGCCTTATTGAGCTTACTAAGGGGCTAGTTCGATTTGTGTAAGATTGTCCCCTAATATTTATTATTTATTTATTATTTATTTGTAATTGGTTGTGCCCTGAAATATAAATATCAATGAAATATAGAAACCCTGAAATATAGAAACATTATAACCTAATTTTAAAACGTATAACTCTCAATAGATAGGTTCGTGTTTTGCAAATATTAATTATATTTACCGCTAGACCTACTGCCCTGCCCCCATCGAAATATAATAAGAATGGAAGCGTAACTGAAGTTCAAAATCGGCCCCACGGAATAAGTACTAACGGGACGGAGCTACCACTTAGTACTAAAAAAAAAATGTAGCGGCAAATGAAATTCTCACGTCAGAAGGCTTTGTAAACAATCACAGAGTTTTGTCTTTTAAACCATATGCAACTTATCTAAAAATGAAGACTTCTCAAACTTAATACTAATATTTGTCATAAATGATTTTAGACTCACACATAGTAAATATGAAGTTGTTATCAATACCACATGATACATAAGACGTACTGATTTTAAAAAGTGGGCGCTGTGGGGCAACTTTCAACGTCAATTTTGTTAGACGTTATCGTCCCATATATTATATTTCGATGCTTGGCCCCAGTTAATGTCTCTGTTTTTATTGAAATAATTTTCTTGAAAGGTAATAAATATATCAAACGGAATAACAAAGTTACGAGACCAAGAAAGATTTAAGTCATTCAAAGAACAAGAAAGTCAAGTCAGTCAGAGACATTTAATATGAACAGACCTTCAGCTCGTCATGTAACAAAGAGGTTCATCTTAACATCAAGGCGCGCCCGCCATAGGATGTCATTTAAGGCAACGTAATAACATAAAATATAACAAGAGACCATTTCAATTTCAAAGAGTTATAGCTTCATGGATGGCTTAGCCTTAATTTAAATGAAACTGAAAATTGAGCAGCGGCGCGTCCAACCTTTATCTTAACGGGCTTGCGTAGGCTTCAATAAAAACAATGTATTCAAATTGTTTTGAAGTAACATTTTCAGAAAGTAACTCTAGTTTCCTAATCTTAGTCAAGGTAAGCAATTCTATTTACAGTATCGGCCAAAAATAAATGGCCTTCACGGTTTTGAGGCAAAACTTTTTTTTATATTTCATAAAATATTTGCACATTCATTACTGCACCAGGTAGTAGGCAGTATGTAGAGACTCCTTGGACGACCGATGAGAAAACCTACCCAAATATAGCGATTGTTTCTCAGTTTTTTCTTGTTTTTTGAAAAGTTTTATATAATGGCAGCATTATTTTATTCCTAACAGTAACAGAAAGGTGATATATTTTTGACACTCTGTGCTGTATTATGGGCACCCCATCGAAGAGCACGTTCATTCTATTCAGTTGGCTTATAAAATTATAACTCAATATGTCACTATGTTTGTTTGGGTGGAATCTTGCAACTCAATTTGGAAGCAGAGATATCTTTCAGCGATTGAGCTGAAATTTGCAAGAATATGTAAATCAGATGACAATGCAATATTATTATGACATGGAGCTGATCTGATAATGGAGCCGGCTGGTAGCCATAGTATTATCTAAATTACATAAGATAAATTCACCGTGTTTGGGTTCATTTGATTAGTTGTGACGTGCAGTTGCGATTATACAAAAAAAATCGGCAGTAAAATCTTATCTCATAAAAATATTTTTTGACAGAAAGTTTTTATATGTGTATGGGACTACTTATTGGTGATTTGGACTAGGTTTTAGTTAAGGTTTGAACTAATAGCTATGCAGTTAATAAAATATGTATTACCTACTAACACCACAGTCGTATTATCCTTTATTACAACCAAATCTAATTCTAGTAGGTAACCGTTACCTAGACGTATTTCATAATTTTCTCTGATAATATAGTTGAACTAATTAACTCTCAGGAAGGCGGAAGAGCCTTTATGCTCGTTTACCAAGTAGTATGAACCTAATTAACGTAAGTCCACCAGGATTTTAAAACACATGGAAAAGTCGGGTTTGGGGACGATGCCGGAGCGGAGTTAAGAAAATATCATTTTATTTCGTCCGTTAGTTACATTACCGAAAAATATTCGCTAGGTATTTTTTACTTTATTAAATAAATAAAAAACTGGCGAGTTGCGAGTCAGATTCGCACACGAAGGCTTCCAAACTACCGTCGAACAAAAAACGCTACAAAACAATAACATGTCTCGCAATCAATTTAAAAATAACTGGCCAAGAGCATGTCGGACCATGCTCAGTATAGGGTTCCATAGCCGTAACTATAAGGTAAAAAATACGATGTAAAAAAAGTACAACAACAAAAGAGCGTATCTTCATAGCAATTACGTCCTTTTGTTGAGAAGCGCAGTTTATCGGCAATAACTCAAAAACGATACATTCGATCTTGTTGAAAATAATTTTCGTTGAAAGTATTAATTAAGCGTTACCTTCGTGATTTTTTTCATATTTTTCGAACGCACGGTTTAGAAAATAGAGGGGGGGGGACACAATTTACACAACTTTCGGAGCGATTATTTCCAAATACATTCACTTAATCAAAAACATTACTTAGGAACCTTATAGTGTTTTTTAAAGAGCTGTGAACTATATACCACACGTTGATATTTGCTGAAAAAAAAAATTTTTACTGTCTTTAACATGTATGGAGTTGCATGTCGAATGGAACATTATTGCATAACTACGTTCATTATTACGAGAACTTGTCGGCCCCAGCGGCCATCTGTTCTACGAGCAATATAACCTGCCCATTGCCACTTAAGTTTTGCAGTTCTTCGAATGGTTCTTCTACGGATCTGTATTTCCATTCATGCGACTTTAAGGAAAATATAAATAAGGCACTAAAATAAGTGAACTTAGTACAATATTACTCATCAGAGTAGGCGATTAGAATATCAATCCTAAGGAAACGAAAAAGACAGATAGAGTTGAACCATAATGGTTCCTTTTTTACCATTTTGGTACGGAACCCTAAAAACGTGGGAAAAAATACCGTTATAATTCTAATCTAAAATGAAACTGGTACGGTCACAGAATAAGTACTAGGTATAGAAGCTTTCTCTCTCTAACATAACTCCCGTTCTGGTCCAACGACCGGACGGAACTCACCCGTATCCGACCGTCTCTCTTTATCGCGTAACGCGTACTGTCGCGTGCTCTTTTTGGTCGCTGGCTATGACCCCCCATGGGTGGCGAAATTTAATAATAATAGCGCGCAACGGAACCGCGGAGTGAGTCAGTCCTGGTACAGTTAATTAAAATATTTCTAGTAAATACTATTGCTTCGAAGACATTGAGGTTAAGTGGAGCTACCGATTTAGTTAATAAATAATATTAATTATGATTTGAAGTTCATTTTACTGCATTCGTGCCAGCAAACACATTAGTAGCGCATAAAGTAATAAAGCCCTAACTGAACAATGTATTAGTGACTAATTATCACGCCGTATATTAACCGTGTTTATTACTATGTTAATCTTACTTTTCCCGCGGGATAAACCTTGTATCTACCCGTTTTAATACCTGTTTGGGTAGTGCGTGGGTCCAAGTGGTAAGTCAATGCGGAGCGCTTATCATTCAGATTATTATTGTAATTATGTGGAAGCAGCCTAATTGTCTAAATGAAACATATTTATAATCATTGACGTGTAGCAACGGGCCCAGAGGGCGCGACTGATGGTACCAGCGTGCTGACTCACCCTCGTGTCCAAAATACCGAATACCAGATTTTTCACATTCCCGTTTCAGATCATAAAAACGAAGGTGACTCAAGAAACTAAATGATTTTGTAGACTGTATTATTTTGGAAATCTGGTATAGCTATAGCAAATCTGATACCTAAATCGAGAATCTGGTATTCTAGAAATACGGTATTTTATGAATAAAGGGGCCCTAAAAAACTGTTTTAAGTCCAACGCAACGTTTATCGGGGGCGGGAAGCATAGCTTGCGGTTGTCAGTGGATTGTCGTAAAAATGCACAGTTGCGTAGTCAAAGGCAGCAAGAATTACGCAACAAAGATATGAAAAAGGAAACATGGGATTTACTAATTTTTAGGGCCAGCGCGCGGATACCGTTAGCTGTTGTCCGGGTCCTTATATGGATACAAGCTAATTCTTATAATACACATCAAAAAACGATTTGCATGACCAAGAAAAACTCGAAAATTACTAGACTAATTTGATGCAGAGTGGTTTTGGTATTTATGAGTATTATACACTGGTACTTCGATCAGAATAAAGACCTGGCGACTTCGACTGTGTATTTACACCCGAACACAAAACCGGGTAAACGGTGCTCGAGTTATCATCGAACAAATACACAAAGATAGAATGCCGCTGCACCCCTCTATTTGACTCATAACTTCACTCACTTCGTTTGCTCAGTCAATAAAAATGTATGTGTAGCACACGGTGATACACAAGTATGTTGCATACATCGTTTAGTAAATCGCTTCAAGTCTTAAGTTTTGATGCTGACTAACCACAAATTAGCGTGAGTAGGTAAATCTTGCTCCAGTTAATGACGACATAAAGCCTTTGCAATATTATTGGCAAGCATTTACCCGCGGCTTCGCCCACGTGAATGTTACCCATTTATGTCCCAAGGGAACTCTTTACGGGGATAAAAAGTGTCCTATGTTTCAATCCAGGACTTGGTCTACCTGCATACCTAATTTCATCTTAATCCATCCAGTTGCTACCCCGTTATTTAGTAACAAACATCCAAATATCTAAACATCTTCACAAACTTTCACATTTATAATATTAGTAGGATAGTAGCATTAATAATATAGTCTATTTTAAGGTTCATTAATAGGGCTACAACGTTCCGCAATGTCGATGGTGTACGTTTTTGGCATATACCAAATAGAGGCCAAAGTTGTTCGTAATCTACCATCTCGAAATTGGCCAAAATCATTAACTATATTTAACACTAGCATTTTTCCGCGGCTTCGCCCGCGTTGTTCCCGTTATTGTCCCAAAGGAACTTTTTACCGGGATATAATGTATCCTATGTTTCAATCCAGGATTTGGTCTACTTGCATGCCAAATTTCAGCTTGGTCCATCCAGTTGTTACCCCGTTATAAGGTAACAAACATCCAAACATCTTCACAAACTTTCGCATTTATAATATTAGTGGGATGGGATGGGATGGGATTAGTGGGATATGCCTACGGCGGGAAATCTCTTTCCTGTCGTCCTCGTAAGATCATTGACGTCATCTAATGCCGAAATATTACAAATAGCACTTACAGTTACTTGTTTGCCAACAGTACAACTTGAACGCAGGTATAAAGTCTACACTGACTGCACTCCCTTTTAACTTACTTACGCACGTTTGTACCTAGAACTGGATTTTTCTCATAAATTAAGCAATCCCTGATAAAGAACAAGCTAACATACCTTTTTCTTAAAAGTTGTTACAGGTTATTATTTTACTTATACATGGTCTACACAAAAAGTGAATCTGTGGAGTAGAAGATTTTATTAACGCCACCTGTGCAAACCGCGCAAAAAAACCTTTATTGTCTTCAGCTATAACTTATTGTACTCGTACAGGTAAATACACCACATTATTCTTATTAAATTAAATTAATAAAAAAAAACAAATATTCTTTTTTGCTTGTGTAAGCAATTGCTAACTTTCATGATACATTACAATGCTTTCCTTTAACTACAGAGAAGCTTAACCACCTGGATTTTGTCATATAATATATACCCTTTTGCGTCAAAGGTTCAGAATAATTCAGGTACAAATGTTTGTAGACCGCAAACCGCTACCGGGGACAGACTTGTCACAAGGAATTCTTTATTAGGACGTGCTTTAGGATTAGGTTCTAAAGTGAAACTATGTAGCACATAAGGCCACCCATATTTTAAACGTAACTCTACTTGTAGGTTAGATTGGGTTAGTATATATTTTGTGTATGTAGGTATATTCTATGAATGCGATTATTATAATGAAAAAAAGAAACAAGGCAAGATAAAAAATATTCCTATGAAACTATCAGATAATAACTACGTAATCAAGTACCTTGGCAATTCTTCCGCTGGCCTAGAATACGTTATAGGTTGCCACAAACCCACGATATGTAATTAAAATTTAGCTGCGCTTCAAAACTTAAGGTGATTCGAGTTGGTCGGTTTTCCATACAAACATAAAGAGGGTCATTGTTTGCTTCCACGGCATCGGTTATCTTTGAAATGTGTTTTATTTTATAGCGTGATATATTTTATTTGCGTGAAATGACATTGTACTCTCAAAAATCCATTGCATTAAGGTCGAAATTTCTATTTCAGTAATAGTATTTAAATGTCAATACGTATTATTTGTCACTGCACATTACAGATAACCTCTTTGCGAAGTCATTTGCTCATCTAATTACGAATACGTGTCAGTGTCAATCGAGAAAATTTTAAAA
The DNA here is from genome assembly GCA_947034925.1 of Eudemis profundana. Classification (NCBI taxonomy): domain Eukaryota; kingdom Metazoa; phylum Arthropoda; class Insecta; order Lepidoptera; family Tortricidae; genus Eudemis; species Eudemis profundana. Next base: position 14,949,975 of record OX344801.1, read on the forward strand.
TAATTCCGAATCCAGACTCCGGAAAGTCTATTGCAAACGTCGATAATCTAAATTTCGTTATCTGCGTTCCTTTCATTCGAATATTGCAAGAGCGAGAAAGATGGACTTTCTTCGAATTTCGATTCCACGGTTGTCGTCTTTTTTTGATAGTGCCTTGACGTTCCAAATTTCAGTTCACCATGTCAACGTTGTTAATCTGTTACCTAGTTACTGACACAAAACAATGCGTGTGATATGTCAAAGTAACGTCGTACTCTAGCTAGCTCTTATGATGACAGTATGCTATACGATATAGGACCTTAGGTGGGTTGGAAATTAAATTCCTTGACTGTACCGGCCGACTCAAATCACCTTAATGCGAATAATGTAAAAACAAATTACCTTATACTTATAGAACATGTTAATTTATTAACAACTTTTAGACCCCCCCCATGTCACACTTTTTCCTTGTCTCATTTGGCTAGACCGGAGGCGGTTTTGTCAATATATGTACAGATTAAATTCATACTCATCTAGAGTAAAATTACAACGGCGGTTGCGTAGATGAAGTAAAGTGACGTATGGCCATAAACCAGAACTGCGATGGAGAAGTTAAAGAAAGTGTGGAGGAATCGCAACATAACCAAAGCCACCAAAGTCAGGCTCGTTGCGAACACTTGTTTTCCCCATTTTCCTTTACGCAGCAGAGACGTGGACAGTGCGCGAGTTGGAAAAAGGGAAGATAGACGCTCTGGAGATGTGGTGCTGGAGGAAAATGCTCGGAATATCTTGGACGGAGTTCCGTACCAACGTGTCCATACTCCAGGAGCTCAGCATTAGGCAGCGTCTGTCGGCCGTAGTACAGTCGCGCATACTGCAGTATTTTGGGCATGTCTCCAGGCGGGATAACGACTCCATAGAGCGGTTGGTTGTGCAAGGAAAAGTGGAGGCAACCAGATCGCGCGACAGGTCACCTATGCACTGGACTGATCAAGTGAAAACCGCTGTAGGAAACCGCATATCTGACTGTGCCAGACAGTCTGCCAACAGGGAGAGATGGCGGGAGATCGTGTGGAAAGGTGTGTCCTCCTCTACTACCGATGTGGACGCCTCAGTGTGATCACGACCGCTCTGCCAAAAGCGATACGACAGAGAAGAAGAAGAGAGTAAAATTAAAACTTAATTTTGCATCAGAAATAAATAAACCTACAATGAAATGCTAATAATATGCTATATAATTCAATAACTACTTTATCAGTCTAACAAACTCCTCAGTTAGTCTAAGTAAGCCTACTTCTCTTAAATTTAAACAACCAAGTACTTTTTAACACCTGTCTCAGAGAATGAAATTCTTCGGATCATTATGTCATTAAACAATACTCATTCAGTTGGCTATGACTCAATAAGTACTAAACTATTAAAATTATGTTCTCGAAAGTTAGTGATTCCTTTAACTCACTTAATTAATCTTTCCATTCTGCAAGGCATATTTCCAGATCGCCTTAAGTACTCTGTTATAAAACCTATCTTTAAAAAGGGCAATACAACAGACATGAATAATTATAGACCCATTACACTCATACCAATAATCTCAAAGATCTTCGAAAAAGTTATGGCCAAAAAAATTCATGATCTTGTTGAAAAGAAACATTTACTGTCGCCAGAACAGTAGGTATGGTTTCCAACAAGGTAAATCAACATCTTTAGCTAGTTTCTCGTTAATTAAATATGTGACCGAGTGTATTAACGAGAGGATGCCAATTGTAGCACTATTTCTAGACATGTCCAAGGCTTTCGACTTTGTTAACCATACCAATCTATTAAATAAGCTGTATGATTGTGGTATAAGGGGGAAAGCTCAGGACTGGCTCAGAAGCTATTGAACTCAGTGTAAACAATGTACAGAGATAACAAAGGTTATTGATGGCAGAAAATTATCTGCATTCTCAGAATACAGACATAATGAGCGAGGTGTACCTCAAGGGAGTATTTTAGGACCCTTGTTGTTCCTTTTATATATTAATGACCTCCCAGATGTTACTAGTTATAAATCTATATTATTTGCTGATGACACTACAATATTATTTAAATGCAGAAATGTTGACAAATTTGAAAATGATATTAATAAAACTTTAAGACACATAGTAAGTTGGATGGATAGAAATGATTTAAAAATTAATATAACTAAAACTAAAGCCATACAATTTCGAACATATAAGTCACAGAAATTAAAGTTAAATATAACTTATAATGAGGATAAGGTCGAAATAGTTGATTCCACAATGTTTCTAGGATTAACCCTTGATCAACACTGTAATTGGAAGCAACATATTGACTTAGTATGTACAAAAGTAAATCGCTTTATCTATGCACTCAATCGTCTTAAAAAAATTGCGTCTCTCAAGACAGCCTTAAATGTGTATCACGGTTATGTTGCATCAGTACTTCGATACGGGATAATAATCTGGGGTAACTCTGTAGAAATTGACAGAGCATTAAAATCCCAAAAAAAGTGCATAAGAGCTCTGACTGGTATTGGCAATAGACAATCATGTAGGCCTATGTTTGTAAAATTAAATATTCTGCCATTGCCTTGTATATATATAGCAGAAATATGTATGTTTGTAAAAAAGCACAGCCACTACTTCTCTACAATCGCTCAAACAAACCCAGATGCCAGGAGCAACCGCTTGAATAAGCTACAGGTCCCTAAATGCCACCTGACCCTATATCGCAATAACGCCTATGGAATGGCGATTAAAATATATAACAAGCTCCCTCAAATCCTCCTAGAGACGCCCTTAAATAAATTCAAAAGAGAGCTCCTAAGATTTCTAGCCAAACACAATTTCTATAGCCTAAAAGAATACCTTAGTGCTGACTATCGGAAAGAATTGTATTAAGATACTCAAACTCGACATTATTATTATAATTATGCGCTGTGATAAAAAAAATCTATTTTAATGTGATGTATTAAATAAATTATATTTTTAGATATAGCTTAAAATTTTGCATGCCTACTTTTATAAGGTAATTGACATTATTGGATGACCATACTGAGCTTACCACCGCTCAATTTAACATAATGTTATGCAAATAAATTATTTCATTATTTCAATTATTTCATTTCATTATTATTTCATTTCATTTCATTTCAATGGTAACTTGCGTTTCATTTTCATGGAATGATCCTGTCCCATACTCTTAGAGATCTCATGTAAAAATCTGTGGGTCTCTAGTGAAAAGGAGTACAGTAAACGGCCATAAAGAATGCACATCGATCTTTGGAAAGAGGCAATCGGCTAATTTCGACTTCGTATAGCGATATCTGTGTCGCACACACCATGACGTTTGTTTTGTCAGTCGTGGTTCAAATGCGAAAGAGTGCAGTCGCATATCCAAGTCAATATATATACAGAGTTGCTAAAACTTTTACAAAATTAAATTTGTACTATGGTATCTATAGGAAAAGAAGGTAAGCTGTTACTTTGCCAGTCACGCGAAATTATCTACAATATTTATAAATATGTATTTTGTAACTGAAGCCGACCAATTTAAAAACCATGAGGATGTTAATGTAAGTAATTATTTTAAGAAGGTTCAACGGAGAGTTGCAGATGCCACTGGAATTTTAAGAAGAACTTTGAATAGTTTATTAAACGAAGTCGGCGCTGGCACTGATACACATTCTGGTGGAACAAAGTTCATCTCTCCGAAAAATGGGTGACCAAAAAAACAATTTCGTTTAGATATGGACGATTTTTTTATTATGTTGTTCGAAGAACGGTGTACGATTTTCTTCTGCGTTACAAAGAACTGCCGACAGTAAAATCATTAAAAGCTAAATTATCTGTTTTACAGCTCTATATATTCCACGTGAAATCAAAACAAAACAACAATAAAGTACTTAGTTCTAAATTCAAATTCTGATGAACGATTAATCTAATAATTGATGTACATGGAAATTAGCATTCGTTTGTATTCGGAACTGCGATGATTGCCGATGTGCATTCTTTATGGCCGTTTACTGTACCTACACATCACATCACATGTTAAACCTGGTACAAAATAGTGAGACTTGAACTCCTTTGCATCTAGGTTATATGTGACTTGTACCCTTTTTCATTTTAAATACATGCACTTTGCTAAAAATACGACAAACTACTCACGCTAAGTATCGTAACATTCGTAGCCCTTTTATTAGTTTTTATTGGCAAATGTTGCTCTTATACCTTAATTAGTGTGGTTAAACACTAATGTGAATCTGAAATAAATATCCTCTCAGCAATGTTGCAATAAAACTGTTGGATATATAATAAAGAGGCTATAACATTAATGGAGACACGATTATTGAACCTTGGTAACTACAAGAAATAGTAATTAAACAGTTTGCCTGTTGGCCAATGCTGTTGATGATCATTTCAGCAGGATATCGATTTCATAAACTTTTTGTTTAATATTGGGTCAGTCAATACACTTATGCTACCGAAAATCTATGGATACTATTTTTTTTAAGATTTGAGATTATTGGCTGTTGGAAACTTAATGTTTGATTCAGCTTCAATTTGAATATCTTTATCATAATCCGGACAGGCCTTACTACTCGCATTTTTATAAGTTTCTAATAGTACATTGTGTATCAAGGGCGGTAGGTAAGGAATTACAAACGAGTGTTTGTTACAAGGCCGAGGCGAAGCCGAGGGCTTTAATAACACGAGTTTGTAATTCCTTTACCGCCCGTGGCACACACAATGTTTTTCATCACACTCGTGAGGAAATCTAATTAAAATTAACCTTACTTAACCTAAATAAAATTGTAAAACTGACAGTGACATTAGTGACATATCCATAGACAATACGCAACGTTCGGAAACCATAGCGGTACAGACCTAAAACGGTTGATTTTATAATTGCAAAATACTGAAATACACTATTGAAACATTTAATTAATGTTACAGAAATATGTGTTTACATGTATTTGCAATACCAGTTCTCTTTAAATAAATATTTCAGTGATAAAAGTTAAAAAAGTAAGTTGGCGTTTCCTTTGAACATGACAAATAAGAGTAAAACAGAACCAGCGTTTCAAATTTAAAAAGAAAACCATTACGCCCTAGGGCGTAATAGCTCATTTACGGCCCGCAAAACCTACGTGTAATGCACCATTTTCGAGCAAGTGTGATGAAAAATTTTTTGTCAGCGCCCGTTCCTTGTATTACTTTGTAGACGAGTTAAATACATGGGCATCCTATTGATCGTGTTGTGTGACAAAAGTGTCACATGTCACCTGTTCACTGTCCCGGTAAACGTGATAAGCCAAAAATGCGGATACAGGTATTGAGGTGATAAAAATGGAATCAAAAAATTTATTTTTAAAAAGTTAATTTCACCGTCATACTTTTAGGACTTGTTGATTTTAGGAAAAATACATAAAAGTATTACCATTGATGGCTCTATATGCCTGGGCTTTGATCTAGTCGAGTATCTCCAGTCCGCCATTTCAGACTATTTTTTTATTTCTTTACTTACTTACCCCGTTGGCTCAGCGACCCAAATTTAGTCTTGGCCTCCGATACGAGAGGACGCCATTTTTCTGGGTTCTGCGCTATCTCTTAGATTGCCAATTAAAAGCACGAATCTTACGGAAATCCGCCTCCACAATGTCCTTCATTATTTCTTTTATGTTATAAATCTATTATGCGTTCGAAAACCATATAAATATAATGACCACCATTATTGCAATCAGTAATGTAACCTCAGTCTGTTATGTGTGCCAGTGTTATTAAAATGTATGAATCATAATAACATCGAAATCGATGTCATTATGAAAATCTAGTTGGCCATGATTTGAAATCTAGTTGGCCATGGCGGTACAATGGCGGTCATTCTTCCAGACTCCCAAACACATCATTGAGGATTTATAATACGTATGTGTGTACATAAGTATTATAAATCCTTAAAACTTTTAAGACCTCTCATTATGTTTATGTGTCAGTTACATAAGCTACTATTATTGCACAGTAGTTTCGTTTATAATCTATTTAATGGTGTCAAATTGATAGTAACTGAAGGGAGGAAGCAACCTTAGGGTGAATAATACAAACGTGTTATAACCATGTTTATTTTACTTCATTTAAATACATTTTTCAAGAAGCATTGTAATCTACACTACAATAATTAAATCTATATAATACAGGGTCCATTTAATATATACTTAACGCTTGTAGTGCACAAACTAAGATAAGAATAAATTTCGTTTGTAGAATAATCAGCTTTTTAAAAGCAAGTATTGTTAACTTGGAAAGAAATAAAACTTTAATCAATATTTTTTGAAATTGTCACTTACATTACCATATGTATATTTTTTTAAAGAAAAAGTAAACGTAAGCTAAAATAATGGTCTAAACCGTTGGAATTTTAAGGGTGACAAAAAATCAATAAACAAATGTCTTTTTGTAAATAAAATCTGCGCAAAATACGAAAACATACTGGCAACAATTTCGTAAAGTGCGCGCACATATCCCATTACTACGTTAAGATGAAATGACAGGAGTGGGACTTTGAAAGCGAAATCCATTGTAGGGGAGTTCCAAAGCATAGTCTGCTTGAACCTCCCCTGGAGTGGTTGTAAAGTCTATTAGCGGTGTTGGTGAATCTATAACCGTGAATGAAGGTGACGCTGGAGGGCCGGGATACACTGGATACACTCTAGACTCCGATTGTTGGTCAAACTTCGGCGTATCCCTTTTCGCATTAGTTTCATCCGTGTAGGCGGCGGCTAAATGTATTCTGTCAGTTTTGATGTTTCCGTTGTCGAGATTGGACCAGCCGTTCCTCGAAAGAGGCGGGGACGTCCCGGCCATCACGGAGGGTGGAGGCCAGTTGTCTCCGCTCCGCTTCTCATAATGGTCGTAAGGGGGGTAGGAATGATAGAATCCGTAGTTCAGCGGACTTGTACCAATCTGGAACAGAACGCCTATTAACACGTTATCAAACATTGTTGGCAAACGTGCAAAAAGCCTAACGGTGTGTACTAGTAGTTAAATTATAGCGATCAGTTAAATTCAGAGAGAGTTAGGAAGTTAAATTGATTATTGAAGTGGCGTACCTTCCCCCTGTCATGAAACCCATCATAATTGTCTACCTAAAAAGGAATTGTGTTATCATGTAGAGTTAGTAAGTATTAGTATTAGTCTGTATAAACTAGTTTAAGTTGTTGAAGTTAGTAGGTTACGTTATATTCATTATTTCAATGTGCGTAAGTAATTCAATTCCTTCAGTAAAATAATATGATGTAAATATGTAATACCATATTAATCATTTTACTTAAAATAATTGTAAATAATGTCATTGTTAAGTGAACACTAAATTCTATCAATTAATCGACAAGCAGAAAATAATGATGTACCTTTTTCAATCCTTGTATCGAGGCTAATATTAAAGCCATTTTGGCTAGCAAGAGGGCCTTCCCGCCTAGGACGGCCAGGAATTGAAAACCCATGGGCACCACTACCATGCCGATGGACACGACACCAAACATCATCATCACCATCATGTGGTGGCGGCGGCGACCACGAAATTCCACTGAAACAAATAGTGGGGGGACTGGTTGAAAAATAGGATGACTTGGGCATAGTAACGCGCCTGTGTTGGCCCGGTCAGGGCGGTAAGTCAAGGAGATGCAGGTTCGAATCCTGCCGAAGACATGTAATTTCTCAATTTTTTTTCTCTTCTAATAAAATATTTAAAATTCGTTGGTTGTTGATGAAATAGTATGTGCCTAATGGTTTTTTTTTTCATTAAGGTGACTCGAGTCGGTCAATTCTCCATGCAAATAAAAAAGGGCCACATCCAGAGCATTCGCTTCCGCTGGATCATTTATCGTTGGAATGTGTTTTATTTTATAGATTATCCCGAAATGTTTTTTAGAAGCAAATTGATGAAAAACCTATTCTCGGATGTTGTTATACCGACAGGTATTAAAGTACTTCGTTTCCTTGTAAAATTAGTACCAGTGGCGTGGCGTCCGTAGAACCCGTTTTTGACCAGCTCGCCTATTTTAAAATACTTTAACACCCTTTTTCACTGCTCATTAAGAAACTGTAACCGAAATCTGATCCAGCTTGAACCATAGATGTATTTAACGTCACATCACTAATAAGTACCTACTCATACTGCATGAGTACCAAGTATGAGTGATTTAGCGGTCATCATGTTCAAATCAGGGCCTTAAATTCACTCACTAGCACAGCCTTGACTGCAAATACTTCAATAACTTTACTGGAACCGGTAATAAGAGACTGGACTAATTGACAATTAGCACCGACAACTCAATATCTATCTCGGAAATATGAAAACTATCGTTCTTTATACACTGTTTTATTTTTTACAACTCTTTAAACCCTATAAGATACTTAGTTAAGTCATATCTTTCTTTTTTACTAACAAGGAAAGGTACCCAACTGTCCGACTCCGATTTGATTCATTTTGATATATGTGATAGAGTAGTCTAAAATAGCAGACACGTATATTTTTGTTAGCTGCCCAAACTCAACCTGTTAGAAGAACTTGCTTGAATTTTTTTCCTGTAGGTAGAGGTGGGAGGGTTTAGTCACTTTTCAGTACTTTGAAGGACAATTTCTCCTAACAGGTTGACTTTGGGCAGCTAAAAAAAATACGTGTCTGCTATTTTAGACTACTCTATAACATATATCAAAATGAATCAAATCGGAGTCGGACAGTTGGGTACCTTTCCTCGTTAGTCAAAATGTAAAATGTTTGGGGTTGTCCGTGAATACGCCAATCACACTAAGGAGCGAGTATACTTATGTGCTGAGTCAACATCCTAGATTTAGTAACAAAAAACTCATGCTTATCCATCACACATACATTCACCCTCACTGGGAATTGAACCCGGGACCACGAGGGCTCCGTAAAAACTCGTAAGTAGATTCTTGAATACTGTATGTAACTGTACTGTGTGTAACTATATGGCGGTTAGTTTAATAAGAGCAAATAAGTATGTTTTATGAATTTTGCAAATTTCTATAAAACGGTACCAGTTACGAAAGCCGTTATATTTTTCCTGTAATAGGTATTTAAGTAGGATGATATTAATAATTGGTAATTATTACATATTTTTCTGTCCAGTAACTTTGAAGATAACAGGGGAATGGTATGTTTTTGAACGTTTTTCGTCCTAAATTAAAAAGTACATGATCAAGAAAAAGAATAAAAATAGTTTTGGCATCTACAAATTAAGCCCTTTCATTTGATATCCTACTTGATATAATGGCACAACTTAAAATTTTCGAGCTCCCATTTCAGCCCCCTTTAAAAAAAAGGTATAAGATTTATTTATTCTAATAGACTCGGGTTAGCGACTTTCGAAACTATTCCGAACTTCAAATCTATCGCTCATATTCAAAGCTATCGCAGCAGTAGTTCCTGAGATATCTGACTGTGATAGACGGACAGACAGACAGACAGAGTCGCACCATTAGGGTTCCTTTTTTACCATTTTGGTACGAAACCCTAAAAAGGTTGCCCCAAGACAACTTGGCAATTGGCAACGCTCCTTAGAGCAAGCGACGAGTGTCGCGTCGTCGGGACAACATGAAAGGATAAAATGCAGACTGCCCAAGGCCGAAACAAATCGAGCCTAACCAACAGAGGGTAATAGGAAAGAAAAAGGGGATAAGAAGCCAATGTTTACCCTTATCTGAAGTTTTTCCATCCTCGAAGTCAAACTTGATGACGTGGGTTCTGAGCACCTTCGCCATACGCTGCGTGGCGAGCGTGCGCCATTCTCCTTCCTCCAACTCTTTCTCCGACCATGAACTGCAATAAAAATGTATTATATACACATTTTTACACACTCCGCGCGATATGGAACAGTTTTATGACGATAAGAACATTTCAAGTCTATCTATTACCGTTACTTTCAAAAACGTAATTTCGCTGCATTGACACATTGGTGAATATTGAGAAGATGCTGCCTTATTAGAATTGAACTTTTGGTCACAATGTAGAATCAGTCAAGTTCTTACAAGTAACCAACGAATGCCAGTCTAATGAGGAGGAATCTTTTAAATATTGGTGGCCAGAGAAATTACGCCAGCGAAAATACACCCTACTAAGATATACCCTTGTGACAAACGGGCAGACGGACAGCGGAGGCTAAGCTAAAAATCAATAAATTGGATTGCGATATTTTGTTTCTGTTTTGTTTTGTTAATATTCTGAACACCACGCATATCTTATTCAACGAAATTTAATCGCGCAACGTTGTAACTTATACTTTGAATTACAGATTTGTCTACTTTATCATAATATTTTAATGATCAAAATTAACTTCTCGCAAAGAAAGACGAATTTATAAACTTCGCGATACCCGTGTGTTAAAGTTATGATCCACCTTATAATTCATTTACACGCTCTTTGAAAATATTACTCGTATATGATGTAGTATTTTTAGTCGTATAAGATAAGATACGTAACATACCTAAGGTTTTTTATTTCCAAATACGATTGGAACGAATCGACGAACGTTACTGAAGCAGCCAAATTATCTAGTTAGCAATTCGGTAGGTCAGTCTATCCATTGTTAAACTTATCTGTAAAATTAGACAGACTGATGAAGGCAAAGTAAGTAGCTTGAGTAGTAGTCTCATTGAGCAGTTTATTATACTTTTAGTGGCGAAATTCGACGAAGACATTCTTTGTAAAACATTTTAATCCTTACGTGCCCAATTTGTATTCATGGAACAAAATAACGTTAATTTAATTGCAAGACATATTCTTGCAAATAAATTAACGTTATAAGCAGCCTAAAATAAACTAATCAGAAAACCAGCAAGTGGGTGTCGGACCACGCACTATGTAGAATTCCGTAGTAATTTACCTACGCTACACTTTTAATAATTTACAAATAACGTCAATTATTCGTACTTTTGAACAAAAATTCAAATAGTAACTACTATTAACGACGGCAACGCCCCCGTAGTTAATGGTAGTTATTATGTGAATTACCATGTTAGCTTAAAATCGAAATATTCAAATCTCTTTTTATATAGTCTCTTCAAAATAATTGTAGCGAAACGTTCGTTTTATTCATATTTTTTTACCTACTTATACAATTGTACTTAAATAATGTACACGCTGGTGAAGAAAATCTGGGGACACGGCAGTGCCCCCGCCAAGTCGAGCAAAACAAAGGCACGGCCGTACCATCCTTTTCTCGAAGCCATTCAGGCCATTTTCAGCCTCCCGTAATTTTGTACTAGCTTAAGCTAGAACCCTGAAATTTCAGGAATATATAGCGCACAATAAGACTTATGTATATTCTGAATATCATTCAATTTGAACGTATAGTTTAAGAACTATTGCATGTCAAAGTTCCTTAGTTTTGTCACTGACTCACTGACTGATTTACTGACTGATTACCTGACTCACTGATCATCATAATTCTAAGGTACTTCTAGCAGACCTACAAGCTCCAAATTTAAAACATAGTTTTAGCCTATCAAGTCCTTAAAAACCGAAATATGTTGTAATTTCAGTCACAACTGCACACATAAGTTTGTAATCCTATACAAATACATGCGAATACAAATTTAACCGTGGAGGAACACATTTTATAGATCTAATAATAGGCAAGTCGGTGGAAATCGCGTTCTGTTGATACCCCCCCGGTACTGACTTGGTTTAACTTTACATCTCAAAACTTTTTTGTTGTAGGAGAACTGCGTTGTGAGACTTACATCTTTTTACATGTAATGTTTTTGATGGGATTTATTTCATAATCTTAAATAATTGTAGTTCTAGAAAACCGTTCTTACACAGTTTCCAAGTAAAACGCCTTACTTGTGCCATGCCTTACGGACTGACATACTCGTAATGAAGCGACAATGGCTCAGTTTATGCCATTTTGGTAACAGAACCCTAAAACGACACATTCGCAAAAATAAGCTGCACGTTGCGATTAGTCTGTATTACAACCATGCGCGTTAAAAAGATTCAATACTAAGGAATTAAAAGTACTAATACGTCCTTTTTGTTTCACAGCAAGATTTCGCAATCTGGCTGAAACTGGAGCGTCTGTTTTGCGCAATTTCATTCGACGCCTACTTTTGCATGACGTTGACAAATCGTACTGAGGTCGCTCACCTTTGTGATGGATCTCGGTATCTTATTGATAAATTTCAGGGTATTTAACATGTTTTTGAGAGATGTATTAATTACTTAAACCTTTATAAAAAAAAATCTGCAACAATAGCAAATTCACAATACTATAAAAATACTGGCGTTTCCTCATTTCACATGGAACCCATCCTCAGAACTGGATATGGAAAAAAAATCAATCTGAAAGTATACCTTTTCATTTTAAGAAAAGGTTTTTTCAAATCGGTTTAAAAATGATGTTAAAAATATGCAATAACGTAAAATTGTCAAAAAAAACGAGGCTCAAAAAATATTGATTGGATTGCCTTTGAATAAATAATTTCTTTACTAGTCTTGCAGGGCTATTATACACCACCGACCCCAAAGTATTTATTATATTTCATCGTATGTATGTGGATGACTTTCTAGCTAACTCTAATTCCTACTCTGCTATTATTAAGTTATGTGAATTATAAGACACTTGATCCTATCGAAAACAGACCTGTACGTCGAGCATAACTGACCGCGACTTCGTTTCTCGCGCGACAGAGCATCACCTGTCACTGTCACACGATATTGAGTGGAAAGAGATAGGTAGCATTTGTAGTGCGACAAAGAGTCGCGTGTCACAGTTGTGCTAGAGGTACTGGAATACCTAGACTTATTGGAATATACCGGGTCTGTAGAGATTATTATGTAGGAACCAATTACACGCACTCAAGTTTCTGATCTATAAATGGAACCTATTATACGAATCCGCCTAACTGAAACTCCTTGCAGGGCTAATAAACAGCATACCTATACAAAGTTCACTGTAAACGTTGCCGGATATAAGTATGACTTGTCCGGATTTACTTTGTTTTAGAATTGTATGGGACTGATATTATATAACATATTTATGTTTGGAAAGATTGATTGATTACCTACACATATTTAACCGAACGAATGAAAGATCTTCGTTTCAGCTTAGGTATACATGCTTTCGTATGTCTGTCTGTCCGGCGAATGGCTGTCTGGTTTCTTCTCAAGGTCGCATTTCTCAACCGATTTTTGTGACTTATATACGTGATACTTATATAGATATTTTTATCGATTCAGTTTTTGTTTTTTTTTTCAAAATATCGGAGCCATTACGGTTGACAGGTTCGCGAGGTCTTCAGCTCACAGTTTAATTTGCTAGTCAAATGTTATTTTGCTAAACCGCGAAAAGCTTTCTCCGCTTTTACTACATATTCGTCTAACATTGTGGGTCTGATTACTTTTATATAGTAAAATTAGAACCGCGAACCGAATAAAAATGTAATTTATGTAGAGGATTTCGTAAAAATATTTGCTCTTACCTGTAGAATCACTTAACAACTCAGTCTATTTATTTCTTAGAAGCTAAGAGTCGTTTCCTTTATAGCAAAGTGCTTTATAGAAATGATACTCATGCATTTTGTTATTACCTTTTTCTATCTACAGAAAGTATTAGCTTGCAAGAACGTTTATGAGACGACATTTATTTATAGAGACTCTGCCTTTTAGGTACCTTCAACATTGATGAAATTCAATCGTGCCTCGTTAGCTATTATTGGAAATTGTTATTGAAATCTCCGTTGATTTTAAATGCGATTTATAAATCAAATTTAGTATTATTATAATATTCGGAATATTAATTTAAGAAATAAGACAAAGCTTAAGGCTGTTGCATAGGAAAGGAATGTAACCTATCGTCGCGTAAGGTATTATAAAACCGCGATTAGAATACGATTCCGAAGTACCGTTAGCACAAAAGTACCTACAATGAATAAATATAATTATAAGTCAATCTATGATATCTTCATAGTTTAAGTACAGACACTTAATAGATAATAGATCTACAAAGCATGCTTCATCATAATTATTCACTACATATTGCAACTCTACTTGTTCCTGGTAAATACTGTATCATTTGTTTTTACAATGAATAAATATAATTATAAGTCAATCTGTGATATCTTCATAGTTTAAGTACAGACACTTAATAGATAATAGATCTACAAAGCATCATCATCATCATAATTTCAGCTAAAAGACCTCCACTGCTGGACATAGGCCTTCCCCAAGGATCTTCACGATTGTCGGCTTTGTACAAAGCATGCTTCATCATAATTATTCACTACATATTACAAATCTACTTGTTCTTGGTAAATACTGTATCATTTGTTTTATAAAAAAAATATTAAAGTTGACAGTATTTGACAAACCTGTAATTATTTTCATGTTATAGAATCGTGACCAAATCACTGTATCTGTCGAAAATAAATTTGTATATGTATAGTATACATAAGTACAATATGAATCGTGGTAAAAATTGAGGCTATAACATTAGAGGCATTAGCTTCAATCACCGAAAACGACTGGAAAAAAGAGGTGGACCACGTAAAACGTATTGAAAATGACTACTGGCCAAGAGAAAGTGTGGAAATTCCTCGTACTGAAGTACTTGTCAACATAGTAGGTACTGCAGAAACCTATTTCTATGCTGTCAAATGTGAACGTACATATTTAACACTATTTAGAACACTAATTATCTATTTTATTTTCTTTGTACCAGGTGATGATACAGACAGCTCTAAAGACGATAGTGTTATGAGGGAATAATTATTGACGGTGTTCCTGAATATAATTTTTATTATTACATTATTTCTATTTTATTTAAGTAGGTAATATAATTTATGTTTTATTTCCTAAACTTTAGAACTTTTTCGTACTGAAATAAATATTTTCATTTATCTGCACACTCTACCATTGACAATGTCATTTCATGTATTCATTCAAAATTGACATATGTGCTCGATCGTATTCTAATACCAGTTTGATAATATGTGTAATCTGATAGTGTGATATGAATAATAGAAAACTGTATTATTTTCGCAACTATACAATATACGCTTTAGATCGGCAACACGCACGTTCTATTGCTGTGACTGCTCAACATCAATCAAGCCGTATGCCTGTTTGTCACCCTAGAAGTATAAAAAACTATATTTTCACCTGGTATAGTTGTCCGGCATCACATTCCCCGTCCGGTCCACCATTTCGAACCGCACCAGGTTGACCCCTTCCGCAATGGGCACTATGTCCGTACTGAGGGACCGGTCTATTGCCCTCAGCGTCTTCCGCTTCATACAACGCACGAACTTCGGGAAGTACTCCTTGTGGTCGATCACGTCTTTTACATCCACCAGCTAATAAAAGTAAGCATATGTTGTCAATAGGGCCTCTACGTGTTGGCTTCGGCTCCGCGCACGCCACCCAAAGGCCCAGGACACTATCGTCCCGTGAACGGGCCAGACAAACGTTACACCTGTCTAGCTATCTGTATAGATATATACTTTTTTTTTCATTTTAATCTTTATAGAATTTACCCGCGGCTTCGCCCGCGTTGTTTCCGTTACTGTCCCAAAGGAACTTTTTACCGAGATATAAAGTAGGCAGGTATCCTTTGTTTCAATCCAGGCATTGGTCTCCTTGCATGCCAAATTTCAGCCCAATCCACCCAGTTGTTACCCCGTTCTTTAGTAACAAAGATCCAAACCTCCAAACATCTAATTATCCAAATATTTTCACAAACTTTCACTTGGATAATATTAGTGTGATGTGATAACCATGTAAGAAGGCTTTAAAGGTTTTTTTACACATTTAATTAAAATAAAAAAAGACGGTTTTCCAAGTACTTAATACGAAGTCGTATGTTTTTGCTTTCATTTAGGTACTTTGCACTGTAAACGCAATGACGTTAGAACTCCCTATACACTCAGAAAAAAACGACTAAATTGTGCATTTATTCCAGTAAAATTATAATACTCCAAATTATATATCACTTAATTCGAATTAAATACATAAAATCATACCAATGATTAAAAAATAGAGAACAATCAGCGTGATTGCTCTTTATTTTAATAGCCCACGTTTCACTTTACCGTTAGACCATTGTAAATACATAATTACGATATCTGGACTAATAGAATGCCTGCTTTATAGATAATCGCTTGCACATGAATGTTACAAATACAAAAGTGTTGACGCTAAGTAATCTGTGTATTCAAGCTTTGCACAACATTTTGTATTCATCGCTTATCCAAACTCCCTCAATTAAGTTTGCGCCTCTATCCCCCGAATAACGGCTAGACGTTAGCACAACTATAGGATTTGTCAGATACCCCTGGCAACAAACTCGTACCTAATTGCCTGTGGTATTAACAAGGCGTCTGTTATTCAGTAAGCCGATTATTGAAGTGCCCAGCGGAGATTAACGTATTACTCGGCAGGGACGACGGTGGAATGGACACTCGAAGAATTAATTTTGAACTATTAATATGTAAGTGATTAGCAGGGAGCGTAAGTTTCGTGCCGATGACGTAAAAATGACGTCAAGGTACATACAGCATGATTCACTTTAGGTTTTAGATTGATTTATCGTTACCGGAAATTACCGGTATCGTAAAAGCTATGAATTAATGTTATATAAATCGAGATATGTCAGCCTGTGTTATCTTATTTATAGAAACGGGATATTTGAAAAGAAATCAGAAACGGATTTTGATATAGAAGGGACCGCATGAATATAATACATTCGGATAAGTATAATATGTCAAATCGCATATTCGATTAATATTTCCAATTTTCCGTTAAAATAAAAAACCTACGACGTACCCATTTTTACTTACAAAATGTCTTCTATCATTGAAGCCAATCAATAAAAAAAGAACTAGATTATAATTAATTCATAACTTAAACGATACCGGTAATTTACGGTAACAGTAAATCAATGTACAACCTTAACTAAATCAGCCTGTATGTAGGTTGACGTCATTTGCCTGTCATCGGCACGAAACTTACGCTCCCTGGTGATTAGGTACTTATTACGTTAAGGATACTCCCAAATAACGAGTATAGATAGTCCAATCTACGAAACTTTACCTCATTACTACAACATGCGATATGGGCAGGTTAAAAGCTGCAGGTTACACCACCATTTCAGTAGGAAGTGGTGGTGCTGCTAAATATAGCAGCAGTGGCTAACAAAAAACTTATGCGAAAGCAGGTCGTTAAATTATGTGGCATATTTTTTTTTCAAGAGCAGTAAAAATAACGTGCTTAGTGCATATCGTGTATCTAGTCAGCATTGTGGATGTGGGCGTCAAACCACTGCAATTTAGTATCAAAACAGCTTGCCATAAAAAAATAAACATGCGAGTCTCTTGCGGCGCTTTTTTTCACCAAGTTATATCTTCCAACGTCTCAGATTTATGAACGAGCCTTTGAATCCTACTTGCACTATAAATATTTGCGTTTAAGTTGGCTAGCAGAAGACAGCTTACCCAGATCAAGTCATACTCGCTAGTCAATTCACATATTCATGAGTGAATTGGCTATTAATAAACCGATGATCTACATTTTTGGTCTCTTAGTCGTTTAACATCAAATGCTACTGAGGTCAATCGCAGGTCAGTTAAAAAAAGTCTAGCTAGGTACCACAGCTAGATCGTATCCACAACGTGGCCACACAGTTTGGAGCTATTTTTGGAGGTTTGCACGTGTACAGTCAGCATCAAAAGCTCTGTAACATCCAAAGGGCAATTTAGGGTTCAGTCTAATTTTGTCATGCAATACACAATCTATGAAACGACTATTGTAAGGTGAACCCTAAATGGCTCAACAATTAAAGTCCGTGAGTGTACATGGCGCTTTGGATGTTATATTACGATGTGTTTGCATGACTATTTGATGCTGACTGTGCGTGTTAATCGACTGCAAGGATGTAACGTACTTTTTTGGAGCAGTCTCTCCATAGAATTCTGACAACGTCAGCACCCTCAAGCCACATGTCTGCGATGAAATGGCTATAATTTGCATCGGGATCTTCCGGTTTCTGCGCATGGCTTTTCAAGAACAACGAAATCAACGCCACCGTCAATACCAACTTCGTCGTCGCACTCATGTTGTTTCCTTTACATTAAATCGATGCTATTTACATTTCCATAATGCCATGGCTTCGGAAACTTGTGGTATACTAGTGGCTCTTTCTGTAATGAAAAAAATATGTAAGTAGATTGATGCAGTTTCATTCTTTGGGTACTAGTACTATTCACTCAATGGCAAAAGTCAAAAGACTTGTTATAGTTAGTTTCCCGTAATGTTACGCGTGCGTACGTCTACCGCGTAGTTGTTATTATAATGACCACAAGAAAACCTGCCAAGTGCGAGTCGGATTTGCACACAAAAGGTTCCGTACCACCGTTGATCAAAAATGCCAAGAAACACGTTCTGTGTAAAATTTAAGTCTATTACGGTTCGACAATTATAGTCCTGTGACAGACGGACAGCGGAGTCTTATCTCAGTAATACTGCCGTGCTAGCGAGAAATTACAGTCTAGAAGTATATGAAATGTCATCCTTACTCCAATCGAATATGGTTGACATTTCCTATACCTCTAGACTCCCGTTGACACCCTCTGGATACGAAGCCGTAAAAAAGTGTCCATTACCTACTTATTAGTGTACGTTATTTTTGTAACAACCCCATTTATTATGGTTCCGGTATGGTATTTCGTGACATACAATGAATTTGGTAATTTGGCAACTGGTTATTAACGTGGAATAGGTAGAAAACATTAATTTGAGTGAACACAACACTTAGGTGAAAATTGGCTAATTGGATGTCCAAGAACTGAACTAATAAAATAATTGAAGCTTGTAAACTTCACTACCTAGGTATAACATTATATGTAAATATTTATACTCTTAAATATAAGTAATATTTGAGACTATTCATTATTTTACTGCAAGAATATTGACAAGATATTTTCTTCGTGTTACGATATAACCCACCAAGTTTCTTAACATTGTTGAAGAGGGTTAATAATACATTGCCACATTGGTTTAGACATTAAATCTAACTTTTAGTAAGTTCAAGGCGTAATATTTGATTAAAACCTACTACTGTACTGTAAAGTACTGTAAAGCCACAAACACATTTTTAGAAAATAAAATTTTAATCACCCAAAATAAATTTTGTAGGTGTGCCGTTTTAGACGTCACATGACATGTTGTTCAACCAAACTGATGTTGTTAAGTGAATAGCTACTTAACTAGCTTTTTATTTGTATGGTGGACCGGGCGGTTCAAATCATCTTAAGACAATAATATGCACTTTATTTAACCCTTTGGTGACACAAATTACATAATAGTACACTACACAACTAGGGTGGTAATACGAGGAAAGGCCGATATCGCAGAACTTTGCGGCCCGAGCTGCAAGCGAGGGACGTAAATATGCGATCGAGGACTTTTTTTATTACCTCCCGTGTTGAGTACATTATTTTTTGTCTACACTTGGCCAGAAAGCGGCTTATTCCGTACGCGCAGCGTGCGGAAAAAGCCACTTTATGGCCAGGTGTGGCATAAATATAATAAAATGGTCAAAATTTCATGGTTGGTCGCGCAACGCGCAAAAACTACCCATGCTATTTAGTATAAAGGTACATTATGATCCCGGTTAACGCATGGATACATTTTATCCGAATTATTTCACATGCGCAGCAAGCGCTCACAGCGGCAGGTTCACTAGCAAACTCTAAAAGCTCACAATGTTCAGTCTTATTATTACAAAGCTAAATGTCTACTCAAGCAACCAAGCCTCGAGCAGAGTTATCATGGCCGTTGCAATACGATCGAAACGCCAACATAAATAGAAGATGTTTTACGCGATTAACTCAAACTCTATCGGCTCCAACTAATTTACATTTTACTCGAAGAGAAC
The DNA here is from genome assembly GCA_947034925.1 of Eudemis profundana. NCBI lineage: Eukaryota > Metazoa > Arthropoda > Insecta > Lepidoptera > Tortricidae > Eudemis > Eudemis profundana. The sequence continues at coordinate 14,969,905 of OX344801.1, forward strand.
TTACCAAAACCAACTAAAGCTGGCTCAAACTAATGTTGTATTTTAGAACGTTCACGGTACAAGGAGCACTGTTTAAACAACTGGGATGTCCGTCTGCTGTCAAGGTCACATTAAGAATGGAAAATGTCACTTGGCCCCCTTATGTTATATTAACGGTGGAAAGCGATTTTCTACGTAACCACCAACCAAATCATGTTAATGAATGGTCACGCGCAGCTTAGTGCACCCATGTCCATGACGACGTCCGATATGTAATTGTAGTATTTTTTCATTCAGAAAATATTGATACCTTCGCCATTCACGAATGACTGGTTTCATTATACAAACTAGGTTACGACGTATTGGTTTTTCTAGGTGAAATGAAATTACTATATATGTCAATCAATCAAGATCCTGAATAAAATTTGCATTAATATTATTTTCTGTTTGCCTATTTTTGCTACAATAAACGCGCCTTATGCTTGTCATTGCCAGTCAGGTAGAAGGATATATTTTGTAATAATTCTAATACGTTTTTGTCTGTTTGGGTCTAACTCTCTTCATTACCTACTTCCAAAAGTTATATCTAGTAATATCATATTTAGCATACCACGAAGATTCATTCCTGAGTCATGGATGTTTTCTATGTATTTATGCAAGTATATAAGTTTGTATATCATCGTCTAGTACCCATAGTTGGTACAATCATTGCTTAGTTTTGGATTAGGTCGATTTGCGTAAGATTGTCCCCCGATATTTATTTATTTATTAATTAAGTAACATAAACAAAAGCGGTTGGGTGCAAAAAGCTGAGGACTGGGTACGGTGGCGTAGACTAGGAAAAGCCTGCTTTACCTAGGTTCCCCCAAAATAATTACCTACACCACGAACAGTCGCATGTTTTTTGTCTGCATCGACTTCCGGCGACACTTACCAGATCGTCAGGTCATCAAGTGGGAACCCGACCAACACCGTCTTGCAGTACCAGTTCCAGTTAGATTCTCGAATGGAGACCTTGACCATTCGAGAACCTTTACGTCCCGTGGGTTCTTTGATCCGTCCTGCAATCAGTTTTAATTCCAATACCTACCTCGATCCCCTATCACACGTTGTAGGCGTTACCCGTCAAACATTTTCACTAAGTACCTATTCACTGACCAACCGCCCGATTCACACCTTTGTCATGTAAATCACCTTCGCACCTGGAATAGATTAAACCTTTACTTTGTATTTAAAAATATCTTGGGCCATAATGAATTGGCATCGTAAAAAAATCCCGGGTCTTTTTCAGCGCTTTGACCTTTAAATCTTTAATGCTATTTTCCGTTTAGCAATTTGATAAAAAATATGTACCTATTCTTATTTATGTACCTTTTTAGATATCTTGTTTCAATAGAAGCAAAAACGTGAAAATGCATCAAAGATAAATTTTTATACTTCTAAGTATTTCCTAATAATGCTCATTGCTACCGCGTCATTAATACCGCTCGACGACTTCGCTGCGTGAATATTTGACTTTTTATATAAAACTGTATCAGCTGTTTCAACCCCATTACGAATTGAATTTCGAATAGTGCGCCTCTACGACCCCTTCTATATATTTATCAGCCACTGACGTCCACTGCTGGAAATCGGCTTCCCCCATAGATCGCCACAGAGAGCGGTCCTGTGCAAATCTCATCCACCACCCCGTTACTCTCACCCCTCCCATATTTTTCAAATTTCATCCCACTATCTACAATGATTTAGGGTGTTCGTTGTCTGTTAGTATCAGTCTACCTAAGTCGCGGAACGAACACACCAAACCTACATTATATAAAGTAAATAATGTATTCCAATCATAATTAATAACACAGCGGTGTGTAACGTCAATTCTAGTGTCACTTTCAGGCACAAGCAAGCAGAATTGTGTTGACGTGTCACCCAAGCTAGAAATATCAATCTATTAACTAATGGATCTGACGCATACCGTGCATTAGCGTTCTGTATGTTAACATACAACTTCGTATAGGTATTTCGTTACTACAAGTATTATAACTTGACCATTGACTAGTTCAAACTAGTAATAAAATTTAATAATCTAGGATTGAAATATGGCGGTCCGTCCGACTTTGACCTGGCCTCCAATTGCGAACTATTATAACTACGTCACGGGTCAAATTATTATAGAGACGAGCTTGACAGCGTCATTTTGAATAAACCTACTGCTCACTCAACATTACAAAACGGTAAACTAGTATCATTCGATTTATACCAACGTCAGTTGAATAGAAGTACGTATGGAATCATGATAACCAAAAGATGAATCCATATTGGCTTGCATAATTTGTTTACGTCATAATGTTATGTTTGTCGTAATGCATCATTTGTCATAATTTATTATTATTATTTTACTTATCAGAATTGTTATAACACAAACCTAACCTAATGGGTTCTACAGAATGATATTTTCAAAAATCCTGAAAACTTAACGGTATCGAAGGGAAAACATTATGACAAACAATAGAAACGTACATAACTATGTTATGTAACTAACACTTACATTAGTATTGCTTTTGTTTTATTATGCATTAATCACATTGATGGTTTGCTCAATAAGCGGAATCCATTACTAAAAACATAAGTAACTGCTTAATTGATTATCTCTATACCTACTTACATAAAATAATTATGATCTCATTTTAAAAGGATAAGCATGTCAATGCACATTAATATAGCAAGATTAATGTGAAACTTTACAATACAATACGAAATATCTGAATAGTCATTTCATTTGATTTAAATTGTAACTAAAAAAGTCAGCAGTAAAGAAGCAGTTAAATAGTCAGCAGCAACTTGTATATTAAAATAACTTGCTCTATTTTTTTGTCCCTGACTATGTACCTAAATCACTATCAAAACTCGGTCCCACCCTAACCAATTACTTTCACAGTCTTTTTTATTTAAATTATAGTTTAAAAAAAAGCTCATCTTGAAGGTTGAGTCTAAATGTTGTGATTTTAAATCATCCAGAGCAGTGGTTCCTAACCTTTATTATCATATCACCCACATTCTCATGGAGTTTGTATTATTAACCCTCCAAAACAATATGTATTATAAGCTTATAAGAAACTGCTCAAAGTAAAACGGCTTAACATTCATGCGTATTACCCCTGAGAAAACTTCGTTTTACCCCTGGAGGGGTAATTAACTAATTACCCCCAGGTTCGGAACCACTGATGCAGAGGCAACCTAGGCGTTGCAATTTTCTTCGATTTTTTGATTGGATATTCTGCAATTAGTGCGATACAAATATTAGAAATTAAAATTACTGAAAAACATTACCTATTTCAACATGTTTAGGTAAATAAAATGTGCGTGATACTAGAATCATTCGACTATTATTGCAAACTTTCTTTTTAATAGATCATTTATTTTAGACTTTGTTGCACAATACAGGGAAGTAGAACGTCAAACTTAATGCCATAAGGTATTCTATACCAGCTAACCGCTGGGCCAAACTGAAATATTAAATTGGTGCATGAACGTGTTTTGTTGTTGTGTAAAATGTTATGTTTTGTGCTTAGCTGTAGTAGTGGGGTCAGATCAGGCCCCCAACATTCCAACAAGCCATATCACCAAGCAACGAGGACAGAGACCAGTGGCACTATAGAACCCAATTTCTACCGGCTTGGCTTAATAGCTATTAATGGTACATATTGATGTCGTGTCGTTAAATTGATTTTTACCCCGTTTACGTTTGTTTTAAGAACTGGGTAACTCGAGTCACCTTAAGGTATTTGGGCACTTTCTGTTACTGTTTTTAAGGTGATTTGAGTCGGTCGGTTTTTCATACAAACATAAAGAGGGTCATTATTTGGTTCCACGGCATCAATTAGATTTAAAGTGTGTTTTATTTTATAGAATTAACATGAGAACTCTCAAAGTCAAAAAATATAAAAGTTTAGCGAAAACGTTTAGTTTTAAATGAAACTAATAGATGTTTTTGCAGGTCCAGTTTTTTAAGACTTCTTACGTCATTTCGCGCAAGCAAAATGAATCAAGCTATGACATAAAACGCATCTTAAACATAATTGATGTCGTCAAAGCAAACGATGACCCTCTTTACGTTTGTATAGAAAACCGACCGAATCGAATCACCGTAAAGAAAAATTAAGCCAAGTATGCCGATGGATAAATTTGTCGTCGGTCCTATATTTAACCGTAAGTACCTAATAGTGGCGTGGCGTAAAATACATCAGTGGTGCAGATTTAGCGTACATTTTCCTTAAGAGCTCTAGAATAACTTATCTATAGGGTAATATATAAAACGATATGTCTTAGTGGGAACTGTTGAGGAGTTAGATGCATGTTAATCTTAAAATCTATACCATAGTGTTTTGTATGTACGTCTATCTCTGTTTGTTCTCCAAATAAATAAATAAATAAATAAATAAGGTGGTCAAAGTAGGAATAAGAATCGAGAATAGGAGGAATAGGAACCGAGTTGTTTGGACGCCACGCCACTGGTACCTAATTAATGTACAGTACCTACTTATCGCTAACTTGATTCAGCGAATTAAAAGAAGCAATTAAGCCTCAAGAAATGTTTTAATTGTTGCATCGAAACAATGGCATGAAAACATCCACCTACTTGTTTTAACACTTACCAAGCATTTAGGTGTTAGGTACTTGAATTTGAGCAGTCAGCAAAAGGTTTATTGCCTCATTTGCTTCAGTCACACTGTACGTGTCTCAAAAGGATGACAGACCTCCTTGTGTTTTTTTTATAAATAAAGACAGTGACATGGAAAAATATTCGGTGCTCGGTTCGTGAAAGTGCAAAGTATCTTTTTTTACAAGCGTTGACATAAAAAGAACGGTAAGTTGTTTTGATTGCTTAGGTATTCGTAAAGGATTCAGAAATTATCAACTTGATATATTACTACATATAAAGAAATCAAAGTACATAGAAAAATTAAATGGCACCCACCTGTGTCGAGACCGGAATTGGGGTGCTCCGGTGGACGAGTGGTTGAGTCGCTGGGCCGGAAATCCAGAGGTACCGGGTTCGATCCCCGGTCTGGACACAGGTGAGTGCCATTTAATTTTTCTATGTTTGACGACCGCTTTAGCTTAGTTGGTAGTGACCCTGCCTACGAAGCGAGAGGTCCTGGGTTCGAATCCCGGTAAGGGCATTTATTTGTGTGATGAGCACGAATATTTGTTCCTGAGTCATGGATGTTTTCTATGTATTTAAGTATTTGTATCTATTAAATATATCGTCGTCTAGTATCCATAACACAAGCCTTATTGAGCTTACTATGGGGCTAGTTCGATTTGTGTAAGATTGTCCCCTAATATTTATTTATTTATTTTATTTATTTATGTACTTTGATTTCTTGTATTTATATATGTAACATAAAATGTGATGTAATTTACCTGCATTAAAAAACCAATGAAGATATTGCTGTTTTTAATAATGTATGTCAGATCCAGAGGTGCCAGCTTGTCACGTGTAACAGTTTTAGAACTGACTGTACAGAGTGCAGTATTTGACTTTAAATCTGGTTTCCATATCGATTTACTATTAACCGTAACTATAGACTAACATAAACTCTTGCAAATCTTAAACAAGATCGAGTCAGAAATTTAAACGGTATAACTAAAAACTCGAATGAAATGGTCAGCTCAATTAAAAAAAACCTGCACCATAGTACAGGTTGATTCATAAGAGCTGACTGTACCTCTAGCACAACTGTAACAGGCAACTCCTTGTCGCGCGACAAACACAACCTATCTCTTTCCACCCAATATAGTGTGACAGTGACAGTTTATGCTCTGTCGCGCGACAAGCAAAGTCCCGGCCTTGTGCTAGACAGGCTGGTGCGGATTTAGTATGATCATATGACAAAATCCGCGCCAGCTCTTACGAATCGACCTGCAACTGCCGTGCCACTTAATTTATAGTGACATTGGACGGTTATGTTTATTGTTCAGTGTTAAAGCTTCATATAGAAACCTTTCCATATACAAAGTGTTTCATTGAACTTAATACAACTCATGATTTTTCAACTTTTCTGCCTGGTGCTAAAACTCTGTGCTAGGTCTCGTGTTGTTAAAGTCATCTTAATTAATTAATATCACTGTTTTAATTATTCATTTTTTTTAGTCTCATCGTGGTTAGTGGTTACCCTACTTAGCGTTAAGAGAAAAAAGTCTGAATCTAATTTTGTAGTGAAAACTTACCTGTTCGCTTATCTAGGTCGATAATTTATGAATAAAATGCATGCATGCATACTAGTACTTACCACGGGCGGTAATAAAGAAAGTCTCAGATCGCATATTTATCGCCCTTGCCTCCGGCTCGGGCGTCAAATACCTGCGGTCTGAGACATTCTTTGTTTTACTACCCTAGCTAAAATATACTATTTGTATACAGCGTGATTTAGTTAGCGTTTTCTATACCCATATATGCCTATACATAAAATAAAATACCATTTTGAACTACCTAAGTCAATAAAACGTGGATGTAACACTATAAATAATGTTCGCAACAGCTTTCAATGTCAGACCTTAATCTAATAAGTATGAAACGAGACAAGAAGTATTGCCGCTATAGGGCACTAGGCACAGCCTTCGAGATGGAAATTTATTATACCTTTCACATCCTAACATTCTATCAATATAGCCGATCATGTCCGTTTCGGCCTCCTGTATCATCAAATTATAGACGACAGCATTGCCGAAATATATGGAAGTAATTAAATTGAAACTCCTTTACCTGTGCATGATCGGTATATTCTTCATATCTAAGTACTTAATTTATGTACACTGGACGGCAAATAAATACTTTTCGACGATAATGGATACAACCGTGTGGAACGCGGAACGAGTGAATGGGCATTTTTATTTTAAAATGTACGGTTAGGCGAAACTTAAGCTATGTTTAAATTCCGTCTAACCTATCAGTTGGTGACGAAATATATGGATTTAGACACTAATCGTCAGTTTCGTGACGACCTGTTAACTGTCAGTTAAGACGACACATTAAATACAATAGCAAAAGTAAATATAGATATGTTAATAAGGAACATTATTTTCAATTCAGGAGAACTTCCGCTGGAAATACGTACTAATGTATATTTTATTCTCCACTAGTATTTTCCCGCGGCTTCGCTCGCGTTGTTCCCGTTATTGTCCCAAAGGAACTCTTTACCGGGATATAAAGTATCCTACATTTCAATCCAGGACTTGGTCTAATTACATGCTAAATTTCAGCTTGATCCATCTAGTTGCTACCTCGTTATTAGGTAATAAACATCCAAACATCTAAACACCCAAACATCTTCACAAACTTTCACATTTATAATATTAGTGGGGTTAACCGATACGTTCTTACCTATAATACAAAAAATAAATCGCAATTTAAAAAGCTAAATAGCCGTAAATACCTTATTTATAGATCTCTGTATTTGTTTTAGACATCAAAAATTAAGATGGAAGGGAATGATATTTAATTCCAGTTTTGATTATTTCTTTGAAAGGTCTCTTCAAATTCAAAGATCAAAGAAATTAGGTATACATCCAATTGTCTAAGTACGTCCTACTGCTGGGCACAAAACTTTTTGTCATTGGTTCGAGCTGTTAGACATATACGTATTACATTCCTTTTTACAGACACTTTTCAAAATAAATTTATATTTAGATTAAAGCCGTATCCGCTACCGCCGTGGGTAGTGGTAACACCCAAGCGAAGGATTAAGTAGGGGCGCATATTACTTTACCTTTATCTAGCTCAATTATATTTGTTTATGTTGCTGTTGTTTTTGTCTTGCGTAATCTTAGTATACTTAATTCTATGGAACTTGTTCTGGATTAAATTATTTTCATTTCATTTCATTGCCGCTACCCACGGGGGTAGCGGATACCGCTTTAATCTGAATAGGCCTTAATTATAATATTTTTATTTGTTTTCAGATGTCAAACGGTAATTTAAAATCCGAAAGGACTTTTGAACAGTTAGGGCTGCCACCGATGGAACTGGCGGAGTCTATTGCAATCCGTAAGTTAAAATGTATATCCGTTATAGAACTCGCTAAAGTAAAATTTTACTGTGGTATTATGATTGCATGCGGATTTCATGATAAATAGTTTTGCATCTATTAAAATACAGATACCGAACTAAAAATAAAGGACCAGTAAGAGTTAACCACAACCGCAACCTAATTTCCATATTGCTTGATTCAATATTTTTTTTATTATGCTAAATTAACCTTTGTATTTTTGTTACTTATACTTAACTGTTGCCGGCACACATAAATAAATAAAATTCTGTTCAATATTTACAGGTCGGGATGCAAATTCAATGCAAAAGTGTGTTTGCTCTTTCATAATGAAACTAATCGGTTTAGTATTCATAGTATTTTTTGCTGTAGGCGCTTACATTATCATAGTACGAATACTGCAATATACAGGTAAGCTTACAAAGAAGATATTATTTTCTGTATAATATATTTTTTTTTCTGTGTTCACTTACTATACTTACTCTTTTTTTCTTTATTGCCTTATAGAAAACAACCGCAGCACTGAAATAGTCATCGTATCTAACCGAAAAACATCAAACATCACTGTCGATCAAAACGATGTTGAAATTTATATTAGGCTAAAAAATAATACAACAAAACCCATTACAAAGCGTAGAAGACGAAATGTTGTTAATGATAACGAACCCAGGTTTAACTTGAAAGAGTTCGACGAAGTCCAATTTAACAAGGCAAAAGATGTCATTACAAAATACGACACTATCTGTAATAAAGATAATGAAAATGACATTTGCAGGGATCTTGTTTTGAAACTGAAATCAATAACCAACGAAAACGACCGCACACTTGATTTGGACAACGTTGGTGGTATTGAGGATGATTCAGAAAAAACCACAAAAGAGGTTACAAAGCGGGAAACGCATCCTACAACATTTAAAATTACCAAACAAAGGTCGACACCAAACATTCCTATGGAAAAGAAAATCATTGGAGGACGTACTAATGGTTTTGACCTTCCTGCGACTGCTTTTCTTCCACAGACACATCAAAAATTAGCACCACCACCATTAACTTTGTTTACAGATCTATTGAAAAATCATCCTCAACCTCTAAGTACGTATTTTTTTATTGTCTGTTTATTGATATTATGAATTTCTTTATTCTTTTTTTAATTGTTACTATAATTTAGCAGGAGACTATGACATGGCGCATCATCCACCACTCTTTAATACACATCAACCATCTAGAATCAGGTACTAATTAAAACAAATGTAAATAATCAAATCTGGTCCAATTTGTGTTAAACAATTTAAACATCTATTCCAGCTTTGTTCAAGCGCCACATGAATCGTCTTTTACTGAAAACCAAGATATCAAAACGCGAAGGGATGATGTGCATCCACAAGATGTCGATATAGTGTGGAACTTTTTTACACGTCGGTAAGTCTTTTAATATTAATTTCAATCCATGCTCATAATCTCAATATCAGCCTATAATTTGCGTAATTTGACGATCTAGATTCGTAATCATAAGTATAATTGCTGGTTGTTATAATTATCAATGGCATATTTTATATTTTGTTCTCCAATTTCGACGAGTTGATACAACATATCTACTCAAGTGATCATAGGTACCTATAATGGTCCCGACATGGCATATTGTAGGATACACTACTCGTACGTTTAATCTGACTTCGAATTTATTGTGGCACTTGAAATTTTGATGACATTATATTTCAGACCAGATTCTAGTCCATCGATTTCTTCAACGCGAGGAAACGATTGCCCCACTGGTACTGTCGCATGCATTAATAGTGATACCTGCGTGCCTGAGAAGGAATGGTGCGACGGAAAAGTAAATTGCGAGGACGCCAGTGACGAGATGCAATGCAGTTGCAAGTCTAGAGTCGATGTCTCTAGATTATGTGATGGATATTTTGATTGTCCTTATGGAGAGGATGAAATGGGATGCGACGGTAAACACATTTTTACGCAAGCAGTCAAATATTTACTGCAGAGGTTTAGGTATTTGAATTTCTTTTTTCACTCCGAAACATTTGTGTTTTGCAGGGTGCAGTGAAGATTCATTTAGCTGCGGTGATAGTGATACGGAAAATCTTTCTAATTGTTTTACCAAAGAACAAAGATGCAACAACGTTGGAAACTGCCCTAATCATAAAGACGAAATCGAATGCAATCTTTTAGCACCCAGTTTACATAAGAAAGCGGTAGGTTACTTTAGATTTGGAAACATTTTTAACTTTTTTAAGAACCTTTGTGAGAAATTAAGCCTGGATTAAAGTATAAGTAACGACTCCATAAAAGAAAAATTAACGCATTCGAAAAGAAAGTTAAAAAGCGATCTCATGTTACTTTGGATCACGGAGTCGAATTCCTCTTACAACTTTTAGAATTTCATTGTGATATATTCGCTATATAAAAGGAACGCACCCAAAACAATACCGTGAGCGTGGGCAGAATATGATTGAAATACGTGAAATGATTTATTATAAGTAGTTATTTAAAAGTCATTTAAAGTTTTGATTGTAAATATGTATTGTGAACTTTTGTTTAGTCGATATTATCAATATGTAAATACCAATAACGATTTACAGTTATTTGCTGTTTCAAACACCGAAGGATATCTTATGAGGAACTTCAAGGGAGATTGGTATGCCGTGTGCAAGAACCCTTACGTTTTGGCCCATGACGCCTGCCGCCGAGAAACCGGTCTTATAATACGGTAAACAAAAAGCTATTTTGTTATCCTGTCCAAACATTTGTTCAAGGCAATTGATCGACGTTGTTTTTCTCCCATCTTTAATTAATTACTGTCGTTCTTTTTAGGCCACCGTTCATACAAATAGTTCAAGTTAATCCAATATCAAGCGTCAGCTATTTGAACATAGGTCAAGGTGGGTTAATGCATATAACTGGCACGTGCTTGAACTCTTCGGCTGTATATGTCACTTGCCCCGATTTATTGTGCGGCACAAGATTGTTGACATCATCCCAATTACTAAAAGAGGTAAGACCTACACCTCTTCCTTTAAAACATGGAAATGTCTTGCACCTACACACAAAGTTTTTTTTTTCAGGATTTATCTACAGAAAACCGACTCTTCGGCCGAAACAAAAGGTTGATAGTGAAAGGTTGCCCTTATCGTTCAATGCTTTACGGCAGTCGCGTAAAGAGACACGATAACGACTTGAACAATCCCGAGTCAAGTATCAAGAATTCCAATTTCTTGTACGATGTCGAAAAAACGAGCAATATGAGTAAAGCAGGTGTCAGGTACAAAAGGACGCAGGGTAGAGTCGTGGGTGGGAGGGCTAGTCAGCCTACCGCCTGGCCTTGGATGGTAGCGATGTACAGGGATGGCATGTTCCACTGCGGGGGAGTCGTTGTAACCCAAAGTTGGGTCATGTCAGCGGCCCATTGTGTCCACAAGTAAGTCCGAAGTTCCAAACTAGTTTGCTCGACTTTCTCGATTCTTATTTCATTATTAGTAGTTCGTAAATGTAGTTCGGTGTCGATTGTGTACTTTAGCCATTTAATACACGGAAATAAGAGAGGGACTATTTCCGTTAATACGACATCGTTAGTATAATACTTATTACTTACTTATTGTGATACTTATTTATACCTAGGAATTAGAATATACTTAAACATCTTTTCATTAAATTCCATGTTGGCAGGTCACATTCGTCCCTGAAATAAAAAAAATCTTTTAATTCTTCTAATCTTTTAATTTTTAAACATTTCAATATCTTATACAAGATCTCATGTCATTTAGCGCAAACAAAATGTATTAAGCTATAAAATAAAACACATTTCAAACATAAGTAATTGATGCCGTGGAAGCAATGACCCTCTTTATGTTTGTATAGAAAACCGACCGACTCGAATCACATCCACATCCAATTTAATTGAAATTTGTTTCATTTTATAAATAGCTTGATACATTTTGTCTGCGCAAAACCAGTCAGTCAGAAGCCTCGAAAAGGAAAATATTTTGAGCAATTAAAAGTTATGGCGCTGACGATTTTTTTGGGACTTTCTTAACTATGTTGCTTTACACAGACAGAATGTATAAATCTATGAAATGAAACACATTTCAATGACATTTCATGTCGTCAAAGTAGATAGCTAACTATTTTGTTTTTTTGGAGAACCAAGTGACTCCTTAACTTATACTTTTCATGTAGTGAAGCCAATGTTAATGCGCATGGCAGGTGTGTCATCATCTTAAGGATACGATAATTCATCACAGACATGAAAGCAATGTCGGATGCATTCAGATATTTAAATAAACAAATAATTTACATAAAATAACAGCTAGTTAGTGTTATTACATTAATCAATATTAATTGCTAGTTTATTCAGAGGCCATAACTAATATATTTTTTAAATTTATTCAAAATATCAATTACATATTTATCTTTCCATTTTGTAATTGGTTATAGGTAGTTTATGCAACTGATACTCGTACATAATGAGGTAATATTATGAACTTATGACAGTACAATAGGCTAGATGACTAAAAAAAACTGTTTAGTCCGTCTGTTACATTATGAAAAAATATTGTACACGTATTTTTTGTTTTGTTTGACAAACAAAAACTGACGAGGATAGAGTGCTTAGAAGTTTCGAGTGACGTCACTCTTGAGTACAAATTGTACTCAAGAGTCACGTCACAAGCCCCCACTCCAGAAGTTTGATGATCTATAACTTTGTCGATTTTTAATATTTTGATAAACCAAAAAATACGTGTCCCATATTTTTCCATAATCTAACTGACGGACTAAATAGAATTACATATTTTTAACCCAGTCATCATCCCTATTACGATCGTCTTCCTTAATAATAATATTATATTGGTTTTGAAAGGTATTCCAATTTTTAAACTCGTAACTATTTTAATATAATGTTTTAATGCTCAATTGTCTACGTGTTTAAGAGAATTCATGTCATGTGCGTAGATAAAACTCATAATAAACTTTTAGACTTGTATTTTGTAATGAATTAAAGTGATGGATAGTTTCCTTGCATAAATATTTTATCAATCACTGAGGTTATATTTGGACGTCTTTAAATATTAAAGACATTGAGCCCTTGTAACAGTTCAAGCTGTTACCTAACTAGCTTTCAGTTAGCGGCAGTTACAAGTTTCATTTATGCATAATTCACTGGCAGAATAAAGTTTTCCCAAATTTCCTAGATCTAAAGCCAACACGACACGAACGACACGTTTAACCTTGCGGGAGTGCCACCGTCTAGGAAGCTAGAGGTCTCGGGTTCAAATCCTGTTCCTCTAGCACAACTGTGATACGCGACTCTTAGTCGCGCGACAAATGCTACCTTTCTCTTTCCACTCAATATCGTGTGACACTGATAGGTGATGCTCTATCGCGCGAGAAACGAAGTCGCGGCCAGTTATGCTAGACGTACTGGTAAGGTCAAATATTTGTGTGATGAGCTCGAGTATTTGTTCCCGACTCTTGGATGTTTTCTATCTATTTAAGTTTATATTTATCTATAGTTCTGTATATCGTCGTCTGTAACCCATAATACAAGCATTGTTTAGTTTGTGACGATTTGTGTAAGACTGACCCCTTAATATTTATTTATTTAAAAGCCGTCTACCGTAATGAAACAGTCATTAAAATAAGTGCCTCGTACAGATCATACCTGAGCCTGTACATGTTTTCTTAGAATACTGACTTTTTCAGTTTATTTATTGTTTACTTTTTGCGTATTACGAAAATTTTTGTCCCAAAATTTCCATTCCAGGTCGACACGTTATTGTACTATCTTCTACTTCTTCCGTGTTTTATCCCTTTGGGGTTTTTTTACACACAACATTTTGAGACACAATTTTTCGTGTATATTAAGTTCGAAAGTACAAAACCTTCTGAGTAAATATAAAATATCATCACTACTTTGAAAATAAACTCGTATCTAAAAACGTCGTAGAGAAAAACCTCAAAAGTTACATACGAAAGTCATATACATTACTAATTTTTTAGGGTTCCGTATCTCAAATGGAAAAAACTGAACCTTTATAGGATCACCCGTGTGTTTGTCTGTCTGTCTGTCTGCCCGTCTGTCTGTCTGTCTGTTACAACCAATTTGCTCCGAAAGTACTGAACCGATTGAGTCAAAATTTGGTACATATATTAAGGTTAATGACCCGAACACGGACGTGTCACGGAAATATATGAATCTTAATCATGGGGGCCACTTTTGGGGGTCAACTAGAAAATTAAAAAAAAAGTTAGCAAACTATATCGTGTGACATATCAAATGAAAGGGCTCACTGTGAGAATTTCAAATATATATATATTTTAAAATTTTTATATTGATAGTTTTGAAGTTATTTAAGAAAATAGGCAAAAATTTGCCATGCAGCTATAGATTACAGGAAAACCTATGAGAAGTCTGTGCAGTAAAGTATAATTGTGTTATATTGTTTTGAACGTACGGAACCCTCTCCACGCGAGTTTAACTTTAACTCGCACTTCTCCGGTTTTTACCTAGAGTCCCTGTCAGATAAATACGTGTTTTTTTTAAAGTAATGACGATGTATCAGTTTTCTAAGAAAAAAAATCATATACACTTCTGAAAAACGCTAGCCTTATTTTCAGATTTTGGGAGCACTACTATGAAGTCGAGGTCGGCATGCTTCGTCGCTTCTCATTTTCGCCGCAGGAGCAAAACCATCGCGTCAGCCACATTATAGTCAATCACAAGTATGATCGCGTGGATATGAAAAATGACTTGTCGTTGTTGAAAGTTGAGCCAGCAATTTTATTCAGCCGATGGGTCCGCCCGATATGCTTGCCGGGACCTGATACCGCCGGCCCAGATTGGTTTTGGGGCCCCCCAGCGAAGACCCTTTGCACTGCTGTGGGGTGGGGAGCTACAGTAGAACACGGACCTGATCGTGAGTATTTGAAAAGTTTTGAGAATTAAATAGCGCACTGTAGCGAGTGGGTGGATGAAGGGGACATATCGCAAAACCAAATATTTGGAAAAATCCAATTAATGAATTTAATTGTTTCAAGAAAATCGTTAATTTTGAATGTTTTCATAAACAGTTGAGATTTGATTTAGATGAATGAAATGTTGATATATTCGGTAAATAGATTTTATATGTGCACTAGCGACCCGCCCCGGCTTCGCACTGCGTTTTTCTATTATATTATGCATGTATTATACATATAAACCTTCCTCTTCAATCACTCTATCCATTAAACCGCATCAAAATCCGTTGCGTAGTTTTGAAAATTTAAGCATACATAGGGACATAGGGACAGAGAAAGCGACTTTGTTTTATACTATGTAGTGAAGTGATGTGCGATTGTCGCGTTGTAAATCCTCCTCTACTATAGAGGCTCAATATTATATCAATTATGAATATCCTGATATACAAATACGTGAAGCAATGTTCTCCGACTCTAAATGCATTTTTAATTTGTTTATTGTATTTATTTTAAAACGTATATAGTATAAATGATATTTGTTAGTGTACAACAACATCTTGATATTCTTGATCTTGACAGTAACACCGATATATTTTATTGTTGATAAAATATTTTGCTACATATCTTTAGTTTTCATGCCCCCCGTAAGGTATCACACGTATATACATGACGATATTCAGTTTTAATGCATTTTACTTACTACATTATATAACGTTTATATTGCAAAACTATTCTCATTCAATTTTGAAACAGGGAAATGTCGTTTGCACCCCTCAACATTTTCTTACACATGCGTGGATGAAGTCCTTTGTGCGGACATAGCCCCGTCAGCTGTTAAAATTACTGAACATTTCTAACTTAATACCTCCATTAATATCGGAAATATTTTTAAATGTTACTTACTTCTTTCCGGTTTAAAACATGAAAAATTAAACCGTACCACACTTTGCACGAAAACCTAATTCTTAAAACTTCAGCTGTAATTACGTCCCAGACAGTATTTCTTCCGTTAAATAAAAAACACATATATAAAAAAACAGCGATGGAAAATAAATCTTTGGATTGATTTTTTCAACCTAATTACGCCTACTCGGTAAACGGTACGTAGGCGAACGAAATAGGTTCCTTACACAGTTTGCCGGATATTATTCTCTACAAATTTCTACATTTATGTTACAGCTGATCATATGAGGGAAGTGGAAGTACCTGTGTGGGAGAAATGCAAACATAGCGAGGATAGGGCTGGAAAAGAAATTTGTGCGGGCCTTAGCGAGGGAGGGAAAGACGCGTGTCAGGTAAGATTCATATAAATACCTACCAATATCTTTGTAGAATAAAAATACTTATAAATGTAATCGGCTGTTATTTTGATTACAAATGTATGTTAAAAAATATCCATACGGTTAGACTCGCTAAGGGCATTTTTATTTTAAAATCTACGGTTAAGCGAAACTTAAGCTATGTTCAAATACCGTCTAATCTGTCAGTCCGGGACGAAATGTATGGAGTTTGACACTAATCGTCAGTTCTGTGACGACATGCTGACTGTCAGTTAAGAACGCCATTTAAATAAAAAAGCCCTAATACCTTATATGAATTGAGGGTGATAAATTATCACCCCTGATTTTTACATTAGACAGAATCTTAATTAAACATAAATAATAAAAATAACATTAGTTTCGTAGCTTTTAATTAAATACGAAATTTGGATCAAATGAAGATAGATGAAAATTAATCCTATCATAACACTGCCACTGTCTCTTGAGTTCTGTTCATATATGATATACACTAAGCTTAATCTGATTGTCGTGTAATCCAGGGCGATAGTGGCGGACCACTTCTCTGTAGAAATCCGCAGAATTCGCAACAATGGTACATTGCCGGAATTGTAAGTCACGGAGACGGTTGCGCTCGTAAAGATGAGCCCGGGGTATATACTCGGGTCAGTCTGTTTGTGGAATGGATCCGATTCCATATTTGTAAGTATGAATCTTTACTAATATAGTATTTGTAATATTAATAGATATAATTACATTGTAAATGATGAACCCTTTACAATGTACAATTAAATTATTTTATTTTATCCCTTTGCCTGCACCGATCAATAAAATGTTGATATCCATCAAACTACACTATCTTCTGTGGTATTAGTTATTCTTTCTCATCTGCTCAAAGGTTAGCTGGAAGAGATCCCTTACAGGGATAAGCTCGCCTTTGTACATAACCATTGATTTTTGTACTGCTTCTGTATGATTTTATGTGCAATAAAGTGTTTACATACATACATACATACTACACTTTTGGTGGCCACAACTTAGTCACATCGTTAGAGTCACTTTTTTGTTACCGCTGCCGCTAAGCAGTCGAAAGCGCCTGCTGCTGCTTAAAAGCACAAACGGAGAAAAACCTATACTGTGACATTACACTACAATGTCTTAATAATATCGTTACTGGAATATGTAATCTTAATTTATAGTTCTGACACTGTTTATAATTTCAATGGATAAATATTTAAGTATTTATCAAACATACAAAAACGAATATATATACATGATGTAAGGGGAGTCATTTCAATCGTTTTTCAGTTTCAAAAACTCTGCCTAAAATTCAACCTAAACCAGAATGCCCTGGATTCAAATGCATAACTGGAATATTTAAATGCCTTCCAAATAAAAGAGTATGTGACAAAATTATAGACTGCTTAGGAGGGGAAGACGAAGCGGATTGTGATTCTATGAGATCAGCAGGCAAGTCAGCCTTAGACAATAGAAACGGTGTGGACGAGGATTCCAATAAACAAGAAATAACAAAAACAAATGCCACAGCAAAGGAGGGTACGGAATTGACAAATAAATCTCGTACACGCCAAGCAGAGACCACGTTTATGGACCAGTTGCCTTTTGCATCTACCATTGAAGTGGCTAGACCTAAAAGTTCAGAGTCTGACAGCAGTGAAGAAAATTCTGTTGAAAATTTCACTAACGATCCAACCACTACATCTTTTGGTAGTACAGATACGGAAGTAACTCGCGGGGACACTGCAGATTTTATATCTCAAGAATCAAAAATGAGAGCATCAAATGATCAAGATATAAGTAGCAGTGAAAAGGAAAGTACATTTAGAGAAACCGACATTTCAGAAGAACTGGCTTTTACGAATTCACCTACGGATGTTGATTCTTCAACCAGTATTTCGACGTTTGCTATTGAAGATGAATTTGATCCAATAAAGGATACAACTTTAGCGTTACCAGATAAAAAAAAAGAAATACCTAACACACTCACTACTGAAACTACATTCGTTAAAATCTCTCCAAATCAATTAAATGTAAATCGATCTGATAATAATCAGAAAGAAATTGAACCAAAAATATTGGAATTCGAATTAAATTCAAGTACAACTTCTAAAACTACCATTGATGAAGAGACCAGTAACATAAATAATGTAACGACACTAAGTTCACAAAATATAAGCTTATCTCTAAATGATACTGAGTCGCCTGGTAGAGAACTTCCAGATAATCTGATATCAAAAATAGAAGACCTTTTGATATCTGAATTACATCCCGTAAAATCTAAGAAAAAACATAAAAGTCCTGAAGAATTCAAATGTCGTAGGTAAGATTTAGTGCAGGGTTATGTTTGTTTAAAGTGTTTTGAAATTATTTACCCACTAAATATGTATTGATAGAATTTTACAGCGAATTCCATACCATCAACGCTGTGACCATAGAGCTGACTGCGAAGATGGCACTGATGAAGTAGATTGCACATGTGTTGATTATCTTCGGGCATTCGATGATACACTAATATGTGATGGAGTATATGACTGCTTAGATGGAACAGACGAATTAGACTGCTGTAAGTTACAAATATTATGAGCCACCTATTTGTTATAAAAAAAAAAACAATAACTAACAATTCTATTTAACATTTCCAGATGGCTGTAACGATAATCATTATTTGTGTCATCACAGTCAACTATGTCTGCCTTCAAAGTACTTATGTGATGGAAAACCACAATGTCCGCTAGGAGAAGATGAGTTGGATTGTTGTAAGTATAAGATAATATGTTAATAAAAATTACCTACGTTTTCAATAGCTATTCGTTATTTATAGTACCTAGGTATCCCTAAAAATTTAAAGTAACTATCGCTATAATAAACACTGCAACAAATTAAATTCAAATATTTTTAGATGCACTTTCAAATGGTCAAGACGTAGTTTTTGATTTTGATGGAAGACCAAAAATTAATCTTGATGGTTATCTAACTAAAAAGCAGAAAAATCATTGGCATATTATGTGCGAAGACAACTTATCAATACAACAGCAAGAAATTGAAGCAAACCACGCTTGCCGATATTTAGGTTTCAGGTAAATATTACATAAAATCAGTATTTAATATGTTACTCTATTTTTTTTTTGTTTTTAAATCAATATAAAAATAACGAGCAATTTTTCAGCGCTGCGAATAGACACCTAGTGAAATACATTAATATTAAAGAAAATGATAGATTAAGATCAACTTCAAATAATGACAGAAAAAAGCGTAATGCTTTTGGAAAGGAACCTATCCAATTCATGTACCGACAATCTAATGAAGAAAATGAAACGGCTAGGCATTTAGTCATTAAAGAACCACAAGTATTAAAAGAGCACTGCGTACCGAATATCACAAAACTCTGTATGTCCCTGTATGTTTTTTGTGATTCTTCACTTTTTGATAATTTTGACGTATCTCAAGAACTGCTATTTGAACGAACAGCCAAATCTGTTGCTAAGCAAATGTGGCCGTGGATAGCAAAAATATATGTCGAAGGCGAATATAAATGCACTGGGATTTTAGTGGATTTGTCATGGGTACTAGTTAGCCATTCCTGTTTGTCAGATTCCATGTAAGTTAACATTAAGCTTTTGAGTTTTAAATATTTGTTATAGACTATCTACATAGTGTTATTATTTAAAATACGCCTACTTATTTAGGTTAAGCCATCATTACATGACTGCTGTGCTGGGATCACACAGAACTTTAAAATCAACTCCTGGCCGCTATGAACAAATTTACAAAATCAACGGGAAAAGAGAACTTTATTACATTCGAGCGACGCTGTTGCATTTGGAAGAACCTGCAAAATATTCGAGTCAAGTGAAACCAATGGTCCTTCCTTCTATGTAAGTTTGCTGTATGTGGAATACCTAAGTTACTGTGAACTTGATCAATACATATAAAAGTTATTTTCCCCAGAAATGAAATTGAAGAAGAAGAAAAACACACAGCATGTGTAGCGGTTGGTCAAGATGCCAATAACAATACTATAAGCACTTTCCTTAAAGAAACCGATAAGGATTGTCCCGAACAGTACAGATGTTTTTCACGCGATATCAATAAGAAAATATGTCCGGTAAGCATTGTCTATATGTTTTAAGACGAACCCGTTCAGTTGCACTTTCGTAAAAAACGTTGGCGCACATTCAAAACTAAACTTCAAGTTATTTTATGAAACAAAATTGACAAATATTTGTAAATTAATACCATTATTTCCAAGAAATGGGAAAAACTATATTATTTTCCTACTCCTGTACTGTTATCTGTCTTTTACTTGGTCACGAACACTAATATAAGAACATACATAATATGAGTTCAGAGAAGTCTATACTCTATTCCCCATAACAGCACTAGTGTCGTTATAGTCACTTTACGTTATTGCTAGCAGCCACAAACTTCTAAATCTAGGTTAAACTTAGGTCAAGGATTAAGCGCTCAATTTTAACTTTACGGTAAAAACGCACAACTACCAACTTAACAAACAATTAAATTCCTACAGTTTTTAAGAAAAACAAAACTTTCCGAATTAAATTCATTGATGCCAACATAAAAAAGTATTTTTAATTTAAGTATATTTTAAATTAAAAAAAAAGTTTACCATAGACACATACTGTCAGTCAAACGTCATATTTGCCTTGTTTCTAGGTTATGATTAATTTTGTATTTTATAATTTAAAACCTAGTCGTAGATAAAGTATTGTAAGCAACGTTGTATAATTAAGTCAAAAAACGCTCATTGCGTCTCTATTTGCGATACTCGCCGCATTCGCGGCTCGTATCGCAACTCACGCAATTCGCATTTTTTGAACCCACTTATACAACTGTTGCATAAAATAATATATTAACAGTTCTCTTGATTTCTCCAAGATCGATCAAGGTATGTTAGACCAATCAAAGAAAACAAAGACCCACATGAGAAGTATATATACCCTTTCAAACAAAAATAAATAATTTTCCAAATCAGCCCAGCTGTCTTCGAGAAATCTAGGAATATAAAAGTACCTACATAAAAAAAAGATTCTGACAAGCTGAGAACTTCCTCCTTTTTTTTGAAATCTGATAAAAATTACCACTCTAGACCCAGAAACAGTTCTTTGATTTCTTTGGTTGGCCTAAGACGTAAGTTTTTTTTTATTAGCTGTTGTTACGATGGAAATTTCAGGAGGGTATGGCTTTGCATCGTCAATGGGCAGGACTTATAAGTTGTCATTCGGAACAAGGCTGGCACCCCGTAGCGACATTTGTCGACGAGCGAGGTGAATGCGGATTGGGAGAAAGAATTTTTGCAAGTGACTTACAAAATTTAAGACATGAACTAAAACTAAACATGGGTGAGTAATGATTCTAGAAAAGGAAAAATACAGGTTACTTACATTTAAAACATTACAACTACATTTACTTACATTTAGCTAAAGAGTAATTTAAAGAGACTTTGTAAAATAAAGATAAACGAACTGTTAGAAGGAACAAGTTCGTCATGCTTGCTTTAAAGATGAACCTCACATGAAATGTAATCAATCAAATTACAGCTAGACATCTATTTCAACTAGCCCTTGATTAATTAGTCAGTGACTTGTTAATTTATACCAATTTGAGACCTTGAAGATTATATTTTATGAACTAGGAAAATTTAACGCAACTCCACGGGGGGCTGACGAGAGTGATGAATGCAACGGGCAGCGATGCAGCCGGGGACAATGCTTGGACTTGAAACAAGTGTGCGACGGAGTGAAGGATTGCGCAGACGCGAGCGACGAAGCGGCAGCCGCGTGTGAGAAAAAACACCGTATTTGCAGAGATGACCCATACCATGGAGGATGTGGTAATTATTCTCTTTTTGACACGCTGAAAAAGCAGACAATGGACTTTAAGGTGATTCGAGTCGGTAAATTTTCTATACAAAGATAAAGAGGGTCATCGCTTGCTTCCACGGCATCAATTATGCACGAAATGACATGAGAACTCACAAAAAGAAAAAAAAATACATTATTTATTACCTAACAAAAAAAAACGTTTGGTTACAAAGTATGATAATAGATGGCATTGACCTCAAAAGGGACATTCCACGTTAACAGGCACTGGCTTTTTGTGGCTTCTTAAAATGAAAAAAAAAATGCGTTTATAATGAACGCAACAAAACAAATAATTTATTTGATAAAGTGCTAATTCCTTCGAAACGCCAACCGGCTGCGGCTGCGTCCAATCAAGTTATTTTCCTACAAATTAAATTTGACCTTACCATTGGCATTGTGAAGTGGTCGTCCTAATGTCTGATTAATTAATCTCAACAACACAAACTTTTTGTTTGGTAATTTAATTTTACGCTTCATTGTCCCCGTACCCGTACTCTACAACGGACTAAATATTCCTAAACTACGTTAATATACGCGTATGTTCTTGTACGTTAATTAATTTTGGTAGTGTTATTTAAACTATTAGCGACTTGAACAACCACTATTATTGATCTTAGCTAATAAGTAAATGTTAATTAATTCTTACGTTAATTTAAGTATGTTCTTTCTCTGCGATTTACTAATACCTTTCAATTTATCAGTGTTACGAAAATCTACGTGGCTCTCTTTTCTATAGAATGAAGGCCCATTCTCGGTGCCCAGATTTGTTGGAAATTCATGATTAAATACGAATTATCAATTTAGAGATTGTTAATTTTACATAAATTATGTAAGTGCTTATAAATGCCTTTTTTCCAGAATGCAAGACCGGTCAACTGAAATGCAACAACGGTCGTTGCGTGTCTAAGGAGAGGTTCAAAGATGGCCGCCACGACTGCGAAGACGGCACAGACGAGCCGGGCCAGACCATCTGCTCCGACTATCTGTCCATGGTCATGCCCTCGCGGCTGTGCGACGGCATACTACACTGTCATGACAGGAGTGACGAAGACCCTAAGTTCTGTAAATGTCACGCGAAGGAGAATCATAGGTAATATTAATATTATTACCTTATCAGCGTCACTCTATTGCTGAAGGTAATCAAGTTGGAAAGAGAAGATGTTGGTCGTAGAAAATCGGTGTCTCCCCGTCTCCTCGTTGGTAAGCTGGTCTTAGTTCATAGGATGGAATAGTGAAGATGTCTGTATAAGGACGTGTACAGTATTATATCTGTAACAGCATAACTAGCGACCTTTGAACCTTTTCAAAAATGTTATGTTATGTTTTAATTATAAGTATATCGGTAATATATTCAAACGGATTGATTAAAAAGTATTAACGTATATTTTTTAAATAAATAGTTATATGTATTTTAAATCGTCAGCACTGGCCGCCTCCTGACTGCATTATCAAACGAAGCGAGGTCAATGTTTTTAAAATTGTACAAAGATATAAACACAAAGACCTCCCAATCCAATCTCCATTTGCCAGCTGTTTTACGTACCCTTATCCGAACAATAACCTAAAGATAACTTCTGAATTAAGCCTCTTTGGATATTATAATCATAAAAGTGTATTTATTTGTTTAAAACACTTTCATGGATTAACGATTAGAAAGATTTCTACGCTGAATCAAGTAAATAAATAAGTCATTATATACCTACTAATTTAAAACACCAATGAGATTTTCATCGGCATAATTTTGGCCACATGGCCATTTCTGCATTATATACATCGTTATTTTCCACACGAACAAAACATGAATCCTTCTTCGGATTCCGTACCTTAAAAGGAAAAACGGAACCCTTATAAGATCACTTTGCTGTCCGTCTGTCTGCCTGTCCGGCCGTCCGCCTGCCTGTCAAAACCCTTTATCTCGGGAATGCGTGGCGATATCGAGTTGAAAATAAAACCATATACCCAGGTGTACGGTACGGAGGGTATGCAGTACCGGTACCATTCCGGAGAACCGGGATTTTCGGTACTGGACGATAATGGAACCGGGATTTCCCGGGATTTTCGGTACTTTCGGGACAGGTCTTCTATAACTTTGTCGGTCGATACTCGTTGCTTTAGTCAGATGAGATTTCGTTGGAATTAGTACGTTTTTTAATAAAACGACTACACTTCGCAGCTAAACTACTTTTATTGATATATTTGATATATAATTCAATTTCTAAATCAAAAGCACAGAGTACCTTTGTATATATCAAAAGTATCCTTTGTTTCAATCCAGGACTTGTTCTACTTACATGCCAAATTTCAGCTTGATCCATCCGGTTGTTACTCCGTTATTTAGTAACAAACATCTAAACATCTTCACAAACTTTCTCATTTAAGTATAATTTTAGTGTGAAGATTTTCGAACGTTAAAAGTTAAAATATACAATTTAATATAACACTGGTTTTAATACATAGAGTACGCTCTCCAGGACAGTAGTTGACATAGTGCATTTTAAAATAGTCCAGTTGCACGCAAATCAAAAATCCGATAGCAGTAAGCCACAATACATAGTCCTATAATATAACTAGCTTTTGCTCGCGACTTCGTCCGTGTTAAATTTGAATATCGTGTGCCGAATTTGAAGTTACCTGGAAAGGCGGTAAAACTTATGATTTTGACTAATGTGAGTGGTTAGTGGTTACAGATGCACATATTTTACCGCAGGCTAATAGTAGTACGCCTATACATTGTTACCTAAAACGTTAAAGTGGCCGTGCGCCAGGGAGTCCCCACTAAGCAATCACGTCTCTTAACCCCGCCTAGGGATGAAATAAAAACAGTGACGGTATTGTAATTAAGAGTCTAAACATGATATTTCAAACATCTTACTTAAAAAGATCGTAGGGTCCCGATACAAACTTTCAACCCCCATTTAAACCCCTTAGAGGATTAATTTTGAAAAACGCTGAAATTGCTTTTCTTGTATACTAATGAAGAGTCTAACCATGATATTTCAAACTACTTACTTAAAAAGATCGTAGAGTCCCAATACAAACTTTCAACCCCCGTTTAAATTACTTTAAACACCTTTTTTTTTAATTTATCCAAATAAAAAAAGGTGAAATTACTTTTCATTTATTTTAATGAAGAGTCATGAAGTTTCAAACCTCTTACTTCAAAAATCGTAGACTCCATACAACTGTTTAACCCCTTAGGAGGTGAATTTTGAAAAATCCTCTCTTAGTGCACCTCTAGACCTTATTAGGATCCTACGTGCCAGATTTGAAATTTCTAGAACCAGCGATTTGGGCTGTGCGTTGATAGAACCTACATGCTAAATTTGGAATTCCTAGGACCAGCGGTTTGGGCTGTGCGTTGATATGTCAGTCAGTCAGTCAGTTTCTTCTTTTATATATTTAGATAAGCGTTAATGACTATCAAGGTCTTCGACGATCGAAAAGCGATGACTGAATGACTACCTGGTCTACCTGCGTGGCACGGGGTTGCGGACCCGCGGGGCTGGCGGGGGTGAGTGAGCCGCCGCCGATCGACGTGACCACGGCTGCTACCCGTGTTTGGTTAAAAATGAGCAACGCTCTTGTTCGTTTCAAATTATACGTCTTTTGTTCGCGAACATTAATTAAAAATGCTCCTCTAATGTGTTTCCCGAAAGTCCCGAAAGTACCGGGATTTTTATTTTGACGTCCCGGTTCTTTGCTCGACTGAAAATCCCGGGAAATCCCGGTACTTTCGGTTCCGGTATTTCCCGGGAGCAAACCCTCGGAAGATGTGAAAATCAAACTCCTAAGTTAGCGTAAAAAAAAAATACGGCGGTTTATGCCGCAAAACACGTATATTTCGACACTGTCAAGTAACTAAAATTTATAGGGTACTTTCCGCTAACCTAGAACTATGAAATTTGGCAAGTAATACCGTCTTATACTACAATTATATGGAAAAATCTGAAAACTATACATTTGTAATTAAACCATAAAACATATAGTGCTTACTAAGGGAATCAAAAAGTACTTTATATACTTTACAAATTTGTACGGAACCCTTTGTGGGCGAGTCCGACTCGCACTTGTCCGGATTTTTAATGTGAAGAGATATTTTCCTCTAAGTATCAAAATAGATCTTAATAAAGTTAGCCCCAGAACACTAAAGTCGCAATTTAATCCGAATCGCCTTAGAATATTTAATTCACAGAATCGCTTAATGAAAATGCTGATATGGTATAGGTATATATTATGTGTAATCATAAATTTAAGGTTTTGCATCGATTATCTACGACATTTGACGAGGGTCAACTTTCGATAGATTTAGGACCAATATGAGATAAGGGTGGTACGTTGACTTCTTGCTCTGTATTAATTAAATGTAATGTAAAATTAACAATGATCCTGCTAAAATTAAGCGATCACAAAACATTGGAACTAAGCATAACAAGAGAGAAGGTACTTTCTTTAAAATGCCGTTAGAAAATGTTCTAAATCTGATCTGATGTAAGTATATAATTCACGACTTCATTAAAGGGTGAAAGTAATTCGCGTGCAATTTCACGACAAAAGTGCAACTCGAGGTATCCGTGTGTAAGTTTTAATTTTAACAGATCTGCATACTATTGAAGTCCTAGTATTAAATGTATTTATTAGGTACAGGCAAAGAAACATAGAACAAGAACTAATAAGGTAACACTCGTGTTAATTTATTCTTATTTCATAGAATTGAAATTTGCGTTACATTTGGTATCAGGCCCAAATGCGTTTGCATCAAAGTAATGAATGTGGAACGAGAGTTCAAGAACTTACAACCACCCGTTACGCGGGAAGAAAATCCCACCATCCAACATAAAGGCCAGAGAAAGACGTAAAATTGTGTGACGCTGCGGATTAAGTAACACAAACACCTGCGATCCCGATCCCATTTTTCATTTTACTGCCCTGCGTGCGTAAACTACCATTACGTTTTCCTCTGGCCAGGAAGTAGTAGTTTCCCTCCACGTAGCGAGCGATAAATGCCACTATGCCCGAGGTGACGTAAAAACGTTAGTGTCCGACCGAAACTAGTTTTCACGGCCGAAACCGAAACCGAATTTCGGCTTTGATCTCAGTTTCGTTCGACCGAAACCAGAACCGAAACCGAAACTTCCATATAAGGTCTTGTTTTCGTGGGAAGAAAAAAAATTAAAATCGTAATCAGTCAGTATTAATTTTTAATAACATATTAATCATTTAGTCTCTGATATTTAGAGTA
Source organism: Eudemis profundana (assembly GCA_947034925.1). Classification (NCBI taxonomy): domain Eukaryota; kingdom Metazoa; phylum Arthropoda; class Insecta; order Lepidoptera; family Tortricidae; genus Eudemis; species Eudemis profundana. The sequence continues at coordinate 14,997,314 of OX344801.1, forward strand.
ATCATTAATTATAACATATTATAACTTCTTATTTCAAATAAATTATCTGTGCTTTTTGAAATAAAGACTGCCGAATCACAGCACGAAACCCCTCAAATTCAGTTTCGGTTTCGGCTGTAGTTTCGGCCGGAGGGCAGCTGAAACAAAAACTAAGCCGAAACCCGTTTCTTTGCCAAAACTAGGCTCTAAAAAACGTACATTTTGACCTTATTCAAGGTGTGGAGGCAGTTCGAGCAAGGTCGACTACTGCGTGGCTCACGACATGGTCTGCGATGGAGTGCGAGACTGCCCCAATGGTGAGGACGAAATGTCTTGCCTCGGACTCAGTGCACCGGTTTCAGCTCCGTAAGATATTTTTTTAATTTTCTTTTTTATTTATATGTGGAATGGAATTGCTCTTGACCCCAATCATGCCTGCCATAAGCAATGATGGAGTCTACTATAGTGCATGTGTGCCCAAAATATTCCTATCTCATTAAGTGCCAAGAACCCGACTATTGGATCGGGTTCATTTTGTATGGAAATTTGGAAGCTTGGCACTGAAAGTGCTATACATTCATCTGACCTTAAAGATGTCCGAATAGTCATTTGACGGATACAACCGATAGGATATTTGACGATGACTCAGTGCTCCAGTTTATGCACGAGCTTTTGAGTTTCAAAATATTCGCTATCTCATAAACCGCTACGTTCTTAAATGGTTTGCATCTGAATGTGATCACCAACTCACCTGAAACTTCTGTCAATTACATTATATCTGGCCAATTATAATATTCCTCGAGGAAGCTGATAAGTTTTTTATCTTATGAGAGAAAGTTCAACACGTCTTGCAGCTGATGACAACGATGATGGCCTCAACTGGACTGTAAAGATCATGGACAGTCTCAATAACTAATGACTAAATATATTTTTTCAGGAAAGGCACAGGTATAGTGACTGTGCTGTCTCACGGCGTATGGCACGCCAAATGCTACGACACGCCAACGCATACTCGAATGGAACTAGAAAGCATCTGCAGAGAACTCAATTACTACAGCGGCCATGCAAGACAACTGGAAACTCCGGACAAATCGATATACAACCCACACACGAACATTGTTCTAGAACCATTCAACGAGGTTACTCTAAACAATATCACTAAAATCAAGATGCGGAATACGGACACTCCAATCGCTAGAGCTATTCTAGACAATAATATCAAAAAGTGTTATTTGCTGAATATAGAGTGTCGTTAAACTATTTTATTTTACTAAGTTATTTTGTTTTAATGCAAAGCTAATTTATTTGTTCAAGGATTTACGATTAAGGTCAAAATATATTTTAAGGCTTAATATCCAGTTTTTATTTTTAAATATACTAGATTATACTGTGCAATTCATTGTTTTTTTTTACATTTTATGAAAAGAGTAGGTAGGTAGGTATATAAGATAGACGTCCAGGTGCTCGACACTGTCCCTGAAGTCGCCATCTTGAATATTCAGTTATAGGCAATAGAGGTTTCAGCAGGGTGTCGACTAATTGGGCATTAGCGTGTCGAGTACTGGGACATTTACCTTACCTAATCGAAATAGAGTCAGACTACGCTAAGTCTGCAGAAGTCGAAGAAAGGTTTTATTTCAAAAACCACACATGGCAACATCACATTGAGCAATATGGTATTAGTCTTGATACTTGGCAAATATCTTTCCGTTTAATAAGTATACAGGGTGGTTTTCGATAATCTGTACATATGAAAAGGGGTGAAATTTCAGCCAATTTTATCGGTAAAACTGATTTTAATTTTTGTTTGTGGTCATTCGTTTTTTTTTACAGATTTTTAAACTTTCAGTGAAATTTTCGGCAGTATATCGGTTTGCCGCGGTATAACTTTTGATCTAATTGCTTAAAATGGTAAGAAAGAATTGCAGGGTCATTGCAGTAGACACGTTATTTAGTAGCAATAACAATAAACTACCAACTTGAAGAAAAAATCCTCCAAAAAAATTATAGTTGTGAAAAACGGCTGCAAAACTTCAGTTCTTTTACGGAAAACACCGTTTTTCTCGAAAGTTTACGAATATTGTGACGTTTTTTTCATGCTTATTTTCATTTAGCACTTAATTTTGATCTTAAAAACATTTTTTTCTTACAGCTTTGAACAATAAGATCAAAAGTTATACTGCGTCAAACAGATGTAGATACTGCTCAAAATTTCATAGAAAACTGTAAAAATCTGTAAAAAAAATTTTTGGCCCAGAAACAAAAATTAAAGTAATTTTTACCGTTAAAATTAGTTGGAATTTCACCCCTTTTAATATGTACAGATTATTGAAAACCACCCTGTTGAATTTGTCAACTATTCTACTGAAATAAATGTTCAGGACAGTCTTGCACAATCGATCTAGTTTCAACCAAACTATGCAATGCTTGTATACATGTACATTATATGAATATAGCATTAAATTTATTATTTCTATTTTCCCAGTATTTTACTTTTATTACATTAAATACTCGCTAGTCTATAATATATCAGTTTATTACTAATAGTGACATCTAGCGTCAGAGCTGACGAGCGTATAAACGTGACATCATTCAAGTTCGCAAGTTGTAGGTAAATCTGCACGGAAGGACGAAAATATGTGTTCGAAGTTTCTTCGTTCGGCGATAGAGGGCGGTATCTATCAAATAAACTTTTTAATGTTTTTTTAAATCAAACAAGCTAATAAAGAACTGTTTTGCAATTGTGTTATTAGAACCTATCCCCTTCCCTCTCCTTTAACTAAAGGATGCCATGAATTAGTTAAAATGTATTAAGTAGGTATCTAATTAATACTCAGGTTTTTTTATGGACTAATGCACACAACTATGGCCCAAATCATCCCAGACTATGATGCCCTATCATGTAGATAGTTGCTGGCCATTTTAACTAGTTGTATGATGCAGTATATGTTCAATTATTTCACATGTATACGACTAAAGCCAAAATTGGCGCGGCCAGTACACAAGGGAATACTCGAAAGTTTCCTTTGTTCTTCAGATATAACCAAGTAACATAACCAGCACTGGGAGAGGACAAATTATTCCTACTTCAAAACCGGGTATTGTAGTAGGAATTTCCTTTCCTTGTACAAAACCAATGTCATGTGCCGGTAATGTAAAAGGAAAGAAAAATCCTACTACAATACCCGGTTTTGGAGTAGGAATTTTGATTGCCTCGTACAGAACTAACGTCAAGATGGTGCACAAGCGTGTTATGTAGCAGGAACTTAGCAATCTCATTACAAACCAAAAAGGTAACCTACCGTTAAAACAACAGTTAGGTAGGGAGGGAATACCAAGGTTTTGTTTAGTCGTTTAGATATCTGTATAAAATATACATTAACAATCAGTTTCTTAATTCGTACATTATATATACAATTTGATATTATAATACTGTTTGATTAATCCTTAACGAAAGCTATTGGTAGGAATAAAAAAGGAAAGTCAGGGCAAATATCAAGGTAGGTATAGTGCGCATCTTCCCAGGTGAATTTTTCGCTTCGAGCCCTAATATTTCAAACAAAGGCCATTGTATCCATTATGGCAGCTTTGCCATAATAGATACAATGGCCTAGCGCCAGGCGCTACAAGCTAGTTACAATAGATACAATGGCCTTTGTTTGCCGCAAGCTAGCTTGTAGCGCCTGGCGCTAGGCCATTGTATATATTATGGCAAAGCTGCCATAATGGATACAATGGCCTTTGTTTGAAAGATTAGGGCTCGAAGCGAAAAATTCACCTGGGAAGATTCGCACTATATCAAGACATTTGAGTTTACGCGTATACGTAGGACTGTAATCAATATAAATTAATTGGTACACAGTAGTAATAACGTAATAAATCATAGGACTATTGATAAAACTGCATTCCTAATTATTAAGTATGTAAGCGTTTACCTGTACCTAGTCATCTCTACTTTTATAAAAATGTTAATTATAAAATAGAGGTCCTGATTCAAAGAAAAATCTTAACAGCGCGAAGTACAATTTCTTCAGGAGGTCTTGCTGCTCAAGACCTCTTACTATTTTGGGACAATTTGCATACAAAGTTCCGAATTCTTTCTTATTATAATAAAATAACAGTACTAATGAATAAAACAGAAGACAAAAACTAAACCAACCAAACCAACTAAAGTCGGTCATTCGGCTCTTAGTCCATTGAATGTTCAAATTTAAATTAATTAGTAAAAAGGCTACGTAAAGAAACGGGTAAGAAAATAGTACATTACACAACTAGGGTGGTAATACAAAGAAAGGCCGAGATCGCAGGAGTTCGCGGCCCGAGCTGCAAGCGAGGGACGTAAATATGCGATCGAGGGTTTTCTTTATTACCTCCCGTGTTGTGTACATCATTTTAGGTCTACACTTGGCCAGAAAGCGGCTTTTTCCGTACGCGCAGCGTGCGGAAAAAGTCACTTTATGGCCAGGTGTGACATAAAGGTTCATTATGTAATATGCCACTATGTATAGCTTTGGTCACCTAAAACGAAAACGTATTGAAGAAATCTTACCTTTTTTTGCCCCATTTTTAAAACTATATTTGGTTGCTGTCGTGAATAACACTTGGGCTATAATCTAGAGATACCAGTTCTAAATAAAACCATAAATATCGAGTAAAGATAGGTTATATAAAAGCAAGACCACGTCGCCATATAGTCTGCCCGACATAATGATAATCATTTAGTTTTGAATATAAAACACATTAATGGACATTAAGTAGATTGAAAAAAAAAAACAGCACAGTCATAGGTTGAACCAGTTTTGGTATTAAGTTGAACATATGATAAAGTGGATTATCATATCATATCTGTTTAAAACAAGAATAAAAATTTATTCATTTTATGCCAGACCTGGCCATAAAGTGGCTTTCTGGCCAAGTGTAGATATAAAGTGATGTACACAACACGGGAGGTAATAAAGAAAGCCCTCGATCGTATATTTACGTCCCTCGCTTGCAGCTCGGGCCGAAAACTTCTGCGATCTCGGCCTTTCTTTGTATTACCACCCTAGTTGTGTAATGTACTATGAATATTATTATAACAAAAAAAGGGTGTAGAATAGTACATTACACAACTAGGGTATTTCATGAATTTAGTATAGATTTCTGATCATAGGTACAATCGATTTCCTTTTGTAGCCATCATCAAGCGTAATCGCTTATTAACCGACTTCCAAAAGAAGGACGGTTCTCAATTCATCTGAATGTTTTTTTAACAATCGATTTAGTTTAGCCTCATATCTAAATACGCCATTGACGATGTGCCAACAGACCAATCATAATATATCATCTACAGGTCGATTCACAAGAGCTGGCACGCATGGATTGAATGAGTGAATGATTATGTTTATGTATGCATTACAAAATGACTAAATACAGGTTGATTCAATAAGCGAATATCGTGTTTTAGACTATCTCGTCTCATAACTTCGTAACCCAGTCTTCGTTGTGAATTTTATGAACAACAAAAAAAGCCCTACCTACACAATCGCAACCTTGTTTGCACACTGACGACATGAAGAGCGGAAATCGCAACAAAACATCTAAATTTCGTATGAGTTTCGCCATGATTTCTTAGATTGCGGTGTTAGTGTAAGAAAAGGGTATAAATAAAAAAAAATGATACTATAATATTTGTAGGGAACCGTCAAATTTACCTTTCTGCAATATTTTTTACCTTCTTAGTCTTACTAATGTGCAGATTACATGTATTTATTTGAATAATGAAGAAGTGTACTTTTTACTAAATATTTGGAATCTTCCGTATAAGAACGTCACTCTACAGTGACAAGTAACATTACTTTCGTTCAATCCATTCGTGCCAGATCTTGTGAATCGACCTGTACTATATAGTTCACGAATCTAATTACGTTAAGAACGATATTGACGATGAAGTTATACTTATTTTTTTGTATATTGGAGAACAAAGAGAAACGAGTGTAACATGGGGTGAAACAATCTACTGTCTGTAGCACTAAATTTAAATTAAATTTATTTACTACTAATGGTTGAAATACGTAATTGTTAGTAAGCCTAACTACCTACTTAGAGTTTAAGGTCACCCTGAACAAAGACCTCCTAAGTTTTTCTCAAGATCATAACCGAACTTCCAAAGTTTAGTGCCAACTTACTTGTTTACCAAATAACTTCACTTTACTCGCTCAATCGATGAAAATAAAACAATATCTCTGGTCAAAGTTAGGATGTACGTAAGTACAAATTTGGTTGTCTCGCGGTAGTTAACCATTTCGGTAACTACGGAAAAGCACAAATGACAAATAACCATAAACTTTCCAACAAAATACAAAATTATGTACGACTTGTTCATTGAATGCGAAGACATAAATTCAACAATGTCCATTGTATTATAATTTCGGCTGTAAATCAGAATTTTTAATAAGTTCCTTTAATTTGTGCCGACCGATATTTTAAACATTTAAAATGCGCCTTTCGACAGTGCTGTATTTACTACCTTGACACTTGCAAAGGTTTATTTTTCACACAACGCCGTGAAAGGGAGAATTGAGATATTTATAGTGTCGGACAATACAAATATACTCGTACCTTTTGATTTTTAAATAAAAGTCAAACCTAATTGATCAATCACAAAAGGACAGACATTTAAAAGGTCACAACGGTACTGCAAATCATTTTGATGCGTACAGAAGCTTGAATTATTAGATGGATAAAATGATAAATGATTTAGAGCAACAATTCTCTATCAAATCATTGTCCATTCGCCACCTCTCTGAGAGAATCCATCAATCATTCAAAGCGGTGTTGCATCTTTTTTGACCTTAACACGCGTGTAGTTGAAAAGCTTAACAACATATCAGATATCTAATAACTGCATTACCTTTTTATAATGATTAAAGCATATTTGAATAAGAAGTTGAAAAGTAAATTATGCTGAATTAATTTTTTATTAAGTAATAAAATAAGCATAAACCGTTAGTCACGTTTTAAAATAAAACTCACTATTTCAGTAGGCTTATGATGCTACGCCTTGTAACGCGATAAATAAATGATAAAGCATCCGTCACGTTCTCACAAATGCTGTGTGAGAGTGACGGATGCTATATCACATAGGTTCCCAAACTTTTTTGGCCTGCCGCCCACTTAGGTATGATAAAAACTTTCAGCGCCCCCCCCCCCCCCCCCACGTTAAAAAAAAGACAACCATATTGTTGTGAAATTTTTTTCAACGACATGGGGGGGGGGGATTCAAGCGGCCCGGAGAAACCCCTGCCGGCATAGCGGGATAGTACCAACGCCAGGAATACTGTGTACTGTATCTGATATTGTGGTTTTTTTTTCAAAAGCGATAGCGCCCCCCCCGGATGGCCTGAACGCCCCCCAATTTCTTCCAAGGCCCCCGCCCTCCTGGGTATCCGCAGCGCCCCTGGGGGGTGGTACGGACCACTTTGGGAACCTATGCTTTATCACTAATTTATCGCGTGACAAAGCGTAGCACCATAAGCCTACTGATCTTAGTGTCTTAACTAGCATTCCGACAAAATAATAGTAGCTGAGTAAGAGGTAGTACGGTCAGTGAAATCTCCTTATTATTGATCATTTGTTGTGATGTCATTTACAATGGTGAATTTATTTGGGTATCGATCAGTCGTTCTCATTACTTCTTTATAGGTTAGTGCAAATGTAAAGATAAAAGCGGATACAAGAAACTTTAAAACAAAAATCATACCTATCTACCGAAACCAATTTTTCTGAAGAACGTGAAAATTTATTATAGTTTACCGGACAGTCCAGCCGACGGGATAAGAAAAATCATTAATTAGACATATATAATTGATTAAAAGCAGATGGTTAACTCATAATAAAGCAATTATTTTACAAAGTATATACCATGAAATGAATTTTATTTTCTAGATGAGCTTATAATATAACTCGCTCACTAATATAAAACTATGGTCATTTTATTCGTCCTAATTTCATTTACCATAATTATTATCGATTCCATAAAGTTTTAAGTTTTTTCAAAAAAGGTAGGTATCGGGTAAATTAACATTATGGCAATTACCTATGGCAAATTAAAGTAAGGCAAACCTTCAAAAAGTATGAGCGGAAGGACCGCTTCTATCTTATGACTTACTCCCTGTAAGTCATCGCACACTGTAGCCTTGACTCGAGAGGTTGACTCTTGTATACGCAATTTATTGGCCGATGCATCACACCAGTCTCTCTTCCGAGCGGAAATTTCATTCAAGCAATTACTGTGAAACAAACGTTGCAGGCAACCATAATTTGCGATATTTTGGTATATTCTCTTTTTGTATAAAAAAAGGTTAAATCCAAAAAAAAAACCTGTTCATATATTTTTGTAAGCATCGACTTTGTTATCTTTACGTGACAGTTATGGACTGGATTCTTTCAAGTTCAACTGACAAATCATAAGAAAACGGCTTATTTAAGCAATAACCTTTGTTGAACTACAATAAAAACACTGAAACTTCCCAATATCTCGAGTGTTTATAAATGAGCAACGAAAGCGTTGACTTTTTGCGAAGGCTCTTCCAAGGTCCGGCGAGGTGGCATCGGGTTTTTATTTCACGCACGTAGGTAACTGTTTTACTGATGGTTATCGCCAAAAATAACCTTTAATTACCGTATAGTATGGGCAGCCCTGACCTTTATACACACTCATGCATAGGCTGTCCACTGTTCAGGTGACATTTTATAAGAAAACCAAACAGATTTCGAGGAAACTCGCTTTAATTATTTAATATGCATTGTACTACGACCGTGAAACCAGGTATTTAACGGAGTGCACAAAGAATAGTACATTACACAGCTAGGGTGGTTAAACAAAGAAAGGCCGAGATCGCAGATGTTTGCGACCCGAGCTGCAAGCGAGGGACGTAAATATGCGGTCGAGAGCTTTCTGTGTTACCTCCCGTGTTGGGTACATCATTTTATGTCTACACTTGGCCAGAAAGCGGCTTTTTCCGTACGCGTAGCGTGCGGAAAAAGCCACTTTATGGCCAGGAGTGGCATAAATGATGTTTTTGTTGCACTTGATCGAATTATATCCCGATTAAGTAAGTTTTATCCTTGTTACATTAGACACCCGACGCAAACTTACCTAATTCAACCGGGTAGTAATGATTTGGTGGATGATGGAACAAAAGTACCTATTATTAAAGTTCTACGTGTAAGTAGTTTTGTACGAGTATGTTACCAAACCTTTGGATTACTACTATACCTATACCTGTTATACTGTCTTCCTGTCCTATAAGTGAAGATGGAGAAATATAATACTATTAATAATCATGATCTTTGTAACTCCCATGCATTCCGCAATTACTTAGTTGGCATCAGATCTGCTATACAAACACTGATAATACCTATATTTTATTTCAATTTGATGACACCAATAAACTTCATCAGCATTGAAACGTTTAAAATCAGCTGCAAAGTTACCAAATTAATATGCATCCAATAACTTTATGGTTATTGCAATATAAAGTTAATTATAAACACAGAAGATACATTGTTCTTGTAACAGAAATTGGAAAAAGCATCTAATATATTGCTTACATGTATCAAGCAAAGGCGAATCGAACGATCCGACCTCAACCTTTTGAGAGGTTTAGATGTCCAGTCCAGAGGCTAGTGCGGTCGAATTTACCTGTTAGCAAGAACCACTCGTAATCTCGTTATTAATATATTTTCATGACTAAAAATAATCAAGTAGAAGCCACATCATCAATTTGACGTTAGTTGTGAGTTATTGATCGTAAAACGGAACATATCCGCTGAGAAACTTTGACCAAGTACCGCCTAACATTCAAGTTATTAATTACTTGAGTAGGTTGTCTTCAAATACTTCTCTAATTCACGATTTTCTGAGAACGATTTATAGAAATATCACAAGGTTACATGCAACGAAATTTACGCTGTGTCTTACATATTTACAAATTCAATTTGAAACACGCATGGTCATCGGACCATAGAGGGTCAACATTGAAGTCATGTTAAACTATTCCTCACAAATGAACAATATACATATCCGCACCAAATGTTCAACGACAACAGACTGAGATGCGACCGCGGTTATACCAAATCGAGAGACCGTAGAATACCGTAATGGTACAAGTACGAGTTCGTAACCGACAGAAGACAGCAGCAGCACACAACATGTCGCTGCGACACTATTGTTTTCTATGTACAGTGGAACCTCGATAGACGAAATCCTCTAAAATCACGTTCCTTTCCCTTCAAGCCCCAATACCTCCATAACTCGAATTATTAGACCTCCATAATTCGAAGTTACCAATGACTCCCTCCAAGACGTTTTAGTACATTGTTTACCTCTATAACTTCTCTTGTTTTATCACTTCTGTATCTCGAAGTTTTTGAATATATATCTCTGTAACTCGAAGAAAAATATGGCAGGTAGGTCATACGTATCTAATAGGAAATTTTACCTCTATAACTCGATTTTTATTTATTTTACCTTTGTAACTCGAAGTCAAAAAGTACAGAAGCCTTAACCTCTACAAGTCGAACATGGGGCTATGAAAACCTCTGTAAGTCAAAGACGAAACCTCGTTAACACGGTTTTTTTAGTGTTTCCCTTGAGTTTCGACTTATCCAGGTTCCACCGCATTTCTATACATGTCGCTAGACTCGCTAGCTACGTACGGTATTTCATTAGAATACATAGAAACCAGTAGAGTCGCAGTGGCATGTCGCCTGGCTGCTGCTGTCTGCACTCAGCTACGAACTTGTACCTTAACACACCGACGCAGCAGACTAAACGTGAAAGAGGACAAAAAGTAACCAAAAATATAAAAGTATATTCAGGCTGAAAAAAAGTGCAAGTGATGTTATGAATTTGGCCCTTCTCAGGGGACATTATATTCCATATTTAGTTCCCTTAGTCCTTCTCTATTTCTCATATTTACATTCATATAGCTAAATTACCAGATTCTTCTCTATCAATGCTAGCAGCAGTCGATGACAGCCTATTGCCTATAATAGTACTACCTGATAAACAGACATATTTTTTTAAATCAGATTTACTGGGTTTCCCTTGTTGAGTCGACACGGCCATTGCATAATCATTGCTGTTGCCATTACAAACTAGTTTTTATTTGCTCTACTAAGTAGGTAAATATTTTCTTTACCAAGTAGACAAATACTGATTTATTTGGTCAGTAGACAACACAGACTTCTTTATAATATCTACAATGTTTTGTCACTTTGCTTAGACGGAGGTATTTGGGAGGAATCATTTTTGGAACAAATTTTGTTAAGAAAAGGCCAGGAATATGTCACTGTTATTTAGAAATTGGAAATTGAGAAATTGAAACTGATTTTTATCTATATATGTCGTCATCATCATTTCAGCCATAGGACGTCCACTGCTGGACATAGGCCTCCCCCATAGATTTCCAATTAGTTCGGTTGGAATCAACCTGCATCCACCGTGAGCCAGCAGCCTTAACCAGATTATGTGTCCATCTTGTTGGTGGACGCAGTTCGACGCTGCGCTTGCCGATTCGTGGTCTCCATTCTAGAACCTTTTGGCCCTAACGGCCATCTATTGTACGTGCTATTCTCCGTTTGGCTATGTCGGTGACCCTCGTTCTTCTACGTATCTCCTCATTTCTGATTCAATCCCGCAGAGAAACCCCGAGAGCATAGCCCTTTCCATAGCCCTTTGAGCGACTCTGAGCCTATTCATAAGGCCTATAGTGAAGCACCACGTCTCGGATCCATAGGACACACACTGATTGTAGACTTTCGTCTTAGGCACTGACGTATTTTGGACGAAAAGACGTTGCAGAGTTTCCTGAACGCTCCGTAAATATATATCTATATATTATGTCAATAAGGCAAATTATCCCAATGATGATAGTCATGTCATATTGATTATAATTTCGCATTATGTTAATCAATGACATACGCATTTTGGCTCAAAATTAACGCAACACTTAGAGTAAATTAACACCAGGAAGACACAACAAAACATTACCTTGCGCAAGTAATAAATCTGTCACTCGGCACATATCAGAAGATTCGCGGATAACGAGCCAATAAGAAGTATCTAATTAATGATTGTTAAAAACTTAATAAAAACCGCTTCTTCGCTTCCGACATCAGTATTTATGTATTTCTTGACCCGTCAAATATTGCGCCAAAAGGTTTTTGCGTATGTGAAAAAAGTGCACGTCCATGTTTATCTTTTACAATCAATCAAATCGCTGCTATTTACAAGTTTTTGTAAATGTCTCGTTATCTATTCGTGTTCGCGCTTCCTGTATCTCGAGAGTGTGGGGCGTGTGTGATTTATTATTTGCTTTATGTACACAAATACAAACAGCTGGTTACTGCGAAACAATACCAATCAACATACTGACCGCGTCAAGCCAGGGTGCGCCTATGATCTCACGTGCCATTTTCATTGTTTTAATAAACCATAATTTTTGGTTGTGACCAGTACTCGTATTCCAAACCGGGCGTCGTAAAATAGCTTTTTAGCGTCAGCTTTTGACCCCATTGTCACCCTGTCACTACTACGTTTGAACGTATATAGTTTTTGTTGCAGGTTCACAAGATAAACGGTGGAATACCTATAAATTCTGAAAATTAATTTTTCCAATAATATCATCAAGATTTCGACTTCCTGAGTCAGCCATTTCAATGGTTTTGTCTATCTATAACTCCTCCCATAATTACGGATAAAAAACCCTTGGATGATCAGCCTTACTGATGGCAGCGTATTTGGATCAAGGCAACTTTTTGTTACCTTCCCTCCCCGGGTGCCCTTGACATTGTCTAAAAAATTTTGGTCGAAAATTTTTAGTATAATAATTAATGTCATACTTAATTTTTTAGCATAAATATTTTTTTGCATACATATTTTATCTCATAAAGCATTTTTGGTTTAATATGTATTGGTCTAAAATTTAAATTGCTAAAATGCATAATATTGTTAGGTCTACTTATTTTTATTCTTAATATTTATTAGCTCTGCTTAGTATAAAAAACACAAATTAAAGGTTCATTCAGGTAAGGTTAACAAACGGCTATCAAAAAATAGGTTAGGTTAGGTTTGAACTGCGTTCCCCAACAAAACCCAAAGACTATCACGAAGTAAGTTAGGTTAGGTTTGAACTGCGTCCCCCAACAAAAAACGAACAGCTACTAAAAGAAGGCTAGGTTAGGTTGAACTGCGTCCTCCAACAAAAACGAACTGCTATCAAAAACTTGGTTAGGTTAGGTTTGAACTGCGACCCCAGCGAAAACGGGCTGTTACAAAAAGAACACACTATATTCGGACTTATGTTAAGTAAGTATACCAATACATAATAGAAGAAAAATAATCGACGTAAAAAAGGTATGCAATACAATATTCGACACAAAAAACGTTATACCATACTACTGATATGCTTAAAATATTTTCGACCAAACAATATTAAACTAAAAAATTTAGATCAAACAAATTTCGGCATTTACCTAAATCTTTAGACAAAACGTTAGTATGCAAAAAAACACTAAACGAAAAAATAATAGACCAAAAAAATTTAGACAACCCAATATAGACCCACTCTCTCTTCTTTTCCTAACATCTGTGTGCTGTGGTCAAATTAACTGGTTAACGCGGGCAAATTTTCCGCAACTCGACGACAAATATGTGCCTATTTTGCGTGATGGGTCTTGCCAAACCAATGTATTATTAAGTGCAATACTCAAAATTTGAAGAGTTGTTTCATAAAACAATGAGTCCTCAAGAATATGGCTAACCGAATCACCGTCCGTTAGCCGATATTATTAGTATACTACTAATAATATCGGCCACTATTTAAAACAATAATTCAATTGTACTTAAATATCAAAAGATCGTGTCTTAGTATAAGTCTCGTATATTATACGGCTTTTTGGTTACGACGCGTTATTATCACAAGTGATAAAATCAAATAACAAATACACATAAATTACTTGAGTCACAGTAGATAGCATGATTCACATGAACGATCCTTTCAAACTTCAAGTTAATGGGCCACACCCACTTTTCAACATGCTCCTTTAGGCAAGACAGTGATCGTATATTTTATCGATATTATACTACTTTATTGTCTAAGAATGATAAGTTGTTCGTAGTAATACTAGCTTCTGTGTGTGGTGTCACTCGTCCTACTGTGATCATGATATGTTTTCAAAATATGTCCATTTACTTCTTGTCAATGGAGACGATTTTTGCTTCATCATCATCATCAATTCAACCTAGACGTGGACATGTCTACTGCTGAACATCGGTCTCACCAAAGACACAACGAACGGACGCATGCCATGCCTCCTTTGACTTTCGGCGACTTTAACCAGGTAGTCACACCATCTTATCGGCAGCTGAACCACTGTGGTCTCCTTTCAAGAGCCGTTACGACCCATCGGCCATCAATCAGTTCTTCGAGCTATATGCCCAGCCCATTGGCACTTTAATTTGCTAACTCTGGCAACTATGTCGGTTGCTTTAGTTGTATCTTCATAACAGTGGTTTATTTATTGCAAGGTCCGTATTGACACTAATAAAGTGGTGGTACATTTTACCAGAGGGCGACACATATTTTGTATGTATGTAATAATGAATTTCTATTAATAGTTTTAACAACCTAAGTAGTAAATAATACATTATGCCAAGCTTTATCTTAGCTAATCGAATAACATTTATCACATAAATATGTACGATACTATTACTACAACTAGTGATAATTTTAATATAAAGTGTAAAAAAACGTTTATGCAACAATTAGCATGTCTAGTACATATACTACACGCCATAATACCACCATACAGTACGCCCCATAAAATGATCTAATGGTGTGAAAAACACGTCGCGGTTGTAAACATCACTGGAAATTAACAATTGCAAAAAATAGTAGTTTATTGCAACTGATATATATTGAGGGGCTTTAAAACACGAGAGTGGTTTTATGAAACGGGCCGAAGGCCATAATAATATCACACGAGTGTTTTAAGGCCGTGTTTTTATCTACGTACACGTTATAAATCCTCAAGATCGTGTGTCCGGGAACCGTAAGAATGACCGCCATTACCACTAACTACATTTTCATAATAGTATCGATTTCGATGTTAATATGGTTTTCATACATTATAATGACACTGTCACAGATAACACACGGATGTTACATGACTGGTTGCAATAATGGTGGTCATTATATACGGTTTCCGATCTCATAAATTATGAAATCATAAATCTTCTATTATGACTCATAATAGAAGATTTATGATATGGTACGGTGTAGATAAAATTCAGTAGAAAGAGCTATATTTAAAAATAGGTAAATAAAAATACCACGTGTCTTGGGTTATTCAGCCAATGGTATTGTACCACAGATACAAAACATTACTTGGATTGGCGGAACGACTCGAGTAACGTGGGGTTTTGTTAACCTTTTTTTTTAAAACCTTTAAGAACTGACTACAGGTATTTGGACAATTCAACGTCTTGGTAATATCTCTTTTATAATCAGTAGTTACCTTCACTCGCAAGCAAATGGCGATCAGAATTTTTTGTGAGCTTATTTGCTTTCTGCATGGGCATTCCACAAAAACGTCTACTTTGTCGGGCACGTGACGGCTACGGCAGCTACCTTAAAAACAAATAAAAAGTCCTAAATGACATAATCAATTCAGAAACCAAGTTATAAAATATTGACATACCAAAAATATACTTCCTAACTTTGTTAGAAGTATGAAAATAAACCGGTCAAGTGCGAGTCGGACTCGCGCACCGAGGGTTCCGTACAAACTCATAAGTAGATATATTCATAGTTAAAGAAAAACTGTATGGCGATTAGTTTAGTAGGAGCAAATAAGTATGTGTTAAGATTTTTGCAAATTTCTCAAAAACGATGCAAGTTAGGAAAACCGTTATATTTTTCCTGTAATATATAAGACGACATTAATAATTTGTAATTATTACAGATTTTTCTGTTCAGTAACTTCGAAGATAATAGGGGGGAATGGTATTTTTTTAACGTTTTTCACCATAAATCAAAAACTACTTATTTCAAAAAAATACAAAAATAGTTTTTTAATCTACAAATCAAGCCCTTTCATTTGATACCCCACTCGATATAATAGCCCTACTTTCAATTTTCAAAGTCTCATTACAGACTTACAGACCCCTTTAGAAAAAAAGTTACAAGATTTTTTTTACATCCCATAAGCTCGAGTTAGCGGTTCTTAACACTATTCCAAATTTCAAGTCGATAGCATCAGTAGATCCTGAGATATCTTGCTGTGTCAGACGGACAGACAGACACGAGTCGCACCATAAGGGTTCCTTTTTTACCATATTGGTACGTAACCCTAAAAATGGCGTCACGTGCCTGACATTCTGGTGGAGAAATGCCCCTGCATATGGCATAATGTTTAGTCCCGCTCCCTGCAGGATTCCTCTCTAGCTTACCACATATTTTGTGGTAAAACAAGCCAACGCAATAAATTTTGTTTTGTTTTGTCTGTTTTGACGCCACAATGGAAACAACCACAGACTGACGACGTATTATTTATATTAAACAATGATTATATGTAAAGATATGTATAAAAGCTCTTATTTTAATTCGTTATTTAAATAAGACGTGAGTCAGACTGACCGTGACATCATTTACTGTTTTATCAAAGAATGCTAAATGTTAAGTTGAAAAATTATGTGCTTTATTTGAACTATTGACCTGAAACTGGGCGAGCCCATCATTGTGTCTCAAACTTAACCATTAAAAACACATAAAATGAGTCATTTATAAAATTATTGTACTTTAAGTATGAATTGACAATTGTTTATGAACTTATGACTCATCACTAAAAGGGCCCTTATCGGATAGCAAACTTAAACTGGATAATCAGCGAAGTGACAGAGCATTCCGTATTAATCATAACATAAACTTAACCATTCTAATGTGAACTTCTTAATTCCAGCATATCCCCACTTTTATGCCTTTTTTAATTTCCCTTCTCTTGTACCTGCCTAAATACCCAAAACTGTAAGCTTATGATGCTACGTTTTGTCACGCGATAAATAAATGATAAAGCGTCCGTCACGTTCTAACTAATAGTGTGCGAGAGTGACGGATGCTTTATCACTTATTTATCGCGTGACAAAACGTAGCATCATAAGCTTACAGTAAGCTTATGATGCTACGTTTTGTCACGCGATAAATAAGTGATAAATAACCCATTTGTTACTGAACTCATGACCTGAGCTTGAACTCAGGGTGGTACGTTATCTTATTATTTTTCTGATTTTTACAGCACCAATCATTACGCAATTTCCCAGCTTTTTAAGCCTTTTTGATATAGGCTGTCACGTTTGGATAGCCCTGATCTTCTGACACCCTTCTTCTCCTCTGTCCTCCTTACCTTCGATATGAGCTCCCATTTCCGATTGCCCAGGATGACCATTTTATTGACCAAACAGGATACAGATCAATTAAAAAAAACCTCCTTGGTCAGAAAGTGCTTTACGTCCACGCAATAGGGGCAGAAAGACGTTGCGAGCAACGTCCGAACAGAGGTTCGGCGCGCGGCCAATCTTTTTCGCGATAATGTGGGGAGACTCTAATACGGTACATAGTCAGGATAGGTTTGTGTCCTGATTTTGTTACATAGTCCGTTAGTAAGATTATAATAGTATTTTATGCAACAGTTGTATAAGTAGGCTCAAAAAATGCGAATGGCGCGAGTTGCGATATGAGCCGCCGTGGCGGCGAGTACCTATTGCAAATAGAAACGCCATGAGTGTTTTTTGACTTAATTATACAACGTTGCATACAATACTTTTTCTACGACTAGGTTTTAAAATATAAAATTAAACATAGCTCGCAAACAAGGCACATATGACATATGACTGACAATATGTGTCTATGGTAAACTTTTTTTTTTAATTTGACGTATACTCGCTAGTGACACGCAGTGACGATATTAAAAATACTTTTTTTATGTTGACATCAATGAATTTAGTTCAGAAAGTTTTGTTTTTCTTAAAAACCATAGGAATTTAATTGTTTGTTAAGTTGGTAGTTGTGCATTTTTATCATAAAGTAAGAATTGAGCGCTTAATCCTTGACCTAAGTTTAACCTAGATTTAGAAGTCTGTGGCTGCTAGCAGTTTCGTTTTGCGACTATAACGACACTAGTGCTGTTATGGGGAATAGAGTATAGACTTCTCTGAACTCATATTATGTATGTTCTTAATTTCTTATATTAGTGTTCGTGACCAAGTAAAAGACAGATAAAAGTATAGGAGCAGAATATCAATACATCTTTGAAACACTTTGCGTGGGTATGCAGATTCATCGTGACATTATCTCTAACCCAATCACACATACAATACTCTTATAAAACATTTAAGGTGAGGTTTATTTACCAACAAATATGTGGATACTGGCAACAAAACATTTAGAGTCAGTAGGCGTGACACGAACATCGCGGGTCGAGACATCAAACACAATGCTTGAAGGCTAACAAGTGCCATAAGTAATGTTAATATACCTAAACCACTAAACATTTTACGATCGCTTTTAGGATTCCGCAGATTGCAAAAAAGTCCCACCAGTGCATTTCAAATAGGTAATATTCCTCACGTAGGTCTTTGAATGGCTGCAAACACAATGTTCACAAAAATATGTATATTTTCAAGGCTCAATTTAAGTTTCATGCACTACTCACGTACAGTCAGCATTAAATAATCTTTAACATTCATCACACATATATAATACTCGCAGTGATAAAGATCTGTATGGTGTTTTGGATGTTACTGACTGTTTTATGCTGACTGTACTACACTGAATCAGAATCTAACAAGACAAGATTGCAAAATATACCTATATAAGTAGATATTATTATGAAATATTGCCTTAACATAAATATGTCGTCTGTACTTAATGGAAATAGGAAAATTAACCCCCACTTATAATTCATTGTGATCAATATAAGAAAAAAATCGTCCTCAATTGACCTAGTTAGCTCCTAACTTAAATCTAGGCACAGACTCGATAGTCTGAGCCTAGAGACCTTAGTATTAGACAGCGACTTATAGCTCCAATTCAAGTATTTGTGATCATCGCACACATATATTACTTTTACCGAGTATAGAATACCTAAGAACATACCCAATAATAATTTTATTAACTATGGTTTTGATTCTTATTCGCATATTATATTCTTTAATATAGATCTAAACTAATTTAATAATTAGGTATGAAGTGGCACTCAGGCCTAATGATTATATTAGTTAATAAACGTCTGGGACACGAAACTAAATTACATTATCGAATATTAAATAAACCGGTCATCTTCGGGGCTGAATTATTACGAAATCATTTCCCTTGCACGTGGTGGAGCTATTACCACAAATAAGTAAAGTAGTTATCGCAAAAACCAGTTTTATAACGAATTTATTATTTAATCTGTGCATGTTTAATCATATACATTGATAAATGTATTTGAATCAATCATAACCATGACGAGTGGTGGTCTGTTCAAATTGTATTAGTTGCTCTTGACAGTGGCAGGTTAACGTTTTTTTTTCACTGACACCGTGGATAAAGTGATGTTATTAATCATGTGCTTAAGGGAGTTGATACCTGTAGTTAGACCAAACATAACCATTAGTCATTACTTTTCAAGTTTGAAGTTCGTTTCGTTTCACTTGTGTTTATGTTTCTCTTACCTGAAAGAAGTAAAGTTTTACTCTCCCCTTCAAGACCAACATCGTAATTCTTAACAAGCGTATCTGTACGTAAGCTATTTCCTCCATAAAAGAAATTAAAAATAGTGTCAAAGCCGACAAAGCTCCTCAATAAAGAACATGCTGCCTTTACGATAAAGGCATTTCAATTTTCCTGGTAATACATAAGTCTGCATGATAAATGAGACGAATAAAAAAATGATGTGTAGGTAGTTAATTCGAAACAAGTGTGTTGTCCGTAAGTTCGGCATTGTGGCGCTGCCACTCTGTCTGCAGCCTCCGAGTCGAAATTTACATAAGTCTCATGAGCGAGCAACGTGACCGTCCAATACATTATATATTCAAGACTCGTAAATTTTCAACGGCAAATAAAAAGACAAAACTGTGGCCACCTGACCACCATAACCCGAACGCGTGAGATAAAATATCGCCAACGAGATTTATTTGACTCGGAGACTACGATTAATAGAGAAATATTAATTAGGATAGTTGAGGCCAACGCCCTTATTATAAATCGTTATAGTTTCTATCCACAGAAACCGTTTTTTTATGATAGGAAAGAAAGGCATTACTGATGCTTCACTGGAACGGATCTAACTTATCTAATAGGCATTGTATCTCTGATAGATTATATAGCATGCATCGTCGCTGGAAAGCAATAATGCTGTAACCCGCACCACCATCCAAAATGCTTTTTTTTACATATTCTTATTCAGTTTTTTTTTCTGCGTCACCTGGTAAAATACCGTTATTATTTGTCTGTGATGATAAATAAAATGTATTTTTTTTTTCACCTAAATTTGTAATCAATCACGGAATGAAGAAACGTTGTAACCCGCATAAAATTCCGTCTTTTCAACTGCTTTGTGGTAAACCACAAGCAAAATGGTTTCCGCAATTAGTTGTTTGTTATCACGTACAGCATTTTTGCTTTCCGTAAATTTCAACTTTTGACCAGTTTTTGTCATTTACAGCATTTTGTCGGTAGATGTTGCGAATAAACTATGGTGTACAGCATTTTAAAGATACAGTAATAAATAAATAATGACACTAAATACATGTTAAAATATATAGTAAGTTTGTATGTATATAGTATTGAGGGTCGTTTTTATTTGTAGTTTGCTAGTTTTCGTGTTTTAAAAGATATAATCTCCCTTTAGATTATAGAGGTAATATAAACATAACCTACTTTAAAAGAAAAACTTGTTAATTATTTTTCCGTTCAAACTTTAATGCATGTAAACTATACGTGTATCATAACTGTTCTGTAAAAAACAATCTATGATGATGTGCCGATGAATTTGCCACTTATTTCCACTCGGTATATGCTCCCAGCCCCGCGTTGTTGGACGTGGCGGCGGCGGACGCGGGCTCGGCAGCAAGCGGCGCGCGCGTGCACGTGGCGTGCCTTGAGCCGGCGGAGGTGCGGCGCGCGCTCCGAGCGCTCAAGTCGAAGCGCTCCGCGGGCCCGGACGGGATTCCCCCTTACATTTTTAAGGATTGCCGCAGTGTTTTAGCGGAGCCGCTGTGTCATATCTTTAACACTTGTCTCAAATTGGCGGTCTTTCCTGAAAAGTGGAAACTGACTAGAGTAGTCCCGGTACCAAAGGGAAAGGGTGGACCTAGTACTGGTGATTATCGACCGGTGGCAATACTGTGTACACCTGCTAAGGTATTCGAATCGGCGATGCATAAGTCGGTACAGGCGCAAGTGAGCTGCCAATTATCGGACGCCCAGTATGGCTTCAGGAATGCACGTAGTACTACGGGAAACCTACTACATCTCATGGTCAACATAGTTCCAGCTGTAGATGCCGGAGACCAGGTTGATGTGGCATATTTTGACTTCCGGAAGGCGTTCGACACCGTCGACAATGATGTCCTTTTAGGTAAGTTGGCAAATGTAGGTTTTAGTCCACATACTCTTACATTCTTTGCCAACTATATGAGTAACCGGTGGCAGTATGTGGACTATGCTGGTCATCTATCGCAGCCATATTTTACGAGGTCTGGGGTAAGCCAGGGGAGTAACTTAGGGCCATTAGAATTTATTTTAATGGTCAATGACCTTCCCGAAGTCGTTCGAGACTCGGTTTGTTTACTCTTTGCTGATGACCTAAAGCTAGTTCGGAGAATAAACGACAGCTCAGACTGTCTAAAACTACAGGAGGACATCGATCGAGTAGTAGGCTGGAGTCAAACGTATAAATTACGGTTTAACGCGTCTAAATGTACAGTAATTTCGTTTAGCAGATCACGGAACCCGCGTTGCTACCAGTACATGTTAGACGGCACCCAGATGCAGCGTGTCAACGAAATCAAGGATCTAGGAGTGCTATTTAAATCGGATCTTAGCTTTCGGGATCATATTATTAAGGTATCGAAAAAAGCTTTCCGGAATCTTGGTTTCGTTATGCGACAATCGCGTGCATTTACCAATATTAACGCGATTCGTGCGCTGTACGAGGCGATAGTTAAGAGCCATTTAGAATGTAATGCAGTCGTCTGGAGCCCGCATGAGACTAAATATAGGTTCATGTTGGAGCGTATACAAAATAAATTTGTTAGATTTTTATATTTAAAATTGTATGGTGTTTATCCATTCTATCCACTAATGTATCCGACTTTGTTCGTCTTAGGGATGGTAGGATACAATAAGCTGGAAGTACGAAGGGAGTTGGCGCTCGCCTCATATATATTTAAGTTGTTGCGGGGCAAGTTGTTCAACCCTGGAGTGCTGGCCGAAGTGCGACTGAACGTTCCGGAGCGGTACGTGTGGCGGCGCATTCGGCCGAATCTACTGGCCGAGCCTCGCGCGCGCACGCAGCTGCTTCGTCAGACCCCCGTCACCAGAGCAATACGGGCATTAAATCGAGTGGCAGATGAGGTAGATATCTTCTCTTGCTCTCTGAACGAATTCACAAAGGTCACGCTTTATGTTTTGTGTTATAATGTGTTGTAATATGTGTATAAATTTTGTATTATTATAAGTCCGTAGATGTAAGTATTCCACACTGTCGCATTAGGATAAACCTGTAATGATAGTTGTGTGATGTTTTAAATAAATAAATAAATATTTTTTTTGAATTTAATTGAATATAAATATATTCAATTCAATTCAAAAATTAATATATAATGCACAGTGTGCATGAGCCTCTCCCCTAATACTTTCTTCTACCTCGGAAGTCCTCCTAGACCTTAGCTGGGCGCTTTAAGTCAGAATGGGGAGAATGCACCAAATCTCGATGAGCTTATATTTCAGGGATAGAAGGGGTTTCCCACCATTAGTGTTTTCATCAACCACAAGCTCCTCCAGGCGTTTCTGATACGTCTTTAGATTTGTTTATTTTGTAAAAAAAATAGTTTTTTTTTAATACTGTGTATAGCCTGATAAATACCATAGCTCCTTTCTCAATAATCGTCCAAACCAAATGATTTAAATTAGTTTAGGCGATTATATAGTGCTGCTGCATCTACATACATACCTACATACAGTCTAACAACATAAATGTAACAATACCTAATGATAACTTTGTAATAGTCAAAACATAAAATTTTCTGCTTAATATTATGTATGTGTGGCATATAAATTAAGTAGTTCAGAAAATATTATTACTACAGATCAACAATTATTTACCTCTGACAAATTAAAATGGATTAACATAAACTAACATCGCACTTACACTGCTTCATTCATACCTGTATCCTTTCATTCATTCAGTTAGATGTTACAGCATTATTGCGTGCAATGATTACGAAATGCTGTAAACGACAAAAGTCATATTAAAAACAATTTTACAACCAAAATTATAAACTTCGATTTTTTTACAACGAGTCTACCAAAGGGGGTTTAATAATCTCTTTTTGTTTGAGTTATGAATTTTTCTAAAAAAGTGCAAAAGTTTATTGGCTCTAGTGAAAAGTTTACTTTTTGAGGGTTACAGCATTATTGCTTTCCAGGGACGACATATACAAATAAAACATGTTATACTAACATCAACATCTTGATTCCACATTAACAGGGCGTTCTTGTAATATTTTAGATCTAAATATTCCTAAATTTCATAACAGTAAATCCTCTTGATAGAAACGGAATGTCATGGAGAATTAATTATGCTAAAAGAAACAGAAATAAGTAAAGTGCCTATAAACTGCACCATAATCTAAGGTTAGGAGCTGTCAGGCAAGGTTTCTGTGCGGATTCTAATTTAGGCATCACATTAGATAGTACTTATTGATCGGTTGTGCTGGTGTTCGGGTGGTGGTCTCTAGTCCACTAGAGACCACCACCCGAAAGACGCATCGTGCACAATCAAATAGTCTGACGACGTGGTTAAGGTCGCCTGAAGCCGGTGAAGGTAAAACACGTGCGACCATTCGTTGTGAAGTCTTTGACGGAGACCTATGTTCATCTGTGGACGTTACCAGGTTGAAAATGTTGATGGCCTTTGTGTTTTCATGGCAATAACGGTGTTTAATTGTGTGCAAGTGAAAGGGCAAGAAATATTTATGCTGAACGACAACCCCAATGTGATACACTGAGTTTGCCTAATAACAGGAAAATAATTGTTTTTCAAAACCACTGACTATCAAAGATCTAAAAAAGTAATACAATAATATTTACACTACGTTGTTGACCACAGCTGTTTCTGTAGCAAATGACGTGTTTGACACCTCATGTTAATTACCTATATATACAATCTTACTAACATATGCAAGACGTATGTAGTACGCAACTTGCGTTGTCAAAATTATAGGTGTTTAGTTCCACGAAGACGCGTGAATTTATCGGAATAAGTTTTTGAGGACATAATAATAAGAACAAGTTGGAGCGTCTACGTGAAATGAACGACGCATAGGTAATAATGTATATAGGTACTGTGTCGACACTGAAAATGAATTCATTATTTTAGCACGAACAAAACTGCTAATCGGTTTGATTTTAACGAGATGTGAATTTTCTGAAGCGAATCAGAAAAACGTTTTCTGAAAACTCATTTTGGTAAATCTTATAATCATTAAATGCCTTTAATTGTCGTAAAAATTGAACATCTTAATAAATTCACCACACGGCAACTACAACATCTCATGCTTAATTTTAACATTAAATACAAGAAAAACATGTTTAAAGATACCGGTTATTTTATGGGCCCCGAGCATAAGAAAGCTTTCACAATATAACACTCGCCATCTAGTCTCGCATAGGCGACTGCTCGAGTCACCAAAGCTATTGAAATACATAGTCTATTCTTCAAACGGTTCAAGACCACTTCGGGTTACATCATATCTCCCCGTGTCACTGAACTCCCAATATTCGTATTTAGATAAATGTGTTTGTAATTTAGTATCACTGTTCCACTGTTAAATTTCAATTTCTGTAAGCCGGATTGATGTCTTATTAGAATTATTTTATTTCTGCGCTGTGTGACATTAAATGTTCACATTTTGGAACACAATTAGGATTATAGGTTTATAATAATCCTAGATTCACATACATTACGCAAATCCCTTAATTTATTATACTTTACGACAGCTGGTAACGGTTGGAGATTTGTTAGTAGACAAAAAAGTGCTAAACATATATAAATCACACGTGTTCTTATCCATATTCGAAAAGGGGCACGACTATTCTTAATTAACTTCATTTTGTAGTTTTCTAGTTCTCGGTCAACTTTATTTATAGTCTTTTATAACGGTGCGTTTCTTAGAGCTTATCCTTCGCACTCCATAATAATGACAATGACATATATTTCGTAATTTCGTTTATTATGATGTTTGACAACTCACTAGTCATTATGGGTAGCGTACACGTAAGAACACTAGAGTCAGACTATACTAAGTCTGCAGAGGTCGAAAAAAGGTTTTATTGCAAAAAACGCACATGGCAATAACACAAGCAAAATGGTTAATGAGGGTATTTGGAAATCAGAAATCCACCAGCTGGCAGCAGGGTGGCGAAAGGTCTATTTGGCAGTAGATGTCAAAATCAGGTGGTGTGATTGGTGGATCTTCAAATCAATTACAACAATGAACAAATCGCTTAGTTTGGTTGAAACTAGATCGATGTGTGCAAGATTTACCGAGATATTTATTTTAGTGGGAATGTAGACAGATTTTGTAATAAACGGAAGAATTATTGCCAAGGACCAAGTTAAGTCGACCTCTGCAAACTTAGCGTGGTCCGACTATGGCGGATCTCACACTGCAGCGCGAATCGCGGCGACACGCGACTCAGCGATTTTCAACTTTGTATGTAGAATCATCGATTTGTATAGAAAAATCGCGGGGTGGCGCACACTGGCGCGTAAATTGCGGCGACTCGCAACTACTATGCGCAGCTACACGGAAAAAATCGCGGCGACGGGCGATTTCAGTGTGTTCTTCGCCTAAATCACAGTTTTTATAATTCTGACCTACATGGAGTGTGGCTCTTAAAGTTGAAGCAGAGTATGCAACTTTGTATTATTCCTTTTGAAAATTAAGTGATTAAGAGAAGAGCAGTACATATTTTGCAAGGTCTGTAGCGACTTTAATGCAGATTACCGCGTAAATAATACCTAATCTATTTCATAATATATCTAGTTGATAAATTTTTATACGGGGACATAAGATTATGTTATGGCCTCTACTATATTAAGTAAAAGCATGTTATGTATCTATTTACCTATCAGCCACGGCCGCCCACTGCTGGACATAGGCCTCTCCCATAGATCGCCTCACGAGTGAAACCCTGTGGAAACCGCATCCACCATTTCCTCGCTACTTTGTGCTGTCGGTGGACTTGGAGTCTCGGGCCTGAAAGGTTGTTAATATTAGAATAAATTAAGACACATATCGCCTTATAAATGTAATTATTTTAAAGGAAAAAATGACAGACATAATATTTAAACTTAATTTTTTTATAAAATTGTTATACGAAGATTTCCAAACATGGATCGTGATTCCAAGCAAAACCACAAAAGCGTAGACTAAGAAATCAATTACGACAGCTTTAGGATAAAGTATTGTTTGTTGTGCCGCCTTAAGACCGCAATTGTTTCAATTTAGCCCAGAGGTAGCGGCTTTAATGAAGATTACCGCGTAAATAATACCTATCCATCTCATCAGGTATTGACATCTGGGCTGAATTGAAACAATTTCGGTAAGCAAGTAATTGAGGAGATAAAGTTTCAAATTTATTCATTTGCAAATATAAAGCGTCTAGGTACACTAAGTCTGCAGAGGCTGAAATACGAGTAAGGTTTTATTTTAAAACTAACGACCCGCCCCGGCTTCGCACGGTGTTTCCCTACTATATTATGCATGTATTATAAATATAAACCTTCATCTTGAATCACTCACTCTATCTATTAAAAAAACCGCATCAAGATCCGTTGCGTAGTTTTAAAGATCTAAGCATACATAGGGACAGACAGCGGGAAGTGACTTTGTTTTATTTTATACTATATTTATATTTATTCCATGTAGTGATAGTGATAGTGAAGTACAACGGCAACATCACAAGCAAGAGGATTATTTTACGCGTCAAGTAAGTAGTTCCCTTACAAATCAATGACAACCATTAGAAGTTGAAAATATTTGCCGACTGCCTACGTAGTATCTACAGTCTACGCCTTTTCGTAGTACCTAGTGATCAACAGCCGTTGTTGGTATTTTTCTGTTGATGATTATTTTCACGCTAATTTGACACGTTAAGGATAAAGTGTTGTTTTGCGTTGGACGAGATTTACAATAACAGTTAGTGAGTGCTTTTGCATCAGCGGTTTTCTTACTTATCTGTTTAGTGTTAAATTATGTTCAAGGAATTGGTTTTCCGTACTTATCCAAAAACACGACAACAGTGCATTTGTAAGAAAAATGACAATGTGTGTGTAACTTATAAACTCAATAGAACATGTTGTATTAACTGCACCCAGTACCTTTGTAGCTTCTTATAAATGCACGATGATTTAAATCGGGGATCAGGTAACAATTTTTCTAATTCAATAATTTATGGCGGTCACGTTAGTCGTAATTACATGGGAACGAAACTTTTTTTTCTATGATATTTTTTTTTTATATATATTTTATCCTAAATTCGTTGTCACCCTTCTCATCTGTATCTTTAAGCTTACAACCTCTTTAAAAAATTCATGGCAATCATAATTTATGAGTTATAACTTGTCATTGTCATCAAGTCTATTGACTTAAGTTCTATCAAATTTTCCGCCAAAGTAATGGCACAACCTGACATATCGTGATCACGTGACTTTGCTTAAATAATGAATCTAGGATGACCATGAAACCAGTAATTATTAGTTTAAATTATTTTTAACTTTTAATTTATTAAACACTGAGGTAATTGCATGAGACCTCACCTATTAAGTTTAATTTTAGCTATACAGGCTGGCCCATTTCGATCGGTCAGTATGGGAAAGTCTGAAACTATAAGAGTTACGAAGATCTGTTCTTAGGAACCATGTCATCGATTTTAGGGACAAGAAAAACCGCATACATAGATTTGAAAAAAAAACTTGTACTTTAACCGGGAATCGAACCCGGTCGTTTTAGAAAATAAAACTTAATTGTATTGAAGATATTAAATACAATGGATTTTATTCGTTTAAGATATCGTGTTTCCTAGTAACATTTACTGGTTATGACCTACACAATCGATATCCAAATAGAAATAATGTAAGTTTTATTTATCAAAACGACCGGGTTCGATTCCCGATTAAAGTACAAGTTTTTTTTCAAATCTATGTATGCAGTTTTTCTTGTCGCTAAAATCGATGACTGGTTCCTAAGAACAGATCATCGTATGTCTTATAGTTTCAGACTTTCCATACTGACCGATCGAAATGGGCCACCCTGTAAGTATACATATCAAGTACACTATTTATTATAAAATAAATGTACCTAACTGCTCACCCTTGTCCGTCTCTCACATTTTTTATACTTCTGATCACCGATTAAAAATCATCGTGTATATTTTACTACTATTTTTGCAGAAAAAAGAAACTATATAAAATTGTGCAATATTTGCAGCAAATAGGCTGTGTATAGTGATTTTATTGTAAATTATAATAGATTAGAAAATATAACATGAAAATACTTATACAAAAAATGAGAATAGGACGGACTGGCATGTGTTTTCATTACTATTACGGAGATTGAAATTGTAAAGGAAAAATATCGCACTAAATACTGAATACGACCCATTACTATTAATAAAGAATAAAATTCAAACTAACAAGAAGATGTGAAGGGGACTTTGGGGTATTATAATTATATATATTAGGGAGTTTACGAAGCTAAGGTACGACTTGTGGCAAAATATCAAACAAAATAGCTATTCTCGTTATCATCCCAAGGTAACTCTTTACCAGAATATAAAGTATTTTACGTTTCAATCTGGGACTTGGTCTATTTGCGTGCTAAATTTTATCTGAATCCGAACCTCCAAACTTGTAAACATCCAAATATCTTCGTAAACTTTCACATTTATAAATATTAGTAGAAATGAATAGCCTTCAACTGTACGAGTAGACACTGCATAATGTGTATTCGTACATATTTTTCAGCATTTGTATGCACTTATATTTTTACACTTGACTATACTAAAATGTACTAAGATAAAAAAGCCGCTTCGTTCTTTTCCAGTATATAATTTGAATGTATTACACACCCATCCAATCATGGTCAAGGCAAATGCTTCGGAAACATCCTCATAATTTAATACATTAATGTACCTACATAGTATCAAGTAACACCCAACGTATGCCAATGTAAGCGCCATCGCCAGTGTCAATATTTCTTAATGAAATTGGATATAGTGGATCTGGACCAGTCAAAGCGGTTTAAAACCTAGTCTAACAAAACTGGACCTGTCATTTCACATCCAATAAAAATATCGAACCATCGTTATGTTAATGTTAATCTTCGTAAGACTCCCTTAATTACGATGAGATCAAATATTTTTTTCTAATTTGAATAAGTAATGCGTACTTTAAAATCCGTTACCTATATCAGACAGAATATTTATATAAAAGTTAGGTATCTCAATAGGCTATTTTACAACTTTTTTCTGTGGGGCGTTATAGAAAGCCCTCCCAATAATAATATTAGTGAAGAAACGACGATCATAAAAGCTCACCAAGATAAAACTTTCCCAAGAAACGCTCCATACTACCCTATCCTATTATCTTTTCATTCATCATTTTCGGAGTTATTTGCAATGGTGCAACTAAAAATGTATTTTCGAAAAAATATATTCTAAAGGTTCAACGAATCCGCAATGAGTATAGCAATCCAGAGTCAGCCTGATGGGCATCCTGCGGCAGGAGCTCGATCTGGGGGACATAATTTAGATTTACATATATAGATACAGGAAATCAAAGTACACAGAAAAATTAAATGGCACTCGCCTGTGTACAGACCGAGAATCGAACCCGGTACCTCTGGATTTCCGGCCCAGTGACTCAACCATTCGTCGTGTATAGGTTTCTCATAGATGGCGTTTAGGTTAATTCCTATTAAAACAGAAAAGATACGGAAGTCAAGGTAGATAGCAGAATTGAGGGCATTTTCTGAGTTACGGTGGGCGAATGGTTGAGTCACTGGGCCGGAAATCCAGAGGTACCGGGTTCGATTCTCGGTCTGTACACAGGCGAGTGCCATTTAATTTTTCTGTGTACTTTGATTTCCGTATCTATATATGTAACATAAAAATGTGGTGTAAAATTTCCCGCATTAAAAACCAATGAAGAGACAAAAATGTTTCTTTCATGTAAAGTATAATTTAGATTTAGTTATTTTATTTTGTAAATGTAAGTTTTTTTCTTTTCGATATCCCTACATAAATAAATCAAGCTTCTAAAGACTTGGAAGTTGAAAGACTCTGGCTAGCTAAAATTCAACTAAATATTGTGTATTTTACCTATATTCTTAGGAGCAAAGTACCTAATGGTAACGACCAACCTAGGCATGTAGGAATGAAATCGTATTTTTTTTGGGTTGTGTTCAATTATTATCGTCATATTTTAGTGCTTCTGGTAAGAAAGGAAATAAATCAGATTTAACCGAGGCACAAGAGAGCGCAAGTCTCACAGTAGGACTTACGTCTCTTTGTTTTTGGTTCATATCCGACTTATTCCCTTTCTTACTAGAGGCACTGATTTTAAACCCAAAGACATCCACTGCCAAACAGAGGTCTGGTCATTATATCATCACAAAAGTACCTCTTTATAGTTAAAACAAATGTCAACACTGATTAAGCATTCTTATGTTTTAAATAAATAAACATGTGTTTTACATAGTCGTCTCTAATGTACTGACTGATTTCCAATAAAAACGCCAATAAATTATCCGTAGTCTGATCAATTTCGTCAGTACTTAAAAAAAACACTGACTTCAGGTAAGAACGCAGTAAGTGTATATGAAGTCCGTATGTAACTTTTGACGTTTTTAGATACGAGTTTTTTTCAAAGTAGTGACGATTTGTTCCTTATGACTCTAATAGCTTGTAACACGGCCGTGAGTGGGTGGGTACGTTAAAGTAAATAATAGATGTTATTTATAAATAAAACGAGAATTTAGTAAATCCAAATATACGCATAACAAAACGATCATCAATAACAACCTGAGTTGAACTGATTATAGTTTTGTCAAATTTTTTACTTTTTTAAATTAAATTATAAGAATAATAGGTATTGTCCACTTAAATACTTTTATTATAGAATTTTGTGTTGCGGTTATAAATACATTCGGCATTTATAATAAAGTTATCTAGCATACGGTTCTCCATCGTATCGATATCGTTAATAAAAAATAACTGGCCAAGAGCATGTCGGACCATGCTCAGTGTAGGGTTCCATAGCCGTAACTATAAGGTAAAAAATACGATGAGAAAAAAGTACATCAACAAAAGAGCGTATCTTCATAGCAATTACGTCCTTTTGTTGAGAAGCGCAGTTTATCGGCAATAACTCAAAAACGGTTAATCCGATCTTGTTGAAAATAATTTTCGTTGAGAGTATTAATTGAGCGTTATCTTTGTAATTTTTTTTGTATTTTTCGGACACACGGTTTAGAAGATAGAGGGGGGGACACAATTTTCACAACTTTCGGAGCGATTATTTCCAAAGGTATTCACTTAATCAAAAACATTACTTAAGAACCTTAAAATGTTTTCAAAAGAGCTGTCGAACTATGTACCACACGTTGACATTTTGTGAAAAAATTTTTTTTTTGCTTCTGTTACATGTATGGAGTGCCCCCCCTAGATTTTTTTATTTTTATTATTTAACTACCAAACTTAGTTGCGGCATCTACAAGACATCTATATTCCAAACTTCATCAGTATAGGTCTTGTAGTTTTTGAGTAAAATGCCTGTGACATACGGACGGACGGACGGACATGACGAAACTATAAGGGTTCCTTTTTAGCCATTTTGGCTACGGAACCCTAAAAACAAAACACAAAACCAGAACACTCAACTGTATAGGATTCAATTTGTCCCTACTTAACTTAATTATCTTTTTATTACCTTGCAGCAGGTAGCTCAGACAATATAAATTTTATGCTCGCATTATACATGCAATGGAGCCGCGTCCAACTTGAACTGAATCTTTAAATTAATTTGATCATCTTTCGTTACGCATGCTGTTATTCGACCTTACCTACTTATACGATCCAAACAATTCCAGGTCGCCAAGGCGTTTGTAATTTATAAAACTTAATATACACGCGGTATCGGCAACAGTAAAGCAAAAGAAAAGGTCACAGATTTAAAAAGCTCAATAATGTCGAATGTCCGGTATAAAGGTCCTCAGGTGTAATTAATCACGGCGGCGCTCTTTATATTACGGACGAATGGCTGATTATTATTATAATTATTATAATAGGTCGCATTATTATAATTCGTCGCTTCCTTATTAATATGTCCGTCTAAAATAAGTGTATTTTGACAGTTAGTTATACATGTGTCACTTACCCCTACCCCTTACTTGTGTTCCTAAAAAGGTGTCGGTATTTGTTGCGTTGACTAGCCCACGTCTTTCACATGTTGGTAATGAATGCGTCAAAGACTAATGAATAAACCGTTTATTTGTTAATTAAATCATGAAAGAGTTCCGACATCGCTTAGTTTATCCCAGGGTTCGGAGCCGGTATTTTGCAAAAACTCCAATATTTTGAATTATTGTATGCTTTTTAAGTATGTAGGTAGGGCTCAATTTTAGTAATAACCTCGTATTATTAGATTGGCTGATTTCAAATGAAGTACCAAAGAACAAAAAGAACGAAAAAATTACCGGTATCCGAGCCCTGGTTTATCCAGTCTATCGATTTTGGATTAACGG
The DNA here is from genome assembly GCA_947034925.1 of Eudemis profundana. NCBI lineage: Eukaryota > Metazoa > Arthropoda > Insecta > Lepidoptera > Tortricidae > Eudemis > Eudemis profundana. Next base: position 15,030,411 of record OX344801.1, read on the forward strand.
GTATACACCGTGTTTTTTTGAATTCGATGAATTTTAAGGGCTGGGAAGGGAAACTAATGTTGTAACTCATACCGTTTTTAAAATATTCATAATCTTAATTTAATCACCAACCAGTATAAATGAGCTGTCATAATCCCAACACTGTCATAGTTGCTGTTAATTTTTGACTAACTCAGAGGTGTCTTTTAAAGTGGTTATCAACTCAATATTAATTTATTTTGTATGAAGAGTAAAAAAAAATCCAATTTAACAAACAGCATATAGGTACCATGTAGCTTCTGTTGACTTACGAAGCAACCTATCGAATTTAAGGGAAATAAAAAAAAACACGGTGTATATACATATCAAGTACACAAATTATTATAAAACAAATATACCTAACTGCTCACCCTTGTCCGCCTCTCTCTCTCTCTCTCTCTCTCTCTCTCTGTCATATAACACTTCTCTGTTCGGTGAAGTTATAGTACACTACTTACCTGTGGGATAGTGGGATATTCCGATTGCCACTTTATGGCCAGATGTGACGTAATAGTACATAACACATCTAGGGTGGTAAAACAAAGAAAGGCCAAGATCGCAGATGTTAGCGGCCCGAGCCGCAGACGAGGGACCTAAATATGCGATCGAGGGCTTTCTTTATTACCTCCCGTGTTGTGTACATCATTTTATGTCTACACTTGGCCAGAAAGCGGCTTTTTCCATACGCGTAGCGTGCGGTAAAGGCCACTTTCTAGCCAGGTGTGGCAAAATAGTACTTTTTGATACAAGTGCGGAAAGTATGTCATTTTTCACGAGTCCCGAGGTGTCTTGGCCCGAGCCGTAAGGCGAGGGACAAGACTCGGGACGAGTGGAAATGACACTTCCGCACGTGTATCAAACGACGTTTTTTAATACATTTGCGAAAAATTACAACGAAAATGAAATGATTGAATGATTAAGAGACAAATTTGTTTATTTTTTGGCCTCATAAAAATGGAGCACTCAATTGGAACACTTATTAAGAGTCACGTTGAGTATCCTGACCACATTGTAGATGCCTGATATTTCTTAGATAATTCAAGAAAGTAGGCCATAAGTACATTTTCTGAGAATGACGCCGTTCGATTTTCTCGTTTCCAGTCAATGAATTGCTCATAGACGGCCAGATATTCCTCCTTCGACTTCTCTGGTAAAATAATGAATAGTAGTTGCCGTTGACACCTTTGCTAGTATATCTCGTGGTGTTGAATTTATTTCAAAATCGTCTGAATCGCTCATTTTTCACAAAAGTGTTATCAAACTAATGCGTGATAATTAATAATTACAAAATTACAATCATGAATGAAAATGGCGGGAATAAAACAAAATGTGTTACTTTTAATTGCGAACTTTTTCCAACGTGGCAGCGTTTGTCACCATTCAGCCAAATAAAAATAAACTATTTTGGGAACAGACAAACGTTCTAAGATAATTTAACTGCATTTAAAAATGGAAAAAAGCAATAAATATTTAAATACTTAATAGCTCATTAATTTCCAAGTAAAATGTAATCTTTAGTGCCGGAAAGCTAGTTGTCATTTATAAAACTCGAACAGCCTGCACCATATTATCTTATCTGTGACAATTTTTATTTTTTGGGTCTCGCATAATACTAGTATTATGCGAGACCGCTGACTAAACTACTCATTGGTAATACTCAAGAAGCATACTTTTTAAACTATTTTAATATTAGATAACAGTTTAATTGTTTATAATAAAAACAATCAAACGTTATATATGTGGATTTAATATTTTAAACGTATCAAATGTATACTTTCATTCAATGTCCACTGACGTAATAAAAACAAAGAACGTATTTGACCATTAGTTGGATGTATGTATTTGAACAACAGTAAATTAAAAAAAATGGGAAATAAAAAGCACTAGTTCGCAAAATCGAACTTTGCGCACGATATACAGCTACAAAAAGTACCACTTTTTGCAAGTGTATTAAAAAAATAAATTACATATCAGTATACTCCTTATTGTAGGTTTCCCCCGAAGACTTCCACAATAAACGGTCTCACACTTTTTGCCTTCATCGGCTTTCGATCATTCGACCCCTGGCGTTCAGGCCCCACCTAGTCCGACCTTATCGAGGTGGACCGGGACAAGCGACCTGGTTCGATCCCAGACGCCCCCGGCCCCCACCTAGTCCGATTCACTCGAGGTGGTCCGGCTAGCGACCTGGTTCGACCCCAGGGAACGCCACGGCCGATCACCTGGTCCGAAGAATGCTATGCCCAATAAGGGTCGCAAGTTAGTCAGGCTTTAAATATATTTCTTACTTTTTCATGTTTAAATTTAATTAAATTCTGTATATTTTTTTCAAAATAATTTCTTTTGATTAGGCTGAATGGTGACAGCCGGTGCCATGTTTTTGTTTCATCGACATTTTTTCGCAAATGTATTAAAAAACGTCGTTTGATACACGTGCGGAAGTGTTATTTCCACTCGTCCCGAGTATTTACCCTCGCCTGGCAGCTCGGGCCAATACACCTTGGAACTCGTGAAAAATGACATACTTTCCGCACTTATATCAAAAAGAACTAGTCTGTTCACGACTTAGGATTCACCCTGTATTCATCAAATGCTGATATTCATAATTTCTGAATTGGTCTTTTTAAAAAAATTTAAAAATATATGAAACTGTATAAAATATTGAGTAAACCGAGGATGGGTTAAATAAAATAAATAAATAAATAAATAAATAAATATTAGGGGACAATCTTACACAAATCGAACTAGCCCCATAGTAAGCTCAATAAGGCTTGTGTTATGGATACTAGACGACGATATATTTAATAGATACAAATACTTAAATACATAGAAAACATCCATGACTCAGGAACAAATATTCGTGCTCATCACACAAATAAATGCCCTTACCGGGATTCGAACCCAGGACCTCTTGCTTCGCAGGCAGGGTCACTACCAACTAAGCTAAAGCGGTCGTCAAAAATTACTATAATCATGATAATGAAAACAGATTGTTCTCCACATTAGGTTCTTCAATTACACCGGTGAAAAGTTTAGATTACGCTACATTGCAAACACACTTTAATAACGAATTGTTTACCATACATTGCTGTAGCTCCAACAATATTGGCGAAAATTCTCATACCAAATTAGACATGTAAAGTGAATCAATTGGTAAAGTTCCATGATAGAGCAATTGGTATTCGGAGTTTGTTTGATTTATATTTGCACAATAATTAGCACTCTACGTCTATTGACGTATTGAAAATTTTATAGCAATAGCAAATCATTATTGTTTAAGGGAGGTGACACAGGGCGATTGGATGCCATTAGGAGTGAATGACCTCAATAATTGATAACCTACAGTGCTTATTTAAAATTTCCAAAAAATGAATCGACAAAATAAATCTATATAACTATCAAACATGCTCACAAAATTTCACGAGAATCGGTTGAGAATTGCAACCTGTAGAAGAGAACAGCAGAGACATGTGATAGCATTTTTGCCCTACCTGAAACGGAGACGTTTCTCTCGTACTTCGAGCTCGCTCGGTCGATTAATCTTTCTTTGATTACGAAAAACATAGTTCACGGCTGCACAAAACCTTTTACGTTGAAAGAACTTTACATTCATGCCGAGGGTCACGTCAAATTATATGCTTTTTAAAGATGAGGCTATTTTTGCCAGGGAAATCCTAGATTAACTTATAAATTCTTAGAATCACTATAAGATTAGAAAAACTTTATAGTAATTAGTAAGAATTCAAACGATCTTCTGTTCGTGTGTTGACATCTAAATATATAAAAGAAGAAACTGACTGATTGACTGACTGACTGACTGACTGACATATCAACGCACAGCCCAAACCGCTGGTCCTAAGAATTCCAAATTTAGCATGTAGGTTCCTTATAAGGTCTAGGGGTGTACTAAGAAAGGATTTTTTAAAATTTACCCCCTAAGGGGTTCAAATAGGGGTTCAAAGTTTGTATGGAGAGTCTACGATTTTAGAAGTAAGAGATTTGAAACTTCATGTTTAGGCTCTTTATTAGATTACAAGAAAAGTAATTTCACCGTTTTTCGAAATTCATCCCCTAAGGGGTTTAAATGGGGGTTGAAAGTTTATTTATCAACGCACAGCCCAAACCGCTGGTTCTAGGAATTCCAAATTTAGAACGTAGGTTCCTTATAAGGTCAAGAGGTGCACTAAGAAAGGATTTTTCAAAATTTACCCCCTAAGGGGTTTAAATGGGGGTTCAAAGTTTGTTTATCAACGCACAGCCCAAACCACTGGTCCTAAGAATTCCAAATTTAGCATGTAGGTTCCTTATAAGGTCTAGGGGTGCACTAAGAAAGGATTTTTCAAAATTCATCCCCTAAGGGGTTCAAATAGGGGTTCAAAATTTGTATGGAGAGTCTACGATTTTAGAAGTAAGAGGTTTAAAACTTTACGTTTAGACTCTTTATTAGATTACAAGAAAAGTTATTTCACTGTTTTTCAAAATTCATCCCCTAAGGGGTTTAAATGGGGGTTAAAAGTTTGTTTATCAACGCACAGCCCAAACCGCTGGTCCTAGGAACTCCAAATTTAGCACGTAGGTTCCTTATAAGGTCTAGGGGTGCACTAAGAAAGGATTTTTCAAAATTCATCCCCTAAGGGGTTTAAATGGGGGTTGAAAGTTTGTTTATCAACGCACAGCCCAAACCCCTGGTCCTAAGAATTCCAAATTTAGCATGTAGGTTTCTTATAAGGTCTAGGGTTGCACTAAGAAAGGATTCTTCAAAATTCATCCCCTAAGGGGTTCAAATAGGGGTTCAAAAATTGTATGGAGAGTCTACGATTTTAGAAGTAAGAGGTTTAAAACTTTACGTTTAGACTCTTTATTAGATTACAAGAAAAGTAATTTCACTGTTTTTCAAAATTCATCCCCTAAGGGGTTTAAATGGGGGTTGAAAGTTTGTTTATCAACGCACAGCCCAAACCGCTGGTCCTAGGAATTCCAAATTTAGCACGTAGGTTCCTTTTAAAGTCTTATGGTGTATTAAAAAAGGATTTTTCAAAATTCATCCCCTAAGGGGTTTAAATGGGGGTTGAAAGTTTGTATATCAACGTACCGCCCAAACCGCTGGTCCTAGGAATTTCAAATTTAGCACGTAGGTTCCTTATAAGGTCTAGGGGTGCACTAAGAAAGGATTTTTCAAAATTCATCCCCTAAGGGGTTTAAATGGGGGTTGAAAGTTGGTTTATCAACGCACAGCCCAAACCCCTGGTCCTAAGAATTCCAATTTTAGCGTGTAGGTTCCTTATAAGGTCTAGGGGTGCACTAAGAAAGGATTCTTCAAAACTCATCCCCTAAGGGGTTCAAATAGGGGTTAAAAATTTGTATGGAGAGTACGATTTTAGAAGTAAGAGGTTTGAAATCTCATGTTTAGATTTTTATTAGATTACAAGAAAAGTAATTTCACCGTTTTTCGAAATTCATCCCCTAAGGGGTTTCAATGGGGGTTGAAAGTTTGTATATCAACGCACAGCCCAAACCGCTGGTCCTAGGAATTCCAAATTTAGCATGTAGGTTCCTTATAAAGTCTAAATGTGCACTAAGAAAGAATTTTTCAAAATTCATCCCCTAAGGGGTTCAAAAAGGGGTCAAAATCTGTATGGAGAGTCTAAGATTTGACATTGGGGAAAAATCGATTCGAAAAAAGTCATTTTCAATCACTGATGTTTCTTCTCAAGCCAAATAATGTATTTTGAATATTAATTACACACAGAAAGAATATAATAACGCTTATTTTTGACATGGCCTGCCCAACCAACGACCGATTTTACCATGCTAAAAATAAATTATTAAACTGACTTTGAATACAAAGTAAAAAAAGTACGGCTAGTACGTATTTACAGAATAGTGCAATCAAAACGTACATCTCGGTTATTCATCATCATCTTCATCCCGTGTTAGTCCACTGCTGGACATAGCCTCTCCCATGTCATGTCATACCGTTTATAAAAAAAAAACAATAAGTGATTGAGTATATCTAACACAAAGTCTTACTAACTAGCGAAAAAAACATCCGAACTTCCCCAACACTCCTTAATTGAGAAGCAAACTCGTGAGGCTGGCGTAACTTTACAGCTTTATTTTTATAACCGATGTAAAAGCGTAAGTATTGATGGTGTTATGGAGATAAGAGAACCAGTCAGAGCACTAAGTAAAAATATGAAGTTATATGTAGTTATTGATATCGAAGCGCGACTTTCGCCGCATTTACCTTTAGATTAAAGTTTATTTTTGAAAAAAAATGAATAAAAAGCACACGACAACTACAGATACCATGCTTCTGAATTTTACTGAGACCTAAAGGCTTTTAGCCATTTCGTAAGTGCAAAAGTATTATTGCATTACAATTGCAAGAATATAAAAAAACATGCTATGCCTAACGTGTATTTTAAAAAATTATAATGTGAACTAGCAATTTTAAGTAAGAAATATGCCGCTTTAGTTGATTTAGAGACGTAGATATCTTTCTAAATCAACTAAACAATAGTCTATAAATTGAGCTATTTTTTCTAACTACTATTTATGAAAGATCTGTCGAAACCTGATAGCTCCACCATAGACAATAAAATTTGCACCACACTTTGTGAAAATAGTGGCATTGAGAACGTCATAATATGAATGAATGAATAATAGAAATATAATCTTTGAAATACCTTAGGCTATTACTTTCTACATAGTGTTAGATTAGGTTATGTATTTTAACAGCTTATGCGACTAATATTTTTTCATCACACTTGCTCGTAAAGGGTGTCATGACACGCGGGCTTATAGACCAGCTCGAGCCGATTTACCTCCCGTGGGTTATAAAAATCTATACCTCCCACGGGAGGAAAAACTGTATGAAAATCTATAACTCCCGAGGGAGTTATGAGTTTAGTTTTAAAATATAGGACCTACCCGTACGTCATTTCAGACTAAGGAGGTTTCAAATCAACCAAGGGTTATTTCACATCTTCAAAACTTGGCTACAAAACCAATTTTAGTGTATATAAAACTTATGTGGTATATTTTACTTTATTTCAGTAATTTTTGCAATTATTTTAATGCAATTAAATTAATTTACTTTAAAATTTTATTATGAAAATCGGTACAATCTGGCGGTATTGCCTGTCAAGTTTATAAACTAAACGCAGTTCTTAGCATTATCTGTGGAAGACTATTGAAAAAGTTGACAGTTGTAGTTTTGTCTCTTAGCGGATGCGTTTAGTTTATTTGATTTTTATGTTTTTTTTCCTCGCAAATGTGATGAAAAACATTGTGTGTATCACGGGCAGTAAGGGGATTACCAACTCGAGTCATTAAAAGCCCTCCGCCTACGGCGTCGGGCTCCTAATAGACTCTCGTTAGTAATTCCCTTCTTACTGCCCTCGGTGCACAATGTACTATAATAGTAACAGCCTTTATTTGCAACTTTATTACGTTGCATCTCAAATTAATGCGTAAGGAGTGTTCACTCGAAATAATCCTTGGTCACAATAACATGCTTTATGCCATAAAGTTTATGGTATTTAGAACGCACAAGATACATGATATTCAATTCTGTTTTTGATTCGGGCTTATGGCATGGCAATTGCCATCAATTGGCCTCAAAATATTTTAAAGGTATTTGGCTCGTGCTGTACTTTTATTTTAAGATGTACCGGAAAATGTTTCCACATTCTTGGCCTCAATGTTACACTCTTAAATATCGCATATTGTTGTTGCATCAGTTTTTGCAACCTTAGTAAGGAATTATTCAGAACTGGCGATCCGCTATTTGATTCTAAAACACACAACAGATAAACTTCATCAATAATCAACATGCAAATGAATGTCTTTTACTTGTAAGTCTTTAACCAAATTTCATAACCTCAATACATATATGTAGTCACTTATCTTCGAATTGATAACGTTTCAATGAGTAACATCAAGATTGGTGCACTATTCCCGATGTTTATCTCGGCAAACAGATTTTATGCCAATCAGTAAGAATATAAGTTTAAAAAACTACAAAATATTTAATCTTTGAAAATTTAGCATCACAATAACCATGGAAAAATCATGAACATCATATAAGTGCTGAGATACTTATCATAAGTCGTAATGACGGCACATTATTGCACCCAGAAGAGCATTGTATGATGGACGCGGACACGAGTGCATAGTGTACATTATTTATAGAGATGTTTCTAACTTTTCAGGGTATATCATATTTTCTAAGGGCCTTGGCTATAAATGAGGAAAAACATTCATACAAATTATGTCAAGGTTCCCCCTACTAACATTACTATTAATGGCGACGAGCTCTTAACGCCTAGAAGTCGTTAATATTTTGTTACTTGTGTCGATATAATAATATAGTCGATATCGACATATAAGTGTAGGCCCAGTGGACAAAATGTCCAAAAACAATTTTTAAATTATAATAACTAGGTAATTATGTAAAACAATGAAAGAATTTACAGGCAACTAATATAAAAAAAATTATAAACATTTTAAGTTAGTTATAAGTAATTTAATAAATATTTCCATGTGTTACAGTCCTGTAAAATCGGCCGAATTTGATGATCGATCATATTAGGTATTAAACAAAAAAAAACTTCATACATCAGGGCAAAAATTGGAAGATGTATGTGAAGCCCCCAACATACATCGGCAAAGTGGGAACTACAGCCCAATCCCTCTCATGAATAAATGAAGTATGTGCCCAGCAGTGGGACATATATAGGCTGATGATGAATGACCCAACATTTTCTTATTGTATCAAATAACATAGCTAATATGAAAATAGCTCCGATTTCTTTACCTGAATTTGAAAAAACACCATTAGCTATCCGATTTTGTCCGAAACACTTCCACACAAAACCGTACGGGCAAAATAATTCAAGATTATCATCGTATAATTTCATGCAGATCAACAACCTAAGATTCAAACCAGGCGACACTGCGAAGAGCTTACATCATAACATCTACATATTAGTTTTTATTGATCGTCTAAACAGCTCAGATAGTGTCCTTAAGTAGCTGGAACAGGCTGCTCTTCCACTCCTGAGCAACAGAAAAGGTTTTATTACTTTAACAAAGTGAGTGTGTCCATTCGAGACCATTTTACTCCGATATTCGCGTGGCTATAAAGTTTTTTTGATAAAACTTTACAACGCCATAAAAATCTCGATAATTATGACACTAAAAAAATAGAGCTATTTGATAATTTTGTAAACGTTCAACGGGTATTTGCATCCTTAGTATTTTCATGGCAGATAAGTATTTTAGTCATATTCACACCTACATAAATAATAACTTCAGTACATAAAGTGTCAAAAGTAAAGGTAAGTACTCAATTTTGTGTGTTTATCCTGCATACGGGAAATATGTAAACAAAGCACTTGGAGTCAACGGTAGGTCCATTAAGTATTCATAATTAAGAGTAAATTAAGAGCTTTACAACCCTCTTACGGAATCAAGTCAATGCCCCTTTGTTTTTAAGATTACATGTGCATTTGCATAACGGTACTTTGTGGCCGATATGCCGATCGGTTATTTTTAGGTACATAACCTGACTCATCGCATTTGGTATCAAGGAAAAGTAACGCAAATTTAAAGAGTAAATACGCCTCGCTGAGTTATAGATTGATGTAGTTACATTAACTTTCTCTTGCGATCTTAATATATTGACAAATAGTTCTAAATATAGTCAGATGTTAAGCGTGTCAAGTTAATGGTTGGCCTTTATTGTGAAGAGCTTGTTATTTGATACTCATTTTACAAACAGAGAAAGTTAACATGGTCGAGATGATTTGCAAGTATTTCCTCATGTAATTTTTTTTTTAATATTGTCCAGTATGTATCACCATTTATAAATAAGTACGAGAAAGTGACAAGGTCCCAATATAAACCTCAAATCATACATTTTATATTCATTTATGTGGATATTAAGTCTGAATTAAGATATTACGTTTACTGAATGTAGTATTTAAAATACTCGGAAGTAATTAGGTAAGTAAACTGATATGTTGGAGCATAATTTTACGTTTCAAGCTATTATTAATGTACCTCACGCTGTGATTCTTTATAAAACTACTCAATTAGTGTAAATGCTGTGGATATCGATTTCAAACATAGATTATTATCTAAAAAAAAAAAAACAATTTAATTTTTTTTTTACTGTTTCACGGAACTGCGACTTCAACAATAGTGCGAATTTATATCAGTTGTCCTTGGATATGTTTTGATAATTATCATAACGTTGTAGTAATCTTCTAAGAAGTTTACTTTTACACCATTTCTTCCATATTTTTAGGGTTTACAATGTGAGGTTTGCTTTTTTAAAATACCATAGATATATCCGTACCTGAGAAGCAGAACACTGTAAATCCTATTTTTTTTAGGGTTCCGTACCAAATTGGTAAAAAAGGAACCCTTATGGTGCGATTCTGTCTGTCTGTCTGTCCGTCTGTCACAGCAAGATATCTCAGGATCTACTGATGATATCGACTTGAAATTTGGAATAGTGTTAAAAACTACTAGCCCACTTTGGACAGAAAAACAATCTTATAGGTACCTTTTTTACTTTTTTTAAAGGGAACCTAAATGGGATGTCGAAAATCAAAAATAGAGCTATTATATCCAGTGGGATATCAAATGAAAGGACTTCATGTGTAAATTCCAAAACCTTTTTATTTTTTTTTCTTAGATGTAGTTTCTGATTTAAGACAAATAACTGGCCAAGAGCATGTCGGACCATGCTCAGTGTAGGGTTCCATAGCCGTAACTATAAGGTAAAAAATACCATGTAAAAAAAGTACAACAACAAAAGAGCGTATCTTCATAGCAATTAAGTCCTTTTGTTGAGAAGCGCAGTTTATCGGCAATAACTCAAAAACGGTTCATCCGATCTTGTTGAAAATAATTTTCGTTGAAAGTATTAATTAAGCGTTATCATTGTAATTTTTTTTATATTTTTTGGACATACGGTTTAGAAGATAGAAGGGGGGGGACACAATTTTCACAACTTTCGGAGCGATTATTTCCAAAGGTATTTACTTAATCAAAAACATTACTTTGAAACCTTATAGTGTTTTTTAAAGAGCTGTCGAACTATGTACAACACGTTGTTATTTGCTGAAAAAAAATTTTTTTAGCTTCTGTAACATGTATGGAGTGCCCCCCCTAAAAATATTTATTTTAATTATTTAACTACCAAACTAAGTAGCGGCTCATACAAGACATCTATATTCCAAATTTCATCAATATCCATCTTGTAGTTTTTGAGTAAAATGCCTGTGACATACGGACAGACGGACAGACGGACAGACGGACGGACGGACATGATGAAACTATAAGGGTTCCGTTTTTGCCATTTTGGCTACGGAACCCTAAAAACGTCAAATAAATACCATGCCCCTATTATCTCTGAAGTTACTGAACAGAAAAATATGGAATAATTACCGATTATTAATATCATCCTAAATATTACAGGAAAAATAAAACGGTTTTCCTAACTTGCCGTGTTGTTAAGAAATTCGCAAAAATCGTAAGACAAACTTATTTGCTCCTACTAAACTAACCGCGGCATATGTCGATGTATGGGGACAAGAGTTTTTCAAGAGCAAAGTTAAGTTTGTCCCACCATACAGTGTTTCTTGAATTATTAATTCACATATCTACTGACGAGTTTGTACGGAACCCTCGGTGCGCGAGTCTGACTCGCACTTGTCGTTTTTACACGACTGCGGCGAAGCCCAAAGGAGGGTTATGTGTTTGACCTGTATGTATGTATGTATGTCCGTTCCTGTGTCCGCTCGTAACTACTCAACGGCACATCCGATTTTGATAAATGATACATCATTAGATTCGTCTTGATGGTGCGAGTGTCACTGGATATGAAGTTCGTTAAAATAAACAAAATGGCGGATTTTATGCAGTTTCAAATTGCACCGCAGTCGGGTTTTTTTTAGTAAAAATGTGGTTATTATTATCTTTAGCAGGCAATAACCGAGTATGGCGCATTTGCCTTATATTTCTTTTTATACTCGTATGTCATTCTAAGACGTTCTTAAGGTTGAATAAATTTTATATCTAAGTTCTATGACTATTTTAAATCGCCTACACAGGGATACACATCTCTTACGCATATTATAGAATTTAGGTATAGTGCGACTACGCTAAGTTTGCAGAAATCGAAATAAGAAAAACCGCCTATGCTATTGTTAGTCGATAGTGTATTCAAATTGCTCAAAAAAAGATATGAGCAAGAAAAAATGCTATGGGCATATATGAACCTGGTTGCTTGGCAAATATCTTTCCATTTAATAAGTATACCGGGTGTTGCCTGTAATAGGAGCAAATAATTAAAGCGTAGGTTCTACTCATCAACCAATAAAAATTTGTTCAATAACTTTTAAAAATTATTTGATGTTTAGATTTTATCTTTTTTATACAAATTAAATAGTATTTTCAATGTACGTTAACATCAGTCTAATTGACGTCCTTTGTCACGCTACAAACATAAAAAACATCGCAGTACATTGCGGCTTCAAATAAACTTTAAAGTGTACTAAAAATTAAAACATAAGTTATTTTTAAATGTCGCTGAACAAATGTTGCTCAGTTTGAGGAGTACAATCTACGTTTTAATTATTTGCTCCTAGTACAGGCAACACATTGTATAATGTGTCTACATACCTACTGAAATAAATATTCAGGACAGTCTTACACGATTCGATCTAGTCCCAGCCAAACTATGCAATGCTCCTATATAAATATAATACTTAAATACATAGAAATTATCCAAGACCCTGCAACAAATCGTTTATTTTGGTTGGAAGTGGATCGATTCGTGCAAGACTGATCCGGATATTTATTTCAGTAGGCATAATAAACGGAAGATGCCAAGTATCAAGATTAAACAATCCTCTTGTTGTGGTTTTCCCATGTTGCCATTTTAATAAAACCTTTTTTCGACCTCTGCAGACTTAGCGTAGTCGCTCTCTATATTACTTTTTATACAGGTAATTAAGTAAACATCATTCATCAATACGATTTACTTAATTCGACAGACGACATAGTCATGTCAGGTTATATTTCTTTACCTGTCAGTAAACCTCTCTAATTGACAAGAGAAAGGATTTCTTTGAAAAGATTTCAACCAACCAACGCACTCTACACAGTGTAACATGAGGAAACCGAATAATTTTAACAGCGTATTCATGACCATATTGGAAGTTAAAAATGTCGTATAATGTTTGCTGGATTCAGCTTGGTTTTTGAGATATTTGCGTTTTTGTTTAAACAAGTTGTAATGAAATCTCCAGTACAAAGCACCCTTATGACTGCACTTTTACGTAAATCCTGCTTTGAAACAACTTGTCTGTGGTTTTGTTTTACTGGTGAAGGAAAATTAATTTTGTATGAAAACATTAAAAAAGTTAAAATCATATTTCGACCTGGGTTCATATAACATTTTTTGCTTCTTACGACCTCAGGAATACGTTGTTAAAATTATTCGGTTTCCTCATGTTACACCGTGTATAATAGTAAGTACCTACATTTCGGTAAGCTTGAATATATTAAAACTAATTTTATAATGTTCCACAGCGTATGTGGTCTATTTTGATCTCAGTACCTATACCAAAGACACGTAAAATTACACTTATGGGTTAATTTGCGTTGATTGCGTTCCCACTTTGATATTTGTTGCTTTTTTTGTAATTACTTAAGCATACATTCAAATTTACAGTTACCTGCAATGATTTGGTATCTCACAGGATAAAGTGCGTCAAAAATCTAACTGGTCTAAAATAGTTAAAGCGTTACATTTTTCAACGCTTTCTCCGTGGGGTTTTTTAAGAACGTTTAGTTAGAATGGGGGAAAATTATGTAAGAGTTATGATTATAAACAATGCAAGGTGCGACTTATAAAACAAAACGTGTACGTAATAAATAACTTCAGTTATTTCAATGATGACAATCGTACAATATTGGTAAACCCAGAATCATTAATTAAGGACAGGTTCAGTTTTATAGTTTTTCTTATAAAATTATACACAGCGCAGAAGTCACGTATACAAGTTCAGAGAATCGCAATAAAACAATATTTTGGGATACAGCTTAAAATTTCTAATCAGTATTATTGAGTAATTAAAACGCCACATTTTACGACGTTCAGGTGTCGTCTATCAAAGTTTTATTTAACTAGAAACTCGCAGTATTTTACATAATATAAAGCGTAGTTTTCCTGTTAATTTCGTCGTAACAAATAAAATCTTATAAATTATACATGAGTTCACTGAACAATTAATTAAACTCTCGTAGCCCAAATAAGTCATGCCTGTGGTCAATAGATCAAACCAGAATTTGCAGACTGAGTGGCGACCGAGATATGCCCACATTTAAATTTATAATTCGCGTTTCAGACTGTTCTGAATATAAGTCCTTGATATGCTATCATTATGGCACTGGTTCTAATTTAACAGTTAGTTTTCAAGTTGTTTCTCTCTTCTTCTCTTTTCTTATAATATTTACTAGATATGCAACGAATATTCGGCCACTATTCGGTATTTGGCTTATTCGGCCACATTTTGACTATTCGGCCGAATACCGAATAATGGCATAGTATTCGGCCGAATACCGAATAGTAAATTAACACAAAGTCGAAGGAAAAAGAAGGATGAATAAATATTTTAATAACAAATTATAAACAATAATCTATATTAAATATGAGTTTAATCATCTTTCACATTAATTTCAAACATATCGTCGACCATAGGCTGAATTACGGTAAGGGACATTGTTTTGCCTATCCCTTACCGTAATTCAGCCTACGGTCGACGATATATAGAATAGTAGCATATACAACGAATTAGAAATGAAACTACAAATGAAATAAAATTTTTCATTGACACATTTTTCTCTCATAGGCGGCCTACGACGAGTAACAAGTTGCAACCTGTACTGTCCTGCACAGAGATTCACGGCGCCGCTCACCCGGGCGTTCGAATTTACTTCATTTTAGGTAAAACCGTTGGCCGAATATTCGGCTATTCGGCCGTCGACTTCGCCGAATATTCGGTATTCGGCCAAATCACTATTCGCTGCATCTCTAATATTTACCTACCATAGATATTTTTTAAAGCAAGTACGGTGGAAAGCGGAAACTGCAGCCACCTAACACATTACCACATACCACATTTAAAAGCTGTATTGTAATGCAATTTCAAATACGTACGCATTTCATGAATGTTCTATGCCGGCAATGTATAAAACATTGCATCATGCAAGTTCCCATCGACACCCTGGAGGAGTTTATAAAATATTTTCAATAAAAATTTCTACCTACATTATAACCTGTTTAAGCAATTTCTATGGCACTATCATTCTTCTAGAACCACCAGATTAGACTAAACGTTACCTCTCAATCACAGTAAAGTATCAATTACATTTTTTGCTTATAGGAATTAATTTATAGACAATGTTTATGTAAATAAATAAATATATAAAATAAACATGAAATAATTATTTGAGGTGTTAGATAAATGTTACAGAAATAAAAACACACATTTTGATGTGGTCTGTTTTATTTTGAACATAAGGATATGTACCGATAAGATGCTTTATATTATAAGAGATCGATAAAGTTTATTTTGGTTAAAAAAGCAAAAATCCAATTTTAACGGTAACAAAAATGAGCACCGAGACCACGAAAAAGAACATTTTGTTTATTTTAAAATCTTATAATTGTACTATTTGAATGAAAATCCGATCATAATGAGAAAACAAATAAGCATTATTTAATTAATCAGGTATCAACAGAAATAGACAATCGATGTCTATATAAAAAAATTAAAACTTGACCACGAAAATGACGACTTCAAACTGTCATTTTTGTAATCTTTTAAATACTATCTAGAAATTATTTAATTAAAGTAAAGCTTCTATATATATATATATATATATATATATATATATATTCATATTCCGGTACAGGTCTACGGTAGACCCGAACGAAATTATGCTACAACGAAACAACACAACAAAATGTTCCTCTAAATGACGAAGTTTTTTTTTAATATTTAGATATACGAGTATACATTTCACACGTACATTCAGGGCAAAATAATTCTTGAACCTCTCGCCAGTTAACAAAATTGGCGTCGCACTGGTCATAATTCCTATAACCACACCTGGAGCAAATGTTATTGACGGTCAACCATTCTTCATTTAAATCAATTTCTTTTGATGGGGATATAGCCAATGTCTTTAAAAATAGTTCTTTCCGTAAAACTTCTGGCAATCCGAGATCCCAAACCCATCCTCAAAAATGTATCATCTAAAACAATAAGTGCGGGAATAAAAGTAACAATATCGGACATATCGATATATAATTATTAAACGGCCCGGTACTTTTCATGCCGATTACATCAATTTGACGTCACGCTGCAGATGATCCCAAACAGTTACTAATGATAAGATGTGGGAAAACTTACTTTATCATCTTTTTCGTGGCCCATAGCACCACGAAAATGATGACCACGAAATTGAAAAGTTCTTACTTTCGCGGCTCTGCAGTAAATATCCTATAGGTTTGAAGCAAATGAAATCAATATTGAATAACTTAACTGCAAATGACACAGCACCAGTAAAACATTATATTTATTTACCCAATACTCACCAAGTCGCAACCGTAACGAAAATGACGCTCGATCTTTGACGCAAATCTAACTTGAACCTTTATTACATTAATTATAGATAAATAATTATGGCTTGCGATAAACATTATACGTCATATTGACGCAGTCTTATTTTCAATGTTGCTTATAGTTAAAAAAGGATTCACAGGAGGTTTGACCTCTTTTTTTGTTTAAAATATTACTTAATAAGTGTGGCCACGAAAATGATGGTGTATTCTGGAACAACGGGAAATGTACAAAAAAATAGTCTTATCAATGTCCTAATTTTTTATGTTTGCATGCATGGTACTCGTATATCATATTTTGAACATTCAATCCATGTTTTAAACAGCAAGTTTTTCTATACCTTGTATTTTTTTACAATACTACAATGTAGTCAGGAATAATCCGAACCTGACCACGTAACTGACTTTTGCGCAGAAAATTTAAGTTATTGTGGAAAAAAAGATAAAATAGAATAAAATGTATTTACCACAAGTTTCAGTGATAATATCCTAAGCAACTTAAAAACAATAAACGATATATTTCTAATTTTATAACTGAAAATTTGAGTCTGAACACAATTGAACCTCTCGAAATAATAACCCATATTGTAAGTAATAGCAGTGGAGTGGATCACTTTATCGAGATTATAAAGATGCAATGAAAATTAGCGAGGTTATTTTTTATTTACTTCTCTACAAGACGAGAGATACTGACGACATATTGAAATATTGTGTTGGCACAAATCTGATAGGCAGTTACGAAGAGTTTGAATAATGTATCAATTTTTGGATATGTATACTAGTAAAGACTTCTTTATCAATTCGTTCTCAATATCAGAATAATATATTTATTTATGTAAATCAGACTTCAAAACAAGGAGGCATGAATCAGACAGCCTGGGGCGAAAACGGCGGCAAAAAGAGAAGGTGGCGCGTAATCGATTCGACCTTTAAACGGAAGTGAGGTGCATTCTTCAACCTTCCTCCTGATGTTTGGGCTATATATCAATAATAAGATAATTAAAATCCCTTGATGATTTATCACAATATGTATGTTGAAATGTTGCAATAATATTAAATGAACGTATATATGTATTTGAGACTACTGGACCGAAGAAATACTTTAGTGAGTAATTTTATGATTGACTTGAGTGAAAGATATTTTCAGTAGTATTGCGTAAGGGATAATGTCGATGAAATTGGCTTTTTTAAATCCTTTTCGATTGCAATCATCGGAAATATAACTATTTTTTTATTGATAGAAGTTCTTTACAAAGTATTTTTTTGCCCTTGACTATTTACATGCCATATAAATGATATGATAATATATATGCCAGATATAAACTTACATATATCGACTTCGGTTTCCGCGATTATCACTCATAGTAATAAAGCCAAAGGGTTACGAAACGTTGGGACTTAAAATGTAGTAATATACGCGATTTAATCCGTTTAAGTTGTTTTATTACATACATCGGTTAATGAGTTATAAGGAACAATAGCAATGTACCTTTGCCACTAAACATGAAATAATAGTAGGTACTTTTATATAATGCCTAATTATGTACAGTTACACTGCTTTATTTACACACCGTATTATAAGCTCTCGATGATGTGTTCAAAAACCCCAAATTAATAATGTCAAATGGCAGTAAATGATTTTTTTTTACACATGTCACGGAACTGTAGCTTTTTTAAATCAGAGACAAACTAGAGTCGGCTTAAACTATCATATCGTTCGAAAACACGTGCGTGCGAAATTTCAAAAACAAAACATGAACACACGAAATAGGATTGAGGTCGAAATTTGAACATTTTCACAAATAAGAAATTTGGTCTAACAAAACAGTTTACCATTATGCTGGTCGACGGTTTGCGGTTTTTAAACACATTAAAGAGGGTTTATGATAATATGACCTGTATGTTGATAAAAATATATCTTACACTATTTTTTGTTTATGTAAACGAAGTTTTTTCTATCCGTTATGTGCATCACATATCTTAATATATTCTACTTTGCAGATTTAGCAGGATGTACTTTGTTAGTTAAGAACAAACTTGGCTCATTCGAGTCAATATCGACAGATCATTGCTCGGGTATGGAAATATTGTCATAGCAAGTACCTAACATAAGTTACAGGCAAATAAACCAATTAATATTTAAATAATGACGTACACTTCCTAATTAGTAAAATATTTAAATTTAACGGTTTACGGGGCAACTTATAAATTAATCAAAGATCAACTATTTCATTACTTTAAACGTTTTTAAAGGAAGCAAACGATGTGGTTATTTTTCGAAACTGACAGTAGACCAGTGGCGTGCACTCCATACAGATAAAAAACACTGTCTACCCTCTAATTACTTCCCTACTAAGAAAAGAAGGATAAATAGTAGTAGTACTAATTTCAACCCATTTGGAATATAGATGTCTTGTAGATGCCGCTACTAAGTTTGGTAACTAATAAAATAAAAAATAAAAAAATCTAGGGGGGGCACGCCATACGTGTAACAGAAGCTAAAAATTTTTTTTTCATCACACGTTAACGTGGGGTACATAATTCGATAGTTCTTTTAAAAACATTGTAAGGCTTTTATGTACTTTTTTGATTAACTGAATATTTTCGGAAATAATCGCTCCGAAAGTTGCATAAATTGTCCCCCCCCCCCCCCCCACCACGAATAAACCGTTTTGAAGTTATTGCCGAAAAACTTCTCAACCAAAAGGTTTTAAGTGCCGTTGATTTACACGGCATTTAAGACCTTTTGCCAGTTGTCTATTACGACGTTTTTTTGTACGGTGGTACGGAACCCTTCGTATGTGAGTCCGACTCGCACTTGGCCGGTTTTTTGTCTTTATGGAATGCACGCCACTGTAGTACACTGATACATTCATAGATTCATTGTACAATGCCTACCTATTTCCATACGAACGAATATTTGCCCTTTATATCACATAGGAACCACATTTCCAAAAATGCTTTGTCCTAATATGTCCGTCATGGTGTAAATGGGTGATAGCTAAAATACTTCAAAACAATTTTGACAGTATCGGAAATGACGAAGAATATGAGTTTTGTTTACTTGACACTTGACATTATAAAAAAAAACATTTATTTCATGTAACTAAGGACACATAAGATGTTAGTGATGATTATGCCAATGAACAGAAATTAAATGGTACATAAATAATTATATATAATTATATAGTAACATAAATGTTTTTATATCTAAACACGAACGATGATTTAATGAAGCTATTGATAACAATATGGAATTAACCGACACGTAAATTACAAATGATGTTTACTTCCCGCTGTCGAATCCACCTGTTTTGACATTGAGCACGACTCTTGGGCAGTTTGTCGGGTGAATCTGTGCACTTTATTAACACCAACCATACTTACAATTGATTGCAGGTTTTAATCAAAAACAAAAAGAGAACTTACCGCAAAATTTAGAGTTTTCATCATATACTCGTATATTTGCAAAAACAAGAAATCCTATTAAAGATCGAAATTGTTAACTAATGATAAACTAAAAATGTTAACTAAAGGCCCGATACTTTAAGCCTTTAAGGCATTAAATCCTCCGATTGTAATTCTTATTTTTCGGCAATAAAAATAAATAAAAATGTATGCATAGCATTCAAATTTGTAGATCTGTTAATTCATGTATGGGAACAAAAACCTAAATAATCTAATAAGAAAACTAGGAATATAATACAAAGCTTTTTCATCAATACGACGACTGACACGGCACGCTTTTTTATTAAAATTGGCTAAACGGAACGTTTATGGACAAGCATCGGTCGTTTGTCACACGCTTATTTAAAATGCAAAAAAACTACAACAAAAGAATTACACCCGTATGGAATCACCCAATCGATTGAACCTTCAAGAAGCGACGCTGTGTCTGCCGCGGCGGGCGCAAGCTGAGGCTAACCACAATTCCACTTAAAGCCCTGTGCCTACTGGTACAACTAAAGACATATTGTTTTGTTTGCATTACTGAAATGAGAAGTTTTGGATAAACAAAAGTAGTATTTAACAGCTGGATTGCGAGAATTTTATATTGTTGAGCCAGTGAAACTTTTAACTTTAATTTCTTACGTCAACTAATGTTATGTGATTATAATACGTGATAATATACGAAAAAGGACTGAGGGTGTTACCTTCTGGTTTCTGGTCAACTTTGGTAATCTTGGTGATTGAGGTAGGATTCGAAATCCGCACAAGTTTAATTATTGGTTTACTGCATTCGACGCGGTTTTGTTACACAAACTAACTATCTCATTAATAGAAAACAATGAGCATCACTATGTTACATTCGCAAAGAACAGTGCAATTATTTCATATTCAGTTTTCAAAAACAAGGCAGACATCCCGTTTCTTAAGGTGATTCGACTCGGTTGGTTTTCCATACAAACATAAAGAAGGTCATTGTTTGCTTCCACGGCATCAATTAGGTTAAATAAAGGTTTGTTTTACTTGCACCTTCCGACACAGGCAATATCATGCTTAATGGGAGGCCCCATCCGCAATACTATGTCTATTAACAAGCTTTCATGAAATAAAAAAAATGAATTTTTGAATTTTATAGCCTGGGTCATTTTATTTGCGCAAAATGACAAGAGAACTATCAAAATTCGAAAAATGTATAATTTTAGCAAAAAACGTTTAGTTTGAAATAAAACTAATAGATGGAGCTGACCTTGAAGGCCCAATTGCATGTTAAATACGTTCGTATTAACAAAATAAGTATCTGTACCTACTATGTACACACACGAAATTTTGGCGTCCTTAAATCGGCTGTCATGTCGTATCGAGGATTTACAAATATATTTTGGAAAAATTACAGAAAATAAAATTGCAATAGCGGTGTTATCTGGAGCATTACGTCGGGAACTATCGAAAAAACGATCAAACCAAAGTCTAATTTCGTCATTGACATCATTTACAAGTATGTAGTTTAGTTAATCATAACCCTCCTTTTTGCTTCGCCGTAGTCGGATAAAAAAAATATTGATTTATTTTTAATGTACGTTTTTTAAATAAATTACTTGCTGAATACAAAGTGAATAATGAGAATTAAAAAGAAACTTTTAAAAGCTATTGTTTTTATTTGTCATTCTTTAAATATTTAAAAGTAGCAAATCCTAAAAACAATATGGAATTAATATATTTTCATGTGATCGCGCCGAAAAAATGTTTAAAATAAGGATTAGGCTCCATCGTTGCTTAAGTACTACCAGCCAGGGTTCTCCGGTCTCATACCGGTATTTTCTCCATACAAAAAAAAACCGGTACTTTTCCCGTTCTTTTCGGTCTTTGGTTTACCTATATTAGTTCATTTTTTAATCGGACAATATAATAATACGAAGTCATTACTTAAATACGTTATTGTGCCCTAAAAATATAAAAATAGAGCTATAAAAATGATTCAAAATATTGGGCTATTTCGGGGTTTTTGCAAAATACTGATTCCGAAGCCCTGCTACCAGGCATTATGGGAGTCAAAAGTAATATCATTCAACGTAAAAGAGTACTAATATGTAACATTAAAAGCGGCAAATAGAGCTTGCCGTGTTCGCGCTGGCGGACCAGATTTATATTCATACGAACACCGGCTTGGCAGAAAGTAGCTTCTCCGAACTAGTTGTACATCCATGACTACAACATAACCAGCCAGATCAAACTATATTTTTAACAAGCATTTACCTGCGTCTTCGCCTGCGCTATTCCGGTAATATCCCAAGGGAACTCTTGACCGGGATATAAAGTATCCTGTGTTTAAATCCAGGCTACTTGCATGCCAAATTTCATCTCAATCTATCCAGTTGTTACCTCGTCATTCAGTAACAAACGTGGAAATCTCCAAACATCATCACAAACATTCATATTAATAATATTAGTAGGATAATAGTTCTGTGTACGTGTGTTAAGTTATTCGTAGTTGGTAAAATGGTAAAAGTCGGTATTTTAATATTATGTATTTCTATTCGCAATAAAAAAACTAAGCTAAAGGAATATTGCTTTGCCTGTCCAATATTCCAAATGAACCTACTGTCGACGATATTATTTCCAAAGATTTGTGACAGGTAAAACACAGCTAAGTTCACACACTTGTATTATTTTAATGTCTATGGATGGAGGACTATTTATCGGTTACGATGCCATTTTTTAGAGGTTAAACAAACTGGCTCCGAACTTTCGAGTTCGGCTCGGTGTCATTATGTGTTTCGCGATATTTAATTTGTAAATAAATGTAAACGATAAATCTCATTTGTCCTAAACTAAACGTAATAAGTTAAGATGGCCATAATCAGCATTTAGGGAAATGTGACAGATATAACTTATCACTTACCTCCCTAGAGACACTTTCTAAGAAATCCTCTTAATTCAATGACCGTTATGTAAATTCTACACAAAACTATTAAAGACAGGTTACAAATTAGTTCTCGCTTATTTTAATTGACTCACTTAGTATGTCATTATGGAATCGAGCAAACATTTTTTTTATATATTTTTTACCATCAAAACAAGCTTCCATTAAAGTAGACTTTCAATTAGTCAATTCTTTAGTTCGACAAATAGACTAGCCATTGAACACACAGTATGAGGCTTTATTGAATGGGTACATAAAAACTTCTTCACCAAGTCCGACAAGAAATCTTGAATTAAAATAATGAGAATAATTTGAATCCTACAGCCGTCGGTGTTTTTTCCAATTAAAAGTTCATGTCCAATTGTAAGATTTTCAAAAAGACGAATCAGAATAAAAATAGAAAAAAATATCGTTCCGCAATCAATCACATGTTTATTAATAGGTAAGGACAAATAAAACCAACCTTATAATAGATATAATGACACCATGATTCTCATCGGATCACAAAGTTCACCGAGTAAAGGTTTGAAGCGCTTCTTAATAGATAATAAAAAAATAAAATAGTTTATTCCTGCAAGTAGGCCCTCAAGGGCTCTTTTACAAGTCTGATTCTAAATACGTATTATTTCTTTTCTTTTGGTGCTTCGGGTGATAATGACCATGACATGGAAAAAAACAACAAATTTTTACCTATATTTCACCGGGACAGCGATTAACTAACTCATAAATTTTGACGACCGCTTTAGCTTAGTTGGTAGTGACCCTGCCTACGAAGCAGAAGGTCCTGGGTTCGAATCCCGGTAAGGGCATTTATTTGTGTGATGAGCACGAATATTTATTCCTGAGTCATGGATGTTTTCTATGTATTTAAGTATTTGTATCTATTAAATATATCGTCGTCTAGTATCCATAACACAAGCCTTATTGAGCTTACTATGGGGCTAGTTCGATTTGTGTAAGGATTGTCCCCTAATATTTATTTATTTATTTATAAATCGATCAAGACGCTGATTCCAGCCGAGTTCATAATTGAGTATTTTTCAAAAAAATTGTACAATTTTATAAGTACCGTTGTACTTAAATATTCTTTAAATACCGTTTAACTTTCCGTTGCCTCACGAAAATTGTATTGATTTGACATTAACTTTCGTCATCGCTCTTAACTGCTCAAAATATGTACACTTTTTTTGAAAAACGCTCTATTATCATCAGCCTATCGCAGTCTACAGCCGGATATGTCTCTTCGAGGGTGCGCCGCTGAGTACAATCCTCAGACCAATGATTTCAAAAGTAAAGACAGGCCCATCCGAACAGTTCGGAATATTCCCCGTAACAAAAATGCAGCTATAAAGACCAGCTGCGCAGTGCACGCGCCGCGAGTCGCACTGCCGACTGGCACTGATTCGGCGGTATTTTTATCGCCAAAGCGTTGGAACCGTCTGCGCGCTCGCTTAGCCCTGTCCTTTGTATACTTTAATGCCTCAGACACTCTCTTCCATCTACCGCCAGCCACTCTGCGAACATCATCGCTCCTCCTTGCCTGATGACGTCCTAAGCTTTTTTGCCGAGACATGGTCTTCACTCTAGAACGCCCCAACTGGCTGTTGGTTCTTTATACATTTTATCGGCCAGGTTACCCGCATATTATAAGTGAGTTGAGCACAAAAACGGTACCCTTCATTGAACTGAATAGTTTACCTCACTAGAATGGCATTTCTTTTATCTGACAACTTCTACAAAGTAACCAAACCAATAATGAAATCTTCTGAGTATTCTCGAAGAACAACCCATCATCTACGTTTCGTTTAGCTACATACGAGGATGTCAGGCGCGCGCGAGTCGTGAGCATTGTCATAGAAGTTTGCGCTATCCTTTAATTATTAATTGCACGCTACTTTTTGTGTACAAAGAATATAATCAGTGCTATTCCTGTTTCAGGGTACAGTTTATCTTAAAGTTTGCAATAGGGTTGGTATTCCCAATTGACAACATTTCATATTTTCAAAAGATCTTAATTCGAAAACCATTTGGGTAAAACTGTATTTTATGCTCAAAAAAAATATTTTTGGATTTTTTTCCCCATTTATTTTGGTCAATTAGTGTGAACCGGAAGTGTGACGTCATTTTCCCTGCATTATCGAGAGAGACCTTAGTGCTGAAACGATTAAAAAGTGTATGGTATCCGGTTGTCATTTTCTGACATACTTGCCGTCTGACGTTTATTTGTTTTGAAAATTGTTACAACTGCTTAGCGGCTTTAGAAGTTTAATTTTCTTACCGTTGGTTCATTTGCACGTTTTCGAAGACCTTAAAAGACTTGGCACTTTCCCACTGGACTCCGATAACGCATTCAAACATTATTAACTTGGCATTATTTTACCGGACACCGATTTTTTTCATATAATGAAGACATCAGAAGGTTTTTCTCAGGCTGATAGCACGAATCTGCCGCGTGTTGAAATTATGATGATGGAGTACCCATCGGCAAGTGATAAATATAATCCAGCCCAAATAAGAGGAGCAAAAGCATCGTTGTCTTCCCGAACTTCCTATGTTGACAACGCTGTAACGCCTGACAGTTATTTTTTTAATCGTAATAGTCGCTCTGGATTCTAGTTTTTTTAAATCGTAATTGTCGCTCTGGATTCTAGTTGGGAAAGTGACGTCATTTTCTACATACGCCCTTTTAGAATGAGCTACTTTTCAAACTGCTATTTTTAATTGAAAAATTGAGTTAAAACGAAAAAGAAAAAATACGGGTAGCTTAAAATTCCACCTATTTTCTATCCAGCTCATAAAATGAAGGAGTAGAAAATTTGAAATATTGTCAATTTTGTACAAGAAAACACTACGATAGTGACACATCTGGCATAGGGTACTTTCCTGACAGATCAAATTAGTTACTTTTTATGAAGTGTCAAAGGGTTATTCTTCAGAAATATGTCTGCGACTTATTCCTCTGTCTCCATACATTTAGTATGAAAAAGGGCCAGAGGAATATGGAGACCGCAGACGTATTTCTGAAGAATAACCCCAAAACACTCGGATAATATGAAGTTCCTATGAAAAACTCCATAATGATGTTATTTTCCTCAGCGGCCAAGTTATCCCCTTATTTGCCTATTTACCTTATTCCCCTAATAACAGGCTAAAAACTATAAATATCTGTATATGTATATATGAATCGTTGTTTATCCATTTCTTCAGGGTATGTAACATATTATTTTTTTTGTTTATAGTTTAAGATTTTGGAAGTCGGTTTTTTTGATCTTCAAAATCGTTAACAGTCCTAAATATTTGAAGTTTAGTTCATCATCGCAATTTTCGCAAGCAGATTTGAAAGGCTACTGTGATACGATTTGTATTGATTACAGGCAAGTAGGTACCCTGTTATATTCTTTAATCTATGGTTAAACACACCCATAAATTTAAAAGATTAAAGACGTATTGATCTTTTCACGACATTTTAAATCACGTGAATTTTCCTCCGCAATTTTCCTTTGTAACCGCCCGATTCCAACACGTTTTCACGTCATCACCCCATTGTCTGCACGACATATAAATACAATTGCGAGTTGCACGATTGATTGGCGCTTCAATAACCTAACGCACGTGGGTTAGATAATCTTATAAACATATTTTTTCTACATATTTTCGCCAGACATATTTTTAGTGAGTCTATTTTAAGGATTTATCTTTTATTTTTAACCGACTTCAAAAAAGGAGGTTACTAATTCGACTCGTATGTGTGTAATAGTTGGTATATTTACTTAAGATTTGTTAGAAAGATAAAACTTTATTTATTCCTATTTTGAAGTAGATTATTCTTTTTTTTTTAGTTTTGTGTTTTTGCAAATTTTCATTGTTAGTTGTAAGTCTACTCCAAAAATATATCCATACCTACCTGAGAAGCATAAAAACTATAAATAAGTATAAAAAACCGGTCAAGTGCAAGTCGGACTCGCGCACCGAGTGTTCCGTACAAACTCGTCAGTACATACGTGAATAATTCAAGAAAAACTGTATGGTGGGACAAATTCAACTTTGCTCTTGTAAAACTGTTGTCCCCATACATCGACATATGACGCGGTTAGTTTAGTAGGAGCAAATAAGGTTGTCTTACGATTTTTGCGAATTTCTAAAAAGCGCTGCAAGTTGGGAAAACCGTTTTATTTTTCCTGTAATATTTAGGATAATATTAATAATCGGTAATTATTACAGATTTTTCTGTTCAGTAACTTTGGAGATAATAGGGGGGGAATGGTATTTTTTTAACGTTGTTTTTTTTTAAATCAAAAACTACATGTCTGACAAAAAAAAACGGTTTTAGAATCTACACATTAAGCCCTTTTATTTGATATCCCACTCGATATATTAGCTCAACTTTAGATTTTCGACATCCCATTTCGGTCCCCTTTAAAAAAAAAAGTAAAAAAGGTATAAAAATTTTTTCTATCCCATAGGCTCGGATTAGCGGTTTTTAACACTAATCAAAATTTCAAGTCGATAGCATCAGTAGATCCTGAGATATCTTGCTGTGACAGACGGACAGACAGACAGACAGCACCATAGTTCCTTTTTTACCATTTTGGTACGGAACCCTAAAAAAAATAGGATTTACAGTGTTCTGCTTCTCAGGTACGGATATATCTATGGTATTTTTTACTTCGTACATATCAACAAGGTGCAAACCTACTGCAACGTGCAGTGATGGAATAGACTTTTAAATCAATAAATATCACTTTTTTACTTGGTGAGACGTTGTGTGCTTAGAAATAGAAATACTACCCATTTAATATATTTCATCTAAATATTCGCGGTAAAAATGCATACTGAAACAGTTTTCGGAAATGAAAATTGAAAATGTTTCATTCTGTAATTTCTATTTTTTGTCTACTTTACTTTTCTTCTATACAAAATAAAGTTTGATTTTTTGGAGTCTTTTTAATTAATTTCATTGCATATTTGAGAAAAGCATTATACATACCTCGGCGTGAAATGGGGTTGCCAGCCTCGTAACTATCTGGCATCGCGTTCGCTCGACCATCTATATGTACTCGGCCCGCAACCCCTCAGTTCCCGGCCTCTGTAGTGTACTATTATTATAAAAGACAATACACTAATAATTGTTTTTATGCCACACCTGGCCATAAAGTGGCTTTTTCCGCACGCTACGCGTACGGAAAAAGTCGCTTTCTGGCCAAGTGTAGACATATAAAATGATGTAAACAACACGGGAGGTAATAAAGAAAGCCCTCGATCGCATATTTACGTCCCTCACTTGTAGCTCGGGCCGCAAACTTCTGCGATCTCGGCCTTTCTTTGTATTACCACCCTAGTTGTGTAATGTACTATTTCATCACACTTGCTCGAAAATGATGTTGTTACACGTAGGTTCTGCTGGCCGTAAATAACCTATTACGCCCTAGGGCCTAATGGTTTTTTCTTTAAATTTGAATACGCTGGTTCTGTTTTACTCTTATTTGTCATGTTCAAAGGAAACACCAACTTTACTTTTTTAACTTTTATCACTGAAATATTTATTTAAAGAGAACTGTTATTGCAAATACATGTAAACACATATTTCGGTAACATTAATTAAATGTTTAAATAGTGTATTTCCGTATTTTGCAAATATAAAATCAACTAAAATGGCCGTTCTAGGTCTTTACCGCTATGATTTCCGAACGTGACTTGACATTCGCATTATCTATGGATATATGTCACTTTCTACTTTTATCCTACTGGGTGGATTAGTAAGGTTATTTATTAAGATTCCCTCACAAGTGTGATGAAAAACATTGCGTGTGCCACGGGCGGTAAAGGAATTACAAACTCGTGTTATTAAAACCCTCGGCTTCGCCTCGGGCTTCTAACGAACACTCGTTTGTAATTCCTTCCTTACCGCCCTAGATACACAATGCACTATTATTGTACCGCAATTATGCCATAAATCGAGCCATTGCTTCATATTAAGTTAAAAAAAAAAAACAAATTTGATTGATGGACCGTTTTCCCTGTCTCACTTAAATGTCTACTCACAAAAAAGCATAACAATGACTCAACGTTCTTCCTAGTACCAAGCAGTACCAACTAGAGAAAGTTACTAGCACAACCATTTCACTCTCTATTGGGTATAGATTTGTTTTCTCTGTATGTAGTGTCAGAAGGTTAAAGTTTAAACAAAGCAAATAATTTAACGTGACCTGTCACTAGTTTCCTTAACGATCGTTAAACCGATTATTTAGGAGGCTGACTTTCTAGTTTTCTGCCTTAATATTCAAGAATTCGACTTCAAGGCGAGTGTTTCGTCAAGGTTAGAAGAGTCAAAGTCAAGGAACGACAGAGGTAGTTTGTTTAGAGTCGACGATTTCAACTAATATTTGTCGTCTAATTTACATGCGGATACCATAATGCTAAAACATACAAAAATAATTCGTATTAGAAGTGCCGAGATTTGAAATAAGAAAAGGACTAAATTTGCGCGAAGTTTAGATAAAGGTAGGGGTAGCAAAATAATTTCGATTCTCTCAGTTACGATAGAAATTTGTAATTGAAGTAAATATCGCTACGTAGATTTTATAGCTAAGAATTCTATTAATTAAAAACATATTATTAAAGAATAAGGTAGCAGACTGGCCGATATTAAAAATATTAACCGTTTTATACACAATATGAATTCGAAAAGTCAAAAAAGATTCGTTTTTAAATCAGGTTTGCTAATTTTGCATACATTATGGACCATGAGAAAGTTTGAACTAACGGGTGATAAAAAAACTGTTGTCAAAGGGCAATGACTTGTAGACAAGCTTTCAATAAATTTTCAGAAGCCGTCATATGCCCATATCGTTAAAAGTGGCCGATATTTATAACGCACGGGATACAACTCTACTCAATTAAGGTTTTTTTTAATTTTTCTACTTTCTGTAATTTAGTTTCTTTTAAAACTTAGGCCACGTGGTTTGAATGGATTACTTCAATTAACAAGCTTTGTTGTACTCAATAGAATTACATATACTTAAGTAGATATGCATAAGTGCTAAAATGACAAATCCAAATAATATGGCGATAATGCAGCCTTGCTTTTTATATTTATGAAATTACTATTTTAATGCAGTTGAAAAAGATGAGCAGTCCCCTATGTAGTCAAAACAGAAGTATATAAGGAAACTAGTAGTAGGTAGCTTTAAAAGTCCAATTAATAATACATAAGCACTCTATGTAGAGCCGAACGAAACTAAATCATTTACAAGAAACGAATATTTATGTCTTTCGTTTTGGCCATTAAAAAACCTTCCCACAGTGAAAGATCAGGCAGAGATTAGTTAAGTGCGCCTATTTAAACTATTATACAACATTTTAGGTAAAATAAAATCGTTTTACGACATCAATTTATTTAATTAACCGACCGGATCGCCGAACTTGAACTTGGCCAAGTTTCTTGATCTCTCCGTTATGAATAAAATGATTGGCTAACCCTACAGCCGTACTGTATGGGGATATAAAACTCGATCAAACATAAGTCATTAATATGTAAATGAGTGTAAAATCACCCCAGGTGCTGCCAAACCGGTTTGCTTGGCAACAGACATGTTGTCACCTAATGGTTTCATTAATACCTACCATTTTAACGCCATTTCTCGCCATCCGTTGACTTCATGGTTTTTACCGACTTCCAAAAAGGACAGTTCTCAATAGGACTGTATGTTAGTCTTCCGATTACTTGAAAAGGGCTGGACTCAAATCAGATCAAATCATTTATTTTGATTGAGTTGGCCTTAAAGGCGCTTTTATAGGTCTGGCCGATTTGGAAAATCCTTTTTTTTAACGATACCTGCAACCTTGTTATACCATTGCTAATACTAGATTTTGACCAGCCGTATCTTGGAGTAGCCTGTACAGCTAAATCAATTATGGTAAAACTTAACTTTATTTTATGAGCAGCAATGTAAATCAAATATAATAGGTAGTCCAAAATATTCATTTTTAGGAATTCCAATTTATGTCTTTATTATTTTGATTACTTATCACTTCATTAGGTTAGTAATTAGAAAACTCAGAAACGTAAACCTAGTCTTCATTATTACTTTTCTTTATTACCGATTACAATTTTAAGCCTACCTGAACTTCTTAATCCAGATCCATAGCAGGTTGCGCAAGTCGCAAAACGAGCAGTTGAGCAATCGCCCAAAGTGCAGTTCCCAACAAGTGCAAATCGCAAAACGTGCAGATCGCAAAAGTACAAATTGCAAAAGGTACACAAGATCGCAAAGTACCGATCGCATACTCCGGGGAACGGGGAGGAAGCGAGACAGCAGCCGAAGTTACTTCTGAACTTCGATGACACTGGCAGGTTAACTCAGTGCTCCTCCTGCCACGCAGGTGAGCCAATCTATTGCTGCACCTGAAGTGAGGATGTAAAAGCCTCCAATTATCGAGATCGATGACAAGGGTCCCAGGGTATACTTCTCGAACAGAACTACCGTTAGGAGGCTCACGTTTCTAAGGACGTAAAGAGTAATCCCGCAGGAGATCTTGGTTGATATAATCAAGGAGACATGACTAGATCGTCAGACAGGGTCATCCTGTGGTTGCTCTGCACCGTATATAAACATGGTGGAAGAAAATAATGGGCCCTGGAGAGTAACTACGCTACATTTTTAAGATAACTACTTTGGAATAACTGCATTCACAGATTTTATGAAAAGCTTACCTAAACCGGGAATCGAGCCGGTGTCTGATCTAGATTTCATGCAGGCCATTTATTCGTCCCATCTGTACTTATTGGGACATTGAAATTTTGCCTGAAACATAAAGTTTATAAATATGAAAAAACCTTAAAATGGATCCTATCCATTAGTAGAATTAAATAGTGAGTATTTATTTTTTGCACTTTAAGTTGGTTCTATTCGGATAAGCTTTTCACTAAATCTGTGAATGAAGTTATTCAACTTATAAAAATTAAAAGAATGTTTCCATTAAGGAAAATGAGTTGATCTTAAGGATTTTAGTTCAAGGGTTCATTTATTTTTTCCACCCCTTGCCCTTTTTCATTTTTTTCATCACACTTGCTCGAAAATGGTGTCATTACACGTAGGTTCTGCGGGCCGTAAATGGCCTATTACGCCCTAGGGCGTAATGGTTTTCTTTTTAAATTTGAAACGCTGGTTCTGTTTTACTCTTATTTGTCATGTTCAAAGGAAATGCCAACTTACTTTTGTAACTTTTATCACTGAAATATTCATTTAAAGATTGCAAATACACATAAACACATATTTCGGTAACATTAATTAAATGTTTAAATAATGTATTTCTTTATTTTGCAAATATAAAATCAACTAAAATGGCCGTTACGCTATGGTTTCCGAACGTGACTTGACGTTCGCATTGTCTATGGACATATGTGACAAATGTCACTGTCTGTTTTAATATTTTCTTGTCATACTGGGTCGAAAAGTAAGGTTATTTTATTAAGTTTTCCTCACAAGTGTAATGAAAAACATTGTGTGTGCCACGGGTGGTAAAGGAATTACAAACTCGTGTTATTAAAGCCCTCGGTTTCACCTCGGGCTTATAACAAACACTCGTTTGTAATTTCTTACTAACCGCCCTAGATACACAATGTACTATTGGGGGCGCTGCTAGTGACTTGCGACTAGTTCATGCACTGGCCCTAGCACATCTGTCGACTTACAAATTTTGCGAACTGCACATTTTATACATTTTGCGACATGCACATGCTGCGACTTGCACATTTTGCGATCTACACTTTTCGCGAACTGCACATTTTGCCAATTATGCATCCTGCTATCAATCCAAAATTTCCGTCATTTTCCACTGCCACATACGACGGACCAGTATATTTGTCAAATTTAAGTCTCGTTTGCCTAGTAATGCGTGATACGAGTATAGTTTTAAATAAAACAAGGTCAAATTGGCAAATAAAGATTGATTAGTCATCCATTATAAAGCTAGTTTCAGCAGTAAATCACAGATCGGTAATTAAATGTAATAGGCCCGTGATTCTCGAAACATCATGACAAGTAGACTGGGGCGACAGGAAAACGAAATAAATCGTTTCTCATATACCTAATTGGCTACTTGACAACTTTTTTCTGTGATATGTTATAGAAACAACTCTCAATAATAGAAATATTAGTGAAAAACCACTTTAATATCATAAAAACTCACCGAGATACTAGGTACAATGTCAAAATCACATTTTTAGACTTTCCCAAATACGTGCCGAAACGTTCCCTACTGAAGCCCGTTATACAGTGACGTCACTACTCATACGTTATTTGGGGAAATCAATAACTTTGTTCTGCAACTATGGTAAAACTTGCGTTTATCGTAATTGTTTCATAACAAAGGTTACTGTAAATTTTATGGGTTATTTAATGGTATTAATAGTTTTTAATAATTTTATACTTTTAAAATGGACTTTCCCACCCAACTTCGGAGGCTCATAAAAAAAGTTACACGTTAGGTATCAAACTGAAAACTTGAACACATTTCCTTATTGTGCTTATTTTAACAGGATCTTATATATTTTTTACAAATTTCAGTTACAGGCAAGTAGCCAATTGACATGTGCCATCAAAAAAAATGGTTTCGATACAATGAACAGTATAAGTATGGGCCCGCTTTTGGTTCAATTCTTGGTATCACGGGGACCCATATCCACCATGAGACGAGACTCTTTGATATTGTGCTGTGATGTTAGTCGTGAATTAATAAATACTTAATTAAAAGACACTCATAAACAATAAATAATCGTTTTTGAAACGCCGAAAATATGCACACTTAAAATATTGACACTCCTTACTACTTGACAAAATTTACATAGTTTTGTTTTCAAAGATTTGGTTCACAATGAACAAAACCCACCCACCATTATTATCGTAACCGTAAAAATAGTAAAAGGAAACAAGTATTTAATTTCATTCAGCTTTAAGCTGCGAGTCCTTGACTTAACTATTTTATACAATGGACCACACATCATGTTTGTAAATGTGTTAACATTTAATCAAAAAGGTCATAAAGATCGAGTATCCTTTGACACAAAACGGATGATTATCGACATAATATTATTATTTTCCTTGTCTCAGACCCTCTTGTAATTAGGGTTCAGTTCAGGGGTTACCAAAAAAAAAACAAATCCAAATTTTCAACCCTACGACAGCGAAATCGATTTATAAAGCCGTAATTAATATTATAATAAGCGAGTTTTATCTTTTATTCTTTCATGCAAATTTTGATGTCGTTACAGACAGAACAGCCTGAAAAAAAAAAAACAAAACATGAAACAAAAACAAATGTAAGTTAACTAAAAGCCTAAGTATTATGTAAGACAATGACAAAGTAACATGTGTAATACGGAATTCTTTGATGAACAAGAACGACTCGGACTTGGCCGGCTTTTTGGTTAAACACCACTTCCGTTGCGGGCAATATCTGTCGGCATATTTCCAGGTTCGCTGCGGATACATCACAAGAACTCGATTACATTGACAACGGCGGGTGCAATATAATGAGTTTTAAATTATTAACTGCAGATAAAAACTCGCCTGCCGATGTTCGTGTAACCTTTCCTTTAGTTTTTGGTCGAAGCCGATACATGAACACGGAATAGTACTCGAGGTGTTCTGATTTCATTTATTTACTTGAGCTTACCGAAATGAACCTAGATTATGATTCATTAACCCGAAGTTATACATGCTCGATTTGTTGATAAATGGCATTACACGAAAGAGAAATAGTACAAATATACCTATGTAGTCATAACTGGGTCAATTGCAGAAAAAATGCACCTGTTACTTTTTTTATCTGATCATGGTGTGTCTTATACCATTTTACTCAGAATCATGAGCACTTTTCATTTATGAAATAAAAAAAACTGTCGAAAATGTCCAAAATTTCCGTACACATTTTGAATCTCAGTTTCGTTACACCCAAACTAAATATATATAATAAACTGAGATTCAAAATGTGTACGGAAATTTTGGACATTTTCGACAGTTTTTTTTATTTCATAAATGAAAAGTGCTCATGATTCTGAGTAAAATGGTATAAGACACACCATGATAAGACAAATAAGTAAAAGGTACATTTTTTCTGCAATTGGCCCAGTCATTTGTCATCGAAGTTGTATTCTTTCGCTAGCTTTAGATAGTACTACCTAAAATTAGCGAAAGAATACACACTGTGATAAATATATACTCTTGGTGTTATATTTATCAATACATAATATCAAGAATAAAAATCAATTGTCATGTCTGCAACACTTACGTGCTTTTTTCATTTCCCTTGCATAAATATTTTTTTTCTTAAATTCTCAAATCATTCGAAAGACAGTCACATTAGTAATACATTAGTAATTATATCCGCTTTTATATTTCAGGTATATTACAATCCAACGACTATCTAACAATCTCTCATAAAGAAAGTACACTTCCACGCGTATCTTGACCAGACTCCTGAAATCTTGACGTGAAAAGTCAGTGAACAGTCCGTGCGCCGGCGCGTCCCCCGACCCTACTGTTCCGCTGCGCGGCGATGGTACTTAAGCAATCGCGAGAGCAAGACCCGCCACATATCGCTGAAGACCGTAGAGCGCGCAGCACGGTAGTGTTACGGATCACGGCAACAGTTTGACGTTTCGTAAATTACAAGTGAACTTTAGTTACGAATCTCAACGAGTTAAGTGTTGTGAAAAGAACTTTAAACTTTCAATATGATGTCCTTAGTGTTGTTTGTTATGGGAGGGCTCCTTGCAACGACAGAGGGTTGCGGCGCTGGACAACAGATGATAAGTAAGTGGTTTCTAACTTTTTTGTGATATTTATTTCTTGTAGCCAAGATTTATAAATTTTCAAGTTAATAAAAAGTATTTTAAGTTATTGAGTTCAATTTTATTTTCTAATTTACTAGGC
This sequence comes from Eudemis profundana, assembly GCA_947034925.1. NCBI lineage: Eukaryota > Metazoa > Arthropoda > Insecta > Lepidoptera > Tortricidae > Eudemis > Eudemis profundana. Next base: position 15,066,439 of record OX344801.1, read on the forward strand.
TGAAACTAAAAAATTCGCTAGAATAAAATGTTAAATTGATTATGATATAAAAATATGTTATTACAGAAGTTAACGATATTAATTAGCCTGTGACTAATTTGAAGTCACGACGCAGAATGTAATTATTTACTATGCGTGAAACTTGATATATGTGATTATTCAATAAAAAATTATAATATTTGATTAAAAGGAGACATTAAAAGCGGCAGTGACAAACCGTGATGTAATGTAACAGCTCTTTAGAAATATTATATTTTTTTAACATTTCTTTTAGCGATCGTGAATTTTCATCAACTTTAGGTAGTTATGAATAAAGTCAAAGTCATTTCGCAGTCATAGAAGTAATAAAATAGCCCGCCGCCACCCAGTCTACAATTCTTGAACGAGTTCTGCCAAAGATGATTCCATTAGCATACCCGTATGGATCGAGGTCATAAAAATTTATTGACAGGTACCTGTGTTAACACGCACCGGCAACAATAAATCAGATAAATCCGACTCATTATGCGACAAATATTGAAATTATAGACAGAATCTAGAACCTTGACACTTAATCATGGTGGACATATCGGTATCGGTTAATCTATATAAATGCGAATCGATTTTACGACCGTTCTCGTATTGGCGATAATAGGGGATTAAGCTTATATTACTTATAATTAATTTTGTGTGTTATTGTTTCAGCGTCGGGCGGTTTGACTGATTCTGAGAAGCAGACCATCGTAGATGCTCACAACCGCCTCCGACAGAGCATCGCCCTGGGGCAAGTCTCCAGCCAGCCACCGGCAGCTAATATGATGGAAATGGTAAGTAATTTAACTATCGACGTCTTTGCCGGCTCGAAAATATCGTTCTCTATCATTTAGTCCGGTCACAAAATGCCTAAACGGTTATTAAGTTCCTATGTATTCCATAGCATTCTGTCTCAAATTTTACTGACCATCATTTCGCAAGGTAATCGTTACCACAGTTAATCAACACATGCTAAATAAACAAAAAATATCCTAACCCACCAACACGAAAACTTATATTGATATCAGATTATTAATTCAACAGAAACCGTAACAATCTGTAATAAATCGTCGGTCATTAAGAGATAATAAAAAGTAATTTCTCTGCCGACCCGTAGCAAATTTAAATATTTGCCGAGGCAGAAAATTTGCAAGGTTCGATGCCCGATACTTAAATTTGCGTTAAAATGCAGTTATGCACCGTGAAAGGGCTTACTGTATCGTAAATTGCGATTTGTTAGAATTCCAGTGATGTTTTATGCGTTCAGGCGCCAGAAAGACACTTTAATAGCAAGTTTATTTTTTTTCTCAGGTGTGGGATGATGAGTTAGCAGCAACTGCTCAACGTTGGGCTGACCAATGCACTCCCGCGCACGACCGCGCAGCGCAGCGTGATGTCGGACGTTTCCCGGTCGGACAGAACCTTGCAGCCACCTGGACCACTCGCCCCCCAACCGAGCCTAAGGACTCTCAGCCCGATTTCATGAGACAGATCAACGCCTGGTTCGACGAAGTCCGCATATACGGTTTCAAGCCTATTAGCGGAGGACATGGCACCGGTCATTACTCTCAGGTAAGCATATGAAACACCTCGCCATTTTGCAGTACATCGTAGCAGTATCGTAGATAGTTATGATTTTTTTGGTTTCATGTATAAAGCTGTTTTTTTCTATGTGTCATTTTTTAAATGAGTTTCTTTCTTCAACAGTTGGTCTGGGGCGAGACATCTCACGTCGGCTGCGGTTTTACGTTCTACTACGACTCCGTACGAGGCTACACCAAGCTGTACGTCTGTAACTACGGCCCTGGCGGCAACGTGATCGGAGTCAACCCTTACGAGAAGGGCTACCCCGCTTGCAGCACCTTCGGGCTTACAGACTCCAGCAAATACTCTGGCCTATGCGGTAAGCACCTTATTTTCTGTTTAAGATATTTTAAATATCTATAACAACAGGCGCATATCTGCCATCGAGTTGTGGAAAATTAGCCCGCATTAACCTATTACCATGATTAAGTACTTCATAAATATAGAATTCATTATTTACTTTGATATTGATATGATTTACTAAAACTCATTTTCTTTTGCCAACAGCAACCAGTTTCACTGCATCTTCGAGTTACCAAACGGTCGACAACACGAACAGCTATATTTCCAACATTATCCCAGACAGCACTGGCAATACTCAAGCCTACAACTACCAGTACAGCAACCAATACAGCAACCAGTTCAGCGATCAGTTCAACAACCAGTATCAGTACCAGTATCAACAACCTACGTACTACCAAACAGAAACACAGACGTCTACCTTCAGGCCTTTCATCAGCCTTTTCAAGTCTGCCTCAAATCTATTTACTCAACCCAAATCGAGAGGATTCAGATTTGGCACCGTTTACTTATAAGACGTCACTCGTTTACATAGACGTACTAATAGCAGTATTTTATAAATTATCATGAGGTTGTGACCGGTCGGTTTTCATGAGGCGTCTGAAAGATGAGTGCTCGACATTGAAAGCGGACCAATACGATGAGGTAAACCCCCGACTGATATGAACAGCAGTTCTCAAAAAAGATCTAAAGGTAACCCAATCAGATCCACAAACCTAGGGCAGAATGTCCAGGTGAAACTTGATTAGGAAAGCCGACCCCAACTGAAAATAGGATAAGGCAAGGACAAAGATGAGACTCTGATAGGTGTATCACTCGACTGATTATTCGAAAGATTTTCGGAACGATTTATAGTTAATAAGTGCTTTTCTTTGGTTTTACAAGGAGAGTCACTAGCATATTTTGATACTCAAATCTTTCTGAGCTTCAAATATTGTGAAGTTAGAGATTTTGTTACGTAAAATATGTGCTGTTGTGCAGACCTTTTAAGTATTAGCGGAGAGCAGGCGACAGTTAATGAACGAAATAAATGTTCTTAATATTTTACTGGTTTTTTATTACCTATTTAATTTATGGTAAATATATGACAACCTACCACCTCAACAATTCCATTCCACACGCAACCTATTCGCTGGGTGCGCGATGACAGCGCCAACTAGCGGTTACAAATGCAGCGGACTTTTTTTTTGTGTTTTGTTGCTTTTGCCGCAAGGCACTTTGCCAACTAAAAACGTAAATTTCGCTAGTAAAAAGTGACAGTTGGTCTGCTGAAAGTTCCTTTTTTGGCCATGACGCGCGCTGCGATAGATTATGTTCCCCAACCCCAACCTAGTACTTTGCACCTAGCGAATTCGAAACTGCAGTCTTCTCAAACTTAAGACAATTTTTTGTCATAAATGACTTTAAACGCACTCACAGTAAACATTAAGTTGGTTATCAATATTACTTGATACATAAGACTATTAGTTTTAAAAAGTGGGCGTTATGTTATGGGGCAATGTTTAACGTCAATTTTGTTAGATGTTATCAGTACATTTTATTTTGATGATATTTTCCACTCATTGCAATATTGGCATACATCGAAAATGTTGCCCTCGTAACATAAACGTCACGATACAAGAGAGATATTATAATGAGAATATTTTTCAGTGAATATACAAATGAAATGACATTCATTTGCTTGAAACATGGTTAAAAATAAGGTACCTTTACTATAGCTTGAGCCCCGCTCCGCTGCCGGCGGCACCCTAGGTAAGGTTTTTTGTAATGTGTTTTATTTTGTATTTGCATTTTATATTTTACTGTTTATAGATGTATTATAAAAGACCTAAGCTAAGAAAATAAAGATGTACAAAGGTTACCTAACTACATGAATCACATCAGTGATCATCATCAGTACCTATTCATGTTAGATCCGTATTAAATGCAACATTCCAACTAACCGACGGCGGTACAGTAAAAAAATGGACAAATGCGAGTCGGACTCGCCCACCGAGGGTTCCGTACAAATTTTGATTCCCTTAGTAAAGTCTATTTTTTTAACCCTTTAACGCTCAAGATATTTTTTTCTAATTTTCTTTTGTTCTAGGCATTGAAATGCGTAATTAGGGGTCTCATGAGGCGGAGAAAAATAATAAAAAAAATCATACATAAATAACTTTTTAGAAAATATATGTTGAGAATACTCAACATTGTCCAACATTGAACAATTCAGTTAACTTAATAGACGTTGAGCATACTCAACACTGCGCATTTTGTAGGGATTTAAGTTCATATAAAAATACTACATTCCTTAAAATAATTTTATTTAATTAATGTCGTAAATATAGTGTAACTAACTTCTTTCACACTACAAACAATTTTAATGTATGTTTTGTGCAAATAACTTTGATAAAAAGTTTATTGAAGCGATTCCTCCTCTTTTTGTGCCATTTATTACAGGATACTGAGCACTACCCTTGCAATAAAGGTGTCTATGAACGTTATCAATGGTTTCTCATGATCACAAACTCTCCCCAACGTTTTCTTGCCCTAAATGTCCTCTTCAGATTAGTTTTAAACCTCTCTAGTCCCGTTTCCCCAGTTCAACTCCTCAAGAATGTATCAACCCAGTCTAGCAACGTGCCTCATATTATTGCAGTTTATACTAATTAACCATGTTAAAAACTTCCATTGCAGACTGAGACAGTTCTGCGGATCATGATTAAGAAAATCATTATCCGCAGAACTGTCTCACTCTCCTTCTTGTTTAAGTGGTTGTCAACTTTCTTCTGTAGAAACATCGCTGAAATACTGGAAGACGCTTACAAAGTGTTTTAGTGAACTTAAGATCATTATGATTAAAAATTACTGCAAATTTTTGGTTGTTTTAAATCTATAAATCTATTGAACAAGCCATATACAGAAACTTTACTTGTTGGAATGCTCAAAACTTTGCTATAAAGCTGCGAACGTTAGTTATTCGTTTATTGATATGTCTAACAACTTTGCTTGACTATTTAGAGTCAATTTTACCTTGATTTTTATATTTTTTGGTAAGAAACACATAAATAATTCACTTCTTTAGTTTATGGCAGAATCTGATGGTAAAAATAACATTAAATTAATATATATATATAGACTATATAACTGTTAAGGTATATTATACTCCTACAATATTGCCAGATCAAGCTTCAATGTCTGAACTAAGATGGCATGAAACGTGATTATGAGCTCATACCAAAGAGTGCCAGTGTTATGTTTGTGCCATAATTGTTCGTATTTCTTTGTTGCTGTCAGAAGAATCAGTATTTCCTGACAATATTTAGTACCACAACTTAAATTGACCGATATAATCCCGTTTCATCGAGTAAGTAAACGAAAAGAAACACACCTAGAAAATATGACCTTTACCTATGTGTACAGTTAGTTTGGTAACCGAAATTGAATGACAAAAAAGGTGCTTTAGTACGGTGATAGTGAACATTTTATTGTGCTGCAAATATTATCATTTATAACCATAACTTCGCAATGTTGAGAATACTCAACAAGTTTGGTCCAGAGTAGATTGTAGAATGTTGCGCAATGTTGAGAATACTCAACATGCATATTCGTAACCCTGTAGAATGTTGGATTTTCTTCTAATTTGTTATAAATATACAATAATATCAAGCAGACATCTTCAAAAACTTATACCATCGGTAGTTAAATTAATATTATAAGAAATAATATTTTTTCCAAATTTATTTTGAACTTGCATCTAGCGGTTAGTGGTAGTCTCCACTTCACTTTACCTCTAAAAATCAAAATACCTGCACCTGAGTTATTAATTGATACGGTAAGGATAGGTTTGTGTATAAATAACTGTTTTATTAAAACAAATCGTAAAAATAATTGACAATAACATGACAGGATTTTTTTGTTTTCGATGTTGAGTATACTTACCATTGCGAGAAAAAGGGTTAAATGAATCAATTAATAATGTACCTATAGTTTTCAGATGTTTCCCTATATTTGTAGTATAAGACGGTATTACTTGCTAAATTTCATAGTTCTAGAATCTAGATCAACGAAAAGTACCCTTTGAATTTTTGTTTCCTTGAGTGTCGAAATTTACGTTTATTGCAGAATCGACGTCACCATCCACCATGACGAGAACCTCGTGAAGGCCGAGTTTAACTTTACTTACGAGGTGACCTGGTGGTGGGGTGTTGATTCAACAATAATTGCCCCGATAGTTTTTCCGGCGACCGGTCTCATAAAATATATAGGTATATATATATACCTTTCTCGTCATATGTATATATACATATGACGAGAAAGGCCTAAAACCATTACCTTTGGGTTCCGGATCACCTTTGGTCACCTTAGTGGTATGGTCCAATAATTATGCAATAATCCAGTATCCGCACCAGTTTGAGTACTGGTGTATTGCTCTTCATGTCTTTCTTTACACAATCTAAATGTCGCGTTGATAATAAACAAAGTTACACGATAAGTTCACAGAGATGAGCACAATCGCTTACATTTTCCAAAGAAGACTGACAATCCATCCGTCAACGTCATATTTCCTCCTTTTAATCTAAATTGCCTGCATTACTCAAAAAGGATCTAATACTAGATGGTGAGTCGTAACTAGCACCCTTTCTGCGACTTTATCCAAGCCAATAATCATATATTTTTGGCTAATGTAACGTTGTTATTTTATCACGATACGACACATATATATTTTGGGGACAATCTTACACAAATCGACCCAGTCCCAAATTAAGCAATGCTGGTATTATGGGTACTAGACAATGATATACATACTTATATAGATAAATATATACTTAAATAGATAGAAAACATCCAAGACTCAGGATAAATACTCGTGCTCATCACACAAATATTTGCCCTTACCAGGACTTGAACCCTCTAACTTCGTAGGCAGTAGAATAGTAATAGTAATAGTCTTTATTTGCAACCATGGTTTACATACAGTTCTTATAAATACAATTTAGAGTTTCACATGGACCCTGACAGGGTATAGCAATTGACATACACTAACTGACTGTGTCACTTCCACTAGGCTATCGTAGCGAAGAGTCTCGACTAACACCTCAAGAGACTATCGTTAGATGAATGGGTCAAGGGTCAGTAACAGAAGGCGGTATTCCTGGACACGGCGCGTATTTCAGGGAGGTTCCTCACTCTGGAGTGTTAAGAACCACAGTTTACGCACGGGAGGAGACGCGCGGGCGGGCGACGGCCTGACGTCAACGACACGGACGGCGCGGCCACCCCGCAGCCACACTCGGCTTCTAGAACTCCACCGTTGACGGACGACTATTTTAAATATCATACTGTTTGACCGGGTTCCCGAATTGTAATTAGACGGCTAATAAACCAGCCTATAGATATACAGTCCGCTTTTATTTCTAGTCCATAGGACCCTAACATTGGTCCTTTAGGATTCTCACCGTCTTAATTCGCGGAAATAACGGTCGACGCCACTTATCTCGAAATCTCGGAGCTCTTCAGTCGTGGTCTTCAGCTGCAGGCGATACCTCGGGGAATCATCATTATCATCGTTCCTTCGAGGATACTCCGCTTAGCAACCGCGCACGCCCGAGAATAGAAGTCACTTGGAGGTCGTCTATGCAAAGGACTTTGGACTCATAGAACGTTCGAGTCATTTTTCAAGACAAAGGAAGTGAAAGTCATCATCACAAGTTACTGTGTGGACGAGATTGGTCATTGGTGAGTTCGTTCCAAGTTGTTCCTGCACTATTCCCTTCCTTATTTATCCGAGTCTTGAATTCATAAACAGCTTTTATTCAGTGAGTGCTTTATATTTCTAAACGTTACAATTTTTTATGCTTTTGCAGCAAACTATACCTCTTCATTTCTTAATTTAAATATTTACAAGGCCTAGTTTCGCATAATTCACTTCATTTACTCCCGAATAACGGGATCTCATTAGCAACAGCACTCCGCTTAGTAACTATCTTATCAGTTTTGCCTACCGTTGCCGAGCGGACCGCTTGCATTATACTCCTTTATTCTATTATTCTCGCCCGGTTTTTTGTGCTACAACTGTGCACTTTATTGCTTTATTGCCCTATTAATATAGTTTGGTTATTTAAATTCATAACTTCGATCAATTTTTTCTTACTTTGCTATGGCTAACGAAATGCTTAAACTTGTTAGAAAGCGAAGCTGTATGAAGGGTAAAATGACCATTTTTGACAAATACCTCGAGGAATTTAAGACCATAAGCAAACCAAGCAGCGTACAACTATTAGACTTAGAAAGTCGTTTTACTCGATTCGATGCCTTATATGTCGATTACGACAAATTACAGGACGACATCGAGATGCTTTCGGAAAAGCCCGAGGACGAGAACGCTGAGCGCGAGGAGTTCGAGGCACAGTACCACGAGCTGGTAGCGGTGGCGCGTAACCTGCTCGGCGCGCGCCCGGACTGCTCGCGCGACGCTCCGCCGGAGGGATCCGGGTTCGAGTTCGAGGATGCTCAGGCAGGTGGACTTAAATCTAATTGCGTTAGATTGCCAAAAATCGACTTAGTCGTCTTCGAGGGTCACTACCAACAGTGGTTGGAATTCAGGGATACATTTGTCTCGTTAATACATTCCAGGGCCGATATTGATAACATTAATAAGTTGCATTATCTTCGCGCATCTTTACGAGGTAGTGCATTGCTTGTTATCGATAAATTAGATTTTAAAGCAGAGAATTACGAGTCCGCGTGGAAGTTATTGTGCAGTAGGTACGATAACAAAAGGTTGCTCGTAAATAATCATGTCAGGGAACTTTTTAATGTTGAGCCTATGCGTAATGAGTCTTGTTTGGATATTCGTCGCTTGATAGACGTAACAAATAAAAATCTTCGAGCACTTTCGACCTTAGATCAACCAACAGAACACTGGGACACTTTAATTATATATATGATGTCAGAAAAACTTGATAGTGTCTCTCATCGGGCATGGGAAGAGCATAGAAATACCTTGACGATGCCGCCCTCTTTACAAATGTTTATTACTTTTCTTAGCAACAGGGCGGACTTATTGGAGACTTTGCAGGAAAGTAAAGGTAAAAATCATAAGGATATATGCAAGTCTAACACAAATTTACTTATAGCTACGAGTAATCATAATTTAAACTCTAATAAAAATGTAAATAAGCCTTTTAAAAAATTTCATAAGAAAATAGTGCCATGCTATATGTGTAATCAAATTCATTTTCTCTTCAACTGTGAAACATTCAGAGCCCTTCCTATTGAAAGTCGTATACAAAAGGCTAAACAAGCAAAGGTCTGTCTTAATTGTTTACGTCCAGGGCACTTAGAAAATACTTGTAATTTGGTGCCATGTAAGTATTGTAAAAAAAGGCACAACACGCTTTTGCACATTCATGAACCCGTGGTACATCCAGAGCCCGCAATGCCTTCTGTTAGTCACTTTGCTAATTCAAACAATACACAGCAGTATACTACTCCGCCGCATGTCTTGCTTTCCACAGCGCGCGTGAAGGTGCTGGACAGCGCGGGCGACGTCCACTCGGCGCGGCTGCTCCTCGATAATGGGAGTACTGCGAATTTTGTTACGCAATCGCTTTGCGGTAAGCTGGGTTTGTCGCGGCGTAGTGCGAGCTCCACGGTGACAGGTATTAATAATAATACATCAAATATTACACAGTCTTGCAGCCTTACTATAAAATCATTCTATAATGACTATAGCCTTACTGTTGACTGTCTTATTTTGCCTCATATAACAAAATCGTTGCCGTCTTCATACATAAACATCGATGATATTCCTCTTCCATTGGGAATAAGTCTAGCTGACCCTTCCTTTAATGAGCCGTCAGCAGTGGACATCTTAGTAGGGGCTGAAGTATTTTGGTCCGTCTTATGCAACAATTCGATTGACTTAGGGAAAAATCAACCGAAACTATACGAGACAAAGCTGGGTTGGCTGGTGTCCGGGTATGTGGCCCGCCTTAAGTCACCACCTTCTAGTCCCGTTTGTCACTTTGTAAACGAGGAAGCCAATCCGGACTTAACTCGTTTCTGGGAATTTGACACTGTCGCAAGTAAACACTCCTTGTCACCAGAAGAACGTGCCTGTGAGCAGAGCTTCTTAGAAAATACAGTTCGCAACGAGGACGGTCGGTTTGTCGTAACGATGCCGCTAAAAGAAGATCCTTCGGTCTTAGGCGATTCTTTTCAAAAGGCGAAGTACCGATTTCTGTCCTTAGAGCGAAAATTTTTGCGAGAGCCTGCTTTCAAAGATAGATACATAGAATTTATGCACGAATATGAAAGCCTAGGTCATATGACTGAAAACAAGGAGTCTTTACCCAGCTGTCTTCAACCAAAGGTCAGTTATTTCCTTCCCCATCATGGCGTACTTCGTGAGTCGAGCCTCACGACTAAGCTTCGGACTGTGTTCGACGCCTCGGCGCCTTCTTCGTCAGGCGTGTCGCTTAACGATATCCAAATGGTCGGGCCCACCGTGCAGGAAGACCTATACTCTATTTTACTACGTTTCCGGCAACACAAATACATAATAACCGGAGACGTAGAGAAAATGTATAGAGCGATTGAGCTTAACCCGTCTCAACGTTCACTTCAACAAATCGTATTTCGATATGACTCATCGCAGCCCTTAAAAACCTACACTCTCAATACCCTAAGTTACGGTACAGCTTCAGCGCCATATTTGGCTACTAAGTGTTTGGTTTCTTTAGCCACCAGCGCCCTCGATAGTGACGTCCAACAGTCCATACAACGTGATTTTTACGTTGATGATTATTTAAGTGGCTCGTCAACTATTGAAGACACTATCAGAATATGCGAAGGTGTCATATCGACCTTAAAATCGGGACAATTTAATCTAAGAAAATTTCAATCAAATAATCAGTACATTCTTAGTAAATTTTCGCCGTGTTCTGAGTCAAATAACATTTTTAACATTTCTAGCACAAATAACACTGTGTCCTCTAAAACTTTAGGTCTTCATTGGATATGTGACTCAGACTTATTGTCATTTTCTATAAATATTGAGCATCGTAATAAAATCACTAAACGTCACATATTATCTATCATCAGTCAGATTTTCGACCCCCTCGGTCTTGTCAATCCATGCATTGTCGAAGCAAAGATTATAATGCAGAGACTATGGACTAACAAATGTTCCTGGGATGAAGAGGTTCCGCAAGATATTAAATATCTATGGTTAGAGTTTGTAAATACTTTACCTCTTCTTAACCATTTAAAGATTCCTCGCTGGGTCCTTGCTGAAGACTCTGTGACGCATGAAATTCATATTTTTTCAGACGCTTCTGAGCGAGCTTATGGGACATGTTTATACATTCGCTCTATTGACAGAAATGGATCAATACAAGTACATCTCTTAACTTCAAAGAGTAGAATAGTTCCCATCAAACCAACGACGACTCCTCGCCTTGAACTTTGTGGAGCGTTGATGGCTGCAAGACTGTGTAGTAAAGTATTAAGCTCTTTAACTCTACAAATCAGCAGATGTAGATTCTGGTGTGACTCGACTATTGTCTTGGGGTGGTTAAGTACACCTCCAACCCATCTTAAAAATTTTGTACGTAACCGAGTGCACGAAATACAAGAGAGCACCGGGGGTCACACGTGGAGCTACGTACCGTCGAAAGACAATCCGGCGGATCTTGTTTCTCGCGGGCTGAAGGCTGACCACATCAGCAGTTCATCTCTGTGGTGGTCAGGGCCGTCCTTTTTATTAGAAAACGAATCTAAGTGGCCAAAGATGCCCAACGTGAACGCGAAACAGGATCTACCCGAGTTGATTATTTGTTCATTCGCGCTTGATAACAAATCTCATGCTGATAATATAACTAACTTAATCAATACTAAATCTAAATTAACTAACCTACAACACATAATAGCATATTTACAACGATTTGTTCATAATTGTCAAAATCAGACCAAGAAAATGACTGGTCATCTATCAGTTCATGAACTTCAAAGGTCATTAAATCTCATTACGCATAAAGCTCAATTGGAAATGTTTCCTGACGAATATGCTATTCTTAAAGTTGGCAAGGTACTACCTAACAAAAATAGATTAATTTCATTAACTCCATTCATAGATTCCAATAATATCATGCGAGTTGGTGGCAGACTAGATAATTCGCCTTATAGTTACGACACAAAGCACCCCATCATATTATGTAGTAAACACCACTTTACTAAAATCCTATTTCATCATTTTCATATTAAATGTTTGCACGCTCCACCACAACTTCTTTTAGGAACAATTAAGCAAACTTATTGGCCTTTAGGTGGCAGAAATCTTTCGAAATACACAGTCAATCAATGTGTACGTTGTTTTAGGTTTAAAGCTGAAACGGTTCGACCTATCATGGGGCAATTACCTGTATCGCGTACTGATCTAGAGTTCCCCTTTTTGCATTGTTCTACTGACTATGCAGGGCCCGTGTTGATAGCAGATCGCAAGGGTAGGGGTTGTAGACTTATAAAGTCATTTTTGGCAATCTTTACCTGCAATTCGACCAAGGCCTGTCATATCGAACTCGTCACGGCTCTGTCCAGCGAAGCGTACATAGCTGCTTTAAAACGTTTTGTATCGCGTCGTGGAAAACCTTTATCCATTACATCCGACAACGGGACCAACTACGTTGGCGCTTGTAATGAGCTAGCCCGATTTCTCGTAGAGTCGGATCTCCAAGGTCACGTGGCTCAAGAAGGCATTGAATTTAAATTCGTGCCAGTTTATACGCCTCACTTTAATGGCCTGGCCGAAGCTGCTGTCCGCTCAACAAAGCATCACCTTAAGCGGCTGCTGCAAACTACTCATTTTACGTACGAAGAGATGGCGACTTGTCTCGCAGAAATAGAGGCTGTTTTGAATTCTCGCCCTCTCACCCCATTTTCCTCAGATCCATCCGATTTTTCGGCCTTAACTCCCGCTCATTTTCTGCTTGGACGCTCACTCATGTCAATTCCTCAGCCACAAGTACCTGATACGAATATAAATCGTCTCGAACGCTTCAAGCGAATTCAGCTCATCAGGCAACACTTCTGGAACCGTTTCTCGACTGAATACGTCGGCCAACTACAGCAAAAACTGAAGTGGCAAACTTCTACCAAGGAATTGAAACTTGGTTCGCTGGTTATAATCAAGGATCGAGCTCTTCCACCTCTACTATGGTCACTGGGACGCATCATCCAGCTCTATCCAGGCAATGACGGCGTCAGTAGAGTTGCTGAACTGAAGACGAGGAGAGGCACCATTCGTAGAGCCTTTAATAACATCTGCCCACTTCCAGATTATTGAAGTCTCCTTCTTCACACTTCAACCCGGGGAGCATGTTAAGAACCACAGTTTACGCACGGGAGGAGACGCGCGGGCGGGCGACGGCCTGACGTCAACGACACGGACGGCGCGGCCACCCCGCAGCCACACTCGGCTTCTAGAACTCCACCGTTGACGGACGACTATTTTAAATATCATACTGTTTGACCGGGTTCCCGAATTGTAATTAGACGGCTAATAAACCAGCCTATAGATATACAGTCCGCTTTTATTTCTAGTCCATAGGACCCTAACAGGAGCCCTAACCAGCAGTAGCTTGACCCCTGCTCCGCTGCCGACGGCACCCTAGGTTAGGTTTTTAGAGCGTTTGTATTTTGTAATTTTATTTATATTTGACTTTTTATAAGCATTTTGTAAAAATCTACCTTAAAAAGAATTATACGTCAATAATTAAAAACATATACGTAGGTAATAATAATAAAAGATGCCACGCTCTATTGGGATCGATCTATCATCACGGACAGGACTATTGTAGCCAATAAGCCTGATATCGTACTAATAGATCGATCCAAGCGCCGTGCAGTGCTCGTCGACATCACCATCCCCCATGACGAGAACCTCGTGGAGGCCAAGAAGGACAAGCTCAGCAAGTACCATGACTTGGCTCGCGAGGTCACCGCCATGTGGGATGTTGATTCGACGATCATTGTTCCGATAGTCGTTTCGGCGAACGGGCTTATAGAGAAGAGTCTCGATCACCATCTCAAGAGACTCTCGCTAGATGGCTGGATCAAGGGTCAGATACAGAAGGCGGTACTTCTGGACACGGCGCGCATCGTCAGGAGGTTCCTCTCTCTGCAGCCCTAACCACCGGTAGCTTGGGCCCCACCCCGCTGCCGGCGGCACACTAGGTTAGGTTTTTTATTATGTGTTTATATTTTGTAATTTCATTTTGTATTTTACTTTTTATAGACATATATTGTAAAAAACCTAAATTAAGAAAATAAAGATATACCAAAATAATAAAAGATTACGTGTAGTGTAATAATATTAACAGTAGGTATTTATTTATTTTTACTTTTGATACGTTTCCTGTAAAACCATCTGATCTAAGAAATTTCAATAAATAAGAAGTGCAATGGTATAAATGAATTTAAGATGTAGGTAACTGCAATTTTAACTCAATATTTTAACTGAAATTGAAGAAACGTCATACCGTTTCTTTAATTTTAGGCCACCGTCATTCAATAATGTTACCTGCTTTAACTTATATATTCAGTGTTCTGTAAGTAATATTCCACAGTTTTTTGTACTTAAACTCAACAACAATAGTACATTGTGCACCGAGGGTAGTAAGAAGGGGATTACTAACGAGAGTCTATTAGGAGCCCGACGCCGTAGGCGGAGGGCTTTTAATGACTCGAGTTTGTAATCTTCTTACTGCCCGTGATACACACAATGTTTTTCATCACATTTGCGAGGAAAAAAAAATAAGACATAAAAATGAAATAAACTAAACGCACCCGCTAAGAGACAACTTCAACTGTCAACTTTTTCAATATAGTCTTCCACAGATAATGCTAAGAACTGCGTTTAGTTTTTAAACTTGATGGGCAATATCGCCTGATTGTACCGTATTTCAAAATAAAAATTTTAACTAAATTAAATTGATTTAATTGCATTAAAATAATTGCAAAAACTACTGAAATAATAGTAAAATACCATATTTTTACCATAAGTTTTATGCACACTAAAATTGGATTTGTAGCCAAGTTTTGAAGATGTGAAATAAACCTTGGCTGATTTGAAACCTCCTTAGTCTGAAATGACGTACGACTATTAAAACTAAACTCATAACTCCCGAGGGAGTTATAGATTTTCATACAGTTTTTCCTCCCGTGGGAGTTATGGATATTTGTAACCCACGGGAGGTAAATCGGCTCGAGTTGGTCTATAAGCGCGCGTGTTATAACACCCTTTACGAGCAAGTGTGATGAAAAGGGTATTTATATAAGCAATAGTAAAACAGTTAATACGACTAAACAACTTTAAGTGGAAACATGTGGAAGATTCAGAGAAAATAATTGACCGACACCAAGGTACAAACACTTAGACATGTCACGAGGAAGAAAAAAAGTGTAAGGAAACGGACATACTTGAAGTTCTCAGCTAATAGCTTAACTAACAACAACTAAGAAAAATTACTTAATAAAAAAGTGCAGTTAATAACTATGTTCCCGTTTACTCATGTCATTTAGCGTTTTTCAGTCGCGTAACTACGAAAACAGGTTTTTCAACACACGTGCTCATAAAGTCGCACTTATTTCATGGTTCTAACGCGCGGGAAGTAGCTTATTACACACAAGTGCTTTTTACATTACATTACCGCACAAGTGCTGTAATGACCACCAATTAATTGATCAATGAGAGCAAGCCGTCGTGGGCCTCGGCACTCGGATATTATACCCGCGCAGCGCCGACACCTTATAGGTATACGGTGTCGGCGCTGCGCGGGGTACATGTACACCACACGACGAGTGTATATAACCCACAAAATAAATACAAAAACAGAAGGTTTGAATGTTAAGTATTATTTTTTATTCGCAAGTGTGTTGAATAACGTCATATGACACTCGTGGGCATTGGTCATTACAGTCGAGGCTGTGTTGGCTGTAATAGCCGAGAGAAATGCCCACGAGTGTCATATCACGTTTTTCAACACACTTGCGAATAAAAAATAATACTTTTCTTTCAAAACTTCTGTTTTTGTATTTATTGTGGGTCATCTACCCAACAGAAGTGTGATGAAAAATGTCATATGACACTAGTGGGTATTGGTCATTACAGTCTCGGCTATTACAGCCTCGACTGCAATGTCTGCAATGACCAACATAGCCCACTCGTATCAAAATGTACTATTTTAATACACTTGCTCAAAAAGTGGTACTTTTCGTAGATGTCGTGCAGGAAGTTGTATTTTGCGCACTAGTGCTTTTTATTTTTCAGCTACTTTTCGCACATTAAAGGATACATTTATTAATACAAAAATAAATTTATAGGGTTTTCACGTTTAAATTAAACTAAATGATCATTATGATTGTATGTTCTTCCCAAAATAGCTTCTTTTGACTTGGCTGAATGATGACAACCGATACCATATTTTTGTTCCATTGACATGTTTTTCGCAAATGTATTAAAAAAAAGTTGTTTGATAAGTAATTATTTCCACTCGTCCCAAGTCTTGTCTTGTTGCTCGGGCCAAAACACCTCAGGACTTGTAAGAAATGTTTACCCTCCGTGTAACTCCATTAATATGTAACAAGAATTACCATTTCATCGCGTGTTTATTTATTTATGATGAATTTAAGTGTTAATTTTGCTCTAGATAAGTATTACTATATATTTACTTTGATCCCTTTGATATATTGACTTTTACATTTGCATCATAAATAAGAAAACAAGCGAAACATTGGTAACTTACGTTACATTTTGCCATGGAATTGCACTTCTGCAATTATATCAAAAAGTTACAAAGCAACTTAGTACTATGAAGTTACTTATGAAGTTTCACAAGTAATATTAATGTTACTCAATGATTCAGACCTGAATCTTTTATATCACTTAGACCGAATTAACATAACGGTATAGGTATATCAAGTTTTTAACAGTCGGTTCCAAAGTGTCTAAATTAATCGGATCTTTGTTATCAAACAAAAGAAGCACGGATTGAAACGTGAGGAAGAGTAAACTTAACCACGTCAGAAATGTAAAGCCTACTCTTGTGTGATTAATGAATTTACACAAAATGGCATTGATCGCCTCTCACGGTTGAGGACAGTACCTATGTTACGTAATACTAACAAAATGGACACACAAATCGTCAGATGCAAATAAACCAGTTTGAGCAAATGTTTCAAGATGACACGCTTAAAGTCACTGTGAAGATTTGACGGTGAAAAGCCGTGTCTTCATTTGAGCAAGCTCAATGTGGGCGTGCGTAGGGAGTACGGGCCCGGCCACATGTCCCCAACGCGGCGCCTGTCGGGTAAGGCTGTTAAGCGTTTCAATCGCCTTTTCCAGTCCCTTCCCGATAGCAAATGCTTTAAGTGTAAGTAAAAATAGAAAGGTCGACTAAAATTATTTATTTTACATTCCTTTAAAATTTACACTACGTCCAATTACCCTCCTACCTACCAGTGGCGTGGCGTCGAAAGAACTCGATTTCTACCGGCTTGCCGCTTGCTCGATTTCATCAGGCATTTGACGACCTTATTCTACAGCTCTTAAGGAAAATGTACGCCAAATCTGCAACGGCTTGCCCAAGGATATATTTTACGCCTCGCCACTGCTACCTACTTACCTTCCTACCCACTTACCCTTCTACCCACTTAACTTACAAAACTGGCCACCTCCTATACTCCTGCATACAAATTTCTACTGTCTGGAGAACAATTACTATCTATAGAAATGAGTTGCAGCTTTGCGACAACGTTTTTGAAGTCGCCGACAAGAAAGAGCGAACTATAAGTAAGATTTTGGTCGTAGTATTTAGGCAGCGGCACAGTGGGCCCTAGGCACTAAACTTTGAGCGTTCAAAAAGGTGCTCAAAAAGATCATTCAAGCTCTGAAATCGAAATCATATATTCGTTAGAGCATAATCTAATTCTGACTAAAACTGAGTTTAGGTAATTTTTGCCCAGTTTTACTAAACTACTCGTAACTCGGAAACTAGAAGCGACAAAGGGGGCCCTATCTAGATTCACCAACATATATAGCGATGTTAAATATCAGCCAAATTTTTAAACTAGTCCAAAACCAAAAATATAAATGCTCATTTAATTACAAATTCTTAGACACCTCAAAAAACAGCCCCGAACCCAGAATTTGATGATTTTCAGATGATATTAGGTATGTGTTATACAATTTAGCAAGATTTCTTGGATTACTTTAATAAAAAAATTGTACTTTAACAAGTATAGTGTAATTTTATTGGCATTTGCCCATATAATCAACCATTGTTCCAAGAGCACAGAAACAATACCCTATCGCCTGCTTACGATTAATACAAAAAATATTGATAATATTGTTACTTATACATAAATTGATATAGGTTTAAACAATACAATATTATAGTACAAGGCAATTTTAACTGTTTAATTCAATATAATTTAAAGGAAAAACTGGCACGGGACTGTTAAAATTTTACAGTAAGCGGAGAAATACGTGCATTATATAATAAAAACCCGAAGATAATGGGGCAATGATATTTTTTTATTTTTTTTTTCATCATAAATCAAAAACTACTAATATAAAAGAAAAAATAAAAACGGTGTTTTAATCTACAAATCAAGCCTTTTCATTTGATATCTCACTCAATATACTAGCCTAGCCCTACATTCAATTTTTAAAGTCCCATTATGGGTACAAGATTATTTTTAAGTCCTATAAGCTCGGGTCAGCTACTTTTAACAGTTTTAACACTATTCCAAATTTCACGAACATGTGTGCCCCGAACCTGTAGACAAAGAGACATGGCTTAATGAAGGTACTCGCACAGTAAACTTCATTTTAGATTAGAATCCCATAATCGGCAAAATAAGATTAGTTACATAAAAATGCTGCACGTGGCGGCTAAATTTGCATTTAAAGTAAATCACCAGTTATAAAAACTAATAGTTTGAATCCACTGACTCTATTTTAAAGGACGTGGCCGAAATAAATAACCTTTAGTTTTTCTATTTTTCAAGTTTTATAACTGCTATACAATACTCTTTACTTAAGACTTGTCGTATGAGTATCACCGCCAGATACGAATATCAAATACTTTTTTCGTCATATCGTGACTCCTCTGTATCTTTCAGCTGTTGAAATTACTCGAAATTTGTATCCAAACTTAATCCAAGTAATTATAGATACATTGAGCAAATACATTGAAAAATCAAATACGATTTGACTACAGCCAAAGCCGGATTCGAACCCGCATTCTTGTCATTCCAGGACAGCAAGTTTTATCAAATTTCCCCATTTAGCTTCTGTCGTAACCGTACGTAAAGTTCCAATGTACCTACATAGGATGTCTATAGGAATTCAAAATATTTCCAATAAATATGTTGATTCCTAAAAAGTTCATTAATCCAAGTAGTTATACAATAAATTAAGTATAAAATTGTTAAAAGTCAAAGCTGCGTAATCTCCTTGATAATAAGCCAATCTCATAGTCTAAATGCCTACACACTTGAAATATTATCTTGTTGTTCTATAACTGTTTCTCTAGGTTAACACATTTCCTGTCCGGGTGGCCCCAATGTGGGCCCATGAAGTTTTTTTTCCAGAAATCCGTGCTTGCACTATGGGTTCGCAACTTTAAATGGCCCCACAATAGGGCCACGACGTTAGGTGTCACAAGTCCGTGTCTCCACACAAACTTTCGTTGATACGTCCGTGTCCCCAAAGTGGAAGCAGCTTGGACGTGTGACGTTGCCATATAATTTTGTATGAGGATAGGGAACGTGTTAAGTGTGTTATAAAATAAAGCGCGTCTCGCCATCAAATGTAACAGTTGTGGGGTGTATTTTCAAAAACGTCATTTCGCTGTCATGACGTATTGGTAAATATTGAGAAGATTCTGCCTCACCAGAATTGGACTTTTGGTTACAATGTAGAATCAGTCAAGTTCTAACAAGTAACTAACGAATGCCAGTCTAGTGAGGAGGAATCTTTTAAATATTGGTGGTCAGAGAAATTACGCCAGCGAAAATACATCCTTTGGTGAGTACTTACATAATTTCCTTTTGTTAAAAATTGAGAAAAAATATTATATTACACAAATAGGGTGGTAATACAAAAAAAGGCCGAGATCGCAGAAGTTTGCGGCCCGAGCTGCACGCGAGGGACGTAAATATGCGATCGAGGGCTTTCTTTATTACCTCCCGTGTTGTGTACATAATTTTATGTCTACACTTGGCCAGAAAACGGCTTTTTCCGTACGCATAGCGTGCGGAAAAAGCCACTTAATGGCCAGGTGTGGCATAAAGTGTGTTATAAAACAAACCGCGTCTCGCCATCAAATGTAACAGTATTGGCGAGTACTTACATTTATAGTTTCCTTTTGTTAAAAATTGAGAAAATAATAGTACATTACACAACTAGGGTGGTAATACAAAGAAAGGCCAAGATCGCAGAAGTTTGCGGCCCGAGCTGCAAGCGAGGGACGTAAATGTGCGATCGAGGGCTTTCTTTATTAACTCCCGTGTTGTGTACATCATTTTATGTCTACACTTGGCCAGAAAGCGGCTTTTTCCGTACGCGCAGCGTGCGGAAAAAGCCACTTTATGGCCAGGTGTGGCATAAATGGGTATATTTTGTTACCTATGTTATTCTTGTCTTTTGCTTCAAGGCTTTAAAGTGTGAACACATTAAAACCTCATTAAGACTACATTTATTTGAACCTTGTTGTAATTGTAATTTTGCTGCGATTTAAGGCCTGCAGTAAACAAAGTTTGAGTATGTCAGTCATGGCATAAATTAGTTAATTTGTTGTTTGTTCTGCGAACACTTGGGCTAGACCAGGCGCGATAATGTTTTATATGTTTGAGTTACAACGGAATACTTTTATGATATTAGTTATTTTTTTTATTAAGGTACTGTAAACACTGCGTTTACACAGGCCAAAGTACCCAAACTTAAGGTACATTATAAAAGTTTTGACATTTTTCAATATTCCTTGTTTTTCTACTTGTTCTGTCTTTCATGTTTGAAGATATAAGGCATAAGCAATAATAATTGTATGGCCATTATTAGCAAGTTTATTAGCAGAAAGAAGCCTTACTATCTTTTGATTGCATTGCATTATCTTTTGAGTACCTCACTGCCGGATTGGCATAGGTTATTGTATTTTCTAGTAAACTTCTACTAAACAAAGAAAATAAAACTGCCAAGACTGTTTTCTGAAACACGCGTTCTTGAACTTGTAGAGGACAGAGAGATTTGACTACCAGTCGCGAATGGCAGACGGGCGCACGTGGCCTGGCCGTATAAGCGAACAATTACCATCCACACGCCAACAGCGAAAGAACATGCTAAGTGTAATAAAATTGGCATTGTACCTATGTAACTGTTACTAAGTAGTGAATATAAAGATTCACTTAAAATGTACTCACTACAAGGTTTATTTGAGCGTTAAATTATCGATGTAGCAGATACGTGTTTGTGTAATGATAGAGGTTTTTAACCCTCTCTATGCTTTAATGTAGGAACAAGTAAGTTAATTAGCAGAGTACGAATTGATTAAAGAGGGCTTGAGATCCAAGTACTTCAGTACAAGTTCAGGGACGAACATACTAAGGCTGAAAATCCGCCGGAACTGTGCAAGTTAGCAGAGCGGTGCACGAGCGAAATCATTATGCTACCCAACTAAGGGCGCAACCTGCGCTTAAGAGGAAACAGGAGGGCAGTTTTTCCATACAAACGGAGTCCCCTGTTTCCTGGATAATGCCAGTAGAGCAATAATTTTTTGTCCAAAAATCTATGGCTACTATTGATATGTTCCTATGTTTTCCTTTTTACGATAAATTGATTATTAAAAGAGATATTAACCTTCAAAAACCTAAAAAAATGCCAGATTTTCCGCTGTGTTCACACATCCAGAAAACAAATTTGACTAGATTATTAAAAAAAAGGAAAACATAGGAACACGGCCAAAGCCTTTCTTTAATGTTTAATGAAAAAAATTGTTAAATAGGTTAAGTTTTAGGGAAGAAATCAGGGGACTACGAAACGTTGTTTTCATGAGATTTTAAAAGGTATTTTCGGTCCAAGCTGCAGTTGTCTCTATCGCGCTCTGCGCGGGAGAGGCTGGCAGTGCGGGACAGCGACACATTTTACAAATACCTAATTTTCAATTCTCTCCACCTTACTGTTTCCTCTGACAAGTCACATTGGTGGCTTTTTCCTCGCTCAATGCTTAGCTACTACCGCGAGACTTAGTTGCCGTGAGCGATACAGAAAACGGTTCTTCTGGACACGGCGCGCATCGTCAGGAGGTTCCTCTCTCTGCAGCCCTAACCACCGGTAGCCTAGGCCCCGCCCCGCTACAGGTTTTTTATAATGTGTTTATATTTTGTATTTTACTTTTTATACACATAGGTATATTGTAAAAAGCCTAATCTAAGAAATCAAAGATATACCGAATAATAATAATAATATTTTTATTTCAGGTCATGTGGTACACCCATATACAATTACTGTGTAAAATTAAAAATTAAAATGTAAAAAAAAAGTGTAAAAAGTAAAATAAAGATCTATCGCGTTTCTCACTACAACGTAAAGATTTGATTGTCTGTTGGCTTGAAGCCCTTGACATTTAAATTGAAAAAAAAATGTATATCGTAATTTTATTTTCAATAGAATAATCTAATATATCGAATTAATAAATCATTGTCTAGGGCAGGAAACGTTCAACAACACAACTTTATAGAGTTTAGCCATACCTAATCAAATTGATAAATACCTAATACGGTAGTTCTAATAGCGTTTCAACCGCTCTCACTTTCCTGGTAGAATTATGAAGCATTTCCCCGCAGACTCGGATTACTATTTTAGGCTATTTTGTAGAATACCAGTACCTGTAGAAAATAACAGAAAATGGTAATCCGAGCCTACAGGAAAATAGTCAAGAATTCTACCAGAAAAGTGAGAGCAGTTGAAACGCTATTAGAATTGCCCAATAGCTATGCCACATATACCTAAATAGGTACCTACGTCCTGAAACAAGCCGTTTACAAAGCAAGTTTTAATGCCAGTTAAAATTATCATATTTCCCAGGAGCAGTAATTAATAGGTAACTAGCGTTTACACTTCGCTAATTATTTGCTATGATTCGATTATGTCCCCTATTAGCGATAAAACCCAGTATCATGATTATTGAAATACCTGCCATCTATCTACAAGCCGTCGTACTTCAAGGTCTCATGTTTGAGCCTGTAGCTAAATAAGGCAGCGGAAAACTTGTTTATACACTATGAACGTAATCGAACGTGCAGGTTCCAAAGCTAGCGTAGAGATGGCATTGTAATAAAAAAAAATCAGGGATACAAATTTCTTTAATGTTACAGCTTTTATTTATTGAAAAAGAACATGAAATGTATTTTAATAAACTGTCCATTTAGGTATCCAGCTATTATGCAGAATTATTAAATATAATGAATCACGGGTGTTTTTCGTCATAAAATTAATAACTTGTTACAAGTCTATCGTTGTTACTTCTGATACCGCTCACAGTCTGTATCATAATTATTTTATGGAATAGGGTCTTATTATGAGCGATCAATTTAGCAGAATATGAATTATGATGCCCATATATTTACTTTATTGTTATTACCCCAACTATGAGATATTGATAATACTTTCTTAATAATTTGTTTCTACAGGAAAAGGTTACCTACCCATCAAAAGCATTACCATGTAAAAAGATGCAAATCTCGCAACACAGTTCTTCTACAACAAAAAAAAATTGAGATGTAATATTAAACCAAGTCGGTTATTTTAGTCAGTACCGGAAGGGTAACCACAGAACTCTAAAGTGTTCCTCCACGGTTAAATAATAGGCAAGTCGGTGGAAATCGAGTTCTGTACGTCGGTAGGTACTGACTAAAATAACCGACTTGGTTTAACATTACGTATATCTTCCATCCATCCATCTATCTTGGTTTATCATTAAATACGATCATCAAAAATGCATTGTGACGTGTGTGTCTTGTAGAGTAGACGTTACCTTATACAATTAATGAGTATGAGTATGAATATCACTAGAAGATAATATTAATAACCGCTCCATAGTTTTCATTCATCTTACCTACGCAAAATCCGAGGCCTAATGATGAACATCAGTGAGTAAGTGAGTCAGTGACAAAACTAACTAACTTTGACGTGCAATAGTTCTTAAACTACAAGTTCAAATTGAATATAATTGAAAATATATTTAAGTTATAGTATACCGTGTATATACCTGAAGATGCAGGGTTCTAGCTTTAGCCAGCACAAAATTATAGGAGATTGAAAATGGTCTGAATGGCTTCAAGAAAAGGATAGTACGGCCGTGCCTTTGTTTTGCTCGACTTGGCGGGGGCACTGCCGTGCCCCCAGATAAGACTGCCCGATTACGTAATAGCGATACAAGATAATGATCATCATAGCTGGACCTTTGAATTGCCGAAAAACGTTAAGAACCCACATCGAACGTCTCATTTTATCGTCATAATTATCATTTATTCGAAAGCGTATTTCTCTGAAACCGTTTCCCTAATTTGCTTGGAATTTGATATTAAATGACCTTAACCAAATTTAATGTTTATATACCCTA
Source organism: Eudemis profundana (assembly GCA_947034925.1). Lineage (NCBI taxonomy): Eukaryota > Metazoa > Arthropoda > Insecta > Lepidoptera > Tortricidae > Eudemis > Eudemis profundana. The sequence continues at coordinate 15,091,002 of OX344801.1, forward strand.
TTTATTGCAAAAATCAAGAACATTTCACGGTTTCTGAGAAAAAAGTTTGTGATATAACGAAACGTTTGTCGGCAACACAGCATTCACATTAAACAGACGTATAGTTAAGCAGTGCCGGATTAAGCCTGCGTGTTGGGCCTGTAGCATTTCTTGAAAACGGCGCTTGGTTGGTCTTAGATATGCTTAAATACTAATTGACCGGTAATTTTATACGTGACGAATTACATAACGAGGGGGGGGTCCCCTTTTGCGAGTGAGCGCGGGGGCCCCCCAATGCGCGGGGCCCGTAGCATTTGTTACTCTTGCAATATGGCTAATCCAGTACTGCGTATAAGTATATCATTTTGTCGCGGACTGTTCCATAGATTTACTTGGTAATGTTTATGAGGGTAGTCACTTTCTAGTGTAGGTACCTTCAATATCTATGACTGCAAATAGGAGTCCGTTATATGTCGGTTTTTTTTCAAACGGTTTATTTGGCTCGTCACAAAACTAACACATATAAAATTGTACGGAAAATTATGGACATTGTTTTTCTTAACCAGAATCAATAGAGCTCGTGACTATGAACTTACTTAATTAGAAAAATATAAAAGGTACTCCGAAAAGTGAAAAAACCGGTCAAGTGTGAGTGGGGCTCGCGCACCGAGGGTTTCGTACAAACCCGTAAGAAGATACGTACTTAAATAGTTCAAGATTAACTGTATGGTGGGACAAACTTAACTTTGCTATTGTACAACTCTTGTCCCTGAACATTGACATAGATCGTGGTTACTTTAATAGTTGTAAATAAGGTTCTGTTACGATTTTTGCGAATTTCTATAAAACTATGCAAGTTAGGAAAACCGTCATAGTTTTCCTGTATTTAGGATGATATTAATAATTGGTAATTATTACAGTTTTTTCTGCTCAGTAACTTCCAGGATAATAAATAGGAGGAATGGTATTATTTTTAACGTTTTTCGTCCTAAATCAAAAACTACATGATTAAGAAGATAAAAATTAAGCCCTTTCATTCGATACCCCATTTGATATAATAGCAGAATTTTAAATTTTTAGGCCTCCCATTCGGCTCCCTTTAAAAAAAGGTAAAAAGATGTATAAGATTTTTTATTATGTCCAGTAGGCTCCGGTTAGCGATTTTTAAAACTATTTCAAATTTCAAATCGTTAGCAGCACTGGTTCTTAAGATATCTGGCTGTGACAGACGGACAGACAGACAGAGAGAGTCGCACCATAAGAGTTCCTTTTTTACCATTTTGGTACGGAAGCCTAAAAGTGGCCATCAATGTTGAAAATAATAACCCTTAAGAAAATATCAAATGATTGATTAAATCCGCATCAAAAGAAAATTTCTTAATTTCGCACTTTTCCTATATCAAGATATCGAAATAACTAACCGATGTTAATTTCCTTCATTTACAATATTTATACGCCCTCCGTTTATTAAACTACTTTCTCATAAAATAACCTTTCGGTTCATTCTGTCTCAGCGTTATTCCTTTTGTGTTAAATTCCCAGCAAGGGTTAATTTTTCTGAGGTATAAAGAACATCAAAGTTGATGAGAATTTCTAATTCCAAAGACGCCGACATTCTGAAATGTTATTATGCAAACGATTATCGGCTATGGCTGCTTTGAAGATGTTTTAAGTAACGATTCGATTGAGAAACAGGTGGGTAAGTTTTGGTCTGATTAAATACATTTGCAAATCTAGTAAACGTACCTAAATATCCCTGCAAAAAACGAAATTACGATCAATTTCCGTAATTTATGGCCAGGTTCAACAGATTTTCTTCAAATCAATCCCTAATAATACCAAGCTAGATCCTAAACTATACAATAGAACTTTAGGATTTCTGAGACTTTAGCCTTGAGAACTACCTTGGTAGGTTCCTAGTAACCACAAATTATTCTCAGTTAGTGCTTGGCCTTTTGGGTTCACTCCGTCCCCATTCTCAGTTCGTACACATTCTTGATTCTACACTCTCAGTTTATCCACATTCCCAAATAGTCTGCATTCCTAATTCGTGCACATTTCCAATTTGTCCACAACTCTTTTTTTAAATCTGGTAAAAAAAAACAGGTCCATAGAAAATCGGCCTAATTTTAATTTCCAACTTCATACTTAGAAACTAGGATTGTAGAGATAAATTGGTAATGTGGATGACATTTATTTATTTAATCTACTAGCGACCCGCCCCGGCTTCGCACGGGTGCAATGCTGATACTACATGCATGTATGTATTACACATATAAACCTTCCTCTTGAATCACTCTATCTACAAAAAAACCCGCATCAAAATCCGTTGCGTAGTTTTAAAGATCTAAACATACATAGGGACAGACAGACAGCGGGAAGCGACTTTGTTTTATACTATGTACCTATAGTGATATTACACAATACAAGAAAGTACAAATGGCGGACATCATTCCTTTAAGGCATTTTCTACCAGTCAACTAATGGACTAAACAGGACATAAACCTGATGCAGGGCCTGTAACGTCAGAGAGAAAGCTTAAAATTAGTTGACAAATATACCTTTAATATATACATATTCAAATACAATATAGGGGAGACCGGGTATGGGTGTCTCGCGGGTTGGTTGTCACAGCGGCCATAAAATAATACTAAACGAAGGAATAAGTGCATCGATTGGTAAAGTACGGAAGGATGTACAGCTCTTGCGATCTTTTAGCACCGATCGATGTACCTACTTAAAGTTTCGTTTAGTATTATTTTATGGCCGCTGTGACAACCAACCCGCGAGACAACCATACCCGGCGGTCTCCCCTAATTAAGAAATTGAAAGTGGTCAAAATGGGGCTGTGAACGAAGTAAACCCAAACGGCTGAAGTAAATATTCTTACAATAGCTAATATAACATTGTATAACTTTCCCATAATAGGTAAATAGTTACATATGCGCAAATAAGTTATTAGTACACAAAATTACCTAGTAAATACTATAGCTTTAATAAAATCCTTTTATATATAGCTTTGTATGCTGTACATAAAATGGCATCTAAAAGGTCTACTTTTAGTATTTCCTGTTCACTGTTTTAACAAAAGTTTCACGTATTACGCCATAAAAAACTGTTCGGTTCATTAAGTCTCACGTTCATTTACGAAAAACGTAAACGTTAAATTGATAGCTATTTAATAAACCACTTAAAAGTCAGAGGAGAGGAGTGATATACTTTAATGCAGCATTCAATTTGCAGATAATATGGGTACTTATACCATTTATTGTAATTAAACTATAAAAAAATATCTTTTTTATTTAACTGTATTGTATACATACATATATATATACGATTACAATGATAAAATATGTTAAGCCGTCACACAGTATAATAATATTATTTTATGCAACAGTTATAGAAGTAAGGTCAAAAAATGCGAATGGCGTGGGATACGAGCCGCCGCGGCGGCGAGTATCGCAAATAGAGACGCCATGAGCGTTATTTGACTTAATTATACAACGTTGCATACTATACTTTTTCTACGACTAGGCTTTAAATTATAAAATACAAAATTAAATATAGTGCGCAAACAAGGCAAATATGACACATGACTGACAATATAATAAGTATGTGTCTATGGTAAACTTTGTTTTTAATTTGACGTATACTCGCTAGTGACACGCAGTAACGATATTCAAAATATTTTTTTTTGTTGGCATCAAAGAATTTAGTTCGGAAAGATTTGTTTTTCTTAAAAACCGCAGGAATTTATTTGTCTGTTAAGTTGGTAGTTGTGCATTTTTATTGTAACGTTAGTATTGAACGCGTAATCCTTGACCTAAGTTTAACCTAGATTTAGAAGTGTGTGGCTGCTAGCAGTATCTTTTTGCGACTATAAAGACACAAGTGCTTTTATGGGGAATAGAGTATAGACTTCTCTGAACTCATATTATGTACCTATGTTCTTATATAAGTGTTTGTGACCAAGTAAAAAACAGATAAAAGTAGGTACAGGAGTAGAAAAAGTAAAATACTTGATCTATTTTACATGTAAGTATTCTATCATTAATATTTCACAATTGTAAGAAAGATTTTCCGTTCCGCGGTCATTACGAGAAAAATATTTACGGTATGAATTTTACACCCTGTTTAGATTTTTCTTAGAATAGAAAAGATAGAGACATGTATGGGGCGTGGGTTATATTTGTGTCCACATCAAAGGAAAACGTTACAACTCATTCGATTTTAATATATTTTTGATAGTAGAATATCCTGGGAAGATTATCATACGTTTTTCCTGATTACGGAAGAAAAGAGGGTGGAGCTCTGTTTATTAACAAATGTTTCTCGTCAAGGAATAGACTGTTAAGGTAACAAACTTTTAATGTTCAAGTAATAACTTTAAGTACTTGCAAGGGGCTTCCACAAATTCCATCTCTAATGTCTAAATTCTATTCTAAACAGGTTATCGTAAATATTGCTAAAAAGAAGTGGCGGCGACCTAATTTGCACGCCGTCAACTTCAGTTACCATAAATATTATTATCAGATTTGAAAATTTAATAATAATGGTACAATTACTTGTACAAATACCACCAAATGAAATGGAAAATTTATGTTTTCCATCACTAAATTACACTTTTGGCGTCAAACGCCAAGTGAAAAACGCTTGGTTGCCATACAAATTGGCTTGGCTGCCATACAAATTGGCTTGGTTGCCATACAAATTGGCTTGGTTGCCATACAAATTGGCTTGGTTGCCATACAAATTGGCTTGGTTGCCATACAAATTGGCTTGGTTGCCATACAAATTGGCTTGGTTGCCATACAAATTGGCTTGGTTGCCATACAAATTGGCTTGGTTGCCATACAAATTGACTACCTAATTATTTCCTTCTATCTCGATATATGTCTGTGCTTATACATATCACTAAAATAATCATCAAATCATCTATTTATGGGAGTAGACCTGTGCCCAGTAATGGGACGTAGAGATATAGTGAATAATGTTTTGCCATCGTACTTTGTCGGAAAAGTTCGTTTCTATATTGCTCTCTCAATTAACTTCAGTATTAAAAAATGTGATGACATAACATTATTCACTATATCTCTATATATAGGGTGATTACGGGGTCGTGGAGCAAGAAAATAGTATTTTATGCAACAGTTGTATAAGAAGGTTCAAAAAATGCGAATTGCGTGAGTTGCGATACGAGCCGCGAATGCGGCGAGTATCGCAAATAGAGACGCAATGAGCGTTTTTTGACTTAATTATACAACGTTGCATACAATACTTTTTCTACGACAGGTTTTAAAATTATAAAATACAAACAAGGCATAACCTGCAAAGAAGGCAAATATGACGTATGACTGTCAGTATGTGTCTATGGTAAACTTTTTATTTTTTAAATGAAGTTGACACGCAGTGAATATATTAAAAATACTTTTGTTTTTATGTTGGCATCAATGAATTTAGTTCAGAAAGTTTTGTTTTTCTTAAAAGCCGTAGGATTTTAATTGTTTGTTAAGTTGGTAGTTGTGCATTTTTACCGTAAAGTTAAAATTGAGCGCTTAATCCTTGACCTCAGTTTAACCTAGATTTAGAAGTCTGTGGTTGCTAGCAATAACGTAAAGTGGCTATAACGACACTAGTGCTGTTATGGGGAATAGAGTATAGACTTCTCTGAACTCATATTATATATGTTCTTATATTAGTGTTCGTGACCAAGTAAAAGACAGATAACAGTACAGGAGTAGAAAAAAGCATTTAACTTACTTTCTCCTAAGGATCACGATAGGTTAGGACTACCAGTACACCAGCGACTTATTTTAGTCAGCAAAAAAACACTGCGATAATTCGAGATCATGGTCACCCTAATATTTCCCAAGAAAACTTAACCCCTCAACTGTGGCAAATAAATATGGCAGTACCCCCTCATCTGTGGAAGCCCGTGGGGCCTGCTCCACAGACAGGCCTTCAAAGTGCACATCCAGGTGGAAAATTACGTTTTACTCAGCTTTTTACGGAGTTACAGTTTATAATTTGAAATAAATCTGCTCTCTATTAAATTACCTTACTGCCAGTGTAAAATACCATATCAACATTGAGGTGTGATATGTGAACAGATGAGTTAATTATAGGGGTACCTACATTTCTACCATATTTTTTGATTTTAAATAAATAAAAACAGATTTCTGGCTACGTTGGTGCTTTCATTATGTAATTCAATATAAAATACACATAATACAGTCATAAAATGGCAGGCTTTAGACTAAAAATTTGCAATAAACACCATTTCAAAACTTCACCAAAATGCTGTCAACCCTAGAAATGGTGTTGTAAGGGGGTTTTGAATTACATACATTGTGGCGGGGTACTACCACCTAGTTATTAAATTCATGTTTAAACAAGGAATTAAAGTCATGAACTAGCCGTCACCAATGCAATACTATTGTAGGTGCAGTAGATATCAAGTAAAAAACGATTTAAAAAAGGCCTTTTTTTTTCATGCAAAATGACTGCTCCCGAAATATTGAAAAATCACAGCAACCAGCAAGCTTAACACAGAGAAATTTAATTTCCCGGCATATTCATTAACTAAGCTTTAATATAAAACAATAATAAGTTCTCTCATTGAACAAAAAACATGTAAAAACTTAATCTAAAACAGTACAAATATAATCGAAGTAACAAATATATGGTTAGACTAATATGGACATACCCAGACCATGGCTGAGTTAAAGGGAGATTTCAAAATGTGTGACGAAGTAACACCGACGTGGTGTAAGTAAGCAGGGTTACAACCACTGAGCTAAACGTGTCATCAAACTTGAAAACACGATTTAAAAAAATATTTGGCAATATTATAAAGGTTAGTCCATTCGGTAGTAGTTAGTCCATGGTGTATCCATGTTATGCAAACGTGCGTTAATGCGCTATCTGTGGGGCGGCCCGGCGGGCCGTCGCCAAGAGTCTGTGACGAAGCCCGAGGGGCCTTGTACCGACCGTTAATTTGTTTTGTGAGCTATTTATCACTTTTAAGAGATTTAATCTTATTTAAATGCATTTAATAAAACACATGATAACTAAGACGTATGTTAATGGCTTTGCAAAATAGTAAAACATTAGAAAAGACTAAGAAATCGTACATGAAAGTTTAGGCTATTAGTTGGCATGTTGTTTTTTTCACAATTTTAACACAGATTATAGTTAAAAACCACACCCAAACTTTTTAAAAACAAAATATGACTTACATGGCATCAGATTTCCGCTTCTTTTTTCATAAAATTGTCTCACTTTAATCGTAATTAACGTACAACACCACAACACACCCGCGTGAGCTTCGGTTTTTGACTGCCAATATTTACGACTTTTTTCAACCGTTGCACATTCAAATGTTAGCTTGCTAGCCGTCTTGCTTCGTTCACATGACGATTTAACGAGTTAAAGAGAGACAAATATGGGTTTCTCTGAAATATAGCAATAAATACAAACACATACGGAGAAAGCCCGTCGGGCCATGCCACAGATGCGCCGAAGTTTTTGCCAAGGCCCGAGGGGCCTTCCCACAGCGGAGGGGTTATGTCAAGTGCATGGACTTCTATCAGAGAGTTTGTTTTCTAAAAAGGTGTAATATTAAAAGTAGGGTGACCACGCATTTTGAGTCAATAATAATTTTTAAATAAAAATACGTAAATAACGAATCATCTTTGTTTCAATTAAAATAAATACAGGTAGCATCGCAATCATTTACTGAGTCAGAAAAAAATGGTTGGGATCACGACCCCGAAATCACCCTGTATTTTTAGGTTGATGATAATGGCTAAAATAACCAAAGATTAAACATTCATCTCAGTACCTACATGAAAGTTTGTTTAACTACAGCATCCCCATGATATCAATAAATACAAGATTCAATTTCCGGAACAGAGTCATCGCATAAAATATCTGCATAGATTGGTGTATGCACTGAATGTTCCGGTAGCCCAGTCTCCCGTGAAACGGAAACTCGCCCGAGCTTATTGACACACCGACCAATATCTGTAACACTGCAATATCAGTGAGCAATTATTATTATGAACAAAAAGTTATGTTTAGAAGCCGTATTTCAGTAACATCAATAAATGAGAAACTGGGAACACCTATATAAATAAACACCACCTAGCACAAACTGTGCTAGAGATATAACTAGGTAGCTATAGATTTTTATTACGCCTACGAGACCTTAATGGCTCTTGCATGGGAATTTACCACCAGGTGGGGTCTCCGTTCCTGGGATCGAACCAGCACTCTAGAACCGACCACCAAGAAGTTTCGCTAATTGCTCGAATTGAGCAACGGACCAGCGGAAGAGGTTGAAAGCTTGCCATATAATGGCTGTATAAGCCCTTATTTATCTTGTGTGCTACTTGGGTTTCGCACGACAACCGAAGTCGCAGCCAGTTGTGCTGACCAGGCTGGGTGATAGGTCTATTGGTTTGCCTATCTATATTCTTCTGGACACAAGCGATTATAGCATATATCTCCGCTTAGAAGACAGTTGCATAACCCCCATGCTGATGCTGACATTGAAGTCATTAATATGAATGCCTGCTCACATACCGGATCGTGTCTTAGGCCCGTCTGTGTACCTACATACCATATACTGTCGTTGTTATCCGAAATTAGCCTGTTGACTCGATTTTTTTTCTGTCCTAAATCGATTCTACTATTTCTGAGGAACAAATATCTATATGACACCTAATACATTGGTATAAGTATAACAGCCACAAATTGTAATCAAAAGTAGCAGATCGGACTGAGCATTGAAAACACTCTATACAAAACGGTAGGAATTTATGACGTCATCCGTTGCATCGCTGTAGGTACTAAGTCTGTATGAAAAAAAATAGCATTTTGCCATTTTGAGCACGAAGAAGTGCGTTTAAGCACATAGTTGTCATACATTTATTTTTTCAGTGTTATTTAAGCATTCAAAACCGGAAAACCGTTATATTTTTCCTGTAATATTTAGGATGACATTATTAATTGGTAATCATTTCTGTACAGTAACTTCGAAGATAATAGGGGGGAATGGTATTTTTTTAAGTTTTTCGTCATAAATCAAAAACTACTTATTTAAGAAAAAAAATAAAAATTGGCATTTTTATCTACAAATTAAAATACCCCATTCGATATAATAGCCCAACTTTCAATTTTCAAAGTCCCATTACGGACCCCTTTAATAAAAAATAAAAAAGGAACAAGATTTCAAAAACTACTTATTTAAGAAAAAAATATAAATTGGCATTTTTATCAAAAACTACTTATTTAAGAAAAAAATAAAAATTGGCATTTTTATCTACAAATTAAAATACCCCATTCGATATAATAGCCATACTTTCAATTTTCAAAGTCCCATTACGTACCCCTTTAATAAAAAATAAAAAAGGAACAAGATTTTTTTTTATATCCAATATATCTCGGGTTAGTTATTTTTAACACTTTTCCAAATTTCAAATCGATAGCAGCAGTAGTTCCTGAGACAGACGGACAGACAGACAGAGTCGCACCATAAGGGTTCCTTTTTTACCATTTTGGTACGGAACCCTAAAAACTTTTAACTTTTATTGCAAACTTGGACGTTTGAGTTGTTCACTAAAATTGGGCCGCCGTCCGATTTTGTGATGACGTTTTGTTTATTTTACCGGGTGCAATCCGTAGTATGAACTTTTATGTTACGAGTATGTGCGATGCTTTCGCACTCGAAAATTTGCTGACGTAAAACAATAAATTTTGATTTAGAGCCTTAACACACTTGCGATTTTCGAGCGAGCTGCGGGCGTGTTAGGAGCGAAGTTCCATACTAATGTCGCGACAAATTGTATGGAAACTCGCCTGCAGCTCGCTCGCAAATCACGTGTGTTAAATCCCTTATTATTGGCTATCATATCCGTTATTAACTGTCTTCCAAACAGGAGGTTCTATATTCGGCTGTATTTTTTGGCTGTTGTTTGTTATCTCAGAATTTTGTCGTTTATGAACCGATTTGATTATTTTTTAGTTCTGATGACGAGATCCTTGAGAAATTGATGACTTCTAAAATATAAAAGGCATTTGTTGTTTACGACTTTTTTCAACCGTTGCACATTCAAATGTTAGCTTCCTAGCCGTCTTGTTTCGTTCACGTGACGATTGAACGAGTTAAACAGAGACAAATTTCGACAGACAGGTTTCTCTGAAATATAGCAAGAAGTATAAACACATACGGAGCCAGCCCGGTGGGCCATGCCACAGATGCGCCGAAGTTTTTGCTAAGGTCCGAGGGGCCTTCCCACAGCGGAGAGTCTATTTATATTTAACACATTGTAGTCGCAATCAATTTATAATAAAATTTCAAAAAACGTCGTGTACAAATGGGTCTCTTGCCTGTTGTTACTTCATTCTTGGTTCATTAGGTGTAATTTACATTTAATAACAATTCTAACTACAAAATAATAAGATGTGTTCGCGTGCAAGTAAGGAATTTTCGCCTTCAGAGTTAATGATTGTGCCCATAAGATCAATTCGTGCTTACTAATAATAATGATGAATTGGTTTACAGGAATTTGAACATATTTAAGTAATAAAAAGCAAATCAATCATAAATGTAAATTTAACTTGAGAGAAACATGTTTATGTCACGATATCTTTTGTATAACTATAATAAACTACTGACAGCAGAATTAGCATGACATTATTCACTGCCAAGCAGGGCTCGGGACCGGTGTTTTGCAAAAACCCCGAAATAGCCCAATATTTTGAATTAGTTTATGCTTTTTATGTAGGGCTCAATCATGTATTTAAGTAATGATTTCGTATTATTAGACTGTCCGATTAAAGAATGTAATAATAAACCAAAGAACGAAAAGAACGGAAAAATACCGGTATTTTTGTATGGAGAAATTACCGGTATCTGAGCCCTGCTACCAAGCATCGCTACGTAACACGCCCGTAGTCAGTCAGTAGCACGCTTATTCCCGTATGTAACGAAAATCATACGTAGACTAGAAGTTGAACCCGACTAGCGGGTCGATGGTATTCAAAATGATAATAAGGAGAAAACTTAGAAAAACATGGAAGGTTCTGAATTACGTTTGCAGTGAAATATTTCTATTATACTTATTAGGAAAATTCAATACCAAACTTATTTGAAAAAAGATAACTGGGAGCACTCAAGTAAGTTCGCGGTTACGAGTTTCGCAGGTATCCAAAACTTAAAAGAGTACCAGCACAGTATAAAAGCAGTAATTTTTCTTCCTACAAAAGGTGCATCGCGCGCTTGAATGTGTGCGCGTCGTGTACGAACGCACTACAAGCAAAGAAATGAGAATGCGTAAGAATGCTCCGGTATGGATCGCACTCACACAGACGTGCTGTGTGCGTTTGTGTGAATACGTGTCGCGCGCTCCTACACGACCGAAGTTGGACTAATTCGTCCTTATACTTTGGTACCAGTGCCCAGATCCTATACTTACGATATACATTTACCTATCCGTCCGTGTCTGTGTCCACGACCGGCTGTCATGCGGCTATTTTGGAATCGGCACAGAATAACATTACTCAACACAGTTCAGCATCAGACTAAAAATAGGACCGGTTTAATCTTTCAAACAATGAAATGTTTCACAAAAACGAAAGCCTCGAAATCATTAACCACACGTATACGCAGGTAGTCACGGTGTAAACTACATTCCAGTATTCGGTTGCCTGAAAATAAAACCTAACTCAGAGGTTTTTTATATATACGCTTTTTACTTATTAAGTCCTCAGCTCACCCAATGACAGTATTATTATTATCTTTTTAATTTTTATTTTTTTTATATAACTAGGGTGGCAAACAAGCGTACGGCCTGCCTGATGGTAAGCAGTCACCGCAGCCTATGGACGCTTGCAACACCAGGGGCATTACGTGCGCGTTGCCGACCTTTTAAGAACCTATTCACTGCCCTCTTGAAGAACTCCATACTGTAGCCTTCCGGGAAAACCGCGGCAGGGAGCTCATTCCACATTCGGATTGTGCGCGGTAGGAAATTTCTTTGGAACCGCATGGTGCGCGACCATTTTGGTTCCAACGTGTGTGAATGAATACCCTGCCGTTGGCGAGCGGTGCGGTGATAGAAGGTGGCCGTAGGCATCATGTCAAACAATTCCTCAGAACACAGCCCATTATACAAGCGGTAGAACACACAGTCCAGCCAACTCATAGTTAAGGAAGCGAAGTCTCTCCTTAGACTTAAGGGTTCAATACCGCTTGTGAGTACGGGATCGTCGATTATTCGCACAGCGCGTCTTTGAACCGAGTCAAGAGGACCAAGCTGGTATGCTGGCGCCCCAGCACACAAATGACAGCAGTACTCCATATGGGGTCGGACCTGTGATTTGTACAGCAACAGTCTTTGCCCAGGAGAGTTTTTTGGATGCCAGCTTCGCTTTCTCTTCTAGGTGACTTCGGAACTGAACGTCGCTGGAGATGTCAACACCTAGGATCCAGATACTCTTCGAGATGGTAAGGGCCGTGTCTTGGAATTGTGGGGCCACAGTGAAAGGAGTTTTCTTAGCGGTGAACGCGCAAACTTGTGTCTTGGTGGGGTTGAGCTGACCTAAATTTCCTCGACCCCAATCGGAGACTCTGGATAGAGTGCTCTCGATTTTTGACACAAGTTGTTCGCGACTTTCTTCCACCTCGGAACGAGGGATGTTTGCTCGGCCCGTATAAAATGCATCTACGGTACTGTCGTCTGCATAACAATGAACACTATCATTAGACAGCATGTCATTGATATGCAGCAGAAACAGCGTCGGTGATAGCACGGAGCCTTGCGGGACGCCTGCTTTAATAGCCATGCTTTCGGAGCAGCTGCCATCAACGACGGCTTTTATGCTTCTGCCGGTTAAAAAGCTAGCGACCCATTTGTACAAACCCTCGGGCAGTCCGTAAAATGGTAGCTTCAGTAGAAGACCCCGGTGGCAGACCCGATCGAACGCCTTGGCTATATCTAGGCTAACTGCAAATGCTTCACCTTGACTCTCAATGGCCGAGGCCCAGCGGTGTATGAGATACACTAGAAGATCACCAGCGCAGCGGCCGTGGTGAAAACCGTATTGGCGGTCGCTGATGAAATCGTGTTCTTCTAGGTATCTTAGGAGTTTCGTGTTAATCACACGCTCCATCACCTTAGAGAGGAGGGAGGTTATAGCGATAGGCCTGTAATTCGATGGGTCTAACCTCTCCCCTTTTTTGGGCACTGGATGCACGTGGGCAGTCTTCCACGAAGACGGAAGGCAGGCCTTTTGGAGTAAGAAAGCGCGAAAAGGTGCGTTAACACAGGGCACAACTCAGGAGCACACTGTTTGAGCACCACTGCTGGTATGCCGTCTGGCCCGCTCGACTTGTGGACATCTAGACAAAGCAGTTCCCGCCGGACATCCCTTTGAGTAAAGGTTATGTCCGGCATGGAGTGTCCGCACCACGGGATCGTAGGTGGTATGGTGCTTCCATCGTCGTTCAAAATCGAGTTTGAGGCAAAGAGAGTACCCAATAAATCGGCTTTCTCTTTAGCACTGTGGGCCAAGCTATCATCAGCACATCGCAGAGGTGGTAAGGGCGACTGACAAAAATTTCCTTCGGCAGCTTTAGCGAGCGACCAGAATGCACGACTTCCCGAAGGGTACCTCGCAAGTCGCTCACCAACTCTGCCAACGAAATCAAATTTAGCTCTGGCAATTACTCGCTTACTGGTTCTCGAAGCAGCATTTAATTTGCGTTTCACATCAGATATGTTTGGATCCTTATTGATACGGGCCGTGGTCCAAGCCTCATACGTTTCCTGTCTAAGATTTCTGACTTCTTTGCAGGACCGATTAAACCAAGGCCGTTTTTTGGCTCCCGCAGCTACTAGTAGGTTCGGAATGAAGCATTCCATGCCTATCAGGATAGTGTCAGCGACAGCAGCTGCGCAGGAGTCAGGATCTTCTGATGTGAAACGGAGCTGCTTCCACGGGTACGATGCGTAAAATTCACGCAATCCCTCCCAATCTGCTGACTTGTGACACACACACACTTGTGGCACATGCGATGTAAGTTGATTGGTCGAGGTGGTTCGAATCGCGCGCATGGTACACTTGTCCGGACGAGACAGTGATCAAATGAGCCAAGTGTTGCATCTACTGAGATGACATATCCATTCGTACTTGTGGTCAGCAGAAGATCCAGTAAGGAGCTTGTGTGATCCTCGATATCAGGTATTCTCGTTGGAGAATGTACCAGTTGAGAGAATCCATAGGCCAGAGTAAATTCATGAGCAGACCTCCCTGCATAGTCGGTGGACCGAGAATTAAGCCATTCTATATGATGAACATTAAAGTCTCCTAAAATCACCAACTCTGCAGAGGGGTATTGCTCGATAACTTTGTCAGTCGTCAGTTGCAGGTGCTCAAAGAGCCGAGATGTATCCGTGTCACCGCTGTGAGACCTGTATAGGCACGCATAGACGCGGGTGTGGCCACCGTAGTCCACGCGCACCCACATAACTGATAGGTCCCCGACTTCATAGCAGAGGAGACGGCGGCAACAGATATCTTGCCTAACGTACATACATACTCCGGCACGTCTCAGGAATTTATGTTCGAGCTTGTACCCCGGGTAGAGTAAGTAAGACGTATCGGCGGGGCAAGATATTTGCGTCTCCGTAAGAAATAATAGGGTCGGCTGCTATTACATTGTATACATAAAAACAAATCCTACCAAAACTACTCTAAAGACTTTTCACACCTGCTATTCAGAAAAGAGTATTTTGCTCCCTCATAAGCGGGATCAAAGTGGTACTTTTCTGTTCAAGGACAACAGGGTATTTCTAGTTTGAGCCCACTTAGGATATGCCATACCATAGACAGCTTTATTAGTATATTACACATAGAGGCGGTATAATAAAGAATGGTCCAAATCACATGTATTTGCGGTTCGAGCCGCAGGCGAGGGCCATAAATTTAATATGGAAGTCGTATTTTCGTCCCGACCGTAAAAAATAAAAATCGTTTTATAAAATAATAATAGACTATAAATTTAACATTTTATTTTTCATAATAATGTGTGATGCTCTTTGATTAACTATATATTTCGTTATTTTGGTGGGTATCGTTTGTATTTGAATTTTCCTCATAGTTGGTGTGAAAAGCGGTATGTGTCACAAGGTAGCAAAATTATTTTCACCACGGGCGTTAACACTTGAATCCCTCACTACGCTCCGGATTATACTTTAGAATCCTTCGCTACGCTCGGGATTCTATTTTACAATCCTTCGCTTCGTTCAGGATTCAATATACGCCCTCGCCGTAAATACATCATTTTGCTCCCTTGTGACACAATCTACTACTAAACTGAGAAATGTCGAGAATAAGTACTTAATAAAAATCAAAATTTCCCGTTTATCGGTTTGCCTGTTTGCCCGTTTATTTGTTTGTTTGTTCCTGCATCACGCAAAAGCTTCTAGATTGATATCCCTGAAAATAATTAATAGGTTCAGGGCGATTATGACTCCGGTTAAAATATAGGATACTTCTTACCCGACTAAAGCCATGGTACAAAAAACCAGGTATGTCCTCCCGAAATCAGATATGCTATGTCACGTTAACATACATTGACTTCTATAATTTAAGAAAATGTGCCACCCATAATCAATTATGAAATAAATTACCGGCCCCCAATAGTAACATTACTGCAGAGGCCGGGAAGTAAGGGGTTGCCGGACAGCGAGGCCAGATAGTTACGAGGCTCCCAACCCCTTTTCACGCCGAGGTATATAGTGCTGCTAGAAGCAAAGTAGACAAAAAATAGAATTAAAGAATGAAACATTTTCAATTTCCTTTCCAAAAACTCTTTCAGTACACATTTTTACCGCGAATATTACGAAAAATATTTTAAAATGTTGTTTTACGTGTTATTTGTTTGTTCGGGTGAAAATAATACTATCTAGGGGAGAGGGGCATGGGAGTGCCCCCGCCAAGTCGAGCAAAACAAAGGTATGGCCGTACCAATCTTTTCTCGAAGCCATTCAGGCCATTTTCAATTCCTGTAATTTTGTGCTGGCTAAAGCTAGAACCCTGAATTTTCATGTATATATAGGGCTTAATATGACATAGATAATTATATTCTCAATAACATTCAATTTGAACATGTAGTTAAAGAACTTTTTCGTGTCAGAATTCCTTAGTTTTGTCTCTGACTCACTCACTCACTCATCATAATTCTAAGGTACTTCCAGCAGACCCACAAGCTCCAAATTTTAAACGTAATTAGTTTTTAGCCTGTCAAGTGATGCAAAATCTAAAAATATTGCAATGTCAATACGAACTCCATAAATAAGTTTGTAATCCTATATAAATAGATGCGATTACAAAGTTACTTTTGTAGTTCAAATTGGAAAAAGAATGGATTGGAATGTAATAAATAAAGGAAGACCACTTAAAAACGAGATCTTATAATTTATTTTCACAAAATGGCAACATATCAAGCTTGTGACGTCAGCATATCTGAAGTCAATTAAGGTCATCATTGTCAGTCTTGGGAAAACATACTTGGTTTTCTTCTACTGTGACTAAAGCGATGTAAAAGAGACTCATTTAACTTATGTCGCCTCTGCGAACGAAGTTGCAGGCTTTCTCTTATAATGAGATTTATGTTTTTAGGGTTCCGTACCAAAATGGTAAAAAAGGAACCCTTATGGTGCGACTCTGTCTGTCTGTCTGTCTGTCTGTCTGTCTGTCTGTCTGTCTGTCCGTCTGTCACAGCCAGATATCTCAGGAACTACTGATGCTATCGATTTGAAATTTGGAATACTGTTAAAAGTAGCTAACCCGAGCTTATTGGACATAAAAAATATCTTGTACCTTTTTTACTTTTTTTTTAATAGGCTCCGTAATGGGACTTTTAAAATTGAAAGTAGGGCTATTATATTGAGCGGAGTATCAAATGAAAGGGCTTAATTTGTAGATTAAAACACCATTTTTATTTTTTTTCTTAATTAAGTAGTTTTTGATTTATACATTTTTATGTACCATTCCCCCCCCATTATCTCCGAAGTTACTGATCAGAAAAATGTGTCATAATTACTAATTATCAATATCAACCTGAACATTACAGGAAAAATAAAACGGTCTTCCTAACTTTAATACTTTTTTAGAAATTTACATAAACTTAATCCATCCATTAATCCATCTAGCGGAGAGTAGCAAAACTAAGCGATGGCCTGTTTCACGCTAGGGGATTTAACGATGTTATAATTGAACAACAATTAGTTCGTAAACAGCTAATAATAAATAAATTCTAACATTTAAATACTATGTCACGTTTGCAAAGTTGAAAAATTGTAAATAATTATTTTACCAAGCTTATACATAGATGGCGTTGTAAATTCGGGGAACAGCTTTTCGTATGGAGAATGACAGTCCTCTTGATTTAATCGTCCTTGCTATTAAATAGAATCATTACACGTCAGGTTCTAAATATTACAGGAAAAATATAACTGTTTTAACTTGCAATGTTTTTTAGAAATTTGCAAAAATCATAACATATATTTATTTGCTTCTTCTAAACAAATCGACATACAGTTTTTCTTGAACTATTCGCGTATCTACTTATGAGTTTGTACGGAACCCTCGGTGCGCGAGTCCGACTCGCACTTGACCGGTTTTTTTTTTATATTAAAATTGATGCACTGGTTTTACTGATTTTATTGTATAGGCTAGCTACCACCAACAGAAATAATTTGGTTTGGCCTATTTCAACTGCAATTCCCGATTGTAAACTTTACCTGAGACGAATGCGAATTCTCCTCTGCCGAAGCGCCAAAAGAATCAGACATGTGAAAGAGCCCTTGAGGCCTACTTGCAAAAATAAATTATTTCATTTCATTTCATTTCCATAATTTCAATCAAACACACGCCAAGATGGACTCTGATGAAACTTGGCTTTGCACTAGTTATTGGTGTATACTAAATTCTAAGTTTAAAGGCTGAAAACATAGCTCGTTCGGCTCGCTTTTACGGGCCAAATACTATAACGTTGAAATTGCGATATTCCTGTTTTTGTTTGAGAACGCTACGAGACGAGACAGATCACGGTTATATACTAGGTTTACACACGGAAAACTGCGTGCTCAAAATAAACTATTAATCATCATATCGTCACTACTTTGAAAAAAACTCGTATATAAAAACGTCGTAGAGAAAAACGTCAAAAGTTACATACCAACTTCACATAGACTTACTGCGTTTTTACCTGATGTCAGTATCAGATACATGTTTTTTAGGGTTCCGTAGCCAAAATGGCTAAAAAGGAACCGACGGACATGACGAAACTATAAAGTTTCGTCATGTCCGTCCGTCCGTCCGTATGTCACAGGCATTTTACTCAAAAACTACAAGATGTATACTGATGAAATTTGGAATATAGATGTCTTGTAGATGCCGCTACTAAGTTTGGTAGTTAAATAATAAAAATAAAAAAATCTAGGGGGGGCACTCCATACATGTAACCGAAGCTAAAAAATTTTTTTTCAGCAAACATCAACGTGAGGTACCTACATAATTCGATATTTCTTTTAAAAACATTATAAGGCTTTTGTGTACTTTTTTTGATTAAGTGAATACTTTCGGAAATAATCGCTTCGAAAGTTGCATAAATTGTGTCCCCCCCCCCCCCCCCCTTAACCGTTACATCCAAAAAATATGAAAAAAATCAGGAAGGTAACGCTTGATAAATACATTCAACGAAAATTATTTTGAATAGTAACGAATAAACCGATGTGAAGTTATTGCCAAAAAACTTCTCAGCCAAAAGGTTTTAAGTGCCATTGATTTACACGGCATTTAAGACTTTTTACCAGTTGTTTATTACCTTATAGTTACGGCTATGGAACCCTACACTGAACATGCTCTTGGACTTGATATTTAGGAGATAAGTTCTCGCTATTTTAATATTTGTTTCCTCTTAATAAAAATAAATTATGAAAATACTGATACTTACTTGGCAACACCGTACATGTATAGTAAAGCAATCATCAGGATACTGAATGTAACTACTGTGTTCTAACAGTGTATTAGAAACGTTGAATGTTGAACTAGCTGAAATTAGTAATAACAATAACGTGATAGGTGAAGCTAGTAATGCCGGCCATTATTAGTATTTAGTAGTGTGGGAAGTAATCCCCATCCCAGACCAACAGTCTATATCAGCTGACTTGGAATCTAACTCAAATTTTGTCTAACACAAGAGCCGACAGCGTCGTATGTAATGTTGCTGATAAAACCCTTTTTAGGGATCCGTACCAAAATGGTAAAAAAGGAACCCTTATGGTGCGACTCTATTTGTCTCTCCGTCTGTCCGTCCGTCTGTCACAGCCAGATATCTCAGCAATTACTGCTGCTATCGATATGAAATTTGGAATTTAGTTTTAAAAGTCGCTAACCCGACCCTATTTGATATTTAAAAAATCTTGTACTTTTTTTACATTTTTTTAAAAGGGGGCCGTAATGGGAGGTCGATAATTTAAAGTAGTGCTATTGTATCAAGTGGGGTATCAAATGAAAGGGCTTAATTTGTAGATTCCAAAGCCTCGGACAGGACGGACAGAGTTGCACCATAAGGGTTCCTTTTTTACCGTTTTAGTACGGAACCCTAAGAAAAGTTTGCGTAGGGACCAAAATCTATAACTGTCAGTGTCAAAAAATAAGTAAGAGCCGCAGACAGGTAAACACTAAACACACTAAGTTTATTCTGTATAAAAAATCTGTATGTTCTAATGGTTTAATGAATTAAATTTTGCTGTGCTACTCGTATTATGCATATTAAAATATATAACTAAAAATGTGTATGCTGCGTGTATTAGTTTAGTATGTATCTGGTCGTGAAGTGTTTGGTAAAAGTAAACAATGAATAACCACCTTCGACTTGTTAAGACTATTCAAATATTAGTGCGAACTGCGATACTTAATTTAAAGTGTTATAGTAAAAGAGCTGTTAAAAACCAGTAGGTAGGTAACCAGAATAAATTCATCCTTAGCGTAACTAGTGCAAACGAGTAAAACAAAACCTACATCTTTCTATAAATATCCAACAATAGAAACCGTTTCAGCCTTATAAAAGCTAGCGGCACAATGAAGCCTTATAAAATTGGGATATAACATTTGTAGCGGCTATACAATGAAGTCAACCGCGTCATAAACCAAGCTGGGTTCCGCAGGGTTCGGATTCGCGGCACGTATCGCGCTCTGGTATATTGAACAAACTAAACAGCTGTAAGAATACCTCACCCCGACATAGATTAACGGGGAACAGACTGCTCTGCTGCAAAATTGTGTACCTATATCATATGGACTGTAAATGATGAGCCCGATTTAACATGCTAGTAGCCCCTAAAATGATTACACTTACGAGCACAAACATCCGCTAGACAAATTGTCGGTTTTTCGTTTATAGGGTTCCGTACCCAAAGGGTGCCAACGGAACCCTATTACTAAGCCTCCGCTGTCCGTCTGTCTGTCCATCTCAGGAGTTTTATAGAATGTGTAGTTCTGTTACCACTATAACAACAAATAATAAAAACCAAATAAAATGAAAAAGAAAAGGGGGTCCCTATACAAGAAACATATTTGTGTCGGTCAGTCACAGGAGTGTATCTTTTGAACCGTCATAGATAGAGACTTGAAATTTTTACAAAATGTGTACCTATTTCTATTGTCCCTAAAATATCAAAGGATAAACAGAAAATTAGATCAGGAATTAAAGAGGGATCCCCATACAAAATAAAACTTAGTTTTTTGCTCAATATTAATAGGTAGATGATTGATATATTCAAATAATTTGTAGTTTTATTGCTACTATAACAACAAATAATAAAATTAAAAAGAAAAGGGGGTCCCCATACAATAAACGTGTTTTTGGCGTCTTTTTTCTCGTCGGTAATACGGAACCTTTCGTGTGCGAATCCAACTCGCACTTGGCCGGTTTTTAATTATATTTTTACGTATGTACCTACGAATGATGTACCAATCAAAGGCGCGTAGTCAAACGTCGAAATTTTTTAGCTTAGAGTTTAGCATTTCAAATATTTGTGTAGGTAGCTGAAAACTTAGAGAAAATTACAGGTTATATGATATTTTGTAACTCGCTATAATATAAAAATATTACATTTTTTCGTCACGTCTAAAATCGCGAGATATTTTACGAAATATCAATATAAAATATAGGTACTCAATGTTTTTTAATCGCAGTATTTCTATGAATTAAGTTTACATTCCGCATACAAGTAATTTTTGTAACAAAATATCATTATCTCAAAAACTATTACAGTATTTAGTAAATTTTATACCATTTTAGAAACTACAATAGATGCGCTATTTTTTTATGTCATGTGCCAGGTTGTGTCGGTACATTTTTTTTTCACCACCCTCGTTCGAAATCAGACGTGAAATTTGGAAAAATCTGAAAATTATTTTTTGATATCCTACTGCGGCCACACCATGAAGAAATTAATAGAAATAGAAATAACATCCAATAGCAAAATTATTTGGCTATCCATATCAAAAAACAGATTTGAAAAATACTTGATATTTTAGTCATGACACTCAAATAACACTTAGCACGAGTTTTGCAAAAACGTCAATATCTCGAAAACTAAGAGATTTTCACTGAGGTCAAATTTACTAAATCTGGTGTCTTATGAGCTGGTCTATCAGCCCTTTTCGTATCAAAGTTGGTTTTAGGGGCACCCTGTATATGCCTACGTACATTTTTTATCACTGAAGGATAGTGGCCTAGCGGGTCAGGCAGCGTAAGATATTGAGACGGGGAGATCATCCTAGAACATCTGCCATGTTCATGTATCAATGAGTATTTTTGACTTAAATGTTTGCCGCCATCGACGTCCGGCGATCTTAATCAGTGGGTGTATGATGCTAGGCTTTGTCGCGCGATAAATAAATGATAAATCATTCGTCACGTTCTGACAAATAGTGTCTGAGAGTGACGGATGCTTTATCATTTATTTATCGCGCGACAAAGCGTAGCACATCATAAGCCACAAGGAAACCAGATCGACAAAACACTAATAAATACAAAGTTATCTCAACGTGCCGTTTCCTCCATGACGATTTTCCTGCCCGTACGAAAATTCGTTACCACAGTAGTATTGCAGTAATGTACACTCAAAAAATTCGAATATAAATTAATATTTAGCAGGTTAACGTCATTATGAAATTGGTTGATATACTATTTCCAACGTGGCGCGATTGATCACGAACCACGAACGAACCAATATAAACAAATTAACAAGACGATTAAGATGCTAATCATTAAATTTCCTTGAGTGTACATAAGCTAGAATACAACCCACAGTTACCACTGGAATCTGAACCCAGGATATCACGATGCAGTGTCCTCCGAAGTCAATAGGCCACCAAAACTCCTTGAAGTACATTCTGTATCAAAGATTACAAATCTGTGGCCGACTAGTAGGTAGGTAAATTGTTGCGCTCGTTATTTATGTTCCCAGCTTGCTAATACGTGCGTCGCCTCGGTAAGTGGCGGGTTAAGTGTACATAATTTCGTCAGCATCTCACGCTTGATTATTTGTTTTTACGGGTTATTTTATAATGTAACGGTGAAGTTTTTTCAGAAACGAATATATTAAAAAGCCAATGAAGACGTTAATGCAGATTTTTGCATCTCCAATCTGGGCCAGCACAGGCACATTACCAATTGTGCCATTGAAGCGCTTACCCAAGGCATCCAATTTTTCAATCAGTTGCCTCATATTTTATACGCCTTCCTGGGATGCACAGGTGCTCCGGTGGTCGAGTGGTTTGAGACGCTGCGCCGAAAATCCAGAGGTACCGGGTTCGATTCCCGGTCTGGACATAGGTGAGCGTCATTTAATTTTTCTATGTACTTTGATTTCTTGTATCTATATATGTAACATAAACATGTGGTGTAATTTACTCGCATTAAAAACAAATAAAGAAACATCATGTTTCTTTCATAATAATTCCTATTTTTACCGTCGATGTTTGTGGATGCATACCATAGGCTGGTTTTATTTACCTCTGCGCAACGTGAAAACCGACCACCAACAAAAGTGAATAGCTAGTATGCAATTAGAATTCAAGTCCCAAATTGTTTACTTTGAGTGCCGCATGTTTGTTTGTTCGTTTTCTAACACACAAATTATTGTCACCAGCTGCAACCCGATTGTCTTTTATCATCACACAAATAGCTTCGTAGGCGGAGTCACTCCCACTAAGTTAATCATGTCGTCATAATGTCTAAATCTTATACCTATTAGTACCTTTATACTGACGAAAAACAAAAAACATAAACGCCAACTCGAGCTTGGCAGATTGCCCTAAACGCCTGCACGCCTGCACGAGATAACGAACTTGCTTCCCTTTGCGAGCTATTTGAGCAGCCTACGCGGCACTTTGTGTTCGGTTTCACCGCCCCCACTTAGCTACAGCATTTCACGGGAGGTCGGCATTACCTAATAATGATAAATGTTGTACAGGTATACACTGTACTCACCCATTCATCATCATATCGAATCCCATCCGAAAAATATTGAAAATGTGAAATATGGTTAAATATTTAATAATTAAAGTATAAGTATAACTTTCCATTCAACAAACTGTGAACTGCTTTGGCTAAAATTAACAACTAACGTAAATTCTTCTCGTCTTCCTCATATATATCTGTATTAAAGTTCCGTACCCAAAAAGTGGCAACAGGGTTCGTGTCAAAAGCCTCATGTTTGTCTGATTCTCAAAGTGGGACTACCTCTTTTTTTAAGCCTGACAAACTTTCAAGTCTTACTGACTATTGCAAAAATCGGACCAAGTGGGGGTCGTGGCGTTCCCTGGGATCGAACCAGGTCGTTTGGCCCGGATCAACTTGAGAGGGTCGGACTAGGTGGGGGCCGAAGCGCCTGGGATCGAACCAGGACGCTGGGCCAGAGCCACCTTGAAGTTACGCTGATTGCTCAAAGTGAGCAGTGGACCAGCGGGAAGGTTGAAGCGGATCAACCTGTCCTTGTCTGTCCTGTGTCTTATGTAGGGTGTATGAATCGAACTAATGGGAGTTTTAGTTGCCGGTTCGCTAAACCTAGCCCAGCTAAGAAGACTGAGACTACCTTAAAGTGTATTGTAAGTATGTTAACGCTTAATTGCACAAAATAATAGGTACAGTAAATAGTTGCAGTATAGGTAGGGATATGTACAAACGTGAACTAATCCTTGTAAGGGATCTCGTCCAAATAAGTTTTTGAGCGATTGAGAGATGACACAAGAGAAGTCGTAAACAACCTAAAATTAAAAAGATTAAGAAGCACTGTCTGGTTTGACTTTTTGGGAGTATATTTATGTATATAATAGGGGGCAAACATGGTAAGCTGGTGAACTTGAAGTCACCTGGTCTCGGTATGAAACTCCAGAGTTCGTCTGAATCAAGCTGATGAAGTTATCATCATCAAAGGGTAAGGAACGAAACGAAATAAATACGTAAAAAAAAAAAACGCCATTAGCGTTTTGAGATGATACATTAACCCGGCTCAGTTTGTTTATATGAGGTGTGTACATCTGTATGAAAATGATAGCAAGCGTTATAAAACCGTAACCTGGCGACTCAAGCCTGGCAGATCTCTAAACGCCAGTACGTATGTAAGAGATAACGAACTTGCTTCTCTTTGCGAGCCTTTTGAGCTGCCCACGGCACTCGCTTTGCGTTCCGTGTCACCGTCGCCCACTTAGTTCTTTTTGCTGTATCTATGGCACAGAATAAAAAAACGGTGACGTTTAAAAATCTAACTGTGATACTCGCAAATAGCTTATTATTAGTGGTTTTGTGAGCTGTAAACCTCGCGAGTGAAAAATTAAAAATGTCTAACTATATGAATTTTTATAAAAAACTGAATCGACAAAAAAAATATAATAATCGAACCTGCTTACAAAATTCCACCAGAATTGGTTGAGAATTGCGACCTGTAGAGGGGAATCCGGCCGGACATACGAAAGCATTTTTGCCTAAGCTAAAGTATCTTCTATCGCTTAGTCAATTTAATTTTCAATATTTATGTTAGATCTTGTCTTGTGAATTAGGGTCCAAACAATTCGTTACTGAGGTTTTATAGTGATTTTATGATATGTACTTTGGCTGAAGCAATACATAACACTGTGTGCATTTTACGCCGGCAGTTCTTTCTCAAAGGCTTACTAATACCTCAGGCAAGTATTTTTCAAGTTTTAGAGCGTTGTGATGTTTTTGAAAGATTAATATCTGGCCCTGATATTCCCAAGTTTGCAGTCTTTGTTAGTTTTGTAGTCTTTGTATGTATGATTTTTTCTATTACAATTGCCTTCACTGCAAGATCTTCAATACCATAAATTTGTGTATCTTATAATATACCAAACTTTGCATAATAATTTGTTTTTTGCATTTAAAACTCAAGAACGAGAGGACCGATTTTAGTTTTTTTTTTTGGGTTTGTCTCATCCCCCAATAACAGAATACCTATTAAAACAATTAAAAAAATTAAAAAAATCAGAGGCGGAACGTAGTTTGCCGGGACAGATAGTATTTATTTAAAAAGGAAACTCATTGTCATCAACACTGAACTAATAATAACTTGTCTTTATCTCTAGTTTACTGAGCCAACAACAATAACTCAAAGTAAATCCAAGCAAAGGAATCCAACTCAAAAATGTAATAAGGCAATTTTCTTGAAAATCCCTAAACGTAATAATGTGCCGAAAACGTTTTCTAAATTTACACATATTGTGCTCGCGGTGGAATCGACGGCATCGCAAGCGTTCGGAATACGCAATAGGGGCCAGCCAAAGAATTACAGGCAACGATGCCAGATAAATAAAAGATTATTATCTTGTTTTTATACCTTTTACTACCAGCCACCTGAATAAAGTCTGAAGTAATGGATTATACAGAGTTTAAATTCGGAGCAAGTGTAAATACGTCTCAAAGGAGGTAGCTTTTAAATAGCTAAATAACTTTGTTCAGATAGAACATTTGAAGTGCAGAACATGGGGTAAATTTATTATTTCAGCGGAGGGCCGCGGACAAAGGATTTAGGTTTGCTGAGTTATGCAAATAAATTCACCATTCTGTAACATTTGTTGGAAATGTCTTTATTTCGGTAGATTTCTTAAAAGGCCCTCAGGACTAATCCCGCATTTGGCTTTTGAATCTTCTAAGTTGAACGAATGGTCGGTCATGCACCTGCCAGTCTGTATTAACATTTAATAAAATGCTCAAAGTAATTTCATATTTATGTTATCAAATAAAAATATGATGTACGTACCTAATCGAGTCGTAAAATCAATTCTTATCCAACTTGAAATTCATGGCTACTGGTAATTTTTTATTTGATATAATGTTGTTCAGCGAATTAGAATTTCTGAATAAATTCCACTTTCTTTTTCAAATATCTAGTCAACATAGGTAGGTTCTTAATCTATTGCTTCATCCACTTATCCCAAGCTTTCACATTGAGTGTACCTATCAAATAAGCCCTTTATACAATTTTGAATAAGAGATGGGCAACACTTGATGCGGTGAGTTTTATGTTTATTTCTAGCATTATTTTAAATTGGTATGTAATTGATTTTGAACCTTTATTTTTGATGAGATACTTTACGTAATTCAAGATATACCTCATACTAACAACTTTATAATAAGAATTGTTATATCAGGATTATAGATAATTGAGTTACAAACGTACAAAGAAAATCACTTTAACTATTTAGGAACTTCATGCTACACGCCATTCCTCTACGTTCAGTCTGTGCTCCAAATTAGATTTCTGTAATCACGTTATTTCACCTGTAGGTACTTTTACAACTTTCACTAAAGAAAGGGTATTTTGTGCAGCAGACAAATCAAATTATAACAAGTCACATTTTATTTTCTTTCTAGAACAAATGAAACGGTAGCCTATCGCTTTGAATTGGCCGTTGGGCCTGGCGAACTAGGTTGCTCCTTACTTTATTATATTCAGAATGGAAGTGCTGCAATATTTCTCGAATGAATATCGAGGGAATCCCTCAAGGAACAGTTTTGGAATCCCAGCAGCCTTATTGCGCGCGAAACGACCCGAGGAGAAGTTACCACCGTTCGGTGCAACATAAAACATTTTGCTGTCTAAATTGAGATTTCCTGAAAAAGGAGTAAGAATTTGAGAAAATAATGGGATCACAAACTCTGCAAGACTTTGTTCCGTGTCCATTTAATTTTCACTTAAAATGTCGGTTTATCTTCTATTTTATCATCGATGTTAAGTTATATAAAATAAATAATCTAAACGCACACTAATAAGTTACTTGCATGTACATTCATGGCAAAGAATTTTCTGTTTACAATTTTAACCCAAACCATGAAATGCGTAGACTATTCGGCTTCCAAAGCTTTGTCCGGGCGGTTTTAAACACACGCTATAATGCCCACAGTCCATTTGGTGTGGACTGCCGGACCAATCACAATAGCTTTCAAGAAGCAAACACGGGACGGCATTCAGTTGTCATGACGATAGAGACGCCATCGGACGTCACTCGATGGCTCTGCAAACTGCGGGCCTTGGCATCACATCGGGATTCCATCTCTAACATTTACGTCGAGAGCCGAGAAAATTGTGAAATGGAACAGAAATTGTGTCACGTTCCTAACTATGCTATTTAATGAATTTAAGCTTCTAGCTTTGAAGTTGTTATTGAACTAGTTTCTTTGGTAAAATTGAAAGCTAATCCTGATTGCGAAATATTGGATATTTCTATGCTAATAAGAATAATAAATTTCAAGACACAATGGAGCAAAGGATTAAAGAAATAGGTATTCTTAAAATCCAATAAAAGCTTTTTTAGAGTTCCGTACCCAAAAGCACCCTATTACTAGGCCTCCGTTGTCCATCTGTCACAGGGCTGTATCTTATGAACAGTAAGAGTATTGAATTTTTCACAGAATTTTAATTTCTATGGCCGCTATAACAAAAAAAATTGAAATGAAATACATTTAAAATTGAACGTTCATAAACATTGTGTGTTTTGCCGTTTTTTGCAAACTTTTGTTACTAGACTCTTCGTGTGAACCTAACTCGCACTTAACCGGTTATTCTTATATTACAAGTACATAGTTATAGCTTTTAAATCATGCAACAGACTAAGTGCAAAATTAAAGGTTAGAAATGAAATAACTCTTGATATAATTAATACTGATTTTACATAAAACGAAAACACATTCGTTTTCTGATATCATGAAATACTAATTGTAGTAAAATGTATGTTGAAATATAACTTGAAACATTGCCAACCCTTCTATGTCCATTAAAAATAAATAAGTTAGCAGAAAATTGCTTATTCCTTAGCTTAGTAAAAGTCCGCCGCCAGACGACGAGTCATGGTTTTTCCCAAGTGCATCGATCGGTACCTAGGGGAAAAAGCAATAAGCCCTAAAGTGCTTTATATCATTGAATAATAGACAAGAGTGGACAACGGTCAATTCCCTAACCAAGTAAAGTTAAATACTTGTGGAGCAACTGCAGAATCAAAAAATACTTTGTAATGTACAAGTAAAAAAAAAATATAGTTATACAAATAGTCAATATAATATAA
The DNA here is from genome assembly GCA_947034925.1 of Eudemis profundana. Lineage (NCBI taxonomy): Eukaryota > Metazoa > Arthropoda > Insecta > Lepidoptera > Tortricidae > Eudemis > Eudemis profundana. Next base: position 15,119,646 of record OX344801.1, read on the forward strand.
GTTGCTAATAAATTAGATACCTACCGATATTTTTAGGGCTGATAGTACTAAGTTTTCTGAGTTTATTTATGTATAAAACAATAAATAAATTATACAGGACGATTTTTAATCGGTGATCAGGAGTAGAAAAATATTAATACCTAGCTTAAATTAAACTTAATAAGCGAGGTCTCACGCAATTACCTCACAGTTTAATTGATTAAAAGTTAAAACATAATTTAAAGTAATAATTACTGGTTACATGGTCATCCTACATTAATTATTGAAGCAAAGTCACGTGGTCACGATATGTCAAGTCGTGCCATCACTTTGGCGGAAAATTTGATAGATCTTAAGTCAATAGACTTGATAAGAATGACAGGTTATTTATTACTTATAAATTATGATTGCAATTATTTTTTAAAGAGGTTGTAAGCTTACAGATACAGATGAGTAGGGTGACAAGGAATTTAGGATAAAGTGGATTTCAAAATAAAAATTATCATAGAAAAAGAAGTTTGTTTCCATGTGATTAATTACGACTAACGTGACAGCCATAAATTATTGAGTTAGAAAATTAGGGAAGTAATTTTGCTACGTAAAGCACCCTGTTAATGAGATAAACAATAATCAGTGATTAATACCTCTTCGATTATCTTATGGTTACTAATTTTTCAATATGAATGACCACTTAACAGAAAACGACGTCCACTTGACAGATAATGTTCTTGTCAGTTATGTGAACAGTATGATTAAGTTTGGGTAGAATTTTAATTTATTTATTTTGTTTGGTAAATGATAACCTAAAAAATATATGAAAAGTTTTCTTAATTTCCAGTTAATGTTAATTATTATAACGTAAAGTATCTTCCCTTAAAATATCGGTAGCTGATTTGTTAGCACCTTATATACTTTACACATAGCAACAAATGCCTTCTGTATATATAAGTATAAAACACCAAAATTGTGTACAATTGTTTAAAATCTAAAAGTTACCGACATAAGTAAGACAACACACCTCTTAAAGCGTTGGGCCTAGAAGCATGATGTTTTGCAAACTTACTGTAAATATAATAAAATAAAGTAAAACTAGGGGCATTTGACACTATGTAATAATTTCTTCTTTGAAATAAAATAAAACAAAATTACTTAATTGGGTATCCCAATGCACGATAGTAAAGTTATAATCATTATCTACACATTACGCATTCTTTAATTGGAATCTGTTCAAACGGATATCTTTTACAAAAAAATGTAAAAAACCGCCTGATTCATTTTAACGTTATTGATAGACTAAAAAGGCCCGTGAAATGTCCAGTGATTCCTTGCAAACTCTTAATTAAACGTAACGAAGCGTAATTTTTCGGTTTTTGTACATTAATATTAATGGTACGGTGTTTTTTTTACCGAAAGGTGAAAATTGATTGCTTTAAATCTTTAACGTGACCGTCGTCGTTGCAATTAAAGTAACTCAATTTGAGTTTTTACAGCTTTGAGATTTATCTTGACAATTTAAGCGGTCCCATTTTTTTCTGGTGATTTCCGTAGAATTAAGGTGACATATTAAATGTCGATGATGTCGATGTCTTGAGATTTGCACGACATTTTCGAGTATTTTGTAGACTACCTCGACATCTAAATAAATAAATAAATAAATATTAGGGGACAATCTTACACAAATCGAACCAGATCTAAGTACCAGATATTTAAAAATGTCGTACCAATCTCCCAGGATTTTGACATTAATGATGCCACCGATTTCAATACCATGAAAGTCACCGGGCAAATGCCCTTTTAAATTGCACAATTTTTTTTATCGATTCCCATTAAGGTTTATCACAAGAAATTAATGTAATCATAAAATAGTTATAATACTTATAATAGAAAAATTGGGTGGAAAAAGAACGAAAAATTGCCGGTTTCCTAGTATTTAAATCGATAATTTTAATTTTTTGTTGCCAATAAAATTTGTGTACCTATGTTAAACTTCACCGCGGCCATAAAAATTATTAATGGTGTTTTAACGATTTTGAATTTTCGGGTTGATTTTATTTAACAAGCTGAACAATTTTTCATCGCACGCAAGATATAGGTATAGTTAATTATGTATCTACTAAAAGTCTTCAGGTATGACGCAAACGTTTATTCCGTTTTTTGAAATACCTACCTTTATTAAGTCGAAAACTAGGGGAGACCGGGTATGGTTGTCTCGTGGGTTGGTTGTCACAGCGGCCATAAAATAATACTAAACGAAACATTAAGTACATCGATCGGTGCTAAAAGATCGCAAGAGCTGTACATCTTTCCGTACTTCACCAATCGATGCACTTATTCCTTCGTTGAGTATTATTTTATGGCCGCTGTGACAACCAACCCGCGAGACAACCATACCCGGTCTCCCCTACCTAGTCCATTGACACAAATTCGTTTATGTTATTCATTCATACTTAGGTGATACCTTTTCTATTGCTCAAAATTCAGCTTTTTTTGTATCAAGTAGGTTCATTATTGGTAATACTTAAATTAACATTAAGAATGGTGTCCTAGTCTCTGCTTGTACTTTTCGCAGTCTTTGTTTTTCGCTATTGGCTTCACTGACTATTCTAAGACTTCCTCATTTTTTGCAAAACATGATAAAGATAATTTCAAGAAACGTGTGTGTTAAAGTACCTACATGACAGAAGTTCTTATTTACTATAGAGTGATCACTTTCAGACAACGTTTAGGTAGTGTAAAACAGTATATTAAGATATTATTGTAACCCAGTGTTCTGAAATAGGTGTTAGAAGACATACGTAACGTAGGCGTTTAACTTTAAGTGCAATTTAGTCTGCCTTAGGGCGTCTAAGTTGCTAAACTCGGAATATTGTTAGTAATTTCGACGAGCTGAGAACTAGCGCTATCAACTACACACAGTTGCTAGCTAGTGTTGTGCTATAGTAAACAATACACCAGCCATGTCTGAGAAGTTTATATTATTCAAGAAAACAGACCCGCGTTAAATTCTATATGACCCTTTCAAAGTTAAAGGTATTTACAGAGAAAAATGCAAAGCCTTTAATTCGATCCGCTTTGGTGTTTTAAAGGTTTAATGAATAGTCAAAATATAGTAGTAATAACATAATCTATTTTGTTTTCTCTGTATGCATGGATGTTAAAATGTTTTGCATATAAAATCATACAGAAATAATACAAAACAAAATGGTTACCTAAGTATATCTCCAAATCAATGACTTAGAGTCGAAAAGTGACAAACCTTTTCATTCCGCGACTACTGTAAGTTCAAATGCGAAATTATTTCTTGTATGATGTCGGTATAAATATTTTATTTTAATTTGATAAAAAAAAAATAGCTGACATATTTTCCTTGTTTTTCGCTCTTATCTTTCATAAATTGGTCTATACTATATTTATTTAAATGTCATGCAATAAATGAAGAACCCAGAAATAAATAATTTAGGCAATGTATTTATTTATCGTAAATTACGATTTATACAAAATGTGACATTCACGGATTTTTTTAAATTGTGTAAGTAAATGATACACTCAAACTAACTAGCTCGAAGAGTCTTTGAAATTTTAATAGATGTAAACCACTTCATTTCAATTCGCATGTACCGGAACAGCGTTCACTTTTTGGGGTACTTTTACAGATAAATACGAGTAATATAGTAATCTCAAAAATTACAAGGCAAATTAGCGGATGTTGAAACTTTTTTAAAAACAACATTAGCTAGGCATTATTTTCTTAATACCACTTTAGTAGTGTTTTTTTTTTTATTTTGAAATGTAAGTATTTCGAAAACTAAGGCATTTTTACTTACCTACCTAATAATGATTGAGCGAATCCAAAAGATGCATTCAAACTTGTTCAAACAACACACTACTATTAATAATATTACATTCGTTAGATACACATGTTTACACAAAGAAAAATATGGCACTATGTCCAATACAGTAAACTCGCAAGCTCTGCGGGTGTAAAGTAAACCTGTTGTGTTCAAGACAGTTTATTCGCCGCGAAGTGCGGAAACAACGTTTCTCGGGCTCATGCCGAAGTGCTCGGCTGCTTGTTCTCCCCTTTTATTTTATTATCAACAGCAATGCTAACACTACGAGCACCGTCTGGCGTGACCGATATTTGCAATTACACTACTCTACGCGTACGGAAAAAGCCGCTTTCTGGCCAAGTGTCGACATAAAATGATGTATTGATTTAAACTTTCACGATTTTCACTCATTATTATAACAAAACGGGACTTAATCGCGTAAAAACATGCTATTACCTCGACGTTTCGGACGTGCCGTGACGTCCATGGTCGCGAAGGGACATCACGACCATGGACGTCACGGCACGTCCGAAACGTCGAGGTAATAGCATGTTTTTACGCGATTAAGTCCCGTTTTGTAATAATAATAAAATGATGTAGGTTGTACCAGTCAGCGTTGCCAGACGTCCCAATTTTGGCAGGAGGTCCCGATTTTTAAATCAAAATTAAATATTCTTCGCGGGACAGGCTCAGTCCCGCTTTTCAGGAATAACTCGACAGTGCATGCAGCGTGCTGTAGAAGTGCGGGTGGGTGGCACAGACAAGTAATTTAAAACTCAAATATTTAAAAACTTCTGACTATATATACCTATTATGTCCCGCTTTTGACGAAAGAATGCCACTTTTTTTTCAAAACGTTTTAAAATCCCGACTTGGCAAAAAAAAAAAACTGGCAACGCTGGTACCAGTGGCGTGGCGTAAAAGATATCCTTGGGCAAGCCGGTGCAGATTTGGCGGTGCTGAAATGCCTGATATTAGGCAAGCCGGTAGGAATCGAGTTCTTCGGACGCCACGTAGTGCCACCAGCGCAGCGCCACCAGTGACTTGACTCATCAAATCAGCATCAAAAAAGCCCTCGATCGCATATTTACGTCCTTTACTTGCAGCTCGGGCCGCAAACATCTGCGATCTCAGCCTTTTATTTTACCACCCTAGTTGTGTAATGTACTATTTCAATATCTATCCCGTTAAGTGATTGAACGCTTGTAAATAAATCCTTTCATCTCGTACATTATTCTCATTACAATATTTTTGCTGTAAAGGTGCACTGAATATACGTCGACGCACCTTAAACCCAGTGACTTGACTCATGTGTTACTTTCAAACCGGTATTTAATAGTACATTACACAACTAGGGTGGTAATACAAAGAAAGCCCGAGATCGCAAAAGAGCTTTCTTTATTACCTCCCGTGTTGTGTACATCATTTTATGTCTACACTTGGCCAGAAAGCCACTTTATGGCCAGGTGTGGCATAAAATACATAGTGTTCATGTATTGGAGCATTCCATGAAAACATATATTTTTTGTCGCTTACGTAACGCATGTCGCGTACCCTAAATAGAGCTGCTAAGAAACACCAACCTTAAAGCCAAGTTATGATATTACCATACCAATCTAAAACTTTCTAATTTTACATGTAAAAAGTATTAAAAAGTCGCTTTCGTACCATTTCCGTGGAATGGTCTTATTATCCATGCGTATTTTAGGCATCGGCTTGAAAGGCCCGCGTCAAAAATTTGACGCATGAGGCACTTTAATGCGTTAACGGTGCGTCAACGTATTTTGGGCAGCGGTTATTTTCACACCTTAAAACAGCAGTGAACACTTTTGCCCTGTTTGAAGAGTTCTTTTTTTTTAATTTTTGACTTATAAGCAGGCATCGGAAATTCGGAGGCTTATATACCTAAACTTTGGCGTCGCTGTCGTTGTTGATTAGTGTGGCGGCGGACTCAATTTAATTTTATTATTAAATTGCCCGAAATTTCTTAATTAACTTATTATTAATAAACTGTAATAAGCGCATACCTACTACCTATTTGAGTATTTAAATGAACTACTTATTTGAAGTTATTTTACATGTACTCGTTTTTGAAGTCAGGTTAAAATAGCCAAAACCTAAACCTATTTGCGAGGTACTACATTATCGTGACGGTTTGTACAATCCCGGAATTCCAAAATCTACCTGATTAAAAATCTAATTTTTAAGAAGCCGATTCCATATTTACTTACATTTTTCCGAGATTTTGTCAAGTTTAGGTATAAAAGCATCGGAATTTCCGATGCCTGCATATAAGTACCTAGCTTTTTATCTTGGATCATATCAATAAATTGTACTCAAATATATCATGTTTCCACTAGCATACAATTATTTGATTTAATAACTTTTATTAAAAGAGAAAAATAACTAATAATCTTTAAACAGCTGGAGATATATCCATAAAGTATAGTTCGAAACCCTCCTCTATTAATTAAGCATCATACAAAAAATTCCATTGTGGCCTAAAGAATTTTTAACTACGCTCATGATTTTTTCCTGCAGAATATTTGAGTGATTAGATCTCTTCCCCGAAATCGTTAATTCCGCGTAGCAAACTTTCCATTCGCATTTTTCCCCACTCGGACTTCTTCCCGCCACTTTTTTTTCTCATTTGCTTGCCTCCTCATTCTCAAATATAGCCAAACGATATTTTGTCTATGGCGAAAGTTTCCCAGTCGCTTCTTTTTGCAATAGTTTTGTTTCTTACGCCAATATTTAAACTTTAATAAAAAGTGAGATGGGTGTCACGTTTAGCTTGGTTGAACTGGCAACGTCTTACTCGTTTATGTATACATATAAGTATGTATATTGTCGTTACTTATTTTAGGACTAAGTCGATTTATTTAACAAAAACTACAAAGCTGTGAAAGAATGACATTTGGCATTGAGGTCGCCATTCGTGCTTTTATGTTTTTAACCGAGTTAAAAAAAAAACGAGGTTATGAAATCGACCCGTATGTATGTGATATTGTCAGAATTGCACAGTTTTTATATATGCTACTCTATATCAGCTACTAAACGTATGTGCAAAATTTCGTATGTGTAGGTATGTAATGTATGTTATGTTTGTATATGTGTATGTTTATTTATGTTTGTCCACGCGTATCTCCAAAACTATAAGTCGGATTGCAAAAATGGACTACGTGTAGTCCTACTTAGGGAACTGTGCAAGTTTCATCAAAATCGGTTAAGTAGTTTTTGAGATAGAGAGTTCTGTGTGTATCAGTCACTATGAAAACATTTACTTATCAGCGTTATTCAATTAATAAAATAAAAATTAATAAATAAATGAAATTTTTTTTTTATCCTTTACTGTACATAATCTTTATTTAACAAACAATAAATAACAAAAACAATAAATTATCCTAAACTAAAATAGTTATACTAAACCTAAAACTAAACTACCTATTAAATTATATCTAAAAAGGGCCCCCGTGGCATGGTGCCAAAGATGCTGGCAGCATTTCCTCGCTGTATGGCAATACTAATGCGCTGAGCGAGGAAGCTGCCAGCCCTTTGATCTCCGGAGGTGTCGACGAGCCGTTTTGAAATGTCCTTAAATAGGAGCTTAGCGCAAGGACCCCACGGGCCCAGGGTCTCGACGCCGAAAGGCACGAAGTGGTATTGGGAGCCGAGACCCTGGTATTTGAGTTTTTTGCGTGATTCGGCCGCCTCTGCCGCCGCCCCTACCCTGAAAGAGGTCCGTGGTAGATGTGAAGGCGCTAGTGTATCGGCGCATGTCGCGTCCCACACCAGCACTCGACCCATCGTCCACGGAACCAGGGACATCCCGTCGGGCCTCTTGCCATCATCTCTGGAGATCCCATTAGGTTCCAGGATTGCGGGCACGTTAGCGGTGGCGAGGGCCCGGCGGATGATGTCGTTCAGGGTGGCGTGTCTGGAGAAGCGACCGGCGCTCAGTTGGCATGATAACCCGTGGTGTCCCAGCTCGTCGACAGATGTGCCACAGGGGCATTTGTGTGGACTGCAGACCTTGACGCCTAGGCGTGTACTTACGACAAGCCTGAGGGTGTCTGCATCCAGGAATGTACCTGTGGCGGCGGACGGATAGGCGTGCAGCCACTGGCCGGCTTCCCATTCTGCAGTTGCTAGTAGCCGCGCCCGCGTATGTCCGGAGCTACAGTTTAGAGCATTTTTGTAACTTAATTTTGCTAAAGGGTCGTCCCAGCTCCGTTGTATTTTTAAATTTTCGGGAAGGTTTAGGCTCGGACAGGCAATTTGCCACGCCCTCCTAGCATCGTCCAGACCCGCCGTCTCGTAGTTTAAGGGACATGCCCTGAGGATTTTTCCTACGAGGACGGACGTGCCGTGAACGGATGATAGGAAGGCTGGCAAGGCGACACTGGAAATTTTGCGCGTCCCTAGCCCACCATATCTGATAGGCAGGGAGGCTTGGGCCCAAGATTGTTCGTTGAGCTGGATGTTGAGAATGGATTCCAAAGAGTGTTTTATTATGTGATCAATCGGGAGGAGCGAATTTTGGTGTTTCCAGAATGAGCAACAGCGGAGTAGGTATGTAAATTTCGGGACAAAAAGACAGAATTTTAGGATCGTTAGGGCGGAGTGTGAATTAATTTCGAGCAGACGGTCAGCGCTGTACTGGAATTTAGAAATTGCAGCCGAGATTATGTCTGGAATTGCCTCTTCGTATATTGGTGACCCTAGGAGGCTTAGATTCTCTTTCGTGAGTTTTCTTATGTTTGGAGTCACGGCGTTAAATTTCTGAATCACGGCTGGGTGGTCACAAAGGTCGCCGTTTAGGTACAGTTCACATTTTTTGAAATTGAGTTCTAATCCAATTGATTCGAACTTGCTTATGATGCCTAAGAGGTCAGACAGTACGGTGTCGGCGTCTCCTCCTAGAGTCCCATCGTCGAGGTACCACACATTGAATTTCGACTGTAAATTTTGAGTTGCAGAGTTGATCGCGAGACTAAAGATGGCTGGTCCGAGCGGATCACCCTGTTGACAGCCAACTTCCGAGGAAAGTTCGTGGTATCTGTAAATTAATTTTGAAGGGTCTCCATAACATTGTAAGAGGTAATTATAGATTTCTGGGGTATGGTTTCTGACTTCTGACAGCAGTGCGTCCCTATTAACCGAATTAAACGCGTTTTTGACATCAATTTTGAGAAGCACCTCACACTGGTTGTTGGTTAAACAGGTGCGCAGGGCGTGAACGGCAGCTTCGCCTCCTCCTCTGGTGCCAAAGCCTAGTTGAAATGAAAAAGTAATTTAACAAAATTTTACCGACTTCTTAAAAGGAAGAAATAATTATTTTATGCCGACAATTTTTTTGAGGTCGGTGCCAGCCTTAATAATTGAAATAAGGCACGAAAGAAAAACAAATGCAAATTCGCGTGAATTTTGGTAAAAATACTGTTTACCCGATTTTTGGTTGAATACACGTGGACGGAGTCGTGAGCATAAATAGTTAATTAATAAGAACAATACCTTCCCAATTTTTTAATAAAAAGGTGTTACCTATTCCTGAATATGCTTTGTATTTTTTTACAAGCCCGGCAGGTAGTTTGTTGTTTTGAATGTTCAATGAGTTGTTAATTAGACAACTTTCAGGCCGCGAGATGGGCCCTCCACTGTAGTATCCTAGAGGCTACGGCGGCCTACACAGGCTTATTATTGGACGACCTATTACAATGCTGCCGTCCTAGTCTAAAAGTCGCCTTTTAGACTAGGACGGCAGAATGGCCAACAGTGATTTTGCCTTTGGTATAAAAAGCTTTTAAAATAAATTGTTAGTGACAAAAACAGGCGTATACACTACGGTGGAGCGTCGAGCAGGATTTTCTCAATATCAGAATTGAATAGCACTAAAACGTTGCGTAATTTTATACATAATTAGGGAAAATAATAAAAAAAACTAGCGTTATATTGTTGGCCCTCTACCGGCAGTTGAATGAAAAAACTCATACATTTACAAATTTTTAACTTTATTTTTCTTGCTCATAAACCATTTTAAATAAAAAATAATAATACTTATAATTATAATAATTAAGCATTCCTGTAACAAAAAGGTTCCATCAAAGAATATAATGGTTCTCGACCAAAGAAAAGTATTTTTTGTGTATTAGGTTTTTTTTTATTCAGCTGTCGGTAGAAAACGAAAAGTATATAGCTAGATTTTTTTCTGTTTTTTTCCCTAATTATGTTAAAATTTACGCAACCTTGATATTGAGAAAAGCCGGTTTGACGCTCCACCTAACTGTACACCGTTTGATTTTTGAAAAGATTTTTCGGAAAAATTGTCGCTACCAATGGTTAAAGTTTTTAGATTTAATCCATTTAAATAAACAATAACAAGATTATGATAGACAATAAACTAAATCCCACAAAAAACTAAAATTAAGAACTTAGACCCCCTCGGCCACCCTGCCCATGACGCAAGCTGCGTTCCCGCTCTGGATCACTATGGCGTTATTCAATAGTTTAGGAAATAGTGTACATTTACTCCAGTACATTTAGAATAGAATAGAATAGAATGATAATTTATTTGCAGAAACATACACAATGGTTATAAAACAGTAAACATCCCATCCCACTAATATTATAAATGCGAAAGTTTGTGAAGATGTTTGGATATTTGGATGTTTGGATGTTTGAATGTTTGGATGTTTGTTACCTTATAACGAGGTAACAACTGGATGGATCAAGCTGAAATTTGGCATGAAAGTAGACCAATTCCTGGATTGAAACATAGGATACATTATATCCCGGTAAAGAGTTCCTTTGGGACAATAACGGGAACAACGCGGGCGAAGCCGCGGGAAAATGCTAGTGAATAATAAATATTGTGTGTATGCAAAAAAGTGTAAGCTCAGCATGTGCTGCAGCCGGGGGGGGGGCCATTTCAGAAGAAAGTATAAAAAAAAACTCATTTTTTTATCATTTTGTAGTAACTACCAAAACAGTATTATATATTTAAGTTCATACCATTCTAAAATACGATAGAAAATACTAGATATTTTATACTACAGAATGACTCGAGAAAGTTATTCTAATTCAACGTCATAATCACCGAACAGTCGAGTCAACCTGCCAACTAACTACCAACTCCCTTACAATATTTGTCTTAGACGAAATATTAATTTTGTATTAGGTACAAAGGCAAAATTCAATTTCTCAACATTGCAAACATAACTAACTTAAAGATCGTACTTTGTAGTGGGTCACAAATTTCTAGACCCTCGGTACAGAATTAATCTTTACACTTGTTCAAGTTACCTACTGACATATGAATGGCTTTCTCAATGCCTGAAGAGAGTGGTTGATACTGGTATTTTTTTTTTCTCAAACAACAAACATGCAATGAAATGCTGACATTACGTGCCTAATTATTGGCCGCAAAGTACCTATGTAGTTTTCGGTGCGGCTTGACACTTAGCATAAAATGGAATTTCATACAACATTTGCAGGCCTTTTTTAGGGTTCCGTAGCCAAAATGGCTAAAAAGGAACCCTTATAGTTTCGTCATGTCCGTCCGTCCGTCCGTCCGTATGTCACAGGCATTTTACTCAAAAACTACAAGACGTATACTGATGAAATTTGGAATATAGATGTCTTGTAGATGCCGCTACTAAGTTTGCTAGTTAAATAATAAAAATAAAAAAATCTAGGGGGGGCACTACATACATGTAACAGAAGCTAAAAATTTTTTTTTTTCAGCAAACGTCAACGTGATGTACATAATTCGATAGTTGTTTTAAAAACATTAGAAGGTTTTTATGTACTTTTTTTTGATTAAGTGAATACTTTCGGAAATAATCGCCCCTAAATTTGCATAAATTGTGCCCCCCCTTTAACTTTTAAACCGCAAATCCAAAAAATATGAAAAAAATCAGGAAGGTAACGCTCAATAAATACATTCAACGAAAATTATTTTGAATAGTAACGAATAAACCATTTTGAAGTTATTGCCGTAAAACTTCTCGACCAAAAGGTATTAAGTGCCATCGAATTACACGGCATTTAAGACCTTTTGCCAATTTATTTTTAGCTTTATTTTTATCTGTAGCACTTTCCTTATAGATACGGCTATGGAACCCTACATTGAGCATGGTCCGACATGCTCTTGACCAGTTATTTTTTATATTTCCTTTCCTCATTCATTTGTGACAAGGCATCACGGCGTTCAGCCATTAAAAAAACAATAAAAGATTTTTGCTATATTTTGCAGTTTTATGTATATAACATTGTCATGAACATAACAAATACCACCATTATAAACAATTTCCAATAATTTTAAATTGTAACCTTAACTACACATACATGAATACACATTTAAAATATTTCATCTAAATATTTTGGAAATGAAATGGATAATTTTTCATTCTGTAATTATATTTCTTGTCTACTTTATTTTTAGTGTCTCTAGAAAATAAACTTTGATTTTTTGGAGTGCTTTTAATTATTTCATTGCATATTAGAGAAAAGCACTATACATACCTCGGCGTGAAATGGGCCAACCACGTAACTATCTGGCCTCGCCTTCGCTCGGCCATCTATATGTACTCAGCCAGCAACCTCTCACTTCCCGGCCTCTGTAGTAATGTACTATTATACTACAGGTGACAACAAAAGCAAGCAGCCCTCCTGATGGATAACAGAAACTGCAGTCCATCTTCTTCTATATATGTAAAAGAGAAGATGTCCTGATTGACTGACTGACTGACTGGCTCATCAACGCACAGCCGAAACTACTGAAGCTAGGAACTTGCAATTTTCACAAAAGGGTGGTTTTATAACGTAAGTAAGTAATAAGACGGGATTTTTCGAAATTCATCCCCTAAGGGGGTTAAATGGGGGTTGAAAGTTTATATGGGGACCACACGATTTTTAAAGTAGGAGATCTGAGACTTCGAACATATACTTTTCAATATAAGTTAAAAAAGTAATTTCACCGTTTTTTGAAAGTCATCCCCGAAGAGGGTTAACTAGGGGTTGAAAGTTTATATGGGGACCACACGATTTTTAAAGTAGGAGATCTGAGACTTCGAACATAGACTCTTCAATATAAGTTGAAAAAAGTAATTTCACTGTTTTTAAAAATTCATCCCTAAAAGGGGTTAAACGGGGGTTGAAACTTTGTAAAGGGACCAAACGATTTTTAAAGTTGGAGATCTGAGAGTTCGCATATAGACCCTTCAATATAAGTACAGGAAAGTCATTTCACGGTTTTTTGAAATTCATCCCCGAAAGGGGTTAAATGGGGGTTTAAACTTTGTATAGGGACCAAACGATTTTCGAAGTTGGAGATCTGAGACTTTGTAAATAGACCCTTCAATATAAGTAGAGAAAAAAGGTTTTACCCTTTTTCAAAATTCATCCCTAAAAGAGGTTAAACGGGGGTTGAAATATTGTATAGGGACCAAATTATTTTTAAGTTACAGATCTGAGACTTCGTATATAAACTCTTCAATAAAGGTCGAAGAAAGCAGTTTTACCATTTTTTGAAATTCATCCCCAACAGGGGTTAAATGGGGGTTGAAACGATATTTGAAGTTGGAGCTCTGAGGCATCGTACATAGTCTCCTCAATATGACTACAGGAATGTCATTCATTTCACCGTTTTTCATAATTCATCCCCAAAAGGGGTTCAATGGGGTTGAATCTTTGTACAGGGACCAAACGATTTTTGAAGTTGGAGCTCTGAGACATCGTACATAGACTCCTCAATAAGAATAAAGAAAAGTGATTTTACCCTTTTTCGAAATTCATCCCTAAAAGAGGTTAAACAGGGATTGAAATCTTGTATAGGGACCAAATTATTTTTAAGTTACAGATCTGAGACTACGTATATAGACTCTTCAATAAAGGTCGAAGAAAGTAGTTTTACGGCTTTTCGAAATTCATCCCCAATAGGGGTTAAATGGGGGTTGAAACGATTTTTAAGTTGGAGCTCTGAGACATCGTACATAGACTCCTCAATAAGAGTAAAAAGAAGTGATTTTTCGTTTTTCAAAATTCACCCCTAAGAAGGGGTCAAACGGGGGTCGAAGCTTTGTAAGGAGACCAAACGGTATTTGTAGTAGATCTTAAACTTCTTACATAGACTCATCCATAAGAGTAAAGAAAAGTGATTGCTGTTTTTGGAATTCATCCCCAAAGGGGTTTAAATGGGGGTTGAAACTTTTTATACGGACCAAACGATTTTTGAAGTTAGAGATCTGAGACATCGTACAAAACTATTTTTGTAGTAGATCTTGAACTCATTCAAAAGAGAAAAGAAGTGATTGCAGTTTTTTTTAATTTATATCCAAAGGGGTTTAAATGGGGGTTGAAACTCTGTATAGATAGGGTCCAAAGGATTTTTGAAGTAGGAAATCTGATACTTCGTACATAGGTCCTTCAATAAGGGTACAGCAAAAATATTAAACCATTTTTTGAAATTCATCTCCAAAAGGGGTTAAATGGGGGTTAAAACTTTATAAAGGGACCAAATGATTTTTAAAGTATCTAAAACTGATTAAACTGTATAGAACTCAAATGATTTCATCGTTCATTAAAATTTATCTCGAAAACGGGTTGAGTAGATCTGCCGTCCTATGACTAAAACTAGACTAACCTCTATGGAGTTGTATAGAGGTTAGTCTAGTTTTAGTCATAGGACGGCAGAGATAGGGGGTTGAAAGTTTGCTTAGGGACCGTACATTTTTTAAAGTAAAAGGTTTCTAACTCCATGCATAGCATATAGCAATTAGTAGATTGTTTTTTTTGTGTAAGTAACAGGTGGTTTATGAAGTGCATTTATTTTTTGGAAATAATCCTTAAATTAACTAAAGAATTGATTTTCGCGGTAAATGTGCATTGTGCAGTTTTGGGCCCAATATTTGAGGGTTTTGTTTAATTACAACCAAATTTATGAACAATTATCAGAAACTATTTATAAAGATTAATTGCCTAATTATAATTTACACTGCAGACGAAGTCGCGGGCATAAGCTAGTACTATATGAATACGCACATAAAAAAATCGTCAGTCACTTCGACACTAATTCATACATTCACACTGACAATTTCACGACCACATAGGTTATTACCTGACTAATTGGGTTAGATTAGGCTTCGCGTTGCTCTAAATACATACAGATGTAGTGAATAATCCTTTCCTATCGGCAAAACTCGGAACAACGATAACACCCGAATGTTGCCGATGTGTCTATGAATTACTGTATTATTAAATTACGTGTAGGTATCAAATAAATCGCATACTTTATTTATCAATGTCAAATGTCAAACTGCCCGTTTGACGTATATTACACTGAGATGTTAAAACCACCACGATTCTATCATATAAAGAATTCGTTAGGTAAACAAAAATATAACTAGTTACCGAGGACGTTTTATTGTGTGCGTGTGGATTGAGTGAGCACCCTTCTGAAATAAAAAAAAACATCCTGTTCATTTAGTAAAAGTTCTAAAACAATTGTAAAACTAAATCTCTGTATTTGTAAAAAGATAAATCAAAAGATATAACCTTTAACGTGTGCTCACTCAGTTCTCACAAACTACCAACGAAATCAGGGAATGTATTCATTTAACATATAATATTTATATACGAATCTTTAGTAAGACCTATGCTAACTTACCTTTATAATTTGTAGATCACCTCGTAACGTATTTAAGATTTTACAAATAATTTCTTATGCTCACTCAATCCGCACACTTTCGAAAACCCGATTTCTGATGAAAAAACTGAAGATTTAAACTGCTATATATGTGTATAGTTTAGTAAAACTAATCTGGGAATTTGTAAAATACAAAACGAACCACTAACGTGGCAGGTTTTTGGATAATAAATGTTTGTGAATGCTCACTCAGTCCACACGTTTCAAGTAAGTTAAAAATGTAAATATCTCAATATTTGTAGTATTACATAAACTATAAATTACTTCAACTTTTAGTAAAAATTTTTACTAAATATCCACCATCTAATATTTTATATTCGTTGTCTGTTTTTAAAGATATTCAATTGCAATTTTTCTAATGTAAGTAGATCGATTAGGTTGACCACACTTTATTATATTATGGTCATATCCAAAATACAGTTCATTTAAAAAATATATGAGATCAAAAAGGTTACTACCCCTGGTACGTCACTTTGACATTGAAAGATGTTTTATTTTAATTTTTTGATCTCGGATTAAAGCTTTTACAGTAAATGAAAGGTAATAATTACGGATCAGGTAACTCTTAATTGTAATAAGTATGTACTAACCTAATCAAAACAATTGTTTACTTTAAAATTTAATTCATGGATATACCATAATATAATAAAGTGTGGTCAACCTAATCGATCTACTTACATTAGAAAAATTGCAATTGAATATCTTTAAAAACAGACAACGAATATAAAATATTAGATGGTGGATATTTAGTAAAATTTTTTACTAAAAGCTGAAGTAATTTATAGTTTATGTAATACTACAAATATTGAGATATTTACATTTTTAACTTACTTGTAACGTGTGGACTGAGTGAGCATTAACAAACATTTATTATCCAAAAACCTGCCACGTTAGTGGTTCGTTTTGTATTTTACAAATTTCCAGATTAGTTTTACTAAACTATACACATATATAGCAGTTTAAATCTTCAGTTTTTTCATCAGAAATCGGGTTTTCGAAAGTGTGCGGATTGAGTGAGCATAAGAAATTATTTGTAAAATCTTAAATACGTTACTAGGTGATCTACAAATTATAAAGGTAAGTTAGCACAGGTTTTACTAAAAATTCGTATATAAATATTATTTGTTAAATGAATACATTCCCTGATTTCGTTGGTAGTTTGTGAGAACTGAGTGAGCACACGTTAAAGCTTATATCTTTTGATTTATCTTTTTACAAATACAGAGATTTAGTTCTACAATTGTTTTAGAACTTTTACTAAATGAACAGGATGTTTTTTTTTATTTCAGAAGGGTGCTCACTCAATCCACACGCACACCGTTTTATTTCAATAAAACGCACTGATAAAAACCAAATTCCGGTTGGGATGATCTAATGATTCTATAAGGATTGGAACCCCAAAAGTCTAACTATAAGTCAAAACTACAGTAGGATTTTGCAGACCTTTTTTATAACAATTAATTTTTTTAATTAATTAAAAATACTATGACATAACAAAAAAGACACCTCAACATAAAACAAAACAAACCAGCAGAGAAATTAATATAAATAAATATGATTTTCTGATTGGATGAACGACTTCGATTATGACAGCGGGATAAGAGGAGGAGGAGCGGGGTGGAATGTGTGATGCGAAACAATACTTCCAACTTCCATATCACAGTCAGAATCAGAACTATTTTCTGGTGTATCATCGTCAGAGTTTTCATGAACGGTGATTAGTCTATCAAAATATAGGTGGCCTGCATTAATACACGAGTCCATGAAGTTTATCACAAAATCTAACATAAATATCAACAAATATATATATTTTTGTGGTATTAACTACTCTATATAGATACTTCCTCTTGCAATGCGACCGTTCCCTACGTTGTCTCGATGGGTACTGAGTGCGAGTGAAGTAGTAAGACAAAAACGAACATTTCCGGGAAAATACGAAAGGAAAGGATTATTCACTACATCGTTAGTACACTGACTGGCAATGCTACTTTTTAGGGTTCCGTAGCCAAAATGGCAAAAACGGAACCCTTATAGTTTCGTCATGTCCGTCCGTCCGTCCGTCCGTATGTCACAGGCGTTTTTAAACTAGAACATATAAATTTATTGTACTTATGTTTGAACGAAATAATAAGAGTGAGAGATGGTGGAGGAAGGATTATATTTGTGAATTCCTCAATTTCTATAAGATTGAATTAATTCAACGATGATGTCTGCCTTCAGTGCAAACCTAATCAAAGTTAGCAAACTCAAAGAGTGAGGATATGCCAGTAAACGAGTGTTCAATTGAGCAAGATCTCGATTATCCTGAAATTGAAATCGAATGCGGCTGGCGAATTGAAAATGAACCTTCCGCGACGATCGACTCGTTTTTTCTTTTCCCTCGGCTCCAAGGAAATCTGTTACAAATGAGTAATACAATTCCGTTAAATTCATTTTCTCACAATTAAATTATACTGTTAAAGTTTTCAGATAGAGTAATCACTTTACAGTTACAAATGAAGATAAGGTGTTTATTTACAAGATTTTTGTCGATTAATATATATGTATCATTATTTTGGTCTGAAGTGCCAATGAAGTGTAGGTTGTTCATTAATCGTCATTATTATTTCAAGCTCGAACCGTCCACAGCTAAACATAATATGTTCATACGATTAGGTCTTTTCCAAAGACTTCACATTGGGGTTGCACGCTTTTTATCTCCATTGGCTTCCAGCCAACAATACCTCTAGCACAAGCAGCACAACTGTACACCGCGATAAATACATAATCCTGTCGATTCAATATAGTGCAAAAGTCAAAAGTCATGCTTTGTTGCACGACAAACAAAGTCGCGGCCAGTTGGGCTAACCCGCCCGATGTCAGTCCATTTTGAATGTTGTAGTGGTATGTTCGATTCATAAGAGCTGGCGCGGATTTTGTATACAGCGAGTGCTTATTTCAGCAAGCGCTAGTAAGATTAGACCTGTAAAACAGCCTCTGAGGCCCTCTCCTCATCCTTAGTTGTTCACTCTTAACAGAGCGGTTGTGGTTTTATGACAATGATGTGGATAATGCAGCTACAGCGATTCGCCTCCATTTGGTACAGTCTTCAGCGTTACGGGAACAATAAATAAATAAATAAATAAATATTAGGGGACAATCTTACACAAATCGAACTAGCCCCGTAGTAAGCTCAATAAGGCTTGTGTTATGGATACTAGACGACGATATATTTAATAGATACAAATACTTAAATACATAGAAAACATCCATGACTCAGGAACAAATATTCGTGCTCATCACACAAATAAATGCCCTTACCGGGATTCGAACCCAGGACCTCTTGCTTCGTAGGCAGGGTCACTACCAACTAAGCTAAAGCGGTCGTCAAAACAATGGACAATGGTGTTTTGTGTCGTAGCTTTTACTACGTCTATCCAACGCGTAGGCGATCGACCTCTTGACCGCTTGCCCTCTACGTACCCTACCCTGGACAGCCAATCGTTCCGTGGAGTTTTGCTTTTGAGTAATATTCCCGAAGTGTTTGAGAATTCCTACTTGCGCAGTCGACGATAATCTTTTTCCTCAATTTTAAGTTCCTTCAAGATCGAGACATTTTTCCGAAACGCAGTCCAAGGAATCCGCAGCAGTCGCCGCCAGCACCACATTTCGAGTAAAATGCCCGAAGGCCTACGTGTAAAATTAATCGAATTAAATATTGTTCAAATTCATTAAAGCATTTGTGCACTAAATACACATCCTAACGGCCATTCTCACGAAGTATGACTGCGTCTAATTACCGCGTCTCCATACAATTAGTATGAAAAGCATCGCGGTAATTAGGTGACCGCAGACATATTTCGTGAGCATAGCCGCTAAATAACACGTAAATTTAAAAATACACTCGTCATATGTCACAATTAATATGCTAAAAGTCTCACTTTATTTTTAAAGACAAGCGTTATATCCTTGAGTTTATTCAGTGCCTAATTAGCCGGCCTTGTATTGTTCTCGAACGATAAAGTCAGAACAAACAAGGGCTCAAGTCTAATGTCAATAACTGTGAAATACACTGGTGCGTCTGATTTTGTTAAAGGATATTCGCTTTCGTCGAGAACTTAAGTTGTACCCCGTGTTGTTTCAATGTCACGATGTAGATTAACTTATTGTGTAATAAAAAGGTTTTAAACGATAATTTATAACACAACTAGTGGACCCCGCTCGCAAATTTGTTTGCGGAGGTGAAATAAGTTGAAGAATGACTCTTTCTTACTTAGTCGGGCTGCCTGAACACCAAATTCATGAAAATCGGTTCGGTATTTTTTCATGAAACGGATGAACAAGCAGACAAAAATTCTAAGTTACTATTTTGGAATATCCGTACCTAATTTTAATACAAAAACAGTTTTTGAAAGATTTTATTTTGTATAGAATAGATTTTACAATTTGATATACACAGTAGATGATAGTATAGATAGTATATTATTTACGCATATCAAGTTACGGGATAAGCATTGGTTCTGAGATTACTTGAGCAGAGCATATGACTTCGAAACTATCCGGATCGTTGGGCCGCGAGCCAACGCACCATCCACTGGAAGTAAAATTTAACTACGAATATTATAAAGAACTTATACTTTATTACCTATTATAGTTGTTACTTTTCTAGCATACTACTGCATTTAAATGCTGATAACTCACACTTGCGGCCACATTTACGCCGTCAACCCTATTATATCTTGTTTAGGACGGCAATAGCTTCCATTTAGTATTGGAATTATTAAAATAACAGATATATTGTATTCAAAACGGATCACTCACGATGTAAAAAAGACGACATGTTCGGAAGCATTCGGCATTACTCATGATTAATATCATGAGTATTCGCGAACGCTGCGCGGCGACTACTGCGCCCATCAGACCTGTCGTCCTGTCGTGACGATGCCGAATGCAATGCAATGATGGATGTCTTGTCTTTTTTACAACGTGAGTGATCCGTTTTTAATTAAATATGTTTGAGTCTCATGGTAGTTTTTCGACTAAAATAACAGATATGTGCATTTTCTTTGAATGTTGCCCCTTTAGACCGGGTTGTTTAGAGTTGCGGGCAACCGAGGATTGCAACCTATGTTTTTTGAGCTTTCTAGGTTGCTCTCTTTCCGATTATACTAAATTTATCGCCCTAACCAATGGGTAAATATTATCAAAACAGGGCTTTACAGGCAACAGCAATGCAGGCTGGCAGGCAAGGCAGGTTTCAGTCAATGTGAAACCTTTAATTTTTAGGACATTTCATCAAAACCATGCCACATTTTAGAAATAATGTAATACTTATGTAGCTTTAACTTTTGTGTTAAGTTTAGTACCTACAAGTATTTTAACAAAACGGGACTTAATCGCGTAAAAACATGATATTACCTCGACGTTTCAGACGTGCCGTGACGTCCATGGAAACGTGAACTCAAACTCAAACTCATTTATTTCTGTAAGTAGGCCTCAAGGGCTCTTTTACATGTCTGATTCTTTTCTTTTGGCGCTTCGGTAGATGACCTTCTGGTGAGAAGAAGCGCCTGAAGAAACTCACCAGTTTCTCTTTTAAAAACAACATTACAACAATTGTGACATTATTACATAAGATGACAATATTTATAAAATGCAACAAGCAAATAACTGGGCACAGTGTGAAACGTGTGTACGTGGAATAATGAGTGAAAATCGTGAAAGTTTAAATCAATATTTTACGAGTATTTTAGTTTAGGATAAGTTGTATTTTTACTATTTTATTTTACTTGACTAGTTATTAATACACATACCTACATAAATGGATGAAAACCGTAAATAAATAGTTTTTGAGTTTTCATTAAAGTACATTATTAGGTCATTTAGTATAGATACATAGTTCCAGCAGAGTTGAGGTCACGCACCAACAACATGTCATGTAATGACAGCGGGATTTTGAAATTACTGTTCTTTTTTCGTACCTATAGCAAATAAAATAAATAAATATTAGGGGACAATCTTATACAAATCGAACTAGTCCCATAGTAAGCTCTATAAGGCTTGTGTTATGGATACTAGAGGACGATATATTTAATAAATACAAATACTTAAATACATAGAAAACATCCAAGACGTAGAAACAAATATCATCACACAAATAATATTTGCTCTTACCGGGATTCGAACCCAGGACCGTCAGCTTCATAGGCAGAGTCACTAACCACTAGGCTAATCCAGTCGCCAAAATGTATAGGTATTTCTGGTTCGTCCCAAATCTAATAAATTTAGTGTAATATTTATATCCTTGTGTCTGCGGAGCTATG
Source organism: Eudemis profundana (assembly GCA_947034925.1). Classification (NCBI taxonomy): domain Eukaryota; kingdom Metazoa; phylum Arthropoda; class Insecta; order Lepidoptera; family Tortricidae; genus Eudemis; species Eudemis profundana. The sequence goes on from OX344801.1 coordinate 15,141,461, forward strand.
TTTCGCTGGGCCGCACACTCATGCATACATTCACGTAGTGTCTACACACTTTATTGAAATTCGAACTTGAGTCGTCAGTTCAATATTGCAGCACTACTACGGATACAGCAAAGTGATAAATCATATCGAGCCTGGGTGTTCCTTTTAACTGAGACATTATAGAAATATTCTGTACAAGAGGTAAGGGAAAATGGTTTTAGCTATGTACGTTTAGTATGTTATATTGTTTCTTAAATCCAATAAAAATGGGTATTTTCATGGATGGTCGCGGCATCACTCTAAAAGTATAATCGCTAAAAATAAAATTGTGTAGGATGTTTGTTTTTTTGTTTTTGATACACATTTAAGGTCCCGTACTCAAAGGGTTTACCCTATTACTAAGCCTCCGCTGTCCGTGTGTCTGTGTTTGTCTGTCCGTCTGTCACAGGGTTGTATCTTTTGAACAGTAATAGAGAGTTGAAATCTTCACGGCATGTGTATGTCTATTGCCACTATAACGACAAATAATAATAATAATAACCTAAATAAACACACGGGTGTACACGTTGCCTTTCATTAAATTGTCGAACGGGCCTCTACGCGTTGGCTTCGGCTCCGCGCACGCCTCCCAAAGGGCCGGGACACTATTATCTCGTGTACGGGAAAGACATACCTAAATAATAATAATAAGACACTAGACAGGCGGTGAAGGAGCGCTTCTTCTGTCGCTTGACAAAAGTACTTAACAGTCTTTTGTCTGGCGGCAACAAGGTGCGGGCCTTCAACGCTTGGGTGATGCCCCTGCTCACTTACTCCTTTGGCATACTAAGGTGGACCCAGACTGAGCTGGACGCCCTGGATAGGCGGGTCCGTGTGCTGCTCACTACACACCGCATGCTACACCCACGCTCCTCAGTTATGAGACTGTACATCCCGCGTAAGTGTGGCGGCCGTGGCTTTTTAAACGCCAAGGACCTCCATAACCGCGAGGTGTGCAGCCTCAGGGAGTACTTCTTAAACAACGAGTGTGGGATACATCGCGATGTAGTAGCAGTAGACAGAACCCTTACCCCTCTTTCCTTGGCAAACGAGAACTGGCGTAGACCTAAGGTGCTTAGCACCGACGACCGCAAGGACATATAGAAGAGTAAGGAGCTACACGGGCGGTTCTACAAGGCCTTCACGGGGCCCGATGTAGACCTGCTCGCGTCGGTGAACTGGCTGCGCTTCGGTGATCTCTTCGGGGAAACTGAAGGTTTTGTCTGTGCAATTGCGGACGAAGTTATGATGTCGAACAACTACCGGAGAAATATCCTGAAGGACGGTACGGTCGACATCTGTCGGGCATGCCGCCGTCCCGGAGAGTCTATCAGGCATATTATCTCCGGTTGTTCCCATCTAGCTAACGGCGAGTACTTGCACAGACATAATCAAGTAGCCAGGATCATTCACCAGCAACTTGCTGTTCGATATGGTCTTGTGGGGTCTGAGGTGCCGTACTATAAGTACGCACCAACGCCGGTTCTCGAAAATGGCCGTGCCACGCTCTATTGGGATCGATCTATCATCACGGACAGGACTATTGTAGCCAATAAGCCTGATATCGTGCTAATAGATCGATCCAAGCGCCGTGCAGTGCTCGTCGACATCACCATCCCCCATGACGAGAACCTCGTGAAGGCCGAGAAGGACAAGCTCAGCAAGTACCTTGACTTGGCTCATGAGGTTACCGCCATGTGGGATGTTGATTCGACGATCGTTGTTCCGATAGTCGTTTCGGCGAACGGGCTTATAGCGAAGAGTCTCGACCACCATCTCAAGAGGCTCTCGCTAGATGGCTGGATCAAGGGTCAGATACAGAAGGCGGTACTTCTGGACACGGCGCGCATCGTCAGGAGGTTCCTCTCTCTGCAGCCCTAACCACCGGTAGCTTGGGCCCCGCCCCGCTGCCGGCGGCACCCTAGGTTAGGTTTTTTATAATGTGTTTATACTTTGTAATTTCATTTTGTATTTTACTTTTTATATATGTATTATAAAATTCCTAGCCTAAGAAAATAAAGATATACAATAAATAATAACCTAATTTAAGTAAATAAAGATATACGGATAATAATAATAAAAAGTAAAAATAAAAGGGAGTCCCCATACAAGAAAACGTGTTTTATTGGCGTTTTTTCTCGACGGCGGTACGTAACTTTACCTAATATGCGAATCCGACTAGCACTTGGCCAGGTTTTTTGATGTGATATCAGAATTTTTACTTAACGATAAAAAAATGGTTCTTACACGAGTTGAACGTGGTTAAACCTAAATACGAACAATGATATTTTATAAGAAGATACGTTATACGCATACTCGCCAGCTGAGAAATATGCTTCCAAGAAAGCAGCAGCACACATTGGTACCTCACTGTACGGTGTACATACTCACACATATTAACAGATTGCATAAAAGAGATGGCATAGTTACAATAATGCAAAAAAAAGAGACAGCTAGCTTTTTGTTACTTGCGCGATTAATTTTTAAACGTAACCGAGTGAACCCATCGGCTAGATTCGGATTGACTCGGAGCCTGCTCGGCGCTCGCAGATTAAGCACGCAGAAGGTTGGTTATCCTTGTCACTCTCATTGTCAAAGACGTAAGTTTGTCTCTTTCATTCAAATGACCTCTATGGTAGTAAGATGGCGTCGTATTTGAAAAATAAAATAATAAAAATGATAAAATTAAATTATTTCAGCGTACTTACAGGTGATATGTGATCCCTTGCGCTTTGTTGCACTTTTTGCTATGATTGGTGCACTTTCTGATCACACACGACGGCATTTTTTTTGTGAATCTTGTAAATATTCACCCTTGACATCGTCGTGCGTTTCGTTGACCGACCCGCGAGTGACTACCCACTACAAAAAGGGCACCAATACATTTATCGTGGTTTCAGTGCTTCACTTTTGGAGTGCTTGTAACCTATCTACTTATAAAATATCATTGAATACGAACTACTTTTTCACGATTTGCCACTGATATAGCGGGATAAAATATTTTTTAAAGTTATTATGTAATCGGCGTTTGCGGGCAGACGATCTACCCAATAAAAATTGGTCATCGCCTCCCAAGGAAATGTCGCCGCCAACTAGCTTAATTAGCTATTTGGTTAGCTGCCTAGACTTTTCATTTAACACTTTTTAGGTTAGGTTTGTTAGTCAGCTTGTGTCCCTCAGAGCAGAAATAGAAGCCCCGCGCAGCAGGGCTTCGTTGCTCGCTGGCGGGTCATAGCTTAGTGCAAATGCTAGGCAGTTAACCAAATGGCTAGTTGAACCAGTTGGCTGCGACAGATATATCATTCTACAACAGCATTCTAGTAATGATATTAAATTAGGCTATAGGTTTACACGTGCCAGTTTTCCGCAGCTCGACGTCTGATATGCGCCTATTTTGATATTAACTTATTAAACGAAAATATTATCAGATAAACTGCCTAAAGTGACGTCTTAAATAAGACGTCCCAACTAACAATCTGTCGCACTTCCCCGACAAGTTTCGGTTCCGAACTGACATTAGCGGACGTGATCGTGATACGGCCGACAGCCGCGACGACACGCTCACCCGGACAAAAAATAGAATATGTTATTCTATTAATTAGTTAACAAGTTGTTTATCTAAATTAATGAAAGTTGATAAAACATACAGCAATGGGCTATTAAGATTTTGAATTAGAAATTATAGTTTCGTGTACGTTTGCAACTAATTAACGTTAAAAAAACTAATAGATTTCAATTATTTTTGTACAGGGTTATCTGGAACCCCAAAAGTAAGTACTTACGAACAATGAATTCGGGTAATTTTCTATGATTTTTGATCGGGTAATATACAAGTGTATATGGAAAAGTAACGAGAGGGGAATAAAAAAAAATTGACACACTTTTTCTTCTATCAGAGTCGATCGATAGTACTCGTAATTCTGATAAGGAATCACATGAAATTTATTAAATTTAAAACATTAAGTGTTTGGTAGCATTTTGAAAGAAAAAAACGTACTTCTGTCAAGTTTCTATTCCAAGCTGACATTAGCGAGCGTGATCGTGATACGGCTGACAGCCGTGACGGCGCCGGCCTCACCAAGTCAAAAATTAAAAGATATAAATCTCACCGGATCAGATAAGCCCAGACGGAGGTGCTAAGTAGAAAACTTGAGCTATGTAATTAACAATTCAGCGGACTTCGAGCGAAACCGGGAAAACTACTTAAGTAAAGGCTTTAATAATAGAATATTATTTTATCTTAGTTTTAGACTTTTTAAATACGAGATTTGTTTTCTTTTCATTGATTCCTATACAACACACGAAAAAGTAGTGTCGATTAGAATGGCGATCGTAACAATGCGATTTAAATATTATTTACATTAGCAATATTATTCAAGTAGTATTAATATTCAGTTATTTAAAATTTTCGATGGTAGTAATTGCAATAATTAATAAGTTTGTATAAAAACACTGTCTATAAATGCAAAAAAAAATAAAGAAATACAGGGAAAAATTAAAGAAATTATAACTTAAAAAAGAAATAACCGACTTCAACAAGTTCCTCCAATTTTTCATGGAGAATGCCATTGTCAGATCAGAACTGAATTTTTAAATTTTTTTTGCGGATCAGTTCATAAACGACGGAGTTCTGAGGTGAGAAACGTGAAAAAAAATACAACCAACAAGATTACTAAAGAATCTCTGCCTTTTTGTAACGCGGTTAAAAAGTAGTGTCGGGTCGAAAGAAGACTAAGTGTATGGTCTGAGTGGACGCTCGAGCGGGGCGTGCAGCGGGGCGGGGTGTGCGGCGTTCACGTTAAACATAAACAAGTATATGTGAGCGTCCTGAGTACCTACACGCTGCACAAAACCCTTTGACGCTGCCCGCCACGCCGGACGCGACGCTCGCCACTCAGGCCTTACACTAAGAATAGTTAAATACAACTTGACCTTTATAGTAATAATTGAATGAAAAAAGGCACACGAATAATACTGTCATGAAAATACCATTATTTTTCCCGCTACTTCAAGTACGGTTAATCCCGTGACGGAATCGTCAAGTGACGCAGTCACTAATCGGCACAGCCGAGCCGAGCGTCACGCGCCGCGCCATCGCCGCGCCGTCGCCCGCGGCGTGATCGATGGCGCGAAAATCATTTTAGCGCGAATTCATTCTGTAAATACATTCAACACGTATTTTGCTGCGGAAATATTGATTTCAAGAACGTTTTTATTTACACGCCCCTTTGTACAACACTGGGTGTTACACCCACGTTTAACAGCCCGATGAAAGGCTATACATAAAATAGGCAGGTTAACGTTGGTAGCGTTTGTAAATTGTAGGGCTTCGTTCTTAATATGTCGTTCGCGTTGGCTGTAAGGAATAATCAAAAATATCCACCTTGCCTAGTACGCATCTTGAACTGCCAAATAAAACGATACACGACTTAATTAAATCTTTACCTCTTTTTGATTGGGATTCGTTAAGTAACGTTTAATTAATTTTATTTTTACTCGTCGTGTCATCTCACAATACTTAACAAATATACTCTCAAAGAAAATTGGAACATCATTGGAACGGCTTTTTCGCTAGAATCCATTCTTCATCCGATCGGGAAATAACGACAAAGACTTCTAGTATAAATGGAATAAAAAGGAAAAATAATTTGTTGTTAGAAGTGTTCGAAGTGTACAAAGAAACTATCACGAGGGTATAGCCGACGCTCCACGTGAAAGGAACCCTTGAGTTGTTTACAAAACAAGCCAGTCGTTAACAACATTTTACGGAAAATAAAAGATTCCAGCATTTCGAATCTATAATAGTAACTAGATATATATTATGTTTAGTTTAAGTTAATGATGTAATTTTAGGCATACGTTGTTCGCAGTTGGACTATTTTTTTTCTGTAGGTACTTGTATTACTCGATATCTGAACCGATTTTAATGATTCTTTTTATTAAACAGAGTGTATCTCAAGGACATCCTTCTCACATGAGCACCGATATTCTTTTTATAAAAAATCTTCCACCACCAAAAGTAAGAAAGATTAGGAATGAAACGTTTGAACGATAAATAAAACACAATGATGTACTCAGTAAAACGTTGACCATCTCTTCGAAATGACAAATCTGTGTCAAGTGGCATTGTACCTCACACAAAAGTATCTAATGACACAGATAGTGATTAGGTTATTTAACGCCTATTTTTACCAAGCCTTACTATTTATCACCGAAGGAATTTTACTGAAAAAAACAAGTGTTTGGTAAAACGACTAGCTTACTTAGTGTTGTGATAATTGTTTTCACTGCATTCGAGAGAAAATAGTTGTGTTTTCAACAAATGCATAATTAGATGATGTTACTAGACTGAAGAACCGATTTTGTTATGTATGATGTATCTGTATAAATATATTTTTAGGCAATCCACTTTCATGCCAACGACGTGCCGCCACAAGCATCTTGACGCATATAACTTCGCACCTATAACACATCTGCAACGCGAAATTTGGTTTTACGAGCCACATTTAGAGCTTTCACAACCTAAACCAGAACAATTTACTGAATCGCCGTCATCGGACATTGGCTACAACTAAATTTCTACCTACTATGCTTTACCACTAAAATATTAAGTAGGTACCAGTGCACATACAGGTATTTGCCAATTCTAGGAGGACAAAAGTAATAAAATCGAAATTGCAAAAACGACCCTAAAAGGATGTTCCAGGTAAATAAAACAAACTGATAAACAATGCCTAAGTGAATTTCCCCCCCCCCCCCCCCCCTCCCTGTGCCCCGTCTGCGCAACGTTAGTCGGAATTCGATCGTTTCACAGCGACTTACGTACCTGTTCTCGGCGCCCTTAAAAATCATCAAATTGGAAGATATTTTTTAGTGTGTATATATTTGAAAGTGATGGATTCTTATGAAGCAGGTAAGAGGCTTTAAAAATATGTTAAAAGAATAATGATAAACTTGATAACTACGATTTTCCTTGAACTAATGAAAAAACTCAGCGTTAAGCTCTGATTTTGATTTAAGTTTTATTTTGGCTTGTGTGCCCGGCTATATCCGGCTATGATTTTCATTTTAAATTATTCTGTGCACATTTTTTTTTTAAATTTCGATGCAAACTTGTCCGGATTCGTCCGGATCAATCACTTTTTTTAAACGGTTTTATTTAACTTATCGTGTTTGGATCAAATCTTGCGACGGCTTTTTCAACTACTTCTGCTAAACCGATTCTTATGAAACTTTGCACACAGATTCAGTTTCCGTGACAATATAACATTATGATAAACTCAAGATGGTCTGATGATGGAGTCAGGAGCTGGCGAGTGGAACTCTTCAACTGCTGCTAGTAACCTCTTGGAGTTTGGTCTCATTTAGTTGGTATTGACGAACCTTATACGTTAAACTTAATGGCGAAGGTCTGATGATGGAGTCAAGAGGTACAGAGTGGAAATCATCAACCGTTACCAGTAACCCCTTCGACTTTGGTATCATTTGGTTGATATTAACGAGCCCGTTACGTTATACATGATGGCGACGGTCTGATGATGGAGTCAGGAGGTAAAGAGTGGAACTTTTCAACCGTTACTAGTTACTCCTCCATGTGTGGGCTCATTCGCTTGGTACTGTCGAGCATGCATACAATATATTTTTAAAAACATTGTTGTTATTTAATTTAACCTAGTTAGATTTCAATTAGGCACAAAAATAATGTTGTCCCCCTAGAATTAGCAAATACCTGTATGAAGTACCTACATATGATATGAATTCCCATTTGACAAATTTTCAAAATTCCCTAAAACTCATTTACGTTTTTAAATACCGTTAAGTCATGGAATATTTTCTGCTTCTACGATAACTAGACAAATGTAATTTAGGGCCCTAGGGCACTATTTCGGTACGGCAGGCCTTATATTTCAAAAAGTACATATAAGGTTACTTTTTTTTTCACCTAGGTATTTCGTCGGTACTATTTGGGTACTATTTTATTGGCAGCATCAGATTTTGGATATCTTTACGATGTACGCCATCTTGAAGGTCACTAATTTACGTGTTCTGACCGCCAAGTGAGCATCACTGAGCGATGATAGCTCTTGTCGCTGCTACAACGAGACTTTTCACTGGCAGTGCGAACACTCCGAGATTAATACATGCATCTCTTTTATTTACTGCAGACAACTACACCTATTTGTACATTCCTTGAGAGGTAAAATAGTCAATAGAAAGTCGCTTTTATGTTAATGGGATACCAGTATGACCAGAACATGGGTAAAACCCAAGACCTCTAGTTTCGTAGGTGGTGTCACTCCAACCAAACTGAAGATGTATCCACTTAAAATAAATACGGTTATATCTCCGACATAACCCGCTCCTTTTTTTAAGACGTCTCAATGTATCAAGCTATAAAATACAATACAACTCACACATAAATACTACCGTGGAAGCAAACCATGGCTCTGTTTATGTATGTGTTACGGGCAAATTGAGAAGTCGGGACACTATGAATAATGACCGGTCTGTATACAAAATAATGTCCGTATAAATTATAGGCAATGTAATTAAATCGGCACGACTAATCACTTTTCCCGGTCAGTATGAATAATGATTATCTTATCTTGGGCAATATTATAAAATATATGAACTCTGTATTTTTGTGTATTACTTATATCTATATGTCATTAAACTATTTTTTTTTATGAAAGATTAAAAAAATAACCAATTAAGCATAGTAGATCAAAATGAAACGTAATAACATTAGTATAGCTTGGCAACTTCGTTGGTGACACTCACCTGTGTGCTTTTTGTTATGTGCAGCCGTAACTACTTACACAAGTTACCGCCAACACGGACGGGGGCCTCCGGAGACTGCCTCCGTCGGTCGCCGTTCGTGTTGGCGGTAACTTGTGTAAGTAGTTACGGCAGCACATAACAAAAAGCACACAGGTGAGTGTCACCAACGAAGTTGCCAAGCTATAGTACGTTACTTTTATTTTGGTAGTCACCGGGCAGCGTTCGCGAATACTACTCATGATTAAGGGAATGCCGAATGCTCCCGAAACATGTCGAGTGGATGTCTCGTCTTTTGTATTTTGATCCGTTTTTATTTCAATATCGTAAAAATATTACATATGAGCAATAGTTTAAAAATTACTAAGTAATATAGGTCCAAGTGATAAATTCAAGCTATCTCAAACCTCGATTTTTTAAATGGAACACGGGCCGTCGGGCGTTTTTGATGTAAGCCGGCCAAAGTAATAAATGTATCAATACCACCGACGCTCTTGGTATTCATAATGATCGGTCCATATTAATCAAGTTGCCCGTAACACATGTATGGAAAACCGACCGACTCGAATCACCTTAAAGTTTGATTCAAACATAAGATAATAGTTGAAGCACTGACTCAAATTGAGACCGTCAGAGCTCGCGGTGTTTAAACAAGTAGAATTATGTTTCGGGCGCCAATATTGAAATACTATCATCAATCTGTTCAATACGGTTTAATTGAGAACATGACCAAAACAAGAACATGGCGGGGAAATTGAAATTATTTGTGTAAAGTTTGAATGGCACTCTGAGTTATTTTTTTTCTTTCTACCACTCACTACCACCATGACCATTGACTTACATGACTACGTATATGGAATTACCAGCAGTGCCTATTCTGGTAGCTGTGTATTTTCTGAACGTATATTTACTCATACATAAAATATATCTATTTTGCCGAGGCCTAAAGGAGCAATGACCCTATTGAAACTGTCTGTAACCTTGATTTTGAGGACGAAATTTCATGCAATTTAACTTTTAAAGACGCACGCTATAGCCAATAAAAATCTTATCTTCCATTTATCTCCAAACGCCCACTACAAATCCCCTTCACAGAAAATTAAGATCAATCCATATCCAATACTCTGAATAATTTATCTTCACGTCTGTTCTTGTACATTATGTTAAAATGCACCAACGAAGGACCATAGACCTGAGATTTTTGCCTAAACGAGTGGATATAAATCTTTTATTCGGTGATATATTTGCCACCTTGAAGCGGAAGATCTTTTATTGGTCCGTGGAGTACGGTGGCCACGCTCCGCTACTTGCATTTATTATAATTGATGATGCGGTTATTTTGCCAGAAAGTAATAACTTTTGATTTAAAACTAAATTAACCTACCAGGCTAACAACGTGTTATAGTTTTTATAACTTTATTCAGTTTAAAAGCAATAACTACATGTTAAATCGTAATCAAAACGACACGTTTAGTTCAGTGGAAGTGCCACCGCCTACGTACCTAGAGTTCCCGGATTCAAATCCTGGTAAGGGCAAATAACCGTGTGTGATGAGCACGAGTATTTGTTCATGGATGTTTTCTATCTATTTAAGTATGCATTTATCTATATAAATATGTATATCGTCGTCTAATACTCATAGTACAAGCATTGCTTAGTTTGGCACTAGCTCGATTTGTGTAAGATTGTCCCCCGATATTTATTATTTAACCAAGGAACAACGCTGTAATAAGGTAAATTCAAGCCTAAATCGATAAGAAAATTCACAAGAAGCATTGAAATTCATGCATCGCTTCAGTGGTTTCTCATTAAAAAATAAATGTAACCGTGGTCTAAGTGAAGGGTTAGGAAAGCAGAAATTTTTGTGGCGGTGCTCGGCCACGCCCCCGCGACGGCCCGGCACCACGGACCGCTTTCCTGGAACTTGGTAATAGTTTCCTCGAGTTCATTGCACGGAAAAAGCACTTTTGAAGGCAAAAATACACCAATAAATCCCGAAAATCGAGATACCACAATGCTTAGCATTTTAGGCACTTTGTTGACTTTATGTGTTAATTTGTTCGTTCCTTTGGGAAGGATTGAAACATCACTTAGTTAAATATAAAATATTACACAATTTAACAACGCATTTTAATTAATAAGCCGTTCACATCGGAATATTGAAAGGAATTCCGAAACCACAAAAACTGGCAGTTAATTAATTGAAATTCACGTCGAATTTTAAAACAACCAATTTACTAGACAGCTTTGTAAATAAAAACGTGTACTATTTGATCAACACGTGCAAAAAGGGATTTACGCAAAAATAAGAGCAAACCCGATAACAAACGAGTTACAGAGTTAATCTACTTCCATCGTACATACATATACCTGTTTCATTACATACATCGGAATTCAAGCTTAGTTACAGTGTAATCCAGAAAAAGCAACGGCAGGAGCTGACGCAAAAACGCTCTGCTTCAGGAAATTAACATATTAGTGCAATCTGCATCGTTTTAATTGCCGTGACTTGGGATTTGCGTGTGTAGCTACACAAAGCACATTTTGAAGTTTGTAAAATGCGATGCCCTATATAATAGCATCTATTATCTATACCAGAATTCAGAACACGGAACGAGAGTATCGGATATTAACTGCGGTGTTTCTGCCTTGATTCTGGAACGTTTTTATTGCTGATAAAAACGTTCCAGAAGCAAGGCTAATGCAATGCTAACGATATCAGCGTAATTCGTCCCATTCGTTTTTCGTTCAATTCGTATTTCGTCTCATTCTATATTCGTCATACATTCTTTATCTATAAAAAATAAAGAATATTCTTAATAAAGAATGTGTGACGAATATAGAATGAGACGAAATACGAATTGAACGAAAAACGAATGGGACGAATTACATTGTTTCCATGCTAACTGCCAAGAGATGAGTACCGAAAAAGGAAGTTATTTTAAATGGGTCGCTGTCCAGTCGACTAAAGGAAGCGCTGGTCTACGTTAGTATTATTTTATCTACACACACATCATAAAACCCCTATAATGTGCTCAAAAACCGCCAATTACAACCAGCACAGAAATAAACTGTTTTGTTAAAATGTTATTATTGCTTCATAATATAACATCTCTGAAAAACAAAGCAACTTAATTGACGTTTTACTCGAAATAAAATGTCAATTGCCAACAATTTAAACAAATCTCGCACGTTACTGGATATCGAACGATATGATAGTTGAAGCCGAGTCTCTGAATTAAAAAAACTACGGTTGCGTGACATGCGTGAAAAAAGTTTTCATTTACCTCCATTTTACATTTTTAATTTGTAGATTTTGAACACATCTTAGAGAGCTTATAATTATGTTTGTAGATAAAGCAGTACATGCAACTGTCCATAATAAAGCCTTAACACATTCAGTGCCAACCACCCGATAGTCGGGTTCAGCGGCTACGGAGCATTTTCACTACATACCGTGATTACGTTACGGCTACATTATCGGGATTCGGCGAAGGTTCGTGTTGGCGTCTCGTTCTTTTTATATGTCAGAGAAAGAGACTTTAACACGAACCTTCGCCGAATCCCGATAATGTAGCCGTAGCGTTAGCGTGCTACGAACGTGCGTAGCACTCGTAGCGATGGCTGGCACTGAATGTGTTAAAACACCCATGTGATCTTATTATGAAACTCGTCTTAGGCTCGTTTCATTAAACCACACTCGTGTTTTAAGGCCTCTGATAAGGTATCAGTTGCATAAACTAATATTAAAGTACAAGTGCACTTTATTTTCTATATTATAACAATTTTTTATGATGTAAATGAATGGTTTGACATTATGTCTTACTCGCGTACATTAATTAAGGAGAATGTGCATTATTTTTTAACGATGCCATGTAGATAATTAGACTGTCAGAAACAGACCAAAGTATGTACATATTTGCATTCAAACTCCACTGGTAGGTACCTAACTCGTACCGTCCTGCGATTAGAGATGTGCCTTTCCCGGGAATATTCCCCACTTGTATGGGTAATATTCCCGTGGTGGGAATATTTCCCATACAAACGGGGAATCTCGGTTTAATCTCTATAAAGGGTGACCATTATTTTAGAGAATTAAGTTTTGTACTTAACAAAAAGAAAAGAAAATGTGTGGGTGTTTACTTAAATACGATGGTGGACCATACCTTAACACTAACTGAAACTGTAGGGTCCTGCTCACGTCTACCGAATCTGTATATATTTTACCGGACCGAATATCTCAACTAATTTGATGAGGACCTATTTTCGCTATCGTCAAGATCTTACTTGACGAACCCGACAGGGCGGATGGACGGACCCTACGACAATTGAAATTTATAAGAGCATATACAATAATCTTTTTATGAATGATCATCACCAAAATATGTAAAAAAATTAAATTATCCTTTATTCCAATATAAAAAAAACTCAATTATAGGACATAAAATAAACTTAACTAACTTAAGTTTAGTCAAAAAGCCCCCCGTGTTGCACCCGGTGCAAAGGTGCCCATCACACTCGCCACATTGCCCAGCTGAATGGCAATAGACAACCTCTGCACCAAGTACGAACCCGCGCGAGGATCGGACCCCCTTTCCACAATTCGTCGCCCTACCTCTCTAATAAAGGCTTTAGCCCCTTCTTCTTTTCTTACCACGGCACAGTTATGTCACACTAGCATTTTTTGCTACCCCGTTATTAGGTAACAAACATCCAAACATCTTCACAAACTTTCACATTTATAATATTAGTGGGATACTTAATTTCGAAACTATAGCACGGAACGTATGCAATTTGCACAAAGCGTTTAGATGCTCCAAAACATCTAAACGCTTTGTATGTCGTAAGGCTTGACTAGGGAAAGTCATCCTGTAGCTTTGAGCATTCAGACTTGGCCTGTGTAAGTTTTGGAAGGACAGTGATTTATGAGAATTACATTATAACAGTATTAGCTAAAGAACATGTATAATGTGAATGTGACAACTATTTGGACATACCTTTTACGATATAATTAATGTAAAAAAATAACATTTAGTTAACTAGACTAGACTTTATTTATTATTTAATTTTATCTAACCTGAGTTCCAAAACTGGAGCAGTTTTAGTAATTATTTTCCTCTTTCGATGGTATATCACGGCCTGGACTACGAGATAAAAATATAATCTTTTTCGTGATTATACTTTGAAATCTGGAAAAAAGTACCCGGTCGTTCTCAAAATTTTTGCTCCGCCACCTGTGTACAGGTTTGTCTAACTAATAAATTCCGATTATTGAAAAACACGATTTTAATTTTACCGAATGACAAAATTCCGAATTACTAACGAAATTTCGGACAACTGAAACTCGGAATTCCGTTTGACGGGCAAAGAGCTTTTAATTTTTTGAAGTGATAAATGTCGGAATATAGAAAAAACGTAGTTTTGAAATTCGGAATAAAATAATTCGGAGTATTTGGGTGTTCCCAGAGCGTAAACGTTGCGCGTCGCGAGTTCTTGATTCGAAATATTGCAGTATGCTAAGAAAATATATAACATTCAATACATTGGTGGCAGGAACAAAATCATGTAATGTAGGTATGTATTTGTCAAAAGTATTACAGTATAAAAGTATTCGCTTACGTAACGTTTCCGTGAAACGCTCCTAATATGACGTTTCAAGATTATGTTCAATTCCGCGATTAGTGATTTCTTTGCCATCCAAATGAACTTATTTGCTTATTTAAAATCAATAAGCTAATTCAGTTTACTAAAATCCATTAGCTGGTACCTAAATCCTTTGTTTTTGCAAGAGCTCCTGTCCGTTGGTTACCTTAATAACTTTAGCTTCAGAATTTTATATGAAATTAGAAATTGAATATTCAAAGAACCGATGTCGAATTGCCTACACAATTATCACGTTATATTACTCAGGTTACGGTAAATTTCTTAGCCTTATTAGAATCGTGATAGTATACAAGTCTAATAAAATGATGTCAGGGCATATTCCCCCATTCGTGAACTACATCACATCTTTATAATAACTTAATGATTTCGCACATCGGTGGCTTAAATATATCTATTTCCAAACTATTTCTTCCCTTAGACACAGAATAAGTTACAATCATTGCACTCATACTGTACTAGAAAGAAAATGAATAAATAACATAATATTATTTTATTCGGTAAACCTCTTCGCAACATTTTATAAATTCGAACTTTGTATAAAAATGTTATTTATTGACCGCTGGTAGTAGCCCTGAAGGTGAATGTACGAAATTCTTTCTGCTTAACGACCGTAAGTTCGGACATGCGATTATGTACAAAATATGATTTGATATTTATCATTAGTTGTTCAGTGAAAGAAAAACTTCGTGAGGAAACCTGCATACATCCCTTAAAATAATCAAAGGTGTATGTAAAGTCCCCAACGCGCAGCCTGGGAGCTAGCTCATTCACGGTCATCTATGTGATAGGCATGTACTATAGTATAATAGCAGTAATATGCGCGCCGTGCCGTGTACAAATGCACTCATCATCATCATCATCATCATTTCAGCCAAAAGACGTCCACTGCTGGACATAGGTCTTCCCCAAGGATCTCCACGATTGTCGGCTTTGTGCTGCTATTATCCAGCGGCTTCCCGCGGTTTGCACTACAAGCAAAGAAATAAGAATGGGCTATAAATCGAGCGTTTAAACCGCTTCACTTCTGTGGACACATTTTGTCGAAAACTCATCAAATGATCGCAGACTTCTGATATCCGATCTGATGACGACCGCTTTAGCTTAGTTGGTAGTGACCCTGCCTATGAAGCAAGAGGTCCTGGGTTCGAATCCCGGTAAGGGCATTTATTTGTGTGATGAGCACGAATATTTGTTCCTGAGTCATGGATGTTTTCTATGTATTTAAGTATTTGTATGTATGTATCTATTAAATATATCGTCGTCTAGTATCCATAACACAAGCCTTATTGAGCTTACTATGGGGCTAGTTCGATTTGTGTAAGATTGTCCCCTAATATTTATTTATTTATTATTTATTTATTTATCCCAATAAAATCAGCAGGGATTTCGACAAAAATGTGTCCACAGAAGTGAATGGTTGACCCAAATGCGTGAGCATGCTCCAGCATGGATCGTACTGACACAGATGCGAAGAAGTTGGACTGCTTGTTCGTCTTTTTTGCTTATATTGAATGCGAGGAAGCCCCAAATGTTAAAAAGCGTTCCGAATTTAAATAAATCACATCGGTGTTGGTCAGGACGATAATTAACTGGCGCGTCCCGCGGTACCACCGTTACAGATGGACAGGATACCAGGGCTATCAACGACTTAAACATATGGACTACAGATAGATAGTTTTGCAACCGCTTAACCCCAATTTACATATGCCCGAATTAATCACGACTATATCATAACATAATACTACAATACAAAACTAAGAATTATCACTTTTTTTTTCAAAATTTTCAATTTCAACGTATATGAGATACCTATATCCGTCATATTTGAAATATAATTTTAAAAAAGTTGCCGATTTTCCATAAGAGCAGGACTGACTCACTCCGCGATTACGTTGCGGGGCTATGTATTATTATGAAAATTCGACACCCATGGGGGTAATTAATACCCAGCGACCAGAAAGAGCACGCGTTAATACGCGTTATGCGATAGAGAGAGACGGTTGGATGCGGGTGAACTCCGCTCGGTTTTCGGACCCGAACGACAGTTTTGTTAGAGAGAAAAGCTTCACACACACATTTTAATACTACGCCACGATACAAATGTGTTCAGCAACTTTTGATGCCGACCGTACAAATACTTATTCTGTGATAATAGTCAGTCATATCCAAGAAATACAAAGAAGAATATTCTTGCTAACCGATGGTCGAGGGCCTAAATTTTCTGAGAGCCTTTGACAGTAGGTATTGTTACATATTTCGGAAGAGATGAAAAAATTTATATCCCTGAAATTTCAGGGTTCTAGCTAAAGCTGATAAAGTCAGCACAAAATTACCGGAGGTTGAAAAGGGCCTGAATGGCTTCAAGAAAAGGATGGCACGGCCGTGCCTTTGTTTTGCTCGACTTGGCGGGGGCACTACCGTATTGGTGTGTACGCAAGAACTATCTGACCGATTTCCATAAAATTAGATGTACAAGTAGATTATGACCCATTGTTAACACATTGAATAGTTTTTATACGACTTAGCCGAAGCAAAAAAGAGACATTTAAGATTCGCAAACGAAGTCACGAGCAGGTCCACTAGTACGAGGGCCGTTTTGAAAGTTTCCAACTACTCCGCTTTTATTCAAGCGATATTATTTTTAATAGTATCATTTTAAGGCATATTTAATTACGTGTACACTTGAGTAAAATCATTATTCCAAAGCTGCTTTTTGTTCATGATTTTTTTAAATGGCGTATCGACTATTGCTTAAGCGCTCGCGTCACGGATCACGGACCGTTTTGAAAGCAATTTTTGTTATAATCACATACGATTTTTTTGTTTAATAATTTAGGTAACAAGTAAGACACTTAAACATGTTAAACTATTCCCATTAATGTATATGCAATTTGCGTCGATAATGTAAATACACTATCGAGTAGCCGCAAAACGAGGATTTACAATAAATAAAATAATGAGGTCTATTGTAAAATAATGTACATAAATGTATACATAAAAAGTAAAAAAAAAAACAATAATCACGGGTATTTTCAATTACGGTTTTTTCCATTCAAAAATTTCACATTTTTCATGAAATTCTAAAACTTCATACAAAACAGGATTCGGCAAAACCTCAGAGCATAGAATACTCTTACATATGTGGGCAAAACAAATGAATTAAACGAAATCGGAGACTTTGATCAAACATTCGACCCCAGTGCATAGATAATAATAAAGTATAAAATTACACTATTAAAAAAAATATCACTTGAATAGAAACGGAGTAGCTAGAAACTTTCGGAACGGCCCTCGTACAAAATACAATTGCGCATTCATATATTTAGTTGGTCAACGACGTTTACAGATGGACAGACGAGCCGCTCGGACCGTGTAATTAGTCTGACCGATCCGCTGCGCTAAGAGAATTAAAAAGCACGTAAGTAGACGCAATTAGTTTTAAGTAGCAGTTAAATTTACCGACAGCCATTCTTCACGGACTTACGTTTGCAACTCGTGTACGCTTCAGTTTAACTTGGGTGCTTTAGTGATTCTAGTTAACTTAAATAAAACAAACAAGATATTAAACATATCAACGAAAGCTGATTAATTAAAACAGCAAGTTCATTAGTGATTAAAACAACAATCTAGAATCTTGATCATTTTTACAAATATATTCCTTGTTTCTATCATTATTTTTTTATTTGTATGATTCGATCATGTTTAATTACTTACCTTACATCGATGTTTGTTGAATCAAATCAGAACATGGTTAATTGAACTATGATAAACAATCAATATCATCTTAGTTGGTGCATCTAACGTCTTGTTAGGCTCGTATGGAATCAAGATGCTTGACTATAACTATCACAATCTTGTTAGGAGCAACAATTTTTTTTAGAGTGCACGGCTTTGCCATTTGGAGTTTCTTTTTAGAACTGAGTCCAACCAAAAATATCTCTACTATTTTATTATCGAACCTGCTTACAAAATTTCGCTAGAATCGGTTAAGAGATGCGACTTGAGATGAGAACGGCCGGACAGGCAGACTCGGACAGACTTTCGCACTCGCTCCGTCATTTATAATATTATTGTATAATTTACCTTTCGCAATTTTTAATTTAAATCGCCCGTTTAATATATAAACAAAAATTCTAACCATTTTAATTAATCTTATTTAAAAAAATATGCGATCTCCATAATGTATATATTTTAGATCCTAAGTGCCCTCTTTAAAGGGAATTTATTTCACCTAAATAGCCTACTATTATCGGAGAATCGTGGATCGTGCCGTTATTGACTAAATGCTAATGCTTTCCTGATACCCTTTTTGGGAAGGCTCCATGCAGCTAAGGGCCACTTGACTTTGACTAGCGAATCAACGAGCTCAAACTTACGGGGAATTTAGCAATTTTAAACGGTTATATTCACATTAGTTTTGTGAGCGGCCATTAAAACAACTACTTTCCGCCCTAGAACGCAATTTGGCTCTGAAAACCGAAACATTTTCTACCAAACTCGATTCAGGTCGTAACACGGTTCGATTCTGCTATACTTATTTATTTAGGTATTTCTTCGTTATTGTACAATGTAAGAAAGTACAAATGGCGAACTTAATGCCTTAAAGTACACTCTACCAGTCAACGAATATATTATTAGCACTTTTTTATAAAATTGTAAACCCAAATATCTGTATTAGTGGAGGATTTAGTGCGATACGTTGTATGGACACCCTGCATTTTTTTATACAAGGCTCATACTTACAACAGCTGATCCTTAGTTGTTCCTAAGTGGATTTCCACCGGTAGACATCGGGAGACACCGCTCGGTTGGTGGGGGGAGGGGGGGGAAGTTTGCTTCTGCCGCGCTTCCCTTTGAGGCCTATTCCTTCCAAACTATAGGTACTAGGGCAAGTAAGGTATCATTTTCGGATAAAGCAAGGATGGCGAATTCATTTATGGAACAAACATTTTACTTTTTGGTACAAAAAAATATAAATATTAGGCAAGACTCACAAAACGTTAAATTTTTTTTTTAAACAACCTTATGTTGCTTTTAAACTACTAAAGATAATCTTATTTAAAAAATATGTTCTGAAAGGTGCATTTATCACAATTACAAATATATAATTTTTATTGGGATGACGTAATAAAAAGTGACTGAAAAAATTCGCTAATCAGCGCGGTGTATTTACATTTTCAGACTAACGTCGTACTAAGGCTAAGATGCTTAGTGAATTGAAAAAAAATACTTAGAAAACACCTACCTTGGTAACATGTACAATTATTGCTATTAAACATTCCATAATTCACACACACACGTACACCCTCTCTCATTCACATACATACACACATTCTTTACCTATGTTTGTGATTGCTACCTAAAATAAATGCTATTATTACCATTTTGTCAGGGTTCTATTAATTTGTACATTATTTAGGTAAATAAATATGCCTACGAGTACATCATCCATATGAACCGAGCGGGCTGGCGGCGGAGCGCGGCAGGGCGGGCGGGTGCGTATGTTTCTAGTCGCCCCCCTCCGCGCAGCTCGCAGCAGTAAGGAAACTACAAACAAAACGATCGAAACGAACGCACACATAGACACTGCGCTTTTACACGGCCCCTAAGCGAACCTCGCAGTGCCGACAGTTGCGAGTGCCGCGTTGTAAGAGCGGTCGTGCTTTGCTTTGCGTTTGTTACGTGCGCGCGCCCAGCGGCCCGCGATCTTTTCATTTTAAACAACCCTAACGCTCTAAATATTCTGTGGTGATGTGTATTGCAGTTCGGATTAGTAATACTGAGTGTCAACACTGTTAAAATGTAAGTACCAAAGACGTCTTTGACAAGTAAGTACTTATTATTATAATGCCTATATATTACGAGAGTAAAGTGTTTCTAAATAACGTCCTTTTCTGCTTTTTTGTGTATCGTGCACTAACAAACGAAAATATTTCCGTTGCTAGGTGAAGGAATTCAAATATCTACCTACGGCAGAGAAAACTTTTGACTGAAGCATGTCTTCGTGTAAGCAAGAAACTGAAACTATTATTAACTGGAAGAATTGTGTTCTTTGTCAAAAACTAACTAATGAAAAGCTTGTTAAGCCTCAGTGTGCCGGATATGAGTTGCTAGGCAAAAATATAAGTGAATTTCACAAGGTTGGCCAACTACCATGTGCATTAAATAAGTCTTTGCTAGCCAATTTAAATGATTTAAAAAATATTTTTAGTCGAAACGAAGCTGTATGGCACAAAACATGCTATTTAAAATACAATAACACACAACTCCAACGTGTAAAATTGCGTGTGAGCAAAAATACTGAGTACACTCGTATCTCACCCCCTATGACCCGCGGATTACAGCAAACGGTATATAACGAAACAACATGTCTATTTTGCGAATTACCTAGCACAAAAACACAGCCTCTTCGTACAGTTATGAAAAAAAATTGTAATGATACTATTATAGAGTGCGCCACAGTATTGAAGGACTTCAAGATTTTAGCGAAAGTATCTGAACGACACGACCTAATAGCACTAGAAGCAAAGTATCACTTGAACTGCTACGTTGAATATAAAAATAAAAAAAATGCCGTAGAAACTAAAAGAAACAGCAGCAGTATTATAAAAAAAGAAGCTCTCAGCATTACATTAACAGCAATAATTACACACATTAATGAGATTCGTAATGACAGTGATGAAAATCCAACTTTCAGCATCTCAGAGCTTGCTGAACTTCAAGAAAAGCATATGAAAGATCTAGGATTTGACTATAAAGTACACAGCTCGAGGCTTAAACAAAAACTACTAGATGAGTGTCCCTACCTCATTTCATGTGACAGACCAGGAATGCAAAGTCTTCTTACTTTTAAGGACGATGTAGATGTGGCAATACGCTGTACTGTATCTGCAGATGAGAAAAGTATCTTATCAGAAGCCTCGAAAATAGTAAGGTCCGACTTATTTGACCATTTGAAAAATGATAATGGTGTGGCTGCATCTCTACGAACTCTTGTAACCATGATTATTTTTGGGCCTAATTCTTGTGCTGCTGACAATGATGATCGTGTTTGTCTTTTTATCGCTGAGCTCTTAGCCTACCATGCCATTCAATATGAAAAAAGAGGTGATGTACGAAGGCATAATAAAAACATGGAAACATCTGCTCCTGTCTATCTGGCAGCTAAATTATACGCAGGAACTAGGAAAAAATCTCTCATTAATTGCACGTACAGCCTCGGTATGTGTATTTCTTATCAAAAACTGCAGACCATATTAACAGAAAAAGCTAACTCAGTTTGTGAGATGTATCATAGAGATGGAGTGGTCTGCCCTCCAAAAATGTGTAAAGGTTTTTTCACTACCGCTGCGGTAGACAATATTGACCACAACCCTTCGTCGACAACAGCAAAAACCTCTTTCCATGGCACAGCTATCACATTGATGCAGCATAAGATGCCTGGCGAAGTAGGTAAGCATGTACCACTATTATTACTAGTACTTACCACGTATATTTCTTTCTTTATTTTTGAAGTGATTACTTCTTTTATTATAATGTTTATTTTACCAGGATTACCCCGTGATTCGCCACCGATTTCGACAGACATGTCCAAAAATAAAATAATGAAGTTGCCATCTCATTACTCAGTGGTTTCTCCTTGTTTTATTGACTTGAGTAAATATACATGCACGCGATCAGACATTTGTACGTATGCAGCAACTAACCCAGCAGCACCCCTAGTGGAAGAAACAGAATGGCTAAACAGTACAATGACCGAAGAGTTCCGACCATGGGCAGCACATCATGCTGTAGCTGATTGCGATGATACTAAAAGACACAGAACAGAAGTGTCTCTTCTGCCAGTGTTCACAGAGCAAGCTCACAGCCCTGCAATGATGACACACTCTATGGATATTGTAATGAAAGCGATTACATTTCTTAATCCGGACCAAGTACCAGTATTAGTGGCTGACCAACCCCTGTATGCATTGCTGAAACAATTACAGTATACATTACCTGAAAAGTATGGGGAAGACAAAATATTTATAATGATGGGTGGTCTTCACGTAGAAATGGCGGCTTTGAAAGTGATTGGACAGTGGTTAAAGGGAAGCGGCTGGATTGAGGCCTTAGTGGAGGCAAAAGTGACGACAAAAGGTAGATCGGAGTCAATGCTACAGGCATCTAACGTGTCGCGTACAAGATATGCTTATGAGGTAAAGAAGTTTGTGTTTTTTAGAAATTGATAGTATTAGAAAGAAACAGTTTTAATAGTTCATCTTTACATTTTTTTCAGGTGACCGTCGCAACTTTGTACTCTTTGATGAAGAAAGCATATCAAAGTGACTGTGACGAACACGAAAATGAGCCACAGAAACCCTTCGACCAGTGGAGATCCGAAAATACCCTTATACCTCAGTTTAAGTTTTGGGATACAGCGCTTAATCTCATCATAATGGTACTGAGATTCGTTCGATCCATTAGAAGCGGCAATTTTCCCATGTACCTGGATTCTATAAGAAAAATATTACCATGGTTTTTCGCGCTGGACCATGTGAACTATGCAAGATGGCTTTCGGTCCATCTTAAAGACTTGGTAAACTTGACGAACAACCACCCAGAGTTATTAAAACACTTTGAAAACGGTCAATTTGTAGCTCGAAAAAGTAATCGAAAGTTTTCTGGGATGGCTTTCGATCAGGCACACGAGCAAATGAATGCCATATTAAAAGGAGATGGAGGTACGCTTATTTTAACTCATTTAATTTAATTTTTTAACCTTTATTATCACTTTTGGCTAGAAGTTTTGCTTTAACTTTTGGCTAAAGCTTGTTGTGTCTTGTTTATACTAAACTCTATTATTTTAAATATCACAGGGTTGATTGGTTTGACAGAAAATCCAGATGCTATGCTTAAGTGGCTTCTCGCTGGACCTGAATTAGCAGATATGGTTTACTGTTTCGAGCATGAAGTTTTATATACGGAGAATAGCGGAATAGATGAAGATGTCAGCCATCATTCTGACACGGCAGCAAATAAAAAAAACTTTATTCAAGACGTGAAATCATTAGAAACTATAATGAATAATCTAGGAAATCCTTTTCTCGAACGGTCTGCAGACTTGTATAATATTGACACAAAAATAATCGCCCCACCGGAAGTCGTACACACAGTATTCAATATTGAAAAAAGTGGTGAAGACCAATATCTTACATTTTGTAAGGAGAGATTACAAGCAATTTCTGAAAAACGTTTGGTGGATCCAATCAAACTAAATAAATATCCACTTCTAAACGTATCTAAAAACAAAAGTAACAGCAAAACGAAAGCTAAGATAGGAGAATTAAAGAACGATTGCGGTCTATTTAGCAAACTCTATATTGCTACTTGTGAGCACAGAGCAGGTGATCTCAATGCATTTTTTGCACATGAAAACCAAGGAACCCCTCCAGCGCTTTCGTCGATGGGTAAATTGCGATCTGGAACAAAGTCAGATTTACTGAAGTCAATTACCAGTATATGCGGCACTGCAACTGTTCCACACGCCCCTAAAGTCTCAGCAAAAATTCTTGACGGATCTGCATTAGTCCATATGCTGAGTCCTGGACAGAGCAAGAATTTTGGTGAATATGCTGAAGAAGTATTTATACCGTTTCTTCGCAAAGAACTTAGCATGGTTTCGAGATTAGACATCGTTTGGGACATGTATAAAAGCGACAGTCTAAAAAATATATGCAGAGAAAAACGTGGCATTGGGCAAAAAACGAGGGTCTCTGCAACGGCCAAAATACCTAAAAGCTGGGGGAATTTCCTAAGGGACAATTCAAACAAAGAAGGATTGTTTCACTTGCTTTCCATCGCCTGCCAATCCTACGCAAACGAAATTGAGAATGAGAAAGAAGTTTGTATCACAGATGGACCAAATGTTTTCACGAACATCAACCGTGACACACAGCGATTAGCACCGTGCAATCATGAAGAGGCGGATACTCGCATGATGGTGCATCTGTCTGACGCTGTTGCTCAAGGCTTAACAAAAATTATGTTACGTACTGTAGATACCGATGTCGTGGTGCTAGCTATTGCACAGGTGCAAGAATTACCTCAGCTTGAAGAGCTGTGGGTGCACATAGGTACTGGAAAACACCACCAGTATCTCAGCTGCCATGATATTGCGACTTCCTTAGGTAAATACTTAAATGTTTGCATTAAAAAGCTATATTAATTATACACACAATATATTTTCGTTATACTATAATGTACATTTTTTACAGGACCACAGAGAGCGAAAGTCTTGCCTCTGTTTCACTCGTTTACTGGGTGTGACACTGTCTCTTGCTTCAGCGGGAAAGGCAAAAGAAGTGCTTTCGAAGCATGGGAGGCCTTTCCCGCTTTATCTGAGAGTTTACTGTCAGCGATTGAAGGGCGAATAGAAGAGGCAATGACGACAATTGAAAAATACATCGTTATTTTATATGACAGGTAGATAGACTTAATTATTTTTATAGAGGATATTTCTTTTGTTCACGATATAGGATCCTCCTGTTCAGAATTTCTATGTCGCATCCGGAAATGATGTTAATTAGATGGATTATAGAAGAATATTATCATAAACTACAGGTTTTGTTTCAGGTCTAGTTCATGCTCGACTGTGAACGAGTGTCGAAAATACTTATTCACAAAAAAAGACCGGCAACTTGAACACATTCCACCAACCAGAGCCGCTTTATATCAGCACTTCCTACGGGCAGTCTATCAAGGGGTCCACGTATGGGGTCAACTACAACCGACTCAAAGTCTCCCCTGTCCGACTAGTTGGGGGTGGACTAAAGTCGATGGCAACTGGGAGCCTAATTGGACAGATTTGCCCGTGGCTGCCGAAGCGTGCCTGGAAATGGTTAGGTGC
Organism: Eudemis profundana; assembly: GCA_947034925.1. NCBI lineage: Eukaryota > Metazoa > Arthropoda > Insecta > Lepidoptera > Tortricidae > Eudemis > Eudemis profundana. The sequence continues at coordinate 15,166,809 of OX344801.1, forward strand.
AAGTTGTGACATGTCAGATATGTACTTACTTATATCTGCAATGTCTCTGCTATGTAAACATAATAATTATTTTAATTCCTTTTAATTTCATCGAGTGTAATATTTCTCGCTGCCTAAGAAAAAAATGTAAACAAACGACGGAGTAATAAATTAAACATGTACAAAATTATTTAAACCTAATAAAGTCTAAAGTAAATCATTCATTTCAACTAATATTGGTCCGTATTATTAGCAAGTTAAAGTTTAAGAAAGTTAACAAACGAATGGATGTAAGGCAATCCTAAACCAACAAAATACGAACACTTCAAATTTGAACACAAGTGTGTTGTTAATTTATTGCTATGAGAAGTTAAATTTTCTAAAAGGAACATACAAATCTGAACTTTATTATTGACAGTATTAGTTCTAGTTTAGTGTGTGGTCAGTCAAATGAAGACAAAATTGCCAAGATGTCGAAAGTTTGTATTGGGCCTAACAAGTCCGAGATGCGTATTTCAACTTTGGACGCTGACAGGTCGAATGACTAGTTAAAATAGTGACTTGAAAGGTAGTTTGTCCTGAAAACTGTAACCAAATTTATACTTTATTATTGATAGAATTAGTTCCAGTTTAGTTTACGGTTGGACAAATGAAGACAACTTGGAAGAGGTTACGGAAGGCGTTAATAAGTCGGACTGGCACGTTGGGTGCAAGATTTCACACGAGGCACAGGATGCATAGGATTTTAAGATGCTGGATAATGTTGAGGTGTCGGAGGAGGTTTTTGATGACTTCTTTAGGCATAAAAGCGGGAGCGTTTAGTTTTTTTGGACATTCATTTTGTTACGGGCTTGGAGTAAGGTTCTCTAGTTAGACGTTACGCTGTGACGTATTGTTTGCTAGCTTAGGTTCTGCTAGAGGTCTAGATCGCTAGTATGACCTGAGTTGGGGAATAATGCATTACATCTAGTTTTGGGCTTTATAGTATTTAATTCAGTTTAGTGAGGGGTTTTCTTAAATTATAGTGAGCGTTTTATAGTGTTTGTAAAAGTGTAATTCTCTTAATTTTGTGATTAAAATAGTAGTGCAGTTTACGTTATTTATTGAGTGTATTCTTTGCTGGTGTGGATTGTGCTGGTGTTTTATAATACTAGTATGGTTTATATTGGTGGATAATATATTTTAATAAATAATGTGGGGTTAGCAGTTTTTAGATTATTTTTAAATTACAGTTGTGGGTTTGAGATTTTTGTTTAGTGTTCAATTGGGGTAGTGTAGTTTACTTTAGTTGTGGAGTGCTTTGTTCTCCGACATGGTTAGTGCTATTATTTGTAAAGTAATGGTATTGGCTGTGATGGTGAATGGTGCATTTTAATAGCTAGAGTGGGGTTCCGCATTCATTCATTAGTGGGGTTTTGCAGTTTTAATATTTTTTTTGTTGTTTAATTTATATTAGTGGGGTTTTGCAGTTTTAATATTTTTTTTGTTGTTTAATTTATATTAGTGGGGTTTAGTTTTCTTTGAGGACCTAATCCAAGTTTCAACCAGAGTCGGGTTGGATTTCTAAAACTGAAGGCAGGTCACCTCGCGGTGTTAACTGACAGACTTTTGTTTCTAGAAAGCGTATTTAGTTCGGCGGTCGGCATTTTTCTGTCTGTTTGGAGTGACGGCAGGGTTTGTTTATATTCAAGCACAAACCTTTAGCTCCCTGGACATTTGTCGGTTTGGGTAGCTACACCAGGCTATTCAAAGTGACCATTGTCTTGACCTAGTGCATCTATCTATTTATATATTCACTTTTATTTTGGCTATGTCCTCGCTGTCCCAATCCCTATCGCGAGACATAGCTACGCACACAAGGAATAGGTGTTAGGTCTAAGGGATTCCTTACCCGACTTATGTAGCTTTAGCTTAGGAGTTTTCCATTGCACTATCGGAAAACATCGCGAGTAATTTAAATGTGAGACCCGGGTCTCTAGTTTGCATTATCGTACAGAGTAGTTGGTTAGTATAGCTGATAGGACTAGGTTACTTTGGTTAGTGAGGTTGAGTGGTATAGTAAGTGTACTGCTTTACTTCAAGGTAGTTAGTTTGATTTGTTTCATATTTAGGTAGGTAATAGTTACTGAAGATGAGTGGTATGAGTAAGTGTACTGCTTTTCTTCAAAGCGTTTTAGTCAGATTTGTTTTATATTTTGATAGGTAATGATTAGTGAAGAGTAGTATGAGTAAGTGTACTGCTTTTCTTGTTAGTTATTGGTATTGAAGTAGGATAGAGTATTGATTTTATAGTAGGTGAAGTAGGTTAGGTAGGATTACTGACTGAATGACTTTCTAGACATTTATACTGACTGAATGACTTTCTAGACATTAATTCTGACTGAATGACTTACTAGACAAGATTACTGACTGAATGACTTAAAATACAAGATTACTGACTAAATGACTTACTAGACATACTTACATATTAAAGTAACTTCCGGACCCACGGTGGATACTTGGCGTTTCTTTCCATCATATTATCCGGGTCGAATATCCGAAACGTTGGTAGATTCAGACAATTGTGGACTAGACTAAAAATAGCTATTCACAATTAACGAAAAGAAAATATTTGCATTAGCTTTCTCTTTTGTGAGCTTTATACAATAATATTCTGTTGTCTTGGTTCAAAAGAATCCACATCGATTATCGGTTGACAGTGACCTTATTGGACAGGCTTGATCAAAGCAAAGCACGATCTTTGGTATATTTGGTATAGCAAGGCGAATCCAAAATACCTATCACCTAAGTCTGGACGATATTGTTTCATTGTTATTCCGTATAATTTGGCTAGAAGACCCTAGCGTGGAATAAAAGGAACTTAGAAAACTAGAATATTATTTTATACAGTTATTAATATTTTGATATTTGTGAGGTATTCATATACCTGATATTAAATGTAAAGATATCCCTTTGCAAACATGTCCTCTCATGATTCCAGCAATAGCGTTGCAAGGCTATATTAAGACTGATGACCAAAAGAATAAAAAAAAAGAAGAAAGTTCCTTCTGAACTATGGGGAGGGAGATACCCAGTCAGGTGACGAGGTCTACTGTGCCACGCGGGGCGGGGCGTGCACTTTAACCCCAAAACAAAAAATGTTTGGAATATTTTATCATTAATTTTATTACTTAACTTTTACCTTTTAATATGACAGTTGACAGAACTCGTGACAGAACTTAAACTCTACATCTGCATTAAAACTACTACATTAGAATAACATTTATTAGAATAACAGATATTTTTAAGCGTAGTCTCCTTAGGTATAAATAAGCAAAACAAATAACTCCTTTCTATCACGTGAAAAGAACTTAAGGTTACTAATTCCGAGCATAACGTACGATCCTACACGACATCACTAGACGATTACTTGGCCAAATTAACAATCTAAACAAGGTATATTTCTATTTTAGGTTTCAAATTATTCTTATTAGAATCTCATCTAGGTCTCTGTTAGGTCAAAGTTAGGTTTAGAGTTTTAAAGTTAGGTAGGATTTAGATATTTGGTTATGGTGAGTATTTATAGATTTGTAGGGTATCAGATCAGTTTGAGAAGTAGGTAGGATAAATTGTTTAAAATCTAGGTAATTTAGGTCATAGAGTTAGTACATTTATTTAGGGTAGGCTTAGGTTATTAATAGTTAGGTTAAGGTAGGTAGGATATACAGTACATTTTGGTGCCGTGACCAGGATATCATCATCATCATCGTGACCAGGATATCATCATCATCATCATCATTCTTTCGAACATAGGCCTCCTTTTAATTTTGCCATCCGACCTTCTTTTGACCTTTGGATACTACTAGACTTTTAGTTTCTTACCCGGTACTTCTAGTACCTAAAGTTAGTTTTGGTTAGGATATTATCTTATTTGATTCATCATCATCATTTTATCACTTTTATAGATTGATTTTACTTTATAGGTAGTCTATATTTAATAAAATAGTTTCATACGGTAAATTAAGTAGATTGTCATAAATACTTGTGATATTTTGCCTTGTTTGGATCATACGTGTGGTTGTAATTTATTATAGCCACACATTTTGTTGCCGTGAAGCGATAGCATATAGGATGTTGGAGTTATTTGTCGATTAAGATAATTAAGTACTAAGAAAAATTTTAAGTCTAGACGTATAGAATAAGTAGTCTTAATTCTTAGTGAAATAACTCGTGTTTCATTAGATTTTCATTATAAAAGCTGTATTTATTGGGGGTAGTGTTTAATAATAATCACTTTAGATTCAGTAAACGTCAGTAGTTTTGTTTTAAAACAAGAAATGAAAAATTTCATCTAAATCGGAAAGTAATTTTAAACGAGTGTTTATAAGTATTACTATCTGGGAACCTATTACGAACTTTATAAAATCCAGCCAATTGCCAGGCAATTCAGTTTCCGGGCAACTCTGGCCGGATTAGGTGACTGGATTTAATCGTATTACTAGGTACCTAAATCCATGCAGAAACTGACTGGATCCTCTTTTTGCTGGCCGGTTAGTGGTTTGAAGGAGCGTTTGAAAACTATATCAAGGATTTTTATCGATTCAATACCGGTTTTTTATTTCAAATCTAATCTATCAAAATTATTGTGTACCTATGCAAAGATATGAATAAATTGATTATACATTTGATGATTAGAATGTGCTATTTAAATGATTGTTAGTTCTTGATATAATTTATTGCAGAAAAAGAAAATGAACAAATGTTTCGAACGTTCTTTAGTAAACGCTTGTCTATGATTAATGAAGTTTGTTTTGACAGAAAGTGGCACTAAGACGCGGTTATTATAATTCGATTTGAATGTTCGTTAGTGCAAGTCAGTGCAAGTGCAGCGAGAATCGTTAGCAGCCAGTTATACTTCTACATTCCTTTTTTTTACATTTGTTCGTTTAATAACCAACAATTCATTTGTGTTAATAGTAGTGTTGCGGAGAATGGCGTAAGTGTAAATTTACACAAATTTAATTGTACCAATTTAACGTTCTGTTAGAAAACAGCATTATAATCTCCCTTTTTACATTATCGCCTAGAATACCTAACAACTGGGAACTTAAACCGATGTTCAATATTTTCGCAGAGGTAAAGACCCTAAGCGCCGCGTTACCCTCAACCAACTCAACGTGCTCTGGGAGCATTTGAATGCTCATCGCGACATCGCTTTGGGCCATAACAAGTCGGCCCATGCACGTGACCATTCCCGAAGGCTGTGGCAAGAGGTGGCAGAAGCCCTAAATAGTATGGGAGAAGGTGCCACCAAATCGTGGAAGGAGTGGCCTAGTGTAAGTATTGTTATTGACTCTTATCACAGTCTAAGGAACATAGACACATTTAACACTATCACAACCAGATAAAAAATTAAACAACACCCCAGAAACCGACAGAGCTCGCAAGGTGGGTTTGTGAGGCCAATAATGTGCAATGCAAAATCGGCCGGCATCTGAGCATAAGCTGCGAGCGCCTACTAGGTGGGTTGTTGGTCATGAACATGTTAAATGTCACATGGATCTATAATATGTATTATATTATAAGATCTTACTATCTATTTTTTGTCAGACACAGCTACCCACCTTTACAGGGTGTAATTTATATTATGTACGGCGGGACTTGGAAACTTGTAAAAACTTTTTAAAAATTAATGAGAATGCAAAGAGTATATTAAGATGTTGGCTGCCCAACATACTACAAATATCGGTATATTTGTAGTATGTGATCCCATCGGTGATGCTCATAGCAGCCAACGTGTTAAGGTGGGTTTAGACCAAACGAGCGAATGCACATTCTAACCCCACTGTACCAAATTCTTTGTGTGTACACACTTCTCTTGTGTGTACACAAAGAATTTGGTAAAGTGGGATTAGAATGTGCATTCGCTCGTTTGGTCTAAACCCACCTTTAGGTCAGGGATTGTAAAACCGGTTAAATTGAATACCTGTATATAAAATGTCAAACGATTACCGCTAAAAAAATAATACCTATATTCGAATTAGAGGTATTATTGTCATTTCGGTTTTATCTTTTTCACTATGTATGCACTATTTACAGTATTAATTACCTCTATTTAATACCGGTATTCGTTGCTCTTGATAGATAAGATGTCAAGTACACATTATGATTGAAGTACAACAAATAGGTTTAACGTTACTCAATAGCATTGTTGGCTAGCACTGGCTGAAATGTCTGCTAGTAGGTACAGTCAGCAACGAAAATTGCCGAACAAAATAACGTTACAATAGTAACTAAGCGCACATATTTACATAAGTTGTTGAAAAGTTACATACAAAATTACATTTACATCATAAATTTCTAAAAGTAGCTAAACACCACATTTTCAAAAGTGGCTGAACATTATAATTCCAAAGGTTGCTGGACAGCATACGTCAAAAAGTAGCCGGACATCTGGGGGCACGGCAGTGCCCCCGCCAAGTCGAGAAAACAAAGGCACGGCCGTACTATCCTTTTCTCGAAGCCATTCAGGCCATTTTCAGCCTCCCGTAATTTTGTACTGGCTAAAGCTAGAACCCTGAAATTTCAGGGATATATAGGGCACAATAAGACATATATATTCTCAATATCATTCAATTTGAACGTGTAGTTTAAGAACTATTGCATGTCAAAGTTCCTTAGTTTTGTCACTTACTCACTGATTCACTGACTGACTGATGATCATCATAATTCTAAGGTACTTCTAGCAGACCTACAAGCTCCAAATTTTAAACATAGTTAGTTTTTAGCCTATCAAGTCCTTAAAAACCTAAATATGTTGTAATTTCAGTCACAACTGCACACATAAGTTTGTAATCCTATACAAAGACATGCGATTACAAAGTTAGTTTTACAGTTCAAATTGAAAAGAATGGATTGGGATGTAATAATTAAAGGAAGACCACTTAAAAAAAGAAATGAGATCCCATCAAAAACATTACATGTAAAAAGACGCAAGTCTCGCAACGCAGTTCTCCTACAACAAAAAAGTTTTAAAATGTAAAGTTAAACCAAGTCAGTACCGGGGGGGTATCAACAGAACTCCATTTCCACCGACTTGCCTATTATTTAACCGTGGAGGAACACATTTTATAGATCTAATAATAGCCGATAGTATCGTCCCTAGAACACTGATTTTAAAAAATCTTAAATATCTCTTAAAATATCAAGTAAAGTGACTGGTTTTAGATACAACAAAGTAGATGTTATACTCATAGTATAGAATAAAAACTTTACTGATTATTATCAAAAATACCACTTTCAAAATTCGGCTCAAAGTATACCAAATTTCAGAGAATTACCCATTTACGAAATTGTACGCTAATGAACAAAAAATGTACTTCACGTAGGTACTTACGAGAAATCAATGATCAATCTGTCCCCGCTGAAGCATACTCGCACAGAGTACATTCACTTTCTAAACGTCAATGACGCACGATCAAAAATTAAAGGACAAAAATCATCTGACAGAATGGTACTCTTTTCGATGATTGTCATAATGACTCATAATTCAAAATTAGGAAACTTGCTTGTTTTGACACTGACAGGTATACCGGTAATGGTTTTATGGGTAAAATATCAAATAGAGGTAATGTTGTCACTTAGCGAAACCGCTATTACATTTCAATACCGGTTTTGATTATACCGCTTATTAGAGCTTTAGTGATATAAATACCGAAATGCAATTATAACCGGTAATACCTTATTTAAAACCGGTAGTAAGAATACCGGTTACGATCCCTGCTTTAGGTAGATAATTTTAATATAACTTTTTTAACTTATTTTAGTATTGGGTTGACTACAAGGCAAAACTGAAGAAGAAGGTCTCTTCAATGCGTGCAGCTATGAGCCGTACGGGTGGTGGCCCGTCCAATGCTCCTGTGCTGCAAGATATAGAGAATAGATTTCTCAACCTTTTAGGGGCTGGATTTGGTAGTGGTATATCAGGTGTACGCGTGGATCCTTTCCCTGAAATGGTGGGTAATCCAGCACAGATTAAGATACACAAAATATTTGACAAACTGACTATATATATATTATATATGTATATGTATATTTATATAATACTGTTAAAATTTTCCAGCAACAGGAAGCAGACCCACCTGAAGAGGATGTGGAAATGGAATATATTATTGTTCCGGAGGATGCACCTCTGTCTCCTGTTGGGTCCGAGCCTTATAGGATCGTAGCCGCAACACCACCACCACCAACACCACCACCACGACCACCAACACCGCCGCCACCTGCACAGGGACCAGTGCGTCGCAGGCGTACCAGGCGTCGCATGGCAGATGCTGATCGGCTTGATGCCCGTAGCGCTCGGCGGTTGTTGTTGGAGAACAATCAGGAGAGGCTGGAGGGGCAATGGGAACTAAGGGAGATCCTTGCTTCTATCCGCGACAGCCTCATTAGGATCTCTGATACCATGGAGAGAATTGACAGGAGGTAATAATTATACTGTTTTTAATTCTTGTAAAATTGCTTTTTTACTGCATAATAGTAGATCGTATTACTGGGGAGTAAAATTATAATACATATATTTACGGCGAGTACACCACATTGAATCCTGAATGTAGTGAAGGATTCTATTGTTACCTTGTAACACATACTGCTTTTCACTCCAACTACGAGGAAAATTCAAATAAAACGCTACCAAAATAACGAAATAAGTTTAATCAAAGTGCGTCACACATTATTATTAAAAATTGGAACTATGTCGAATTGTTAACTTAAATGCCCGGTTATTTAATAGTCAATGATCAAAAATATATATATTTTATTCATAAACTTGACATCGGCAAAGATCAGGTTAGACCATGCTTTACTTCGGGTTAGGTTCCATAGCCGACACACAAAATGCACTACAGATGAAAAGACCGCCAAGTGCGAGTCGGATTCCCACACGAAGGGTTCCGTACTATACTAATCTGTACCTCTGTACCACTCGAAAAAACACGTTTCTTGTATGAGGACTCTTTTATTTTTATTCTTTGTTGTTATAGCGGCAATAAAGATACACATTGTGTGAAAAATGTACCTAGGTACCCAAATTGTGATAAATGTTAGGGTTCCGTGCCTCAAAAGGACAAGAAATCGAACAGGTTATTTGGAATAAAATAAAATATATGCGAAAATGTACCATTACCCCGTATCTCCCTAACGACTAGGCCTAAAAATTTGAAAAATAGTACAAAAATAGTAATTTACCTATTGATTAAAAAAAATATAAGAAGTATATTGTATTATGACATAATACAATATACTTCTTATATTTTGTATTTAAAGTAACAATAGGAAAATTCTTAACATACGGAACCCTCTCCATGCGAGTTTTTACTTTTCTGGTTTTTAGGGTTTCGTACCAAAATGGTAAAAAGGGACCCTTATGGTGTGCCTCTGTCTGTCGCAGCCAGACATCTCAGGAGCTATTGCTGCTCTATCAATTTGGAATAATGTTAAATTTAAATATCGCTAACCTAAATCTACTGGGCATAATAATAGTACATTACACAACTAGGGTGGTAATACAAAGAAAGGCCGAGATCGCAGAAGTTTGCGGCCCGAGCTGCAAGCGAGGGACGTAAATATGCGATCGAGGGCTTTCTTTATTACCTCCCGTGTTATGTACATCATTTTATGTCTACACTTGGCCAGAAAGCGGCTGTTTCCGTACGCGCAGCGACGTATGCACGCTGTGCTTGCAGCTCGGGCCGCAAACCTCTGCGATCTCGGCCTTTCTTTGTATTACCACCCTAGTTATGTAATGTACTATTTTTTCGGGCCCGAAATGGAATGTTTTTTTGTATTCTCTAGCCACCCTAATTTTATAACCTAGCTGTCCCGGCGAACTTCGTTCCGCCTCAGAAATTTTAGTTTTTTAGATGTTTTAATAGTTATTCTGTCATTAGGGACACAGACAAACCTAAAATCTCAAAAATCGGTCCACCCGTTCTCGAGTTATAAATGGTGCAACTAACCCGATTTTGTTTTATATACATTCAATGTAACACCCTGTACATCTCTGTACATATACATAATACCTTTTGGCGACTTAGGTCTATCAGGAAAAATGACTAGGTATAAAAATGACGATTTTATAAAATTAAATTGTCCAAGGCTATTTATGCCGAGATATAGAAATTACGATATTTACAAATGTCAATATGTAAAAATGTCTATAGCCCAGAAAGTATAAGTATAGAAATGCCAATATTTAACAATGTAAACATATTATTTTGACAAGATTATGATCCAGAAAGTTTAAGTATAAAAATGTCAACAATCTCTTACAAAATGTTCTAAATAATAATTATGATTTTCTTTTCGATAATTACAGGAGGGCATGTTCCTGAGTAGTGGAAGTTTCTAGACTATTTAGCTCTTTAGAGATAGGAAGATACACAATCTATTTTAATGTGAAGTAAACTGATATAAGTCATCATATACTTACTTAGGTAATAATTTATTTATTTATTTAAACTTTATTGCACAATAATAAAAAAGTACAAACGGCGGACTTAATGCCTTAAGGCATTCTCTACCAGTCAACCACCGGGTAAAACAGAGACTTTAATTGGTGCAAGATTGTTTATAACCGAAATGGCATTCGAGTCACAAATCTATATAAGAGTATGTATAATATATATATATATATAATTTCAATAATAGACATACACATATACTTGTTACAATAAACATACATATATAGTAAAACAAAGGTCCCCATGCAAAGTATCATGCAATAATCACCTTGGACTATTTTAAATGTCGGCATTTTTATACTTAGGTAATAATCATCTTCGACTTTTTTTTGATATCGGCATTTTTATACTTAGTTAATAATACATCTCTCCAATTTTCTTTCTTGACAATATCACGTTCTAGTCATTTTTTATATCTAGTCATTTTTCCTGATAGACCTAAGTCGCCAAAAGGAATTGCTTATCGGTTGTCTATGCACCTCAGTTTGAATTCGTAATTCTTTCTGATATTTTTTTTATTCTAATAAAAGGACTCCTTACAAGTAAGTTTTGAGTTTTTGTCTATTGTACATGTAATCAGACTGTAATGACTGTATTACATATACTCGAAAACGGTGATTTCGTAGACTAACAAAAAAGTACATCAGAGTCTACCCTCATTTACTATAATAACGTTGTTCGAATCTTTTAGTAAGTTGTCTTTTAGTAAGAAGATTAATTCTATAACGCTCATTAAACAACCATAAGGTTGTTTTTTGTCGACAGATACAATTAAAAAATCGAACATTGGAGATGGCAGCCTAACTAGTCTAAGAAGTAGATACGGTAGAAAAGTTTGTTTTTTTTTTATGAAAATCACCTCTCTCTATCTCTTCATTATTTAGGTTCACTTCCAGCCACAAACTGGCACTTCGGAGCTTTTGTATTTATTTCAGCTTTTTTTGTATTTGTAAACTTGAAATAATGTTGCCTAAACCGTATGACGTTGCTAAAGCCCTGCCAGACGGACGTCAAGTTGCAAAATGAGGGTCCCCATTCACATGATAATCACAAGGCTGATTTTTACATAGGTCGTTACACACTCGCCAAATTAAAGCCCTGGCATACTTTCATAAATCTTTGGTGACAATGACAATACATAATCAGGTAAGGTGCATTGGGGTAATTTCGAACGTGAGGTAATTCTGAAAATTAGGATTTTTTAATTAACTATGTTTGTTTTAATATTGTCTTCGGTTTCCGCGATTATCACTCATAGTAATAAAACAACTTAAACGGATTAAATCGCGTATATACGCGATTTAATCCGTTTAAGGGCTTTTTTATTTAAAGTGCGTTCTTAACTGACAGTTAGCAGGTCGTTACAGAACTGACGGTTAGTGTCAAACTCCATACATTTCGTTACGGACTGACAGGTTAGACGGTATTTGACCATAGCTTAAGTTTCGCCTAACCGTACATTTTAAGATAAAAATGCCCTTAAGTTGTTTTATTACTATGTTTGTTTTTTGGGGCAAACAATTAGTCAGAGCACTATTGGCGTGTCTAATACATTGTTAGCGCTTAATTCTTAATTTTGGGAACTATCCCATGTTCGAAATCACCCCAATGCACCTTATCGTACAGTTAATCCGAAGATGGACCCGGATTATCTACATTACATTACGATTCGGTACCGAGCCGAATATTTAACGTTAAATTAATGACTAAGGTGCCAAAAAAAAAAATGTCGAAAAACTTATATCGTTATATATTTTCAGGCTCGGTGGTGATGCCGATCGTGCCAGAGACGCGTAACTAATCGCTGCCTCGCTTCGACACCCAGCCGGCGCGGCGACGCCCGCCGCGTCCTCGTCGTCTGCGTCCTCGGCCACGCCGCGCCGCGGAGCACGCGAGCAGGTGAGGCGGCCCAACGGGTTGAAGACGAGCGTCGAGATGAGATCCTCCAAGCGGTCATCGTCCGCTGGCACAAATGGCAGGTTAGCTCTATTGCAAATGTTGTGTAATATTACACATGCGTTTACAATAGAGCCGGCCTTGCGAGGATCGTAATGTAGGACCCTATGTACTAGCAGACAGCGAAAGCGAGTTTTTAATCTATAATAATCCTTCCGCTATAGTTCTCGCACGGCATTGCAGGTGCCTCGGGTGTTCTCGGCTCGGCATTGGTGATAGGCGTCATCATTGTCTTCCGTTGAGGGTAACCCGAATCGCCTGTGAATGGAAATATACGTAAAGAATTGTTTTTATACGAGTAAACATAATTTCCTAAATAAAATCGAGTAGTAATTTGTAGCTTTTACAGTAAAAAATTAACTAGCGCTAGTTTCTCAGACATTTTCTGAAAATTAAACTAAGTTAAGACACTAAGGATCCAACCTACAATAAACGCATCAGAAGAATTCCAACGTTCTGAAGATATCAATCTACAGCATTTTTAAACAGTATACTTCGACAGAGTTAAATGGCACAAAATGGAGGCCTTCGCTCAAAAATGAGAAACCGAATAGGCTAGATGTTTCATTTCCTTCATCTTTTTTTATATATTATGATATGTATCAATCCGCTGTTTGTTACCTAAATCCTCCTAAACGGCTGGACCGATTTGGATCTTCAATATTCTTGAAGCTCACAGAGATAAAACGATGTTCAAATCACATTTTTAGTCTGTCCCACAAAAAGCCTCAGAACGCTTCATACTGAAGCATAGTTAGTAGCGATGTGAAGTCACACGGTCATACTTTCTACAGGGAGATCAAGTATTTGTCCTGCAGCTATGTTCAACTTGTGTTTATCGTAACTGTTTCATAACTAACATTTTTATTGGCTATTCAATGTTATTCACTCAAGGCTATTCACTCAACTTTGAAGACTCATAAAACAAGTTACACTTTAGGTATAATTCTTAAATTTAATTCAGTTTAGTAAGCAAATTAAAACAATTTTTATTGATTCTGAGGCGGAAACAAGTTAGCTGGGACAGGTAGTATATTTATAAGATTTTAAGTTAACATTTAACGGGAATAAAGACTTTTTTAATATACTTTTTTATTTATTTTATATACTTTTGTTGATTCTATGCCTAAATATAAAAAATGAGAAATATTTACTTTGTTACTTTTGGTTGTTATTAAAGGATGGAAGTACTTGTATCGTATAGTCGCGGAACGTCAATGGACATTTAAACGAGGAACAAAAGACCGCAAGTGTCTTAGACACCTCTTTGCATTTGGCTCATAGCCGACTTATTTATTCCCTTTCTTACTATAGGCACTGATTTTTACTCTGCGACTGTACGTAGGTACATATTTCTATGGTTGCTTAAATCTGTAACAGACTACTGCTTGATTAGATCATTTTTATTTTAAAATTACTACTTATCAGATTGATTCGATAGTGATGATAGCATAACAATAAAACTATAGAATAAAGTCTTCATAAGAATTCCAACTTTCTTTCTTAGACTGAATAGTATATTTCTTTATTTTACTGAGTTCAATGGCAGGAGGCCTACGTTCAAAAATGAAGAACCCAATAGTTTTGTTAAGATGTCTATTAACAGTATTTAAAGGAAATAAAGGCTTTTATGTTATATACTTTTGTTGATTCTATGCATACATATAAAAGCGGGTGGCACAAATTATTGTGTAAATTGCAAATTTATTTCTAAAGCTTATTACAGCACACATGTATGATGAACCACCGTGGGTTTAACTGTGACTGAAAATAAAAAATTAGTGTCCGACCGAAACTTGTTTTCACGGCCGAAACCGAAACTGTATTTCGGCTTTGATCTCAGTTTCGGCCCATAATTATATTTTAAAATAATGTTATTAGATTAATTAATTGTGTTTTTCTGTTCTTGTACTTGTCAATGTTTTGACACTTAAGGACCATTTATGACCCAGAAACGTTTCAACCGTCCTTTCCGTTGTGCTTCTATTCATATAAGCGATAACAAAATGCTTTAAATTTAAATGATAATAAGGAGATCCGCCAATATTTTATCTATACCTATATCTGTCGCCGCCGACAGCAGTTAACCAAATCGCTAATTAAACCAGTTATAAATGAAAGTTTTGTAACACAACGGAAAGGACGGTTGAAACGCTTCTGGGCCTTTACTTTAAATGTATAATTTATGGAGGTCCTTTACACCTCCAAAATATAATATTGTGACAACGGAGACTCCTTACATCTCCATAAATTTTACTATGTCTATTTATTATCTATTATTTTATTTGTCTTGTGTTGACGCCTAGAGACCCTTTACAAAATGTAGTTTTAAGTTTAATGTAATGTATATCAGTTATTTGCTTGTTGCATTTTATTAATGAAATCTCAGGTAATAATGTCATAATTGCAGTATTACTTAATATTTTTGGAAAGAGAAACTGGTGAGTTTCTTACGGCGCTTCTTCTCACCAGATGGTCATTACCCGAAGCGCCAAAAGAAAAGAATAGAATCAGACATGTAAAAGACCCCTGTTCCATCTATCCCTACCACCACATCCCCCCTGATAGAGATATGTGGAATATTTTTCCTTTCTTTCCCACCAGTAGGGATATAATTCCATGTATCCCTACTTAAATCCGCTGCAGTAGGGACTCGTGGAATTTTTTCCAACCATCCCTGCCAGTTTTCCCCCTGGTAGGGACTCGTGGATTTTTTTCCAACCATCTCTGCCAGTTTGCCCCCTAGTAGGGACTCATGGAATTTTTTCCAACCGTCCATACTAGTTTGGCGCCTGGTAGGGACTCGTGGATTTTTTTTCCAACCGTGCAAACCGACTTCCAGAACAGTTTTAAATGAAATGACAGAAACAAAACCATTTTTTTATTGTAAAATAAACAATTAGGTACAAGAAGGAAGAGATTCCAATTATCCCAACTAGGGGTACGGTAGCAGAGAAAGGTGGAAGAAATTCCATCTACCCCTATCAGTGGGGCATAGGAGGGATAAGTGGACATATTATTTCCATATATCCCTACTGGTGGGGAAGAAAGGAAAAATATTCCACATATCTCTATCAGGGGGGATATGGCGGTAGGGATAGATGGAACAGGGGGTAAAAGAGTCCTTGAGGGCCCTACTTGCAGAAATAAATGATTTTGGTGGTTTCATTATTGTGAATTATTTTAATTACTACTAGTTTGACAACCTTATAACATTGTTTCGGTTGGGACTTTGGCTGTGATTAAAGGAAGATAGAAATACAGTCATACAGTCAGCTACAAAAATAATAAACCGACAGACTAAAGTAAGATAGGGGCGTTACTTATCTCTATAGCTAAATGTACTACTTCATTAGAGCACAGGCCTACTCTCATAGACTAGACTGATTGTATGGATGTAGTTCGAAAGGTGTATGTGAAGTCCCCACGCTAGCCCGCCGCGGATTCGGGACTTCACATACACCTTTTGAATTCTTCGCAGATGTATGCCGGTTTGCTCACGATGTACTAAATTAGATAATTTTAGTAGATAGTTAGTGAAACCACAACGACGGTACATACCCGGAGCACGAAGAATGACCGGCTTCTTTTTAAACAGACCACGCAAGGTCAGCGCTACTACGGCGCCGTTGAGGGTTCATAGACCACGCACAAGACCGCACGTCTTGGACGAACAACACTAAACAGGTCCACGCTCATGCAGCGTGAACTCGTCACGATCACAATTATTATTCACCGTTACTTTGAGAACAGCAAAAATATCACCACCGCACGGGCTAGAACACAATATGCAAACTGCAAAAAATTGCAAAGAAAGTAATGTGCTTTCCACGTGAAAGTCAGATTGAGAATGAAAAAAACACCAGCGTTTGTCCACACAATCAAATTTCAAACTCGACGAATCTGGAATCCACAATTTGAAAAAAACATAACCGAAACCCACCAGCACGCCAAAAACTTGAAGTGAAGTAAGGACGTAATCCAATCTCGGCGAGAGTACAACCGATTTTATAGAGCATGTATTTGACAGATTACGCATCGCTATACAGACACCGCCATTTATGACCACGTGGCCGACCAAGAGAAGCCGCGACCGTACAAGTTAGCCAACACTAGCGAACAAACGAACTAACGACACAAAACCTGTAGCGATTATGCTACAGATATCCCCCAAATAAAACAAACAAACAAGAGAAGAGAAAAACCGAGAAGTCAACCCCCACAAACCAACCAGCTGACAAGGAGTTCCGTAATCGAGCCAGTAAACAATTCTACGCAACCCTATTACTTAGGAAACTCCATCGTCCACCACAACTACTTAAGGCATCGCTAACCCAACGCCTCAACCAACAGCTCAATAAGACCCTAGCACAAACACCTACGACGATAATCGACTAATAAACCGACGCGGGTTATTAGCCGAAAACAACCGAAGGCAACAATTATAAGGACAATATCCCAAGAATGACCACAAAGCTAACCGCTAACTTAAACCTACAGCCCTATGGAAGGCGATAACCTAACCTAACCGCTGAACTAAACCTAAGGCGCAAAGGAACCTGTCGTCCCAAGCGAACACGGTTGGAACCGTTGGTCCAAAATCGTGATACGAATCCGGAGTTTTTAGCCCATATGGCTATACGGCCTACATCGGTCCATCAAGATGTCGTTGTCCAGGAAAATACCCGATCCCCGACGGGGCGGTACGAAAATCGACCGACAAGCACGAAGCTTCAGACGGCGACAACATGCGTCAATCCTATCGCGTTAAAACGCGCGCCAGCATATAGCTGGGACAAAGCCTCGTCCGGACAAACCTTAACACCATTATATTAGACGTACAACGCCATCAAACCTATCCTAACGACAATCTAGAAAAAACACTAACTAACCTAACCTAACGATAAGCGAGCTACGGTTGGGTTGTTGGTTAGCAACGCGACAAACCCCTACATTCAAAACGGACCCCCAGCAGCATGAGATGACACGTAGCATTGACGCGTCTTCATGAAAAGAAGACAACAGGAAAAGCGGAAAACGAAATGGAACGAAAAACGTAACGACACTGAACGAAACGTAACGAAACTGGAAGGAACCTGTCCAGCAAATCTGCAATGTCAGTCTCAACCAAAGCCGCGCCAAGGAGCACCTCACAAGACAAACACCCACACGCGCGACAGCCCGGCCCAATGGGCCGCCGGCGGAAGGAAGAGGCACAACACCAGATAACACCTAGAATCACGTCGATAGGAAAACGTAACGACACTGAACGAAACGTAACGAAATTGGAAGGAACCTGTCCAGCAAATCTGCAATGTCGAACACAACCAAAGCCGCGCCAAGGAGTACCTCACAAGACAACCACCCACACGCGCGACAGCCCGGCTCAATGGGCCGCCGGCGGAAGGAAGAGGCACAACACCAGATAACACCTAGAATCAACGACCTACCGAACGAACCTAGAATACACAAACCCCCAACCACCCCAAACGGCAACGACACGCCCCACTGTGCCGAGGCCGCTGGGGGGCGAAGATGAAAGGAAAAACGAAGCCACAAAAACGTCGAAAAAGAACGGGCGGGCAATCGCGCCTTTTTGAATTTGGAGGAAACTGTCGAAAAGCAAAAAAACACACCGACAACGTAGAAACAAACAATGAATCAATCCAGTTGACCACCGCTTCAAATTGAACCTCCCATCGTTACTATAATAACAATAATAATTACAGTGAAAAGCCAAAACCAACAAATCCGAACCCTCGCGTATACGACACGCAAGGCGAGGAGACCTTCAGCACGCCCGGCCCGACTGAGTCCCACCTTTTGGTCCACAATCTGGTCAACGTCGCGCCGCCGACCTACCAACGCCTCACTGCCGAATAACAAGACATTCGGAGTGTACGAAAGAAAGAAATGAAGGAGGAAAGAGGGAGAAGAAGAAGCAGAAGAAGAAGCAGAAGAAGAAGAAGAAGAAAGAGAAGAAGTGAAGAAGCAAGAAGAAGAAGAAAGAAAAGAAACATTAGACCCAGAAAAAGGCAAAAACATACGAAATAGAGAAGAAAGACACAGCACACCAAACCACCAGAAAGAAAAAAAAAACGCTGACGAAGAGGAGACAAAACGAAGACCTAAAAGCAAAAAAACGAGAAAATAGCCAAAAACAAAGCGACTATTCCCCTATCTTACCAAAGCCAACAACGGTTCAAAAAAAAGGGAGGAATGGTTAAGGGCCATCCACCCAAAAAGAGAAAAAGAGAAAAACCGCTGAAAGGCAACAAAGTAAGCAAAGACCACCTAACCATGTAGGATGGAGAGATCTTACGCGCTATCCCCTCTTCCTAAAAGCGAAAAAATAAAATAAGCAACACCACATTTAAATAAGCAACGGCGCTTGCACCAGACGAAGTGTCGATGCCGCACGATGCCGAAGCTCGCTATCGACGAACTCCTTCCCCGTGTCATCAGCTAGACTGAAAACATGGGGTGGGTGCGCGCTCCGCTCTGGAAGGTGTGGCGTCAAGTGAACAGACCCTTCGCCGCCGAAATCCGACATAACTGCGAAGTTAACAAACGATCGCACCAAAAGAAGCAGCAGACTAAAGCAGAAACGCAGCAAACTAGAGCAAAGCAGCAGCAAACTAAAGCAGAGAAACAGCACACTAAAGCAAAGAAACAGGTAGCTAGAGGTTCAACGAAGTACTAGACGTCAACACGAACTTCCAAAAAAAAAATTAAAGTTAGAAGTCAACGCAAACATCCAAAAAAAATTAAAGTTAGAAGTAAACGCGAACATCCAAAAAAAAATTAGAAATAGATGCCGGTCGGATATTCATTCAAATTAAACTTAGTTAAATCGATTTAATTTAAGAAGTCGTATTTAAAAACTTAAATTCAGTTCACAATCAAAACTAAATTAATCCAAACTCGATTGCCACCCCTAATAATAGACACAGCTATTCAAGCTCCGTTAATTTAATTTAATTTATGAAGTCTTGTTTGAAAATATTAAATTGATCCAAAATAAACTCAATTTAATTGAAGTCCAACTTGCCAACCCTATCGAATTGATTTAATTCAAAATAGCTAAACGATTCGCAACAACGCAACGTTTAATTCAATTTAATTCATGAAGTCTTATTTGAAAATATTAGATAATCCCAAATAAACGCAATTAAATCGAAGTCAAATTTTAATTTAATTCAATTCAATTCAATTCAGTTAAATAAACCCGGCTTGTTGAATCTAATTTATGAAGAAAATCTAAAATAACTTGTTTGGAGATATTTAATTAAATTAGCAATCCGAACTAATTTAATTTGAACGTGGTTGACAACCCTAACCGATTAATTTAATTTACTTTAATTAAAGTAGTAACCGGATCATTAATTGATATTGATTAATTAATTAAACGAAAAATTAATTAATTAACCAATTGGTTAACAAATGATTAATAATTACTTATTTAGTTTGGTAATTTAGCAGTACTAATTTTAGCAGTTTAGCAGGATTGTTCAGTTTGGTTTAATTTAGATTACTAGACGCGACCAATCGGTTTTTAATTTAATCTATCACTATTGAAAATTTAATTTGAATGGAATCTCGATTTTAATCTCAAGAGGCAAAAAAAACGGAAAACCCTGGGAATAAAACACTGTCGACACCGGGATCAGATTCCGCGAGGCTTAAACTAGAAATAACCGTCGGAAAAAAAAGCAAAAAGAAGACCCACGCTGAGGATCGATCCAGCAACCTCGAGCTCGCAGACCCAACGCCCACACCGCTACGCTACGGCGTCGGTTATTTAACCTGACAAAACTAACCTACACTACACGAACGTGACACGGGCGATGCGTCGCTTAGCAACTAGCGTGTTAACTGGTATTGACAGTGGAACGTCAGCGACGATATACAATATAGCGATAATATATGTGATAATAAACGCCTGCGAACAAACACCGAAAAGAAATATAGTACAATAAAAGTGATAAATTGTTCTCTAAACGACTTACCGTGAAATTGCCCTAACGTCTACGGGTGCAAGTTTAAAGGGTTTGCAAACTACTAAATAAATAACTCGGGATACGTTTGGGGATAGAATGAAACAGGATGCCGATTAAAAATATTTCTGTTTAACAGGTAACAAATCACAGAGTTTCAAATAACTTCAGAGCTGTCACGTCGAAGCGATCTGAGGCTGACGTCCAACAAGATCCAAGTTCCGCGTCCGAAGTGGGGTTCAATGTCACGCTGAGCTACACCGTATGACCCGTGCAACACGTACGAGTATTCAGGAACACCGGAAGGCTATAATCAAAGAAAGCATTAGTAATACAGGACCGGAAAGCGGTCACCTTCCCCGAACAAAGCAAAAAAATTGAAAAAAAAAATGTTTGAAGTAGCGAATAAAATAATTTCACACATTAAATATGAAAAGTAAACCAGGGTTCAACTTACCATTTTGTATCGGGCGCCATAATTGTAGTGAATAAACTAGAAATAAATCACACACAACAACACGTATAATTTTGTTTATTTACTCCTGAAAACAACCATTTTACAACACAAGGCAAGAAATCGCAGGGTAAGTTAATAAGACATCAGGCAAATTATATATCCGATGACAATAAAATTATTAGGACCACAAACAGTTTTATTTAACTCAAATCGGCAAAACAAATCGGCTTTGGACCGGTAGTTGGTAACCATTAAATAATTAGAAACGTGAACACTATAGTTTTATTCGACTCACGAACTGAGACGCGGTATGACGATCCGTAGTAGCAATTTTAGCAGAAGGCAAGTACCAAGTCAAAGTAGTTAAAGAAAAAAGGCGTAGCGAGTACGATCGATGTTGGAACCGAGCATCGGGGCTGGTCGTCCGAGCGAGTCCAAGATCGAACGTACGCGTGAGGCACTGACGGTACCTAGGGCGGAAAGTGGTGATGAAATGGGTGGATGAATGAATTGATGAAACCCTAGGGTGTCGCAAAGGGAAAGAAAAGGTCCGGAAAATCAAATACTACGCTGGCGGGTAGAAGCCTTTCTGAATTTAGATGAATCGCAAAGAGAAATTAAAATGACCGAAAAATTATATAGTACACTGGCGGGTAAGAGCCTTTCTGAATTTTGAGAACGGCTTTTTGAAATAAATTGACTGGCCGCGCCGGACGTATAACAGAGCGTCCAAAGGCGATCACAAGCACGCGTATGTCACAAAATACTGCAGGGTACCTGGCTAAATGCTTATACTAATAATTCCTTGACGTAGTTATTCCTATGTTGCCACGCCACCGTCCTCTAGGTTCGCATCCAATAGCACTCGTTCATATAAGTCCGCGGCAGCATTCACCATCGAACCGTAGGCAACCGCCACGCCGAGATGGCCGCTCGCGAATACCGCCTACGCACGTCTTACACTCAGGAAGAACGGAGCGTCACGTTGGAGCTGAAAAGAATACGAAAAAATGAAAAAATCTATACGTAAACGGCAGCCCGCGACACTACTAGCGAAACCACAACGACGGTACATACCCGGAGCACGAAGAATGACCGGCTTCTTTTTAAACAGACCACGCAAGGTCAGCGCTACTACGGCGCCGTTGAGGGTTCATAGACCACGCACAAGACCGCACGTCTTGGACGAACAACACTAAACAGGTCCACGCTCATGCAGCGTGAACTCGTCACGATCACAATTATTATTCACCGTTACTTTGAGAACAGCAAAAATATCACCACCGCACGGGCTAGAACACAATATGCAAACTGCAAAAAATTGCAAAGAAAGTAATGTGCTTTCCACGTGAAAGTCAGATTGAGAATGAAAAAAACACCAGCGTTTGTCCACACAATCAAATTTCAAACTCGACGAATCTGGAATCCACAATTTGAAAAAAACATAACCGAAACCCACCAGCACGCCAAAAACTTGAAGTGAAGTAAGGACGTAATCCAATCTCGGCGAGAGTACAACCGATTTTATAGAGCATGTATTTGACAGATTACGCATCGCTATACAGACACCGCCATTTATGACCACGTGGCCGACCAAGAGAAGCCGCGACCGTACAAGTTAGCCAACACTAGCGAACAAACGAACTAACGACACAAAACCTGTAGCGATTATGCTACACTAAGTATTGTATAGAATGCCTGAATTAAACAGATTTGCGGTAACATAATTATATATTCATAGTTATATCACTAACTATTTAGTTACTTCACAAACTATATCGTGAATGCTACCAAATTATGTTAAATTTCATTAATTTAATGCTACTTATAAACAGGCTAAATGTTATCAGTATCCAAATCATTATAACATACCAAGAAACCAAATGGTCTCCCGCTGACTGATGTTCTTCAGGTGGGTATTGAGTGGATGATCGCCCCATATAAACGAGTCATGCGTAGCCCCTCCAAAACTCGCATCAACACTCATTATATATTTGTCTGCAGCGCATATCTGAAAATATTTTCAGGTTTCAAAATATTTCGGGGAAAAGAAGGAACTATTTTCCTCTAATAAAGCCGCTGTGCCCGCATCGCAACTCGTCTCCCGACTCCAATTAAAGACTCGCTCACTAGTAACAACATCTAAGTACCTAGCCGTGGCATGTCGTACATACTATCAGATTTCTAACGAATTGCCTACATATGAACGTAAGTAATATTCCCA
Source organism: Eudemis profundana (assembly GCA_947034925.1). NCBI lineage: Eukaryota > Metazoa > Arthropoda > Insecta > Lepidoptera > Tortricidae > Eudemis > Eudemis profundana. The sequence continues at coordinate 15,189,921 of OX344801.1, forward strand.
AGTTCTAAGGGAAATATTCCCGGGAACAGCACATATATCCTTAATCTTAAGCAACTCGTCATCATTCAAACTTTAAAAATTGGCTCTTACAATGGGATTTCTTAATCGCTTCAAAAATTTAACAGGCACCATTCATTTATTACGTAAGCGTAAGAACATTTCTGGGGAAGAGGGGGTCGAATTTGTACAAGACTTTCAAGCGTCTTCAAGAAGATAACGAAAATTATAATCATAATCATATTCTTTAAAATATGGCTTGGGCATAACAGCTAGGCATCGACAACCGAATCATAGACTTTTAAGCCACCCCCCATATCACACTTTTACCTAACATATTTGACCCTGTTAGTATAGGCTGTCACATTTGGCTACACCCCCCCCCTCCCCTCATAGGCTCATGGGTGTGACGTACTATATGTATAAACCCTAATGCGGGTAAATTAGACCACATTTTAAGTTATATATATATATAGATACAAGAAATCAGAGTACATAGAAAAATTATATGGCACTCACCTATGGTCCAGACCGGGAATCGAACCCGGTACCTCTGGATTTCCGGTCCAGCTTCACAACCACTCGACCACCGGAGCACCCAGCAAGTGCGCTCAATTTTGCTATCTACTTTGACTTTTGTATCATTCTGGTTTAATAGGGTTTTAACCTAAACGCCATCTATGATTCGATTCGTTCGATTTGTGTAAGATTGTCCCCTAATATTTATTTATTTATAAGAACACGTTTTACACATGTAGGTATCCCACCATACCACTCACACCACCAGCACCACTCACGGTCACTGGTCTGGACCATAGGTGAGTGCCATTTATTTCTTCTATGTGCTTTGATTTCTTGTATGTAAAATCATGACTTACTATTTGAACATTGAGGGAATGGTATTGCTTCCGACAAAAATATCGCTCTTCGTGCTCCGAAGGTCGCACAATAGCCACATGAGTGCAGTCAATTGCGCCCAGTACCCCAGGTATACCAAACTCAGCGTAAAATCTGGAAATATACAATATATTTATAATTAACAGACTTCCAAAAGAAGGACGGTTCTCAATTCGTCTGTATGTTTTTTTGTGTGTTTGTTCACCGATTACTCGAAGACGGCTGAACCGATTTGGAAAATTCTTTTATGGTTTTAAAGGGTATAACCTCCGAGGTGGTCCTATTGCAACCAAATAAGGATCTGATGATGGGATCTTGGATAAATCGAGGGAACTCTTCAAATATCATAGGCACACATATAGCGATTTGTGCGTGCATTTCTTATTAGAAATAAGTTTCCAGTCTTAACCGACCTCAAAACAAAGAGCAATTTTTATGTAGGTTTATTCCCCGACTACTTGAAGACGGCTAGACCGATTTGGATTTTTTTTCTTTTAACTAAATAGACATAAGTCTATTTAGTTAAAACAATATTTTTCCAGCGCCACTAAAAATTTAAAAAAAAAGTAAATTTATAAACCAAAAAATAAAAACTGACTTCCAAAAACCAAGTTCACAAAAATTTGGCATGGTGGCGACGATATGTACATACTACGAATGTATGACAGGGGGGCTACTTATCTCTGGAGCTGACTGCACATATATTAAAGTACCCTATAAATTTTAATTTCTTTAGTAAAGTTAAACATGTATTGGTTTTCAGATTTTTCCCTTAACTTGTATAATAAGACGGTATTACTTGCCAAATTTCATAGTTCTAGGTCAGCTGTCGGCAACCTTTTGGCAGCCAAGGGCCACATAGTAGCAAACGATATTGACGCGGGCCGCACTGTGTTAATAATTTGTGACTTTATACGATTCTGAATATAACGACCTTATACATACAAAATGGCCAGGGAGGCTCGCGGGCCACAGGTTTGCCGACCGCTGTTCTACGTCAACGGAACGTATCCTTTGAATTTCGGTTTCCTTGCGAGTGTCAAAATGTACATTTTTTGCGGCATAAACAATATTATTTTTTTACGTTAACTTAGAAGATTGATTTGTTAACAGCTTCAAGAGACCGTAGACCTGAGTTTATTATAAACTCGATATCTCTACGCGTTCCCGAGATAAAGTCTTGCTCTTGACAAACGGACAGACAGACGGACGGACGGACAGACGGACAACAAAGTGACAATATAAGGGTTCCGTTTTTTCCTATTGAGGTAAGGAACCCTAAAAATGAGGCAGGACAAAGTTCGTCGGGACAGCTATTATAACATACATAATTATACCCACAACTTTTTAAAGTAAATAACCGACTGTCAATGAAACTATTTTGATAATAAATGCACAAGTGACTGTGAACAATACCCAAAACGAATTTGAAGATTCCCTCGATTTCTCCAAGATTCCATCATCAGATCTTGATTTGGTTGCAATGATACCGCCTCAGAAAAGAACATTCCAAATCGGTTCAGCCGTCTTCTAGTAATCGGTGAACAAACACAAAAAAAAACATACAGACGAATTGACAACCGTCCTTCTTTTGAATATTAAAAATTAAAATAATCGTCTTTCAATGATCGTACTTCCATAAGAAACGTACCAGTGACTATGGATAATACCCAAATCGCTACATGTGTGCCCATAATATTTGAAGATTTCCCTCGATTTCTCCGAGATCCCATCATCAGATTTTGATATGGTTGCAATAAGACCACCTCGGAGGTTACCCTTCAAACAAATAATAAATCGGAATAGGTTCAGCCGTTTTCGAGTAATCGCGTAACAAACAAACAAAAAAAACATACCGACGAGTGGAGAACCACTTTTGATAGTCAGTCAAAAGGAATTCTTGAAATCCGACTTATAGTTTTTGAGATATGCGCAGACATACATACAAATATAAATCCAAAATCCATCGTTTATTTCAAATACCTTATGAAATTAGGCACACATATTTAGAAGCAACAAGACGGACGACGCAGCAGGGCAAGCCTAGACGGAGAAGGCGCGACGACTTGGACGAATTCCTTAAGAACAGGCCGGAGGAGGCATCAAATAGAGAGTTGTGGAAAACACAGGGAGAGGCCTTTGGCCAGCAAGGGGACAACGCGCAAGCCATTTAAAAAAATTTTTAAAAGCTGGTATAGCCTAACATACATAAAAACTGTGCAATTCTGACAATATTACATACATATGGGTCGAATTGAGAACCTCTTTTAATGAGAAACGCACGAGTGACTATGGACAGTACCCAAATCGCTGTGTGTGCCAATCCCTCGATTTCTCTAAGATCCGATCATCAGATCCTGATTTGGTTGCATTGGTACCACCTCGGATATAGACCCTTTTAAACAAAAATCCATTTTCCACATCGATTCAGTTTTCGAGCAATCGCTTAACAAACAAACAAACAAAAAAACATATACAGGAATTGAGAACCGTCCTTCTTTTGAAAGTAGGTTAAACCTACTTAATAACTGGCCATATAAATCAATGTCTAGTTACAGGTTTAATGACTTAAATTGTCTAGATGTCTTGAATAAAAAAGTAATTTTAAATAATTAAACTGACTTCAAAAAAGAGAATATAAAAGTTTTTTTGAGGTTGGTGCCACCACAGAATAAGTAATAGTACTTTGTACAGAAGTCGCACTGTTTAACAAAACCCACGTTCGAGTCACAAAAACTCATAACGCGCCTTCTTTCCGGTCACCACGCTCACCGCTAGGGTTGTCGACAAAAATAAAATTATTATTATTATAACTTGAATTTCCTAGTGAATTAGAAGGTAGTTAAAAAATATATTTGCGTGACGTTATATAACTGTTTTGATACACGTCATACATACTTCATACAGGTCAAACACATAACCCTCATTTGGGCTTCGCCGCAGTCGGGTAACATACATACTTTACTTACGTACATACTTACATACATACCGGTCAAACACATAACCCTCCTTTGGGTTTCGCCGCAGTCGGGTAACATACATACATACCGGTCAAACACATAACCCTCCTTTGGGCTTCGCCGCAATCGGGTTATTTACACACTTACGTACATACATAAATACGTACATACTGTTCAAACACATAACCCTCCTTTGGGCTTCATAGGTTTCGCACACAGGCGCAGTGTCGTAAATAGCCTTTTCTGCGCCCTGTGCGAGCTTCTATAACTGCGCCCTTGGTTTTTTTAGATATTATAGGTACCCTAGGGTCCTGCCTTGTTTGGCCATTCTTGCGCCCCCCAGAGTTTACGCCTTATGCCTGCCTGGGCACCGGTGGCATTTACGGCACTGCTCAGGCGCTGCCGGGTGTCGGCGCAGCCGAACTTGCCTAATACATTAGGCATAGGCAAGGAAGAATAATAATTACATGTGTGACATGCCTGGTACCGCATAGGTACTACTACCAAAGGACTACGTTTATTCCAAATACAATCGGTCGGTTAAGCCGGTTTAATTATTTATATTTACTTTTTTATTTCTATATTTTCTTAATTTCAGTTGTAAATTGGATTACTCCGTTAAGCCAACGACACGTTTTCCTAGTGACTGATACTGTGCAGCCAGTCTCTACAATACACACTTAACTCGCTCTCTCAAAAACTACCGAAACAAATTTTGATGAAACTTGCACAGTTCCCTAAGTTGGACTATAACTAGTCCAACAAAAAAATATTTTTTTGCAAACCGTCTTAAAGTTTTTGAGATAGGCGCGTGTACGCGCACAAGCAAGCACGATGACGTCACGGCGGCTGGGTTGCGCCGCCGCCGCCTCCACCGTCCCCCGCCGCGTCTTCTTCAACCCCGCGTCAGTCGAACTGAGAGCACGACACAAGACGCACGCACCTTGTCTATTACATTGTACCTAAGTAACTGCAATTATACGTGTGAAAACTACTTATATTTGTTTTGCTGTATCTATCGCAAACAGCGCGGACAAACATGCAAATTTATATGCATTTACGTAATACATATGGCACACATGCTTAGAAGCTGGCATAGACTAACATTACCGGAAAAGTGCGAGTTAGACTCGCGTGGAGAGGGTTCCGTACGTTCAAAACAATTATACTTTATTGCACAGACTTCTTATAGGTTTTCCTGTAATATAAAAAAATTAAAAAATATATATATTTGAGATTCTCACAGTGAGCCCTTTCATTTCATATGTCACACGATATAGTTCGCAAACTTTTGTTTTTTAATTTTCTAGTTGACCCCCCATATGTGGCCCACATGATTAAAATTCATATATATTTACGTAACATGTCCGTGTTTGGGTCATTAACCTTAATATATGTACCAAATTACAACTCAATCGGACCAGTACTTTCGGAGCAAATTGGCTGTGACAGACAGACAGACAGACACACGAGTGATCCTATAAGGGTTCCGTTTTTCCTTTTGAGGTACGGAACCCTACAAACTGTGCGATTCTGATAATATTACATACATACGGATCGAATTGATATTAACCTCCTTTTTTGAAGTCGCTTAGTTACGAAATTTGCATTTAATGTAAAAGAAATGAATTCTGTGAGCACATGGAGCTTATTTTGATTTTAAATTGATGATCATATCATAGGAAAAAGTTTTATATTTCTGTGGAAACACTTTCTGGTTGTTTACGAACAATATCAGTATTACAAGGTAGCATCACATTATCTAACAGAAATGAGATTGTAAAGAATATAACCACAGAATTAAAAAAATTAAAACAACCGGCTCTTTCAATAAACTAATTTCTATAAGAAATGCTGAGACTATCTAAAATAACCAAATCGTTGTATGTGTGCCTATAATATTTGAAAAGATCCCTCAATAACTCTAAGATCCCACCATCAGATCGTGATTTGGTTGCAATGGGACAACCTTAGAGGTGGCCCTTCCAAACAAAAAAGAATACCACTACCAATTTAAATAAAAAAAATAATTTTGCAAATTGGTCTAGCCGTCTTCAAGTGATTGGGGAACAAACTTACATAATTTTTTCTCTTTGTTTTGAAGTCGGTTAACACTAGAAACTCATTTCTAATAAGAAATGCTCGAAAAACTATGAAAAATACCAAAATTGTGTGCCTATAATACTTGAAGAGTTCCATCCCATCATCAGATCCTGATTTGGTTGCAATGGGACCACCTCTGAAATATACCCTTTCAAAGAAAAAAAGAATTTTCAAAATCAGTTCAACCGTCTTCGACTAATCGGTGAACAAACACACAAAAAAATTCAGACGAATAGAGAACTGTCCTTCTTTTAAAAGCTGGTTAAAAATAACATACATGTAAAATAAGTTGAATGCCTCCTTTTGCATTGGCTTAGTCAGGTAAAAAGTATCCTATGTGTTAACTGCGGTCATAACATATACATAATCTACCTGTGCACCAACTTTCAGTTAAATCGGAAGTTGTTTTTGCGCTATGCGCGCACAAACAAACCGATAAACAGACAAAAATTCCAAAAGTCATTTATTTACGTCTTATTTCTTAATTTCAACTTGGCTGGATGCGAGCAGCACAATGCCGACAGTAGTGGCGATCCTTGGGGAAGGCCTATGTCCACCTAAGGCTTATGGCCTACGTCATTCGGCTGATATGATGATGACTTATTTTTTTTACACTGCTTTAACTAAGTATACACATAAACCTTTGTCATGAAATTCATTGGTGCATCCTATATAAAAATCAGTTCAGTCGATTTTGAGTTTAACTGTGGAGGAAGACATTTTATAGATTTAATAACCTTTGAGCAACTTTTGAGGCCGACCGTACACCTTTGTTTTGCTTGACTTAGCGGGGGCACAGCCACACCCCCAGATTTTGAATTGTCCTCTGATTAACATATGCTTGCAAAATTTCAGCTCAATCAGTTTAAGCTATCTGCTTCAAAATTGAGTTGCAAGATTCCATCCAAACAAACCTACATATACATACATTGCCAGTTAAAACAAAAGCTTGTAAAATAAGGCCATGTTCAAAACCAGTATCATACAAAGATCATTTTTTCTCCCACTGTACTACTTACTACTGAAAAGTCAGTTATGTATAGGGTTAAGCTTTTAATACTAACTTGCGTACTATTATTCCACGTTCCTGTGCATTTTGTGGGAATCTTATGTATTTTTCCCGTATGTGTGGCAAATTCAGGCAAGCTGTAACTTCCTCAATTACAGTAGACACAGTAGGCTGAGCAATTGAGTGTGCAGCTATATCACCAGTTGGTCGTTGATATGATCCAGTAGCATAAAATGATAAAGCTGTTAGAATCTGTAACAAAATAATTCTTTCATAAATTGATGAGCAAGAAAAAATATATATTTACTAGGTATGTGTCAATGGTACCAACAACTGATATAATGATATAACACATGAGAAATAAGTTAACACACACACACACAAGTAATAAATGGGCCAAGTCAAACCTTAGACCGAAGATAGCTAGGGACAGAGAAGAGAGACGAGTGGGAGGCCTTTGTCCAGCAGTCGGACACAATACCAATGTAACAAAAAAAGGACATTAGAACGTTTAAATGCAGACTATAACAAAACTATTGAAAATTTTTGCTCACTGATTGAAGTACAAGAGCAATAAATGCCATCTTATCTTATCTTAATTTTAGCTTGATGTTTGATTGTAAGTGTTGAAAGCTTTTAAAGCCTCTCAAGGGACTGAGTTACACAAATAATGGTTTTTAGAGGTTAATAAGACTGATAATTCATTGAAATTATGAACTAAGTAACAAAATGAGAGTCTCACTTGATATGCAAAATTTCATGTGTCGGTCAAATAGATTTTAATAATTGGAAAAGGTTGAAAGAGGCTCAAAAATGATACCTACTTTATATACTTTATATGGAAAACAACAATTCTGAATAGCTATTACGCATTAAACTATTTTTTATATGGATGGCACTCCATTCAATCACCACACTCTCTGCAAGTTATCTACGTACCTTAGTTTCAACCGTTAAATCCGTCGCCTTGGTAGGTTGAGTCATGTGCGGACGAAGCTCGTCGCAGAGATTCCTCGCCAGCTCCTTGGACAGTCGATACCTTTGCATAAATTGGACATCTTCTAGACCAAAGGGATCGCTTTGGATCCGCAACAATCTCCGACGTTCCTTAGCTTCAGCAGCTATGGCATTGTCTAACTCGAAGAATTCGAATAATTCATATTCATCTGCCATCTACAAAATAAAAATTAAACGTTAGGTGCTTTAAGTAGCAAGCAATACATTTTAACTCAGAAAAAAATAGCTTACCTTAATTGCGGGTCAATTATACTAGTCTTAAATTTCTTAAAACAGCCAGAGTATATAATCACAACCAAATCCAGTCAGATAAAGTTACTCTAGAGGAGCTTTTTTTGAATTGCTAAATTGACGTTTATTTTCCAGTCAACTCACTAAAACCATAGACAAAGAAATGTCAAATGGCACCTCGTAATACGGTTATTTCCAGCCACTTAAAGCTGATCGTCTCAAGTGACGTCATAGCCAGCGAGCGTAAAACCATGATGGATTTAAGCGTTCGTAATACGATTAAAGCCAGGCAATTCATAAGCAGCCTGGATTTAAGAGTTCGTAATAGGTTCCCTGGGGGTAGCAAATATTATTCACACTAATAAGGTTTATAGTAAGTAATTTTACTCTTGAGTGAATAGCCATCTTCTGAGTGTACTAGCTCCAGAATATCAGTATCATGTATATGAACACAGTGTAGCATTTACTACCTTTTGTTTTAGCAGCAGTTTATACTTTCCATCAGGTGGGCTGCTTGCTTGTTAGTTGCTTTTTTGTTCAAAAGTATTCCAAGTTTTTATTTCCTTTATAAGAACAGCTTACATTGCAATACGATATCTAGGTAGGAAATAAGAAAACTAATTACTTGATAGTTAATAAGAGAATGAATAAGACGCGTAGCTTTAGTTATGAATATTATTTGAAACGTCGAACGAAATAATATTTTTAAGAGACGGGATAAGTAAACAAATATGAACGTAACGCTGCGACCACTAGTTCTTGTGTCATTTTTTATGAAATAGTTGAGTCAAATTTATTGCCATTAGTTCGCCGAACTTGAGATGAAGTTTAGTCATAAGTGTTAACTAAAGATAGCTTATAAGTAGAGCGCGTTCTCAGGCACTTATATTTTTAATAATTATGGAGTCAGAATGTTTAAGTGTTGTTCTCATGTTCACGCACAGGTACTTGATAGTTTTTGTTGGTGTTAAGAGTGTAGAGATTTATCGCCAAATGTTCGAGTGTCGAGTTTGTTGTTAAAAAAAAATAGTTGACGCTCACGTATTTGCGTTTTTCTGTAAGGCAATATGAAATTAACTTTAGGTCAGTTTTATTTTATTTAAATGTGAATATCGAAGCTCTATTATTTTAAAAAAGTTATAGTATTATAAAGTAAATGATAAGAAACCGATGTTTAAATAGTATTGTAAAGTATGTATGTATGTGAAAACATTAGTGTAATAATGGTTCTTAATGGTTATATTGAACGTATAATATATTTTGGATAAGTCTAAGTTATGCGGCAAAGTAGAAAATCTTAATTAGGTACCTAAATTGCGAACGTAAGGATAAATGGTTTAGCAAATGCATTACGTGTGTAATATAGCAATTCTAGATTACCTTAAGTATTTCAGGAGTCTATGGTGTGTAAGGTCTAGGACATAGACGTTTTAGCATTAAAAGGGTCTAGTTGTTTTTGTCAGATATAGAGACTTTAAAGAAATTCATGTTTGTATGGACGGGGGGTAGACAGTTTAATTGAATATTGTATATGAATGATTACTTTAGTCATTTAGGAAAATACTAAATACTCTAGATTTCCAGTAGTAGAGTTTTGAGTTAAATTGAAATTTAGCACATTATTGAACACTGGTTAGACTTGACATTTGGTTCTGTAGCATAGTTTTGACTTCGTATACCTATTGTAGTAATAGTGAGATAGCTATTTCATCTGATTCCCACCGGCTTATTTATCTTAAGACTTAGATTATTTTGTACTGATTCCTAGAATTACGATGATATTTAGGTATTGTATAATAGGTAGTTTAATTCATACCTTTTAATAGTATTGTTTAACATAATAGGTAACTTTCTTTCCCTCTTGTCTTAAAAAAAATGTGTACAGCTGTTAGGGTGCTATACAACTTCGATGTTGTTTTTATTTGAGTGTTAGTGGACAAACGAGCGAAACAGTTAGCGAGAGCGTTTTTACAAGTTTCTTTTGTTCTTGGGTCAGTGTGTAGAGATACAAAAAAAAGTTTTACGACATTATCATGTTTGTATGGATTCTGTTTTTAATCGTAAAGCTATTTTATGTCTATATTGCATTAAACATTTAAATTGAGTAGATCTATTTAGACAAAGTCGCATATTTGGTTTTGTTTAGAGTATTCATGTATTTTTTTTGTACAGACAGAATTACCACGAGATTTAGGAGTTTTCATTAAAACAATAGTAAATCGTTCGATTTTCAAAAAAGAAAAAGTTTGATCTGTAGGCGTATTACGCGTACGTTTGCTTTAACGTAGTGTTAAATAAAGGAACTGATAACGGATTAATTCTTTTCTTTATTAACGTATTTCTTACTTGTGTTTTGAAACGTGCGTAGTTAAAGCTTGTGGTGTAATTGCATTCAAAATTTAGTTTGCATTAGTGGGTGCATGATTGCGTGTTGCTGCTTTTATTGGGTGGCCTGTATGCTTGTTTGTATAAAATAGTTAGAGTTTTGACGTAGTGTAGTTTCGGGACTTTTATAATTCGATAAGATAAGATCGATAATAGATAAGATTATTTTAAGGTACAGTTAGTGGAACAAATTATTGTCATTATACAAGATAGTTATGTTATGAGTTTGGTAGAATAAGAACTTCATTGTTGTATCGAGCGTTAACGTAGTGTTGTGTAGTAAAGTGATAGGTTAAGAGTAAACTAAGTATTTATCTAACATTGTAATAATTTAGCTATGTTTATCTACGAATGATTTATTTGTTGTTTTTTAGGTATATTTTAGTTTTGTTATTTAGAAAATAGGTAATTATGTATTGGAATATTTTTATAAGTTGTTGATAGAAAAAAGAGTTAGTAATACTTATAAGTTTTCCAAGCTCATTTAAGGTAATTTTAGAAAATTAAAAGCTTTATCAGTGGGGGGTAGCCTTATTTATGAAAATTACAATTATAGTAATCTCTAATTTTGTTTCCAACTACTTTCCATGAAGTCTAGATTATTCAATTTTAGTATTGCAGTCATACATATAATTTGCTGTAGCTTTATATTTTGTTGTAGAAAAAAAAATACTTGTAGTACACCGCGTACTCTTCAAGGCAGTCTGACTCGTCTAGCTTACATTATTTTTGCATTAACTATAGAGATTGTGAGTACATAGCACAAATTTAAGCAATGTTGCAGATGATATAAAATAATTAGAATTCATTAACGACAAATAGGTACAAAAACGTTTGTTTTGTAATTTAAACTGTAGGGCCAAATAGTTCATTTAGATCAACTTGTATTATATTTTAGTAATACTTTAGGAGTCATAATAGGGACAGATAATCAGGTTCGATTCCTGATATATTGAAAGTGATACATTAATGAGATAGACTATAAATTTATTTTCGGTTATTTTAGCATTGGAAACGTTCAAAATTTAAGAAATTAAAATTATGTTGCCTTTATGAGAAATTGAGCCAAAATTGTCAGGTTTTAGGTAGAATCACTTTGGACTGGGTAAACCAACACGCGAGATAACGTTTTAGACTTTGTAATATTAAATTGTATGTGTCTTTTGTAGATTCGTTCAACCCAGAAATAATTATAGAATGCTTTATTGATTGACACAAATTTCAATTTGTTAACTTATCTGTTCACTAGTACTAATTAGAATTCGTTAAGACAACTATAACTTAAATAAGCTTAGATTTCAAAATAGGTTATGCTTATTATAATTAAGTAATGTAAGAGACTATTGTATTAAGATAGAAAAATACCTGTTTTATTCGTTAAAAAGAAGAAAGGATGTTTACGTTACACATCATATAAAGTTTTATTGTATTATAATTCGATTTATTTAGTAAACTATGTTACTAGGTTATTATAATATTATTTTTAGTAACTTTTATATTTTAGTATCAATATTTAATTCATCTCATTTTAAAATGTTCCAGCTATGTCCATCGTTGTCGAGAATTCTGAGTTTTTTTTGTTTGTTTATGGATCTGTAGATCGTATTATCCGAGTTTTGTTTAAATGAGACTATGTATGCTTGTGTATAATAGGTTTGATTTCAGTTTATAGGTAGATAAAGCATCTGCGCTGCAGTTATCACTTTGATACTGCTTGGTTAGTTAATTATTGGAAGTGGTGATATTATTAAAGTAAAATTGGGTAGGTAAAATGTTAGATATTTTTGCATTTGGACATAGATCTAAAACATACTTTATAAATTTGCATCACGAAGTTCTGTTCCATAATTGGGTAGCGTGATAGAAATGGAAGTTGAGAAGTAAGGATTTTAGTGTTAAAAGGAATAGGGGTAGGGGTGTTTATAGTGGTATGCAAGGAGTGAAAGGAGAGAATTGTAAAGGGGGATGAATATAAGAAATAGTTACTTAGTAATAAAAGTACCCTTTGATGGAACATGGCTTAGATTAAAACAAAACATTGTTACTGGCATTTTGACTTCTACACTACACTATACAAATGAAACACTAGGATGTAGAAGGTTAGGTTTTAAGCCAGAATATTAGTAATGAAAAAAAAAAAGTTACTAATTGGGCATATGCGGTTTTATCTGCCTTCCTGGTGTTTCCACACTGCACAAGAAGCTAACAAACAGACTGATTATACACAACTGACAGTAATGAGACGTAATAGTGCTTTCTTAAAAGGGAAAAGCATAACTGCATAAAGTAAGGCTTTTATTTTGTTGATTTCTGAAAATAAATTGAATTTAAGTAAAGAAACGATATAATTTTATTGATAAATGACATTCATCTATAATTTCTAAAAAGAAATTATATAACTATTAAAGATTTACTTCTCGCTTTAAAAAAAAAATGTTGTACTTTTCCTAAGTCAGTACTATTTATATTTTTATTTTATTGACTTGTGAATGAAAACAAGATCATTAGTTAGTCAAAGCTTTTGTTTTGGAAAACAAAAGTAGGTTAAACTAGACATAGTCAGGTTTACCTTTGATATAACGTCTTATCATTGTTGGTCATTCGCCAAGGTGGGAGTGACGTGTTTGAGGGAAAAAGATTCAGATAACAGTGTTAGTATTGACTAGTTAGTGACCATAGCTATTAAAGAAGATTGGTTTTAAGAGGGGATACAACAGTTATCGTTCACTGTCGACAAGCAAAGCAAGACTGTTGCGCGAGCGCTGTTTGTATGTACCACTAGGGTCGAAAAGGAACTAGCACAACCTTTTTCTCTTCATTGAATCCAGTCTGTCCTTGTGAGGTACTTGATTATCCATGTCTAACACATTGATTTTGGAAACTTGGTCCTCAAATGTTTCATTCTTTTCTTTGGTTTAAACACACACTACACACATGCTGAATCCAAAGGCAAAGCACGGAAGGATTAATGTTATTAGTAACTTGTTTTGTTTTCTTATTATTTCTTTTGATAAATTTTATATTGGAAATTCTACTTCAATTATACATATGTCCATTTGCGTAGAATTTGGGGGTAGATTGTGACATGTCAGATATGTACTTACTTATATCTGCAATGTCTCTGCTATGTAAACATAATAATTATTTTAATTCCTTTTAATTTCATCGAGTGTAATATTTCTCGCTGCCTAAGAAAAAAATGTAAACAAACGACGGAGTAATAAATTAAACATGTACAAAATTATTTAAACCTAATAAAGTCTAAAGTAAATCATTCATTTCAACTAATATTGGTCCGTATTATTAGCAAGTTAAAGTTTAAGAAAGTTAACAAACGAATGGATGTAAGGCAATCCTAAACCAACAAAATACGAACACTTCAAATTTGAACACAAGTGTGTTGTTAATTTATTGCTATGAGAAGTTAAATTTTCTAAAAGGAACATACAAATCTGAACTTTATTATTGACAGTATTAGTTCTAGTTTAGTGTGTGGTCAGTCAAATGAAGACAAAATTGCCAAGATGTCGAAAGTTTGTATTGGGCCTAACAAGTCCGAGATGCGTATTTCAACTTTGGACGCTGACAGGTCGAATGACTAGTTAAAATAGTGACTTGAAAGGTAGTTTGTCCTGAAAACTGTAACCAAATTTATACTTTATTATTGATAGAATTAGTTCCAGTTTAGTTTACGGTTGGACAAATGAAGACAACTTGGAAGAGGTTACGGAAGGCGTTAATAAGTCGGACTGGCACGTTGGGTGCAAGATTTCACACGAGGCACAGGATGCATAGGATTTTAAGATGCTGGATAATGTTGAGGTGTCGGAGGAGGTTTTTGATGACTTCTTTAGGCATAAAAGCGGGAGCGTTTAGTTTTTTTGGACATTCATTTTGTTACGGGCTTGGAGTAAGGTTCTCTAGTTAGACGTTACGCTGTGACGTATTGTTTGCTAGCTTAGGTTCTGCTAGAGGTCTAGATCGCTAGTATGACCTGAGTTGGGGAATAATGCATTACATCTAGTTTTGGGCTTTATAGTATTTAATTCAGTTTAGTGAGGGGTTTTCTTAAATTATAGTGAGCGTTTTATAGTGTTTGTAAAAGTGTAATTCTCTTAATTTTGTGATTAAAATAGTAGTGCAGTTTACGTTATTTATTGAGTGTATTCTTTGCTGGTGTGGATTGTGCTGGTGTTTTATAATACTAGTATGGTTTATATTGGTGGATAATATATTTTAATAAATAATGTGGGGTTAGCAGTTTTTAGATTATTTTTAAATTACAGTTGTGGGTTTGAGATTTTTGTTTAGTGTTCAATTGGGGTAGTGTAGTTTACTTTAGTTGTGGAGTGCTTTGTTCTCCGACATGGTTAGTGCTATTATTTGTAAAGTAATGGTATTGGCTGTGATGGTGAATGGTGCATTTTAATAGCTAGAGTGGGGTTCCGCATTCATTTATTAGTGGGGTTTTGCAGTTTTAATATTTTTTTTGTTGTTTAATTTATATTAGTGGGGTTTTGCAGTTTTAATATTTTTTTTGTTGTTTAATTTATATTAGTGGGGTTTAGTTTTCTTTGAGGACCTAATCCAAGTTTCAACCAGAGTCGGGTTGGATTTCTAAAACTGAAGGCAGGTCACCTCGCGGTGTTAACTGACAGACTTTTGTTTCTAGAAAGCGTATTTAGTTCGGCGGTCGGCATTTTTCTGTCTGTTTGGAGTGACGGCAGGGTTTGTTTATATTCAAGCACAAACCTTTAGCTCCCTGGACATTTGTCGGTTTGGGTAGCTACACCAGGCTATTCAAAGTGACCATTGTCTTGACCTAGTGCATCTATCTATTTATATATTCACTTTTATTTTGGCTATGTCCTCGCTGTCCCAATCCCTATCGCGAGACATAGCTACGCACACAAGGAATAGGTGTTAGGTCTAAGGGATTCCTTACCCGACTTATGTAGCTTTAGCTTAGGAGTTTTCCATTGCACTATCGGAAAACATCGCGAGTAATTTAAATGTGAGACCCGGGTCTCTAGTTTGCATTATCGTACAGAGTAGTTGGTTAGTATAGCTGATAGGACTAGGTTACTTTGGTTAGTGAGGTTGAGTGGTATAGTAAGTGTACTGCTTTACTTCAAGGTAGTTAGTTTGATTTGTTTCATATTTAGGTAGGTAATAGTTACTGAAGATGAGTGGTATGAGTAAGTGTACTGCTTTTCTTCAAAGCGTTTTAGTCAGATTTGTTTTATATTTTGATAGGTAATGATTAGTGAAGAGTAGTATGAGTAAGTGTACTGCTTTTCTTGTTAGTTATTGGTATTGAAGTAGGATAGAGTATTGATTTTATAGTAGGTGAAGTAGGTTAGGTAGGATTACTGACTGAATGACTTTCTAGACATTTATACTGACTGAATGACTTTCTAGACATTAATTCTGACTGAATGACTTACTAGACAAGATTACTGACTGAATGACTTAAAATACAAGATTACTGACTAAATGACTTACTAGACATACTTACATATTAAAGTAACTTCCGGACCCACGGTGGATACTTGGCGTTTCTTTCCATCATATTATCCGGGTCGAATATCCGAAACGTTGGTAGATTCAGACAATTGTGGACTAGACTAAAAATAGCTATTCACAATTAACGAAAAGAAAATATTTGCATTAGCTTTCTCTTTTGTGAGCTTTATACAATAATATTCTGTTGTCTTGGTTCAAAAGAATCCACATCGATTATCGGTTGACAGTGACCTTATTGGACAGGCTTGATCAAAGCAAAGCACGATCTTTGGTATATTTGGTATAGCAAGGCGAATCCAAAATACCTATCACCTAAGTCTGGACGATATTGTTTCATTGTTATTCCGTATAATTTGGCTAGAAGACCCTAGCGTGGAATAAAAGGAACTTAGAAAACTAGAATATTATTTTATACAGTTATTAATATTTTGATATTTGTGAGGTATTCATATACCTGATATTAAATGTAAAGATATCCCTTTGCAAACATGTCCTCTCATGATTCCAGCAATAGCGTTGCAAGGCTATATTAAGACTGATGACCAAAAGAATAAAAAAAAAGAAGAAAGTTCCTTCTGAACTATGGGGAGGGAGATACCCAGTCAGGTGACGAGGTCTACTGTGCCACGCGGGGCGGGGCGTGCACTTTAACCCCAAAACAAAAAATGTTTGGAATATTTTATCATTAATTTTATTACTTAACTTTTACCTTTTAATATGACAGTTGACAGAACTCGTGACAGAACTTAAACTCTACATCTGCATTAAAACTACTACATTAGAATAACATTTATTAGAATAACAGATATTTTTAAGCGTAGTCTCCTTAGGTATAAATAAGCAAAACAAATAACTCCTTTCTATCACGTGAAAAGAACTTAAGGTTACTAATTCCGAGCATAACGTACGATCCTACACGACATCACTAGACGATTACTTGGCCAAATTAACAATCTAAACAAGGTATATTTCTATTTTAGGTTTCAAATTATTCTTATTAGAATCTCATCTAGGTCTCTGTTAGGTCAAAGTTAGGTTTAGAGTTTTAAAGTTAGGTAGGATTTAGATATTTGGTTATGGTGAGTATTTATAGATTTGTAGGGTATCAGATCAGTTTGAGAAGTAGGTAGGATAAATTGTTTAAAATCTAGGTAATTTAGGTCATAGAGTTAGTACATTTATTTAGGGTAGGCTTAGGTTATTAATAGTTAGGTTAAGGTAGGTAGGATATACAGTACAAAGTGCAAGAAAAAATGTAGCGCAAGATGTAATTGTCAAAAAAAACAGCTGAGATGTTCAGAGTTGTGCCTTTGTAATGGAACATGTTACATATAAATAAATAATATTCACTGCATATACCTTATTTAGATACTAAACGTCAAAATTTTACAGTTAGGTATGTAAATATGTACTCGTTAAGTACACAAATAGTAAACAAATACACAATACGTAAGTTCATAGTATAATGCTACTTGCTTTTCAATTAAACGGTATGGATTCATGAGTTAAAAATAATCATTTAGGTACTACAGAACCGCGGTAAACTTGACCGTCTGTGTCCGCAAAATTTTTTTTACATTCTTTTTCTGATGGCATTCTAATAAAAATTATATATTTGTAATCCTGGTAAATTCAGCTTTCAGAACATATTTTTTACATAAGTTTATCTTTAGTAGTTTAAAAGCAAAATAAGTTTATTTAAAAAAAAACTTTTAACGTTTTGTGAGTTTTGCCTAATATTTTAATTTTTTTGTACGGAAAAGCAAAATTTTTGTTCCATAAATGAATTCACCATCCTTGTTTTATCCGAAAATGATACCTCACTTGCCCTAGTACCTATAGTTTGGAAGGAATAGGCCTCAAAGGGAAGCGCGGCAGAAGCAAACTTCCCCCCCCTCCCCCCACCAACCGAGCGGTGTCTCCCGATGTCTACCGGTGGAAATCCACTCAGGAACAACTAAGGATCAGCTGTTGTAAGTATGAGCCTTGTATAAAAAAATGCAGGGTATATCGCACTAAATCCTCCACTATATCGTGTTCGTAGATAGTTATGATCCCAAGAAAAATTTAAACTTTCACAGTTTGACAAAACCAAGTTCTAGCCGAAATAGCCTATAATATTAATCCTACTATCCTATCCTATCCTACTAATATTATAAATATGAAAGTTTGTGAAAATGTTTGGATGTTTGTTACTAAATAAGTAAATAACGCAGTAACAGCTGAATGGCAATCCATTCCATCTCAATAGAGGAAATTTTGCATGTAAGTAGACCTAATCCTGAATTGAAACATAGGATACTTTATATCCCGTGAAAGAGTTCCCTTCAGATAATAACAAGAATAACGCGAGCAAAACCGCGGGAAAATCCTTGTATTATTATATTATTAATATTATAATCGTGAATGTCTGTGAAGATGTTTTGATGTTTGTTACTAAATAACGCGGTTTAGGAGAGACTGGTTGGTAGATGAGAGTAACTCCTAATTAAATGATAGTCAGATGCGTGTCGGAATCGGAATGATTTATTTACAAAAATAGGGCTATACTTATACTAAAAATGTAGACTTACAACTAGAATATGTACAGACAAGTGATATTCGTTATTTCAACTATTTACAATATATAAAAACAAGATGGCAATAAGATCATACGATACTCACGCGATGGGGCGTTTTGAATTATCGCTACAATATAAAACTAGGCAGCGCCAAAGTTTACGCATCAATCCGTTGCTCACTGCCGGGGATGCGCGACGTCTCGTGACCGGCGGCGCCCGCGCCGCGACAGTCACTCGTCGTTCGCTGCGGTGAACACGTCGCAGCTGCTGTACTGTTTCTCGCGGACGTTAATCGGAAACGTTCTTATCAGAACGTCTTCCTGTTTCTACGCAGCGTCAATCTTATAGTAGCTACAGCTACATGGCTCCCCTTCAAGCGAAGCGTACGGGCAGACGGATGGTACGGCCGCTGCGTGAAGTCCGTGGCTGTTGCGGTTGTCGTGCTTGACTTGCAGTTGTGTGCGTAGGCGACGTTTCAGTGCTTCGTTGTGTTGTGTTGTTATCGGGATCGTGCGGTGTCGTTGAACTCTGGTTGTTGACGTTGTTGTAAAATATAGCTGTAGGTATCGGTGTTGATGTGTCTTCGGTGTCTTCGTTGATGGTGTAGGCAGGTTTCAGGCGGTCGATCGATATGTTTGCTTGTCTTGTAGGTAACTGGATGGTGAAAACTTTGTCGTTGCGTTGTAGTACTTTGTAGGGTCCGTCGTACGGTGGTTGAAGTGGCTTTTTTACGGCGTCGACACGAACGAAAACATATTTGCACGTAGTCAGGTCTCGATGAACAAATATAGGTTTGTTGTTGCTATGCGGTTGCGTAGGTATTGGTTTCAGCTTGCGGATTGTTTCTCTCAGCTGTTCGACGTAGGTACTGTCCATGATGACGTCATTGTTCGTGTCGGGCGATAGGAAATCTCCGGGTAGGCGAATGTTTGAACCGTAGGTAAGTTGTGCGGCGCTTACGTCTGTGTCGCTTCGTAAGGCGGCGCGCACACCCAACAACACTGTAGGTAGCTCGGTGATCCAGCTGGTCGCGGATTGGAGTCTGGCCTTCAGTGCGGTCTTCATGGTTCGGTGCCAACGTTCGATGATTCCGTTTGCTTGCGGATGGTATGGTGTGGTACGACCTTTATCGATTCCGAGTAACCGTGTTAGGTATAGGAATACTCGGCTCTCGAATTGTCGACCTTGATCCGTTGTGATAGTGGTTGGGCTTCCGAATCTTGATATCCATCCTTCGTAGACGGCCTTGGCAACTTCTTCGGCGGTGATTTCTTTTAGTGGGACTGCTTCGGGCCATCGAGTAGCGCGATCGATCATCGTTAGGCAGTAACGATAACCTTCCGATGTCGTCGGTAGGGCTCCGATTATGTCGATATGTACGTGGTCGAATCGGCCGGTCGGTTTGAACGTAGATATAGAACTTGAGGTATGTTGCTGTATCTTCGCTCGTTGACAGGCTGTGCACGACTTCGCCCACGTCCCGATGTCCTTGTTCATTGCTGGCCAGAAGTACTTGCTTGCAATCATCTTGCGCGTAGTTCGTATACCGGGGTGACTGACGTTATGTATACAGTTGTATATGTTGCGTCGGAAGTCGGTAGGTAGGTATGGACGAACGTTGCCTGTAGATGTTTCGCAGTAAATTTTGTAGTCGGTTCCGGGAATTTGAATTTGTTTGAGAGATAGGTTTTTCTGTTGTTGTAGGTTCTGAATGTTGTTGCTATCTCTTTCTTGAGCGGCGGCGAGTTCTTGGAAGTCGATCGGCGTTGGACAGCTGATTGCGTCGACGCGTGAGAGTGCGTCCGCGACAGCGTTTTCGCTCCCACTCACGTAGCGAATATCGGTGGTAAATTCGCTGATGTAGAGTAGCTGACGAGTTCGGCGTGGCGATTCGCTGTCGGTCGATGACTTCGTATAGGTATAGGTAATTGGGCGATGGTCTGTAAATATTATTAGCGGTCTTCCCTCGAACATTTTTCTGAAGTGTTTCACCGACATGTAGATAGCGGTTAGTTCACGGTCGAAAGTGCTGTATTTCTTCTGAGCGTCGGTGAACTTGCGTGAAAAATATCCGAGTGGTTGCCATGTGCCTTCGATGCATTGTTGTAGGACGGCACCGGCTGACGAGTTTGAAGCGTCGGAAAATATGGCGATCGGAGCTTGGTGTTGCGGGTGAGCGAGTAGAGTGGCGTTGCTGATGCTCACTTTACACGCTTCGAATGCGCGCGTTGCTTCGTCGGTCCATTCGATTTTCGACTTGTCTCGTTTCTTCGCGTTGTGTAGGTATTTATTGAGTGGTGCTTGAATTGTTGCGGCGTCTTTAATGTTTTCTCGGTAAAAGTTGATCATACCGAGAAAACGTCGTAACTCTTCTATTGTTTCGGGTTTAGGGTACTCGACTATGGCTTGCACTTTTTCGGCGGGTGGCTGTATTCTGTCTTGATTTACTTGATGACCGAGGAACTTGACTGTAGGCTGGCCGAACACACATTTGGCGGGATTTATTGTTACGCCGTAATCGTCGAGTCGCTGTAGTATGGTGCGTATGTGCGTTCGGTGTTCGTCTTCGGAAGTTGATGCGACGAGTAGGTCATCGATGAATGGGAATACGTAGTCGAGTCCTCTGAGTACATCGTGGATAAATCGTTGAAAAGTTTGCCCTCCGTTCTTCAGACCCGGGACCATACGATTCATCTCGAATAAACCGAATGGAGTGATTATCGCGGTTTTTTCTATGTCTTGCGGGCTGACTGGAAGTTGCTGATAAGCACGGTTCAGGTCGAGCGTAGAAAAAATCTTCTTTCCGGCGAGTTGATAGGTAAAATCTCGTATGCGTGGTATGGGGTAACGGTCGGGTTTAGTTACCGCGTTCAATCTTCGGTAATCGCCACACACACGTAAATCTCCCGATTTCTTCGGTACGACGTGTAATGGCGACGACCATGGGCTTTTGCTTGGACGACATAGGCCTTGTTCGATCATGTTCTGGAATTCTTTTCTGACTTGTTCGTAGCGATGCGGTGCGATAGGTCGCGCGCGGCAGTGGACGGGCGGCCCAGTCGTTTCTATGAAATGCTCGACGGAGTGTTTCGGGTTGAGTTTCATAGAAGTGAGTCGCGTAATTCCAGGAAAATCGGCTAGAATGTCGTGGTAGTTTTGTTGAACGTCGATACTGCGGATTGTAGGTATATTTGCGGATGAAAGTTGTGCGTTCGTAGTTAATTGTGTTTTGCCGTCGATTAATCTTCGGTTCTTCAGATCGACTATGAGTTGGTGATGATTGAGGAAATCGGCTCCGAGGATTGGTTTCGTGACGGCGGCGACGACAAACTTCCATTTAAATGGACGACGCAGGTTGAAATCGAGTTCGTAGGTTTTCTCGCCGTAGGTAGGTATTGTTGTGTTGTTGGCAGCGTACAGTTGAAAAGGTAGAGCTGTGGCAGGTGTATTTTTCGTTCTCGGTACGACCGATATGTTAGCACCGGTGTCGACCAAGAACGATAGTTTAGTCTTCCTGTCCGTGACGAATAGGCGGTATGAATGTTCAGGGACGCTGGATTCCGCCGCAGCCAGCGTTGGTTCTAGTTTTCCGACGGCTTAGGGATCGGTCGGAAACTGCATGGTGGGCTGCATTTCACGGTGTCCATACCATAGCGGCGATGATGGTAGCAGTACGGCAATGGTGATTTTTTTCTGCTTTCGCCATTCTTCGAGTAACTGCTCGAACGTGACTGCGGACGATTTCGGCTGCATGGGCGGCTGTGGCGAGTCTCGTTCTGCTGTGACCTTGTTCGAAGTTCGGCGATTTCTAGCGACAGTCTTCTCAATTCTGCGACTAGAAATGCTGTGTCGTCGTGGCCTTGACAGTGTGATGTTGGTGGTTGAGGGACGAGTGGCGGCGGTTGCGGCTGCATTGCTGGTATCGTCGTGACTGCGGATATTTGATGTGTGCGCAGTGGTAGGGCGATTCCGTCGACTTTGGTGCGAGGTGCTGGCTCCGGAACTGGTGCAGGTGCTGGCTGGGTGGCTGGCATGCTGGTTCCGGCAGGTTGCTGCTCGCTGGTTGCTGGCATCTTCTTCAGGGTTTGATCTTGCAGGGCTTTCTTCTCACAGGGTTTTTTCTCACAGGGGTCACCACTTTAGGAGAGACTGGTTGGTAGATGAGAGTAACTCCTAATTAAATGATAGTCAGATGCGTGTCGGAATCGGAATGATTTATTTACAAAAATAGGGCTATACTTATACTAAAAATGTAGACTTACAACTAGAATATGTACAGACAAGTGATATTCGTTATTTCAACTATTTACAATATATAAAAACAAGATGGCAATAAGATCATACGATACTCACGCGATGGGGCGTTTTGAATTATCGCTACAATATAAAACTAGGCAGCGCCAAAGTTTACGCATCAATCCGTTGCTCACTGCCGGGGATGCGCGACGTCTCGTGACCGGCGGCGCCCGCGCCGCGACAGTCACTCGTCGTTCGCTGCGGTGAACACGTCGCAGCTGCTGTACTGTTTCTCGCGGACGTTAATCGGAAACGTTCTTATCAGAACGTCTTCCTGTTTCTACGCAGCGTCAATCTTATAGTAGCTACAGCGGTAACATTTGAATGGATTGTGATCAAATTTGGCATGCAAATAGACCAAGTATTGGATTGAAACAAAGGATACTTTTCATACCCTTGCAATACTAACTGGAATAATGCAGGCACAGCCGCGGGTAAAAGCTAGTTTTTAATAAAATCAAGATCCAAGCAATTAGCTCACAATATAGTCTGAAAGCGATAATTAATATTTCGCAAACTTATCAACACAACAAAAGCCCATATCAACATCCTAACGAACAATCCATGTTTAAAAAACCGTCCACTTATTAAGGAAATTAATTTGGAAAGTAATTTGTATAATGAAGACAGCTGTAAGCGCTTCGGAGATGTTTTGCGAATAGGACCAACTAATTTGGACGACACGACACGGTTTAAAATAGCGTATAATAAAAGTTAATGGAACCGCCCTCTTCATGATTCTTGGCGAAGGCTGCTCATTTCCCTGGCCGTCGTTTTCGCTGTTAATTAGCATTTTGGCACTAAGGCACGAATAATTTGGGACTAGGTGTTACAGGTACGACGGGAAAGTTTTGATTTCAAAACGTTTACGGAATGAGCGCCGTTACGAATGCAATTTGCATTTTAAAGGTTATTATTGAAATTAATTTTCACAATGTCGTTGAAGACGTTATTTTATTGTGATATAAGCACCAGTTTTTCAAACTTATTTACTATAATAAAAAAAAGAGTGGATGTCGAGACAAAAACGGACCACTTATGTTCAGAGCTCGGAATAGGTAGTGCCTATTTACCTAAACTTCGCGGAAGGACGTAACTAAGATTAATAAGAATACATAATGTACATAAATTAACTAACTGGGATTAATAAGAATACATAATGTACATAAATTAACTAACTGGGATTAATAAGAATACATAATGTACATAAATTAACTAACTGGGATTAATAAGAATACATAATGTACATAAACTAACTAACTGGGATTAATAAGAATACATAATGTACATAAATTAACTAACTGGGATTAATAAGAATACATAATGTACATAAACTAACTAACTGGGATTAATAAGAATACATAATGTACATAAATTCACACTCAGGGTTAAATTATTAATGAAATACAAGATATATTGAGAACTCAAAAATCGACTTCATACAAAATTTCTGCATTAGACAATTATACCAATTTTACCATTATTTTTGACGACCGCTTTAGCTTAGTTGGTAGTGACCCTGCCTATGAAGCAAGAGGTCCTGGGTTCGAATCCCGGTAAGGGCATTTATTTGTGTGATGAGCACGAATATTTGTTCCTGAGTCATGGATGTTTTCTATGTATTTAAGTATTTGTATGTATGTATCTATTAAATATATCGTCGTCTAGTATCCATAACACAAGCCTTATTGAGCTTACTATGGGACTAGTTCGATTTGTGTAAGATTGTCCCCTAATATTATTTATTTTTTATTTATTTTTTATATTTTATTAATAATCTAACCCTGAGCGTGAATTTATATGGATAATGTATTAAACCAGGAAAATCCCGGGTTCAATAAAAATAATTAATTATTTTTGGTGGTTGTCACCACTCTTAGTTACGTCCTCCCGCGAAGTTTATGTAAATAGGCACTACCTATTCCGAGCTCTGCTCACGTGAGTGATCCGTTTTTAATTCTAAAATATTTTTCATTGAAAAAACCTTTTCAATTTTATCCTTTATGTGGCCTTGCTAGTTTGGAACAGACAGAAAGACAACAACGTTTTTTTAACAAGGCTATTTCGAGAAAAATTAACGATTAAGACTCGTCTAAACATAAAACTGACCAAATTTTGCTTTTGCAATTGATCAGTCCGATTTTCAAAAAAAAAATAGTTATTGGCTGTTACAGTTTTTAGTTCATATAGGCTTTAATAAAATTTTACGGTTCTTTTCCTCTTGATATCTTACACTTCTTAACGGTTTTCAACAAATTTTACCTATACATGCTCGTTTGGCAAGAGTCTAATGCCGGATTTGACTAACGTTCAAGCAGGATTAACTTTACTGTGAAGTTGAAATATAAAAAATGCCTTCAGTCGTCTACAAAATCGGAATTTTGAAACAATTTTCCATACCAATTATTTTTTCTTCTTCTTCATCGTTACACCCTGGGCCTTTGTCGTGGCAGTCATATCTTGAGTGACAAGCTTAACTGCATGGCGCCATTCTTCTTTGACGGCTGAGCGTCTGATGTTCTCGTCTCGTGCAGTGGGCAGTTTGTGGCCGACTTGATTTGGTCAGTCCGTCTCATGGAAGACCTACCGTTTTTAGGGTTCCGTACCCAAAGGGTAAAAACGGGATCCTATTACTGAGACTTCGATGTCCGTCCGTCTGTCACCAGGCTATATCTCAACAACCGTGATAGCTAGACAGTTGAAATTTTCACAGATGATGTATTTTTGTTGGCGCTATAACAACAAATACTAAAAACAGAATAAAATACATGTTTAATAATATTTTTTCAATTTATTGTATTTACATCTAGCGCCTTTCGAGGATTTACGAGCAAAAGCCTCCTTTCGAGAATTAATAGCAATTTTACTATAGATAATGGTACGGAACACTTCGTGCGCGAGTCCGACTCGCACTTGGCCGGTTTTTTACTTGTACTGAATTAGTTTTTATAAAATTGTCTATTATTTACTCGAATAATGCTAGTTATAGGCACCAAAAAGTTATTCTTTTCATCTACATAACTTAGAATCTGTGCATGACGACCCTGATATGTATGATCATTTTACTAAGGTAAAGTGGCATAAAAAATAAGATTTCAGAAAGTTGTTAGACGTATTCCACAGTACAACAATATCGATCACTGGTTCTTTAATTAAAAGACATCTATTTCCTTCATAGCATGTACTACATGTACTATAGACAAACAAGGTATGATTGAATTAAACATCAGTAAGTAGGTATTATAATGTAGTTACTGGTTCTACCTAGGTCCAAGTACAGTAGGTAAGAGTACGTCACACTTAGGTAAAACCTTTGCTAAGAGAAATATGCGTGTTTCTAATACGTGTTATTTATGAGACAGTATGTTATTTACGAGTCCCGCAGTTATAACAGTGAAGAAAAACTATTTTGTCAACAAAGTTTACTATTCGTTTACTTTGTGCCTCGCCAGTCGACGCGAGGTCTGTAAGCGAGAAGTCGGTTACCCCGCGTTATTGCCGCAGGGTTGTCCTATACAGGTATTTCGGTTATTCTTCATAACGCTCGCTATTCCCGTTTGGAAGGCAGTATTTTATAAAATTCAGCATTATTTTGCCAAAGCTGCACGCGAGTTTAGGATTTTTAGAGGTAGCGTTATTTTTTTATAGAAAGTACAGTTTTTTTAAACACGGAAGGAAACTATCTACGAATGAGGAACTAAACAGCCAGGTTTAGGTTTGTTACAAGCAACCGTAGCACATTTTCGTTGATAGGTACTTTGCAAACTGGAACCAGATTATTTCCAACATCTTTTCCTATTATGTAAATGCATCATTTTAATATTTGCCTAAGGTTTACGTTTTGTATAGATTTTGAAAAATTGATAAGTTTATTTTTGTTATTAACAAAAGTATTATTAATGTCACTACTGACATTCTTGAAAGACCAATGCTTGATGTGTTGAGAACTGCTAATGTATGGATATTATTGATTAAAGTTCTATGAAAATCTCGCCACTAATACACGTATGAACCACGATCACCATAATTTTAACATTGAGACGTCCACTACTGAACATAGGTCTCCCCCAAAGACTTCCACAGTGACCGGCGACCATAACCATGTCGTCAATTATAAAACCACGATACCTAAAAATAAAAGGTTAAAAGTGTTTCATTAAGCATCATTCAATTTAATATTGTTAGAATTGCAAGTGTAATTCTAGATAAGTAATCATTAACCTAATAATTTATGGCACTCAAGGTCATTTAATGTAATAATACTATTATATTGTTTTCACAATGTGACTGTTTGTTGCCTAAATAAATAAAAAAAAATAAAAAAATAAAAAAAAAAATGATTTCATTAAAAAAAATACAAGACAGATAAAAGTACAGGAGTAGAAAAAGTATTGTATGCAGCGTTGTATAATTCAGTCAAAAAACGCTCATGGTGTCTCTATTTGCGATACTCGCCGCCGCGGCGGCTCGTATCGCAACTCACACCATTCGCATTTTTTGAGCCTACTTATACAACTGTTGCATAAAATACTATAATTGGGTACAAGGAAAAATAAAAATACCCATAAACTGAAAATTAGTAAAGGCAACATTCGTCGACAACCCTAATTTGTGTGCCGGATTTATTTACACACGTCTGTTGCTCGCACCTGGTTCGTTCACAACATTTTTGCACCCTCGTTATAGTACGTAACTGAAATCATTTCTTTGTCTCGTTGTCTTCAAATGAACATTCGAAGATATTATTTTACCCACTGCATGAAGGATATCATGTGCGCATTTCGAATAATACATTACAGTAAATAGTTTTCATTCTTTGTCTGAATAAGGCAACTTTTGAAGTAAATTGACCTATAATATTACTCAACACAGAACAAAATTAGCCCGCGTTAACCTATAATATAACAACTACAAAACTCTCTATGCAACGTAAATGTGCAACGAAAGTAGGCGCTTCCAGCAAAATTATACTTTAGACAAAATTTACTGATGTTCACCTTATGTTGGTATGTTACGTAATTTTTTAAGCAATAAGGTTTAAATAACTAAAAGGACATTGCCGACGCGTCTATGGGGCCTCGTACCAAATCAAAAGTAATTGTGTCAACACGAAACCGATTGTATTTTAAAGAACAAGAAACTGCCTTTCCTAATCACTAAATCCCATTAAAATTGTATTTGGGGATTCATAGGAAATTAGTTTTTGCGTAGCAAATCGTCTAAGTATTTGTCAACCGGCCAAAAACAAAATCACCTAATAACTTTAATTCCTGACGTTGACGAGACTTCACTTAACTTAGTCGTATGACATGTCATTTCGAATACCTGTTTTAGGTTATTTATTGTGCCTATTCAGATTGTTAAAATGTTATTTTTAAAAAAAAGTTCTTTGAAACTATTTTGATACATCGTGAGATAAAAAATATTGTAAAATTACATTTACGCTCATTGTCTCATATAGGGAAGTATCAGCAAAATATCACGAGTTATCTGTATCAAATAAAGAATTTAAAATTATTTACGTCCTTCGACACAAAATTGTGAAAAATCGAGTCTAATAAAGTATCTTGTATTTAAACTTAGAATAAGACAGGATGTCAAGCTGTCAATACTATTGCTAAGATCAAGAAAATTACATAGATATGGATCGTATTAAGACGTGTCTATGACGTTAGCTTTGTCTTTTACACTCATGTGAGAAGTAGTATTAAGAAAGAACGAGACAAACATGTTACTTTCCTAGGTACAGGACAGCTGGATTTAATTTATCTGAGTAACAATGGAATTATTATTTTTGTATAAATTTGCGTAGACGGTGGTGCCACTGTCATAGGCCTTTTAGATTTTGACCGATTTTGTCTGTCAAATACAGTTAGTTTTAAGGAAATCATACATTTTTCATGGTGGCGGCGGAAATCATATAGCAAAATTCTTTTTTAATTGATCGCAGATTTCCCATTTTAAATTCAGTATTTAAGTAAAAAAATTCATCTGGTTAATAAAATAAAACAAAGAAACACAATTTAATGACGATATTGGTACTAAAAGTCGGCAATCTCCTTTGGGTATTATATTGCAATTATGCATCTAACTTTTAATGCACTTCGGAAACAAATAGAAGAGTCTGTTGTTGGGAAGACCGAAAATGTTTGAAAATTAATTCCAGCCAATGTAATTTCATACACACTACTTATTATTTTTTTGATTATTTTATCTACACACATAATTATAAACCCTCTATAGGTAAAGCGTTCAAAAACCACTAGTATGACCAGTATAAAGAAAATGTTATTTTTGCGTCATAATAACACCGAATTTGATGTTATTATTACATTCAACAAAAAAAATTATTTGACCCCAATTCTAATATCAGTCGAAATTACGTTTTATTCGTAATTTTGACAAATCTCGCACGTTACTTGATATCTAACGACATGTTAGTAGAGGCCCACTCTAATTTATCTCTGAATTTTAAAATAAAAACTACTGTTGCTTGACCTGCTTGAAAAAAGTGTTCACTAACCGCCATTTGTGTGTTAATAAAGTAGTGTATATAATTCGGCATTAAAACAATCGTGTGATGTTAATATGAAATTGGCCTGTTGGCTCGTTTCATAAACCCATACTCATATTTTAATGCCTTTCATAATATCATAACAGTCACATAAACTACCTACTAATTTTAAATAATTATTTTACTCGTAAATAAGGCCTTTCCAGTTCTTCGCCATTCATTCAGATCATTCTCCCGTCACTCCTTCCGAAATGTGTTCAAGTCGTCCTGCCATCTCCTTTTCGGTTTGCCTGCGTTACTTTAGCCACCTTTTGGGTTCCACTCGGTTACTGCCTCAGCCCATCGTTCCGGAAGCATTCGACAGACATACCCTGTTCAGTCCTACTTGAGTTAATCAGCGTTTACTCCGACATTCAGGATTCAATTAAAAATAATTATAAAATAAAAACACCCAATCCTCCATCCAGTCTCCTTTGTTCCCAAGTGTTGCTTAGTGTTTCCCAGCGTCAAATGAAATTGCTCCCTCTCTCCCAAAGCAGTTGTAAAGTATTGTAGTGGGAAGATGCCACCGCGTCTGTCTACACATATACCCACCTTTTGACATATCAATGTTTGTGGCAGAAAAGTATAGTTTATATATCTGTGTATTTCGTAGAAAAGTGAACCACTACGCATTTTAGATGGTAATCAGGAAATCGAATTTTGTTACGCTCGTACTTTATAACCTTTATCGAAACTTTTCAGGTAAACTTTCTCAAAACGCTAAAAGCAAAGAAAGACGCTTACAGTAAACAATTTTACTTTAGAAAATTTTCCCGCGACTACTGTAACCCTAACCTTTCCACAAAATATAGATAGACAGAAATCTGCGATAAACTGCGTTATGAAATCACAAGTCGTTGTATATGTGACATACAATACAAACTACATGAATATAAGTTATCTACCTACATACATATCCGACGCTTTGTTTGCATGTTTTGGCACTGTTATGAGTAAATATTATAAAAACTATTATTATGTATTTTGCCGAGGAGAATTTAATTTGTATTACACTAACATGATAATGTTTGTTAAAAACGGTTCATTCAAAGTACTCATTGTTGTTTGTGCTTACTGCAAATGACACTGGTCAACACCTGATTCGGGTATCATTAAAATCCCGCTGTTTTTCCGGAGTTCCAACCAAAGCGGCGACCGACTGAATATTTGTTTATTACACACGACATTGCCGGAGACTAGTCTGCTCGCCAACTACTTGCACTCCGCAAGTTCCATTACCCGGCACTGGTACATACACCTCAGCCACGCTACATTAAGTCACGCGAAGCTCGCATTACATCGTCGAAAGATTTCGCTTCCACTCACAAAATCACTTTGTGTCTGATGCTCTCTGGCTTCTTTTTGATGAGACCCTTTGAGTATCCTACGTGCGTTTAACAATAATCCTTTGTCCCTATTATCTCGAGGCTTGACCTGTAGTCCTTTAGCAGATACGATTCTAATTTTAGGACACGTAAAATCACCACTATTTGGGTTATTCTTCAGAAATATGTCTGCGGTCACCTTATTCCTCTGGACCTTTTTCATACTAAATGTATGGAAACAGAGGAATAAGTCGCAGACATATTTCTGAAGAATAACCCATTTGCGGGATTGTACAGGACCAGACGATATTAATCAGAATTGTCGTTCCAATAATGGATCTTGTATATATTTTTTTCTTAGAACATGATCAAAGCTGGGTTTTACTGAAAGCATTCGGGTTTTACTTAGTTTCAGGTACCTATTTTTCTATGAAAAAAGAAACATTTAAATCTTGATCGGATATGATTTGGAAATATTCAACTGGAACTTACGACGTCTATTCTAGGGAAGTATTTTAACGTCAGCTTGACGCCTGCTGCAAGTCAGACACAATTTCACGCTGTGCCAACTTGCGAAATTCATCGCAATTTCATACAGAATTCGAGTGAAGCTCAAATTTAACTGCTGGTGTGACACGTTGCTTTAAAGTATCGTGACCGAAATACGGTACGTAAGATCTCTTGAGAATTATTTGTGAATTAAGACTATGCAACACAAAGAGTTTAATTTACAGTTTGTAGTATCGAGCACACTGAAAAATTGAAAATGGATGAGTTGGATTATGATTTACAGCGAACAGTGCTGATATGTTATATAATTTTCTTAATACCATGCTATTCGCTTTTAAAAATAATTTGGCTTGCGTAAATATGACCATGTTTCCCATTCCCGTTCGCAACTCAAGTGGCTACGTCCGAGCCGTCATCACGCTTATGTCTGGCCGGCAGTCCGGACGGTGGTGCGATGTAAGCGCGGCGACCACGAGTCGCCCGCGTGCCGATAGCCTGTATCGAGCCATGACGTTGCTGTTCCGTTCCAATAAGTGTGCTTTGCAGTATGGAGTTTCTTACAAAGAATACTGAGCGGCGAGCTGTCGCCGTTCTGGTGCCGAATTGTTATGTGCATTTTAATCTTAAGGCGATTTGTCGGTATTATTTATTTCAATGTATGTATCTAAGGCAGGCGTATGTCACTCCGCGATTCTGTCTTGCGGTAATTATTATTATTTCTTGCCTAATGCATTAGGCAAGTCAGTGGTTGTCGTGCCGACATGAAGCGAACGTGTTCGCGCTGCACCGTGGTGTGTCGCTCGCACATTACAAATTCGAGTGACCAAAATGAACGTGAATCGACATGCAAAAAGATATTGTATTGCGGAAGGTTTCCGCAAAATACATTTTTCGGGCTTCCACATTATCCGGAGCACGCCGAAAGATAAGATAAAGTGTGTGTTTATACTTTATTGTAGGTACAAATAAGACTACTCGTCAACTTTTTTTTTCATTACTGGAGGATACGAATAATTGGTAAATCTAGTTCATTTACGTCAATGCTTGAATATTATCATTAATTAAATTCTAGTGATTTTGTTCATCTAACAATAAAAATCTATGATTGTTTTATTTAAATAAAAAAGAGCGATTTATTTTGAAAGCACTGACCTGACCACCTATAGGTTAATAATAATTATAATATAACATTTTTATTGTGCACCATGAAAAACAATGCCTAGGTACTCGAAATACTATATTATTTCGACTATGTATAAAATCAGTTGCCATTATTAACGCTATAACTACCTGTAATTTACCATGAAACTCAATCTGTAATAAGAATTTTATTTTGATCGACAACCCTAGCGGTGGACGTGGCGACCAGAAAGAGCGCGCTTTATGAGTTATAGCGAGACGGTAGGATTCGGCGTATTTTTGTAACCCGAACGTAGGTTTTATTAGACAGTGCGAGTTCTGTATGTAGTACTAAGCTACAGTATGCCAAGAAAGTGGTACTACTTTTCGATTTTATCGAGTGGTATTAGTTTAAAAGTGTGGGTCCCATATTATAACAGTAGCACAACAAAATAAAAGATAAAAATAACGCAACAAGACAAACTTAACTTCGACAACGATTTTACTAAATCCGAGAACCGAGTACAGCAATATAATTATGCGTGTGCGATCGAGATAAGTAATGGCGGGTCAATATACGAAATTCTTTCCGCTTAGCGATAGTACTTTACTCGGCTATCCCGCATTATCAACAATTAAAAAAAAATTAATAAAAGTTAGAATGGTTCAATATTAGATGGAATTCGCGATTTAGTTATCCCATGACTTATTTTACGGAACAAGTGCCTGGCCTTGGTGAGCCATTTTTTATTTTGTTGTAATTTTTTTTATTTCTTCCGATTTTAGTGAAAATTGGTAATTACATAGTGTTCAGCCTTCTGCGTAAGAAAAACATATTTTCCCAATATGTCCTACCAACTTTGTATGAAAACTTCCAATGAGTTACGAAAATCCCATATCTTTTGTGTAACTCAGTGCGAAGGGCGAGTCGGACTCGCGCACCGAGGGTTCCTTACAAACTCATAAGTAGATACATGAATAATTCAAGAAAAACTATATGGCGATTAGTTTAGTAGGAGCAAATAAGTATGTGATAAGATTTTTGCAAATTTCTCAAAAAAGGTGCAAGTTAGGAAAACCGTTTTATTTTTCCTGTAATATATAGGACGACATTAATAGTTGTTAATTATTACAGATTTTTCTGTTCAGTAACTTCGAAGATAATAGGGGGGGAATGGTATTTTTTTAACGTTTTTCGCCATAAATCAAACACTACTTATTTAAAAAAAAATACAAAAATAGTGTTTTAATCTACAAATCAAGCCCTTTCATTTGATACCCCACTCGATATAATAGCCCTAATTTCAATTTTCAAAGTCTCATTACGGACCCCTTAAAAAAAAGTAAAAAAGTTACAAGACTTTTTTGCATCCCATAAGCTCGGGTTAGCGGTTTTTAACACTATTCCAAATTTCAAGTCGATAGCATCAGTAGATCCTGAGATATCTTGCTGTGACAGACGGACAGACAGACAGACAGACAGACAGACAGACAGAGTCGCACCATAAGGGTTCCTTTTTTACCATTTTGGTACGGAACCCTAAAAATGGCCCTGATATCAAAGCTCTGTTAACCACTGGGCCAAATATACAGGCGACAACGGGGCCTGATTTTATTTATTTCAGAACAATAGGATGTCCGCGACTTCATTCTCGGAGGTCACTGTATCGGATAAAAAGTTATATGTGTTAACAGGATTATAGTCCATGCGTGTTCCAAATTTCATGTAAATCGAGTAGTTATTGCTTATTGAGTGATGCACGCAGAAATAAATAGTCTAGCTACGGTCGTATTTAATGAATGGCACTGAACATAGCCGGCTACAGCTTTTTCTGATTTTATGGGAGTTCTCATATTGATTCGCGCTGACAAAATGTATCACATTTCAACCAAAATTGATGTCGTTTAACCCTTTTTATGTCCGTATGGAAAAACAACCAACTCGATCAACGTTACATAAAAGCTGCGTGCATGATGAGCTTTACACTTCTAACGAAAATACCAAAAAGCTTATCGAGAGTTCGGTCCCGCTGAATGCATTCTGGTTTCGTTAGGAACAGCGAATACACGAGTCCACCGTTTTAGGGTACGGAGAATAAACCTAACAAAAATAATATAAAAAGAGAATCGTTCTCGTAGTTAAAATTGCAGTATTCTCGACATGCAAAACGTTCAGTTTTTCACAATTGCAACCTCGAGTTTGTTTTGTAACTAGGTCATCCCGTCATCAGATATAATTTTACGTGTGATAAATCCATATTATAAATGCGAAAGTGTGTTTGTTGGTTGTTATTTTGATGTTTCACACTGGTACGGGGCAATGAATTAACGTGATTGTTTGCATACATAGTGTTAGCTCGACTACAGCAAAGGAACCACCTAAACTATAAACTCTAAAGTTACCGTAAAACGGGGTGAGTAGGGACAAAATTGACATTCAAACCTCGATAACATTTTATTTTTACATATACAAACTGAATTGTATATATAATAAATGTTCAGGTCGTTTGTATTTTAGTTTTTCTATGATTTTGGGTGGTTCCATTTCATAACTTTAACGATAAACACAAAATCCCTCCTCACCCGTAGTCCCTCGTAGTTGGGGTGAGATGGGATTTCATACTAAGGTGAGTTGGGAAAATTGTTGGATCGACCCTTTTGAATTATTTTAGATCCATTTGTAATAAGAATATATTATTTAGGTAGCTTATATGTAAACATAGGTAAATAGCAGGTAGCAAATAGGTAGTAAATGCTGATGGTACTCTAACATTGATCTGCCATTTTGGTCAGTCATTCTGATGCTCCCAAAATTTTTTGCTTATAATTTTTTATTTTTTGCCTTAAAAATCTAGAAAAAATATATGTGTAGGTAGCAGATAGGTAGTTAATCATAGTATATAGAAAGTTGCAAATTAGGGGATCCAACCGCGACAGTAAATAAATATCTTTTTTAAAACTTAGGTAGCAAATATGTAAACATAGGTAGTAAATAGTAGCAAATAGGTAGTAAATGCTGATGGTACTCTAACATTCATCTGGCATTTTGGTCAGTCATTCTGACGCTCACAATTTGCTCCATACCGCCGACATTTTAAAATCAATACGTCTTATGTATCAAGTGCTATTAATAACCAACTTAATGTTTACTATGAGTATAAAGCCATTTATGACAAATATTGATATCAAGTTTTAGTAGACGACATTTTCGGATAAGTTGCATATCGTTTAAAGACAAAAATCTATGATTGGTTACAAACGTAGGTACTAATATGAGAAATTCATTGGACCCTATAGTTTTTTCTTCAGTACTAAGAACTGGCTCCCAGTACCGTAAATAGGGCGGTGCCACCGGTGCCCAGGCACAGGGCGTAGACTCTGGGGGGCGCATGAATGGCCAGACCAGTCAGGACCCTACGTATAAAACAAAGGCGCAGTTATAGAAGCTCGCACAGGGCGCAGAAAAGGCTATTTACGGCACTGCTGGCTCCACCTCCGTTAGCACTTAGTCCGTGGGGCCAATTTTGAGCATCAGTTACGCTTCCATATTTATTATCTTTCCATTCAAGCAGCACACAAGCTGTATAAGAGCTTATACAACTGTTATACCTCCAGTTTAGTGGTTTTAAGCTGCTTCGGTTTTCCATACAAACATCGGTATCGATTAAGTATGTTTGAAATGTATTTTATTTTATAGCTAACACATTTCAAACATAACTGATGCTGTTGAAGCAAACGATGACCCTCTATTATGTTTGTATGGAACATTGACCGACTCGAATCACCTTAAGCGTTATAAAGATCGTATAAGCTCTTATACAGCTTCTGTGCAACTTAACTTACCCGATATAAACGTTAAACCCGTTTTTGTCACTCGTAAAACTCATCGACTAGTTTGCAAAGCTTAATGCACATAAATATCTATACACATACCAGGAGAGGAAGTTTGTTTTACACACAGTAATCATAAATAATGCTTAATGTTCTATACGTAAACATTTTAATTTCCGCTTTTCAATCGACCGCGACGCGTTGCAGCCAGCTCTATGGAAATGATTTATTTCATGCGATACACTGGTTTCATGAAATCTAAGTAAGCAATGCCTGTACATTGTTCCGCGAATATTTTCATTCGAAATGGAAATTCAAAAATTCTTCGTATGTAAGAGTAGGCCTATGCCCAGCAGTGAAACGTGTATAGACTGATGATGGTGATAATGATGATGATGATGATGATGATGATGATGATGATGATGATGATGATGATGATGATGATGATGATGATGATGATGATGATGATGATGATGATGATCATGTTCCAGTAACGCACCTACGCGTATGCACTGCACATCGGATTTCTTCTTTGACCGAGCCTCAGATATTTATTTTCCTCTCATATTTACTCAAAAGTTAGCAGGAAGAGATCCTTTACAGGTATAAGTTCAACTTTGTACATATTGATTATGCTGTAATTGCCCTTGTTTTATTATTTTTTGTGGTATAAAGTGATATATACATAATACAACATCAACCTAAAATGTAGCGGTTGTAGCACTTTCCCGCTATTTTAAGTAATTTACTTAAAAGTTATCTCACCGCTAGCCAAAAACCATTGCTACCCGTGGTTTAACCAATAATGGTTTATCGACCTGCTTAAGTGCGGTATCCCCCAGCTTTACAGTGAGGGTTTCGTGTATCTGAGTGTCGAGAGACATAACTTCGGTCTTCTTGACACTTACTTTGAGCCCAAACTTCCGACAGGACTCATCGAATTTGGACATAAGCTCCCGCAGACCGTCCAGGGTTTCTGCAGCGAAGCACAGATCGTCCGCGTACATGATGTCCGTGATGATCGCGGATGTCACTTTACGCTGTG
Organism: Eudemis profundana; assembly: GCA_947034925.1. Taxonomy (NCBI): domain Eukaryota; kingdom Metazoa; phylum Arthropoda; class Insecta; order Lepidoptera; family Tortricidae; genus Eudemis; species Eudemis profundana. The sequence continues at coordinate 15,227,289 of OX344801.1, forward strand.
CTCGGCCAGAGTGGGAGAAAGCTCGTAAATGATAAAGTAACTGAGTTTGAAGAGCGACGTAAGAGGGAGCTGGGCAATAAACGCGACATGCAGAAGGCACGACCACGGGCGAACATCGCGTATAATTACGTCAATGGTGTGCTCACATGTCCCCAATGCACGCGAACTTTTGCGGCGAAGATTGGGTACATCAGTCACGTAAATGCTCATCAGCGGCGGCGATAACTCGGAGTTGATAGCAGTCGCCATAACCGAAATCGGTTGGATGATGATGATGATGAATGGTTTATGGATAAAACATTTGTTAGTAATAGCAAAACCATTGGTAACTGTTCACAAATTTTCGTTTATCAAATTACTATGTATTATGTTTGATTAATAAAAATATATGTATTATGTTTCCGGTGTTGTCTGTTATTGTTCTGGTAAAAAGCCTATCAACAAGTAACAACGCTAAGTAAATATAGTCACTTCAAGAGAATAAACTATGTGTGTAAACAGGACTGGATTTCTCTAATTGCCGCCCTGGGCACCGTAGAAAATGCCACCCCATTACCCATATTCTACACAAATTGGATGATAAAAAACCCAGGCCGTGAATTTTGCCGCCCCCGGGAATTTGCCGCCCTGGGCACTAGCCCCTAGTGCCTGTCTAAATCCAGCGCTGTCATTAAAAATCGGCCAAGTGCGAATGGGATTCGCACACGAAGGATTCCGTGCCACCATTGAGTAAAAAGTCGGCAAATAACATGTTTATTGTATGGGGACCCATTTTTATTTTAAACTATATTTTGGTTTTATTATTTTTGTTATAGAGGCAATAAAATGATTCTGTGAATATTATCAAGAATCTATTACCATTATAAAAATCTAATATACCATTATAACTTAGTAATAGGGTTCCGTTGGCACCCTTTGGGTACGGAACCCTAAAAATACAACGATTGCCATGAAGTTTTAATTCATGGCAATCGTTGTTGTTGGAGGACCTTGAAACGGCATGTTTTAAGACGCAATACATTTTTACAAGTTTACAATGATAAATATATAAGGTCATACTAAATGACGGAAGACGCTTATAATTATTTCCTCTTAATAATTAAAACAATGCCCGAATTTGCGATATAGAAAACCAGATACAAGCAATTTGTGCTAGTTATTCACTTACCGTATACAAACAGACCAAGCACTGCATTTGCTTAGAATCAAGCAACCGAGCCACGAACACAATCCGCAACCAGACTACCTAATGAGGTGGTGTAATTCCATAGCAACCTCTAAGCATCAAATTGTTTATTAGCCATTCCCTGTTTAGATGCATAAGCCATAAGGTATAAGCTTTTCAAATTTCATTTACGGCAACATCTTTGAATTTACTCATCAATATTCATAAAACACAGCTAAGAACTTAGAAAGGAAACCAGTTTTGTAATGTAATAAATGGCAAACGAACAGACGAGGCGTTTGATGGGAAGTCATCTTCGCCCATCATCATCATCATCATTTCAGCCACAAGACATCCACTGCTGCACAAAGGCCTCCCTCATAGATTTCCACTTAATTCGGTTGGAAGCAACCTGCATCCACCGTGAGCCAGCAGCCTTAACCAGATCATCCGTCCATCTTGTTGGTGGACTTCCGACGCTGCGCTTGCCGATTCGTGGTCTCCATTCGAGAACCTTTCGGCCCCAACGGCCATCTGTTCTACGTGCTATATGCCCTGCCCATTGCCACTTCAACAAGCTTATCCGTTTAGCTATGTCGGTGACCCTCGTTCTTCTACGTATCTCCTCATTTCTGATTCGATCCCGCAGAGAAACCCCGAGCATAGCCCTTTCCATAACCCGTTGAGTGACTCTGAGCCTATTCATAAGGCCTATAGTGAAGCACCACGTCTCGGATCCATATGTAATCACTGGCAACACACACTGATTGTAGACTCTTCGCCCATAGATATTTGCAACTCCAGAGGCGTTGCCTGTACGTTGCCGACGTTTGAGTGCCCTGTTTTCTCGTTTTTGAAGTACCCCGTATCATTGCGTTCCGGAAACACCTCAGAGAGAGCTCATTCCATATCATGCCTGTTGCTTGCCAAACGTATTCAGACGTTCACACGTTCAGATTGAGGGCTACGATGCCCCAGACGAACCCACTGACAGGCATACACTTAAGCTTTAAACTTAGATCAACCCGTCGACGTAGAGATTCCCGACGCCAAAACAAATTTACGACGTTAATAACCACATTTTTATAAAAAAAAACCCGACCGCGGTGCACTTTAAAACTGCATAAAATCCGCCATTTTGTTTATTTTAACGAACTTCATACCCAGTGACACTCGCACCATCAAGACGAATCTAATGATGTATCATTTATCAAAATCGAATGTGCCGTTGAGTAGTTACGAGCGGTCATGGGAACGGACATACATACATACTTACATACATACAGGTCAAACACATAACCCTCCTTCGGGCTTCGCCGCAGTCGGGTAAAAAGAGCACAATATCGCACTAGCCCTGCCCAGTGTCCTAACTAGAGCGGTGCCAGCAGTGCCCAGGCACAGGACTCAGACCGTAGAGGGGTGCAGAAAAGACCAGACCAGGACCTTTTCCAAGGGCGCACTAATACTTATTTAGAAGCTCGCACCGGGCGCATATAGAAGGCTAATTACGACACTGGCCCTGCGGTGTTCGCCCATCTGTCCGTCTAGCCGTCAGTCTGTCATAAGCTTTATCACAAATACGGGTTTCAACTATTCAATCAAGTCAATTTTTGCTATACCGCCATGGGTGCGTAATATACGATTAAACAGGAGCGAAGCTAATTAACCGACAAATCGTAACATTAGAATAATATAGCTATTATCTAACAAATACCTACATATAATATGCTATTCTACTAGCAGACTTGACGTTTCAGACATCATTGTGCCGTTACATGACGTACGAGTAGGTTACGTTATATCAATACTCGTATTACAAACCTGATGCCCTCCCTAACGATATCGGAGCACGAGTCTAGTCAGTCTCACGTTTGACGGGTTTATGTAATGCAAAACGGCATAGTCTAATACAAAATTAGCAAATTAACAAAGCTATCGCACCCTAATTTAAAACTAATTAAGAAAGGAAAAGGCTAGCTGCAAAATGCTTCCAGGGCAAATGGACTTCGCAAATATTCGCAGGCGAATAAAGTGACTCGGAATGTTTAACTTTTGTATTCGATTAAATAGAAAGCTCGAGAAACAAGCGCTAAAGTCGTCTCAGTTGAAACCAGTTCACATGTAGGTTACAAAGAGGATAATGATATAATAAGAATCTAATTAAAAATATTCTAGGGTATAATAAAATCGTACACTTTTTTTGTCTGTTTGTTTGTGTGCGCATCACGCAAAAACTACTGGACCAATTTCCATGAAATTTTGTGTGCAGGTGGATTATGACCCCGATTTAACACAGAGGATACTTTAATACTCGGGTAAACCGAAGCAAAAAAGAGATATTTAACTTATTTCACCTTCGCGAACGAAGTCCTGAGCCCACATGTTTTTAGAGCACTACCACTTCGAGTCAGTTGACTAAAATCGGTAATCGATGACTTTTTAAAGCAGGACCGAATAAATTTCAGTTTTATTTTGATGAAGAAAAATGCTACTTAAAAGAGTCATTTGTTTGTTAAGTTATTCTTGTTAATTTAGTATGTTACAACTAGGGATGTAAGGATACTAATACCGATACCGATATATCGGCCGATATATCGGTATCGCCGATAATATACAACCGATATTTTAAGAGCGCGAAAAGAATTTGTTGTATGAAAGAAAATCTGCAAAAAGTTATTTCAATTACTGACTTAATTTATATCTTGGTCTATTACCTTGTGCAATAATAATTACTATGTTAATTATATATTTGGTTTATAATAAAAAAAAATCTGAAGTTCATACTTCATTAGTTAGTTAAGATATCGGTATCGGTATCGCCGATAATTTACTACAAATATCAGTATCGGTATCGGTACCGTATCGGCAAAATTATGTATCGTTACATCCCTAGTTACAACTTTCTATATCATTAGCATGTGACAGAAAAACGTAAAAACGGACAATGGTGATTCTAGTAATGATTATTTGAAATTACACAGTATCTCAAAACTGATCATACTTTGTGAAGTAACACAGCTACGAGTATAACCCGACTGTGTTCCTGTATTTAAAGTAGGTACAGAAGTAATACTTTCATCTTAATTAACTTGATTCAGTTATAAACCGACGAGAACTGTCGCGGTCGCAAATAGCGCTTTATGGTAATCACTTGCCCACTCAAATGTCAGGTGATCTCTCTGCTGATATTGTATAATATCAGCAGAGAGATCACCTGCCTATCAAGATAGTATTTTGATAATATTAGCAGTGAGAAGAATATATTATTTTGCTTTCAATATTAAAAATTCAATTTTAATAATGTTCTTAAGTAAAAATGGTACAGGTTCTCTAGCTAGTCGGTTGTAATTTTTAATATTTTAGCAACTCTTACATTAAGTTTAGTTTATTTATTTTTCCCTTACATGTTCAATACTTTTATAAACCAATTATTTCTTTATTTCCAGACTGGAATTGAGAGGACGCCTCAAGTATTTAATGCTTGACATCGGTTTTTCTTTTTTAGAAATATTTTTTTCATTATTAAACATACAAAGGCTCTAAAGGCACATGATAATCGTTGCTATTTATATAATAAGTAAAGTACGGTTGGTAACGCATGCAGAAAACCAAAAAACTTACTCACTTTACGCTTTATCGTCTAGCTTTTAAACTATCTATTTCGTCAATGGAAACATCAACAGTCTGGAAGATTGGCAGGTGAAAATATTCTTTAGTACCTAGTCCCACTAATATTATAAATGCGAAAGTTTGTGAAGATGTTTGGATTTTTGGATGTTTGGATGTTTGTTACCTTATAACGGGGTAACAACTGGATGGACCAAGCTGAAATTTGGCATGCAAATAGATCAAGTCCTGGATTGAAACATAGGATACATTATATCCCGGTAAAGAGTTCCTTTGGGACAATAACGGGAACAACGCGGGCGAAGCCGCGGGAAAATGCTAGTTAATAATAAAGGTTCATAAGAACTCTGGACGTGGCTCTACGTGGGTTTCAAGTTTACAACTTTTTCCGGCAAAACTTGTAAATGCTGCATATTTTTATATTTAATGTTTATGTGGGGCCTTACCGTTCTATTTATCTAGTACTAGCATTTTCCCGCGGCTTCACCCGCGTTCTTCACGTTACTGTCCCAAAGGAACTCTTTACCGGGATATAAAGTATCCTATGTTTCAATCCAGGACTTGGTCTACTTACATGCCAAATTTTAGCTTGATCCATCCAGTTGCTACCCCGTTATTAGGTAACAAACATCCAAACATCTAAACATCCAAACATCTAAACATCTAAACATCCAAACATCTTCACAAACTTTCACATTTATAATATTAGTGGGAAGTGGGATAGTGGGATTGTATTAGAATTCAAATCTCTTTACTGCGCATTCCACAATACTTAGGATTCCAAACGAACACGAAAGTTACATCACTGTTTTCGCACCACTTCTAAGCAGTCCTTTAATATGTCGTACAGTGAAAAATCTTTCCATGTATTCGAAAACAAACAAACCTGCGAGCTAGTTATAAAATGAATTTGCCATTGAAATAGAAACAGACTAATCCATTTTGGAATTGAAAACATTTTGTGATTAAACAAAATATAGAAATCCGACCAGGAATACTTTTTTTTATTTTCTACGAGTTTTAGGTAGTTTTGATACAAGAAGGACGGCAGGTTGAGTGAAACATCCAGAAAATTTGCTTAGTATCTATAATAGGTAGCTAATATCGCCTGATAATTTCGGTAGAATTTGGTCATGATTTACCTGTTAATGAATAATGTTTATAACAATTACATAACATAAGTACTATGTGTAGACAGTGTTTTTAAGCAAAGCCAGAAATAAACTTTGGTTAGCTCTGTACATCTACATGAGTTAATATTATTAAAGAGACTGTGCAGCGAAATACAATTAGAAAAGAACTTCATTAAGTTAAAAAACACAGGTAAATTCGTTTAATTTCTAATAAAAAACGCTTTAAAAATAACAAAACGTTGCTAAAATATCGTACAATCGAACACAGTAGTTATCTGTGGCTTCGTTTGTTTGTACCTGCGTAAAACGAACAATTTTTTTCACACCACTGCTCGGAAAGCTAGCAATAGATGGTCAGAATTCAGGCGGCAAAACGGTGAGTTCTTGGACAGTGTATGAGACAAGCTAACAAAGTAATCAGACACGCCAGAAATAACATTGTAGGTCAGTTTACATCAGCAATTTGACCAATCAGAGCACGCCGTATGCCTCGGCGACATTATAATAGACCAATCAGATCGCGAGCTGCGCCGCAGCACGTCAGGCGACTTCGACAATACTCCATACAGCCACTGTCTAGTAATTAGCAAAATTGAAAAAAAATCATGTATCACTTTCTTTGGTATCTGCGTTTAATTATTGTGCAATATTCTTGAATGTAAAACATCATTAGGAAAATGGCGGATAAATTTATTCGTTTTTAATATGGTGTTATTTTCTAATGTAACAGTGTTTAAAGTATTTGTATGGATAATAGTACATTACTGCAGAGGCTGGGAAGTAAGGAATTGCCGGCCGAGTACATATAGTTGGCCGAGCGAAGCGAGGCCAGATAGTTACGAGGCCGGCAACCCCATTTCCCGCCGAGGTATGTATAGTGCTTTTCTCAAACATGCAATGAAATAAATAAACTTACTATAATAACCTTACTTAATATTTTATAACACAAACTGGCTGTCAGAAAGTGACATTAGTGACATTATATCCATAGACAATGCAAATTCGGCCAAAATAAGCTGTTTCAGTTCACATTTTTACCGCGAATATTTAGATGAAATATTTTAAATGTGTATTCTGATTTAGTTTGCAATTTATAATAATTGGAAATTGTTTATAATGTGTTATTTGTTATGTTCATGTCAATTTTAAATAAATAAAACTGCAAAATATAGCAAAAATAGTTTTTTGTTTTTTTAATGGCTGAATGCCGTGATGCTGGGGCCCAAATAAATGTGGAATGCATATTCATACTTAATGAAAGCATGAATAAAATTAATGAAAGCATGAAATAAATGGAATTTCATACTTACATTGCCGGCCTAGGCCGGCAATGTAAGTATGAAATTCCATTCCGTGCCAAGTGTCAAGCCGCATAGGAAACGAGGTACTTTGTGGCACGTAATGTCAACATTTCATGCCATGTTTGAGAAAAATAATAAATAGGTGTTTGCTATTCGGTGTTGAAGAATTGTCCAGGGTAGATATATTGCCAAAAAATACAAAATTGACTTTTATATTCTTTTATTTTTGGTATGATACTATTAACTCGTATTTCCTCGCAGTAGGCGGGACAAGCACTATGTTAAGTCTCGGCCGAAAGGGCAATAGATAGACTCGTATTCTTTTGTTTTCGTATTCTCAAACTCACTCTTCCATCTATTGCTTACTTTCCGGCCTCTACAACAATGTACCTACTATTGTTGTAATAAATCAATTTAAACGGATTATATCGCGTATATTACTTTCTTTTTACGTCCCGACGTTTTGTAACCCTTTTCAGCGTTCGTGGTCGCGAGCAGTCTACCCGCAAATTTGTTTTACTCAAACATGCAATGAAATTTTGACATTTCGTGCCTAATAATAGACCGCAAAATACCTCGTTTCCAGTGAAGTTTGACACTTGGCAGGTAATGGAATTTCATACTTACAATGTATTTTTTTTTTTATTTCCATTCCACATTTGTTTGGGCCACGGGATTCAGCCATTAAAAAAACAAAGAACGATGTTTGCTATATTTTGCATATTTATTTATTTAAAATTGACATGAACATAACAAATAACACATTATAAACAATTTTAAATTGTAATTTTAACTATACGAATACACATTTAAAATATTTCATCTAAATATTCGCGGTAAAAATGTGAACTGAAACAGCTTTTGCTGTGGTTTCCGAACGTGACTTGACGTTTTCATTGTCTATGGATATAATATGTCACTAATGTCACTTTATGACAGAAAGTTTCTGTTTTGTGAAATATTATTTAGGTTATTAGTAAGTTTATTTATTTCATTGCATATTTGAGAAGTAAGGGGTTGCCAGCCTCGTAACTATCTGGCCTCACTTCGCTCGGCCAGCTATATGTACTCGGCCGGCAACCCCTTACTTCTCGGCCTCTGCAGTAATGTACTATTATTACAATGAGTGATGATCGCGGAAACCGACAGCAAACTTTACTAAATTTTATTATAAATGTGAAAATGTGTTTGTTGATGATTTGGTCACAAAAAATCATAAAGATTTAAAAAAAATCCACTAGTCTACGTACGAATCTACGGTAAAAATCTGTTCTGTCTCTAATCCTGGTGCAAGTTATTTTTCCTAAACGACATCTAAAATCATTAGAGAAAATACAATCCCACGTTCTAAAGTTTGCATTTAAGTCCGTTACGTGACCAGATGGCCTATCTCAGACTAATGATTCCGCACTCGCGAAGGTACTTAGGAACATTGTCGCAGCTATTAGGCACTAACTTATAATTATTGGCACGCGCGTTACTTCGAGTACCGCCCGTGCCCGTGCCTGTAGTTGCTTTAAGTGCCTCAACAACTGTATCATCATCACTGAAAGAAAATAAATGTTGCATTGTTTGTTAGCTATAAACTAGCTAAGCCTTTGGTTGTTGCCGGTACACGTTTCTAGCGTTCTTAAGACTTAAATACAAAGAGTTTCTTAGTTGTAAGTACTGTGAAGGTCGCATGTGTTAATACGACCTCCACACTATCTCCGAGACAGACAGGTGACTTCACGAGAACATTTCATAGTTTGAATTTAAAGGAATAAAGTGTCTCGCTCTAATTTATAATAATTTGTTTAGTCTTAAGTTGGGCCTGGTACCGAGTCCACGGAATAAAAGTCAATCAAGTGAAAAGTATTTTATTTGACACCTGGTGGAGGTGCGAGGTATCATTCTCATGCTCTTATAATACGAATACACACTACACATCTAACTTATTAAGCTTCGTCCACACTTCTATCGTTTCGCCGTATCGTATCTCCGTCGCGTAGCACCGACGCGTAGCATGATCGGTCGTGTGCACGCTAAATGATCGCGATCATGCTACGCGCCGTATCAGACCGCTCGCGATCCGTGTTGATACGCGTATCTTAAATACCTCGCACACTCGCGATCGGATACGTGTAATAATCACAATCGGTAAGTGTGAACGTGTTTTGATACAGTATCATGCTACGCAGTTATGAATTGATACTTGATACGGCGCGATCCATCTCGAGTCGGTTTTTCCGCGATCATCAAAGGAGATACGGATACGCTCTGAACAAGTGTGTACGTGTACCGATCCGATCACCGCTCACAGTGCATTGTGCAGTGTATTGACAGTGCATTTAGTCATAACAGGATCTTGAAAAAAGACGCATGGGACGAACTAAACCAAGAATTAAATTGACCAGTCGAAGATGTGAAAAAGAAAATAGACTACTTACTACTTCGATGATTAATTTTTTTACAAGTCAATAAAATCAAAACAATCCACTTTAAAGAACTGAAATAATCGGCAAACCTAATATTTAGTACGCAACAATATAGTTAAAAAGGAAAATATACAAAATTTGCAACCCGGGAAAAAGTCGAAAATGAAACTGACATTACGTAAATTTTAACACGATTTAGGCACAGTGTCAGTTTATATAATTAATCTTAGAAACCATCCATCAAAAAAATATGAAACACAATTATGAATTGTGATTACTCACAAATAAACCAACAAATGGTCTATCGAATGGCATTAATAAAGGTAGTCATAGGCACTAATAGTGTGCATCACCTTGGATTTCGAAAAAAATTAGAGCTAAGTGGCAGAGTTGAATTTTTTGACATTGTAGTTGTTGTCATTATTGTAGCACTATTATGTTATGATTGACGCTGCGAAGAAACAAGAATTCGTTCTGATAAGAACGTTTTGATTGACTTCCGTGAGAAACATAAAAACAGCTCCGATAGCAACCGACCGCTCATATTCACTTCGTACGACGGAGCTCGAGCAGAGCAATTGGCGCGGCGCGGGCAAAACCCGGCGACATGGCTTTGCCGCTGCCTATACGGCGCGATGATACGATACGGTGATGGTGATACGCTACGGCTAGTGTGGACGCATTTCTTCGCCCGACGGTGCTCGTGATACGGTACGCCCAAAGTAAGCGTCCATACTTAGGACGCGTGATTGCTACGCGACGCATGATTGTGATCGGTGAAATGGCACAAGTGTGGACCCAGCTTTATGTATCTATTTTATGATAACGTATGAGCAAATAAAACCAAATCCTATGTCATTAATATTAGTAAAATCGATAAACATTAATTATCTCTTAAATCGAGCTTCAACATCGTTCGTCCTCGTTTTTTTTCCTGAAGACTGTTCAAGGTAATTAAATGACCTTATTTTGTTTAAAATGCTTTAAATATACATACAGCAGATACTGTAAACATTGTTTGCCCTGCCCTGCGGGCTTGCGATGTCTTTGTTTTTTTAGCTGGGAACCAATGACCTGACTAGAAATTATTTAACGAGGCAGCATTATAAATTATTTTATCATGTTAAATCACTAAATTTTATATGCATATATATACTTAAAACAAAGTCAATTATTTATTAATTATCAATCAACTCGAGAAAGGGTGGATTCGCATTTTATCATCCTTGATTTTTTGAGTTTAGCTTTGCCCCGAATAACAGAATAACTAGGTAAAAATTATTTTCGTTGTTTTAAAACTTGTCCCCAAGTCATTTTATTTTTAAGTACTTTCAACAAATAAAAACTACTAACTTGACATGTTATATTTAAATGTAAAGTGTAATAATACTCGGGCGGATCCAGAAATAAAATATGTATAATTATAAAAAAAGTCGTGACGGAGTGTATAGTTTGTTTAACAGTTCGTTAGTTATATTTAACGTTTATATTTATTTTCATATTGTTTTATGTAAAATGCCACTCTGTCACGGAGATGTTAATACTCTGTCACATGTTTGTCCCTTATATCGTCAAGACCATTTTTCGTTGAATACTTACGTTTTAGTTATATCTCACCATAAACACACATGTAGAACATGTTAATATGGATTACAATAGATCTGAGAATGTATCATTTTAAGATGCAACAATAATAAAAAAGTAAATCGCGTGATGACGTTTTGTGACAGAATTAAATTATAACTATGAATATTGTTTATTTTTGAAACTGCCATTGATTCTTATATGCAAAAAATATTTAAGCCTTACATGTTTGGATAACACTTAAATAATGTAAAATATTGCATATAAAACATACAAAAACCCATGGTAAGAAAATTCAAAATTACGAAATAATGTCCCAATAAATCTCGCTACTTATTACGTTATTATAATAATCGTAGATTAATTATTCAGTATTAATAAAAAATATTTATTTAGGGAAACTTTTAATTTTTAAAGAAAACGTGTCTTATTGTACCGAAACAAGACAACGAAAAGAATTTTGACCCAATTATTAAAACATCTAAAAAAATAAACATCCTGAGGCAGAACGACATTCGCCGGGACAGCTTGTTTAACATATAAGACGATTTCGTGTAGACATAAAATGATGTACAAAACACGGGAGGTAATAAAGAAAGCCCTCGATCGCACATTTACGTCCCTCGCTTGCAGCTCGGGCCGCAAACATCTGCGATCTCGGCCTTCCTTTGTATTACCACCCTAGTTGTGTAATGTACTATTAAACACCTAAAATAACGTACTATAATTCCCTGTTACTTAAAAAGTATTCACTATAAACTAAATGATAATTTTAACGCCAACGTCGTGTTCTCTACCTCCGCGTGCGATGGAAAGTACACAACAAGCTAAATCGCAACAAGCTGTTTTTGCTTCTTAGTCCTTTAAGCAATTTACAAGAGCGTTGAAATTTCTCTTGCGCGCTCAACTTTCATAATGATGTGTATCTTTTTACCGGCAATATTAGGCTGGATAATAGATTAATGAAATACCCTACTTTGCTTCCACTGTGTCGGTATTTAAGAACAATAAATTGTGTCGACTAGTTTGTAAACAAGCAAACTAACACTTTGTGCGTATCTTTATCATACAAGGTGTCAAATTGAACGTAATACAACTCATATTTTTTAAACTCATCTCCCTGATGCTAAAACCCTCTAGCTAGGTCTAAAAAATCTGCTCGTTGGGTTTTCAAACTAACCTATTTGTTACATATTTTCCATTAATTAAGTACAGCATAAAATAACCGTTTAAAGCTGAATTAATTTAACTTTTAGCTGTTTAATATTTTGAACAAATTTAATTTTACATTGAGCTGTTTTTGAGAATTAATAGTGCAATAATGAACGCTCAACGACGCGGCGGATGAGACTGTAAAATAATAATGAAGATATTACAAGTGCCTGCAATTGGACTGTTTAGCCTGTTTTATTAAAAACTATTTAATTATAAAAACATCATCCGCATAATACAACCTTTCGAAAGAAAATCCATAGAACGCAACACTAAAAAAATCGGTTGTCTGTAAAGTCGGTTTACTGACGATAGTCGAACGTGATAACGTTGACCTTGACCTTGACTTTGACTTTGACTTTGACTTTGACTTTGACTTTGACTTTGACTTTGACTTTGACATTGACATTGACATTGACTTTGACTTTGACTTTGACTTTGACTTTGACTTTGACTTTGACTGTGACTTTGACTTTGACTTTGACTTTGTCTTTGACTTTGACTTTGACTTTGACTTTGACTTTGACTTCGACTTCGACTTCGACTTGAGTACCAGCCGCCCTTTTCTCAGCAGCAGCAGTGATTTTTTGTCACGATTGGCCGCCCCTAATATCTGGCCGCCCTAGGCCCGGGCCTACTAGGCCTTAGGGCAAATCCGCCACTGGTCTCTTGTCATTCAATAGAGATTTTTGACAGCCGTATCTTAGGGAATAAGGGCTATTTTATTAACAATTTGTAAGAAACTATCGTCTTAACGACTTTAGTGCTGGAATAATATAAAGTACCTATTTGATAGGTAACGACCCTGCAAGGTAACGGCCCATGACGTCACACTTTTTCGTGCGTGCAGCCGGCTCCATCGAATTATAAGACGTTATCACGTCAAAAGTATCATAACTGAACATACAAATCAGTCTTATGACATTATGAGGTATGTAACGTAAGATTCAAGATCATTTAAAAGTATGAACAAAGCGCTGCTTATGACGTTAGGGTCTAATCACATTGGCGATTCGATTTGCGAGCGAGCTGAAAGCGTGTTTTTATATAGATTTCGATCGCAAACTGGCCGCGAGCTCGTTGCGACAAGTTTTACAGGGAACGTGCACGACGAAGGTGCTGCCAACTGGTGCCGCCAATCTAAATCATATACCCTCTCATGCTGGGGCCTCTCACATTGACGAAAACGCCGTTAATAGGGCATTTCTCCAGAAATATGTCTGCGGTCACCTCATTCATCTGGCCCTTTTTCATACTAAATGTATGGAGACAGATGAATGAGTCGCAGACATATTTCTGGAGAAATGCCCAATAACGTTAATTTATCGCAGGACGATTAACGTCAGTGTAGCTACGTCTTACTATATTTGACATTGACACTTACATATTATCATTGACATTGACAGCTTGATTTGACAGGGGCGATAGTTTCCTTTATTGTCCGCACTTTCCCTATATGAAACACGCTCGCGACTCTCTCGCAAATCGCCAGTGTGATAAGGCACTTAGAGTCTAAGGGTTTAGAAATATCTACTTAATATTTATACAAAACAAGAAAAAAGCAAGCTACGTGAATAAAAATACATTTGATTAAGTCTTGCTATATGATACTTTCAAGCCATTGTTAAACAGCCTGATCGTTTCTATATGCGATGGATAAGAACAATAATCATTAAATACTAAATAAAATGTATATTATTTAATGTCAAATGTAGGTTTATAATTGAATGAGCGATTTTGAATAGGGCACACATCTGTATGTTTAAGCTATATAAATATGCCCTTTACAAATATCTGTTTTTGCATATCTCGTTATCGGTTGCATTTTCTAAGTATGATCCATTTTCATTACCTAATATTTTAGGTTCAAACCCAAACAACGCTTCATAAAATGTTAATTTTGCACCCTATTCCGCTCATTTCCAATACACGACATTACCAGAATACTAGATTTTTAAAATACCAGATTCTCGATATATCAGATTCTCCGTATACCAGATTCCCAAAATAATACATCCTACCTATTCCCAATTCCCAAATCAATACAACCTACGATTTTATAATCTAGAATAAACAGGAATGTGATAAGGCAGGAATCTGATATAACTATCGAGAATCTGGTATTTTGAAAAATCTGGTATTCTGGGAATATAATACCGCATATTTTGGGCATGAGCGCCCTATTCTACTACGTACACAGACCACTAAAACTACGTATCTCGATAAAAAAGTAAGTAAATCATTATTAAATAAGTTTTCATTTTAGAGCCATCACTTTAAACGAATTAAATTATTCTGAGGAGAACAAAGCATGCAGTCTCTCTTGAAATTTAAATTAACATGAACACTTGTTGTCATTCCGTTTTACTTTAATTTCCAAAAACGTATTTTCTTGTTTTAAGGCATTCCCTTGAAAATAAGACTTCTGATTTTTAATGCAGTTACTAGTTAAACCCTTTTACGGGTTAACTTTGATTTAATTCTTTTGTACGCTAATCCTTTGCAGCCTCCTCCAGCACCACATCTCAAAAGCTTCCAACCTTTCTCGATCCTTCTGTGTCAGTGACTACGTCTCACTGCCATTCAAAGAGATGCTCCATACGCCTTAATTAATCGTTTCTTAGCTGGAAGGCAAAACTGAGGGCCGGAGTTGCAGAGGTAGACCAAGATTAACATAATTGTAAATTGTAATCGAGCGGAGAATAGAGTGACGATTACTCTACCGACTAGAGCAAAGCTCTTGTACTAGTGGTTCTGTAAGCTGTTAACCTCGCGAGTCTGTCAACTCAAATGTCTCCGATATTGTGAATAATTTCCAAAAACTCAATAGACAAAAAATATTATATATAATTATCGCGGCGGCTCACATAATTTCACAAGAATCGGTTGAAAATGCGACATGTAGAGGAAAACTGCCAGATACGAGTATGCGGAAGCATTTCAGCCCCATCGAGAATGGAGACTCTTCACGCTTGCTCAGTCAATAATAACAATTACCACAGGCTCATACATTTTTGTTTCAGGTATGACAGCAAATTTGTTGCGAAAGGTTTTCGTTGTCCATTATAAAGTTTTACCAAAACTTTTATATTTTAAGTGTGCCATAAAAAGTTCAGTACGTTGTCTCTCTTTCAAGCAAAAAGAAGCTTTAAGTTATTGTTAGCAAAAACTTACTACTGTGAAAATACGTTTAAAATGACCTGCAGCGTAACCTGCATGGTAGATTTTATTTTTTTCTTACTGGCCGTCAGTTCCTTCTGAATATTAAACTTGAATTTGTAAATTTCGTTCATGTTCCCTATAGGTATGTGAGTTCTGACATATCATTTTTTGCCATTTGAAGACTCAGATTCATTGGATGAACAATAAATAGTTACAAATTATTGACCCTGTTTTACGGGTTATTTTATATTGCTGATACAGTGTTCCGCCAGTTATTCTTTGTGCGTGTGTTTCTGGATTGGGCAGTTTTTACGGCGGGCTATTTTGTGCTCCGAGCGGTGCTTCAGCGAGGCCCTTTGCCCTTACTTTCTTGGTTTGAGGCTGGGAATCCGGTAAGTTCAGTGGCAAGTCCTTGTTTCAGTAGGTTTAGGGTCGTTTTCGTGACTGTAGTTATAACGGTAAATGATTGTTCCAGTAAGTTCCCTTTCCCCGTGCGGGGTCTAACTAGAGGGTAACTCGTGGTATAACTAGAGGGGCAACGCGGATCGGACTGCATTTCCACGTGCCCCACGCGAGAGGTGACCCTTTCCTGTCGTCGGGCCTCACAACTACGATTACGAAGCCAGGGGCGTCGCATTACGAGCACTACCACTGCCAGTCATCCGTACAGTACGGTTTGTTACCACTGCGCGATTAAGCGTATCTTTTACCCCATCCCGTGATTGAAGGACCTGAGGATCTCCGTGCTTCTGTGCTCGGTGCGAGGCTTGGACGCCGTAGGAAGTTCTGTTAGCTGTTAGCTTAGCGTTTACTTAACGTAAACCCCCTGCCTTGCCCCTGCGTAAATATCAGTTTTGTAAGAATACAGTGTTACGTGAACTCACCTAGGACTTACCTACTTATTTATCGGAAGGAACCCTGGTGGTCATAGGATTACGCCTCTACCCTTCCCTAAATTCCAAAATAAGCACGTTCTCGCTCAGGTATTTATAGGCTATTTATTTCCCATAACTAACCTAATCTGCTATCCCCACCAGCTCGAGTTACCTAATCCGTGTGTTTCTCATCTTATAACGTTTATTGTAACTATATAGGTACTGTCATTTAGATCATGGATACTTCAAAAAAATCATACAACAGTTTCCAATATGACCAAGAAACTTTTTGTATTTTTACTCCAAAATAAAGCATTATTTTTAAGGTAGTTCATTCATTGGTTTCATTTGTTCATTTACTAGAATTTTGTGTTCATTCACTGGTGATTTTCCACTTTATCCCCTACAGCTTGCTATAATTTAAAACTGCGCAGCACTACTGCAAAATAAAAGTGATTTTAGATAACTAGAATAGTAATAGCTGTATAGGAACAGTAATATTTGAATTTCATTATTGCTATCTGCCAAAAATATTTTTTTGAAGTTGAAAATTTCCTTAAGTGTTCATTCGCTGGATCACTTACCCTACCATCTTTTTTCTTTTTGGTTAATTAAATAGCTCGTATGTTCTGAAAGAAAATCAGTCTCCATCTTTAACATTTCTGTAAAAAACACATACGTCAAAATTTAAAACAATTTGTTTTTCATTCCTGAAGAAGTGACCAGTCTAAATGTCATTTCTAAAAGAGCCTTTTTTAACATTCTGTCAGTCATATTAGTTTGATGGTTAAAATCGAAAAGCAACAGTGTCAAAATTAAAAATATATTTTGGGTGGATTTTGTTATTATACCATTCTATGTACTTTGATTTCTTGTATCTATATATTATGTAACAAAAAATTTGGTGTAATTTAACCGCATTAAAAAAACTAATAAAGAAACATCATGTTTCTTTCGTATAGTAAAACTTGAGCAATTTATGTGAATCGACTGTGTTTGTATGTGTTAACAGATAACAGCATAACCACAATGGCTATGACTGCTAAGAGATAAAAGAAAAATGATACTGCAAAATTTAAGATTACAATGTGCCTGATTAATTAAAGACTAATTATAACGAAAAAAAATTAAAATAATTGTTTGTTTAACAGTTCGTTATTTATATTTACTATTTATATTGATTTTTATAGTGTTTTATGTAAAATGCCATTCTGTCACGGAGACCTTAATACTCTGTCACATGTTTGTCCCTTATATCGTCAAGACGATTTTTCATTTTATACGTTTTAGTTTATCATAAACTGAATAGGGTACTTTCCATATTAATTATCTAATTCAGCTTCCAAAACTGATCCCAAAAAAATCCAGGTTTACTTATTTTCTTGCCTTTAATGATTTTAAAATTACAAGAAATTAAAATAAGGAAAGAATTTGACCGTAACAACCTGTGACGTCATTTATTCATATTTTCTATGAAGCTGCACACTATCGTAGCGTTTTGACACTTTATAAAAAGAAGCTGATTTGATATGTTAGGAAACTAGCCTATTGTACAACATGTCAAAGTGGATTACAACATATCTGAGAATGTATCATTCTAAGATGTAACAATTTTGACCACACGTTTAGCTCAGTGGGAGTGCCACCGCCTACGAAGCTAGAGGTGCCGGGTTCAAATCCTGGTAAGGGCAAATATGTGTGTGATGAGCACGAGTATTTGTTCTCGAGTCATGGATGTTTTCTATCTATTTAATTTCTATGTATTTATCTATATAAGTATGTACCCATAGTACAAGCATTGCTTAGTTTGGGACTAGCTCGATTTGTGTAAGATTGTCCCCCGATATTAAAAAAGAAAATAAAAAAAATACGCAATAACCAAAAAGGTAAATCTTTTGATTCTCGTGATGCTGTTTCGTGACAGAGTTGTATTTATAATTCAGAATATTGTTTATTTTTGAAACTGTGCTATTGATTCTTAAATGCAAAAAATATTTATGCCTGAAATGTTTGGAAACCACTTAAATATTGTAAAATATTGCATATAACAATTACAAAACAATAGTAATTGTTTTATGACAGAGTTCTTTAATTTTTACACCTATACAAAATTCAAAATTACGAAATAGTGTATGAATAAATTTCGTTGTCCATTACGTTATTATATAAATAGTAAATTAATTATTCAGTACTAGAATTTTCCCTCGGCTTTGCCCGCGCTGTTCCCGTTATTGTCCCAAAGGAACTATTTACCGGGATATAAAGTATCCTATGTTTCAAAATCCAGAACTTGGTCTTACATGCCAAATTTCAGCTTGATTATTCCAGTTATTACCTCGTTATTAGGTAATAAACATCCAAACATCATCGCAAACTTTCACATTTATAATATTAGTGGGATTGATACAAAATATTTATATAGAGAAACTTTTAATTTTAAAATCAAACGTGTCTAATTGTACTGAAACAAGACAACGAAAAGAATTTTGGCCCTTAGAGACCTATTATTGTTGTTGAAGCACTGTATTTTTGAGACCAGACTGACCGCCCAAGGGTTTTTCGATTTCAATGGAAAAGCGTCAAAGGACACCGTTCATTAGCATAACTACAGTCGAACTGAAATTTAAATTATAATACAACATGGACGGTTGTTCTGCCGCTTTGAACGTTAATTGCTTGTTGTACCAGAAAAATCAGCATATCGCGCCATTGTCTACCAGTATATACATTATATTAATATCGTAGAAAAATTACTGGCGAGTTTTAAAAATAAGTAATAAAACTTGAAAAAAATAGTAGTCGTTTTTGTGCGTTTGTTTTTTTTTACTCTTTACGGTTATATATTTGTACGCGCATCACGCAAAAACTACATAACCGATTTCCACAAATTTTGCCGATACGATAACGATACCGATATTTGTAGTAAATAATCGGCGATACCGATACCGATATCTTAGCTAAATAATGAAGTATGAACTTCAGATATTTGTATGTCTTATTATACCTAAAACTTGGCTATATTTAACAGAGAGTCAACCTTGAAGGTGTAAAGTAAAAATAAATAAATTTGTCAACGCAATTTTTTTTATTATGTACCACGTATATAATTAACATAGTAATTATCATTGCACAAGGTACCAATACGTGTAAAGTCAGTAATTGAAATTACTTTTTGCAGATTTTTTTTTCATACAACAAATTCTTTTCGCGCTCTTCAAATATCGGTTGTATATAATCGGTATCGTTACATCCCTAATTATGACACTGGTTAACACATAGAATACTATTCCCGACTAAGACAGAGTAAAAAGGGACATTTCACTTATTTTACCCCAGCGAAGGGAGTTGCAAGTGTTATTTATTTATAACACAAACGTTTGATTTATTTCTAGGAAATTTGTAGGCATATTTGACTTTACATTTATCGAGAAAAGCGCTGTTCACATAATTAAATAATACACGATTAAAAAACCTCGGCATAGGTACTAGTAAAAATGTTGTAATTAATGTTTAAAATGCGACCAGCAAAAATAACTAAATTGATTTTGAACATCAAGACATGGTATTAAGGAATTTGTAATTGAGCTACTAATTATATTTAACACTACCATAATTGCTAGACAACAGCGTCAATAGGTTACTAAAAGTCAATCTCTTTCTGGTCATCTTATTCTAGAGCTGATGCAAAATAACCATCAAAACTGATTATTAAAGAAGTGTAAACTAAGTTACGGACAAATAGCTACTTAGTCAAGCAACAAGCTCGGTTTTGTTATATCTCCTATTAATATCCCATTAGGGCTAGCCTGACCATCAAACAATCAACCTTCAACAGCTTTATATAAGCCTCATCAACTCTGTCAAAATCTATCAAAGTTAAGTGTGACATTGTCCACGGGCGTCCCTAAGTAAAGATAAATGTAAGTGTTCCGTCAACTGCCAACTTGATTGATCGCGGAGATCTCCAGCGAAGATGCTCGTGCCGTGAACCCTATCCAATTATTATGACAGATTTTTAATGTTAGTATGAGTAATATTTATAGGTAAATTTAGGTGCGAGACAATAGTAAAACGCTAGTTCACAGCACAACTGACTTTATTTTCGGGTTTACCCTCAATATACAATTATTATAGTACCCCCCATAATGTACGGACACCACACCTCCCCCTCTTACAGACAAAAAAAAAAGCTTTATAATATGATTTATCCTAGATATGTAAGTACTTATATTATACAAGGATATGGTTAATTAGCTAAGGTAACTATCCCAGTGCTTGACATTCGATGGCACTTATTATTTTGATGCTTGTTGTTGAACAAAAAGAAAGTAGCTGGATGTCAAACATTGGTACGTATACCTTACCCATTTTAAGTAATTTACACAATTTTAAGATTAACCAGGGCGTTCAGATATTTAGTAAAGGAGAAATACATCCTAATTGTTGTATGTACCTACTTATTAATTTCTGCCCGTAATCTACTTAAAACAGTAGGGATATAATATAACAAAAATCTATTACGAGTTAACTTAAAAACTATGATGTTAAATGATAAGTGCGTAAATCACTTACATCGACTGATAAATATTTCGTAACATCTGTTCCATATCTATAAGCAAAAATACCTTACGTTGTAAGCAATAAGGTTCAAAGTCAATTAACTCCTTTTAGCTTTATTTATACGTACATTCTTATTTTTCTGGCGTGAATATATACTACCAACACAATATAGCAACAAACAAATAACAATGAAGTTAAACGTTGTGTAACATTATGTACTTAACCTAATAAAATTATTAATTGCTAATAGTGTATTATAGGTCCTATGATATACGATCGTGCATTTACCCTTGGTACCTACTTAACTAAATAGTATGATCAAAAATCAAACTTTATATTTTCCTTTCGCAACCACACAACTACGTACGGGGCGCTTTCTAATTAACGCGGGATCGGGTCCGGGTTCCGGTTCCGACGCGGTGATGGATGCAACCTCAGTGCTGTTTTTCGGCGTATCTCCACGATCTTTGTTAGGTTTTGGAGTGGACGTCGGAGACTCGTCAGACAGGTCGTGGTAATCGTCCGATTCGTCACTCACACCCGGATCAGAGCCAGGACGCTCACTGTTGGATTCGCATGGCTCCACTTGTGAAAGTGAAAACCGGTTCGCCGGTGTTTGAATCGGCAACAGCTGATCGATGTGACGCTTCCATTCATGTCCGTCCGCAAGCTGCACTTTATAGGTAAGTGGCGCGTCGCGTTCGGTGACGGTAGCCTCCGCCCACTTGCCCGTGCCGCGGCGGTAGTCCCGCGCCAGCACTGCGTCCCCGGGCTGCGCGTGGCGTGCGACACCCGGTCGCTGCTGCCCGGCGCGCTCCTGGGCCGCGCTCACCCGCTCATCACGCTCGAAGGAGGGCAATATGACGTCTAACCTCCCCCGCAGTCGTCTGCCCATCATTGCCTCTGCCGGAGTCCGGCCCGTAGTACAATGTTCCGTATTGCGGTATTGAAACAGAAATCTGCAAATTGCGACATCGACGTCGACCCCCTCGTGTACCGCTTTCTTCATTGCCCGTTTAACCGTCTTGACGGCATTCTCGGCGGCGCCATTGCCGGCCGGTCGGTACGGACTCGTTACTGTATGAGTAATATAGTTTTTTTTAATATATTCTGCAAACTCCGCCGACGCGAAAGGCGGGCCCCCGTCACTCACGATTTGACTGGGTAGGCCAAAACGGGCAAACTGTTCACGCAATTTAAGCACCGTCGCCCCGGCGGTCGTGCTAGACATTTTTTGGACTTCGATCCATTTACTGTGCGCATCGACAGTCACCAAATAATGTTTGCCTTGGAACTCACCAAAATCGACGTGCAGACGCTGCCAGGGGCGCGACGGGAAGGCCCAGGGGTGCAGCGGCGCGCGCGCCGGCGCGTCGCGCTGCTGGCGGCACGCCGAGCACGCGCGACACAGCGCCTCGATCTCGGCGTCCAACTGCGGCCAATACACGTACCCGCGCGCTAAATTTTTCATTTTGACGACGCCGAGGTGACCTTCGTGCAGTTCGATTAACACTCGTCTCCTCAGACCGTCCGGTATGACAACCCGGTGGTTGTACAAAATGCAACCCCTGTCGATCGTTAATTTATCTCTTCTATGCAAATAAGGTTTCTCTTGTTCGGCTACCGCTGACATCGGCCAACCATCCTTGACATAATTATAAATATTTTTCAACACCGCATCTTTTAGTGTCTCCGACGCCACCTCCCTTGCGCTGATCGGAAAAGACTCCTCGACATAATTTAAATAGGAGATTGCATCCATTCCTACGTCTTTACGTACGCACGGCAAAGGTAATCGCGACAGGGCGTCCGCATTGCTATTATCGTTCGACTTAACAAATTCTATATCAAAGTCATAAGCTGCCAGCCGCGTCGCGTATCTTTGCAACCTACTGACGGCCGCTTGCGACAAACCATGCTTAGGACCGAAAATGAACGTGAGGGGCTTGTGGTCAGTTTTAATGATAAAATGACGGCCATATAAATACTGATGATGTTTAATGACCGCCGCAATGATCGCAAGCGCCTCCTTGTCCAGCTGGCTGTACGCGCGCTCCGCCGCGCTCAGCGTGCGCGACGCGAAGCAGATCGGCCGCTCTGAGCCGTCCGGGAAGCGGTGCGACAGCACGCTGCCGATGCCGTACGAACTGCTGTCAGCCGCTAACACCAGAGGCAGCTCAGGCTCATAGTGTACTAATACTCGATTACTAGCCACAATATTTTTAACCTTTGTGAATGCCCTGTCACAATCAACCGACCAGACCCAAGGAGTGTCTTTACGTAACAAGCGGTGTAACGGGTACAGCAGTGAACTTAAGTTAGGTATAAATTTCGCGTAGTAGTTAATGAGTCCAAGGAACGACCGCAGCTGGGTGACGTCACCGGGCGCCGGCGCCTCTACAATGGCTTTGATTTTATTCGGATCTGGATGCAAGCCGTGCTTGTCAATAATGAACCCTACATACGTTATACTATCTTGCATAAAAGAGCATTTTTCTAGTTTGATTCTGAGACCGACGTCGCATAATCTTTCAAGTAACGCCGTCAGGTTGGCGACATGTTCGCCCCGGTTCCGCCCGGTTACCGCGATGTCGTCGAGGAACACCGCGACACCCCGCAGACCCCTTAACGTCTCCTCCATGAATTTTTGAAATTTTTCTGGGATACAGTTTATCCCGAACGGTGTGCGTCTATATACAAATGTACCTACGTGAGTGGTTATAGCAGTGTACGGTTGTGACTCATCTTCTAACAATAACTGTTGATAAGCGTTTGTAAGGTCTATTTTGCTGTACTGCTCACCCCCACTCAATGCAGCGAACAACTCTTCGATCCGTGGCAGCGGGTACGGCTCCTGAACTAATTTAGGGTTTATCGTAACCTTGTAGTCACCGCATATGCGGATTTCTCCCGTCTTTTTAATGACCGGAACTATAGGCGTACCAAAATCCGAATAATCAACCTTATAAATCGTACCTTCTGCCACCAGACGTTCGAGTTCCCGCTCCACCGGCTTACGTAACGCGAGAGGCAATGACCTCGCTTTAATAAACACAGGATCTGTATTCGATAACTTAAGCGATATTTTTTTACTACAAGTGCCTAATCCTGGGGTGAACACGGTCGGAAATTTCGAACGCAAATGTTCAATTAAATTTGATTCCGATAAGTGAAATAAATAATCCCGGATTTCCACCTTATCTATTTGCAAACTTCTCAACCACGAGCGGCCAAGCAAAGGCGGTCCGCCGTTTTCAATAACCAACAACTTTAAGTTTTGTGCGACGTGTTCCCCCAGCACGACATTCACAATAATACATCCAACGGGCTTAATTAAAGTCCCCGTGTAAGAGCGTAAAGAAATATCACTTACTTGCAAAGGTTCATTTTTGAAATACCTTTCATAACAATCATAATTAATCGTCGATAACTTACTTCCCGTGTCCAGTTCAAAGGTCAACTTCACGTCATTCACTAACACGTTCACTACATACGGTTTGTCATCCTTCCCGCAAACGTTCAGATTATAAAAATCACACTCCGAATCATCATCACCGTCGAGGTAATTATGCCCGCGGCCCGGGCCCTTCGCGCTCTGGGTTTGTGGGCCCTTCTTGCACATAGTCTTGAGATGGCCCTTCTGGCCACAGCAATCACACGAGTAGTTTCTGAACCGACAGCCATCCGCCCGATGCGGCCTGCCGCACCGCCAGCACGCGCGGTGGGCGCCGGCGCCGGCGGCCGGCGTGCGCGCGCCGCGCGCCTCGGCGCGGTGCAGCGGCTCGGCCGCGCCGAGCCCCGCGGCGGCCGCGCCCGCTCCGCAGCCCGAGCCGCTCGCCTGCGCGTGCCGCTCCGCCGCCTCGAGCGCCAGGGCTAATTCCACTGCTCGTTTGTATGTCAGAGTTGGCTCCGCGAACAAGCGCGACCTCATGTCGTCACTGACCAGGCCGGATACGAATTGGTCTCGCAAATTTTCTTCTAGGTTACTTTTGAAATCACAGGTGCTAGCTAAGTGTTTGAGGGCCTGCAAGTACTCGCTCAAAGTTTCTCCCGCTCTCTGTCGTCGTTGACGGAACACGTGTCGCTCCGCGATTTCGGAGCGTTTAGGTTCAAGATGGTCGCTGACTATTTTCACCAAAGCGTCGAACGTTTTTTCCTCGGGGTCACTTGGCGCACACAAATCGCACATCAAACTATAAGTAGCTTCACCGACTACAGTAACTAGAGTTGCCACTTCCAACTCGACCTTAATCTCATTTAAGGTTATGAACTGCTTGACCCGCCGTATATACGCCGACCACTTTTTACTCGCTAAGTCAAACGGTTCAATTTTTCCTATCGGCATGTTTCCGCAACCCAATACAACGATTATCAAGTCAATTCGGGTTCAAGACTCGTCGCCAGTAATATTTATAGGTAAATTTAGGTGCGAGACAATAGTAAAACGCTAGTTCACAGCACAACTGACTTTATTTTCGGGTTTACCCTCAATATACAATTATTATAGTACCCCCCATAATGTACGGACACCACAGTATGAAAATTTGTATGAAAAAAAAAGCTATTCCTAATCTGGGTGTACTATTTTCTTGGATAACTTAAACGCACACCAGTAAGCGAACAAACGTAACCTAACGTTTATTTTTTTAAGAAATACATACTCGTATATATTAGTCAATATATACGAGTATGTATTTCTTAAAGCCAAAACGGTTTCACCATAATTTTAAGAAACATACAGAATTAAAAACAAGCGTAGCACATTTATAGAACTGATTTAGATATTTATATTTTGATTGCGTAAATATTTTAAATATCGCCTATTTTACGCGGAAAGGTGAAAACACCGCAATTTTACCACAAACCAGATTCTGGTAGGATGCGTTAGCTAATAGTATAACGCAATGATTTTCAAAAATGAAGAAAAGAGAAATGCTACAAAAGAGTTCCGGCGATAAAGCATTAAAAAAACAAAATTCGAGTATTACATTTAGGCAGCTTGTTTTACACCTAACAATAAGTACAATTCAATGTTTGTTTCGGAACATTTTCAATTATAACTTTAGGCTCTAGAGTTCAGGTAATTAAGTAGCGAGTAAGTTTACAATCTAAAACTATCTGATATTCCGTCCTAGACTCTCGATCTTCCGAAGAATCAACTCCTCAATCAACTAGGTTCAATAGAATAAAGTTCCTGGAATTCTAACAGGGACTCGTACACATAGATGAAGGTGAGTCTGTTTCCAACAGTAGAACACTCTGATGGACGAAATAAAAGTAAAGTACATTCAATACTCTTTTTGGCCATCTGTCATTTCACTGACGATTTGTTTACGAGGTTTTCGAAAATCTGAAAAGGAAAGCAATCGAGTGCAAGCCGGTTTATACCGTGAATAGAAATTTGTATATCGAATCCTCCTATGTGTCATGACATTTTGCTTGAAATTTTGATCGTATTTTGAAAGTAGTAAAGTTGCATTTTCAATGTTTCAGTTTATAAAGATAGGGAGTTGGGAAAGGAGGTATTCGATAGGGTGCCCGCTCTGCCGCTATGTATTTCGTTTGTATACTGTTTTCAACTATGGAAACGCCGGGCTAATAGTTTTCCGGGAATCTCAATTACTATTTGTACCTGCGTTTTTTCAACAATTTTGACGTGTATCCAATTTTAGGGGTGTGGCTAAAACGGTAGAAATTTTGGTGCCGAAGTAGATTTACATTCGTCCGATTAGTTGTCCCATTGGAAATTTGTAGATATAAAATTATAATAATATCATATCAGTGAGTATAACGTAACAGTTTTGAATTTTAAGGATATCCGGATAAATAGAACAAATTAGATCGAATTAAATTTCTTTTATAAAACAGAAGAGTTCACGACCTAGTAAAATATTGCAGTTGCCAACTGATACAATTTTAAAACATATCTAAGCATTTCATAACTACATATCATGTCATGCTGGGCCAAGTTTAAATAAAGCAACAACATTTCAAATAGATAACCTAATAAAATGATGTAACCTGTCCGGGGGGCCGTCTGGTTGCATAACAACTATTGTCATATTATTCATTGTCATAACAGTTTAAGCATAAAGTTGATGCTCATATTTTTTTTTGGCATAAATTGTCCTATGGCATAATTGTTCCGTGTCATAATTATACGGAGTCATAATTGGTTTAACCATAATGTAAATTGTCATACATTTATTTAGCCATAACATTGATGATTATAAGTGGTTTTAGTAATAATTGTAAATTTCATACATTTATCAAGCCATAATATTGATGATTATAAAAATCGTATTGCATAAATTTTGATAATGGACTTGCGATGGTTCTTCAAAAAAGAAACGATTTATATTATTGAAGTATTTTTAATTTCTACTCATTACACAATATTAGTGACCTCACACAGAACCAAATCGCTGCCAGAAAAGTAGGTTAGGTTAGGTTAGAACTGTTATCTCACACATAACCGAACCGCTACCAGTAAAGTAGGTTAGGTTAGGTTAGGTTAGAACTGTTATCTCACACATAACCGAATCGCTGCCAGAAAAGTAGAATAGGTTAGGTTAGAACTGTTATCTCACACATAACCGAATCGCTGCCAGAAAAGTAGGTTAGGTTAGGTTAGAACTGTTATCTCACACATAACCGAATCGCTGCCAGAAAAGTAGGTTAGGTTAGGTTAGGTTAGAACTGTGACCTCACACAATACCAAATCGCTGCCCGAAAAGTAGGTTAGGTTAGAACTGTGACCTCACCCAGGACCAAATCGCTGCCAGAAAAGTAGGTTAGGTTAGGTTAGAACTGTGACCTCACACAGAACCGCATCGCTGCCAGAAAAGTATATTAGGTTAGATCTGTGACGCAACATAAAAGAGAACTTTTAAAAAAACTTTTAAAATTAGGCTTATGCGTTTAGCAATTTATGCCTTTACTTAGTATGGTTAAAGTGTAGTATGAGCAACCTATTTATGCGTTTAGCATTTTATGCATTTACTTAGTATGGTTAAAGTGTTGTATGAGCAATCCATGTATGCCCATTATAAAGTATGCTTGAATAAATGTATGCATATCAACTATATGCCCATTACACAGTATGTCCATAAACATTATGATTAAAATCGTTATGCGCATAAACGTATGACTATTTACAGTTATGCGTAATGATGAGTATGACGAATCCTCGTATGCGTATCAAAAATATGACCTTAAACTTTATGCAACCCGACCCCTACCCAACCTGTCCACAACATGCCACTTAACTAGAATTCACTTAAAATGGAGTTGTAAAAATACAAAAGCCTCCACATCCACGAAGCGCGAAGCTATAAAGAGCTCAATCTATTTTGATAGTGTCAAGTCAACCACCTGGTTGCCATGGGCATGCCCAGGGAGGGCTAATGGAACGGCTACACCGCGGCGGAAAGCCGGACATGTCAATTAATTTAACCGGCAATCCGGCCAAATTAAAAATAAAGTGAATTATTAAACTCAAATTGAAATATACGTTTTATTTCATTTTAACTTTCCGGTCAATGCTATCCAGGCAGATAGTTGCTATTTTATTTTTCACAGTTATGACATGAAAAGTACACGCACAGAACATGTCAAGTCACCTTTTTTTAAATGAGATTTTAATGTCAGAATGTATGCTCGCAATGATCTATGACTTACCAACCACTTGATTACAGGTGGATATCTTAAAATAATATATATATATGTAGGATTCACGCGTGACTGTCTGACTGTCAGGTCAGGATGGGTTAGCTGCAGAATCCAGGTTCTCTTTTCAATCATCAGGCATTACAATAGTTGTTACAATATTATGGCGTAGATACTCAAGAGAGCAAATAGACAATTACGTTACACAATATGATTCTTTTCACTATTAATCGACAGAATTACAATTATCAAGTAGCAACTTTAACTACTGGCAGACGAACTGACAGAATCGTAAGACAAGTGTTGTCGCCACGACAGTCAGAAAGAGAATCGACACTCTTGTCCAACGAGCCCGTCTACGTGCACCGCAACCGGTCGTTACGTCACACGGCGTTCGCGCCATTTTAAATCTACTTAGTACTACAGTAGTCAATTGACAGTCTTGGATTTCTTGAACTATCGCTGCTGTCCCCGACACGGCCATCCTGCAGAGCACACGTCCTCGTGTGTCTATCCTGAAACAAGCAAAAAAACAACACAGTACGCCATTCGGTCATTCCTGACAATAATCACCAGAGTGACAAAAAAATTAAAACCGACAAAATAATTTTATTTTCATTTCTCCGTAATCGTTCTTTACGCTACAACTAAACACATAGCAAAGGAGACTACGAAAATAAAGTGGAATTTGTGGTTTATTATTTCTCAATATTTACAGTGGTACCAATCAACTTTCAACCAATTACCAATTGAATCATTACTTGGATATTTACGTACACACGTATGGTCTAAGACTTATGTACCAACAGCAATGATTAGCTAAGCAAGAGACTGGCAACTTGTTCGTGGCCTATGGCAATTAAGCCCACACAGCAAGTCACATGCTTGCTATTACGCGCATCCACCAAATGGATCGCCGTGCATCCCCCTGGACTACACTACGGTCTGCAGTAGACCCGACCTCCACTAGGGCTAGCCGCGCACCGCGCATCCACGGACTACTCAGAGCAGATACCGACTTCTAACGGACTACGGCTACGATCTAACCTCTAGTATAGTCGACCAACCGAACCAAGAACCATCCCTCACTAAGCAACTAATAAAAAATCATAAAACAATATTATTGTTTCAATTACCATCCCGATTTTCCTTTTCTACAGTAATGTCAATAGGTATTTGGCTTTCAGGCATTTTTCGCAGCCTATCGTGTGCGTACTTATAGGTGTATCTAGAGTTTAGTACTTTCAAAACAAAACACTAATTTGTGACATCAAATGGACCTTTGAATTTAGGGTGAACTTTATTTAGTTCCTTTATTGTTACCTAAATCAAAATAAAAATTAAATCTAGAGTTCAAGTACCCGTTACAACCAAATGTTTTTCAAAAACTAAAATGTCAAGGAAAGTACCTCTTTTGTCCGGCTATATTCATAGCGTTACAACCATCTCCGTGGTTACTCGACATAAAACCAATCCCGTGGTCCTATGCGACACATCCGATCACCAATGAGATCATTATGACTCCATAGGACATTTATCATGATTACCAAATTTAAAAATCACACAAATTGTATTATACGGAAATTCTGAATTACTAAAATTAACGGGTATTTGTCTCTCGACCATTTTTAGCACATCGCAATATTTTCAATCACTAAAACTCATAGAACCGCGCTTTTTCTCACATCAGTAAACTTTACATACTTCCAAACACAATACGTAACTAGGTATTTGTAAAAATCATAAAATTTTAAGGTAGTTGAAAACAACTGTTGACAACATTTATTTTCCTTTCGATAAACGTAGTAGTGTTGATTCGATTTTATAACGGAGAAAACTATATCCGAAACAGCTCGAACAGTTACAATATCGTAATTCGAACAATTGTCGGGTAGAACGTAAAAATAAGCGACTGTCATAAATAGCTACTTCGTAAACTTCGTTTGTTACTGTTAACTTTTTCATTGTTAATCTTAAATGGCAAACTAAAGTTTTTCTGACAATTTAAAAGTAAAGTTTCGCTTTGTGAGAAAATACTCGGGTCAAGAATCGTAATAAAATAGGTACGACTCACCAGATCGTATTGGATTTCCACAAACTCGCGAATCTTGCAGGTGTTGGTGCCTGTTGTTGACTAACGCGCCTGAAGCGCCGTTGCCGCCCATGTCACCTTGTAGTGGCGCATCCGTAGCTGGTGGTGTGTGGTGATGAAGTCCAAAACGACGAATCTTCTTTTGCTCGCGAAATCAAACGATGATATTTGTTGTGGCTTCAAACCGTACTTCTTGAAGGAATCTTCATTGTCTTCGCTTCGACTGTATTTCACGGTGTTGACTGTTGTGCAGTGCAAGTGCCTCTTTATTTTCGGAGATCACAATTAATGATGTTGCGGTCACACTTTCTTCAGAGATTCCATTTAAACAAAACCGGCAGTGTTGGATATTCTGAATACATTAACGTAGGCTGCGCTGTAGTTGCTGGACTTGCTTTGTAGGTAAGAAATTTACTTCTTTTCTAGTAAAACCATTTTTGTTTTGTCACAATGATTCTACACGCAGTAAGTGCATCCGTTCGGTTGATTATCATTGACTCACATGTCCACTGTTTAGATCCAAGCATTTGCAAAGCATGTCTAATTCGCTAGACACAAAATCTCATAATTGCCTTTCACTGGATATTGACAAAGATGTGGAATGCCTCAAACACTGGAAATCATTCACATCCTGTGGGCGCTGATTACATCCCACGCCTGATGTCGGATATATCGCGAGACTGACTGACTGTCAGGTCAGGATGGGTTAGCTGCAGAATCCAGGTTCTCTTTTCAATCATCAGGCATTACAATAGTTGTTACAATATTATGGCGTAGATACTCAAGAGAGCAAATAGACAATTACGTTACACAATATGATTCTTTTCACTATTAATCGACAGAATTACAATTATCAAGTAGCAACTTTAACTACTGGCAGACGAACTGACAGAATCGTAAGACAAGTGTTGTCGCCACGACAGTCAGAAAGAGAATCGACACTCTTGTCCAACGAGCCCGTCTACGTGCACCGCAACCGGTCGTTACGTCACACGGCGTTCGCGCCATTTTAAATCTACTTAGTACTACAGTAGTCAATTGACAGTCTTGGATTTCTTGAACTATCGCTGCTGTCCCCGACATATATATATATATTTCACTTTTAAAGAAACGTAGCCAAACCATAGTATTTGTTCTCGGTGATTAACTTTCTTTTTCGTTCTTTCTGTGTTCCCTTTACATACTAAAAACACTAAAATTGCAAAAAAAAAAAAAAATATTGTACCATCATGAAACTTATTAACAACTGCTGTCTTCTTATCAATTAAGTGAATAGCGCATTTAGGAACCGCTCAATAATAAATATAGTTGGAAGTTGTATTGATGTTGTATGTTAATTCTCACTACAACTTTACACCGATTTTGGCACGAACTTGGCACGAATGGATTGAATGAGTTAATAAAGTCGATACCTATATGTGTAATCAATTTAATTTAATTTTGTTCATTCCATTCATGACAGCTTTATAAGAAAATATAGTATACTAAAGCTTAGAACGGTAAAGTCTTACGCCGCACCGCGACGACCAGATACCTGTCTGGCTCAATTTGATTTAAAAGCAAAACTTTGTATCTCTCTAGTCTCCACCAAACCCGCCTACCGACCTTAATTCCCGCAAAAAACCAAATAAAATACTTCACCCATAGAACATCAAATTGTGGAACTCGGTAAATTCGCGAGGGAAACATCGTTCACTTAAGCATATTACGGCGGGCTGTGTTGGTGCAACTTTGGGCCCATCGAGATAGCACTGAAAACAATTGCGGTGCCAGGGGAATCAACTTGTGCAAACTAAACAAAAACGTAGGTGAATGTTAATTGAAGTAGATCTCGTTTGTTTCAATTTGGAGTTAAGTTGAATTCTAATGATTTACTGGACTTAGTTTAGACGTGACCGAAAGGCAAAAACGTCATATTGAAGTCGTATATATTACTAGTTTAATTAAGATCTTATTTTTAGTACCTTTCCTTTTAGTAGTATTGTAAAACTTGACTAACTGGAATACTTCTAATGTAAATTTGACAAGTTTCATGAGGCCTGTTCGAAGACATTTTTCCTATTCGGTGTAGGATTGCATTTTCTTACGGAAGTTAATTTCACTTGCTTTTCACTCTCACGATAATCTTCAATACCGTCTTAAGGACTTTGTCGGCGACGTGACGGCTATGGCAGCTTCCTTAAAAACAAATAGAAAGTCCTAAATGACATTATCAATTCAGAAACCAAGTTATAAAATATTGACATACCAAAAATGTACTTCCGAACTTTGTTGGAAGTATGAAAAAAAATGGCGTCACATAGCCGACATTATTTTGGAATGCCCCTTAAGGTTTTGCCGATCTGTTTTATCGTGATCTACCGTTTTGCTTTCTATTTTACGTGTTGATTTGATATATGAATCGCGAAAGTGATTTGTTACTCACTTCTCAATTTTAAATCGATTAGGTTTCCATGATTGGGTATGAGTTTTGAAAAACATTGTAGTATTTAAAATTTAATTTGTAACGAAAAACTTTTAAGCGTCAAGTTTTTCTTTAAAAAAATACCTTATGTTTAATGTAGCTAAGAATTGTTAGTCGTCGAACAGGTTTTAAGTTAAATTAGTAATTACTAAACCTGAACTTGCATATTTATTTAATGAAAGATATTAAATAAATATGCAAGTTCAGCTTTAGTAAACAAAATCAAGCTCGTCGACAAACCACCAAAACAAGTCTATAATAAAAATAAACATTGGAAGTAACATCGTCTAGACAATAATAATGAGTTATTTCAAATTTGACCTTATTGGACTAAAATCCTTTCTCCACATAACTTGACATTGCGTGTGCGTAGGTCTGATATCTAAGAAATATTATAGTCTTACGATTTACAAGTTTCACATGCAACGCATGATCTTTCTACTTTGTTTTTACCCGACTGCGGCGAAGCCCAAAGGAGGGTTATGTGTTTGACCGGTATGTATGTATGTATGTATGTATGTATGTATGTCCGTTCCTATGTCCGCTCGTAACTACTCAACGGCACATCCGATTTTGATAAATGATACATCATTAGATTCGTCTTGATAGTGCGAGTGTCACTGGGTATGAAATTTGTTAAAATAAACAAAATGTTTCTAAGTGCACCGCGGTCGGGTTTTTTTTTCATAAAAATGTGGTTATTCTATATTTGCGTACAGTTTATCGTATTTATATTTTTATGAAGAGTAAATACTTCTAAAGCATCTAGTTTACACTTTTGTTGCTGTAAGTAAATGTATTTTAATATTGTCTTTGGTTTCCGCGATTATCACTCATAGTAATAAAACAACTTAAACGGATTAAATCGCGTATATTACTACATTTTTAAGTCCCGACGTTTCGTAACCCTTTTCAGCGTTCGTGGTCGCGGGTAGACTGAGAAAATCATAAATTTCCTTTGTGAAAATTACTGTTGTGCAAACCTACCCACTTTAAAAATCCAAATTCAAAATTAGTGTTGCCACGTCGGGACTTAAAATGTAGTAATATACGCGATTTAATCCGTTTAAGTTGTTTTATTACTATAAATGTATTTTTTTGGAAAGAAGCCTGTCTGAAAGTTTAGTTATAGTAATTCCTCCCTTCAGATTCAGTATAATCTATATTCAGAATTCAAGAATGCCGAATTTCGAAGCAGAAATTTTAATACGATACAATTTATGTAATCGCCATCTCGCGCACTGTACCAAAACTATAACAGAAGCAAATATACACCGTGGGTCCGAATAACCCGACCAACTTTAACTATAGATTCTAACAACTATTAGGAGTAAAAAATGTTATATGATGTATAGTCGAAAAACGCTTACTTTCCGACATATTCATTATTTGTTAAATGAAAACTCCCAAGTGAGTAACAAGCCCTAATAAAATGTGACCAAGATACTTTTACAATTTTTTTTCATCCTTTAACTAAACCGGAATTGGGTAAGTCAAGATTTTTAAAAGTGTGCAATTTATATATTTTTCATCACACTTGCTCGAAAATGGTGTAATTACACGTAGGTTTTGCGGGCCGTAAATGAACTATTACGCCCTAGGGCGTAATGGTTTTCTTTTTAAATTTGAAACGCTAGTTCTGTTTTACTCTTATTTGTCATTTTCAAAGGAAACGCCAACTTACTTTTTTAACTTTTATTACTGAAATATTTATTTAAAGAGAACTGTTATTGCAAATACATGTAAAAACATATTTCTGTAACATTAATTAAATGTCTAAATATAGTATTTCAGTATTTTGCAAATATAAAATAAACCATTTTTAGTCTTTACCGCTATGGTTTCCGAACGTGACTTGACGATTGCATAGTCTATGGAATATGTCACTAATGTCACTGTCAGTTTTACAATTTTATTTAGGTTAAGTAAGGTTATTTTAATCAGATTTCCTCACAAGTGTGATGAAAAACATTGTGTGTGCCACGGACGGTAAAGGAATTACAAACTCGTGTTATTAAAGCCCTCGGCTTCGCCTCGGCCTTGTAACAAACACTCGTTTGTAATTCTTTACTTACCGCCCTTGATACACAATGTACTATTTTGATAGTTCCCGACGTAATGATCCAGAAAATACCCCTGTCCCTTTTTTTAAGCGAGTTTAACACGACATTTTGGAAGAATTGCAGGGAATAAAAATGCAATAGGGGTATTTTCTAGATCATTACGTCGGGAACTATCGAAAAAATATTAAATTGCACACTTTTGAATAACTTGACTTACCCAATTAAGTATCTATCGCAGTATTTGATGGTAAGTTTTTTTTTCCTTTTTGATAAATTTTTCTGCAGTAAGGACATGTTTATAACAAGGGGCTGAATTTATTATGTTCCATAAGACTATTAATGTAAAATGACAAAATTCGACCTATGTTGATGTAACGTTATTTACTGTAATACCATCAGGGATACGTGGTTAAAATTGGTCGGGTTATTCACGGTGTATAGAAGCTGTTACAACCAGTCAGTTGCCGCATCAAAAAATAACTAGGATAAAACTGAAATGTAATCTGAAATGAAACCAGAGGACTCTTGAATGGGTTAACGTACTGCGTAGCATTAATTAAAAAATGAAAATAAAATGATAAACCTGATGGAGATCTTCACAAAATGCGCTAGTTCCTAGAATTTTTCGCACCGTGTAGACCGGCCGCCGACATAAAATTAATCAGTAATTTAAGCACTCTCTGCGTTTCCAGTCTGCTCTTTACTCAGTACACGTAGCAGTATTAACTGAAACAATATTGAAAACATGCTTGTTCGCTTTCAGTTGCTTGTAATGCCCTTTTAAACGTTCTCGTATTAAGGTGATACGAGCCGCCCGGATCTCCATACAAATAAAAAGAGGGTTAATAGTTTAATTTAACGACATACACATAAATGTAGGTCGAAATGTGGATTATTTCATAGCTTGGCGCAATTATAAATGGCTTTTTGCATGTTATTGTTTTTAAGGACTTTTTCGTTGCTCTGCTAGTTATAGGAGAATTAGGCGTCTTGAATCACCTTCAATGCTCGTATCATTAATGGCAGGTTGATGTACCTTAGTTTCATACTGCTAAGTTTTAAAGACTGTTCAAAGTCTCATTCTAAAATCAGACTTTAGTACAAAAAAGGTTAGTAGTCTAACGACTTCTTAATGTCGTTAATCGTAATGACCTAGTTGAAATTGCTGGCACATAAGTGCTTATTGAACTTTCATTCCTCCTTAAATCTACACATTAAAAATCCACAATTGCTACCGAAGTAATTTAGACAATCCGCTTAAACATTATATTTAGGTACATTCCTGAATCAGACAATTCAGACATCAATAAATTAAATAATGTGCCAAAAAAGGCGCACTATTCTAATTACACATAATATTATATTATGTTTAAATAAATATTACCACTAGCGTCGTATAAATATTTAGTCACAAAGTACAAGCAGTATTTGAAGGGCCAACCTGAGCCACAAAATTAGAAATTTAATATTAAAACCCTCTGTAAATTATCGCATAATAAATACCGTTACTCGCTCGTTAAATATTAATATGACATAGAAAATAATAATTACAAAATCTTGAGGTGGATCTGAAGTAGTCAATTTGCTTTTGTATAGCTGAAATAATTGCGCCAAAACTTTGATTACACTTGTCAGGAGTATTAATATATTAAGAGAATGGGGAGTTAATTAATGTAGATAGTAATAAAAGTTACAATATTTTACGTCGACGACGTTACTATCGTCCATCACAATGTTATGTAATTACGCGATCCGATTACGCTTATATTTCTCATAATTAAATTGTGCGTATGCCGGACGGTATTCATTTTGTTCTAGACCGCAGATTCTGATAGATCGGGCATACATGTGCGTGAAGGAATTGTATTTGAAATGTTCTCTTAATGAGCACTGGGGGGTACACTACATAAATACGAAAAACTTAATTCCGATATTCACAATCACGAATATCAAAATACCGATTTTTAAAATTCCGAATGGATTAAAATTCCTATTATTATAATCCCGATTTTTCATAACTCCGATTTTTAAAATTCCGAAATTACAAAACGTCTAACTGTCAGAATTACGATTCTCAAAATGCCGAGATTCCATACACCGAACAATGAAAATTCCGAATCTATAATAATCCGATACATCAAA
Source organism: Eudemis profundana (assembly GCA_947034925.1). Classification (NCBI taxonomy): domain Eukaryota; kingdom Metazoa; phylum Arthropoda; class Insecta; order Lepidoptera; family Tortricidae; genus Eudemis; species Eudemis profundana. The sequence continues at coordinate 15,264,754 of OX344801.1, forward strand.
AGTACGAATTCCGATTATCAAAACTCCGAATTCCAAAATATCGAAAAATAAAAATTCCGAATAAATAATGATAAACAAAGATTTATAATAGAGGACTTAAAAAGCAGTCGATCGGACTCCGCAACTGCTCCGCCGCTACGGGAAGAGCAGCCCCTTCGCCCTTGCGTATCAATCAAAGCACAGGCACTAATGCTCGCCTTCGCAGCTTCGGCTTGTTGGTCGCCTTCGGCGACTAGCCTCAGCCGCTACGGCTCACATTGTGCCTGTGCTTTGCTACAGTGGGCGAGGGCTTCTCCCCCTCCGCGCCTCCGGCTTTCTATATACACTCTAGGGGTAGGGCAGACAAGACCACGTGGATAGTGGGGTGCTCCGATTGGGTGTGTAATGATCGGTATAACTACTTTTGATATATTTTCACTGGATATATCAACATTTGATATAATTTCATAGTATATAATCACTTAAGAGGCATAATAAACTTATGATATAACAACTAAGTAGATAATTTCAGAGTGTATAATGTTCAATAAGTATAATAGTTGTTTAATATAACGTTTATCTAATATAATGAACATATGCAATAAATATTTAAAAAAAAAAATATATATAACCTAAGCTATTTTTTGGGCAGTATCGTTTATGTTAGGGTCACGGTGACCTAACCTAACCTAACCTATTTTTTCTGCCAGCAGTTCGTTTTTGTTGAGGGACGCAGTTCAAACCTAACCTAACCTACTTTTCTGACAGCAGTTCGTTTTTGTTGGGGGACGCAGTTCTAACCTAACCTAACCTACTTTTCTGACAGCAGTTCGTTTTTGTTAGGGGACGCAGTTCAAACCTAACCTAACCTACTTTTCTGACAGCAGTTCGTTTTTGTTAGGGGACGCAGTTCAAACCTAACCTAACCTACTTTTCTGACAGCAGTTCGGTTTTGTTAGGGGACGCAGTTCGAACCCTAACCTAACCTAATTGAACTTATGGTTTGAGTTTTTTTTAATGCGGGGGGCTTCGCCCCCCGAGCCCCCCTTGTGGGGGGCTCCACCCCCCGTCCCCCCTTTTCCTTCTTTGCCCTAATAACTAATTAACCTAACCAACCTTTCTGGAGACAGTTATACATTATACCAATACTTCATTATACCCACTGAACGTTATATCGAACAAAATTATATCACATGTACTTTATACCACATTACTATTATATTAATGATTGTTATATTACATGTTCATTATGCCGGATAATAGTTAGATCCTATCAAAATATACAAAATGTTGTTATTCTAAAAGTTCATTATATCCCTTAATCGTTATATTGACCAATAATATACCATTAGTTGTTATATCGACCGTTACGCACCCGCTCCGATTCGGGTTTTGTTACCTATGTATTCTCCAATGCAATTTCAAAACTCCGAATTTCATAAATCTTAAAGAATAAATTCCGATTATTGAAAAATACGATTTTAATTTTACCGAATGACAAAATTCCGAATTAGCAACGAAATTTCGGACAACTGAAAATCGGAATTCCGTTTAACGGACAAAGAGCACATCGAGCTTTTAATTTTTCGGAGTGATAAATGTCGGAATATAGAAAAATCGGATTTTTGAAATTCGGTATCATAAATATCGTGTTTTATAATAATCGGAATTTTATTTTTTAGGATTTATGAAATTCGGAGTTTTGAAATTCGGAATAAGTAAATTCGGAATATAATAATTCGGAGTATTTGGGTGTTCCCGCACTGGGTTTTAAGCGTCGTCTTAATCGAACGCTAATAAGGGCATTTACCCGAAAGCAATCGCAAACACGACTTAAATGAAGTATGGAGATTGGCCGCGGATGGATAGTATGTATAATGGTATTAGTTGAGCACCCTTCTTAACGACATAAAAATCTCTTAGACTAATAATCCATATTCACTCCATACTCTCTGATGTAATGGAGATTCACATAACAAACACTCAGCGAAATTTCGGTCAGGAAAAATCTAAACAAAAACGTGTTCTTTGATAATGCTGACATCGCGTGTCCAAGAACGAATCACGGCTGATGCCTAATGGAACGGGAATCATCACATTTACCGGGAAACCGCTTTTTACCTATCATCCAGAGAGAAATGATAATAATTTGCTACAGTAATGGGTTTCTGATTATCTGATTTGTTGAGATAAATGATACTTAGTTACGCAATTATTTCCGTTGAGTATTTTCCCGTGACTTTCTCCTTTGTGTTATTCGCAATACAACTAAAACAGCTGATAATATTCCGGAAAAATAAAACAAGTAAATATATTTTTCCATAATGTATAGGTATATTATTTATATATATGACGAAGTGAATAAATAGCTAGCCGACCGGTCTCAATCATTGTTACTATTTGGGCGCATATATCAAGGAAACATTCGGAAATGGACACACTCCGCTACGTCAACTAATCACTTAGGTTTATGTGAACACACTTGCCACTAAATTACTGTGATTTAAAACCAGTTTAAGAGCCAATGGATTAGTTCGCGAACACCACAGCTTCTGTCTCAACATATCACGCCAAGAACGCGCGCGTTTTTCTAGCTGTCAAACCACTGTCAAATGTTCAACGAAAAAACTCCATTCGGGCTACTGAATTACCCGCTCTCAAATGATTATAACATGTTTCCATTATTGATTACGATTTTAAATTGGATTTTGACTACTAATTAAATCCACGCTTCGTCACGGCCACCCTGCATAGTCACACGTCCTCGTGTGTAAATCTATTTCCCGTACACTTAGCATTTATGACTGAATAATAGACAATGGTTTATACCATACGCCACTCGGTCACCCTGACTAACATTCGACTAAATTCATTTTACCCCTTAGATCAATTTGTACACCAATCACACAGTCATGTCAATGTCAAACAGGCTTGTCAATGTCAAACAGGCTTGTCAATGTCAAACAGGCTCGTAAATGTCAAATAGGCTCGTAAATGCCACACAGGCTCATCAGTGCCACACAGGCTCAGCAATGCCACGCAGGCTCATTAATGCCACACAGGCTCATCAATGCCACGCAGGCTCATCAATGCCACACAGGCTCATAAATGCCACACAGGCTCATCAATGCCACACAGGCTCATCAATGCCACACAGGCTCATCAATGCCACTCAGGCTCATCAATGCCACACAAGCATGTAAAGGCCACACAGGCTCATCAATGCCACACAGGCTCATCAATGCCACACAGGCTCATCAATGCCACTCAGGCTCATCAATGCCACTCAGGCTCATCAATGCCACACAAGCATGTAAAGGCCACACAGGCTCATCAATGCCACACAGGCATGTAAATGCTACACAGGCTTCATATGCCACACAGGCTCGTCAATGCCACACAGGCATGTAAATACCACACAGGCTTCATATGCCACACAGGCTCGTCAATGCCACACAGGCATGTAAATGCCACACAGGCCACTCAATACCACACAGGCTTGTAAATGCCACACAGGCTTCATATGCCACACAGGCTCGTCAATGCCACACAGGCATGTAAATGCCACACAGGCCACTCAATGCCACACCGGCTTGTAAATGCCACACAGGCCGTTCACTGCCACACAGGCCATTCAATGCCACACAGGCCGTTCAATGCCACACAGGCCGCTCAATGCCACACAGGCCGCTCAATGCCACACAGGCTTGTAAATGCCACACAGGCCGTTCAATGCCACACAGGCCGTTCAATGCCACACAGGCCACTCAATGCCACACAGGCCGCTCAATGCCACACAGGCCACTCAATGCCACACAGGCCGCTCAATACCACACAGGCCGCTGCCACACAGGCCACACAATGCCACACAGGCTTTTAAATGCCACAAAGGCTCGTTCATGCCACCCAGGCTTGTAAATGCCACACAGGCCGCTGCCACATAGGCCACACAATGCCACACAGGCTTGTAAAAGTCATCTACGTAACGAACATGACGAATCCCCTATTATTAACTAACATGACCGTTATACCCTATGCACTCCGATTACTCTGACACATGTGTATCCTAACCCTGTGAATTTATTGACCCATAGTCATTGTTTTTTAGAATACCATTTCTTTATAGCATGTGTGAAATATCAAAGCTAGGAAATTTAGATATTAACTTGTAAAAGTTTACTTCACCTATTCTGTTATTGTAATTGAGATGTGAGGATATCTGAATAAAACGCACGTAGTAGGTTCAACGGTATATTCCGACTGACAAAATCACGACTGCATAAGACCATCTACCTACATATATATGATTCTTAATCCACCTACACTACACCTCCACCCTTATTCTATGTCTACGACTAATCATTTATTTACTAATGATGCATGCGCAAGAATGCGCCCTATTACATCGTCTTATACCTGCTTAACCTATTCACAATGAAGTACATGTAATAAGCCGTACGTGACACTTGTACGTACGTAAGTTAATAAGTATACAGAAATATAATTATAATCTAAACCTGTAAGTATATACTGTTCATTTAACAACATAGTTCGTAAATCTTATCTAGCGTTATAGCTAGGCGGGTTTTCTAGGCGACATTTACGAATGTGCCGAGGACGGAGCGGTAAAGTGCTCGCTGGGTTCGACTCCCGGCGTGAATCTAATTGTTCCGAACCTACTGCGACCTGACCCTCACTACACGCTGGCTCCACGGGGTATTCTACCTCAAGGTCGCTGCCGGGCGCGACCGGGGCCCCTTCCTCGACCGTGCCGGTCATCGCTGACTTTGCGACCTCAGGACCAGGGTCGGACGGAACCTCTTGTGCCACGGATGAGCCACTCTCCTGCTGCGAGGGGTTGTCTGGACAAATTAAAGAAGTACGAGTTCGTCGTCTTAACTGATCGCTATGCCTATGTGCTGACCTTCCGGCCTCATCTGATACGGTATAATCCCTGCTTCCTAACTGTTGCGTAACCTTACCAGGAACCCACTTCGTCCCCCCTTGATACTGACGCAACCACACTTCGTCCCCGGGTTTGTAGTCGCGTTCGGACGCTCCGCCGCTGTTTCTCTGCTGCCGTTTCTGTGCTAGTCGGACTTTGGACTCACAGTCCGGCCTTAAGGCGTCTAACCTAGTACGCGCCTGTCTACCTAACATCAGTGCTGCTGGACTGACTCCCGTTGTAGAATGTTCTGTATTACGATAGTACAGTAAAAATGTGTTTAAAGCTAATTGTATATTTAAATTTTGACGGACTGCTTTTCGAATGACCCGTTTTACGGTACGTACGCCGTTTTCTGCGGCTCCATTTGAGGCTGGGTGATAGGGGGCTGAAAAAATATGTTCTACTCCCTCCTTATTTAAGTATTTCGCGAACTCTGCACTGGTGAAGGGTGGGCCGTTATCTGTAACTATTTGTTTAGCTAATCCCCACCGCGCAAAAGTCTCGCTCAACTTAGCGATCGCGTGCTGTGACGCCGTGCTCGGGACCTCAAAAACTTCTATCCATTTTGACCCAGCATCGACCATGACCAAGTACATTTTACCAAAAATTGGCCCAAGATAGTCCAAATGGACCCGCACCCAAGGTTTATGCGGCCATGGCCACAAACTCGGCGCCTGCTTCGGCGGAGCATCGGCTTCCGCGGCGCACACAGCGCATGCGCGGCATATACTTTCTATGGCCTCATCAACCCCCGGCCACCATACATAACTTCTTGCAATCGCTTTCGTTTTAACTATGCCCATGTGACACTCATGCAACTCCTGCAACACCCTTTTACGACAAGAATCCGGAATAACCACCCGATGGCCCCACATAATACAACCTAGCTCTTCATATAATTCCGATCTACGATTGAAATAAGGTTGCATAGATTTGACTTCGTTGTCTAGCGGCCACTCGTTTCTTATATACCCTAGTACACGACTTAACGCTGGATCACGTAGCGTGTTTTTTCTGATCGCATTATAATCTAACACCATTGCGTCTTGAGCAAAATGTAAATACGTTTGCTCTGGTACTAGTTGCGCGCGCCCGCCACCACTCGCCACCACCGGCAATCGCGACAGCCCGTCCGCGCCGTTTAACTTAGTATTTACATATTCTATGTCATACGTATAAGCAGATAATTTTATGGCCCAACGTTGCAACCGACTAGCCGCCATGGTAGGTATTCCGTGTTTTGGGCCAAAAATGCTGACCAACGGTTTGTGATCGGTCCGTAAAATAAAACGCCTACCATACACGTACTGGTGTAGTTTCTGTAAACAAAAGACGATCGCAAGTGCCTCTTTATCGATCTGAGAATAATGTTTTTCCGCGTCTGTAAGCGATCTAGACACATAAGCAACCGGCCGCTCGATCCCCCCCGCGCCCGGCTGTGTCAGCACCCCGCCGACGCCGCGGCTGCTTGCGTCGCAGGTCACTACTAGCTGTTTATTCGGGTCATAATGCACTAACACTTCGGCGCTGGTAAGAACGTTCTTTATGGTACGAAACGAACGTTCACAATCACTACACCACCTCCAGGCCACGTCTTTCTTAAGCAAGTTATATAGAGGCGCTAGTACTGTGCTAATGTTTTTGACAAACTTCGCATAAAAATTAACTAATCCCAAGAATGAACGTACATCATTTACGTTACTAGGCCGTGGAATGTTCGTTATTGCCTCCACTTTACTAGGATCGACCTTTAAGCCCTCTTTTGAAATAATGTATCCTAAGTACTTGATCTCATTGACCATAAATAGGCACTTACTTTTCTTTAACTTCAATCCGTGACTATGCAACCTATCAAAAACTAAATCCAACGTAGTGAAATGTTCTTCATTAGTTTTCGTGGCTATAATGATATCATCGAGAAAAAACTCCACGTTTGGAATATTACTTAACAGGTTTGACATAATGCGTTGGAAAATACCCGGACTAGAAGCAAGGCCAAAAACTAACCTATTATATCTAAATAGGCCCTTATGAGTATTGATAACTGTATAATCTTTAGAGTTGTCCAGCTCTATTTGATTATATGCCTGAGAGAGATCAATCTTGGAAAACACTTGTGCGCCGTTTAACCCTACTAACAGGTCGTTCGTCCTAGGCAGCGGGAATCTGTCCACCAACAAGGCGGGATTTAACGTAATTTTATAGTCAGCACATATACGCAAGCTACCATCAGGTTTCCTAACAGGTACTAGGGGAGTGGCCCATTCCGAGGTATCAATAGGTTCAATAATACCTTCTCGCAGCATCTCGTCCAGCTGCGCGTCCACCTGGTCCTTAATCGCGTACGGCAGCGGCCGCGCCCGGCAGTACACCGGCACCGCATCCTCGCGCACCCGCAACGTCGCCTTACCGCCCGTGAACCGCCCGAGCCCACCGCTGAATAAATCTTTATACCTGTCAATTAACACAGATAACTCATTACATTCCATTTTATAGTTAACTAGTTCACTTCTATTTGGTATGGTGGGAATTTCAATTCCCAATTCGGCTAACCAATGCCTCCCTAACAAAGAAGTCGATCCCCCTTCCACTACGAACAATTCCAAGCATTTATTCCGGCCCTTATATTCAACTATCGGCCTTATAACGCCTAAAGGTTTAATCTTTGTTCCATCATAAAACTTAAATACAACATTCGAACTGTACAAAGGCCTGTGCTTAAAATACCTTAAATAAGTATCGTTGCTTATACACGACACCGCCGCCCCGGTATCAATTTCCATTTTAATCTGAGCGCAATCAATTATAACTTCAATTCTCACCGGTCTATAACTGTTCAAACAGAGTTGATGAAGCTGCTCCTCGAGATCTTCCTCCGACTGGCTGCCTTCGCTCGACGCCTCCTTCGCGGCGGACTGACTAACGCTATGCACTGTAGTCGGCCGACTTCTTCCTCCTCGAGCGCCTCCCGTACGCTCGGGACATGCGCGTTTCAGATGGCCCTTGTTCCCGCACAAGCGACACACAAAGTTTTTATAACGACACTCCGTGCTGACGTGATCGTCCGCCCCGCACACATGACACCATGTTCCGCCGCCTGCGCGGCGCGGCGGCGCCGACCCGGCGCTCCACCGGCGTCCACGCCCCTGCTGCGCGGCGCCTGCCCGCGCGGCCAGCGCGTGCACGGCGCCCGCCGGCGCGGCCTGCCCGGCGCTCGCGCCCGCCTGCTCCACGACCGCCGCGTCCCGCTCGGCTCCCTCTAAGGCACACGCGAGTCGCACCGCGACATCATACTTCAACTTGTCCTCCGCGAATAACCGTTGCCTGATTACGTCACTTTTCAAACCGCACACTAACTGATCGCGCAAATTGTCCTCTAAACCCGCCGCGAAGTCACAGTACTTGGCAAGTTTCTTCAACTCGGCGATGTATTGCCCGATGTTCTCGTCTAAGTTTTGTCGCCGTTGCCGGAAACGGTATCTCTCCGCCATGACGGAGCGCCTCGGTTGCAAGTGCTTACGTAACGCCTCGGTGACTTCTTTGTACGTTAAATCTGCCGGTTTCTTGGGACTCACTAAATTGCTGAGCAATTCATAGGTATCCTCGCCGATCACTGCGATTAACGTGGGCAAAAACATCTCTGCCTTGATATCGTTCACCTTGAAGTACATTTCTAACCTCTCGACGTACAATGACCAGTTACCCGTCGCGGTATGAAATTCGCCTATTTTTCCCACGGACATGATTGATCAGCGTCTCCACTCAGGGAAAAAAAAAAACACCAGAATCCCAAATCCTCGTTCGCCACTGAGATGTGAGGATATCTGAATAAAACGCACGTAGTAGGTTCAACGGTATATTCCGACTGACAAAATCACGACTGCATAAGACCATCTACCTACATATATATGATTCTTAATCCACCTACACTACAGTAATAAGGTTTTGTTACAATCAACTCTGGCCGCTTAGAATCAAATGATTCATATTCAATTTGAATGTAAGAATGTTGATGTCGTTCTTTGAATGACATGTCAATTCACTCCAGTCCCAGCCTTCACGATAGCAAGATAAATGTCATTTGTATAGAGATTTGTTTATAATCAATATTGTGATTAAAATAGAGTGATAGTTGATTAAAAGAAGTGTCCCAAGTCCTCCGTGTATTAATCACATATTCCATTAAGTTATCTCAATTTTCAGAACATGAAATGCAACTTATACTGCCATTTTAATTAGAGTAATAAATAATCAAATTAGATTTAATCATGATCACAGACATACAAAAGAGGAGAGCACATTACATCTATCTAAACATGTAATTATTTCTTACCAGTTCCACATCGCTGAATTTAGAACTTCCGTTTTAATTTAATTTATAAGAACTCCTAAGCTGATGATGAACACATAATGTAGTTGACATCGAGTATGCAAATAATCATGTATCACTGCACAGTGCCAGTACGGGGACCACAGCCTGCTCACTACCATCCGAGAACTAACCCGCACCAAGCCCGGGGCTGATGGGCACACTCACGGGCAATAATTATGTACCTACTGACCATTTCTATTAAGAGTTATCAGAGAGAGAGAGAGAGAAGTTATTTACTTACTATTATCCAAGTGCTCAATCATCAAATATGATAATTCCACAACCTTACCAACAGAAGATTTCTTAGTGACTCGATTTCCCAACCTCTACTGTAGTCGACAGCCAGATGATTATCAAGATAAAACTTGGATTATGCTATTTCTGGATCAGCAGCGTATGAATCTTGTAATGTATCGCTTGAATCAAGTCAACTTTCCTTGTTGCATACCAAAAGGAGATTCCCATCGTTTGCACTCATACTTATGTGAAATATGTTCACTCTGATCTGTATGACTTCCGAGATTCCTTGGGTAATCCCATTTCTGATGACGAAGTGAATAAATAGCTAGCCGACCGGTCTCAATCATTGTTACTATTTGGGCGCATATATCAAGGAAACATTCGGAAATGGACACACTCCGCTACGTCAACTAATCACTTAGGTTTATGTGAACACACTTGCCACTAAATTACTGTGATTTAAAACCAGTTTAAGAGCCAATGGATTAGTTCGCGAACACCACAGCTTCTGTCTCAACATATCACGCCAAGAACGCGCGCGTTTTTCTAGCTGTCAAACCACTGTCAAATGTTCAACGAAAAAACTCCATTCGGGCTACTGAATTACCCGCTCTCAAATGATTATAACATGTTTCCATTATTGATTACGATTTTAAATTGGATTTTGACTACTAATTAAATCCACGCTTCGTCATATATCTCTATCCTACCATTTAGTCAATTGTTGCTTTTTTATGTCTTACAAGGTAATCGCTTCGTATGCACAAAATAAGTATTGAACTATATTTAATAAAATAAGGTTCCAATTTCAAAAACACTAAAAGACGTCAACAGTACACATACCCACGAGGTTAGTGATACTATGCACATGCACAAGGTACGAACGGAAATCTCATGAACATCCTTCAGCATTAATATAATCAATTCGTTACAACATCTCCCCACCGTGTTAATGTCACTGAATGTAATTTGCGAAGATTCCTATATGAATGAAAGCGTAGCAGAACACACAGTTTCGCAGGCTTTTATTTAATGAATATTCATTACTTAATTTGCTTAAAGAAGCACCATACATCATGAAAACGAATGTTTTGCGTGGAAATATGCGGACTCTAAGGAAGTTTAGTGCCTTAAAGAGAAATTAATATGCGATGTAATTTTATTCATGTTGCGGTGTGCCATGCAGGACGCGATGAGTATTTGATTTAATCCCAGATTTTTCCGTCGCTTTAGTTATTTTTAAATATTTTGAATACGTCAATAGCTTGCTAAGTTGCGATTAATGCCACTTTGGTTGTATATTCGACACAAATTGAAGGGTCAACTACAATATTTATGAGTGTCCAACATTATTGTAATTCGGGTACATGATATATTATAATAATCCCGCATTATTGCAGTGGCACAAGTATATACTAGGTTTATTTATTTAGCACGCAAGCACTTATAACATTGATATGTGGGCTGTATCTATCCGCTGCTGGAAATACGCCTCTTCTTTATGACGCCTATTCGATGCCGCGTTAATCACATCCCCTGTTTTCAATTGAATTACATCACTGTTCCTGTCATAACACAATCTAATTTGTATATTGATCCAAATCACCTCCGCAAACACTTAATAGTTGTGCTAAGTTTACTTAACTGTTTGTCGCGTGCCATACTTAGTAGGTAGTAAATAGTTAGCGTACTAAGATTGTACATACTAACTAGTAAGACGTCTGGAAATCTCGACCGAAATATAGGTTAACGTTGTAACACGAAAGCTTACCTAGCCATTTCCAAGTTAGCGATCGAACGTTACGGCTCATTATAGGGCTTGTTAAGGTGGCCTGCTTTATGCAAACATGCCTTTATAATTCTATAGAAATACCGCTGAAACGAGAGGAAAAACATAATGTAATAAATATTTTCATAAGAAGCTTCTTGTTAACTTTAATATTTGGGAACGAAGATCAAGCTACGCATTTAAGGGCAATTAACACGAACAGTCTAAAGTTATATATGTAAATGTGCGAGTCTGTGTGTGAATGAGTTTGAAAACTGCGCCTGTCTACAAAAGTCTTCATGACAGAAGTACCTATTTCGTATGGGCATACAGCAAATCTTCCTATTTTGACATTTAAAACGTGTATTTTAATTCGCATGACATAAATACGCATAACAATGACAAAGTATAACATTATTTTATTTAAATATTGAAAAGTACCTATATTTTAAAAAACTTAATCGGATGTTGGAATTTCCTTTTTTATTGGGGTTGCAGTTCGAACCTAACCTAACCTACATTTCCGGTAGCAGTTCGTTTCTGTTGGGGTCGTAGTTCAAACCCAACCTAACCTTCTTTTCTGGAAGCGATTCGATTCTGAAAGGGCCGTACTTCTAACCTTACCTACTTTTCTGGTAGCAATTTGGTTTAGCCAGCATTTACTACCTAGTAGTAAGAAAAACCCGAAAGGTTTGGGTTCTACCCGTTGTTCACAGAATCGTTGGAATTATAATTTTATACGCATAATTTTATGCGATCGGTATACCTTACAATATTTTTTTTTTTTTTTTTTGGTTTATTGAGAAACAAACAGTTGTTTACAAAGTTACAAAAATATATGAAAGAAATACTTCTAAACCTATAGTTTCCTTAATTAACAGAGTTAGAAAAGTAGGTGTACCAATTGTAGGAAAATGTGTTTATGGAAAAACAGTGTGTTTTATTTTAAAAACCAAGGATAATAAAACAAATCAGTCAGGAAAAAAAGCATACAGTAAAATGGACACTTTTAAGTTTTTGAGAACTAACATTAACTATAACAAGTTGCATTATGCATCAAAATAAATATACAAGTAAACAATATCAAAAAATAAGTAAGTGTTTTTTTTTATATTTATATTATTATAATACCTAGTAATAGTTGTGACGGTCATTTAAAAGATTCTTTTAACGCACCCAGTGTAGTATTGAATATATCTATTTCCGCCAGTTTCGGATTTTCATTAAACAATCTACATACACGCCTTATAAACATATTTTTTGCATAACACGTTTTGTGACTTGAAATTGAGAACAATTCCTTTTTACGGCATTGGCGCATGCGCCTTCTAGGAACTTTAAAGTTAACAGCTTGAAGTAACGAAGGGGTATCTAAATGAGAGTGTAGTATTTTAAAAAGTAAAACCGAGTCAACACAGTCACGACGATCACTTAGTGATTGCATTTTATGGCGTTTCGATGAGATTTCGTAATTAGTATAAGTATTGCCTGTTCTGAAATCTAGTGCTTTGACAAATTTCTTCTGAAGTCTTTCTATGCGGTTTTTATGACAAGCCTGGTAGGGCTTCCAAACAGCACAAGCAAATTCCAAATGACTTCGTACAAAACTGTTATATAAAATTTTGTAAGTCATAGAATTCCGGAAAGGTTTACCGACTCGTAGAATAAAACCCAGTTGTTTATATGCTTTGTTCAACATATTATCAATATGAGGTATAAAAGTTAGCTTTGAATCCATAATTACACCAAGGTCACGAATCTGCGTTACTCTATTGAGCATTTTACTGCATAATGTATAATCATAGTGGATACTACGTTTCTTTTTCGTGAAAGTGACAATATTACACTTATCGAGATTTAGGAATAGATTATTTTCGTTACAATAGTTCTCAAAATTAACCAAATCCTCCTGTAGTAGTTCGCAGTCATGGATATTCTTAATCACTCTAAAAATTTTTGTATCATCTGCATAGAGTAATATATTAGAATGTTTTATGGCCTTGGTGATATCATTAATATAAAGTTGAAATAACAAAGGACCCAGATGAGAGCCTTGTGGTACTCCTGAAGTAATTGGCTTGTACTGAGAGGTGAAGCCAGATAAGACTACGGCCTGACTTCTATTTTCGACGTAGGACTTGATCCACCGGAAGAGATCTCCGTGTATACCAAGTTGCCAAAGCTTTGACAAGAGTGTGTTATGACAAATTTTATCGAAAGCTTTGGCAAAATCGGTGTACACAGCGTCTACACTACAACGATCATCCATTGCGCCTTTAATATGTTCAGTAAAAGTCAACAGATTACTATCGACAGAACGGCCTTTGAAGAAACCATGTTGGTTTGGTATAATATGGCATCGCACAGCATTAAAAATATTTTGAGTGACAATTTTTTCAAAGATCTTACTGAATTGACATAATTTGGAAATGGGTCGGTACTTGTCAACATTGCGACTAATATTACCTTTCGGTATTGGCGTTATCCATGCTTTTTTCCAAATTATTGGAACGCAACCTTCTTTAAAAGACAATTTAAAAAGCATCGAGATAGGCTTAGCTAAAGAAGAAGCACATTTTTTTATAAGTAGAGGATGTATCCCATCTGGACCCGCACCCTTATGAATATTTATGTTACTTAACACTTTAAACACTATATTTACATCTATTTCTACCGAAGACATGTCAATCAAAGGGTCAACTGGAGGTTCCATAGTAATGTCATGGAATGAAATGGGATTAGTCTTCTCAAAAACGGAATGAAAATGATCGTTAAACATATTACATATTTGGCCACCTTCAGAAGAGACAACTCCCTTATAATGCATATTTTGAGGAAGATGGTTTTTATTGAATATTGATTTTATGAAAGTCCAAAAGAATTTAGGGTGAGATTTAATTTTTTGTTCCGAAAGGGATATATACGATTTATAACATTCCAATTCCATTTTTTCTGCACGTTTACGCAAGATTTTATAACTGTTATAATCAAGAGGGTTATTATATGTTTTCCATAATTTATGAAACTTACGTTTTTCCCTCAACATTTTTCGTAGGGATCTACTATGCCAGACAGGACCAGACGTCGGTCCATGAGATCGGCGACGGGGGACGTATTTTTTAATTAAGTCATCTAACATATTATAGAATTTTGTTGTGCAATCTTCCATACCCAAAGAAGAAAAAAAATCGGTCCAGTTAACCTTTAATAATTCATTATTTATATTTGGATAGTCTGCTAAGTGGAAATTATAAATTAAATTGGCGGCCGGCTTCAGAAATGAATCGCAATCGAAGGCTAAGTCAATTAAAAGCGATTTATGATGTCCATCTTCAGACGTCAGTGGCCAGTCACAAGCGGAAACCTTGCACTTGCACGTACAGAAAATTAAATCCAAAAGCCGATTATTAACATTAAAAATACAATTATACTGAACTATTTCAGTAAAGGATAAAAATTCATTAAGTAACTGCGTCCCAAAGCTACCGCCTGTTTCTAGTTGCATTCCTACATATGGACTTGTTAACCAATCGGCTTCCGGTATATTAAAGTCTCCCGATATTAAAAATATGTCGTTTGGCCTGTTAATAATAAGATCCGCAGCAGTATCAAAAAACGATTCCAACGCGTCTTTATATCCCGGGCCTTGAGGAATATAAATGCATGCGATATTTAAGAAGCGCTCATTCTCTCCACTCGTTGTTACCGAATAAGAATTGTTATGGCGGTCTCGATATGGTACGGAGACCCACACACAATCGCAGTAGGCGCGCGAGGGTACCGGCCAGTCGCGGCGCACGGGCTGATAAGCCGAGCGCACCGCCACCGCCGCGCCGCCGCGCCGCGTCGCGCCGCTATCAGCTGCAGAACGATCACATCGAAACACCATAAAACTACTGTCAAAATATTCATGATCGTAAAAATCAGATGTCAACCATGTTTCGGTTATACAGATAAAGTCATAACTCGATTGACCTACTTTAGATAAAAACTCGTTTGATTTGGTACGTAAACCCCTAACATTCTGGTAATAACCATTAAATATCCATGTCATTTTTTAAAAATATATATAATACAATATAATGGTGTTGTATGTATATTACTAAAGCGCAAGTAAGGAATTGTTCTATTTGTAGTGGTCACGCAATAGTCTGTTAATAAAAAGGACACAAATGTTACAAAAACATGCAAATAATTAATATAGTTAACGGCGTGTATATTTTTATTAGTAAGAATCCGTTGGCATGCAACATATAAAAGGGCAAAAGTAAACAATCGATCGCGTAATCTTAAAACTAGACTGATGGTTCGTGGGCTAAATATTATTATTTCGACATCTAATACACCGAACACAAAAAAACTTAATACGTAAATCATTCTGCTAGATGTCAAAATTAGTCATATTATTTTTTGTAAGACACTTTCATTGGAAATTCTGATTACCTTACTATTTTCGGTTTTGCGCATAAATATCTTACAATCTCTAACCCAAACATATGCGTAGTTTAGTTCAATTTTTAACTGTCTAGCTCGTTTCAAGAGTTGTTTGTTGGCTGGCGTGAGATGATCGCTGCAGTACACGCGAGATACACACAATATTATGCGCATTTCAGGTAGGAATGCCAAATCAATCGATGTGTCAATTAACTTGTTTATTTTATTATTATGTCATTTAACCGGTATGCTTAATCATCGTATGCCTAGACTGTTATGCGTTTTCATAATAGAATTTTTAAATTATGCGTAATAAAGAACACCCACTTCGTATATACATAGAACCAGCACATCTATCAGAATTTACCAACGCTAAATTGAAAACCATACAAAGATAAACAACTAGGCATATTTTAAAAAGGCGTATTATTTAACACACCTTCTTGTCTTAAAAAAGGTGTTACAAAATGTAACTATTTGTTTAAAATAATATGTAAAATACAATTTTAAAATAAATAAACCGCATAAAACCATCCAAGGTGTGCGCTGAAGCGTTGACCCTTGATTCGGCATCGATAAGAATCGAAAATACTTTGTCGACTAGCATACCGCCGAAATTGGGTCGTATAAATAAATAATTTTACGATGTTACCCTCACAACTAACGGGCAGCCCTTGAAATGTACAAGGCGCCGTAAAAAACTAAAAAGGGGAGCACCAAGAATCCAGGTTAATATTTGAGGCCCGGAAAATCTTAATTTTCACTAAACTTTCACAACTTCAAAAATACGAAACAATGATTTAAATATAAGTACCGTTTTACCGCTTTTCAATATGGACGCTTTTCAATGAAATGAAATGAAATTACCAAATTAGACTATTGGGAATTTTTCCACACGTAAAGAATATGTACGTGAATGATCCGGATTGGTAAAATGTATGCATCGACAAAGACGCGTATAGTAAATGAAACGAGCAGACCTTGATGGTGCGAGTGCCACTGGGTATGAAGTTCGTTAAAATAAACAAAATGGCGGATTTTATGCAGTTTCAAAGTGCACCGCAGTCGGTTTTTTTTTATAAAAAGGTGGTTACTTGGAAAAAAAATATTTACGCTTGCTTTGCTACGATTTTATTGTGTGTATAGATAAATAGACAGAAGAATAAGGCCACTGATACAAATCAGTACCTACTCTACGTTACGTTATTTATAAACTACCACAGCAAATATCATTATGTACGTAAGCACATACAATAGCAAAATATGTGTTAGCCTAAACGTAGACAGGCCATAAATAATGAGCTGAAACGATATTAGCTACAGTTATTCGGTATAACCGCAGTCTACGCAACAAATTGTCTTGTCCTTTATTTATTTTTCCTTGGCGAAACAATTGTATTTATGTTTCATAACATACGTGTAGCAAAGTAGAAAATCACAACGGGCGTACCCTTGGGGGTACTCAGTCCTGGCAAGCGTAGTGCGAACTCGTGGTCCTATTGTACCACTTCAGTTGAATGACTCGGTCACTTGTTTGTGATTGTGCCACGTTTTTTAATGAACCATTGATAACCTAGAATGATATGGCTGTCTATGCTGGTGCTTTTCGATTTACTTTATGTTATGCAATTTTAAAGTCTCCTCTATTTTTAACATCATAGAAACATTCTTAGAAAATTCACGTCAAATAGGCATAGCTATCTACATAAAGATAAAATTGTTCATGAAAAGGAATATTGGTCAAAGCTAAAAATATCTGTTTTTCAAACTTCTCAGCGGAAACAAGTAATTGACACCGCCAGAAAACGAAGACCCTTATATTTATCGTGCTCGTAACGATCAAATACCGATGCTTATTTGTATTGAGGGCACTAAAAGCTGTTATTATCACAACTACGTATTTTCGCCTAATAAACTTTCAATAAAGATAGTAATCACAAACAGTCAGCTTTCAAATAGATGCCGTAACTGTTTTATTAGACATAAAAAAATACGTGGCTGATAGCTTGATATTTGCATGAAAATTCGGGCACCGTAAAGTATACTCCGACGGAAAATGGCCAGCATAAAATACGAACATACTTGCACGAATCTTGCCCAATTAGTTGCTTGTTTGGCGAATATATTTTTGCATCACAAAATGTTGCAATTTAGGTACCTACTTACCGTAAACTCGGGCATCTTTAATCTTGGCGGACAAAAATTAAAAGCAGTATCGGCTGATCTTCATCAGACCATAGCTAACAGCTAGCTGTCTAAAGAAAACACTACAGTTAAATATTTTTACAAAGCCATACACATACTAGTGCTACTCTGTATAAGGCTACACAGGCGTCAAATTTATAACATTACTACCCAAAATGTTGCGCCAGGGGTAAAAAACCGGACAAGTGCGATTTAGACTCGCGTGGAGAGGGTTCCGTACGTTCAAAACAATACAACACAATTATACTTTATTGCACAAACTTATTATAGGTTTTCCTGTAATCTATAGGTGTAGGACTATATTTGGTATTTTTTTTCAAAATTTTAGGACCAATCGTTTCGGAGATAAGTGGTAGGGAATGGTCAATTTTTGCCTATTTTCTTAAATAACTTCAAAACTATTTTTATAAAAATTAAAAAAATATATATATTTAAGATTCTCACAGTGAGCTCTTTTGTTTGATATGTCACACGATATAACTTGCTAACTTTTTTTTTTAATTTAACCCCCCAAAAGTAGCCCCCATGTTTAATATTCATATATTTCCGTACTAATATTCATACATGTACCAAATTTCAACTTAATCGGTCCAGTACTTTCGTTCAAATTGACTGTGACAGACAGACAGACATACGAGTGATCCTACAAGGGTTCCGGTTTTTCCTTATGAGGTATGGAATCCTAAAAAACTAATCTTATTGCCCACAGGAGAATTGATACGAAACCAAAGTCATATTCATTAAACTGTCTCGTGTTCTTTCGCACGTATAGTGAGTGACAATACTCTTGTGCCAAAATTTATTTTTTATTGTAACAAAAAAGAAGCCAAACTAAACTATCCAATAGACTCAACCCATGATACAAACAGTTTTTTCTGATATTTAAAAATAAATTAAATACCTACGTATTAAAATCGAATTAAGTTATCAATTTTCATCGATATCGGCGAGTTCATTCATAGTCTTCGAAATACAAAGCTAGTTTAACAGATTGACTCAATGTTGGCCAACGATCGAAGATTCAAGTGTTACGATCTGATATCGATGTTAATAAGTCAATAAAACGTCGCCGGACTGGAAGCAATTTCTTTTTACGAGTCCCGGGACGATGACTGCTACAATTCAGCTTTTTACTTTTACTATACACTTCGCCTGAATGAGTAGAGATGGATCAAACACCTTAGTGGCTTCTGGGAAGAGCAGTTTGAATATTATGTCATGTATCTAAGCTATTAATTAATAGCATTTTTTTAGAAACTTTTTTTTTTATCATTTAGCTAATACACATTTAGAATCAAATCATTGTTGACATATGCATTTGTTTGTTAATTTTACAAATAAATTGGGTATAAAAAGTAGATTTGCCATTTTTTTAATCTAATCAGAATTTATATACAAAATATTCAGGATACCTTAATTATCATTTTGACTCAACTTGCATTATCATCATGACAAACAAATTTAAAATATTTATTATTTTAATGACAGACAACAAAAACACAGTTGATCATTATTTTAACTGAAATTAATTCAATTTTGTTATCTTATTTTACTGAATGTCAAAAACAATATTTTCTTATGAAATGTTCACTGATTTAAGTAACTATTAGTGGTCGATATACACGTAATTTGATTTTTTTGATAGAGTAAGATGCTAATGCTGTAAAATCGATATAATACTTTTCGTATCTTTGAAAGTTTACCTGAGAGAGAAAAATACCGGACTTTCAAGGGAAATGTGTCCCTATTTGCCAGTCTAGGATAATAGTTTGAAACCATGCTATTATTTTCCGTACGCGATATAACACCAAAGGGGCTGCAGGCTGATGGTAACAATGTAATATGTTAAATCCGCATTACACCACTCTTTAAAAAGCCAACACAATTTAACGTAGCAACAACATACGCATTTTGAGCTACGTACACATTAGACACTTCTATATTTGTGTATGATCGGCTACAAATAGGTATATACATTTTTCCACATTATTGTATCGAAATACGATTCCAGATGCTGACCGTGCTCTACTTTCCAGACCTCTACAAGCCAAAATCGGGAGAAAACTTTTTAGATAAGTAATTCACAAAGTCAGGAATTTACACATTTTATAAGATTGGCATTATCGTTCTTTGAATGGCGTTTGACTCGAATACCCATTTATAAGACTGACAAGAATAACACCAAAGTTACTTTGTTCGAAACAAACAAATCAACAAAACAATAAACTTGAATATTGGAGTTTGCTTCCTTCCTTGGCTTTTCCTGAAATTCAACCCAGCTGTCTCCACCTTACGCACAAATACATCGAATGCATAATAATTATTTAACAGACGTATAAATTTTATTGCGTATTATGTGCGTGTATATATATTATTTAAAATAATGAGGTACGAGGTGAAACTTTTTACGTGATACAAGATAATAAAACCTGAATCTATCCATAGTTTTGAACAACTTTTACTATGAGGTCAATTTTGTTAATGAAAAAAAGCTGTTTAAGTGTGCAATTTAAGTACGTAGCCCGTATAACCCGACCAACTTTAACTATAGATTCTAACAACTATTAGAAGTAAAAAAAATTATGTGACGTACCTATAGTCGATTAACGCTTACTTTCCGAGATATTCATAATTTTTAAAATAAAAACTCCCAAGTGTGTAACAAGCCCTAATAAATGTGACTAAGATACTTTTACTGACTTTAAACAGCAACTAACCTTCGCAGTATTACTCGTAGATGGTAAGCGATTACAAAGCCAAAATATTGACCTTTCGTTTCCATTTTATAGCTTTTTTTCCTTTTTAATAACTTTTCCTCCAGTAAGGACATGTTTATAACGAGGGACTGAATTTATTGATTTGTTTTGTTCCATAAGACTATTAATGTAAAATGACAAAACTCGACCTACGTTGATATAACGTTATTTACTTGTAATACCATCAGGAATGCGTGGTTAAAGTTGGTCGGGTTGTACGGGCCCACGGTGTATAAGTAGGTATATGTATATGTCGTCGTCTAGTACCCATAATACAAGCATTGCTTAGTTTTGGATTAGATCGATTTGTGTTAGATGTTCCGCGATATTTAATTATTATTATAGTTGCAAAAAAACAGTTGGTACTAGTAGAACAAAATATATGAGAATTGTTTTTTTTTTGCATTTACAAAGTTGACCCTACAGTAAAAGTAGTTCAAAATTTGGATAAATTGAGATTTTATTATCTTTTATCACGTAAAAGATTTCACCCAGTATATTAAAGTTCAGAGTAGGTACCTACATAATTGTTTGATCCGGGTTACAACAAAATTACTAAATACTTTTTCACTTCTCATGCTCTTAAAATGTTAATTTAGTCTCAGTATATCGGGACTAAAGTTCCTTATTAATCTCTAGGGATTAAAGTAATTTTTTTTTAATTGACTTTGAAAACCCCTAAACAGCCAATCGGGGTGTTTGTGGTTGGAATATTGTCGCCATTTTTAGTGATTATGTATAGACAATTTTTGGGTGTGAAAATAACCTAAAAAGACAACTGTGCAAAAATATTAAAAAAGTAACGATTTAATATAGTAATAATGATTAATTATTACGAATATAAATCAATTTAACTAGATTAGGGGTAACTTAATTTTATTTTGCATGATCCAATTAGTTTTAAAATAGGTAGTTTTCACGTTTGAACCTGTTGGCTAAAAATGACAGCATTTAGAGCCTGAGTGACTTCACTAAGTAAAAAAATTTTGCTTTGCTTTTTGAATGTTCATTAATCGTATTGATCACAAAATGTCAACAATTAATGTGTATAGTGCAACTTTATACCGAAAGTACGGAACATGAAATATTGTAATTTTGTGTAATAGAACGTCGTTTTTTTCCTCGCATTCAAAGTGAAAAGTAGAGTGTTTAACGCGGGACTAAACAACCATAATGACACTCGATCTATAGTCACCCTCGCTACGCTCGGGTGCCTAAAACCTCGTGTCATTATGGCTTGTTTTAGTCCCTAGTTGAACAATCTACTATTAAATATTTTACGAAAATGTTTTGTGCTCAAGTCTCCGTCATTTTCACTGTACGAACGAAAAGCTTCAATAGTAAACCAGCAATTTTCGTTCTCAGGGACGGCGTCGACTATCGGGACACGGAAAATCCATTGGCGTTGCAATTCGCCGTTCACAGGTACACGTATTCCCATAATCGACAGCGCAGTTAAGCTATGTAATTAATCGAAGTGGAGATATAATTTGTCTTCGTCATGGAGCAAATAGCTAATTCCCCATTAGGGACACAATAGCCCGCCCGGGGCTCTTATTGATTACCGCCTATTGTTCGCTTTCGACCGCCTTAAATGATACACTTGGCACGATTTACGTGACAAGTATCGACTGCCGTTTACAAGATAATGTGATAATGATTGTCATTTATCGATAGTGCCATAATAGGTATCAGTTCCTTTTCTAGTTCGATTTTGTGTCTCCATAAACCAACCTATAACGTAGTATGTCATTGTTCGTATTGTTTCTCTGTTTTTGTGTTTTTTATTTGGGCAATTCGGGAGAAATCACACATAACAGCTCGGCACCGGAACGGCGGCGGCTCAGCTAGAGCCGCTCAGTATTCTTTGTAAGAAACTCCATACTGTAGTACCTAACGCACATGCACTTATCGGCATCGGAACGGCAACGCCTCGGCTCAGTTTTTTTTTGAAGCCTGACTAATTTGCAAACCTTATTCATTGGCTGTAGTAAAAATCGGACTAAGTGGGGGCCGTGGCGTTCCCTGGGGTCCAACGAGGTCGCTGGCCGGACCACCTTGTAACCAAATCTTTGGTGTTGACTGTCAGTTTTGTCACCGCCACTTATCACTAGATAACTGTAAAGGTTAAAGCACACATAACAGCTCGGCACGGGAACGACACCGGAACGGCACCGCCTCACCTCATCGTTTCGCCGTCAACCATAAGAAAGCACGTAACGGAAGCGAATCGGCTCGTAAGAGCAGTCATCACGCTCACGGCTTGCCGGCAGCTAGTGAATCGCAAGCGGCGCGCGGGCGATTGTGGCGCGATGTACCTAAGTGCGCCGCTAGTTTGTGCCGAGCCGAGTCTGATCCACGGTATTTAGGCACTTGTCCCACCAAGAGCGAGGAAGCGATTAGCTATCGGCGATTTTCTCGCCCAAGAAACGAACAAAAGATAAGGATCCTGTGTTAGTAAAAGAGACGCATACATTAATAGTTCATCGCTGGCTGTTCACACTGCCGGCGAGTAAATTTTCTAAGAGAATTCACTCGCCCGCGAAGAAAAAACTCGCCAATCGCTACTCGCTGCTCGTTGGTCGCCGCTGGTGGGACTAGTGCCTTAAACACAACTTATTTAAGTATAGCCTAACGCGAATCTTCTCGCGAAAATAATCATTTATCACTCAGAATGTACATACATTAATTATAAAACTATATATTCATTCACAAATAATAGAGGGGCGATTTTTTTTATGATCGGTTTTTTTCAGCTCTAGGGTATTTATGTTTTTTATATTGCTTTTATTCATTAATTGACCAGCGATTTACCTCAGCAATGCCCACCGGCCCACCGGCACGAATCTATTCTGCGATGCGTTACAGACGCGCGTTCCCATTGGCCGTTACGTGATGCATCGCGCGCGAGGTATGTCACTGTCATATGTGCTAAGCTAACCGTACTGATGTTAAGCGACTACGAGACCGAAGATATAGCTCACCGGTGCTTTTTTCAATTTTTATTTGTATTTTTTATTTTCTAAGTAGTTTCGATTTATTTTTATGCTATGTATTCTGAAACAAAACTTTGTATAGTCTACTACTTATATGAAAGAAATATGATGTTTCGTTATTTGTTTTAATATGGAATACCGCGTTTCTATGTTATATACAGGGTGTAATCGTTAAGTGTAGCCAGGCGATTATTCTGTAAATATAACAGATATTAGAAAACTTTAAACTGATATCAAAAGTATGTTACCTAATGAGTGAAATCACATTAGAAACTTTTTTTTGATAAAAGTTGTAATTTTAAAAGTATTAAGTTTCAACGCTCCCATACATTTAGTACGAGTAATTCTTTGAGGCTGTAAGTAGGGGCTGGATATTCTCTTCTGTAGGCGATGATAGCCGCTCTGCTGTTACAATCACATTTGTAATGAAGTTTTAACATGTACCTTTTCTCAATATTACAATGTGCCATTTTAACAAATGTGATTGTAACAGCAGAGCGGCTATCATCGCCTGCAGAAGAGAATATCCAGCCCCTACTTACAGCCTCAAAGAACGTCGTACTAAATGTATGGGAGCGTTTAAACTTAAAATTTTTAAAATTACCACTTTAATTAAAAAAAAATAATAATGTGATTTCACGCATTGGGTAACGTACTTTTGATATCAGTTTAAAGTTTTCTAATATCTGTTATATTTACAGAATAATCGCCTGACTACACTTAACGATTACACCCTGTATAGAAACAAGAATTCAAAGTATACAAATTGCGCTCACCCATGGTCCACACCAAGAATTGAACCCGGTAGGTACCTCTGGATTTCTGGCCCAGCGTCTCAACCATTCAACCAGCAGAGTAGTTAGCAAGTTAAATACAAGCGCGTTCTTAAATACAACTCAGTTATGTCGGACTTAAGAGTTGCCGCACATTGGGCCTCTAGTGGCAGCCACTAAACGCGACCACAAGACTACATACGATACGTTGTACATCTGTCATAGTCGTTACATTTATTATCAACCCGAACGAATGCAAACAATGTGACACGCACCTGCATTAACGCGTCCTGTTTATTGTCGACCTATATTGTCACCCTTCACGCGTGGTTCACCTAGTTTTATGCTAAAAGGTGAAGACATGCCAGCCGTAAACGTGGCCACCGATCCGATACACTCACGAGTATAATATTAAGGTATGTAGAGCGTCTGAATGGGTCCCTCGACCTTGAAACTTAAGTCACGCGATTTCTGTTACGGATGTGAAATTCACGCGTTTATTACGCAGTTGATACAAATAATGTAGAGGTTGTTAATAGAGTGAGATATTACCTTGTGTTTTGATTTTTTTTTAATATTAGCATTATATTAGAATTAAATTGGAAATTGTTGGTAATGTGAAAAAGTAATAGATTCCAATTAGACCAAACGCCTGAATACTTGCCACCCCTCTAATTATCACCCTAGGGTAAAATCAGGGAAAAAGAGGGAGCTCAAAATTCTGTCTAGGGTGCGAATGCAAACCGCGAATTTTTCGTTAAAAATGCAGCTATTTTTATAACTGATGAGAGTGATGAGTTATATTTTGATAAACATTAAAAAGTTTACATCCAAATTACGAACAGCGGTATCATCAGCGAAATCGAAATTCTGTGCGATAACTTTAAGAAAATCATAATCTAATCCATCACTCGTTGAGCTTTGCTGTCACAGTATAACCAGTAGTTTAATTTCATAGAAGGGTACTTACATCGCGTAACGTGAATGTGTGCATGGCAAAGCGCGCAATAGAAGCGCAGCTTTATGTCGATGTAAGGCTGGTTGGTAAGGATTGCTGGCATGGTGCCACGCCCACACGCGCTGGTACTCGCGTAATTCTCCTAATCGCCAGGAGTTAGATTACTGCTATACTGTGTCGATGTTTACCACGGCTTTGTTTACGGGATCGCCTGTTGAATGATGGGAGAGATTATGGCGACCCGCATCCGTGGATTGAATGATTATTCATGTACCGTCGCTAGGTCGCAATCGAGCAGCGATAGTTGATTATCTATCGCTTTGTCAACTATGGTTAATTGCTTCTGATATTTGCAATGTTTTTTTTTTATGTTATTAAGTTTGAAGTTTGTTGCATTTCCGTTCTTTTATTCCTAAAAAATTAATGAATTTCATCAAATGGGGTGCATGGTATACTGCAGTGGCGTGTAATCCATAGAACCCAATTTCCATCGGCATGCCTATTTTAAAACATATGACAGGAGTATAGATCTACTACTCCTGAGAAAAATTAATCCAGATGTGTTCCCGCTTTACTAAGATATTCATATTTGACACCACGTCACTGGTGTACTGTTACTATTATGATGTTAAACCCCGATTATGAATTTCAAATTCAGTAATTTTATTAAAAACTAGTGGACCTGCTCCCAACATTGTTCGCGTGAAATAAGTGTGTAAGGTGAAATAAGTTAAATCTCAAACACACAAACAATTCATTACGAACTTTAATGAAACTTTAAATTGTATTTTGTGAAGAGTATCCATAAAAAAAATCCTCGTATTTAAAACATAAAACTAACACAAAAAACGATCCGCAGCATGCTTCGTCAAAAGAAAACAAAACCGTATTAAGCCGCAACACGCTTTGGCAAACCCATCTAAACTATAATAATAGTACATTGTGTATCTAGGGCACTAAGTACGGTAAGTAAGGAATTACAAACGAGTGTTTGTTATAACACGAGTTTGTAATTTCTTTACCGCCCGTGGCACACACAATGTTTTTCATCACACTTGTGAGGAAATCTTATTAATATAACCTTATACTAATCGCCCCAGTATGACAAGAAAATATTAAAACAGACAGTGACACTAGTGACATATGTCCATAGACAATGCGAATGTCAAGTCACGTTCGGAAACCATAGCGGTAAAACCGATTTAGAACGAGATTTTATATTTGCAAAATACTGAAATACATTATTTAAACATTTAATTAATGTTACCGAAATATGTGTTTACATGTATTTGTAATAACAGTTATCTTTAAATAAATATTTCAGTGATAAAAGTAAGTTGGCGTTTCCTTTGAACATGACAAATAAGAGTAAAGCAGAACCAGAGTTTTAAAATTAAAAAGAAAACCATTACGCCCTAGGGCGAAATAGGTCATTTACGGCCCACGTGGCCTACGTGTAATGACACCATTTTCGAGCAAGTGTGATGAAAAAACAATTACATACAAATGTCAGTCCCCTGTCAGACTAGTACCAGAGCACGGTGATTCCGCTCCCGTACAAGGGCGGCCATAAATACCTCAACTCCAAAAAAAGCCATTTTTTCGATTTTAAACTATAGATAGTTATTATACGAGCATGACATATATCATTAATAACATTTTTAGACATTTATAATAAACTTATGTGACTATTTTTATGAAAAAAAATATCTGTAGTCAAAACCATTTTATAAAACGTTATTATTTTAAACATAAAGCCATTAGATAAAAATATTTTGTAATTAATAAAAACATAAATGAAACATCATACTACATAAATAATAAAAGTATTTATTTCAAGACTATTTACATATATACAAATAAGGTTATACAACGTGTCCCAAAACTCAACGATAAGCCGGCACCAGAGGATGGAGCTATTTATGATTAGTCGAGAAAAAATAAGGAAAAAAATATATCTCAATTATTTTAGAAATTACAGAAAAAAAATGAAATTCATCGAAAATCGACATCCCTAATGGTATTTTTAACGACCATGTCTACAAATATTCAAATATTACTGTTTTTTTTTTGTTTTTGGAAACTTAAGTAGCCCTGCTATCTAACACAGTTCTTAAAAATACCATAATACATGTAGTTTTTACACAAAAAATAATCAAAATCGATTTTGTCCCTACAATTTTGAAAGATTTTTTCTTACAGTCCACTTTCAATCATCATGGTGTAAAAAAATTGTATTGACACCACTATGGCAATTATTTTCAAAAGTTGACGCAACTAACCAAGATTCCAAAATGATACTTTGGGAAACCTAGTCACAACAAAAAACAACGAATTTTTAAACAAGAACCGTCATTTTTAAATGTTGATATTAATCACTTTTGAAAAGGGTTGTTGTTGCAAGTTTTAAAATTTCAATGGAAAATGTGGGTAGTTAATACAATTTTCAAGTCAGTACACTCTGATCCTTTGTTCGCTGTGCACCGTTCCGTATTAATTGATGTGGCTCTCATACTAACAACTCTTGGCTTTGCTTTTTGGACTGGTGATCTGCAAACTGTACTGACCTGGCATTATTTTGGACTGTGATTGTGTTGTGATTGGACTTTTTCCGTATTCTGGATTGTTTAGCGTTTATCATGCCGCTACCGTACACACCGTTGGAATACGCTAATATGCATCTCATTTATGGAGAATGCCGATGCAATGCTAACGCTGCTAGCAGATTGTATCGAGAAAGGTACCCAAATGTTCAAAGACATCCGGATTATCGAGTGTTTATTAATGTACATCAAGCCTTTGCGGAAGGTCGATTACCATTTGACAGGAGACACACTGGAAGACCTAGATTGGAACGCGATGAAGAAGTTCTCAATGAAATAGAAAACGATTCAACTACCTCGGCACGTGCCATAGAACTAGCTACGGGAATACCGAAAAGTTCTGCACATCGAATTCTTAAACGTCACAGACTTCACCCATATCACTACAGGCGTGTGCAGACGTTACTACCGCGGGACTATCCACATCGGGTCGCATTTTGCCGTGCAATGCTGCAAAAGCACAGGGAAGATCCCCAATTCTTAGACAAAGTTCTATGGTCGGATGAATCAACCTGCAAGAAAGATGGCTATTTAAATCTACACAACTTACATAGTTGGAGCAATGAAAATCCGCACCTGATGAGAGAAGACAAATCTCAGTATCAATTCAAGGTTAACTTATGGACGGGCATCTTAAATGGAAATGTAATTGGACCCTTTGAGTTACAAGGAAACCTTAATGGTAATGGCTATTTGAACTTTTTACAAAACGACTTGCCTGAATTATTAGAAGACGTGCCTTTACGTGATTTACAAAACATGTGGTTTCAAAATGATGGTTGCCCAGCTCACTATGCCCGTGCAGTGCGAGAATACTTAAACCAAGAGTATCCAGGGCGTTGGATCGGGCGACTTGGTCCTATCTTGTGGCCACCCCGTTCGCCCGACCTGAACCCCCTGGACTTCTTCTACTGGGGCTGTCTTAAAGACAAAGTCTACTCAAAACCCATAGCAACATTGGACGAGCTTCGCCAAAAAATCACACAAGCTGCGGATCATATCAATGGTAGAAGATATGCACGACGGATAAAACGATCATTTCTAAGGCGATGTCATGTCTGTATTAATGCCGGTGGCAGGCAATTTGAACATTTACTGTAGTATTAATAATGTAGTAAATGAATTTAAAAAAATTAAGAAGAATTGTACCATTTCTTTGCATTTATTCAACATTTTTCAACAACAAAAATCCTTTTTTGGGTACAGTAAAAGTGATTACCGCCAACATTAAATAATGTCGATTCTTGTTTAAAAATTCGTTGTTTTTTTTTGTGACTAGGTTTCCTAAAGTATTATATCATTTTGGAATCTTGGTTAGTTGCGTCAACTTTTGAAAATAATTGCCATAGTGGTGTCAATACAATTTTTTTACACCATGATGATTGAAAGTGGACTGTAAGAAAAAATCTTTCAAAATTGTAGGGACAAAATCGATTTTGATTATTTTTTGTGTAAAAACTACATGTATTATGGTATTTTTAAGAACTGTGTTAGATAGCAGGGCTACTTAAGTTTCCAAAAACAAAAAAAAAACAGTAATATTTGAATATTTGTAGACATGGTCGTTAAAAATACCATTAGGGATGTCGATTTTCGATGAATTTCATTTTTTTTCTGTAATTTCTAAAATAATTGAGATATATTTTTTTCCTTATTTTTTCTCGACTAATCATAAGTAGCTCCATCCTCTGGTGCCGGCTTATCGTTGAGTTTTGGGACACGTTGTATAGTAACAAACAAACTACTATCCACAAGAAAAGAATCTGAGAATGTTTGTTTGTATTCGCTATGTCCTGTACTGCCATCGAATCCCCATTTCCCAACCAAAGATATTTTATTTAAAGACTGGTCAGGTATTTTATCTAAAATATCTTTTTGAGACTCAAGAATCCGAGTGGCAGTGTGATTTAACAAACTCTGAAGTTCGACTTCGGCTGATGATTCAGTAACGGCTACAGTTTTAGGGTAACATCTCTTTTTAGCCTTTACAATGCATTGATAGGAAGGCATACAATCTTTCAGTATATTATCATGTATAAAATTCGTAATTAATAGATATTGCTTCCTAGAAATCTTACCTTCAGCAATTAGTGACAAAACTTTGTTTTTGTCGACTTTTGTAGAAGTTAAGCTGGAATCAGCAGTAGCATTGAGCAGTGTATTTACAGCAGACTCGTCAAAATTAGATAGTTCCGCCAGTCTCCTTCTTTTAGTGCGTTTACTACTTTCATTAAAGTTTTTCCTCGGACGGCCACGAGAAGTGGAAGGGGAGGGGTCGACGTTATCATTCTGCTGAGAAAAACGCTGCTCGATACTTTGGATCACATCAATGTATTCTACATCATTAAGCCAATCTGCATATTTATGTAGAAATTTAGACTTTGTACATCTTGTTTTTTTCCAATAACATGCAATCCGTTTACATAAATTCCTTATTTTAACCCTTAAATTCTCTATGTCAATATTTTCGATGTTATCCGAAATAATTGATGTTTCTGTCAGAGTAGTAAAAACATGTTGATTTTTTTCTGTATCACTTCATTGTCCAGAGTGCCAAATATCAAAAACACTACGTTTCGAAATAGAACACCTTTAAAATGTACCTAAAACAAACATAAAAACATTTTTTAAAAATCGGGTTTTGTTTCGGCTATCCTACTCTTGTTCTTTGAAACCCCTTTTACCTAAGAAGAGGTCAAAAGAGGTCGATGAAAGTTACAGCCCTTATTAAGGACACTTCCATCTATAACATAATATATGTGTCAAGTGCGGCAAACCTCGGCATCAGAGTATAACTCTCAATGAAATCATACTTCTTAAAAATTAATCGTAAACAACAGACCTCTACTAGAAAATTATTTTAAAATATAAGCATGCATATTTATACATAAAACATAATTGGAAAATAAAGTACATACCCTCTTCTTGGATTTCCATAATAACACCACGTGGAAACACGCAAATAATAATAATAGTACACAATAACAAAGTGATTAAGTTGCGGCGACAAAAACACACTACTAATTAGGGTCGAGATGCATTCACTTTCGTTGCACAAAAGTAAATGATAATAGTACTTTATTACTGTGCTATATATAGTATTTAGTAGATTGTCTATTAGTGAATCATTTTACTTACTTTTTAGTTCAGGATACGCTCATGACTTTTTTCGATTTATGGCCTACGGCGGAATCACTGTGCAGAGTAGAGCAGTGTCAGAGTAGTAGTAGTAGTGTAGTAGTAGTGTTATAGTAATGTATTTTTTATGGATACTCTTAACAATTTATTTACGTTTTATTACTTAATTTTAACACTCCCCATTTACTTTTTTGGAAAAATGTCTAATGTAGAAACACAGTTTTACTACGAGTTTATTATGTGTAAGGTTATCCTATTGCTCGACACGCTAATGCCTAATATTCGACACCCTGCTACCCAGCTGCCACCTCTATTGCTAATGACGTAACATTCCAGATGGCGAGTACTGAGGCAGTGACGAGCACTCGGAATCTACCTTATTGAATAGATAGACTTTTCAATGCACGATATATCTCCTTAACTGCATTTTGGTGTGGTTGGGCTTCACTGTTATGCTTATATGATAGTTTAGCTTTAGTACTATAATTAAATAAGAAAGACACGACAGAAAGTCGGGATTTGACTCCCCCCTACAAAAAGTAGGCGAAATTGAGAGAACATTCGCCTACAATGACTGAAGAAAACCGAAAACTCGGGACACGGACGTTTGTTTTTGTTTTTGAAGGTGACCTAAAAATTAATATTTCGTAAGATAGAACCTTGATTTGCCTTAACGTAGTGAAATACATAATGAGTCGTTATGGATAATTATTGTTAAGGTATTGAAAATAACAATGACGATAAATAAAATTTAAATGGGAGAATTTTTCGGCAGCTTACATGCTCGTAACGCACTGCATGTTGCTCGTCCACGGAGGGCCGGAGGTTGAACACTAAGGGCCGTTTGTTGGGTGTTTATTGCATTTCGTTCTGCCACAAATCCAAAAACAGTTGCTGCCTCCGACAATGACGTCGTTTTTTAACGTTTTTTATTGAACTTTTGATAAATTTATTTGTGTAATGATTAATGAGGACTAAGTAATTCTTATTAATTTATTTATGGATATAAGTTATGTAGGTAGATTATGTTAATCAAAACATCAGTTGATACGTCTCTTCAAGTATTCCTAAAATTCAATAAAGCTCGCCGATAAACTTTCTTAAGGGCAAAGTTATTTACACTATCTGTACAGACCTATAGCAAAACAAATAATGTTCCTATCAATATTGACTTCACTGTTCAGGTTGTTTATCATTTCGCAGAAGGTAGATCATAGGCGATAAGATCTATACGCCCACTCTCAAAGAACTATGAAACTAAATAGTAAATGAAATGTCAGATCCATCTTGAGGGCAATTGATATTACAATATTAATTTACCAAAATTATATAGACTCAACATTACATCTCTCATGATGAAAATATAGGCAAATAAAATTAAAAAATAATTCTGAATCTGGTGCCATGGTCGGAGCGTACGCCGAAAGAACAGGGAAAAAACGCTAGGGCGTTTATGATGTTCATAATTGCTATTATTTTTAATCCTTCAAAAACCTTAATATAAGCGTACAAAAAGTCATAGTCATACATAATTATTCAATCTCATTTTTGTTCCAAATGTTTACGAAAATTATAAAATGCCTAGGTAAAGTAGGTACCTTCTTTTATCATATTGCTGAGAAATAAGTATTGACAATAGGTATATTTTAATAATATAAGCACATTTGGACTATTGCGTGTCTAATTACGTTATTAATCAAACCAAGCAATTCATTTAATATTTCATGTTAACACGTTCGCT
The DNA here is from genome assembly GCA_947034925.1 of Eudemis profundana. NCBI lineage: Eukaryota > Metazoa > Arthropoda > Insecta > Lepidoptera > Tortricidae > Eudemis > Eudemis profundana. Next base: position 15,297,665 of record OX344801.1, read on the forward strand.
GCGATATAAGGCCTAAATACCCGATGCATGTACTCCCGCTCTGTGCGGAGGCGAGAAACGGTGAACTTACCCTGGTGCGGTGGCTGTATAATGAGTATTTCTGTATGTACAAAAGAGACAAGTATAGGTTTGAGTTTAGGACCTCAAGGGCTATTAGATAAAGCATTAAAATTGTGCTAAGGTTTTCCGGCCCGATAACGCACTGACTGATTTTTTTTTCGATTCCTTGCGGGTAATGGGCGGAAAGGCCCGTCATAGATTACAAGGTCATTCCACCCTATCCGCACTGAATAGATGATTGCATTGGTTTTATTCCGACTAGTGTTGTGACGTAATTAGCGGGAACCGACGTAGATACGATAGTGCATTGGTCTAGTGTTTGTTTACGTTTTTAGATTGTGGTGACTGTCTTCCAGTAATATTTAATCATAAATATTACAATAATAAACAGATTAAAATTACAATATTCTTTTAGATTGTCAAAATAATGTTGTCCTGAAGAAAAAACACACGTTCGAAAAAAAGGCGACAAAAGGAGAATTTGTGGTGGGTGCTACCAAAAGCTACGTGGTACACTCAACAGCCGAGAAGCAATTAAAAATTAAATCTTTCTGCGTAGAATGTAAGAAAGGATACTGCCTATCATGTTTCTATAAAAATCACATGTAATTCATAAGAAATTGCAGTAAAATAATATTTTCCGTGTAGAATGTGAGAAATAATACTTACTGTCTGTCATGTTTCTATTAAAAAAATTGTCTCTTTGTTTCTTTAATAAACTAAATTCAAAATAATATGTCGATAACTTATTTCCCATCACTAATACTTCCTCAATTAATCCTATTATTCAGTGCGGTTTCGGGTCACAAGACCTTACATATATTTTTGCATATATCTCTCAAGTAAATAATAGGAACCCGAGGCGAAGCAAATACTATGACCACCAACTCGTCTACTATCGATATTAATAGGTAGGTATCCAATTTTTTACGTTTTCGCATAGTTATAGTCATTTATATCTATCGATACTTTACCGGGCCAATAAGCCCCATATCGCCGCGGCGGAAAGTTTAAGTACCAGGCCGATCGGCCAGTTAACGCACCGTATAAAAAAATGCCAGTTTTGATCCCGCAGCGAACGTGTTAAGGAATGCGTGCACAAATGCACAGTAAAATCTTTTACGAAACGAAAATAAACGTAGTGATAAAACGCCCTCCGAGGGTTAAAAGGGGCAACGACCGATTAAGCACTTGGGGTAGAAAATATGCCGCTGATAAGTTATACATATATCATAGTTGAGCTAATAATAAAAAATAGGTGCCGAAACAAATGAAATGTCAGAAAAGAAACCAGCCGGCGGCGTCGGAGCCCCGGCGTCAACACCAGCGTGGCATTCAAACGTTTTCGACGCTTTACATTTCAACGTATATAAAGCAGAGCAATTTACCTTTAATGATGGACCGTGTAGACCTTTTTTTCCCCCAATAAATTTCACGAAATCCCAAGTTTTTATGGGAAGTGAAATACAGGAGGGTTAAAATGGAGTTTTCATTGCTTTTAACCTCATAATATTCATATTGCTCAGTCGAGCAATTCCAAGTTGATAATCCAGGGTTTGGTGTAACGGGCAATGTTTAGCCCCGGATTTCACCGCGCTCGCGGTGTACCCTGACTTTTTCACTTAGGTGAAGCGTGACACGCAACTGGCAGCATTTTAAGAAGATATTTTGTTTGTTAACAATACCTACTTATTTAACACTTAGGGTGGTATTGCCGGATTGCATCTCAATATAAAAGGTAAAATATATGTAAATTATATTTCTTGGAAATTCATCAAAACATATAAAGTTTTACTATAAAAGTATAAATATACTATAACCTACTATTCACTATTTCAGTGCAATAGCACAGATATAGTGAATTAAGTACCAGTAATCGAAATTTTATTTCCCCGACCACATACGCAAGACATTCAGTAAGGATATTCACATTCGTATTTGCAATAATCTTTGCGAGTATATTTCGAATATTTTTCATGCTGTAGAGTTCAGACAGGGTCAGATCAGGGACAGACTACCTCGTGAGAGTAGCGGAGAGTCTGTGGATACTACGGACACAGGCTCTATGGCGATCTATGAAGGTGGCCCATATCCATGGGTCCAATAGTAGACGTCCGTGGCTGATAGATATACATATAGGTATCACATATTGATTCTACTGCCCTGTTTAAATTGGGTCGAAACGTAATATTATATTGTTTTTACTTAATTGTTTGAATGTGTCCTGGACGTGTGTTATTACTGGCTCACACAGGCCACATTGCGGACGCTAGTGGAATTTTAACTAAACATTATTTTAGTCCCTCGACCTGCCATTTCGTTCCATCACCGTTCCATTACTATTACGCTAAGCACCTCCGCATAAACTGTGAACATGCAGTGCTTATATTTTACTAAAAGCTATCAGTAATCTTCATGATTTGGAATAAGTATACTACCGTCCTTAGACTAAAATGCCGCTAATTTTTATGAACTTCCATACTATGTAGCGGCCTCTTAGTTTGAGGACGGCAGTATGCGAAGTCTACCCAAATTAAAGGGCTCTTATGTTCAGTTATAATCTCGCCAATCTATACTAACTTATACATAACAAGTAATAAAACGAATAAATAGTTTTTGGAATTTTTGTCCGTTTGTCGACTTGTCTGTTTGCTTGCGCGAACATCATGCAACATCTATCGGACTGATTTTTATGAAATTTGTTGTACAGTTTGATTATAACCCCGGTCAGTACACTGGTCAAACCAAAAAGACACCTTTAACTTATTTCACCTCCGTGAACTAAACGAACGGTTTCCCTAGTATTAATCGTATAATAAAAGAGAATAATATATTGATATAATATATGTACAGTGGAACCTCTATAAGACGAAACTCAAGGGAAACGCTAAAAAAATCGTGTTAACGAGGTTTCGACTTATAGAGGTCTTCGACTTACAGAGGTTTTCATAAGTCCATGTTCGACTTATAGAGGTTAAAGGCTTTTGTACTTTTTTACTTCGAGTTATAGAGGTGAAATAAATAAAAATTCGAGGTATAGAGGTAAAATTTCCGATACACTAGATTGGTATGACCTACCTGCTATCATTTTTCTTGGAGTTACAGATGTAAATATTCACAAACTTCGAGATACAGAGGTGATAACACAAAAGAACGGTTTCTTCGAGATATAGAGGTAAAGTTCATCTACATCGTGTTATAGAGGTAAAAAATTTACTAAAACGTCTTGTAGGGATTCATTGGCAACTTCGACTTATGGATGTGTAATATTTCGAGTTATGGAGGTTTTGGGGCTTGAAGGGAAGGGAACTGGTTTTATTTCGTGTTATAGAGGATTTCATGCTATCGAGGTTCGACGTATCGAGGTTCCACTGTAATACTGCAGTTAAATTTCATTCACTTATTCATTCATTCAGTACCTATCTTGCAATTAGTAACCCAACCTACCTAGCCTACCTACCTAGTAAGTCTATATACCTGTGTGTCATTCGCTTCAACTCTCGTGCCGATACCTATATTTGCCTTTATCGTGATTTAAACTAGAGCCGAGCAGGATCTCAACCTAACTAGACTAAATAAATACACAAATAGTGTGATAATTCTAATAGAATGTCTTATTCATCAACAAGTGAGATTTATTCGCAAGCGGAGTGGCCCGGGGGGGAGAAGTTCTTCAACTTAGCCAACTTAACGCAACTAAGTGAATGATGGCACCCGCGGGCCTTGATAACATCAAAATCACATTTCGTGACGTATTTATTATACAATAGATATACCTAACTATAGTATAAAATCATTGTCACTCACTGGCAATTATGCAACAGAACACGCACAAATATCTGACATGAGCTAATTGCTATAGAAATGGAGCGGTGTCAGATAATTTGGTATAAAATGCACGGTAGGATATAAAATGTACGTTCAGAGCATCCAATATCAAATTATTTCAGTGCCGTATGTGTTACTAAAATACATTTTCGTAAATATAAATGAAAAATATAATTGAGTTTGTCTGTGGTAATGAAGTAACTGGCAGTAGAAGGGTATATTTACCGTACTGGATATCCATAGATTTCGTCTTCGTAGATTCCATATTTAAGTTTCTCAGTACCTAAATATGAAGTACCTTAGTAAGAATTAATTAAGTATGAAGTTGGAACACAAGTTGGACCAACGCTATACAGATTGATAGTTAGAGCTTGGTTCGCTACAACTTCGTCAAAATCAATTATTGGTATGATAATTTGCATTGAATGCCGCATACACAACGCAGATTCGATTGATTTGGATCCTATAGTAAAATGATTGGGTCACAGAATAGACCAATATAGATACAAAATCTCGTTTATTATGTACCTTAGAAACAGTGCAACCTCTGCAGCCTAGTCCACTCGAATGCATGCCTTCAAATATTCAACAGCACACTTCGTGAGATATTACTACTCTAATTTCTCTCAAGTCCCTTTGCAGTGGTTAATGTAAGGTGCACTCTAGAGTGTTCCCCGAATACTTAGTGAACTAAGAATGGAACACCTGTGAGTAATGCAAAATGAGAAGAACCTTCCAGTATGCTAGGAACACTCTGAAATTGTTATTGTATTAGTCTTGGTTACTTGAATAAAATATATATTTGACGAGGAAGGCCTACAATCATACCTTTGGGTTCCAGATCACCTTTGGTCACCTTAGTGTTATGGTCTAATAATCATCCAATAATCCAGTATCCGCACCAGTTTAAGAACTGGTGTATTGCTCTCCATGTCTTTCTTTACACAATCTAAATGTCGCGTTGATAATAAGCTAAAGTTACAGTTACACGATAAATTCACAGAGAGCTGCGTAATTTCGTACATTTTCTAAAGATGACTGACAATTTATCTATCAACGTCATATTTCCTCCTATTAATCTAAAACTGCCTGCATTCCTCAAAAAGGATCTAATACTAGGTGGTTAGTCATAACTAGCGCCCTCTCTGTGACTTTATGCAAGCCAATAATCAGATATTTGTATAAATCACTTTGTTGTCCGTCTGTCCGTCCATCTGTCTATCTGTCTGTCTGTCGAGACCGTTTATCTCGGGAACGTGTGGAGGTATCGAGTTGAAAATAAAACCATATGAAGCTGTGAAAAAATTATATCTACTTCTGAATTAACGTAAAAAAGATTTATGCCGCAAAGACCATTTATGCCGCAAAAAACGTATATGTATTTCACAGAACTATGAAATTTGGCAAGTAATACCGTATTTTACTACATGTATAGGGAAAAATCTGAAAACTTACATATCGTATTAAATCATAAAAACAATATATAGTCTTTCTTTAAAGTATTTGTACGGAACCCTCGGTGGGCGAGTCCGACTCGCATTTATCTGGTGTTTTTTTCCTAACTCCAATCGCATGTTACTATCTAATTCCGGCGAGACTTGAACTATGGACCTTCTGTATTTTTTTGCTAAATCAGGGGTTGACAATGTTATTAAAAAAAAAAACAAAAATTAGTAAAAGTTATTTTAGCGTTTTTTCTCTTTAGCACAATTAGCCGCGACTTTGCTTGTCGCCTGACAAAGCGTAACCTGACACTTTCGAATTATGTCGAGTATGAAAAGGGATAGGTTGCATTTGTCGCACGGCATAAAGTCACTCGTCACAGTTTGCTAGAGGTCCAGGATGCGTATGGCGAAGAACACACTGAAATCGCCCGTCGCCGCGATTTTTTCCGTGTATCAGTGCTTTCTCAGCATTTTTCGTGTGTAAAAATTCGCCGCGATTTACGCGCCAGTGTGCGCCACCCCGCGATTTTTCTATACAAATCGATGATTCTACATACAAAGTTGAAAATCGCTTAGTCGCGTGTCGCCGCGATTTTCGCTGCAGTGTGAGATCCGCCTATGACGCTGCGCTTTGTCGCGTGATAAATAAATGATAAAGCATCCGTCACGTTCTGACAAATAGTGTTACAGAGTGACGGATGCTTTATCATTTATTTACCGCGCGACAAAGCGTGGCATCATAAGCCTACAGATGTCATACTATCACCGTTAGTGGAGCCTTTCAAATGTAACCAACTGGATTATTTAGATTATTTTTGTTCCTATTTCAGAAATTTTGACTTTATAATCTCGCTTCTTACTGCCTTCAATCACACCTTAGAACTGGATCATTCAAAACTTCCATCAAACCGAAAGATAGTCGAAGTTCAACTAAAATTTAGTAATTGTTATAATCAAAAAAATAATAAGTACTAAATCTACCTATTGGTAATGTTTTTTGAAATAGCAACGCAAAATTATATCGTGTTCTAGTAAAGGATAACCGAGACTCGCGTGGCGAGTACAATGTTAGTTGGTTTCTGGGCATTTTGCCACACGAAACTAGGTATAGTTAACTTCTTATAGGTTCACAGGTAATCAAGAAATGTTTCACTGATACGATTATATGTAGAACTTTTAAGACATAATACATTAAAGCTATTCATAATAAATCGCTCTGTCTGTAACTAAAATCAGCAATTTTAAATAGAAATTACAATCGTAAATATAAAACTTACCTACCCACCGAACTTCATACCGCTTTTTATTGTGTTTTTACCGCTATTTTAGTAGTTAATCTGCCATTCGGGGTGGAGACAAATCTAACAAATGAAGGAAAATTCGGTCCATACTAATTGCATTAGAAAATTAATTTACTTAATTTTTTTAACAGAGAAAGTCCAAACGATCAAAGATCGTGAAAAAATTATCCAACCCATCTTGAGTAATAAATGGTGTAACTAACCTGATGTTAATATTGTTTTCGGTTTCCGCGATTATCGCTCATAGTAATAAAACAACTTAAACGGATTAAATCTGAAAAGGGTTACGAAACGTCGGGACTTAAAATAGTATTTTTTCTACTCCTGTACTGTTATCTGTCTTTTACTTGGTCACGAACACTAATATAAGAACATATATAATATGAGTTCAGAGAAGTCTATACTCTATTATATATACGTTATAGCCACTTTACGTTATTGCTAGCAACCACAGACTTCTAAATCTAGGTTAAACTGAGGTCAAGGATTAAGCGCTCAATTTTAACTTTACGGTAAAAATGCACAACTACCAACTTAACAAACAATTAAAATCCTACGGCTTTTAAGAAAAACAAAACTTTCTGAACTAAATTCATTAATGCCAACATAAAAACAAAAGTATTTTTAATATATTCACTGCGTGTCAACTTCATTTAAAAAATAAAAAGTTTACCATAGTCACATACTGACAGTCATACGTCATATTTGCCTTCTTTGCAGGTTATGCCTTGTTTGTATTTTATAATTTTAAAACCTGTCGTAGAAAAAGTATTGTATGCAACGTTGTATAATTAAGTCAAAAAACGCTCATTGCGTCTCTATTTCCGATACTCGCCGCATTCGCGGCTCGTATCGCAACTCACGCAATTCGCATTTTTTGAACCTTCTTATACAACTGTTGCATAAAATACTATTATACAATCGTAACATAATGAAGGCTCTTAAAGTCGAGTACCGTGTTTAGGCCACGAGGCTTGCCGAGTGGCCTATATAAGGTACGAGAACTTTAAGAGCTAATTATGTAACTATTGTATACAATACTTTTTCTATGAGTCAACTAAAACAACATCAAGCAAACAAATAAACTATCACAATCACCGTACTTCCACTAAAACTATTCATTCAAAGTTTTATTTAAAGGCCGAAAACAATTGAGCGGCAGCATTGGTTGTAAAGCGGTTTGTGATTGGCTCATTACAGGACTAATTGCACCAATCGCGTGGCAGGAGCGTGTTTAAGTAGAGGCAAATTTGACAGGTGTTACGTTCTGAAACGCATTTAATCATCGAATTTGCATTAAAAGGAGGTTTTTACACAAGGATACACTTTTTTAAATTTGAAAGTTCTATTTTCAAAATTATTATAGTTGTCTAAAGCATATTATAATAAATATTATAGTTGAGTAGAGAGTGTCATAGACTAAATAACATTGAAAAGTTAGCATTTATAGTTTAGTTTATGGGATCCTAATGGAAAGATTAAAGTCGACGAGTAGAAAAATGTATTAATATACGCGATTTAATCCGTTTAAGTTGTTTAATTACTATAACCTGATTTTGTTTTAGGGCCGATACAGACGGACTGCAACCCAACTGCAACTCCCTACGATTTGTATGGGAACTGCATCACAACTGTGCTGTCGGCGTGCAGTGCAGTGTATCGGCCCTTATAGATTTAATTATAACTAGGTTTCAAACAATTAGGAACCAAAAATTCGCCTGTCTTTTTAAGAAGATTACAAATAATTTTAATGGGTTTCTTGAATTTATGAAACTACCTAGCACAAATTGTTTATATAAATTTATATTTATCATTCCACCATTTGCGATTTTTTTTCTTTTTTTTAATGTAAAAAAAATCTTAGGGCTATGGCATACATCTTTTTAAATTAGGTAGTTTTGTCTAGTATTTTTTGTGTCAGTAAATGTTTCTATAAGTATCTTAACATTAGCGCATCCTGAAGCCAAATTTCAATTAAGCTTATTCTTTGTACTCGTATGATAAATTAATAAAAAAAAATCTCTATTTCAGGTAGGTAGAGGAATGTAAATAAAATACACCATTATGTTCATAATCTTTTTATTTTTTCTCGGAGAAGCAACAGTGGTCCGCATGTACCTATGTACACCTGAATTTTGACACTATAGGTAGGTAACTATTTGATATGATATCTATATTATTGGTATGCACTCCCGATGCAATGAATATTCATGTATATTCATATATATTACAATTAATTATATAAATTCAATCTACAATTTTTACATTTCATTTCTTGGACATGAAATGAATTTGGAATGATCCTAAATGTTTGGAAGCATTTAGCTTAATCCTTTTCTACATATAAAAGCAAGAAAGCGAAATATTATACACAAAAAGAAAACAAATACAGCGAAACGGGCTTTAGTTCCATTGTCAAGAAAACTCTTAGAAATGATAGTAAACATCTTCAAAGGTGATATAAGTACGTTTTAATATTTTCGGAATACTCAACAATGTACCATCGCTTTGTATGAGGCATCGCTTATATATTTTATTTTACGAGGAAATTTTAAGACTCATATTCATCTTGTATTAATCCGCGTTACTATTTACTGTCAGCTAAAAAGTAAAAGTATGGGTTTTTAGTTACTCGCAATTAAATCAGTGAAGGTGAATAAGCTTTAACCCTCTCATAGCGTACTTGAATAAAGAGTATCCTATAACTTACCATTGGGTATTCATTCATTAATTAATGCCACACCTGGCCATAAAGTGGCTTTTACCGCACGCTACGCGTACGGAAGAAGCCACTTTCTGGCCAAGTATAGACATAAAATTATGTACACAACACAGGAGGTAATATAGAAAGTCCTCGATCTCATATTTACGACCCTCGCTTGCAGCTCGGGCCGCAAACATCTGCGAACTCGGCCTCTCTTTGTTTTACCACCCTAGTTGTGTAATGTACTATAGCACAATCTAGCATGATCTATTTTTGGTTTCATTGCCCAACAGTTGTGATCGGCGTCAAATGCCCAAGGGGAAACTGTAAGCTATGAATAACTTTTTTAAGCTTAGAGACTGATTATTCATTTTCATCCAATCCGAATTATCATAACTTGCACGCCAATATCTATCGAATGCGATCACCAAACCGAAGTGTTAGGTAAACGACTTCAATACCAAAGGTAAATAAGGTTTAATTCATAAAGGACAAGACTCTTGTACTTACCATATTTTCCGGAATACCAAGAAAAGTTAAGCTATAACCCCACCGCACTAAGACGCACAAGTATTCCGCTCAATAAGTACTTAAGGAACCTTTTATTTGTATTGTTAACGAACCTACAACAAAACAAAGGGTTACATTATTATGCCCGCTAATGATATGTTTATTCCAAGTAATCATTAAGTCTATTTTGTTTGATAAAAATCGGAAGATTCAAAGAAAATTCGATAAGCAAACTGTTCACTGGGCCGCAGGCCAGCGAATAATTATAATGTCTTCTTCACATTCTCTGTTTCGCCTGTAAAAAGCCTCCTTATTAGTATCCATTAATAGGAGGCTATACATCCGTATAATAAACCTGAACACGGTACAGAAATACTGGCAACGAATTATACGCTTTACACCGGTGATAGGTCTTAATGATCATGGAGAGCGATTATACACAAATGTTATCGTCGTCTAAGATTGTAAACCTGCTAACTCCTTTAAAATTTACAAACATCAATCTTAATTTGACACAATTGAGTTTATTTTAGAAAAAATATCTTAAAGAAGTTAGCAGTATTACACTTTTAGACAACGTTATTATTTTGTGATTATCTCACAAACGAGACATAGTCAGTAAAAACTTATAACAAAGACAAAGGCCGTGCCAGGATAAGGTAAGTGATTAGCGAGAAGAGTTAGCCCCATCGATTTTTGTCTTATAATTTTTATAGATGGTGTGGCTTTATAATCGGAATAAATTGGCAAAATTTCAGCCCCCTAAACTTAGCTTATCCTGTACACCTGATAACGCAATTTAATAATATGAAATAATTTAAAGTAACCTTTCAAAAATGTATAATGTTTGTTGTTAAATATGTAATCAATTCTTTTTGTTACATCTACTACCTACCTTAAATTTGTCACTTTATTAGCTAAAATTAAAAAAACTAACAATATGGAGAAACGCTCGGATGTCATTTCATGATCGAGTTTTTCATCGTGTACTTTATCTAAGACGATAGAAATTGCATTATGTAGACTTATCTCCAAAGCAGTCAAAATATTACTTAAATTAGGCGTAAAGGTTTCATCCCATTTCTACATTTTACAGTTACCGCCGCGTTCGAGTTTATTTAGCCACTTAACTACACCCTAAATGTAAATTAGTCCTTCAATGTTTCGTAACAAAAACTCGTTCTTGGTAGAGCACCGTGGGCGTTTTGTCTCAAGTTAAAAATATTCTTACACTTTGTGACAATTTTAATTGACTGTTACTAACAAACTGTTATTTAAGTAAGTTAAGATAACATTGTTTTTGCGTGGTCTTTATTTATAAGATAATTACTGTAGAACTCTCTCAGTCTATTATTAATACTTGACAATCACCATGATTTTTAAAATGTAATAAAAAAGCTGTGAAAATGTAATTGACAAACTCATTATAAATCGAAAGGGTTCCTGTTTTTAATTCTACGATTACTACCAATAAAGTTAATCGAAGTTGAATGTATGTAATATAGCCTTGGTAGCAAATTAAACGACAAGCTAATATAATCAATTAATAATAAATATTTTTACAAAACTACTGGGTAGTAAGAAACATATCAGCTTGTATTTTATTTTGCAATTGGCCGCAAAAAATCATAATTTCTAGGTACCTATATAATAGTAAATTACACAACTAGGGTGGTAAAACAAAGAAAGGCCGAGATCGCAGATGTTTGCGGCCCGAGCCGCAGGCGAGGGACTTAAATATGCGATTTAGGGCTTTCTTTATTATCTCCCGTGTTGTGCACATCATTTTATGTCTGCACTTGGCCAGAAAGCGGCTTTTTCCGTACGCGTAGCATGCGGTAAAAGCCACTTTTTGGCCAGGTGTGACATAAAGTAATATTTCGTTTGTTACACTGCTGAAAATCTTCTCTAAGGGATATGTTGAATCAGGGAACAGATTATTTTGCAGAATACCGTTCTGGCCCTAAACTTATCTTACCTACAACCTAAATGAAATTGTTATTCCTACGACTTATCTAAAATTTTACATTTTTTTATTTAGCTAATATATATGTCACAAACTATAAAATAATATTATAGTAAATTATAGCTACCTATTTTATAATAGTAAAATTAAAGAAACGATAAATAACTTTAAAAAAATTAAGATGATAAAAGATTTCTTCTCCGTGTTTCATTAGGAATATTGATGCCGTTTACGCGTAAAAAGATTTGTGTTACAGTCAAGGGCAAATATAAGTAAACACCACAAAATCTCTTCGATATGTATCTATACCTTATTACTATGACAGTAGAGTAGATGTGTATATCGATACCTTTAGACTCAAAGGGCGTAAACGCCATTAGAGTCTGCGGCGTTTACGCCCTTTGAGTCTAAAGGTATCGATATATATTTGAAACTTTATGTGGCGTCAGTACTTTGCCCTTGACTGTACATACTTTATTAATATGTGCTAAAACTCTACGTATGTCATAAAGCAGAGTTAGTAATTTAGACATGTACCTACAATGTTTATAAGTTCTCTGTTTTTTTAAGTAGGTATTATTTTTTCTTTTTTTAGTCGCAACTGTATTTCTTACAAACAATAAATATTAGTTTAAGAAAATCAGTAAATGTTAGGTTCTTGTATTTTTTTTTACATTCGACAGCTAATATAAAATGAATCTGCTTTACAATAATTACTTTCAATTCGGTAGGGTAGATTTATTGCATTGCACTTATTAATGCAACATTCTGCAAATAACCCTTTTCTTAAGCGACGGCTATCCATTGCATAGCCGTGAATCAGTCTCAAGACAACAAAGCCAATATTTAATAATTATTAGTTTACATTCACCACTGACGACATAACCCACGAGATGTGACGATTGTCATTAAAATTACTAACGATAGCAAAAAGCTGATACAGCACCGATCCATCGACATTGCTCCGTTGAAGTCTTGTAATCTGAAATCTAAAATAAAATTTATTTAAAAATCCATGAACATTTTTCTAATTAGTCAAGCTGATTAGTAGTTAATGCTTTGTCTCATTAGATAATGGGAGCTAGGGAGAAGGTATAGCACAGCGTCGTTTCTCTTGTTTTTTTTTATTTATTTATCTGAACAGAATAATCTAATTAAATTCTTGTACAAGAAAATTCTAAAATAGTCCCTAGGGAATTGTCACTGGACTTTATTCTGGTAAATAACTGAAATAGAACTTCTTACGTTTAAATAAATCTTAACGACAAAAATAAATAACGGTAATAATGAATTTTAGGTAATCAAGTAACATGTAGTTTGTATATACATAAAATAAGATAAAGTTTTTAAACATATTTTAGCTATAGACAAATGTATATACCTATATTTTTCCTAGTAGTACAGTACCATTATTTTCACCTTGACACTCGGGATGTCTCTGCTTTAATTTCGTTCGTGTTTTCACATTGAATAGAGTATTGAAATCACTTACTTACATAAAATATTCAAATCTATATAATATACCTAATTAATAAAAATAACGTATTTTAAATAACGCTTTTAAAGAACTAAATTCCCTTATATTAATTTAATTTTTGTGTTTTTAGTAATGCGATGTAATAATTCAATCAAGCCACTTGCCATGCGTTATTCATAGGTCTACTGTGAAAAAAACGTCATTGTGGCAGGTGATCTACATTATTGTTTTAGACTGTTATAATTCTGAAGTGCACACTATGATACGATAATTATGCAGAAGGGTGGATTTCAGTGCGTTTCAACCGCCGTCATCACCAATCTCGATTTTACGACAACTCTTTTTTAAATTTAATAATATTTGGTCAAAACATGAAAAGAGAAGGTACTACTGTTTTCGGATTTTATCAAAATAATGGGATACATTCTTAAAGTGATTCGGTGAAATTTCGGGATTGGTGATGACGGCGGTTGAAACGCTCTGAAATCCACCCAGCAATGTATTACCGAGACGTTTTACCGAGTGTCAAAGTGAAAATAATCGTACTGTACAATTGTAAGTTTATGTATCAATCTTGCAAAATCTGCACAATGAAATAAGTAGTATATTTTAGTCAGTACCTACAAGGGCAAAGTGATGGAAAGATTACAAAAGAATACATCTCATTTCTCACCACGATTTAATGAAATTACTTTAAAATATTATTTCAATTTAAGCCTATTACTTACCTTGTGTCCCGAAAGGTGTAATTTCTGAAGCCGTATCAGCAATAATGTTGAGCCTCTGGACAACTGCGTAAAGAATAAACAATATGAGCAGCAAAATCATGTTGTCCTAACCGAGGCAAAATCGATAACCCGTATTAGTACATTGTGTATCAAGGGCGGTAAGTAAGAAATTACAAACGAGTGTTTGTTACAAGGACGAGGCGAAGCCTAGGGCTTTAACAACACGAGTTTGTAATTCCTTTACTACCCGTGGCACACACAATGTTTTTCATCACACTTATGAGGAGATCTAATTAAAAATAACTTTACTTAGCCTAAATAAAATTGTAAAACAGAAAGTGACATAAATCCATCCATAGACAATGCGAATGTCAAGACACGTTCGGAAACCATAGCGGTAAAGACCTAAAACGTTTGATTTTATGTTTGCAAAATACTGAAATACACTATTTAAACATTGAATTAATGTTACAGAAATATGTGTTGACATATATTTGCAATAAAATTCTCTTTAAATAAATATTTCAGTGATAGATAAAAGTTAAAAAAGTAAGTTGGCATTAACTTTGAACATAACTAATAAGAGTAAATCAGAACCAGCGTATTTAAATTAAAAAAAAAAACCATTGCGGCCTAGGGCGTAATAGATCATTTACGGCCCGCAAAATCTACGTGTAACAAAAACATTACCGAGCAAGTGTGATGAAAAAAAATTTACGTCACCCCAGGCCACGAAGTGGGATTTTCCGCACGCGTAGCGGGCGGTTATTGCCACTTTATGGCCAGGTGTGACGTAAATGTTTTTTTGCCCATCGATTGATTGGCAGATAATGCTTTGAGGCATTAAATCCCATAGTTTTATTTTCTTGTCCAATAAAGCAAATAAATAAATAAACTAGGAGGGTTTCTGAAATTAGTATTTGGACGTATCTCATTACAGTCTGTTCCGTATAGGAACGGTTATTTATAGTGCCGGTTTTAGGCTGACATTCAATAAATGACAAAGTAAATGTTTTAAAAATAAAATATTGATGATGTCAATACTTTCGTCTAATTTATTCACCAATGCTTTTTGCTACTTTTTACATTAGAATTTGTAAATGATAAAAAAATGGTCTTAATAGTTGGCTGAAAATAAAGAAGAAATTCTTATAAAATACCCAAAGAGCCAGAGATAAGCAACACTCTAGAAATGGAACGTTGACATTATTATATCGTACTATTAGATAATGATGTCGAATTCGTATGTTTTTTTTAGTTGTTTTGTTACTTAAGTAATTGGTGAATAGTAATTTGTAATGTTTGATGTGAGTGATTCTATGGGACAGTAGAAGAGGTGCTTGCCCTGGCGTGCGTCGTCACACGACCATTGCAAAGAAGAAGTGAAAGTCCATTACAAGGTTTACAAACTAAAATTTTACATCAAATAAATATTACAACTTTACAGAACCTGCTTCTGTGTCCCTCTAGAGCAGCGATCGGCAACCTGCGGCCCGCGGGCCGCATGCGGCGCGTGAACCGCTCACTTGCGGACCTATATTCCGGTTTGTATTGCGGTTTATATATTCCGAATCGTCTAAAATCACAAATTATTAAGAAAGTGCGGTCCGCGTCACGTTCCTTAGCTACTATGTGGCCCTTGGCTGCTAAGCGGTTGCCGACCGCTGCTCTAGAGTCTTTCGTTATCCGGTACGAACCGGCAAGAGAGTCAAGTTATCCTGGTAGCATTTTTGGTACAATAATATTTCAAGAGCTTTTTTATACGTATAACAAAAAATGCAACTAGGGTAACGACCTATTTCGCAACACCGTTCAGCTGGAGTCTAAAATCAATAAACCAGACACTGGTGTTAAGTTTTCAATTTTATAGATTCTTTTCGAGCATCAATTCCTACATATCAATATGTGTTTAGGGTTCCGTGCCTCAAAAAGAAAAAACGGAACCCTTATAGGATCACTTTGTTGTCCGACCGTCCGTCCGTCTGTCTGTCAAGATCCTTCCCTTTATCTCGGAAACGCGTGGAGGTATCAAGTTAAAAGTAAAACCATAATATACTCAGGTCTGCGGTCGCTGGAAGTTGTGAAAAAATCAAACGTCTAAGTTAACGTAAAAAAAGATACGGCCGTTTATGCCGCAAAAAATGTATATTTCGACACTCTCAAGGGAATCAAAATTTAGAGGGTACCTTTCGTACCCACCAGTGGCGTGGCGTCCAAAGAACTCGATTCCTACCGGCTTGCCTAATATCAGGCATTTGACCACCTTATTCTACAGCTCTTAAGGAAAATATACACCAAATCTACACCGGCTAGCCCAAGGATATCTGTTACGCCACGCCACTGGTACCTACCTACCTAAAATTATGAAATTTGGCAAGTAATACCGTCTTATACTACAAGTACCTACATATTTATAGGGAAAAATCTGAAAACAATCCATTTGATATTAAATCATAAAAAATATAGCCTTTACTAAGGGAATCGAGTCCGACTCGCACTTGTCCGGTTTTTTACCCGACTGCGGCGAAGCCCAAAGGAGGGTTATTTTTAAATCTTTATTTAGAAACTTTGATCATAATACTTGTGAACATACTAGTTCTATAGTATGTGAATATATAAATATTTAATAAAAAAATACGTACCATTTTTGTTATCCGGAGCTGGTTGGGGCATAGCTGAAAGAAAATGTTAATTAAAATGCATGTCTCAAACAACTTTTTAAAGTTCATAGTAACAGGTGTTAAATCCATGTTATTTTTGTTTAATTAAATAATTTGACAGTAGATCAAACCAGACACAGCATACACTTAGTTATAATTGCAATCGCTTACAGTGCTTAGGTGACTATAGAGTACAATTTGTTTGGCTTGACATCCAATAACTTTGCCAATCGGCAGACTCATCTTTACGTAGTTATCTCATGTGCTTTTTGCTGTGTGCTTGGCAGCACACTTGGTTATGTACACAAATTACTGCCAACACGAACGGCGGCTAACTGGCGCTTCTGTCAGACCAGACGTCAGACGGCCCCTGCCGCGCGCACATTTCATACCGCCCCGCTGTACTTCGTTCTCCGCTCCCCGCGCGGACCGTGGGAGTGTCACCAACGAACTTGCCATGCTATACCGGTACTTTATCTATAGTTTTCTATAGATATATCTCTTTAATTCACGGCTTAGTGAACTATCCATGACAAAGTTTTTTATTTCTATAGTTTTAGTCAACACCCAAAATGATCAGATAGATATTTTTCCCGCGGAACCGGAATCCAGGATTTAAATTCGTTACTTTTTTCTCTGAAACCGTTATATTGTAGGATTGGTTAAAAACAAACATAACTTAGATTCTACAAATTACCATGGCTTACCCAATTTTGTGAGTAATCGGTTTCAGAAAAAATGCTTTACCAAATTGGAAAATATTGGATGTTACAATTTTTAAAATTTCCCCTCATAATCATCAGCACGTTTAATAACTACGCTATGTCTGCACCGGCTTTGTTACGATTTGTAACACCCAGCCATTGCAATATATATTTGTAATAGGCGCGTAACTCACGGTACAGCTTGATGGTGCCCTCGGTGTCCCCCAGGGCGTTCTTGGAGACACATTTGTAGGCGCCGTAATCCGAGCTCGCAACTCGCTTTATCGGCAGCCGGAGCACTGACCGGAACGCCCCGTCGAACTTCTGGGGCTCTAAACCTCCACCTGCGCATAAAAATGGAAGATATTTACATTGGCGATTACCTTCACATACGGTTGACTATGTAGGCACAGTCACGATATTTAATAGGTGACCCATTTAAGATCGAAGCTCATGCAAAATGTATACCTGTTAATTGTTTACAGGTGTATACGATTATCACTCATTGCATTGTTTACAGGTTACTAAGCGAACTTATGTATTTGGAGAATTCAAAAGAATATTTCTGGGAAATGCGTCTTAAATTGTCATCTTTCAGAAATGAGGTACTTATCAATGCCATTATAAACTAGATTTTTTAAACGAAATTCTGGTGAATGAAACCGACAATTTTTTAACACATCATTCCACGGAATTAGAAAATCACTACATTGTATAAAACAAAGTCGCTTCCCGCTGTCTATCCCTATGCATGCTTAGATCTTTGAAACTACGCAACGGATTTTGATACAGTTTTTTAATAGATAGAGTGATTCAAGAGGAAGGTTTATAATATGTATAATACATGCATTTATATCAGCATTGCCCGCGTGCGAAGCCGGGGCGGGTTACTAGTTAGACCATTGACGAAAGAAGCGTCCAATAATGTAGAAATCAGCCAAAGTACCCGATAAATCTATTTTGCCCGTCTAAATACTATTTTTTGATCTGCAGAACACAGTCAATCTACAGTCGACAGCGTGCGGAAATAGTACTTTTTGATACAAGTGCGGAAATGACACTTCCGCACGTGTATCAAACGACGTTTTTTAATACATTTGCGAAAAATTACAACGAAAATGAAATGATTGAATGATTAAGAGACAAATTTGTTTATTTTTTGGCCTCATAAAAATGGAGCACTCAATTGGAACACTTATTAAGAGTCACGTTGAGTATCCTGACCACATTGTAGATGCCTGATATTTCTTAGATAATTCAAGAAAGTAGGCCATAAGTACATTTTCTGAGAATGACGCCGTTCGATTTTCTCGTTTCCAGTCAATGAATTGCTCATAGACGGCCAGATATTCCTCCTTCGACTTCTCTGGTAAAATACTGAATAGTAGTTGCCGTTGACACCTTTGCTAGTATATCTCGTGGTGTTGAATTTATTTCAAAATCGTCTGAATCGCTCATTTTTCACAAAAGCGTTATCAAACTAATGCGTGATAATTAATAATTACAAAATTACAATCATGAATGAAAATGGCGGGAATAAAACAAAATGTGTTACTTTTAATTGCGAACTTTTTCCAACGTGGCAGCGTTTGTCACCATTCAGCCAAATAAAAATAAACTATTTTGGGAACAGACAAACGTTCTAAGATAATTTAACTGCATTTAAAAATGGAAAAAAGCAATAAATATTTAAATACTTAATAGCTCATTAATTTCCAAGTAAAATGTAATCTTTAGTGCCGGAAAGCTAGTTGTCATTTATAAAACTCGAACAGCCTGCACCATATTATCTTATCTGCGACAATTTTTATTTTTTGGGTCTCGCATAATACTAGTATTATGCGAGACCGCTGACTAAACTACTCATTGGTAATACTCAAGAAGCATACTTTTTAAACTATTTTAATATTAGATAACAGTTTAATTGTTTATAATAAAAACAATCAAACGTTATATATGTGGATTTAATATTTTAAACGTATCAAATGTATACTTTCATTCAATGTCCACTGACGTAATAAAAACAAAGAACGTATTTGACCATTAGTTGGATGTATGTATTTGAACAACAGTAAATTAAAAAAAATGGGAAATAAAAAGCACTAGTTCGCAAAATCGAACTTTGCGCACGATATACAGCTACAAAAAGTACCACTTTTTGAGCAAGTGTATTAAAATAGTACATTACACAACTAGGGTGGTAATATAAAGAAAGGCCGAGATCGCAGAAGTTTGCGGCCCGAGCTGCAAGCGAGGGACGTAAATATGCGATAGAGGGCTTTCTTTATTACCTCCCGCGTTGTGTACATCATTTTATGTCTTCACATGGCCAGAAAGCGGCTTTTTCCGTACGCGCAGCGTGCGGAAAAAGTCACTTTATGACCAGGTGTGGCATAAAAGCCCTTTATGGCCAGGTGTGGCATAAAACTATTAAATTATATATTATTTGAATGTCACTATTCATTAACGAATTGAATAATTAAGGACAACTTCTGACATTTTAGGTTAGTAAACAATTGATGAATTTACAAACGAAAAAATATTAAATGACTTTCTTAGTCCCACCTACTAACGAAAATTGAGTGGCCAGATCATTAGCAGCTATCAAATTATTGGCTTTTATTTGATTACTTACTAAAATATTAATTTTTACACACTACTAATATTAACACAGAATTAGAGTTGTGCCATTCTCAGGAATTCTCGGAACCGTTCTCAGTTTTGTATGGGAAATGTTCTCGAGAACGTTCTCGCTCCATACAAAACGGAGAACGTTTCCGAGAATGGCACATATCTACACAGAATTATACATCGAAGCTTCTATAACTCGACTTACATAGTAATGATAATTGAAATTTAGCGTATCTAAGTTGACTTTGTCGAAAAGTATACCACGGTTATTTTTCAAAGTAAAAACAAAACAAATGTCTTTAAACCTAAGAAAACACACGCTTTTGCAAGAAAATCAAGCAATTATTGGCAAGCATTCCATATCTTCGTGTTTATGTTTGAGCAAGGCAAATGTAAGGACGACAACGGTAGCCACACTTGTTTTAATTATTTTTAGGGTTCCGTAGCCAAAATGGCAAAAACGGAACCCTTATAGTTTCGTCATGTCCGTCCGTCTGTCTGTCCGTATGTCACAGGCATTTTACTCAAAAACTACATGATGGATATTGATGAAATTTGGAATATAGGTGTCTTTTATGAGCCGCTACTTAGTTTGGTATATAAATAATTAAAATAAATATTTTTAGGGGGGGCACTCCATACATGTTAAAGACAGTAAACATTTTTTTTTCAGCAAATATCAACGTGTGGTACATAGTTCGACAGCTCTTAAAAAAACACTATAAGGTTCCTAAGTAATGTTTTTGATTAAGTGAATGTATTTGGAAATAATCGCTCCGAAAGTTGTGTAAATTGTGTCCCCCCCCCTCTATTTTCTAAACCGTGCGTCCGAAAAATATGAAAAAATCACGAAGGTAACGCTTAATTAATACTTTCAACGAAAATTATTTTGAAGAAGATCGAATGTACCGTTTTTGAGTTATTGCCGATAAACTGCGCTTCTCAACAAAAGGACGTAATTGCTACGAAGATACGCTCTTTTGTTGTTGTACTTTTTTTACATCGTATTTTTTACCTTATAGTTAAGGCTATGGAACCCTACACTGAGCATGGTCCGACATGCTCTTGGCCAGTTTTTTTAATAAATCTTTGGCTCCGTCCCTTGTATATTTGGGTCTAAAAGTACTTACCGACAGGAACAATTTCCCCATTCTCCCGGCTCCAGTAGCTGACTGGTTTGGGGTAGGCCTCGGTGTCACATTCCAGTACCAGGTCTGAGCCGAGCGCAGCGCCGACCAGTTGGTTCCTTATCGTTATTACTGGTGGAACTGTACAGAACCACAGATTAGATAGGTTACTGAAATATCAAATAACATTTCACTCTCCGCATGCTCTTATAGAAGAACAGAAATACCCTTTCTACAATTTCCAGTGTAATTTTATTAAAATAGTAATAACACTATTTTATGTACAAGAAAAAATAGTACATTACATACCGAGGCCAGTAAAGTAAGAAATGTCTCAGATCACATGAACATGTAATCTGAGGTTTTCTTATTTATTTACTGGCCAAGGTTTGTTTACTATTTTTCTGTTCGACGAAGCCAGAAAGCGGCATCTTCGTTGAGCGCAGTGGCCGGCAAGGTGACGCTTTCCGGCCGGAGGGCAGAAAATATCCTTGAGAACAATTTTGATAATCCGGACCCCTGGCGGACCAACTAATAGCACGCCCGTTGCTCGCGGTCGCAAACAAGTGAACTGACAATACAAAGAATACTACAAGTCTATACTCGGTGGAAGGTATCTGCCACAGCTAGTGCTAACTGATGCCACCCCAATACTACCTAATATGTAATAGGGTACCCGCCATAAAAACACAAATCTCGTTTCTGAACATCTGGAGTTTCATGCCATCGTTTCTTGCGGTCTACTTCCCAATCGTGAAATTAGTCGCATAATATTGGACATTTTTTTATCCCAAAACCCCGTCCTAAGTATGCTACTTTACATATATCACTTTTAGGTATTAATAACTTTTAGGTACAGATCTTATGACAAAACATAACTAGAAGGTTTTAAATAAAAATGCCAACCAAAGGTTGTCTACCACTAAAACAATTGATCGCACAATTAAACACTGTCATTAATCGCTTAATCTTTTAATCCGCTGTCGCATTTACTTTGATAATGCCGCTGTTTATTTGGATAAGGATTGTTACAAGCTGTCATTTTTCACATCTAGTACCTATCTGTTGGCAAGTTTGTTAATCGAGATCTATGGCATGTCTTGTCTATTATACTAATTGTGTTTTCTCAAACATGCAATCAAATATTGACATTGCGTGCCTTATAATAGCCGCAAAGTAGCTCGTTTCGGGTGCGGCTAGACGAGAAGCCTTTAATGGAATTTCATACAACATTGCCGGCCTAGACCTGCAAGTTTTTTTTTTTTTAATTTTCATTCCACCTTTATTTGTGACACAGCATCACGGCATTCAGCCATTAATAAAACAATTACGGCAACTGAGTCTAGCGGTAACCTTAATTGCGCAGCAGCAATATATCGATACCTTTAGACTCAAAGGGCGTAAACGCCGCAAGTTCTAATGGCGACGTTTGTTCGTTAGTAGTGCGCAGATCGCCTCCAAATTTTGTTCACCACTAGATTTAGCTGCCGGGATCTGTACTTGCAAGTATTGCAAGTTATTTTCTAACAAAAACCTTTTGGTACTTACATTCTACGGTGAGCATGACCCTCTTACTGACAGTCGGTGGTACGCCATTCGAAGCTATGCACAAGTAAGCTCCGGCGTGCTGTCTGCTCACCCGACTTATGTTTAGCACTGGTCCTTCCAGGGAAGACACTATAACAAACAAACCCGTGTTAAGAGATCTAGTATTCAGTGGTACTTGGAACTTTTTATGCATTTTTTTTACAAGGGAAAATATGCGGTAAGTGTCCGGCAGGAAGGCATTCTTGAGTATTTGGTAAATAAATCTACAGAAATGGTTTGGTTATTGCACTTGTAGTTTGTTTCGTAAACAAGGCAAAATTGATGATCACCATGACGGCTGTATGTTGAAACTTGTACCAGAGCAACAACTGTGATTGGTAGTCGTTCCACAAAACACACGTTGCGATATTTCACTCCGTTAACATAATTATTTTTCATGGGTTTTTACGAGTTCGATCTAGACCTGAAATTGCTATTATTTTCAGTGTCATTTTTGCAGATAGTATCTAAAATTAATTAAAGATCAAAACGGGATTCAATAATTACACTACACAACCCTGGAGTATTTTAAGAAATATGGCGGTATTTTACTGACCCGAATTCATCATCCGTGAGTGTAGTGTAGTTGACTTTTTTTAATAATATAACTGGACTCCTTCAACTATTTTTTAATTTTGGAAATCGAAGGCAATAATACTATAACAGCAATAATGTACGACTTTAGTTGTCCATTACCTGATTAAATATGTGTATTTTTGTAATATGTTACAGAAGATGGATGGATGTCCCCCGACGAAAAATACGTTTGAAATGGTTGCCACTGCCGAAGTTCGTAGATACACATGGAACAAAGGATCCTGAAACCGTCCGAGTTCATTCATGCGAAAAATGTGTCTACAAGCGTCCACTTTATCTCTGAACGGTCTTACAAAAACACCCTATTGCACTGAATGTGCAGTTAGGCTTGAGCATTTTAGTGCAAGTGATATCTGGTTAACATTGCTCAATGATACCATCTTTGAACAAATTGTATATAGATGAGTGAATTGTGTATTATAAAACATATTTCTATCGGAGACTCCTAATGAAGTTATATTTGTACAATGATTTAAACATCCAAAAATCACCCAGAATCCTGTGAGTGGTGAAAAATTTAATATTCCTATTGAAACGCTTAGTCACACTGCATAGAAGTAGAAACATCTTAACGCTTGACCCACAATTGGGTCTTATCTGTATTCTGTATGTGTATCAGTCTCCCAGCCAGCCAGCCTTCGACGGTCACCGTTCGTGTTGGCGGTAACTTGTGTAAGTAGTTACGGCTGTACATAACAAAAAGCACACATGTGAGTGTCACCAACGAAGTGGCCAAGCCACCATTGTCAGAAACCAACATTGGTATGGTGTCCCTTAGCCACTATTCTTAATCCGTTTGCCTATTTTGACGAATTCAAATACCCTATTGTTACCACACTGTAAAGAGGTGAGCCAAATTGTGATGATTAGAGTTTAAATGGTAATTTTTGCCAATGTTTCTTCGTTTCTCTAGGATATCACAACACAACGTTAAATTCCCTAATTTCAGTAAGTACCTTCTTACTTTTTAAATATTTTTACTTTTGGTTTTAAGACGCTGTTTCTCGTCAAATCAAATCGCATGACGGATAACGCCCGATTTTTCTAATCTCGAATGAAACAAATAATAAAACCGGTCAAGTGCGAGTTGGACTCGCGCACCGAGGGTTCTGTACAAAGTCATACGTAGATACATGAATAGTTCAAGAAAAACTGTATAGCGATTAGTTTAGTAGGAGCAAATAAGTATGTGTTACGATTTTTGCAAATTTCTCAAAAACGGTGCAAGTTAGGTTAAGTTGGGAAGGGCGTTATATTTTTTCTGTAGTATTTAGAATAACATTAATAATTGGAAATTATTACAGAATTTTCTGTTCGGTAACTTCGAAGATAATAGGGGGTATTTTTGTAAACAATTTTCGTCATAAATCAAAAACTACTTATTTTAGAAAAAAAATAAAAACAGTGTTTTAATCTACAAATCAAGCCCATACCATACATACATACCCTTTCATTTGATACCTCACTCGATATAATAGCCCTACTTTCAATTTTCAAAGTCCCATTAAGGACCCTTTTAAAAAAAAGTAAAAAAGTTACAAGATTTTTTAGCATCCAATAGGCTCAGGTTAGCTACTTTTAATACTATTCCAAATTTCAAATCGATGGCAGCAGTAGATTCTGAGATATCTGGCTGTGAGAGACGGACAGACAGACAGAGTCGCACCATAAGGGTTCCTTGTTTACCATTTTGGTACGGAACCCTAAAAACAGCAAACATTTAAAAATACGGTACTTACTCTTCGTAATCAATACAAACAATTTCACGTTAACCATTGAATGCTGTTTTAGATAGTACAAAAAACACCAAAATTTCACTTATTTTCGCGCTTTAATGATTTTGAGCTATAAATAACTAAAAATAAGAATGCGAATACGTCATTTATTACGGTATATTTTATTCCAAACTGCATACTATCCTAGCATTTTGACACTAAATGCAAAATAAGCCCTGTGCGAATTTTCAAAACTACACTAATTATTCGGCTGTAATCTTCAATTTTCTTAGGCTATAACTGATTTGTTCCATTAGGAAAGTACCCTATTGAGTACCGATCGCTTAGTAACATAACACACAAATGCTAAAAGCTTTTAAATATGAACTAGATTAAATTAGCATTTCAGTTGGAAGTAAGGTCACGGCAATTACGACCGTGCCAATAAATCAACTTGTTTTATTAGTTTACTTGTGGTCATTAATCACCTGATCGGCTAAAACACTCGTCCCCTTGACAATTTACTATATAAACATTAGCTTAGACTTAGACCAGCGTTCGGCAACCTTTTAGCAGCCAAGGGCCATATAGTAGCTTACGAAATTGACGCGGGCCACACTTTGTTGATAATTTGTGATTTTATACAATTCTGAATATAGCGACCTTTGCATACAAAATAGCCAGGGAGGCTCGCAGGCCGCAAGTAAGCGGTTCACGGGCCACAGATTGCCGGCCGCTGGCTTAGACTAAAAATAAAAACCGGTCAAGTGCGAGTCGGACTCGCGCACCGAGGGTTCCGTACAAACTCGTAAGTAGATACGTGAATAGTTCAAGAAAAACTGTATGGCGGTTAGCTTAGTAGGAGCAAGGACCATTAAAACAAGAGGACTGTCATTCTCCGTAAGCTGTTCCCCGATATTTACAACGCTATCTATCTATAAGCTTGGTAGGTAAGAATTATATTATTTACAATTATTCAACTTTGGAAGCATGACACAGTATTTAAATGTTAGAATTTATTTATTACCTACTAGCATTTTCCCGCGGCTTCGCCGGCGTTGTTCCCGTTATTGTCCCAAAGGAACTCTTTACCGGGATATAAAGTATCCTATGTTTCAATCCAGGAAATGGTCTACTTACATGCCAAATTTCAGCTTGATCCATCCAGTTGCTATCCCGTTATTAGGTAACAAACATCCAAACATCTTCACAAACTTTCACATTTATAATATTATAGTGGGATTAGCTGTTTACGAACTAATTGTTATTGTACTAGGTTTCTTTGTTCAAATTCAAATATAACATCGTTAAATGTTTAGTTTTTTAGCGCCATCTAGTTTTTGCCTGGATATCCCCTTGCGGTCGGGGCACGATAACTTCGAAGATAATAGGGGGGGAATGGTATTTTTTTGAACGTTTTTGGTCATAAATCGAAAAATACAAAATTAAGAAAAAAAATAAAAATGGCTTTGGAATTTAAAAATTAAGCCCTTTCATTGGATATCCCACTCGATATAATAGCTGTACTTTTGTTTTTCCACATCCAATTTCGGACCCCTTTAAAAAAAAGGTATAAAATTGTTTTTCTGTCCAATAGGCTCGAGTAAGCGATTTTTAACAATATTCCAAATTTCAAGTGGATAGCATAGCATCAGTAGATCCTGAGATATCTTGCTGTGACAGACGGACAGACAGACAGAGTCGCACCATAAGGGTTCCTTGTTTAGCATTTTGGTACGGAACCCTAAAAACATAAAAATTGTGGCCGCACCAATGGCCGCACGGTATGGCCCCAAAGATGCGGGCAGCGTTTTCTCACTGAATCGCAACACAGCTAAAGCAACATTAGCTTATACGTGCGCGCGCGCGTGAGTGGTGTGTGTGTGTGAGTCAGAGTTATATATCTCGTCTGTAAGCAACTGACCTGTGATAAGTAATTATCATCAAAAAGGAGTTTGAGTTTGAACATATCATCTACCTATACACCAAATTTTCTGCAAATCGGTTCGGTAATTTTGCAATATGCGAACAAACTGGCAAATAGACTAAAATTCCAAAAACTATTAAAGTTTACTCATTTTTGACATTCCCCAGTAACGTTTTACGATTTTACCCAGTTTTTCTACGATTTTATTATGTATAGATATTTGTCCACGATGTGACGCAGTTTTTAGGGTTCCGTAGCCAAAATGGCTAAAAAGGAACCCTTATAGTTTCGTCATGTCCGTCCGTCCGTCCGTATGTCACAGGCATTTTACTCAAAAACTACAAGACGTATACTAATGAAATTTGGAATATAGATGTCTTGTAGATGCCGCTACTAAGTTTGGTAGTTAAATAATAAAAATAAAAAAATCTAGGGGGGGCACTCCATACATGTAACAGACTCTAAAAAAATTTTTTTTCAGCAAACATCAACGTGAGGTACATAATTCGATAGTACTTTCAAAAACATTATAAGACTTTTATGTACTGTTTTTTGATTAAGTGAATACTTTCGGAAATAATTGCTCCGAAAGTTGCATAAATTGTGTCCCCCCCCCCTTTAACTTTTAAACCGTAAATCCAAAAAATATGAAAAAAATCAGGAAGGTAACGCTTAATAAATACATTCAACGAAAATTATTTTGAATAGTAAGGAATAAACCGTTTTGAAGTTATTGCCGAAAAACTTCTAAACCAAAAGGTTTTAAGTGCCATTGATTTACACGGCATTTAAGACCTTTTGCCAGTTGTTTATTTTTAGCTTTATTTTTATCTGTAGCACATTTCCTTATAGATACGGCTATGGAACCCTACACTGAGCATGGTCCGACATGCTCTTGACCAGTTATTTAACATTATATGATACCCAACACGTCACAATGAATAAAAATAACAATGAATAATGGATCGTTGTTCAAATCTACGTAAAAGGGTATTTTTATCTTCCCAAAGTGAAGAAATAGTGCAAAGATGTGAATATTTTGTAGGGGGGTTTTACCTACCTCCCCAAACTACTGCTTATATATTCCTAGTATTGAAATATTTTTGATCAGGCGAGGCTAGACCAGAATCGGGCACGGAAGCCTAGTTTCCTAATCATTTTTAGAGCACTTATTTGACTCGTAGGTCACTGTAAAACATATATAATAATATTCAGAACTGTATCTAGGGCTTCCTCTCACTTAGAACACGATAGCGAACACTTCGCTCGATAGAAAAGTAGCGCGAAAACACTATAAAATAAAGTATTTTTTTCATTTTGTTCATTACCAGTTACCTTTTCTGACAAAATTAATACCTGACAATCATGATTTCACAGTCATGCAGGGCATCCTCTCATGTTTGGGTTGATAACGTATACTTTTATGTTAGAAATCGAAGATAATCTGCAATAATCTGCATTCCGCCCGACCCTAGCTGTATGTGAAATACGAGCCAGGTCCTACCGGGCCTTAAACCACCACATCCAAATACCTACCGCAAATTAAGAGATAACAGACTAATAGTACATTGTGTATCAAGGGCGGTAGGTAAGGAATTACAAACGAGTGTTTGTTACAAGGCCGAGGCGAAGCCGAGGGCTTTAATAACACGAGTTTGTAATTCCTTTACCGCCCGTGGCACACACAATGTTTTTCATCACACTTGTGAGGAAATCTAATTAAAATTAACCTTACTTAACCTAAATAAAATTGTAAAACTGACAGTGACATTAGTGACATATCCATAGACAATGCGCAACGTTCGGAAACCATAGCGGTACAGACCTAAAACGGTTGATTTTATAATTGCAAAATACTGAAATACACTATTGAAACATTTAATCAATGTTACAGAAATATGTGTTTACATGTATTTGCAATACCAGTTCTCTTTAAATAAATATTTCAGTGATAAAAGTTTAAAAAGTAAGCTGGCGTTTCCTTTGAACATGACAAATAAGAGTAAAACAGAACCAGCGTTTCAAATTTAAAAAGAAAACCATTACGCCCTAGGGCGTAATAGCTCATTTACGGCCCGCAAAACCTACGTGTAATGCACCATTTTCGAGCAAGTGTGATGAAAAAATAATTATATTTTTTTACGAAAATTAGTGAATACGGTTTTTCTTAATCCCAAAAATGTGTTTAGTTCATTCAACCACATCTTCTTAGCCATAAAATATTAAAATGCGAAAATAACTCTGTCTATCTATCTACCTGTTACTTTAATCAATCGATCGAAATGAACCAATGACAATCATCAATGGTAATAAAATTTGGTATGCAGGTAGTTTTGAGATCCGTGATTGAACAAAATACTTAACACAGCATTTTCACAAAACATGGAACTAGAACGCACCTGAATTTTTGAATTGGATACTTATTTCTTTGTTTGCAAGTTATACCTATAGGTACCATTTGTATAATAGTACAGTTGAAAATTTAGTACGTCACATCCGGGAATACTTTTTTAAACGAAGGCTAATTTGATTTCTGATAGTTGTTTATAGTGTTTTTTAATCGTTCTTAATTTGTTATAAGTTATTGCTTATGATAAATAAATTCTCAGATAATTGGCAAAAAAATATATATAATTTTACTATTAATTAATCATTTTATAGTCAAATGAGTTCTGACATGTTCAGTAAGGGGTAAGTCTACGATGTTGGAATGTATAAAAATCAGCTGCAATGTGGCCCATTCCTAATTATATAGTAATTTTATGCCACACCTGGCCATAAAGTGGCTTTTTCCGCACGCTGCGCGTACGGAAAAAGCCGCTTTCTGGCCAAGTGTTGACATAAAATGCTCTACACAACACGGGAGGTAATAAAGAAAGCCCTCGATTGCATATTTACGTCCCTCGCTTGCGGCTCGGGCCGCAAACTTCTGTGATCTCGGCCTTTCTTTGTATTACCACCCTAGTTGTGTAATGTACTTATTGTATGGCTGTTACCTTGTATCCCGTCAGGGAGCGCTATAGGCTTGGAATGCTCCCGCCGCCAGACGATCTGCGGCATCGGCGAGCCCGTCGCAGCGCAGGTCAAGCTTATGGAGGCCCCTTCGCGCACCGTCTGGTCGCGGCTCGTCCCGCGGTCCAAGATGTCCGGGGGAACTACAAACAAAATATAATATATTCATAACATAATAATTATAGCTCAACAGACCACGAGGCTGGGTCATTCCTTGGTCAAAGAACGGGATCACGACTAAACGAGCTTTATGCCCTTCCGCAGGGCACCCGACCTCGGCGAGCCCATTTATTGAAATTAGTTTTAGATTAGGTTAGTCTCTTCGTTTGATTTGTTATTTTTAATGTTAATATGTAAATACTTACAGTACGATTATTTCCACTTTGTGACTCGGGACGTCTCGATTTTAATCGTAAAGGTTCGTGTTTCCACAATACAGTATATAAAATCCTAGAATTTACTCACATAAAAAAAATATATTTAATATACCTAATTAATAATCAGATATTGGATCTTGGGTGCAATTTGGGGTATATGATTTTAAACGTTATACAGAAACATGGATGTTCTTCGGGTTTTTGGGAATGGATATTATTATTGTAGATATTTTTTTTTTACTATAAATAGCCATTTATTGAGCCAATCTACTTACAATAAAAAAAATCCGCAACATGCTTCGTCAACTTCTAATGTATAGGTACAAAAGAATATCCCCAATACGGCTCGTCAATAATAATAATGAACCTTAACCTAAACAAAATACAAATCCGCAACACGCTTCGTCAACACTGCCTCCCCTTTAAAATACTCCGCCCCGCACCGCACCCGGCTCAAAGGTCCCCATAATGCTAGCAGCATTCCCCGCTGAACAGCTAATGAGACCTGTTGAACCAAATACGATCCGGAGCGAGGATCACAGCCCCTCTCACGCAAACGACGCCCCAACTCCACAAAGAGGTTGCGAGCCTCCGCGCCCCAGGGTCCCGCTGTTTCGACTTTTTTTTGTTATATGCATCTATAGTAATAATTAATTCCCTGAATAGGACCATCCATGTTTCTGTATAACGTTTAAAGTCATATACCCCAAATTGCACCCCAGATCCGGACACTGTTTATAATAAAACCTATTGTAAATAACGCTTTCAAAGAAGTAAATTACTTTACTAATTCAATCAAGCCACTTCTGTATTATTCATGGGTCTACTGTAAAAAAACGTAATTGTGGCAGGTGATCTACATTGTTTTAGACTGTAAAGTGCACACTATGATACATATAAGGTATGATTATGCAGCAATGTATCTCGTGTCATAGTGAAAATAATCACGGGAAATAATAATATAGTTAAATAATATACTTTTTCTACTCCTGTACTTTAATCTGTCTTTTACTTGGTCACGAACACTAATATAAGAACATACATAATATGAGTTTAGAGAAGTCTATACTCTATTCCCCATAACAGCACTAGTGTCGTTATAGTCACATTACGATACTGCTAGCAGCCACAGACTTCTAAATCTAGGTTAAACTTAGGTCAAGGATTAAGCGCTCAATTCTAACTTTACGATAAAAATGCACAACTACCAACTTAACAAACAATTAAATTCCTACGATTTTCAAGAAAAACAAAACTTTCCGAATTAAATTCATTGATGCCAACATAAAAAAAAAGTGTTTTTACCATCGTCACTTCGTGTCACTAACGAGTGACTTCTAATTTAAAAAAAAAGTTTACCATAGACACAAGTGTCAGTCAATATGTCATATTTGCCTTGTTTGAGAGCTGTTTAATTAGGTATGTGTTTTAAATTTTAAAACCTAGTCGTAGAAAAAGTATTATATGCAACGTTGTATAATTAAGTTAAAAAACGCTCATTGCGTCTCTATGCGGCGAGTATCGCAACTCACGCAATTCGCATTTTTTGAGCCTATTTATACAACTGTTGCATAAAATACTATAATAACTAGCAGTTCGCTCCGAACAGTAACATCGTAGCTGCAAGAACTCAGGTCAGGTAGAGTATATCTACCATAACTCTGCAGTGAAATATAATATACCAAAGCCTTAATTTAAAAGTCAATTTTCTATGAAAATGTGACGTAAATGATGAATGTAGTTTAATTCAAATTCACGCACGTTTTTGTATTACTTTATAAAAAATTGTGTAACGTAAATGCAGCAAAATTAATAAAATAAATCCATAAAAAAGATGTTATTCCCGTATATGGTTTATTCAGTTAATGGCATTAAAACTCTGACTTCGCCATTTTCCAAGCAAATTCATAATTTAACTCGCGATTTTAGCTTCAACATAGTTACAACTTACAGTAATTACCGTAAAGTTTAAACATACTACATTTGTCGTATAAAACTCATTTAACTTTGTACTATGGCTTGTGGCTGCTAAAATTTTATCCGATTTTAGCTATGTAGGAAGTGAAAGTAAGTATATTCATAATTTTTGCTACTGATACATCGCTTCATGCTATATCTATATAGCGTGTATTTTTGATATAACCAATACATACTCTAAGGTGAGTCGATGCGGGTGGCTGTTGCTTTCCGCCTGGGCTGCGATGTTTGTGAACCTCATGTATGCATCTGCGGTACCATGGTGGAGAGCAACGGGCATCACGCATTGAGTTGCACTCGTTGTGCGGGGAGATTCTCTCGGCACCACGCGCTCAATGACATTGTCCGGAGGGCGTTGGTGTCAGCCAATATTCCTTGCGTGTTAGAGCCCTCGGGTCTAAGCCGGTCAGACGGTAAAAGGCCAGATGGTTTGACTTTGGTACCGTGGCAGAAGGGTAAGTGCCTGTTGTGGGACGCAACATGCGTTAGCACTTTCGCAGCTTCTCACATTGGACGCACCATCAGGGCAGCAGGAGCTGCAGCCGAGGCGGCTGCGCTCAGGAAGCGGGACAAGTACTCCGCTTTAACTAATTATTTATTTGTCCCGCTGGCGGTAGAGACGACCGGTTGCTGGTGTTCGGAGGCCAGAACCTTTTTGGCGGAAGTTGGGCGCCGTTTGCGAGAGAGAGGTCATGACGCCCGTTCCGGGTCATTCCTGGTGCAAAGGTTGTCAGTCGCGGTTCAACGCGGTAATGCGGCGAGCGTGATGGGCACCTTTGCTCCCGGAGTGACGCGGGGCGGGCTATTTGACTAAATTACTTATTTAGTATGTGCCTAGTTGTTAAGTGACATATTTTTAGACACTATTTATTGATGTAAATAAAGTTATTTTACTCTAAGGTTAGTTAGTATAATGCCCTAATAAACATATTTTAATATACTATATTACAATATCAGGCTATATTTTTCCTTGTAAAATAATTCAGCATACTTATAATACTTTAATTCGGATGTTGACTAATGTTGAATTTTACAACATAATGTAGTTGGAAAATACTAAATTATCATAACACAAAAGAAATAAACCAAAAATGTATGAAAAATATACAGTTATGAGACCACAAAGTTTAAAAAAAAACGATATTTTTTTATCGTCTTAAAGAAAAATGAAAGTCAATTTCGGAATGCTTAAATAACACTGAAAAAATAAATGTATGACAACTATGTGCTTAAACGCACTTTTTCTTGCTCAAAATGGCAAAATCCAATTTTTTTCATACTAGTAGAACTTAGTACAGCGATAGAAGCGATGACGTCATAGGGAGGACCCGTTTTGTGTAGAGCGTTTTCAATGCTTAGTGCGATTTGCTACTTTTGATTACAATTTGTGGCTGTTATACTTATACAAATGTATTAGGTGTCATATAGATATTTGTTCCTCACAAATAGTAGAATCGATTTACGACAGAAAAAAAATCGAGTCAACAGGCGAATTGTATTCAATACGTCGCACTTGCTAATCTGACATCAAAACTGACGTAAGACTAGATCCGTCTATGTACGCCATACATTGCTGCCCAAAAGCAAAAACTAAATATGCTCTGGTAGTCAAGATTAAACTTAAAATTTATTGCAATATCACTTTATATCGACAGTGGAAATTTCAAATGTCGTAAGGGACATTTCGTCGTAAGTACATTAAATACACCATTGGCATCAACACAACAATTCGCAATGTGGGCGTAAGAGATTTTATCAAAAAAATGTGTTTTTTCAGAGTCGTAACGGATATTTTCTTCTTAAATTTACTGAGTAAGGGACACCATTTCCTAAACTATGAAGTTTATAGATATCCAATAATTAGCTTGGTGTAGCTGTAGATGAAGTTATTTGAAAAGTATAAACCTGAGAAACATCCTAAACGGTTAAGAATTTACAGAGTTACGGTTTTTTTTAAATTGAATTTTGTTGTTTGGCTCTCCTGAAAAGTAGACCTTTGTCCCTTTCGATATTTGAAATTTCCACTGTCGATATACAATACCAAAAATTAAGTCTAGTTAAATTTGCGGTTATATCAAAATACATGCTGTATAAGACAGATTGATCTAACTTAAGCCACTCTAGGATTTTAGAGTTAACAGAGTGCTTCTGTTTTATTTTTTACTAGCCGAGTGCCCGTTTCCGTACAAAATTATAACTTTGTAACCCATATCGAGGGTATTCTTTTCAGAGTGCTTAGTTCCTTTCCTTCACGCTCCTTGTTGGGTCTGTCCCCTTCGGCCGCGTACGCAACCAGAGCTTCGTAACCAGTTGCGATCGAAAACTATTTCTGCCTTGTACGAAACCAGTTGCGATGAAAAACTAATTTCTACTTATTCGTAACCAGTTACGATCGAACACTTTTCTTCTTTGTACGAAACCTATGTCTGGCCAAAAATCTATTGTGCATACTTGCCAACAATTTGTTTGATTATTTCAACAAACTTTGTTTCCCTCAAATAGGTAAAATTTTTGTGTTCTGATTTTTGACCAGATGTATGTATAACGTGTACAGTACTTATACTGTATGACTTAGACTTTGACCTAAGTTCCTATGTCCCCTGTATATAGTCTTTGCTGACTTTTTGAACGGTCGAGAGGTTTCGTACAAAGAAGAAAAGTGTTCGATCGTAACTGGTTACGAATAAGTAGAAATTAGTTTTTGATCGCAACTGGTTTCGTACAAGGCAGAAATAGTTTTCAATCGCAACTGGTTACGAAGCTCTGGTTGCGTACGCGGCCGAAGGGGTTCTGTTAGTCACTGTTAAGATTTTTAAGGATTTCATTTGTATTATTCAATTTAATTAAAATACCTTTTATACGCACAATAACATTTAAGTACATTTTCTGTTCGTTGTAGAAGTCTCAAATAATAAGACGACAATAATAACTCCATCCATATTGAATTATGAGGAAACAAGCGACCGGCGACATCCAACGTAATAGTCTCCAGTAATATTAAATAATATAAGTAAAATGCACATGTAGAAGATACAAAGCTTCTTTCTCATTATTTAAGTTCTTAACGTCTAAGGCTTACTACTCGATTCAATCAAAGATTCAATGATACCGTTACATATAAATAATCTTTGCATGCTACACACATATACCTAGGTTATATTTGAATGTCTCTGTGACGAAACATGTAGTTCTGTAAGTAGATTTAAGACCACCTGTATATACCATGTTTAAGCAAATAAATGACTGATTCTGATTCTTTTGAATGAAGAACCAGGGACCAGGCATGGTGTTCGCTGTGAATCACCTTTATACGCTCACTACGAGATCACGTGTATGTGGACTAAAGTTGTGCCGTTCTCGGGAATACTGAGAACGTTTCCGACGTTCTCAGTTTTGTATGGGAAATTATCTCAAGGACGTTCTTCCTCCATGCAAAACTGAAAATATTTCCGAGAATGGTACATCTCTAATGTGGACCGTAAGGATGGCCAGCGATCCCAACCGCCACGTGATTAGGTTAGGTAAGATTAGGTTCGGCACTAAAGGTACTATAAAATTTAACAAACTCACCGACGACATCCAAGTATCCGAGCTGGCTCTTCATGGGGTCTGTATTAATCTGGCACATGTACCAGCCTCGGTCGGTCTCCCGTAGCTCGCGAATATGGAGGAACCAAGTGCGATGGTCACTGTGGGTCACCCCCACACGACGACTCCGCGATATCACGTGTATATGGATCGTGAGGATAGTCTGCGTATCAACCCGGAGCCATGCCACCTAAAGTTAACAATTAATTTAGAATGTACGTTAAAATCTGCTACATAAATACAAAGAGTTTAAGTTAGAAGTGTGCACGGTGGAGTAGGAAAAAGTGAGTAAATTACTCCATGAGTCGTAACTATTTACTGCAAGAGTTTTAACAATAATATGATTTTTAATGGATGAATAGTCATGTTAATCTATGTTAATCTTGTAGCTAAAATTTGTTGCCATGACACGGCAGTTTGGTTCATTCAATTAATTAATTCAATATTCAAAACGGTTCGAATATTCCATTTCTGTGTTTAGATTTTTGCGTGGTTTACTACTAAATAATACTAAAATAACCGGAATGTCGGCCTTTACTTTTTTAAATATGAAGCTGAACCCAGAAAATATTTTACTTAAACAGCCCGCAGCTATTGTTTTGTGGCAAAGTTCGCTACAAGAAAATATTTCATTTTCTTTCTTTAACAAGATCGGCTGTACGAGTATTAATACAAGTCAAAGTAATCAAACATGCTTAAGAAGATAATACTGCAGCAAAACAGATTTAATTACCTTGTAAGTAGAAAGGTTGTGTACAGTGCACGCGAGTATCGCCTCGCGACCAAGAGGCGCAGTCACATTCGCTATGGGCCCGCTGAAGCCGGGCTCGTCTGTACCAACAACAATAAATTCATCAAACACCCCGTATTAAACTCTGACACTTTGAGCCACGTTATTCCATTCAATTATTTAACGATGGATGATGGTTAAATCATTTTTCAATCTGCTACGTAGCCATGTTAATCTTTTGGATTTATGTGTACTATACGAATATTTCAACAAATTTCACCGAATGGAAGCTACAATCGAAATTTGAAGTATTATGTTTTACATTGTACCGCCTTGTGGTGAAATGTCACAACTGTTACCAAATAGATCTAATCACTTCTATATATTCCATCATTTCTTATATCATGATTCAGCATTTTCTATAATTCTCTATGAAATATAATAGTAATAATAGCATCCGTTGTAAGATTTATGGTACGCTCCTCAATTTTGGGTTTTAGGCATCTTCTAGAAAATTTCCTTCATCCCGACTTAATTTTCTGAAAAAAATTTAGGCCGGCGGCGGCAGGCACGCACGCTCATTGACTGTACGAGAGGTAATCTTATTTACTATTTTGGCGTAGGTATAATTTTGTGGTATGTAGATATATTTATGGATCTAATTTTCAACGGGCTTCAAAACAGAAAACGGTTCTCAGTTCATTGGATTTTTTAAATGTATATTTCCCGATTACACGAAGAGCGCTGGACCAATATATATTTTGAGGGTACCGTACCTCAAATGGAAACAACGGAACCCTTATAAGATCACTTCGTTGTTTGGCTGTCCATCCGTACGTCCGTCTGTCTGTCCGTCTGTCAAGACCCTTAATCTCGGGAACGCGTGAGGTATTGAGATGAAATTTAAACCATATACTCAGGTCTAACGGTCCCTTGAAGTTGTGAAAAAATCAAATTTCTAGGTTAACAATTTAAGGCGCGGTAGGACCTGGCTCGCATTTCACATACAAACTAGGGTCGGGCGGAATGCAGATTATTGCAGATTATCTTCGATTTCTAACATAAAAGTATACGTTATCAACCCAAACATGAGAGGATGCCCTGCATGACTGTGAAATCATGATTGTCAGGTATTAATTTTGTCAGAAAAGGTAACTGGTGATGAAGAAAATGAAAAAAAATGAAAAAAATACTTTATTTTATAGTGTTTTCGCGCTACTTTTCTATCGAGCGAAGTGTTCGCTATCGTGTTCTAAGTGAGAGGAAGCCCTAGATACAGTTCTGAATATTATTATATATGTTTTACAGTGACCTAAGAGTCAAATAAGTGCTCTAAAAATGATTTGGAAACTAGGCTTCCGTGCCCGATTCTGGTCTCACCTCGCCTTAACATTAAAAAATATATGGCCGTTTATACCGCAAAAAACGTATATTTCGACACTCTAAAGGAAACCAAAATTTATATGGTACTTTCCGTGGACCTATAACTATGAAATTTGTCAAGTAATGCCGACTTAAGTATACTACAAGTATAGGGAAAAATTTGAAAACTATACATTGGTAATTATCCTAAAAAATATAAGTCTTTACTTAAAGTATTTGTACGATACGATAGAACGGTTTGGCTGTCGTAGGTGGCCTGCTCGCTTCCCTGACGTGTCACCACTCTTTACCATGGGAGGCTGTGAAAAGCGAAGTTTACTCACAACCTCGAAAAACAGTGAAGCAGTTAAAAGATAAATTAATACCGGCATGATGTGACGTTTGGGTACGTAAATTATCTAAAATAGTTGGGAACAATTAAAGTCAAATTTTAATAAAAATAAGTAAAAATTTCACTATTTACAAATGCATTTGGGGCTTGATTTTTTTATAAAAGCATCAAAATTACTAGTATATTATATTTGTTACAAAAAAATCGGTTCAGTAGTTTAGATAAAAAAATAAAAACCGATTTTCATTTTTCTTTATTTTCTCGGAAACCTGGCACTGGGGCTCAATATTTATTTGGTCCCTGGCACTTTAGGCTCAATATTTGGTGAAATAACATTTTATGCTTGGGAAAATAAATCAGCAAAACGACAATCAATTTGGCGTCTGGGGCCAATCGCCCATACTAACACGGTTATACCATTTATACTGTTATTTTGTCGTGAAATATCTATGTATATTGATTGATATCCATAAGCCTACACAAAATATTATACAAGAAAGATCCTGTATAATATTTAGGGTACGTTTGTTTTCTAATGGTAAGGGCGTTAGTTGATTGGCAAGACGTAGTCTGTCGTAGCGTAGTTAATCTTAAGAAGAGTTAATCAAACCTCGGGCAATTAAGCGCCACATCAAGGAAGTCAATTATCTAAAGGGTATCGTTTACCAAACCAAAGACGCTATACTGGAACAGTAGTGCTTTGTGTTGGTGATACGTCTTAATTAATAAAATAATTACAAACTCTCGTAATGTTAACCTATATTGATGACTGTTGTTTAATTATTAATTATATAAACACATGTACGCAATAAATATGAATATAATTGAAATAGGAATGTAAATATTTGTAAAAAAGTAAAAGGGAGCAAATTTAATATTATAAATATGACATTGCAAATATGATACCTGCATTCATATTCTAAAACTACGAGTAGTAGACCAGCTCGTGACTTCGTTCGTAGAGATGAAAAAAGTTAAATGTATCTTTTTTGTTTGCTGATTAATCGAGTAAAAAGTATCCCGGTCGTAATCTACCTCTACACCAAATTTCATAGAAATCGGTCGGTAGTTTTTGCGTGACGTGTGAACAAACAAACAGAAAACCAGACAAACTGACAATCAGACACAAATTCCAAAAACTATTTATTTACGTTTATTACTTATTTTAAACACATTCGAGTTACTGTTTTGAATTAAAAATACAGCCCCTTTTAAGTTTTTATTATATATGTGGGATACTGGCTGGAAAATTAAAAAAAAAACTGTTCCCTATTATAGAGTGTATTTTGTTTTGTTTTTTCTCTTTATAATTATATTGTCGTAGCGGTGGTTTGGTTTTAAATTTTAATATGTTTTATTTTTATTAAATGTTATTTTTATACCAAATTCAGTGGTTTAAATTCGTATCCCACATTTTGGGGGCTCGTCCGGGATGGGGTTTTGTAGTTTCGGGATACGGATTATTGATATGGGAGCAATTGAAAGCTGTGAAAATTATTTTATACATTTATAAAGAAGAATGAAAACGTACATTTTTGAAGTTAAAGATGAATAAATGAAAAGGTGATCAAAGGTGTATTAAAGGTGAATAAAGGTGGATAAAGGCGAATAAAGAAGGAAAGCAGTAAATATGGCAAAAAAGGAAGATTTAGTTGTGACTGTTGAATCGGGTCGTGGTACATTATGGCAGATCGAAGAGACTATGAACAAATTCTCAGGGGCGGACAAAACGTACACAGCCGCCAGATGGGCGGAAGAATTAGAGGAGAACGCGGAAATTTTTAACTGGACTGCAACTCAAAAGTTATTAGTTGCGCGACGGTCTCTGACCGGGATCGCCGCGTTATGGTTGAAATCGGAAAAGACATTCAAGACATTCGACGAACTGAAAGCCGCGTTGTTAGAAGAATTTCCCGATACCATTAATATTAAAGAAATACACGAGATGATGGCATCGCGTAAAAAGCAAAAGGGCGAGTCGTGTTATGAGTACATGTTACTTATGAAAGAGCTGGGCAAACGCGGTAAGTTCCCAGACTATGTTACCATTGAATATATTGTGGACGGCATCGTAGACAGTGAGAGTAGCAAGGTTGTTTTATATGGAGCGAAAACGTTTGCGACATTTAAAGAGAAGCTTATTATTTACGAAAACATGAAGTGTAAGGAAAAACTAAGTCCTTCGGTGTCCAGTGAACGAATAAGAAATTATGAGCGAAATTGCTATAAGTGTGGAGAAAAGGGCCATATTGCTAATGCATGCATTCACGGAGTAAAGTGCTTTAAATGTAACGCATATGGTCATATTTCTTCAAATTGTGAAATTGGCGGCGAGAATTCAAACATGGCGCGCAACGTAAAGGACATAGGAGCGGTCAAGCAAAATATAAACGGTGCCATTAACAGCGAGTTCACAGCGCCACAAACCCAAAGATGGCGAAATACACGCTCGTTATGCATGGAAGTGGTCAAATCAAGTGACAGTGCTGCGGGTGGTATTATCAAACCGCGTTTAGAAAGGGATTGAGCTCATATGTCATTTTTGAACTAATGCATGATATGACATTGTCAGTGGTAGAGTATGCAGATACATTAAATTGTTATTTTGGTACAATGAAGTTCTAAAGCATGGAAAAAATATCAAATTATACAGCGTTTTCCTTTTTTAGGTGTGCTAAATTTACAAGAATTTGCTCTGGCGACATTGCTTTCTTTTTTTATTAATGTTACTGTGTTTTTTCCAACGCCCGTCGCGGCCACCACACGATTCAAAACTTTGGTATTATTGTTCAGTAATCCAATTATTTCCTGCAATGTATGTTCATGGAATACTTACCTCAGAGACGATTGCATTTACGCTTAAGATGGCCATCAAAGTTTTCAAAAGAACCTTCGTCTTATCGTTTTCTTTATTAAAATATGTTAGTACATTGTAGACCATTTCTCGGCATCGACCGTATAATACTTTACCTCGATTCATATTGTATACAAACGTATTTTTGAAAAGCTACGGCAATTTGATAAAGCGAAATAATGTGACTGGTGACAGATTTATCAAATATGATAATACTATTTTTTATTAAACAAATGACAATATTTACCGAGAATAGAGTTTAAATATGCAAATCATATTTAGCTATTAATTCTATTATCTATAAGGGTCTGCACTTATGAAGATATCAAAGATTGGTTTATGATTATATTTAATCATTTATTAAGTACACTTGTGCTAACGGTACACTCGAATCCCTTTCTCAACGCGGTTTGATAATAGCACTGCTGATAAACGAAATGACAATATCTCTGACAGATGTCAACGGTGCGGGTGTCAAAAAGTTTTGAACAATAACAAACAGTGTCTTATTGTAAATAGTAATTTGAGTGTGATTAAATGTGCACAAAAAATGAAAACCTCAGTGTCAAAAGTGAATATCTGTGGCGTAGAGATTGACGGATTGATAGACTCGGGCAGTGATTTGAATATGGTGTCGACGGAGTTATTTTTTGATTTGGACACTACCACCTATGTTAAAGACAAAACTGTGATAACAGGACTTGGATTGTGTACAGTGTTTTCTGTGGGTAAATTTAAAGCTGTGACGCAAATAGATGGGTCTTCCTATGAGCTGGTATTTCACTTAATACCTGAAGATGCAATGCCTTGTAAAATTATACTAGGAAGCCCACTGTTTAAGTTATCAACTGTTGTTTTTGACAAAGGTTTAGTTTTTATAACGCCAAGTAGTGAAGATATGTTTTCTAAGTGTATGTTGTCAGAGTCTGGTGTAGTAGAGACCTATGTGGTTGACCTAGAGCATGGGAAGGATCAGGAACAGGTGATTGTTTATGAGTCAGACTCAATTTTACAGACAGGTGATACTGTTAGCCCCTTGAACTTGACAGATGATGTGCTAATGTCCGGATATGTATTCATTAGGATGCTGCGGAAGGTGAAAAGTCAGGTTAGTGCATTAAGAAGGCATGTTATCTTACTTGACAATTCTGAGAGAAGATGTCAGCTAGGTGTTGATGAAAACAATCTTAAAAGGGTTGTAAGTATGATAAAGACTGCATGCTTGTCAGAGGGTTTCAATTATTTAACTTGGTACAAAAAGGACATTGGGTGGCTTGTTAATTCAATGTGTATAGTAGTATTCAGTTTGTTAATAATTGTAAATAGATGACCAGAATGATGTTGTAGGAGCTGTATGTTTGTGTATTGCCTATCGAGGAAGTATAAATAAGTATTTTTAGGGTTTTAAGATTTTAAGCAAGTGTTGAGCGAAGATATGTTTTGTTTCCTTTATTTCTATTTCATAAAATGTAAGTCTGAAGCAATTTTACTAGGTAAGTGTTACATAACTGTCTGTTTGAGCTTACGTTTTGTCTTTTGTGTAGTTTTGGTTGCTGTATTTTTATTGTTTGTTTACTGAGTACATGATATTTTACTGTAAAAAAGTGAAGGATTACGTTTGTTTTCTTGTTTGACTTCAATGTTCAGCCAATGGTTAAACCTTTGTTTTTCTAATACCAGTATAATAAAATTTTTAGTTATTGAGTTAAGTTGTATGGGGACATACAAATACAGGATGGCCGAGTTGTGGGATACTGGCTGGAATATTAAAAAAAAACTGTTCCCTATTATAGAGTGTATTTTGTTTTGTTTTCTCTCTTTATAATTATATTGTCGTAGCGGTGGTTTGGTTTTAAATTTTAATATGTTTTATTTTTATTAAATGTTATTTTTATACCAAATTCAGTGGTTTAAATTCGTATCCCACATATACTTTGAAAAAAAAGTCTTATCTAAAAACGTCGTTGGGAAAAACGTCAAAAGTTACATAAGAATGTCATGTACACTTTAGGGTGGTCCTTATTTTGTCGATTTTTTATTTCTTGCGGGGCACCCCTTCATTTTATTTTAGGGCATGAAAAGACATAACCAGTGATCGGAATAGGTAGAGTATATTTACCTAAACTTCGAAGAACATAGTCGAAAAGTGGAGACTCTCTTACAACTAAATTTTTTTCAACCTTCCTGAAAAAGTATATTATTGGTATTCTTTCACACATTTCTCGAACATTATCAGTATAGCTGTCTCTTTCTAATAGTGCTGTCTCTTTCACTCCTTCGAGATATTTCGCCATATCAGTATAAGTGTAATTCAAAGGCCCATAAGGGGTCCTGAAAACGGGTTTTCAGGTTATTGCGCCATCTGATAGAGGGTGTCCTGATACGGACTGATAATATGTTTCAGGCGCCTGAAAACAACGGCAACTTGGGTGAATTTTCAATCTTCTACTATGTGAAAGAGCCACCTCTAAAACGGCTAAAATCACCTTTCAGCCCGCTGAAAACGCTTCTAAAGCACGGAAAATCACGTTTGAAGTTACCCATTCATTGCCGACGCTTCATATTCCTACTTTCCCCGCAGTGCCGGCGCCTTGCAAGCGACGACGCGAATTCACGTCCGCGGCATACAGATAACGTTTTTAACGACGCGAATTCGCGTCCGCGGTATACAGATAAAGTTGTTAACGACGCGAATTCGCGACCGCGGCATACATACAGCTTTTAACGACGGGATTTCGCGTCCGCGGCATACATATAGCTTTTAACGACGCGAATTCGCGTCCGCGGCATTACGACTAACAAATCGAGTGACGCGAATTAGCGTCCACGGCATACGTACAGCTTTTTACGACGCGAATTCGCGTCCGCGGCATTACGATTAATAAATCGAGTAACGCGAATTCGCGTCTTCGGCAATGAATGGGTTCCTATACCACCGGCGCAACACACATACACACATGTTCATGGAACCCTGGCGCTAGAAGAGACACCATGGGAGACCACAGAGCCGCCAGTGTCCTCGCTCATCGCATCAGTCACATAAATCAGTTAGGAAATGGTGCCAGCATCTTCAAGACCGTGCCACACGGGC
The DNA here is from genome assembly GCA_947034925.1 of Eudemis profundana. Classification (NCBI taxonomy): domain Eukaryota; kingdom Metazoa; phylum Arthropoda; class Insecta; order Lepidoptera; family Tortricidae; genus Eudemis; species Eudemis profundana. The sequence goes on from OX344801.1 coordinate 15,341,975, forward strand.
CATTTTTAGATTTATTATAGTTTTAATTGCCTCATTTTAATTTGTATGTAAAAATTACTTTAGTTTTAGTTTATAGCGTATTTTATTTTAATTTAGTTTTAGCTACTATGTACTGTTCTTATATTCTATCTTATTTATTACTAATAAACATTTTACTTCTATTTAAAAGAAAAAACTGGCAATGTTAGTACCTATAAGTATAGAGCAAATCTTGCAAGCTGAATTAGGATTCCTGGCGTTTCAAACTTTGTATACTTGCGTATCCGCGGTGACAATACAATAATATGATACCATGGAGGTGTTTTGATGATGGAACAGGAAGATGGCATGGCTATTGGATCAAGTAAATTACATAAGATAAACCTACAGTGTTTGGGCTCATTTGATTAATTCTAACATGCAATTTGCGACTATAGAAAAAAGTTACAGTCCGCAGAATAAAGAACATGTCTTATTTTTTTTATAGAACCTTATTTATCATTCATAATACCTACCTTTAGTGGCGGACTAAGTCAGTAGGAGGTCCGGGGAGGCCTAAGTATTAGGAAGCCCAGAGTTCCTTTTTCTACGGGGGAGGGTGCATTCAGGCTGAAGCAGTTGGAGGGCCCACTGCTAGCGTAAAATGATGCACGATTTGGAGGCCCCCCTAGGCTGGAAGTCCGGGGGGCCACTTCTGCCTGCCTATCAAAAGATCCTACAACTCCGATTTAGAATCGTTCGTAATATTGTTTTGCACTATTTCTCTCTCTTTGCTCTATTACTTCAAAAATATCATTGCACATCTTGTTGCCAGCAAGACAACATACACCAAACCAGACTTAATTTTGCAGACAATTTTCAAGACAAAGTATTTCATTCTCCGGATTGTATGAGAGTAGATGCACATTGCAGCTCACCCAAGGGAGCGATCCGTAGGTACACCGTTTGATTTGTGGGTCCTTTTTGCCACTAGGTAATCGTCTTCGTTAGACCAGGGTAATAAAAACCAACCTCCTAAATCAAGTTCGTTTTACTGCTAATCGGACTTATTGCCTTACGTGTTTTCTGCAATTCTACTATCTAAACATTTTTACCTACCTATTTTTCCAAACGCGTCTAATACTAAAAGTAAGTAGGTAAAATAAGACTTTAAATAGGTAACGTTTTATTATGAGTTAAATGGCATGTTTCATATTAAGGAACATTTTGATTCAGACACTTTTCAACCCTTAATTGCAAAACTTTTCTGTTGTCGTGTCACCCCCGATGTTTTGATTCATTAAGGTTTCGCGTACATTCCAATCTCCGTTGTATTTTACTGATGCAATACCAAAATAGGAGTTTAATGTTTCATTCTACAATTTTAATATAATTTATGTAAACTGTATGACAAAAACATGATGGTTATTTATTTGTCTAGAATAAAATTAAAATCTATTAAACCAGAATGATATAGGAGTCAAAGTAGTTGGAAGGCTCGTCCTAACTGTTCCACTGGTCGAATGGTTGAGAGGCTGAGCTGGAAATCTGGAGGTAGGTACCGGGTGTGATTCCTGGTGATAACAAGTAAATAGATTAATTAAATTGATGAGCGCAATTTAATTTTTTATGCCTCGCAAGAGGGATTGCGATCATTATCTCGATTTTGCAGATAGTTCGCACACAGTATATTACTTTGTAAGTTATGTAGTTGCTCAATACAGATTTTCGCACAATTGGTGTAAAAAAAAGTGTGCCCTACGGCAGCAAAATTATTTACACCTTGAACATTAAAACTTGAATCCCTCGCTACTTTGAAGATTCTTGTTTATTTACGCCCTTGACGTAAATACACCATTTTTCTTGCCGTGTAACATAATCTGCTATTAAGGGTCGGCTAGATGCTGGAAAGTAAAGCATGCGACACTTGTTCACCACCAGATGGCGCCTGAGGCGCCTCGTTATCGAAATTTACCCCATTCACGCACACACACATACTGGGTCATTGACCGCTATTTTTTTAATTGGTAGCATATTACGTTTTGCACTTTAACAGACCTCCTCGGGGAAACCGCTTTAAGTCAAAACATCATATTCTGGAGTGAAAGAGATAAATTGTCACCTGTCCTTGTAATTTCGGTTATGACGTAATTGATGTGTCAGTTGTTTCTCGTAGAAATGTATTTCAAACTAAAACGGAATATTGTTGGTCAGATTTCGGAAGCTTCAATGCAAATTGCTTTTTTATCTAGCAGGGTAGGTATAATCCGCACAAATTTAAAAACCTTTAGGTGGGTATGTCAACCTGGAAATTTTGTTCTATTCACGCTGGCATTAGGGTCTAAAATCAAAATTGTTATGACAATTTTATATCACATTATTAGCGAATGTGCTTGCCTGTGCCAATATAAACCTATCCTATATAACTATATGAAATCTAATTGTAATATCGCTACTTAATCGACTTCGTATGAAAAGAGATCCCATCAAAAACATTACATGTAAAAAGATGCAAGTCTCGCAACGCAGTTCTTTTACAATAAAAAAGTTTTGAGATATAATGTTAAACCAAGTCAGTACCGAAGGGAGGAGGGGGGGTCCACAGTACTCGATTCTCACCGACTTGACTACTATTAGATCTATAAAATGTGTTCCTCCACGGTCAAATAATAGGCAAGTTCTGTAGCAGTTACTGAATCTATATTGAATGACATAAATATAAGAACATACAATATATTGCATCATTTGTAGATTACTGATTATGTAACTTTCATACAAGTTTTTGAACTTGCCTTATACATATTTATGTGGCCATTGAAGGTTGCATATTTATTAGTATTTGTATGAGTATATATCTTTTGAACTTTTTATGATTACCTGTTTTCTTTCACATTACTTGCATATATATCTTTGACCTTGACGTACCTGCACATAAATTATGGGGATGTCCGTTTATCACATGAGATTTTATCTATTCTGATTTTAAATTATAAAATACAAACCTTATTGAAATAGTAAATGTATTGCCTTCGTATTTAAAAACTGTGTACTTAAATGTCCACCTTAATTAATACTAATTTAAAATCACATCTTATCTTGCAAATAGGGAGGGATGAATCAATTTTGCGAGTTTTTCTAGTATTACTATTGTACTGTACCTTTCTTTCCTATTGCTTCTCTCCGCTCTCTCAAGAAACATGTGTTCCAAACTGCATACTGCTATCTGCGGCCACTTAATCTAAATTACGAGTTGTCTGACAATTATTATCTTAATCAAGCATTTTTATATATAAATATATTTTTACATATAAATGTCACTTATAGTTAACCGGATTAACTTCAACCACGTTATTCTGTCGGTGACACGATACGAGTAAATATGACGTTTTCACGCAAAAAATATTACCATGTCGCCAGTGTATAAGAACGGTTTTGAATTCAAATCCAATATCTTTGCTTTAAAATCTGAGTACTTTTACTCGGGATAATTAAAGCTAACATTGCTTCGGCTTAATCAACGCTGTGAGACTAGTTAATGATAGTTCTAGCAAAAAAAAAACATTTTTTTCATTGGGAAAAAAATAAATCGGTTATGTAATTCTTTGTAAAACTATTAATCAAAATCAAATGTGTGCTGTGAGCAAAACCTATGAAGCCCAAAGGAGGGTTATGTGTTTGACCGGTATGTATGTATGTACATAAGTATGTATATTACCCGACTGCGGCGAAGCCTAAAGGAGGGTTATGTGTTTTCATGTTATGTAACTTGATGAAGTGTATAACAAAAAAGTTATATATAACGTCACGCAAATATTTTTAACCTTTTGAACGCTCAAGGGCGAAGCAATACGTACGCTGTGCCACTGACGCCACAGGGGTAAAGAAATAATGGCAACATAAAAGTGGCCTGTTTTTTAATAGGTTTTCATTAATAACCACATTTTTATATAAAAAAAACCCGACCGCGGTGCACTTTGAAACTGCATCAAGACAAATCACCACCGAGCACCATCAAGACGAATCTAATGATGTATCATTTTTCAAAATCGGATGTGCAGTTGAGTAGTTACGAGCGGACATAGGAACGGACATACATATATACATACAGGTCAAGCACATAACCCTCCTTTGGGCTTCGCCGCAGTCGCGTAAAAAAACTTTGACGGCTAGGGCCGTCATTGGCGTGACAGTCACGATTTTTCGTTGACGGCGGGGGCCGTCTGTGGCGGTCAAAGGGTTAACTACCTCTAATTCACCAGGAAATTTAAGCTATACTAATAATTTTATTTTTGTCGACAACCCTAGCGGTGGGCGTGGCGACCAGAAAGAACGCGTGTAATGAGTTAGAGCGAGAAGGTAGGATTCGGTGCATTTTTGTGACTCGAACGTGGGTTTTGTTAGATAGTGCGACTTCTACAAAGTACTATTACTTATTCTGTGCCTTTACTCCAAAACAGCCAGATTGGAATTGCCACCCTGCCGGACACCGCCACGTATCACCCACCAGGCTTGATAGCCTTGCCAGCAAGCCAGCCCTTCCAGATAATTGGAATAATTATAGTTAGAAAAAACATACACAACTATATTCTTCAAAAGAAGGGCAATTCCACGGCATAGAGTAACCCAAATTACCAATTTTTTGCAAGTCCTTATATTGAGGGCGCAAATTCAGGTGTCAATATATCTAGAGAATAACGTTATACTTAACTAGATATTCTAGATTAAAATGAATACTTAAGTTTGCGTCATAAATAAATAAACACGCGATGAAATGATAACTTGTGTTACATTTTCATAGAATTTCCCAGAAGAATTAATTTAGATTGTTTTTAACTCCTGCTGTTATTAAGTACTATAATTTACCCGCGGCTTCGCCCGCGTTGTTCTATTATTATCCCAAGTGAACTTTTTAACTGGATATAAAGTATCCTATGTTTCAATCAAGACGTGCATGCTAAATTTCAGCTCCATCCATTCTGTTGCTTTGCTACCCCTATGCTATGTTTGTTATTAAATAACGTAACAAACATCCAAACAATCATTTGCATAATTTTGTCGGCGAGTGAGTCAGCCAATCAGGAGAATAAAATATTTTTTTGAAATTTTGAAACTATTGGTTAAAGTTAAAAGAGGATCCACTAGTCAGTACATCAACAACATTTGCATTTATATTTCATGCCTGCCTCAGGATCTTGGTTAGTACTTAATATACTGTTGCCATGGTTATCTCTAAATTACCGACCAACGTTTCAAAACCTTCATTTCAGCAAAATGGCATATAAATTCAATGAAATGTTTGTCGACAAAATAGCAGGCACATGTTTGGATTTTATTGTATCATAATACATGCCGATATAACGAGTGAGTGAATGTTAGACCTTGTGTAGGTTTTCTTGTATAACGCCTCCTAAGGCCCAGAGCACTTTTGGTATGTTCGTTTTCAGTTACGCTTTTAAACAAACGACTTTTTTTAGTGATGAAACACACTTAACTCTCTATCTCAAAAAACACTAAACCGATTTTGATAAAACTTGCATAGATCCCTAAGTTGGACTTTACCTGGTTGAACTAGAAAAAATTTTTTTGCAATCCGATTTATAGACTGAGATGAAAACCGTTGCACGAGTTATATTAAACAGCAAAATTGCTATGTGTTTCATATTTCGCCGGGTGAGAATACGTTTGTGCCATATCCAGCCATTTCCATACAAATCGACTGGATATGGCACTATCTTCTATTCAATTCAACTGGATTTTGAAATAATAAATTTATAATAAAATGTGTTTATTTTCACCTCATAAAGGATATTTTTACAAGCTAAATTCGCAAATTTGTTTTTAATTAATACTAATATAATAATAATGGAACCAATCTGAAAGTATAGCCTCTTAACTAAAAATTGTTTTCTTTAATCAGTACATAAACGATGTACTTATAAGGTAACAAACATAAAAAAAATACAACCAGATAAATAAAACCTCTTCTTTTTGTGAAACTAGTTAAAAATATTAAATAATTTGTAAAACTTTTAATCTTATATGTGCTACATTTGAACGTATTTTTTACTAATATTTTGTAATGATAATTAGATTGCTGACTGACTTTGATGACTATATTTTTCTGTAAAATTCAACACCGTTCAGCATTCGTATTATTTTAAAATTGCGAATTTGAGCCTCCTGTGATTGATGAACATGCCCCATAGAATGTTTATTTTATTATCTTTTATAAAATTGGAAATTCTAGATTTGTGTGATTAATGAACGATCCCTTAGCTCATGTATCCAATATCATAGATATGTTAAAATTACCCTATTTTAATACTGTCTGGTAACAAAAAATAATCTATGTAGAAACTGATTTTGTGAAATTTCCCTCAAATGAAATTGCATACAGCCACAGAAAATAGTACTAGGAATCTCTCTCTAACAAAACTGTTGTTTGGGTCCGACCACCAGACAGAATGTACCCTATGGGTATGTTGCCATATACACCATAATAAAACTTGTACATATATTTATTGCTTTCCATATATCACTCATTTACTCAACTATTTCTGTCTCCATATAAGCGTTTTGTAAAAAATACCCACTTCCCAACCAACCGACAGGCCAATCAACTGACTTTATGTATTTTATAATAGTATATTTATAGGTTTATAATATCACATATAACATTATACTCAATGAACATAGTTTATCTTGTGATCTATGTACTTTAGATAAAAACTCCAGAGGTCTGATACACATTATCTTCATTGTAGATTTGTAGAGATATTGGTCTTTGGAAATTGTTTTAATGATCTGGGCATCTGAAAAAAATAAAATAAATTAATTTTCTTTGTTCATAAATTTTTCATAAAGCCAAAGCTCTTTAAATTATAACTACAAAATATAATTTATTCAGGGGATAGGTTGTATAAAATACAATATGAAGTAATACAGTAGAAATTAAATAACTAAATATCGGATACTACAAAATAACTATGATAATGATAGTCAGTCTGTCAGTCGTGGTGTGGAAGGGCAGCGCCATCACCGAAACCAAACAACTTCGCTGCTGGCTTCCATTTGTGGCGGGTGCCTCGGATGCACATGCTGGTCGCTCTAATTATTGAGGTTATTATACGAGCTATCAGCCAGCCCAAAACGCAAGACAAGGATCTGTCCCAGCGAGATGCAAGTGCTTCCCCGAGGTGCTTAACAAAGGTGGCTAATTGTGGTGCTAAAACTTCATCCACGGAGGTGACGAGGGGTGTAAAAGTGGCATGACACAACTCGCAGGCGTTGGCATATTTGTTTTGCTTTTCTGACTCGGTAGATTTCAGGAAAGAAACAACAGCGCGTGAGATGTAAGAGGGAGCGTCGGTGTCTACAACATGAATGTCGAATAACGCCTCCCTCTGTGCAATCCACACGCCACGGCATGCTAGATCTCCTCGTAGGCCAGTGTCACCTGCGGTGATAATTGGTTCTTTGACTACATTTCCCCATGCATGTTATCATAATTCACAAAAGAGATCCCTTATTTCAATATGACGTCTCGTGATTAGACCGCCAGTTTTGCAAAAGAGGGCATGATAAATATCCACACCAATTGAAACTGTATTTCATTTATGTTCATAATACATATTAGGATTAAAGATAAATAAGTACGATTTTATATTAGCTGGATTTCTATACCTGCGTTTGACGAGGACGTAGATTGCTTTCATTCGTTGCTGCAAATTACATCGCTTATCAATCTTATCATCGAATAAAACTGACCTGCTACACTGTTTATCACTATTAAACGTTCACTGGGTACCATAAATATATAAAATAATAGCTAATAAGCGAATTTTGGTGAATATTGAAACAAAAACATTACTTGAGTTTCATAAACTGACTGACAGATAGTGAGTGACATTGACAATCTAATTTCTTTGATAGTGTGCGTTCATTTTCACGTTCGGTGATACCAAATAATTGTCAAAACATTCCCTTCCGTTTAATGTTATTGAAAATAGGTTTTTGTATTTCAATGGCATTTTAATAATCAAACCAGGAAATGTTCTTTAACTTCTATTTTTCGTTAACTTGGTATTATATTTCTCCAATATTATGAAGAATAATATCAAATTATCATTAATTAGTCCCCGTAGTTTTCCCTACTTATTTTTTTACAATCTAGTTACTGGTATCATTAGTGTGTGTGTAATACCTGTCAAATTGGGAATTTTTGCGATACGTCTGCCTCCAACAGCCGCTCAGCGGCATCTGAATGATAGGAATACGCGACGTCATGGAGAATTATATGAAAATTTTCTGCAAGTTTAGATATACCAGTAAAATTCTCCTGTATCTTTACGAGTAAAAATTTGAAATCGCCCTGAGGCCCTAGATGAATAAAGTAGCTTTTAGGAAAAAGTGTTAAACTATTACGCGTCAAAGACAAATTTTCATTTATGCTTGGTCAAAAAGCCGGCCGTGTTTTGATTTTTCCGTACTTTTCGAGTCAATTATGGTGAAATCTAGGGCAACAAAAAATCTGTATCCGGCCGGATGCCCTCGACAGTTTCTTTGTGAACACATTCATATAGTAATAAATACAAATATCAATAATTCCTTGAACAAATTCTTTGTTCAATCAGAGCTCTAAAATGACATTTTTGGGAACCCAGGAAAGTTAAATTTTAAGCAAAACACCAATATCATCAACGGCGGTCAGCTTCAGGAAGGTATAATAATAGACCAGTTCCGAATAATTGCCAAATACCCTCAAAATAAGCATGTTCTGTCAAATTAATTCGGCAACACGCGACTATTCCGTGTAACATGGCCAGAATCAGGTCAAAACAGTTAATGAGCTTAAAAAATAATTATAACCTTTTGCGTAATACACACCACGCTCTTAGAGCGTGTTAAGTTCTTTGAGTGAAAAGCGTTGAGTATCGATTTCAACTCAATTAAGCAAACATTTTACTTATAGTTACCTTTTTATAGGAAATGGGCTTGCGTTTAACCTTAATTTCAGCTAATGGGAGTGAAGAAAGAGTCGAAGTTAAAACACGAAGCTTAGTGAAAAAATCTTATTTCCATTTAGGTCAAAGTGTTTCAGTAAATATTGAAAAATTGAGGGATACAGCGATAGGTGGGAAGAGTCAATGCCTTTAAGAGGCCATACATTTTTTTTTGATGTTTTCAATCGAGACTATTACAAAAGTATTGGTAATATCAGCTTACTCAGAGGTCTTCAAACTACGGCTCGCGGAAAGAAAGCGGGAGAGCCCACAGTCCGACCCGCGACAGATAGGTACGATTTTACGTGATGCGCGCATAAACATAGTCTTGCTACGATATTATAAATTTCATCCATGGACACTGCATCTTTGACGTAATTATTGCAACGCTGTGTTATATTTGGTTGTTCCGGCTGATGCAGCTCCGCTTGTAGCTGTATAAACCAATGGCAGTACGGCATACTTTGCCGCAGATGTACCATGCATAATGTGGTTCAGGAAGTGAAGCATCATTACTGGAGCGACGTTTTCTTAACACGTTCCCTGTCCCGGTACCCCCAATGTGGGTCATGAAGGTTAATTTCAGGAGTCTGTGCTTCCACTATAGGGTCACTTCCCCATACTGATTGCACAGTTGGGACTTGTGACATTGTCCGATAATTTTATATGGGGACAGTGAACATGTTAAGTTCTTAAGGTTTAGGTTATTCAGCCACACTTAATCGTGTTTCTTAATTCCACTGCTGAGGTCCCTATGCCAGTCTGGTCTCATTTTCGCTCGTTGATCCTAGCCGCCAGTATCAATGCCAAAACATTCCATGTCACGCTTACAGGAGTCCTTGAAACGCAGCATTGAGCGTCCCTTAGGTCCTTTTGCGTGTGCAATCTGGTCCATTATTACTTGGCAGGGTAATTTCTCGGAGTTCATTCCGTGTAGGTGGCCCTCTGTGGAGGCGTGGAGTCTACTCTGTTTGGGGATCGCTGTAATACTGGTGGAGCCTATCTTTGCAAGTCAATCATCTTGTTCTTCAGGTTACTCCCAAAATGAATCTTAGGCAACGCATATGGAAAGCGTTCAGTTGACGCTCATGGAAAATTACTGACAAGCATAGCCGAATCTCTCAATCAGTACCTGAGGGTCCTCTTCAGAATGGGTAACAAACGCGGCGTCATCTCCATGTAAAAGTTATCTGGCAATTAAGTCAGTACGCCTAGTAGTGACTTTATATGGTTGACATTGAGTAGTATGCCATCCTTCCTAGTATGCAGGTTTTTAAAAAATAAAACATTGAAGATAACCGACTTCACACAAATTTATTCAAATGGCTATATGAGTGCCTACAAGAACTCCGTCGATTTCTTCAAGATCCCATCATCAGATACTGACCTGATCCCAACGGAAACGTAAGGGTGGTTTTCAAAAAAAATAAAAGGAGCAGTTTGTGTCAGAGTTACAAAGGAAAATTATAAAATGGACACACGTTGGCTTTGTAGTTTTATCAATTAATCACCGTAAATAATTCCACACTATTTTCATCGTATAGTAAAATTAGTTTTTACTATCTTGTTTTAATTTAAGGACCTCTAGTAATTGTTGTGGTGTAATAACAAGTAATCCAGCAAGGAAATGCTGCCAGTATATATGGTACCATACCGCAGTGGCCATTTCTTGATTTATTTTAGTTTTAGTATATTTAATTTTAATCTAGCTTTAGTTATATTGTACTGTTTTTATTTTTGTCTATTCTATTAAACAATGTATAAGGGAACATAAATAACGAGTATTGTTATGTTATGTATATATATATATATGTAACCCCGGTAGCGGTATCCATAATTTTCTAAGCGACAGTATAATAGGATGTTGTTAAAACTAGGCTCATTGCCTTCCGGCGCTGTCATAGGCTCAGCCCGCCCCGACCGGGCCCACTAATTGACTGCACGTCAACCCATCATATTAAGGTTAGGGGAAAAGATTCGCGGTTCATTTAAAAACCAAGCCTTAGCAAGTGGTGGGTCCGCAATATAGAGCGGGTGAAAATCGATCTTAATAGTAAATTACACAACTAGGGTGGTAAAACAAAGAAAGGCCGAGATTACGGATCTTTGCAGACCGAGCTGCAGGCGAGGGACGTAAATATGCGATCGAGGGCTTTCTTTATTACCTCCCGTATTGTGTACATCATTTTTCTCAAACAAGCAATGGAATGTTGACATTACGTGCCTTATAGTCGCAAAGTACCTCGTTTCTCTCGTTTTTTAGTGAGGCTACGTCCGGCTATTTATTTTAAGGCTTGATTGTGTCACAAAGGGGCAAAATTATGTATTTACAGCGAGGGCGTACATTGAATCCTGAACGAAGCGAAGTAGAATTTTAAACTAGAATCTGGAGCATAGGGAGGGATTCAAGTGTTAACGCTCTTGGTGAAAATAATTTTACTATATTGTGACACATACCTAATGCTTTTCACACCAACTATGGGGAAACTTCAAATAAAAGAACTAGGTATCACGTTTGTTTCATTTTGCAGGGAAACTTAGAGGAAACTGTGGCAATAGGCATGTGGACTGGATTTTGTTTCTGAAATGAATTCTACTATTAACTTAATCTGTATGCAAAAAATAGTAATTTGTTATTTAGAGCATGAAAAAGTGATTTTAAGCACATAGTTGCTATACATTCATTTTATCAGTGAAATTTAAGAATTCCGAAATTAACGTTTATTTTTCTTTAAGACTTAACAACGAAAATATTTAAAACTTTGTAATTTCATGACTTTATAACTTTTATATACATTTTATTTATTTCATCTGTGTTATGATAATTTAGTATTTTCCAATCCTTATAACTATATTATGTTGTAAAATTCAACATTAGTCCACATCCACATTTAAACTGCATATCAATTATCATGAAATGCGTTTAAGTATTATATAAGGTGCTAACAAATTAGCTACCGATATTTTAAGAAAAGATACTTTACGTTATAATAATTAACATTAACTAGAAATTATGAAAACTTTTCATAGGTATAATTTTTTGGTGTTCATTTACCGAACAAAATAAATAAATTAAAATTCTACCCAAACTTAATCATACTGTTAATTTAACTGACAAGAACATTTTCTGTTAAGTGGCCAGTTCATTCATATTGAAAAATTTGTAACCATATGCAAAAGAAAATCAAAGAAGTGTACAGGTACTTACTAGGGTGACTCTTCAATCATACAAGGTTTTAATTAATTACCGATATTTATTTTGATTCGTTGTTACAAACACGAGCGGCGGGACAAGACTGCCATCCGGGCCCCGCGCGTACCCCCGCGCGGGACTCACATTCTGCTGACTACTATGAGAACCACGACAATACCGTGTTCCCACAGTACTCCCCCTCTTAAAAAAAATAAACTCAAAAACATAGATAAAAAAAAAATCAAACATACAGCGGTCTCTTTTGCGAGTCCTTGGTCTTATTTAATACACCACATCACTAATACACTGCCTGTGCAGTCGGCATTTGCTGCGGCTGCACATTGTTGACTCGAATAGCAGTCGGAGGCGGAAGCGATTCGACCGTCTTGCGTAGCCAGCTCCTCACATTTCGTTTGCATTTCGCGCGCAACACGTATAAAATTATGATCAATAGGGCCAGACCGATTACTATGAGTCCTATTCCGACGTAATTAAGTTTAGTTTCAACTTGTCCAGACATTGATTGAACTTGGGCGATCGCGACGTTACTGTTTTGGGACTTATCTTCCTTACTCTGGCCCCAGCCCATTGTGTACAAAATACAAATACTGAAATTTTGCAATGATACTACACAAAAATATCTGCGGTGTTTCGGGTAATCTCTGAGTGTGAACTGGCTACGTGCTGTCGAACCCCGCTATAATATATGACACAAATTACTTATTCAACAGAATAAGACAATATACAATTTGCTTATTAACATTAAAATCTAATTTTAAACATTATATTTATCTCACGTAGACTAACTTAACTAGGTTGCAATCTAAGATTTCAAGCTACCGGCCGAAATTACTGACATCGCAACTCGGTTCGGCCGCAATGCATGATACTACTGCAGTAAAGCAACTTGATGCCGTGTTACATGCTACGGCTACATAGTATTTAGGTACGTTATTTTAAAGGAAATTTTACACATTATAGGACTGCCATAGTCGCTACAACGAATGAATAAGGAAAACTTTGCTCTTTATTTCAAAGAATGCTTAAGCTTTACTTACGACACATGAATAAACTTATCTAATACTTATTATTGATGACCTCGTCATGTACACATAAGTATTCGTAAGTGGTAGACTTGTATCCACCAACCTTCTTCCGCACTGGTAAGTGACCCAGCTACGGGCAAAAACTCCTTTATGTCATTGTATTACTGTTCTACTATTTGTCTGTGTCGATTAAAAATCTAACCGGTCTGTTTACAATCCTTCCGCTACGTGTGGTCCGAGTTAGCGGCGCAGGTACAGGCGATGGTGGCACAAGCGGCGGCGGCGGCGATCCCTGATCACTAGCATCCTGTGACGAACGTTTATTTTCTACCTGACTACGAGACTGAGTAGGTTCATTTTCCACGTCTGTATTCAGTAAAAACGCTGGTTTTAACCTATCGATGGATATGTACGATTGTCTACTTGGAAGTTGAACTAAAAATACTTTGTCTCCTCTTTCGATGACTTTGTAGGGTCCATCGTACGGTGGTTTTAACGCTTTGCGCACCGTATCGTCCCTGACAAAAACATGTGTACAAGTTAAAAGTTCCTCGTGTACGAAAATGGACCTATTTCTGTTTTCCCGTTTCGCCACAGGCTTAAAACTAGCGATACTGTCCTTGATCTTTTCTACCACGCTATAAGGGTCAATCGGGTCGATCTGCCGAGACGTGTCGTAAAACGCCCCTGGAAGGCGAAGTGTACGACCGAACGTCATTTCCGCTGCGCTTATGCCACTGTCGCTTCTACCTGCGGTACGCAAACCAAGCATTACGCTAGGCAAAAGATCTACCCAGGAGCTACCTACGCTGAGTTTTGCCATCAACGCGGCCTTGATCCCTCTATGAAGACGTTCTACCATCCCATTTGATTGGGGATGATACGCAGTGGTCCTGATCTTGTCCACCCCAAGCAACTTCATTAACTCTACGAATAACCTACTTTCAAACTGACGGCCTTGGTCGCTAGTTAACCTTATCGGACAACCATAGCGAGCAATCCAGCCCTCGAAAATAGTCTTAGCCACTATTTCGGCAGTTATCTCAGTTATCGGAAACGCTTCCGGCCATCTCGTATGCCTATCTATGATGGTTAGAAGGTACCTATATCCACCAGCAGTCGTGGGTAGCGGGCCCACGAGGTCGGCATGGATGTGCTGGAAGGCCCCTGCATCTGGAAAGGTTCCCAGTTCGGATACGGTATGACGGTTGACCTTCGCTTTCTGACATTGTATACACGATCTAGCCCAGTTGCCTATATCTTTGTTCATGCTGGGCCAAAAGTAACTTTTACTAACTAGCTTTCTAGTTACTCTAATGCCTGGATGACTTAATGAATGTATCCCGTCAAATACCTTACGCCGGAATGCGCTTGGTAAATAAGGTCGAGCTTCCCGTGTCGACATTTCGCAAACTATCGCTTTACCGCATGTAGGTACTGTTACTAGCTTGAGTTGCACTTTAGTCGACTTATCCATTTGTTTACTTTGCGACTGTAATACGTACTCGTCTTTATCTTGTGCGTCGGCTAATTCCGCGTAATCTAATAATGTAGGACAATAAATAGTCTCAACCCGAGAGAGCGTATCTGCAACGATATTGTCTTTTCCACTAATATGCTGAATATCCGTGGTAAATTCGCTAATAAAAAGAAGTTGCCGCGCACGCCTGGGACTCTCCTTATTGTCGTCGCCTACCTTACGATATACTGTACATAAGGGCTTATGATCGCTATATAACGTTAACTGACGTCCTTCAAACGATTTTCGGAACTGTCTTACCGATAGATACAGCGCCAAGAGTTCACGATCATAAGTTGAATATTTTGCCTGGGCTGCCGAGAGTTTTTTTGAATAGAAACCTAAGGGTTCCCATGAGTTATTTACCTTTTGTTGAAGTACGGCGCCGACCGCTGTGTCGCTAGCGTCACACATCAAGGCCAGGTGGGCATCGGGCTGCGGGTGCGCCAGCGTGGCAGCCTGTTGAAGACCTGCTTTACACTGTGCGAATGCTTCTTCAGCCTTTGCCGTCCATACGACCTTGGACTTGTCCCTCTTTTTAGAGTTGACCAAATACTTCTCTAGCTCTGCCTGTCGGTCTGCTGCGTCTGGGATGTGTCTCCTATAAAAATTCAACATCCCCAAAAACCTGCGTAGCCCCTCAACGGTTTCTGGTTTTGGATAGTTAACTATGGCGTTTACCTTGTCTTCGAGCGGCCGTACACCTGCCGTCGAAACATGATGCCCTAAAAACTCGATCGCGGTCTGCCCAAAACAACACTTACTTAGATTAATCGTTATACCGTACTGGGTGAATCTCTGAAACACCTGTGCTAGATGTTGCTCATGCTGCTCAAAGTTTTCGCTAGCTATGATGACGTCATCTAGATAATTAAACAAAAAATCTAACCCTGAGAGTACTGTGTTGCTCATGAAACGCTGAAAACTCTGGGCTCCATTGCGTAAACCAAAAACCATTCTGGAAAATTCCCAGAGCCCAAACGGTGTTATAATCGCGGTTTTCTCTATGTCTGCTGGTGCCACACTAATGCAATGGTACGCGCGATTGATGTCTAACTTCGTAAAAACCTTCTTTCCCGCCAGAATAAAAGTAAAATCTTGCAACCGAGGAATAGGATACCTATCGGGCTTTGTTATCGCATTGAGCATCCGGTAGTCTCCGCAAGGCCGTATGTCGCCGTTTTTCTTATTCACTACATGCAGCGGACTCGCCCACGCACTTTTTGACGGCCGACAAATCCCTAACTGATGCATCAACTCAAATTCCTTCTTCACTTTGAAATATCTGTCTGGGGGAAGTGGCCTTGCTCGCGCGAACACGGGCGGACCCGTTGTTTCTATATAGTGTAACACATTGTGCGGCGGAGTTTCCCTAAATGAAGCTGGTTTAGTAATTTCAGGGAACTCGGACAACAACTTGCGGAAAGGATGTGTGTCATTAACAGTGTAAATAGAAGGTTGGTTAATACTCACAACTTGAGCCGCGACCTTGAACTCGGTCGTCTTATCCACCAACTTACGTTCATTGAAATCCACTATCAGTCTATGATGGGCCAGAAAATCGGCTCCTAAAATAGGCTGTTTCACATCCGCTACAACAAACTCCCATCTAAAATGTCTACGTAGATTAAAATTTAAAACCAAGGTCTTTGTCCCGAACGTTTTAATTTCACTCCCGTTTGCGGCGTAAAGTCTATATTTCACACACTCGCGAATATAACGCCTGTTATTCACTGGTAATATAGATATATCCGCACCAGTATCTACGAGAAACTTTAATCCACTGTCCTTGTCCGTAACACATAAACGACGGCTAGGCGATGTAGTGCAAACCTCCGTCGTAGATTGCACCATCGCACTTAGTTTTCCGGGTTCGGTTTTTGCCACGCACACGGTTGACTACATTTATTGGCTTTCGAGCCGTAACGAAAATGATAATGACAAAGCCAGCCCGGGCTGTCCTTTCTACGACGCGAACGACCTTGTGATGCGCTCCTGCCTCGCGATGCCGACTTGTAGTTACCTCGTCCTTGACGCCCTCGACTCCGCGGCCTGGATCGTGACGTTTCCATGGCGGTTATCCTCGCGCCAATTTTGGCGATTTCCACCATTATTTGCGCTATGTCCTTGGATGTGGCTGGAGTTACAACGTCGTACGTACGTTGCGAGCACGTCGGCTGCGTGACCTCGGACACGTAGTTCGGTCGCGTTGCCTCCGCGACGTTGTCCGCGATTATCGCTAACTTGTCTAAGTCACTGGTTTCTGAGACTGCCAGGACTCCTCGTACCGTGGGTGGTAGCCTGCCCTGCCACAAAATTCGCAGTGTCTCATCGGGAAAATTTTCACGAGCCAGGTCCCTCATTTTGGTTAAAAGCTGGCTCGGCTTCATGTCGCCCAGTTCCATCTCTCCCATCAGCTTCTCTATCTGTCTGATCCGCGTATCTTCGAACATTGACAGTAGCTTGGCCTTGAGCGCGGCGAACTTACCCGACGCTGGCGGTCTCGATAAAAAATCCGTGAGCTGTACGATGACCTCCTTCGGCAGCTTAGCCACGACGAGATCGAAGCGTGCGTCATCTCCCAATCTTTGTGGTGCCAATATTGCTTCGATTCTGATAAACCATACCCGCGGCTGGTCCATCCAGAATTCCGGCAACCTTGACATCAGCGACACTGCCATGATGTCCGACTCAGGCCTCGCTGCCTGATCTAGCGCTGCTGGCTGCTGTGGCGGTTGCGGCTGCTGTGGCGGCTGTTGTTGATGCTGGCCCGGTTGTGGTTGGTTCACACTGTTCATTTTTCGCGATTAATTAAATCCCTGGATGACATGAAAGATCACGTCGGGGTCACCAATGTACAGGTACTTACTAGGGTGACTCTTCAATCATACAAGGTTTTAATTAATTACCGATATTTATTTTGATTCGTTGTTACAAACACGAGCGGCGGGACAAGACTGCCATCCGGGCCCCGCGCGTACCCCCGCGCGGGACTCACATTCTGCTGACTACTATGAGAACCACGACAATACCGTGTTCCCACAGAAGTCTTAATCACTGATTATTGTTTACCTCATTAAAGAACTCAGAAAGCTTAGTTAGTATTATCAGCCCTAAAAATATCGGTAGCTAATTTCTTAGCACCTTATACGGCGTGGAAATGTGATACGGCGAATATTGGAACGGTGGTCAGCGTAGGACCTAAGAAGTATATTTAGATAACTTTTGCTAATAATAATTGTAGGTACAATGAAAATGTTTACCATACAAAATAATTCGGCCCGCATTGTAACAATCAAGTTCCCCCGCATGCGCGGGCCCGCATTCAAGTTGACAAAGACGCTAGTTACTTTAAAAAAGCTCGTATCTCGCGATGTCATAACAAGCATGTATGCGGTACATTGCTGCTCGGTAAATTTTCAAAAATTAATTACTAAGTCACTATTAAGTGTAATTTAAAAAATCATATTCATTAATGATAACACTACTGAACGCTATATCTGGTTTAATTGTTTGCTCGTATTGGACTTCCACGCTTATATTTATATTGTATTATATATGCTTGTAAAATACGATAGATAATTATTATTTTGATATTCCGAATTCATATTGAGTCATCCCCCTCACTGTCAAATTTCGGGAGCAAGGGATTTACTACCCCCCCAAATTTAATAGTCTTTAACACAGAAGGGAGATTCGATATTCATTAAAGGTTTGTATACATACAAACTTGTCACCGTAATAACAGCAAGGGGAGGGCCTATAAATAGTCTTGCAAACGACTTGCATACATAATGATATTCAAAGCAGGCCAAATTGGTTTTGAAAAGTTTACAATAGGTATAACAAAATTATGGATTGCAATCGGTTATGTTTAATATTGGAAAAACTGGAGTTTTATCCGAAACCGATTATTTTCCCTACAAAAAATAATCGAGTTGCATTCCCTAAACAAAATCAAAGTAGATAATATAAACATAAATTTGATAGTACAGTACACAATTAGGATGGTAAAACAAAGTAAGGCCGAGATCGCAGATGTTTGCGGCCCGAGCTGCTAGCGAGGGACGTAAATATGCGATCGCGGGCTTTCTTTATTACCTCCCGTATTGTGTAGTACACAATACGGGAATACAGAGTAAATGTACACAATGTGTACATCATTTTATTCGATAATTATACACGGTATGAGAGGTACGAGTAACCCGACAAACTTTAACTATAGATTCTAACAACTATTAGGAGTAAAAAATGTTATCTGATGTATAGTCGAAAAACGCTTACTTTCAGAGATATTCGTTATTTTTTAAATCAAAACTCCCAAGTGTGTAACAAGCCCTAATAAATGTGACTAAGATACCTATTTTTCCTATTTTTTTAAAATCCTTTAACTAAACAGCAATTAACCTTCGCAGTATTTGATGGTAAGCGACTACGTGGCCAAAAAATGGACCTTTCGTTTCCATTTTAGCTTTTTTTTTCTTTTTGATAACTTTTCCTCCAGTAAGGACATGTTTATAACGAGGGGCTGAATTTACTGATTTATTTTGTTCCATAAGACTATTAATGTAAAATGACAATATTCGACCCATGTTGATATAACATTATTTACTCGTCACACCACCAGGAATTCATGGCTAAAATATGTCGGTATAGTCCCTCCCACCCTGTATAGAATTCTTGTCGGTTCAGTTTTTAAATTATTTTCAAAATGGCGGAGCCGCGGGGGTTAACAAACTCGCAAGGTCTACGGCTCATAGAGCCACTATTTATTTTGTTGTTACCTATATCTATTTCTGATAGTGGCAATTTTCTGGATAGCAATATACACGGTGAAATTTTAGTGGTTGTTTTCCGTTTAAGGGCATGTTCAGTATCGTGTTCTGATTAGGAAAAAGAAGAAGAAAAAAATTCTGACGTAAAAAAAATTGTCTTTTGTATGGAGGGTCAGCTAATTCGAACGACCTGCTCCACAGATTTTTTTTTGTGCGTTAAAAAAAAAACATTTTTTCCTCTTTTTCCTAATCAGAACACGATACTGAACATGTCCTTAAACGGAAAACAACCAATAAAATTTCACCTTGTATATTGTCGTTGTAAGACGGATACGTAAAAGTTACATTTTACCCAACTATGGTAAACCAGATACGAGAGTTCCATGTACAACTTTTGCCATCTTCTCGGACGAAGTAAGTAGCTCGTGTAACTTCAAGTAAATCTAGTATTATACCTATAGGAAGTAATTTATAAGGTGTAGGTATTTTTCGCTCCTGAACTATTACTATAATATTTGATATGTACCGAGTGGTGGTTTGAACATAATTGTACATGTACTTACTCGTATGTACAGTCGCCGGCAATAGGATAAGATGAAACTCGGCACGCATAAATATCTGACACGACCTTATTATAGTAATAGAGTGTCAGATATTTTCGCACGCCCCATTTCATCGTATGTTGGATCGTAGGCTGGAAACTGTATTGTACGACAGGGTAGGAGTAGTCGGACAACGCTAAGTTTGCAGAGGTCGAAAAAAGGTTTTATTAAAAAATATATATACACGATGATTTTTAATCGGTGATCAGGTACCGATTTTTCTAACTCAATAATTTATAGCGGTCACGTTAGTCGTAATTAATTACCTACATGGAAACAAACTTTTTTTCTGTGATAATTTATATTTCGAAATCCATTTTATCCTAAATTCCTTGCCACCCTACTCATCTGTATCTGTAATCTACAACCTCTTTAAAAAAAAATAATTGACCACTTTTAACCATGACTCACTTTAGTCCGAAAAACCGTTTTGAAATAAAATTACTTTGCAAACCTTTTTAATTACTTTGTCAATGCTCTGTACACGATTTAAAACAGTAATATCGGTATGTGAAGTATTTTAGAAGGGATTTTACTTAAAAACCTATTTTTCGGACTAAAGTGAGTCATGGTTAAACGTGATCAAACCGTGAAAATTAATAATAATTAAGCATTAATGTAACAAAAAGGTCTCGTTTAAAGAATAAAATGGTTTTCGAGCATAAAAAATAAAGTTAAAATTCTATAAATATATGAGATTTTTTTTTATTCAACTGCTGGTAGCGACCTCTAAAACTTGAAGAAAATCTAAATAAAAACAGTCGTGTCCTTTCATGCCCTAGATTAAAATGAAGAGGTGCCCCGCAAGAAATAAAAAAAATTACAAAATAAGAAGCACCCTAGTATGTAGACACATTATGTTCTTATTAAACGGAAAAATATTTGCCAAGTAACAAGACTAATTAGTCCTCATTCTTGTGATGTGCCATATGCATTTTTTAATAAAACTCTTGACCTCTGCAAACTTAGCGTAGAAGCACTCAGTCTAGTTTATGATCATGAAAACGCATGTGTTAAAGCACATGAATTGTTAGTTAGGTTGGTAGCATTGACCCTAAACGTCAATGCATCGTAGCTTGCACCTTTACATGATTGTAAGTAACGAGCTTTAAGTAGGTAGGTTACTTGATTGTGTATTTGAGTCATACAGATTTAGAAAAACGTCTATCCTGTAGAGAAAACAATGATAGTTAACGACCCGAATACTACTACACTATCGTCGGCCTAAATCGCAAACCTCGCAACTCCATTTTTTTGACCTTCATTTTTTTTTCATTTTTAGATAGTATATAATAGTACTATCTAAAAATGAAAAAAAAATGAAGGTCAAATAAATGGAGTTACGAGGTTTGCGATTTAGGCCGACGCTATGTTTTTATCTTATAGACCTAGAATTAGAAGAGTAGGGTTATTTGCCTACAGGGGTCCAGCTAGAAAATTAGGTTTTTAAAGCCCCTAATTTTGTAATGTCCGCAGGAAAGACGGGGACACTTAACTAGTACTACAAAAACTGTATGACCGTATTTTGCATATTCTGTGTAATGCGATGTTTTATTTCGATAAGAAAACAATAAAATAGAGTTCATTTGCTATGTGCAAATGAATTTTCACATTTGTAAACAAAATCACGCGGCTATAGCAGCTTGATTTGTCAACAACACGAGCAATTTGTAACACAGGTTAACATGAATTTTGACTTCTATTAAAGAGAGGAGATTCGATAGATTTGTTGACGAAATAAATCAGTTAGGCAGAATGTATATATACATGGTTGACTGGTAGAGAATACCTTGAGGCATTAAGTCCGCCAATTGTATTTTTTTTATTATTGTGCAATAAAGTTTAAATAAATATATATGTGTGGCCTGAAAAAGTTTATCCATAGTTTAAACCACCATCTAAAATACCACGAAAACCAATTTTTTTAGGAAATATTGAGATTTCTTTATTTTACAGGATAATGCATAGAAAAATCATAAAAATCATTTTAGGACAAAGACTTTTTTGCAGAGTTTTGTAATCATCGTGGAGATTTCTCCGTCTGGTGAATTTTCAACTAGGAGCAAATCGGCTTACTAACTTATAGTGGTATAGGTATTTTATTAAAATAAAATTCCAAACGCAAAATTTATTTTGTACATTTGCTCCACGTGCGCTGTTATGTGTTATTTATATACAAAACCTTTTCCAGAAAAACTAGTATGTTTTATATGAATATATGAAGTTACAAACGACGAATTTTAAATCGTGAATCGTAACCACGTTTACCGGTAAAGCTACTTAAGACTAATACAGGGCACTAGTGTTAATTACAATTAAAGACCTGCTTAATTAATTATGAACAAAACGGTGGAAGCGCTTATACCATTAATCGTAATAAAACTGAATTATTTTATGAGTAAAAACTATTTAAATAGGTACTTATGTTGACAATGTCGACAATGTTTACATTATTGACAATACGTGCCAAAATTCTATCCAGCCAACTTCAATATTAGGAGGTTGGATATCTAATGTTGAAATTTTCATGACAAGTACGAAACATGAATGTAGGGTGACCACGAGATTTTAAAAATTAGGATAAACCAAATTAAAAGTGGACAAAATAAAAACGTACTTAATTTAGGTTTAAAAGCATTGTAAGTTACCGTTAACTATGTATAGACTAAAAATTAATTTTAATTAAATTAAAATTCACCCTGTATAAAGTACTAGTTTGTCCCGCGTTTTAATTCGCTTTGTAAACATAGTTTGTTTATCTTTCGGGAACTGTAAAATTTTACGAGATAAACTTGCTAATGTTACCCTGATGTCCTGTGTATTGCTACGTTGTTAAGTAAATTAATATTAATAATAAACATTTTTTTTAAACGAATCATGATCTGATAGCAATGGAACCTGGAAGTATTAAACAAAAAAATTGGGGAATATGCATAAAAAATTGTAAAACACTAGAATCTCTTACGTTTTAAAAGGCGGTTAAAATAATCAAACAAACAATCGTATTTTATAACCTAGGTACTAATGGATATCTTAAAATCTTCCTAATAAATAAAACAAAATTTTATTATTATAACATAAAACCGCAATTGTTTGCATATCTACTAACTTTCTCTGATTGTTTTGGCCGCAAGCTAAGGATATTAAGATGCCGGTAAAGAAGCACCCATTTGGGATAAAAAGTAGCCTCGCCTTACTAGCCTAAGAGCTTTCGGTTTAATAATATTTGTAGGCATTATATTTTTTAGAATAAGAAGTCAATTAGACTCGCTGCTAACCTAGTGATTTTTACGGAATGTTTCTGTAACATCACTTACTTATTCTACCTAAGGCCTCGGGAATTTGAATAACGCTGTTGTCTTCTTAGAATCGTTTTTTATTTCTCATTTGATTTCATCCTACCTACTAGTTGCCCAGACAATTCAATTATTTCTACATACCACTTATACCAGGTACCTACTACAAGCATTGTTACAATAAAATACAGTAAAAGAACTTACGTGTTGTAGCATCTGTACTTCCAGCAAGCAACCAATCCATCACCAGCAAGGCCAGAAGCATTTTCCCACTTTTCAACAGACTGAGATGACAAATAGAGTCCATTTTGCTGCCGTAATAGGTAATTTATATTCTAATTTCTTTATTATATTTAAATATGTCGGTATACATTTAGCATTAGATTCAACACTAAAGTATACCCATCAGTCCCCGATTTTCTTTATACGAAACATTCACTTCTCAGGTCATCTCAAACAAAGTCTTATTATTTCTTACATAGAAATATTCTCTTTCCAAAACGTGCTTCCCGTGATATAACTTTTTATCGTTAAAAAAGACTGAACCATAAAACACACGTTAAACGCTCTTTTCGGTTGCATTCGACACACGCAAAGAAGTGATTAAAGGGGCGGTCAACTTTGGAACAGAAGAATATTTTTCCGGAAACTCGTGAAAAGTTTGGGAGCCGACATTTGGCGCTCGTTTGGATCGCGCCCGGCACCACCGGCGTTCGAAAGATAACTGCGGTGTGCACCCGCCGGCCGTAAGCACCACCCCCTTAGCTAGCGCTCTCTCTTTCCCTTCCAACAAACACGCGTAGGATTCCTAAAACAACCCTCAAAATAACCCTTGTTAATACGATATTTTCGGCTTTAATTCACCGCGCAATCGTCTAGACGGAAAAGCCAACAATTTCAGCGTCCTAGACCGGGTTCTGTTTTTCTTAATGACTGTTGGCATTTGAAGTCAGTGAAACCACTCCCTCGTGTGCAATACAAAGATCCGTCTACGGTGATAGGCTAAGCACAAATGCAAATTTAATGATCTTATTTTCCGTTACCTATAAAAAATATATTTTACTATTAATGATACGTAAAACGATTTTTTTTTTCAAAGGTTTCGTTTTAGTTACATGCGGCTAGTTGTCGGTGTAATTGATATTTTATTGTATCCCTATACTTCCTAATGGGCACGAAATAATATTTGGTTGGTGACGTCGCAACCGCAACGCCGGGAAACCATACGATTGCTTCAAAGCTAAGCATTGATTTATTCCTTAGTCTTCAATAACAGGCTTTAAATACCGTGTTTACCTACTGAATACACTATAGTAAAAAGTTTTAAATGCAAACGTATGTGATTAATTTTGTCGTATTGGTAAAGAACCAGGAATATAAACAAACTCAGCAAATATGGAAGTGCCCAGGAGACCATATTTAAAAAAAACTGAATCGCGTATCTTCTAACAGTAAGGACGTAAATTTTTGTGCAAATATTACTTATTACCTACTTAAACAATCACCAATCTACACACTCCACTGCAACGCCAGAGAAGCAACAACAGTGTATCACACTACACACCAGGCGCCGATAATTTTAACGCATCGACTGATAAGTGATAATGTGTCGCGTTTCGTGCATGCAAATCTAGACAGTAATTATTATATAGGAATTGTACGCTGATGTTAAGTTCGCTGGTTATTTGACGTAATGAAGTTGCGGTTTGAGCCATGACTCCGATCGCCACATACGTGTTTGACTGTACCATTGATGTTACCGAAAACATAATAACGTCTTTGAGCGTGATGGCGGTAAAACGCGAAGATATCCTGGATGAACAAGATAACCCAGCAAACTTCCCTGAAGACCAACGCTACTACAAACTAGTGCTAGACGACGTGGAGCATGAAGAAGTGTGGTGTTTTTGGAATGAAAGTTAGGATCATGATCAGCAAAGTGACCTGAAAAAAGAGATTGTGGATGATTTTCTTAACACTTTGTCCAAACCACGTGTGTGTCTGATTGCTCACAGAGGATTTCAGTTTGTTTACCCCATATTAAAATCAACTTTAGTTCGGGATAAATATCTCTTTCTGAAGATATCATGTCCGCTGATTCCTTGACCGCCCACTGCGATCTTATGGAACCAAAACCTGTGAAGAATACAGATGCTGAGAGGCGAGGAGGATATCCATGGCCTGATGATTTTAACCCCAAAATGAGCTACAAATATAAGTTGATAAACGTGTATAAGAAAGTGATGATGGTCAATCAATACACGCGTCGCTCGCATTTCGAGAGTACCTCTGAGGGAGTCGAAACAACAAATTGCTTTGAAATTGTCCTGTCCATAAAGTTTGTGGAATGGGTGGACGAAAACCATTTCCCCTTTGTTGATGAGAACACAGCAGTCAAAAAGCGCTTACCTAAAGTTAATAAGAATATTAAGAGGAAGAATGCGTATGGGGTAGTCTCGGGGCAAGCGAAATGTCCTAAACCAAACACAGTGGCAGTAGGAACGGATCTGGATGTAGCTGTGTACCGTGAGGACGCACTGACGTAGACACACGTACGACGTAGATAACGCTCTGGAAAAAATATCCAGAAAAAACTGTCACAACTTGTTCGCGAGGAAATTAATCTTACAAGGAAGGGTACCCAACTGTCCGACTCCGATTTGATTCATTTTGATATATGTTATAGAGTACTCTAAAATAGCAGACACGTATTTTTTTTAGCTGCCCAAGTTCAACTTTTTAGGAGATATTGTCCTTCAAAGTACTGAAAAGTGACTAAACCCCCCAACTTCTACAGAAAAAAAATTCAAGCAAGTTTCTAGTTAATCACTGGTTTCATTATATGTTGGAGAACATGAAAAAAGAATAGACACGTGTTTTGTCATTTCACCTCAAACTCATATTTTCCTAAAAAAACACCCTTCAAAGTTTGAGCCCTTTGATGGTGTTTTTTTTTAGGAAAATATGAGTTTGAGGTAAAACGACAAAACTTTCTTTTCCAATCACAAATTACTTTAGACTGTATACTCATACCTTCCTCACAAAATAAACCCACATATTAAAAAAACCTGAATTGAATGTTCATATGCAACAAAAATACAAAATTTCCGATCTGGGGGCGCGGGAGTGGCCACGCCAAGTCGAGCAAAACAAAGGGACGGCCGTACCATCCTTTTCTCGAAGCCATTCAGGGCATTTTCAACCTCCCGTATTTTGTGCTGGCTAAAGCTAGAACCCTGAATTTTCAGGTATTATAGAGCATAATATGACTTAGATATATTCTCAATAACATTCAATTTGAACTTGTAGTTTAAGAACTGCACGTCAAAGTTCCTTAGTTAGTTTTGCCACTGACTCATTCACTCACTCACCCACTGTAGAGCTAGCACAATTGACAACATTTCATATTTTCAAAAGATCTTAATTCGAAAACCATTTGGGTAAAACTGTATTTTATGCTCAAAAAAAGATTTTTGGATTTTTTTCCCATTCATTTTGGAAAAAATCGTCAATTAGTGTGAACCGGAAGTGTGACGTCATTTTCCCTGCATTATCGAGAGAGACCTTAGTGCTGAAACGATTAAAAAGTGTATGGTATCCGGTTGTCATTTTCTGACATACTTGTCGTCTGACGTTTATTTGTTTTGAAAATTGTTACAGCTGCTTAGCGGCTTTAGAAGTTTAATTTTCTTACCGTTGGTTCATTTGCACGTTTTCGAAGACCTTAAAAGACTTGGCACTTTCCCACTGAACTCCGATAACGCATTCAAACATTATTAACTTGGCATTCTTTTACCGGACACCGATTTTTTTTCAAATAATGAAGACATCAGAAGGTTTTTCTCAGGCTAATAGCACCAATCTGCCGCATGTTGAAATTATGATGATGATGGAGTACACATCGGCAAGTGATAAATATAATCCAGCCCAAATAAGAGGAGCAAAAGCATCGTCTTCCCGAACTTCCTATGTTGACAACGCTGTAACGCCTGACAGTTATTTTTTTAATCGTAATTGTCGCACTGGATTCTAGTTTTTTTAAATCGTAATTGTCGCTCTGGATTCTAGTTGGGAAAGTGACGTCATTTTCTACATACGCCCTTTTAGAATGAGCTACTTTTCAAACTGCTATTTTTAATTGAAAAATTGAGTTAAAACGAAAAAGAAAAAATACGGGTAGCTTAAAATTCCACCTATTTTCTATCCAGCTCATAAAATGAAGGAGTAGAAAATTTGAAATATTGTCAATTGGCAGCGACTTCGCTTATCGCGCGACAGAGCATGACCTGTCACTGTCACACTATATCGAAAGGAAAGAGATAGGTAGCATTTGTCGCGTGACAAAGAGTCGCGCGTCACAGTTGTGCTAGAGGTGCTGATCATTTTAATTGTAAGATACTTCTAGCAAACCCACAAGCTCTAAATTTTAAACATAATTAGTTTTTAGCCTATCAAGTGTTACATAAAAATATTGCAATTTCAGTCACAACTGCACAAATAATTTGTAATCCTATACAAATACGAGGGGTGATTGGAAAGTTCACGGCCTAAGTATGAAATCAAATCCAAAGATTTTATTTAATATTTTTATTTCTCTACGTAGTCGCCGTCGAGGTCTTTGCACTTGTTCCATCTGGATTTCAAAGCCATTATACCACTTTTGAAGAAACTTTCCTCCAGGCCTTCAAAATAGGTGTCCACCTCAGCTTGGACCTCGTCGTTGGTAAAAAAATTCTTACCGCCCATGTGTTTTTTTAAGTTTGGAAATAGATGGAAGTCCGATGGTGCCTAATCAGGCGAATAGGGTGGGTGGGGCAATAATTCAAACCCACAGTTGTGAATTTCTGCCATCGATTTTATTGACGTGTGCACACGTGCATTGTCCTGGTGAAAGAGAACTTTTTTTTGTCAACAATCCAGGTCTTTTTACTTTCAGACTTTCTCGTAATCGGCGTAAAAGGTCGCAATAGTAGTCCGAGTTTATAGTGGTACCTTACTGGAGATAGTCAACCATTATTACCCCCTTTGCGTCCCAGAAGACTGAGAAGACTGATGCCATGACTTTATTCGCCGACAAAATGGCCTTTGCCTTTTTGGGAGGCGGAGATCCAGCACGAACCCACTGCTTTGATTGCTGTTTAGTCTCGGGCGTGTAGTGATGGACCCATGTCTCATCCATAGTAACATATCTGTCCAAAAAGTCTTGAGGATCAGCTTCAAACAAGTCGAGACAGTCGCGTGAAATTGTTAGACGAGTGATTTTTTGTTCCACTGAAAGGAGCTTCGGAACCCATCTCGCCCACACCTTCGAAAAACCTAATTCGTTGACTATAATGTTTTGGGTTCTTTCATAGGAGATGCCTACGATGTCAGCTATTTCTCTTACTTTTAATCGTCGGTCTTGCATTATCATCTCGCATATAATTGCCACATTATGTGGATTGGTCGCAGTGGTTGGTCTCCCGGGGCGAGGGTTATCTTTGATATTGACTCGTCCCCGCTTGAATTCAGCTGCCCACTTTTTTACTGTCGTATATGATGGAGAGGATTGCCCCAATGTACACTGCATATCGTCAAAAATTTGTTTTGGAGTCAATCCTTTTTTATGAAGATATTTAATTACAGCACGTTGCTCCAAATTGTCCGTAATGAAAAATCTGTTGACTGTTATTTTTAAATCAGACGTATAATTTATTTTTACAATGTCTTACAATTGAAATTTCGCGGGATGAGAACTGAATAATGATAGTTCAAAATGGCGGTAGAAAAAAATTAAAAAGTTTTTTTTTTAATGGTCAGGCCGCGAACTTTTCAATCAGCCCTCGTACATGCGATTACAAAGCTACTTTTGTAGTTCAAATGGAAAATAGAATGTATTGGAATGGAATAAATAAAGGAACCACACTTACAAAAATAATTGACAACATTTCATATTTTCAAAAGATCTTAATTCGAAAACCATTTGGGTAAAACTGTATTGTATGCTCAAAAAAAATATTTTTGGATTTTTTTCCCATTCATTTTGGAAAAAATCGTCAATTAGTGTGAACCGGAAGTGTGACGTCATTTTCCCTGCATTATCGAGAGAGACCTTAGTGCTGAAACGATTAAAAAGTGTATGGTATCCGGTTGTCATTTTCTGACATACTTGCCGTCTGACGTTTATTTGTTTTGAAAATTGTTACAACTGCTTAGCGGCTTTAGAAGTTTAATTTTCTTACCGTTGGTTCATTTGCACGTTTTCGAAGACCTTAAAAGACTTGGCACTTTCCCACTGGACTCCGATAACGCATTCAAACATTATTAACTTGGCATTCTTTTACCGGACACCGATTTTTTTCATATAATGAAGACATCAGAAGGTTTTTCTCAGGCTGATAGCACGAATCTGCCGCGTGTTGAAATTATGATGATGGAGTACACATCGGCAAGTGATAAATATAATCCAGCCCAAATAAGAGGAGCAAAAGCATCGTTGTCTTCCCGAACTTCCTATGTTGACAACGCTGTAACGCCTGACAGTTATTTTTTTAATCGTAATTGTCGCTCTGGATTCTAGTTTTTTTAAATCGTAATCGTCGCTCTGGATTCTAGTTGGGAAAGTGACGTCATTTTCTACATACGCCCTTTTAGAATGAGCTACTTATCAAACTGCTATTTTTAATTGAAAAATTGAGTTAAAACGAAAAAGAAAAAATACAGGTAGCTTAAAATTCCACCTATTTTCTATCCAGTTCATAAAATGAAGGAGTAGAAAATTTGAAATATTGTCAATTGAGATCCCATCAAAAACTTCAACATGTATGTAAAAAGATGCGCAGATGAGAA
The DNA here is from genome assembly GCA_947034925.1 of Eudemis profundana. Lineage (NCBI taxonomy): Eukaryota > Metazoa > Arthropoda > Insecta > Lepidoptera > Tortricidae > Eudemis > Eudemis profundana. The sequence goes on from OX344801.1 coordinate 15,372,194, forward strand.
AGTCTCGCAACGCAGTTCTTCTACTTACAACAAAAATGTTTTGAGAGGTGACCGTGGAGGATTCTTTTTTGACAACTATAAAATGTGTTCCTCCACGGTTAAATAATAGGCAAGTCCTAGGTACTGACTTGATTGAACATTACATCTTAAAACTGTTTTGTTGTAGAAGAACTGCGCTGCGAGACTTGCATCTTTTTACCTAATATTTTTGATGGGATTAATTAAACTTACCCGGCATGCTAGGTTTGATTAAAGTCGGAACGAAAAAATCGTGCAACCCTGACCGAAACGATTTTGAGGCCACGATCAAGTTCCTGGTAAAGCTGCTATTCCTCGTAGCTATTTATCTATAACTATCGATTCTGAAAAGGCGCTTATTATTTATTTGCTTGTAGGAAAGTATGTCCGTCTGGTCGGCGCCCGGTCAATCGAGTTCCACGAATTGCACCGGCATTTCCTTGCAACTCCCCGGCGGCCTTACGGCTATTAATATTGATACTTACGTCACCGGAGTTTCCAGTTTCAGTGCCTTTGAATATTGGCACTAATTACGTAATACCGTTTCGTATCGTTTACATTAGTGACTTGCGGAATATATTATTATAATTTAAGAGTCTAACTGCTATAGGTTATGACTGTTATCCGTAGCCTTCTGTGTCATGAACTCGTATTTATAGATTTAGTCTTGTAAATTTTTTACATGTTATCAATATAAAAGAAAAAAAAACGCAGGTTAAAATTTACTTAGGATATTGTTTAGTTACAAGTCGTAAAAGTTCTACAAAACTTGCTATCATCACTAGGAGTCTTGGCTCAGCTGGTGACGGGCACGCTAACATTTATTATTATTTATTTATTGAAAAACTACGGTTTTACCTTTACAGCAAACCCAGAGCAGTACAAATTATATAACATGTGCGCATGCGACAGGAAAATGTATTAAAAACAAACAATTTAATAACTAGGTATATGCCGCAGTAAATAAATTGGTACATAATGGACGAAATACAGTCGGCAGTCGTTTTATCTACACGAATGAATAACTCAACAATATATAGTCTGTTTCTTATTACCTGACAATAGAGTCATATTTAGTATCGTATCTCAGTCTTTAGTCTGTGTATATCAGTTAGCGTTATATGGAACAAATACAACGTTCTTGCGTCTTTTTAACGTAAGCTACATCTCAATATTTTTGTGGAATATAGCGGGAAAAATATTTACGGGTTTCAAGCAATATCAGACTGTGGTTTATGAAGTCATATATTTATACAACAATTACCCTTAACTATTTCAGCGACGCAAATAATCAAGTCCAATAACGCGTTCAGAGAAGGAGATCACTTTCAGACCATGATCGGTACAATGGGGAATTTCTTCGATTTTGCGATTTTAACCTTCGCCTGAAGGATTTTCCTTTACATGAACATACTTTCATCAATTATTTCTCTCTCTTTCTCTCAATATTACTGGTTTCGTTGAATAAGTAAATAATAGACAGAATTTTAGATTTATCTGCTTGCGTCTATGGGAGATAAAGCGTCTTTTAAAGATTTCATTGAAACCGAACTGTTTAAAACTACCTTTACCCTATCTGCCTGTAGTATACGCTGTGCTTTACAGGCAAAGTACAGCATTTTTTTTGTTCGAAGTATTCGGGTGAAAATTAAGTTCCTAACGAACGTTAAACGTCCGTTTTGAAAATGATCCATAGTATATCCAGTCATTGAATCCAAGTCCAGTCATATATTCACAGCTCCTATTCAGAAAAAAGTATTTTCCTCCCTTATAAGAGGGATCAAGGTGTTACTTTTTTATTCAAGGACAACGGTTTCTTTTTTGTTTGAACCCCCTTTAAATAATATACTATAAAGTAAACAATTCAACATGGTTCCAATTTAACATTTAATTTTTAATAATAATATGTGATACACTTTGATTAAACCATGGTTCAAGAAAACCAGATATGTTCTTCCTGAGACTGACATTATCGACGTCTTTTGACCTCCGACATGCTGACGTCACAAGCTTGATACATATCAAATGGCTACATAGCCATTTTGTGAAAATAAATTATCAGTGGAAAATGCGTTTCTTCACCTAGTTGCTTCTAAAAAAGAGGAATGTTGAGCGAGTATAATTATATAATTTTCTCACCCGAATAAACAAATACCATGTAACAACAAATACATTTTCACGGATTTTCACAGGAGGGTAATTGATTTTATGATTGATTATGGGTGGTACATTTTCTTAAATTATGGAATTGGTTAACATTAACGTGCCATCGGCATGTGACATTTCGGAAAGAATATACTTGGTTTTCATGTACCATGGATTAAACATAATTTTTATTTTGGTAGCGTTTTACCTGAATTTTCCTCGTAGATAGTGTAAAAACAAGTTAGCAGAATTATTTTCACCACGGTCGTTAAACACTTGAATGTCTCACTACGCTCCGGATCCTACTTTAGAATCCTTTGCTTCGTCCATGATTCAATGTACGCCCTTGCCTTAAATACATCATTTTACTCCGTTGTGACACAATCTTATATTAGCAATGTGCATACTTTCCAGAAAAATGCTACAACGCGCGGCAATTTTCTTGGAATTATAAACCTGACAAGTACAGCTGTTTTCCTATTTTAATAATAGTATAAATAATACCAGTTCAGCCACAACACACACACTGAAAAGTATGAACGTTGAACTCTGTTTGCTAAGCCACTTCACCCCAACTAGGTGGGCGTCAAAATATGTATACATTTTTGCACCTTATTTCAATGGACTAAGGTGAAAATATTTACTCATCTATAACTTTAACGTCGACTGTATAAAGGAAACCATAGAAAAGAAAAAAATTACATAAGTCATAACAAGTTAATACTGGCAAGTAGGTGAATTGTGGACTTACAATAGTAAGTAATGCTGGCGTCTCATTCACAGTCGGAACTAGGTACTTTGCTTTCCTTTAAACGTTTAAAAACCTCTGAACTTTGGAAGTCTGGAAAGAGACGTCAAAGTAAAACTTTATTTATCGACTCTTTAGGTCTCGTTGAAAAGTTACCCGGAATATTGGCTACCATTTCACGGTAAAGGGTAACAAACAAAGACGTGGCAAAAATGCGAGTTGGAACATAGTTTTACAGGTAAAGTTTGAGGTTTATTTACAAAGTATTTTTTGCGAAACTGAGAAATTATTCATGTTCTTTGTTGTCATCGGGCTACTTCTACTCTCTATAGATAAATTAAGCTGGCGTTGGTTATTTATACTTAATATTCAAGAATCGTAACGTACACAGCCGAATTTACTTATCTAACATGAACAAGTGAAACACATCAAGGGAGCTTTGACCTCGCCGTTTCCTAAAGCGTCGTCATCTGGTAAGTAAAATAAAAAAAAAATAAAAAAATAAACTTTTTTTTTTACATCAAGGGAGCTTGGACCACGCCGTTTCCTAAAGCCTCGTCGTCTGGTAAGTAATTTAAATTTTGAAACGAACGACGTGAATTAGCGGTTTTTGCCAGTGGACCGTTGTAAACTTCCTTTATTGTGTCCTTTACAAAAACCTATACCTAGGCAACTAGGGTCCCAAAGAACCGAATAATCATTTGTGCCATGATACCCTTCGCTAGTGTTTTCGAAAAGGCTATGGAAAACTGATAATAGACCAAATTTGATCACATGATTTTTGGACGAGCCCTAAGCGGCCGAAGAGTGACTACTTCTCTTTTTTTATACTTATACTTTGGTGAGGAGTTCCCATGCGACATTAGGGCCTTATCACACTAGCGATTTGCGGGCGAGTTTCCATACAAAACCAGTCGCGGCGAATTCGCAGCGAGTTCGCCTGCAGCTCGCTCGCAAATCGCTAATGTGATAAGGCTCTTAACGAGAATGACATCGGTGAAGCCAGGGGTAAATTATTGCATAGTATGATGTCTCATTTAAAGTTTTAAACTGAATAGAGATTAAAGTTACGCTCATACACTTAAAAAGATAAAGGCCGTTATAGAATAAAAGTTAAATATCGGTCCATATTTGCAACGTAATATTAACGACCCATATTGAAGATAGGTCGTGTTTCTACGTCAGAGATAGAAGTGAGCGTCGTTCCATGACTGTGTGACATATTGCTTGGATTCCTGCTGCGCTCTCAAATCTGTCAGCCGTTATTAAACTATGACGGCTCTGATTTATGGAACCCTTCTAGTGCAGAGACTGGCGATGTGTTCGCCCATACACTGCGGTTGTATACGTGCTTACGCAGCAAGGATTAAAATGTTTATAAAATAAATAAAAAATAAAAATAAAATATCTTTATTTTCAGACAGCTTTGGTCCATAGGATGTTAGTAAACAAGTTTATGAGGTGATTAGAGTCGGTACGTTTTCCATACAAACAAAAAAGGTCATTCGCTTCTAAGGTATCAATTGGGTCAATTGCAGAAAAAATGTACCTTTTACTTTTTTTGTCTGATCATGATGTCGTTATGATTTTCCCCTATATTTAGTTTCAGCGTAACGAAACTGAGAAATTCAAAATTTGTACGGAAAAGTTGGGGCATTTTGTGCTACTTTTTTTATTTCATAAATGAAAAGTGCTCGTGATTCTGAGTAAAATGGTATAAGACACACCATGATCAGAAAAAAAAAGTAAAAGGTACATTTTTTCTGCAATTGACCCAATTATGGTTGAAATTTGTATTAGACAGAAAACAAGCACGTAAAAGCTTATTTTAGCAGCGCTATTAGAAATAAAATTGTCACTATGGTAGGTACCAGTAGCGTGGCGTCCAAAGAACTCGATTCCTACCGGCTTGCCTAATTTCAGGCAGATGAGCACCTTATTCTACAGCTCTTAAGGAAATGTACGCCAAATCTGCACCGGCTTGCCCAAGGATATCTTTTACGCCACGCCACTGGTAGGTACCTACTTTTCTGGTATTTAAAGAAAACTTTGACAGCTCATTCTTACAAACTTTTATTTATTAATTTGCAACGCTCATATAGTCAGACTACGCTAAGTTTACAGAGGTCGAAAAAAGGTTTTATTTAAAAAAATAAACATGGCAACATCACAAGCAAGATGATTAGTTAGTCTTGACTCTTGATAAATGGCAAATATCTTTCCATTTAATAAGTATATAATGTATCTACATATCTACTGAAATAAAAATTCAGGACAGTCTTGCACAATCGATCTAGTTCCAACCAAACTAAGCAATTCTTGTATACATGTACATATATAAATATAATACTGAAACTCGTAGAAATTATCCAAGACCCTAGAACAAATCCCTTATTTTGGTTGGAAGTTGATAGATTTGTGCAAGACTGACCGGCATATTTATTTCATTAGGTATGTTGACACATATCTAGACACGCGGCAGCGTGTCAAGCCAAGTTCAAGCAAAACTGGCTAGCCAGCGCCGAGTGTAATATTACACGAACCACTTGGTGCCACTTTTGACCCTTCTATAACTCACAAACAAACCTCTTTAACGTAAACACATAAAACTACGTGTGTTTAATTATATCCATAAGGACATCTAGAAGCCCAAATTTCATGAAGCTAGCTCAAACGGTTATAAAGATATGAAGGTCAAAAAGTCGTAAATTTAGCACTGACTGACTGACTGACTGACTCACTGACTGACATATAGTACCTAAACCTAACATTACATAACAGGGTATCTAAGTAGGTCAATACCTCGACAGTAGTCACCAATGTTTTTCTATTCGTAATGATATCCAGTTCAAAACGGTTAGCCCTTATATTGAAGCGTTCGGAATGTGTTAGGGCTGTATCGAGTGAATCAAAATGAACTCACAGCGACCGCAAAAGCTACTAACTCTGCATTACACGGATTAAACATATAATCTCAAAGGTATCATGTTACGCATTAAACTGTCGAGTGATAATTGTGCTTGAACCGTTGAAAACTTGAAATATTATGTCTATAGCGTAAAGCACCTATCTGATTACCCTTTGTAACTTTACACGACACAATTTGTGTCGGATATTATTCCCTTCTATCTTATTAAAACGATTCGTGTCACTAGTTGCACGCGGAACTGTGAAATTGTATTTCATTGCTGTCCTTTATTATATTGGCACCCAATTAAATTTATAATAAATAGCCATACGAAATATTCGTTGCCATTTTATATTTTTGTACTGACTGAATATTTATGTCATATTCAGAAATATAGTCACTTCATTGAATTGATGTGGCTCAGTAACAAATTTGGATACATATCCAAATTTATTTACTTACATAAGTACTTAGGTACATCAAGTTTGTTCATTCAAGTTTCAATAGAAACCTAATTCAGCTGCTAATTTGCTTTATGCATCATTTTATGACATGAGCTCATTCCTTTTTAGAGTTTCGTACCTCAAAAGGAAAAAAACGGAACCTTTATAGGATCACTCGTGTGTCTGTCTGTCTGTCACAGTCAATTTGCTCCGAAAGTACTGGCCCGACTGAGTTGAAATCATATAAAATCATATAATTAAGATTAATAACCCAAATACGGACAAGTCACGAAAATATATGAATTTTATTCAGGGGAGGGCATTTTTGGGGGATCTACTAGAAAATAAAAAAAATACCTAAAGTTAGCGAATTATACCGTATGACATATTAAATGAAAGAGCTCACTGTGAGAATCTCAAATATATATATATTTATAATTTTTATATCAATAGGGAATGGTTACACAATTTTCATTTCTAGTGATACCTACCTACCTAAGGCAAAACTTGAACTCTGTTAGTAGATCATCAAAAATGAAATCCGGGATTCTCATAAATGGCAAAGCAATTCGCAGTTTATTTGGCATTTAGGTAAATTTAGAGGATCCCTTCGCTGCTGACATTTTATTTTATGTGGCTGCTCGTTACCGGCGGCGGCCGCGCGTGAAGTTACGGCCGCGCTGGGCCGCGCGGACGCATTGCGATACTACCTGCCCCATGCGAACACCTATTTCCACGTGTCTAACTAGAAATTCGAAACTATAGCGTATAGATATTCGGTTTTTGAGTGATACGTTCGATCACGTGACACAAAGAATTTGTAACCGAACAAAGGCATTCTGGTTGCGAAACTTACTCGTAGTTGATAAAGTGCCTCCACTTTGTTGTTGTTGACAAAAAATAGGAAACGATATTGTCACGCAATCCAGGTGCCAACTAAGTTTTGGCTACAAGTCTAAAAAGCATTGGGAATAAGCCTTTGATTATGTTAAATTTCAACGGATTCTTTAAAAATAAGAACTGCAAGTACCTCTCTGAAACTATGAACTGCGTGCATCCAGTTTTGGAAGGGAAACTCCGAAATATAAATTGGCCCAGCATTCGGTTGCGCTTACGCGTGTAGCATCAACTGGCAGTGACATTGGTCGGGCATGACAACAGACACAAATCGTGAACGGCTATTAATATGGATCACCCAACCTAATCGCAGCAATTTAAAAACTGGATTCTCAGCGAGCCTTTAAGTTGACACTGATGCAACATCACTAAATTAGTACTTACCAGAAATAGTAGAAGAGCCGGCCTAACGACGACCTTCTCTCACTCTTTTTCCTAACGAAACATATACTGCATGAAAGAGCATGCATCAACAAACACAATGCACCAGGGTTGCCACCCCATATCCCGGCAAGGCTAGGGGTTGCCACGTTCTGAACAAGTTGCTAAAAAGGCTAATTTACCCTCACCCAATCGCGGCAACCCTAGGCCTTGCCGTGTTTTTGGTAGGCAACCCTATACCATCTTGCTTGTATTGCAATTGCCTTCATTCTTAAGTAAAAACGGTCAGGAAAAAGGATGAGGGTAAATTAGCCTTTTTAGCAACTTGTTCAGAACGTGGCAACCCCTAGCCTTGCCGGGATATGGGGTGGCAACCCTGGTGCATTGTGTTTGTTGATGCATGCTCTTTCATGCAGTATATGTTTCGTTAGGAAAAAGAGTGAGGGAAGGTCGTTGTTAGGCGGTATCTTAGGCTAAGACATGACGTTACTTATTTCCACTTTTAAACTAGAGTAAATTTGGTATATTTTTCTTTTACAGCACTCAATCAAACCGGTTTAAGTCGGGTTCTATGGATGTCAAGGTTCTTATAAAATTCGTGCGTTTCGACTTCCGAGGTGTTGTAGACAACTCTTAGTAGTAAAATAAAAGAGACTTATTTTCCTAGGCAAAAACTTTAGTAATATCTGCTCGGTTTTCCAATGGATATAACCTTTTCATAAAAACCAATAGCGAATAATGAATTCATAAACTCCAACAGAACCAATAGTAGCTGTCCTGCCACGATTATGGGTGCAGTGCGCGAGTCCCAGCCATACCCCGAGGGAGCCGATGCAACTCGCATCTCACTACGGCGATATTTTTATATTTTCACTGCATTCCTGTTTCGTTTCGTAAAAGGGCAGTGTTTGCTGGCCGTAAAACAAAAGTAGATACGGTAAAACACGTTGTTTTTGCGATGCGAGTTGTTTTACTCGTTATGCTGTGCATAATTTAGCGGCATTCGTTTGACAACGTGAGTGTTCAATCGTATGGATATATGAGGGCGTTTAAACAGTTTTATGCACAATTATGAGACAGTCTTAATCAATGCTTAGTCGGGGACTGTTAGTAAGGCGCAAGTTATGTATTAGAAGAATCTACAATTGAACTTTGAGCAAGTCGACAGCAAGTCACTATACAGAGTGATTCGAGAGATGTGAGCAGGACTTTCTTTTCACTGTTTGTTAAGTACAAAACTGAATTTTCTACAATCATTGTCACCCATGGTAGACTGGTGGTGTTAATAAAGATAAACTCTCAAGGTCAACCTTTACAAACATTCACAAGTAAAGCGAAGAGTATCGGTACTTGACGCATCGGAATATAATGAAACGGAACGACAACGCCGAACTAAAATTACGTTGAAATTTGCCCCATAACGCCTACTTTTTAAAATCAATACGTCTTATTTGTAACAAGTGGTGTTGATAACCAACTTAATGTTTATTATGTTTGAGTCTAAAATCATTTATGACTTATTTTATTTTATTTATTTGGGACATCAACAGCATTACAATACATAAACACAACAAAACACATGACAAATATTAATATTAAGTTTGAGTAGACGGCAATTTCAATTAGGTTGCATATCGTTTAAAAACAAAAATCTGTGATCAGTAGGTTTGTAACCATACAAACTAACTGCCGTGAGAAATTCATTTGACGCTATAATTTTATCTTCAGTGCTAAGTACTAGCTCCGCCCCCGTTATGCCCGGGCTACACGAGGCTAGTTTTTCAAGCTAGGATAGTAAAATCAGTGGTGGAGGGACGCTACTAGCCTAAAAATAGAACTCCATTCTATTAAAAACTGTCCTGGCTTGTAAACTAGCTTACTAGCTTGCTATCCTAGCTTGAAAAACTAGCCTCGTGTAGCCCGGGCATTAGGTCGTATTTCGTGGGGCCGACTTTGAGCGTCAGTTACGCTTCCATACTTATTATATTTCAATGACTTGACGAAAGTAATTGATAATTGTAGAGTGACCATGAATATCGTAAATAATTAAAAAACGTTGTAAACGTAAATGAGTAAACCTGTAGAAATTAATAAATATCATAACCAAAGTTTCTTCGGACAAAGTAAATATCCCATAGATAAAATCTGTAAAGAACAAAATGATAATTTCCATGAAATTCTGTAGAGAATATTGGCCAGCCGTAAAGTAACATTGTATAGATATGCTGTTTTGAAGTCACTCGCGATTGATGCGGCAGAAATTGAATTTGGCGAGCCGAGGCAAATAAACGTTGTCAAGTGAAGTGTTGCCTATGAAATGTATTGCCGCTGCATAAATTGCTAACATATTAGAATATTGTGATGAAATAATTATATTTTGTAAGCTATCAAGAGAATTTGCCGCTGTTGATAAAATACCGGACTCTCTGGCATGCATTGTCCTTAACTAAATAAATACCACCCTGCGACTTTATCAACGTGAATTTCACACATACAAACTTCGATCCCCTCTTTACCAAAGTATAAAGACAACCAAGTAGTACGGCTTCGGCCGATTAGAAGCGCGCGACACGTATTTACACAAACGCTCGATCGCGCGTCTGTGTGAGTGCACTCCGTACTGTGGCAGGGGTGCGCAGGGGCAAATACTTGCATGTGGTGCGTCCGTACACGGCGCTTACACGTGCGCGCTCCAGATGTAGGTAGCTTTTGTTGAAAAAAAAACTACTGTTTACCGTGTCTTTACGGAATGAATTTCTAAAAATCCTTCCTCAGTTCAACACTGTTTTACATCCCCTAAAGAATACGTGTTTTAAATTTTATTTTGCTGACTGCACTGGTTTAGGTTCTATGTGGTAAATACTTTATTCAAGGAACTGTTTTACATGTATAGAAGATGAATACAGTCTATGCCAGTCGTCAAGACCTTGGGCCCGTGGGGTCCCAGCGCACATGCCCTTGTCAAAGATTTATTTAAAAAAGGCTGGTCGACTGCACCGGTGACCGAAATGCTGGCAGCTTCCTCGCGCAACGAATAAGCATCGCCATACAGCGAGGAAACGCTGCCAGCATATTCGACACCATGCCAAGGGAGCTCCATTTTTTAGATAATTTTTAGTTTTAATTTAATTTTATTTTCTTAGGTTTAGTTTAATATTTTACTTAAGTTTAGATTAGTAAGTTGTTATATTTTATTTGTAATTTGAGTTATTGGAAAACTTATCATAATATGATAAGCAGTTTTTTTAACGACAAAACTTGCGTTTCAACTTATCCAACTTAATAAATACATATAGGTAAAATCGGTGTAACTGATATAATTTCAAATAACAATGTCGACTTACGGAACTTAATTTTAATTGGAATTTCATTTCCTTGCAATAAAGACCCAAACAACTGTTCCATCAAGATTTGTCCATACAGATAGACGTTAAAGCGCGTTGCTCAAAGATCCACATGGCAAAAGTGATACATTATACTGTCCAGGGTATCCTCATCAGCATGCGCCTCCAGCACCACATCTCAAATGCATCGATCTCTTCTTTCTCGGGCTCGTATCCGTGTTTCCACGCCGTATATAGTAACCATTATGTATATAGTAACCATGAACTCCTGCCCTTAATTATTGAATAACAAAATGTTACTCACGCCGTTTTTGATAAATAACAACTAGGCACAGCTAGCATTACAACTGCAAAATATTCAATAAAATCGATGTCAGACTCATTTATGTTTGCTGACGCTACGTGATTTAAAATGAGATTGATGATCCCAAATTTCGATTACTCGGACTGCCCTAGATCCCAATTAGCCCGTTAAATTGGGCTTCGTCTGAACTCAATGATATTTAACAACATTACCAACGTAAAACAAAAATGGTCTAAGTGGAAAATATAGTACATTCAGTTTAGACTCAACTTATCATGCAATAAGGTTGAAATTTCTATGTTGGTTAATCAATTTAGGTACTTGTCTCACAACCGATGAGTAAACGAGTAAAATTGGACGAGTAACATTTTATTGCGAGCTGACGAGGTACAGTGTCGATCGATCTTTCCAGATCCGCAAAGTAATGCTACTCGCCCAATGTTACTCGTTTACTCGCCGGCGGTAAGACAAGTGTCTAAGTGCAAAACAACTTTAAGGCCGTTTTCGGAAGTTTGTAGTTACCTATTATACTAAACTAGCGACCCACCCCGGCTTCGCACGGTGTTTCTCTATTATATTATGCATGTATTATACATATAAACCTTCCTCTTCAATCACTCTATCTATTAAAAAAACTGCATCAAAATCCGTTGCGTAGTTTTAAAGATTTAAGCATACATAGGGACATAGGGACAGAGAAAGCGACTTTGTTTTCGATTCCGTTCAGGTAATTTATTGAAAAGGAAAACACAAAGCAATACGAATTAAATAACCATTTGTCTGGGTATTGTCTGGATAACCAGTAATCACCCAGGCAGAATGACAATATAACCTGGATATACCTACCTGGATGTACTGGATATATATACCTGGATTTTACGGTATCAATAGATAATGTAAAACTCCGCCAATTCTCTTTGTCTCAACACAAAACCGTTTCGGCGGTATCAACGAGTTTCCAAATACACCTGGGGACCACCAAAATCACGTCTTTTCATTTCCCTGGATTCTAAGTTTCTCATAGAGCCCGATCCCTTGTCAAATAGAAACTTTACCCGCGTCTTATCGAATCAATTACTATAATGGGAAGGGAAGCTGCTTTATAACGGTATTTTTGTAACATCAATAAACTTAAGGACGAGTTGTTTGCGTATTGATAGCTGATTTCTGGAAAACCGATCGTTTCAACTCATGAAAATCATTTTACCTGCTTATCATTTCCTAAAGATAAGAAAAGATTAATTACCGTTTTCTGTTACTTTCTAGAGGTACTGGTAATTTACAAACTAACCGAATATGGTAATCTAAGCCTACAGGGAAATAACCAAAAATGCGACCAGGGTAATGAGAGCGGTTGAAACGCTGGTAGAACTACGCAAATAACGGTTAGCATTTAAACCGGACTATAATAAAATTTGATTTTTTATGCAGTTTTAAGGTGAATTTGTTGGCCAAAGACTGTTGTGTTTCTACGTTATTTTACGTATATAGGATAATAATAAAATCTTACACAAGCTCACGCAAGTGAATGAAAAAGTAAAAATTCCCTGTAATAGTGGCAGTTAACAGGCACCAAATACAGTCACGATCTTTAATTTGTCACCTACTTATTTCTCAGAAATATTTTTTGAACACTCATAATCCAGTAAGGTCGCTTAGTAACCTGGGAACAATTCACAGTTGCCACTTAATGTATACGTTTACCTGTATGAGATTTAACCTTAGGTGAATCACATATTAAAGATCCTGATTGTACAAAAATGCATGATTCTGAACATTAACCTCTAAGTAAAACCACCTACTATGAATCGCATCAGGTCTGAAAAATAATTTTTATTTTATTTATTTTTCATCACACTTGCTCGTAAAGGGTGTTATAACACGCGCGCTTATAGACCAACTCGAGCCGATTTACCCCCCGTGGGTTACAAATATCTATAACTCCCACGGGAGGAAAAACTGTATGAAAATCTATAACTCCCTCGGGAGTTATGAGTTTAGTTTTAAAAGTCGTACGTCATTTCAGACTAAGGAGGTTTCGAATCAGCCAAGGCTATTTCACATCTTCAAAACTTGGCTACAAAACCAATTTTAGTGTAAATAAAACTTATATGGTATATTTTACTATTATTTCCGTAGTTTTTGCGATTATTTTAATGCAATTAAATTAATTTAGTTTAAAATTTTATTTTGAAAATCGGTACAATCTGGCGACATTGCCTGTCAAGTTTAAAAACTAAACGCAGTTCTTAGCATTATCTGTGGAAGACTATATTGAAAAAGTTGACAGTTGAAGTTGTCTCTTAGCGGGTGCGTTTAGTTTATTTCATTTTTATGTTTTATTTTTTTTCCTCGCAAATGTGATGAAAAACATTGTGTGTATCACGGGCAGTAAGAAGATTACAAACTCGAGTCATTAAAAGCCCTCCGCCTACGGCGTCGGGCTTCTAATAGACTCTCGTTAGTAATCCCCTTCTTACTACCCTCGGTGCACAATGTACTATTTCATCACACTTGCTCGTAAAGGGTGTTATAACACGCGGGCTTATAGACCAGCTCGAGACGTTTTACCTCCCGTGGGTTACAAAAATCTATAACTCCCATGGGAAGAAAAACTGTATGAAAATCTATAACTCCCGTGGGAGTTATGAGTTTAGTTTTAAAATATAGAACCTACCCGTACGTCATTTCAGACTAAGGAGGTTTCAAATCAGCCAAGGCTTATTTCACATCTTCAAAACTTGGCTACAAAACCAATTTTAGTGTATACAAAAATTATATGGTATATTCAACTATTATGTCAGTATTTTTTGCAATTATTTTGATGCAATTAAAATAATTTAATTTAAAATTTTATTTTGAAAATCGGTACAATCTGTCGGTACTGCCTGTCAAGTTTGAAAACTAAACGCAGTTCTTAGCATTATCTGTGGAAGACTATATGAAAAAGTTGACAGTAAATAATTTTATTTTTGTCTTATTTTATTTTCCTCGCAAATGTGATGAAAAACATTGTGTGTACCACGGGCAGTAAGGGGATTACAAACTCGAGTCATTAAAAGCCCTCCGCCTACGGCGTCGGGCTTCTAATAGACTCTCGTTAGTAAATCCCTTCTTACTACCCTCGGTGCACAATGTACTATAACACGACTTCCTGGACTATAAATTATCTAAAATTCCCCGCCGAACGCCAGTATTATAAAAGAACTGTTCAAAAAGCGATTGAATTCAAGAAGTAGGTACCTAAGTACTTTAAACGGGAACACGGTTTCAATTTAACGTGAACATGGAAAACCAGTGATTCAGGAATTGAAACCACTATCTTCGGACCTATGGGTGGACGTAGTGATTATGTATGCTTAATTGTAGACAATATGTTAGCAATTAAATGTACGTAAGAAGTAATATTTATCTGCCAACACATTTTTACTGACCCTATATCATCATTTATTCATACGGAAGGTACACGGCGGTTTGCTTATAACTATGTAATATAATTATTCTATAACTAATACATTCGCTTAGATTTAATTCCAATTTATATATATTATTCATGTTAACTAATTTCAAATAAAATTACATAAATGTACCAATTATAATTGAATAATTTTATTTTTGTCCCAAGTTTATAAGCCACTTTTTTAATTTGAAACTCGTGAGACTGGTTGCATTTGTGATTGTGGTCGGCAGTTTATTATATACCACCGCATATTTCTTCAGCGCGTAAGAGAGCGTAGCTAGTCTATGACTGTTTCTCGTTGCACGTCCAGAGACTTCTCCCCAAGTAATATACTTAGATCTATTCTCCCATACGAAGACGGCGACTTGTAGCACCAGCAAGCTCGGTAAGGTTAGTATTCCTAAGGCTGTAAAGTGAGGCCTCGCTGATTGATCCCAAGGCACGCATGCCACTATCCTGACGGCTCTTTTCTGTAATCGAAAAACGCGTTGCCCATCAGCTACGCGGCCCCACAGATCAAGCCCGTATTGTACAAGTGCCTGCACACTGGCAAAGTAGCACCCACGAACTGTGGTTGGCAGAAGCGTCGATGCGAGTCTGCCAAGGGCGAAACACGCACTACCCAGTTTGCCGCACAGGGCATTTATGTGGACTTCCCAAGTAAAAACCTAGGAAGACTGTATCCTTCACCTGTTGGATTCTTTCGCTACCAACACGCACGTCCAGCTGACGACGCTTACGGCCCGATAAGTCGAATTGTATGAATTGGGTTTTTGTTAGGTTCAGTATTAGACCGTTGGTCGTGAACCAGTTGATCAAGTTTATTACAACTTGGTTTAGACGAATCTCCAATTCGTTCAAACAATCAGCAGTTACTATGGCGGCTACATCGTCGGCATACATATAGATGTCGGCGATACATATAGATATCTACATGGAATTCGTCAATCTGAGGAGCAAATGATACACATTTTTTGAAAAATTTTGTTTCAATCGTATATTTAACCGTGTTACTGTACTAAAATTGACAACGCAAGCTATTGCGATCATAATAAAAGACAAGACACGAAAACTTGAGTCTCACGTCGTCGTGTTGCTGAAATACGAAGGCTCTTGTTGTAAATAGTAAAAGGGATAGGTACGATATTTATATCCCCGAGGGTGCAATACATAGTCCATTTGAAATTGACTCGACAAATTGTTTACGCATCCCCTATGGATACGCGATGTGGCGAATTATTAGAAACCTGCATCTATGTTTACAACATGGCTTCTGTTTCCAGAGTAATTTTACGTTACCACAGGCCGTAAGCGACATATTCCTTCCGCTCGCTGCGCGGGAAGGAATAGTCATTGCCGAGCTCGCGACACACGTAAAATTGGGGTGCGTAGCAAAATTTCGAAAATTAAAATTTATACGTACGAAATTCCTAAAACCTAAACATCGAAAATCTAAATGTCTAACGTATGAAATTCGTAAAGACGCGTGTCCTACTACTACTACTTTTATTCGAATAATCATATTTTCGAAAGTCTTCTGTACAAAATACCTAATGACAATAATTCGAAAATCAATATTTCTAATGCTCAAAATGCCTAGGTACAAAATTCCGTGTGAGAACACAAAAAAAATCAGAAATGACTAAGGCCCCGTTTAGACGGGGTGAGAACTCGTATGCGAGTTTGATTACATTGCGGGCTACCTACGATAAGTACAGTTGATCGATTAATCGTCGCATTGAAATGAAAATCGCATACGTGGTCTCGCCCCGCTTAAATGGGGCCTTATGCGCACGATTTAAAAAAAAAAGTACCTATAGTACTTTTTTTTTAAATCGACAAATGCACCAATAATGTTTTCTATCAAGTGTGCTGTATCTTGTGCTGTTTGTCACTTAGTAATTTGAAATAACCGCGTGTCCCTTATTAGGCATAATTTAAAACTCCTATTATGAAAACGCATAACGGTGTCGGCATATAATAATTGAGCACACCGCTTAAAATGGCATAATAATAAAAACCGGTACCACCGACGAGCAAAAAGGCGCCAAAAATATCGTTTCTTGTAAGGTCTCTTTTTTTTTAAATAAAATAAAATAAAAATAAAAATTATTTATTTTCAGATTACTCAGATCCATAGATTTTTAGTTACAAAACACTTATAAAACTACATTAGTGAACTAAATACTAAAGAAATTACATACACACACATAAAACCTAAACTACTTATTTTTTAGATCGTACGACATGAAGGTCGGTGTATCGGCGGAGAATATCCGAGTCCCACCTCTCGGCTATCATTTTCAGGATGCTATTAGAGTTCCCTCTCATCTGCAGCACCACAGATGCCGTCTTTTTCCTTACTAAGGCATGAAAATCCTCAACGCTGGCATCGGCAAACATTCCTGAGGCGCTGCAGAATCGAGGAAGCCCAAACAGCATCCTGAAAATGTTATTATACTGGATACGCAGTGTATTGTATGTAGGTCTTCAGCCTGAAACTGGCCCACAGGCCGCACGTATAGAGACTTTGACAGTAAGCTCTAAATAACGTCAATTTTACTTGGGCACTACACCGTGCGAACCTGTGCGCCAGCATCCCGCCTCGTTTGTTTTTAACTTTATTTTATTTTTATTATTTGTTTCAATAGCGGCAATAGAAATCCACATTACACATTCTGTGAACATATCAAGCATCTACTTATTACCATTCCTAAAATCAAGCCAAAAACGCCAAAAAAACACGTTTTTTGTATGGGGACCCCTTTTAATTCTTGATTTTATATTGTTATAGTGAAATAAAAGATCTTATAGTGAAAATAAAAATACATACCCCGTAAAAATTGCAAGTCTCTATCTATTACGATTCAAAAGATCAAAAAAGAGAAGAGCCCTGTGACAGACCGACACAAACACGTTTCTTGTATGGGGCCCCCTTTCCCCGAATACAATTTTAATTGGATATAGTGATTAAGAAAAACAGTTTCTTGTTGCTTAAAATAAGTGTTGACGCAATGACTTTTGATTTGGTACGAGGCCGCAAAGACGCGTCGGCAATGTCCTTCGCTACGCATCCTAAAATTTTGTACACACCACGGGCGGTAATAAAAAAAGCCCAGATCGCATATTTATGGATCTCGATGGACAATTTCCCTATAGACGCGGATTACCATTTTCGGTTATTTCATTTCTCTCACTAGAAAGTAACAGAAAATGACAGTCCAAGCCTACAGCGAAATAGTCAAAAATGTGTCCAGGAAAGTGAGAGCGGTTGAAACGCTGGTGGAACTACCCAGTTCTCCTCTCCTTCTCCCAGCTCGCCTCACTCGCTCCATACAGTCAAACCAGCTCCTCTCCACTTCTGTTACAGTATATTTGTATACTTGCTTGTTTATTTGTCCGACGATGACTCAAGTACCGTTTACAGCGTAATTACTGAAAAAATTGGTTGCCTGTAAAGTCGGTATACGGGCGAAAGTTTTACGTGACAACGACTAACCATGCCCGAGTGGAAGGGACGCGTGCCTCTCACTCGCTCTCATTGTGAGCGCATAACGTGAGCGGAGCGTAACGCAGTTTCTTGAAGTGTCACCCGGCAAACCAATTTGTAAGACGTTGTCACGTCAAAAAACTGTTTATCTACTAACATTCAAAATTATAACATCGTTTTTTACAAAAAAAACGTCACAAAAATTGACGACACAACATCGTAGTGTGTAATTTAGGCCCTTACACTAGTTAAAAGGTTTGAAAATGCTGGTGATGTGTTATAGAATAGTATCTGTACTGTAATTCAAAGAAATTTGGCTACTTTTTAACCGACTTCCAAAAGAAGATACGAGCCACCAATGCGGCTCGTATCGTAACTCACGCAATTCGCATTTTTTGAACCCACTTATAAAACTGTCGCATAATAGTATTTTATGCAACAGTTGTATAAGAAGGTTCAAAAAATGCGAATTGCGTGAGTTGCGATACGAGCCGCGAATGCGGCGAGTATCGCAAATAGAGACGCAATGAGCGTTTTTTGACTTAATTATACAACGTTGCATACAATACTTTTTCTACGACAGGTTTTAAAATTATAAAATACAAACAAGGCATAACCTGCAAAGAAGGCAAATATGACGTATGACTGTCAGTATGTGTCTATGGTAAACTTTTTATTTTTTAAATGAAGTTGACACGCAGTGAATATATTAAAAATACTTTTGTTTTTATGTTGGCATCAATGAATTTAGTTCAGAAAGTTTTGTTTTTCTTAAAAGCCGTAGGATTTTAATTGTTTGTTAAGTTGGTAGTTGTGCATTTTTACCGTAAAGTTAAAATTGAGCGCTTAATCCTTGACCTCAGTTTAACCTAGATTTAGAAGTCTGTGGTTGCTAGCAATAACGTAAAGTGGCTATAACGACACTAGTGCTGTTATGGGGAATAGAGTATAGACTTCTCTGAACTCATATTATATATGTTCTTATATTAGTGTTCGTGACCAAGTAAAAGACAGATAACAGTACAGGAGTAGAAAAAATACTATTTTCTACTCCTGTACTTGTTATCTGTCTTTTACTTGGTCACGAACACTAATGTAAGAACATACATAATATGAGTTCAGAGAAGTCTATACTCTATTCCCCATAACAGCACTAGTGTCGTTATATTCACTTTACGTTATTTCTAGCAGCCACAGACTTCTAAATCTAGGTTAAACTTAGGTCAAGGATTAAGCGCTCAATTTTAACTTTACGGTCAAAATGCACAACTACCAACTTAACAAACAATTAAATTCCTACGGTTTTTAAGAAAAACGAAACTTTCCGAACTAAATTCATTGATGCCAACATAAAAAAAGTATTTTTAATTTAAGTATATTTTAAATTAAAAAAAAAGTTTACCATAGACACGTCACATTTGCCTTGTTTCCAGGTTATGATTAATTTTGTATTTTATAATTTAAAACCTCGTCGTAGAAAAAGTATTGTATGCAACGTTGTATAATTGAGTCAAAAAACGCTCATTGCGTCTCTATTTGCGATACTCGCCGCGTTCGCGGCTCGTATCGCAACTCACGCAATTCGCATTTTTTGAACTCACTTATACAACTGTTGCATAAAATACTATTAATCCTACTGTTTTTTAAATGAATGAGCTTTTATTAAAGTAAATAAAAAATATCATGCATATTCCCTATTCGTCTGTACCTATGTTTTTTTTTTTTTTTTGTGTGTTTGTTCACCGATTACTTGAAGACGGCTGGACCGAATTGGAAAATTCTTTTTTTGTTTGAAAGGGTAGACTTCCGAGATGGTCCTATTGCAACCAAGTCAGGATCTGATGATGGGATCTTGGAGAAATCGAGGGAACTCTTCAAATATTATAGGCACACATATAGCGATTTCGGTATTTTTTGTAATTTCTCGTCCATCTCTTATTAGAAATAAGTTTCCAGTCTTAACCGAGTTCAAAACAAAGAGCAATTTTTATGTAGGTTTGTTCCCCGATTATTAATGTATAATAAGAACCGTCAGTAATAACTTATGTTACACATAGTCTATTATAATTCTGCCGTCCGATATCTAAAACTGGACTAACCCCTATACAACTCCATAGAGGTTAGTCTAGTTTTAGACATAGGACGGCAGAATTATTAGTTACACACAGACGAAGAAATATAGCACCTATTCTCTGTTGCTGACTGTACTAATTACGAAACAAAGCAGTATGTACCTATACCAAAGCCTTTAGTTCAACTAATACGCAAATTTGTATACCTATTCCAAATGGACCGCTATTGGCATACCATTTAATTCTGATTAATCGTGTACGTTTCCAGATTAATTCACCATTCGATGGAGCTTAATATGACAAACGATCCATTTTAAACGATGATGCATACCTAAAGCGAGTGCTGGCTATTTTCAAATAGAACATTGTTCGACTCATCTCTTTATTACAAGCTAGCTGTCCCGGCGAACTTCCGTCCGTTCCGCCTTGGAATTTTAATTCTTGTGGCTGTTTTAATAGTTTTTCTGTTATTCGGGGCAGAGACAAACCCTAAAAATCAAAAATCAAAAAATCGGTCTCGAGTTTTAAATAGTGTTACTGACACGACTTCGTTTTATGTACCTACATAAAACGAAGTCGTGTCAGTTACAAGCCCGTTCGCAAGACAAAACTGCTAGGAATTGTAATATCTATCTATATAGGTATATATATAGATATTACAATTCCTAGCAGTCTTGTCTTGTGAACGGGATTCAGTCAGGAAAACTTGAGTCTCTGTTTCCTTGTAATTCATTTTTGCATCTATATTACAAGTATTTCATTAAGTTCTCTGGAATCGACATATTTCATATAGGATTAATACGCTTATAGGTGTATTTCATATTCTGATGTAAATACATGTCTAATATATAGAAAATGAGCATGTCATTACGACAATAGGTATAACAATAGGTACTCGTACGCAACACAATACGCAACAGTCTGTCAGAGCTCAATCAAAGCATCCTCAAAGGGATTATTGAACTAATTTGCCAGTTAAACTCAGTCTGCATGGTATAGTATGCACATTTCTGTGCATCACAGTCAGAAATTGTTTAAATTTAGGCGGTTTGCATCTAATCAATGATTACGTACCGACAGTTAAATATACCTAGTCTTTGAACTGGTTAGACAATAAAACTGTTGTAGTAAAAAATTGCTACTAGAGATATTAACAGAACCTAACCTACACAAAAAAACAACTTCTAATTTAAATGTGCAAGGCATGTGCATGATGTGCATATTCAATACAATTTCGCTAATTTTTGAACATGCCAGTGCCAGTCTTATTATTTTCTAGTAATATTTTAAGTTCCTAACCTTATTTCATATTTATTTATGAAAAGGATGTTTTAATATATAGTCTTTAAGCGGGTCCATTGTCCAAATAATACCTAAAAACATACTTATGTAAACATCCTTCTCCTTTAGAACCATGTATACTTACATTCAAAGTGCTCTTATAAAAATCAGATTGCACGAGCTCCATCTAAACATATGTGCCGGTTACAAACACTACATCTTTACAAATCACCGAATAGGGACGAATATGTGAAGGCTCACCCCGGTAGGCTTGTGTTTCAAGAATCGTAAAATATTTCACGGCGGTGCGCACCCCAACTTTGTGCAGTAAGAGATAAAACAACTGGATGCACCTATATGGTACGAGTTTCGACATACAAATCGCTTCCTTCGAAGTTTATACCGACACACGCTAAGCCGGGCTAGGGTAACTGGCCACTGGCTTGTCAAATGTCATGAGATTCCGTAGACAGATCACTTAAGAAAATGTAGCGTCGAAGTGAACGAAGTGTTACTGCAGGGTAGGACGCCCCAGCCTCGGTGGACAGACGACCTCGTCAGAATAGTGGGGAGTAGCATCCACGATCTACACAGGACCGCACTCTGTGACAATCTTCAATCTTATGTCCAGCAGTGGACTTCTATGGCTGATCGATAGATAAATAGACGCGTTTAAATTTCCATCCTGACACGGTACTAGAAATGCTTTCACAATACTCCGTGCGAAGGTTTTAGTTTTAGGCAAGGGCTTTAAAATAAATAGCCGGACGGAGCCTCGCCAACAGATAACTGAAGTATTTCTAGTGGGCCGATTGTATTTACGAGCCGCACGCGGACACCAACATGTTTTTTCCTACTACCCGCAGCACACACACATTGTCCTGACCAACCAGCAAAGTGGCTAGTTTCGGTGGAGTGGCTACTTATAGATGATTTAGGTACTCTATAGTCTATACGAATAATAACTTACATATAATACCTACCCGCATAAATATTGAAATAGGTAACAATAAATGCTATTTATTTCCTGCTACAGCGTAGCCACTTCTCAACAAGTTGTCCAGACGACATTACAAGCAATATAGATTAAATCATTTATGCCACACCTGGCCATAAAGTGATTTTTTCCGCACGCTGCGCGTACGGAAAAAGCCGCTTTCTGGCCAAGTGTAGACATAAAATTATGTACACAACACGGGAGGTAATAAAGAAAGCCCTCGATCGCATATTTACGTCCCTCGCTTGCAGCTCGGGCCGCAAACTTCTGCGATCTCGGCCTTTCTCTGTTTAACCTCCCTAGTTGCGTAATTTTTTTATTTTTTATTTAGGTAAACAAACAATCACTACAAAGTAACTTAATTATTAACTTAAAGTAGAACTGTATACAGTATGTGTGACCAACACCGTTCACCACTGATTAATTATAAACATGTTGATCATTCGGAGCTAGGACAAATTCCTAGAATCATAGGGATTCTGGAAAACGATAGTGTAACAGAGTATTCATGTAAAGAAACAAAAATTAACAAAAGATTCGAGCAAGCTTAAAATTAAACTTAAACATCTGTAAGTACATCTAAAATACCTTTTTTAAAGACACTTACACTGCAACCGAAGATGTCTATGCTATTGAAGCGAGTGTTATAAGTGTCAACGAGCCTTCGTAAGGGAGAGCGCGCACCAGCGTTGGTGCGGCACAGGCCGGTCACAAACAGCTGGTGCGGGCGTGCCGAGCGCTGTAAACTGCGGTAGGGAACTTGATAACAGAGTTTATTGTTAAGAGCAATACAGTCAAATTGATTATTACAAAGGCCATACAGTACCATTGCTTCGAGCAACGAGCGCCTAGAACTAAGATCTAACATATTATATTTGTTTAACAATTGCGGATAGGATAGTTTGCTGTGATAACACCGATAGTGCATGGTTTTCAAGAACTTTTTCTGAACAGATTCAAGGGCATTAGAGTACTTTTTGTAATAAGGGTTCCAGACTGAAACAGCATGTTCCAGTTGGGAACGAATTAGTGATTTAAATAAGTGTAAATATGTATTTGGACGTCGAAATTCTGTACTCGAACGCATCACAAATCCGTACTTCTTAAATGCTTTGCTAATTATGGAATTTATGTGTAAGTCGAGGTGCAGCTTCGAGTCAAGTGTGATTCCAAGATCTCTTATGGATTGAACTATAGCTAATTTACTGTTACACAGATAATAAGAGTTATTCAGTATAAATCGTTTTTTTGTGAATTTGATCAATTTACATTTATCTAAGTTAAGTTCGAGCTTATTGGTGGAACAATAGTGTGAAAAGCGATCCAAATCTAGTTGAAATTGCCTACAATCATTTTCATCACTGACAGTATGATATATTTTTAAGTCATCTGCGTATAGTAAAATGTTACAGAAGTTAAAGCATGAGCTGATGTCATTGATGAATATTGTGAATAACAGTGGGCCTATAATGGAGCCCTGTGGGACTCCGGAACTAATTGTAAAAGCATTTGACTCACATCCATTTATTGTAACTGTCTGGGTACGGTTTGTGATATAAGACTTAAACCAACGCCATAGATTTCCCCTTATTCCATTGTAAGCAATCTTTTCCAATAATAAGCGGTGATCCACCCTGTCAAAAGCCTTTCGAAAATCGGTATAGACACTGTCTACTTGTTTGTTGCTGTCTAAACTTTCAAATAAATATGTAGTATAAACAAGAAGATTTGTGGTTGTAGACCTATGTTGAACAAAACCGTGCTGTTGTGGTATTATTTGAGTGTGTAAAATGGAGTAGATTTTTTTATGAACTAGTTTTTCGAATACTTTGGACAGAGTGGATAGAATGGAAATGGGCCTATAGTTTTCAACCAGTTGTTTAGATCCGCCTTTATGTACTGGTACAATGTTTGCAGTTTTCCATATAGAAGGAAATACACCTTCATTCAGGCACTTGTTATACAAGATGGCAAGCGGTACGGTTATTGTTTCCATTGTATTTTTAATAAATAAAGGAGGAATATTGTCGGGGCCTTTTCCCTTTGTTAGATCGAGTTGTCTTAATTCATGTATTATGTTACTAACAGAGATGTGTAGGGTGTGTATATTAGTGTTAGAAGTTGGGTTATTTTCGATAATATCGTAATCGTCAGACACTGTGGAGGGTTCATAAACTGACTGAAAAAATGATGAGAACATATTACAAATTTCCTCGGTATTACTGGAGGTTATACCCTGATAAGACATGTTGTTAGGTACTTCAGATGAGTGATTACGGTTTGAGACATATGTCCAGAAATATTTTATATTTTCAGGTATACTGTTTTCAACACATTCCAAGTACTTATTATAACATTTGAGAGACTCCGCCTTAAATCGATCCCTTAATTTTGTAAATACCTCGTAATCGGATATGTTTTGGTACTTTTTCCATTTAATCCAGGCTCGGTTTTTATTATTAAATATGTGTATGAGTGCAGGGGAAAACCAAATAGGAAATTTAGTAGAATGTTTTTTCTTGTATGGGACGTTGCTTTTGACAATAGTGTAGATATGTTCATAAAATAAAGAAACTGCGTCTTCAGCCGGTAAATTAATTAGAATATTAGACCAAGAAATTGTCTGAATTTCTTCATTGATTTTACTATAGTCTGCTTTATCAAAACAGTGTTTATATTTTGGTGGTGGGAATATGGTTGTATTTTTATTTTTGGAAATTGGTACCAAAACATAAAACGGAGGATGATGGGCATCTGGAGGAACAAGGGTTATTGGAGCCGGTGCACAAGTACATTCAGGGTTATCTGTAAAAAATAAATCTAAGATTTTTTCCCGCGCGTTTCGTATTGTGTTATACTGTTTAAGATTGAATAAGGTAATGTACTATAATGTAAAGAAGTAATGTCTGCTTTTACCTTCTCAGACGATATTGCGAGCGACACGGGTACTATAATTAGGGACGTAACGATACCGATACCGATATATCGGTATCGCCGATTATACATATACAACCGATATTTGAAGAGCGCGAAAAGAATTTGCTGTATGAAAAAAATCTGCAAAAAAGTAATTTCAATTTCTGACTTAATTTATGTATTGTTTTATTACCTTGTGCAATGCTAATTACTATGTTAATTAAATCTTTGGTTCTTAATAATTCGTACTTCATTATTTAGCTAAGATATCGGTATCGGTATCGCTTCAGCAAAACTATGTATCGTTACATCCCTAACTATAATAATAAAAAAAACCTGTCAAGTGCGAGTCAGAGTCGCGCGCCGAGTTTTCCGTACAATACCGTAGGTCTCGGTTAGTTTAGTAGCAGCAAATAAGTTTGTGATACGATTCTTGCGAATTTTGAAAAAACTATACAAATTAGGAAAACTGTATTTTAATATTTAATATAATATATTTCCCGTAATATTTAGGATGATGTTAAGAATTGGTAATTATTACAGATTTTTCAGTTCTGTAACTTCGATGATACAGATGAGCGTTTTTCGTCCTAAATCAAAAAGTACTTGATTAAGAACAAAAAAATGGTTTTGGAATCTATAACTTAGCCCTTTTATTTGATACCCCACTTGATATAATAGCCAAACTTAAAATTTTCGTCCTCCGAATTCGAGTTTTCGACCCCGTTTAAAAAAAAAGGAAAAATTTATAAGATTTTTATTATATAACCAATAGAGTCGGGTTAGCGATTTTCAAAACCATTTCAAATCGATAGCAACAGTAATTCCTGAGATATCTGCCTGTGACAGACGGACAGATAGACAGAGTCGCACCATAAGCAAAGTATAAAGACAACCAAGTAGTATGACTCCGGCCGTTTAGGAGCGCGTGACACGTATTTACACAGACGCACGACGCGCGTCTGTGTGAGTGAACGCTATACTGTGGCATGCTCAAATCCTTACCTGTGGTGCGTCCGTACACGGCGCGCACACATGCGCGCTCCCGATGTACCTTTTGTAGCAAGAAAAACTACCGTATACCGTGCCATAAGGGTTCCTTTTTGGCCCTAAAACGAAAAGTAACACATCCAGCCACTTTACTGTTTGCCGCGGCATAGAAGCGTAGTAATCCGCCGAGAACGTTCGAAGCGCCCAATTTAGCCTGTCACTGCAACAGAATGGTACCATACCCGCGACACAAGCGAAGATTGAGCTGCCAATGGTTTTCTTGTCGTAAACTGCGTGTCTTGTTATGTCTCCGTGCGTATGAACCAGGAATTTACGACACGCGCCTAGTTTACATATGAACTACGTCATATTTTTCTATTCCAAAGCTTTTTTGCGACAAAATACGAGTAAGGGCCCTGTTGGGCCCTGTTTTGGTGTTTACGATGTATTTACTTTCACGAATCTAATAATCATACCACGTTGACGTTTCTTGAATATATTTTTTATTAAAGTACCTTTTTTGTACTGAATTTACGAACTGCACCATTGTTAACGGTATGATACCTGCATTTAGTATACTTATGAAACAGCGCGATAAGTTGAACATTACAATCCGACACGTCATTGTAACCAATGACTAGGTATAATTATGAAATGTACCAGAATGAAATACCAGTTTACAAGAGTTCATTCATAAAACATAATGTCACAAAAATATCTTATACTAAATAGCACACGTTCATCACAAGGCAGCTACCACATTTCACGTAATTAATACAACGCGAACTCCATTATTTTAACTCAATTCCGTTGGAAACACTATTACGCTTTAAAGCAACCGATACCTTGAGTTCTTAACACTCATCTCCCTTTTACACACCTTAATTGAGCTTCAATATCAATTTAATACAGTTCAACAAGCTCCACGGCTTAATTAAATTTATCAAACGTTCCTCCCCGGACGAAATAAAGTCGTTCAAAGACACCGGCTGGTCAAAGTCCCATAATTCAAATAAGGGTCCGGTAGTTTTATCTCGGCGTTTCCCGGCGGCTAAAGCCGTCGTTCATTTTGCTCCTTTCTACATTATCCCATGAAAAATGCAGTCAACGGCAGAGGACTCAAAAGGAAGCCTTATGCAGCCATTATAGCGGTAATTATATTTCCGCACACTTTCAATAGTCTGGATTCGATAGTAGGTATGCTTTTTATAGTAAGTCACTTATACAATAAGGTACCAAAAATTAGCTAGTCAACCATATCTAATCGCTCATAACATTCATGGGCAATCAAGTCAAGAATAAATCCATTTAATGTAAAAAATGCGCAATATAGAAAAAAGTTCAGAGGATACATGGTAGCAGTGGCGTGGCGTCCAAAGAACTCGATTCCTACCGGCTTGCCTAATATCAGGCATTTGACCACCTTATTTTACAGATCTTAAGGAAAATGTACGCCAAATCTGCACCGGCTTGCCCAAGGATATCTTTTACCCCACGCCACTGCATGGTAGGTACAATCTGGTATAATACTCCATTCTGCCTTTGCTTGATTTAAGATAAAAAACCGGTCAAGTGCGAGTCGGACTCGCGCACCGAGGGTTCCGTACAAACTCGAAAGTAGATACGTGAATAGTTCAAGAAAAACTGTATAGTAGCAGCAAATAAGTATGTGTTACGATTTTTGAAAACTTCTAAACAACGACGCAATTTAGGAAAACCGTTATATTTTTCCTGTAATATTTAGGATGATATTAATAATTGGTAAGTATTACAGTTCTGTAACTTGGAAGATAATAGGGGGAATGGTATTGTTTTGAACGTTTTTGGTCATAAATCAAAAAGTAAAAAATTAACGAAAAAAATAAAAATGTCTTTGGAAACTACAAATTAAGCCCTTTCATTTGATATCCCACTCGATATAATAGCTCTACTTTTGTAAAAACAAAAGTAGAGCCACGTAGCCACATCCCATTTCGGACTCCTTTAAAAAAAGGTATAAGTTTTTTTTTTCTATCCAATAGGCTCGAGTTTTCGATTTTTAACACTATTCCAAATTTCAGGTCGATAGCATCAGTAGATCCTGAGATATCTTGCTGTGACAAACGGACAGACAGACAGAGTCGCACCATAAGGGTTCCTTTTTTACTATTTTGGTACGGAACCCTAAAAATAGAGTACCTATTGAATTCTAATTAAGATGTATCAATTTCTTAAAATTGGCGCTTTCGCTTTATTCGTGATATAAAATATTTGTTGTTATGTACGGGCCTTTTCTTTCATTAGTGAATATTCTATTTCTGTTAATTAGTAGTAAATACAGATTATTTAAACACTACACGGTATATAAGTAATATTTTTGTGGATGCACCTTTAAAAAAATATATTTTTTGATTTTTTTTAATTTTTCTGCCGCGTGGTCTACAGTTCACAGAGCCACTATTACATTACTTCCTTACATTTTCTATTTATTATGTAATTGTTTCATTTTGAGCGACCGAAAATTATGCTATAGATTGCTATATGAATTGGCATGTACATTTATTATGTGTCTAGAACAAAAAAGAACCTTGTGGAGAAAAAGTTTTTAGAATTCTTTTTATAGACCTTCCTAGTACCTAATAAAAAAACTTAAATACTAAATATTTACTAAATTCTCGCTCAAAGCAATTTTGCGTGGCAACAGACGTGTTTGATACAGAAAAATTTCGCCTACTGCCTCTAAATATAATTTTAGTTCCATTTATATTCTTTTTCGTAGCATAATAAGGCGATCTACGTAGTTTCGCATATTTCCAATAAGGAACGTGCGTGCGGCCGGTGTTTAAGAACCCTGCCGTGCGCTTTGATGGGGTAAGGGCCAACTCACAATTACATTACGAGTACACGATACGAAATCGTGTCGTGGCACGATGCCATCTCGTGTCTTGGAAATCTAACCTGCATCGTAAAAAACTCACGATGTGACAACAACGTATCTTAGTTATGACGCGACGCCTTGTCGTGGAAACCTGGCAGTCCAAAATCAACCTTAATTTTAGTACAATAAGATTCAGAACTAAAATATAATTTACAACAGGACGATGTCGTAAACTGACACGCTGTCGCATCGTGCTACGACACGGCGGTGAATTTTTATTGTACACATCGTAGATTTCCACGACATGGCGTCGCATTAATAACGACGTCGCGTCCCGCCACGACACGACGTTGTAACCGTATAATTGTGTGGCTAACACTAAGAGCCAGAATACAATTTTCAAGATACGACTTCGTGCCTTTTTTTTGAAGCCTGACAAACTTGCAAGCCTTACTGGCTGTTGCAAAAATCGGACCAGATACTTCGTGGCATGATGCAACGGCGCGTCACTATGCAATGTCGTATCATGGAAATCTACGACGTTTTTGTTGTTGTTCTTATTATCATTAAGTACACCTGAGTCACTCTTCTCTTCGACGCCCTCCCCTATGTATGACGTACTCCGTAAAATTCACAACACGAAATCGTGTAGTAGCACAATGTGACGCCGACTTCTTGCAAATCTGTAAATTAGATTGACATTAAGTTATATTTGGATTGACAAGTAACACGACGTCTTATACATTTTTACGGTGCACATCGTAGATTTTCCCGATAAGTCGTCGCATCGTGACGTGTCACGATGCCGTTTCTGTAGTTGTGTCAAGGCCCTAACTGAACTTCTTGTACGAGTTTAAACTCTATTAGCTGTGACCTGGGGCTTTCATAATCGTGAACACTAGGGAAAACTCTCTTTGATTGAGTAATACTCTTTTTCTCAAACATGGCATGAAATGTTGACATTACGTGCCTAAAAATAGGCCGCAAAGTACCTCGTTTCCGGTGCGGCTTGACACTTGGCACGTAATGGAATTTCATACACATTGCCGGCCTAGGCCGGCAATGTATATTTTTTTTTAATTTCCATTCCACATTTATTTGGGCCACAGCATCACGGCATTCAGCCATTAAAAAAACAAAAAACGATGTTTGCTATATTTTGAAGTTTTATTTATTTCAAATTGACATGAACATAACAAATAACACATTATAAACGATTTCCAATTATTATAAATTGCAAACTAAACCACAAGAATACACATTTAAAATATTTCATCTAAATATTCGCGGTAAAAATGTAAACTGAAACAGCTTTTTTTGGTTGTATATGGTTTCCGAACGTAACTTGACATATGCATTGCCTATGGATATAATATGTCAATGTCACTAACGTCACTTTCTGATAGAAAGGGTCTGATCAAATAATATTTAGGGTAAGTAAGGATATTAGTAGGTTTATTTATTGCATTGCATATTTGAGAAAATCACTATACATACCTCGGCGGGAAATGGGGTTGCCGGCCTCGTAACTATCTGGCCTCGCTTCGCTCGGCCAGCTATATGTACTCGGCCGGCAACCCCTAACTTCCCGGCCTCTGCAGTAATGTACTATTAATCAATTCTAGTAAAATAATAATCGCGGCATAGAAATAGTGGTAAAATATCAATATTTATTTATTTGAACTTTACTGCACAAAAGAAAACTTATCGTACAAAAGGCTAATATGGGTAATAAAGGGTAATAATATTGCTGGAAATGAACTCCAGTATTACTAAAGAATACAAGTACTTTCAATCAATTGTGCAGGATGAATTATATAGATGTAAAAATCGTGGGAAAATAGCAATGAAGCATTCGCAGCAGCTAATCCAACTCGCACTTAGTGGGTTTCCTTAAGGGAATTAAAAATTTATTTGTGTTAAATTGATTTTATTACACTCTATAAATTTATGGCACTGGTCCCACCGCCGGCAAGTAAGCGAGTAAATTTGGGCAAGTAACAGTTCATTGCGGGCTGACCATGCCCAGTGTGAACAATCGATCTTTCCAGATCCGCAATGTAATGCTACTCGCCCAACTTTACTCGCTTACTCGCCGGCGGTGGGACCAGTGGCTAACATTTAATTAAATTTATTTATGCAATAAGACTAATACATTAAATTAAAGTTTCTGTTATTAAATAAATCCATTTACAAACATACTCGTATCATTAGCTCAGAGCAGTGAATTGCTGCCGAAAATACAAGCATTTCAACTCGGTAATTTCGAGAATGTTCGAGAATATTTGCAGAAATATTTCCACATATCGTTTGTAGTCGCATCTGAGACAGGCTTTAGGAGCCGTATTCATGGTCGCCAGCTTCATTTTCCGCCGTTAAGCCATGGTTGCGGGCTACCGCGACGGCGCAAGTACACGGTGAATCCTCGTGCACTTGCATTATTCCGGAATCCCGCCGTTTTCCAGGCGCTATGTCTTGATATTCGAGAGTTAGCCCGACACCTGGTGCGAGATACTGCAGCTTAAATGTAACGTGTTATTTAATACTAAAAATAACCGCAACTTCGTTCGCGAAGGAGAAAAGTCATGATCCTCATTTTAGCTTCAACGTTGTGTGATAAAAAATAAACTACGAGTATAAACAAGGACCTTATAATAAATAACCGGACGTAGCCTCGCTAACAGATAACTAAAGCACTTCTAGTAGGCCAGTCGCTTTGTACTGACGAGCCGCACGCACACACCAACAAGTTTTTTCCTACCACGGGCATCACGCACACATTGACCTGACCAACCAGCGTTAAAGCAACCGGCTCACTAAAGGTGCTTCTCGCTTGGTGCCGGCGCGCTTATTTATTTTTCACACCTCCTATTCAGAAAAAAGTATTTTGATCCCTCATAAGAGGGATCAAAGTGATACTTTTCTGTTCAAGGACTACCTACAGGGTATTTTTAGTTTGAACCTGCTTAGAATATGCCATTGCCATACCATACATTATGGGTAAGGCCGTAAAAAAGGGATGATTTCGTGACTTGTAAGCGTCCGGCATTGTTTTTACGAAAATTAATTACAAAATTTTACTTTTTTAATTTTCCGTGCAAAATACAAAACTTTTTCTACTAGTTCTAGTCAACTAACAAATGTAAATCTCTGTGTTTGTATTCCAATTTTTTTTTTCTTCTATGCAATTAGATCGATTTCCATACAAATAAAAATGTCCCAAAAATGTTCCTGAAAGATTGTAATTTTTGTTTTTTAGTTTTGTGATATTATACTGATATGTTGGAGTTTTTTTTATAACTGTCATATATTAATGCAACGTTTTTCGAGCTTTAACATTAGCATTGTCCATTTAAAATAATAATTTACGTGTAACATAAGACAAGTCAACATATTGAAGCTTTTAAGTTACTTAATTTAAGTTACCGTTCTATCTTGCTATTTTAGCAGTTGATTTGCGGAATTTGATTTCATTATAATGGCAACACTATTTATTCTTTAGTCTGTGGTATACCTCTCACTGGTCGGCCATTTTGTGGGTAGTTCAGTGCGTCGATTCAACTTGTGCCGAGGATTTTTTATGGAATTTAAAAGTTACGAGTGGATTTCATGGTAAATTTGTTCTGTTTTGTATTACGTAATACATTATTAATATAATCTTCATATTAGTTTATAGCTAGGTGTCGTGTTCGAGTTAATATGTTTGTTATTGTTCCATATAATGCAAATGAAAGTGAATAGAGGTTAATTTTTATGTTACTTTTAAGTTACTTATGTTACCATTTTAATTTATTTTTAAGTTACGTAACATAAAAGTAAAGTAAAGCTTTGTTCACGCTTTCTTTTCAGTTACAAATTGTTGCAGTCGGGTTTTTGAGTTTAAAATATTTGGTTTGTTTTAATTTTTATACCCAACTGCGCAACACAAAGAAGAGTAACGTGTTTTTACCCGACTGCGGCGAAGCCCAAAGGAGGGTTATGTGTTTGACCTGTATGTATGTATGTCCGTTCCTGTGTCCGCTCGTAACTACTCAACGGCACATCCGATTTTGATAAATGACACATCATTAGATTCGTCTTGATGGTGCGAGTGTCACTGGGTATGAAGTTCGTAAAATAAACAAAATGGCGGATTTTATGCAGTTACAAAGTGCACCGCGGTCGGGTTTTTTTTAGTAAAAATGTGGTTATTTATTTTAATTCACATAATTACAATGCTTATAACAAGTAAAAATTATGATTTAATTTTATTTGTGAAGACAGCTTTTGTGTGGCTATCAGCCTTTAATTACTTATTCATCTTTGTTCAAAAATGTACTAAAGTATATAAGGTCCTAATATATTATTAATTATGTTGCAGATATTTTAACACATTATACTTTACATTAAAATAATTAACTTTAAATAAAAATTAAGAAATCTTTTCATACAACTTTTCTGATTTCATTTACCTAACAAAACAAAAAAAATTATTATAATTTCGTCTCAAAAAAATCATCATGTGCATTATCACATGTCACAATAACACTATCTGTCATATCAACAATTTTTTGTCGTAAATGTCGTAACGGTTCGGCGGGAAAACTGCAAATGTCATTTAATTTATCTACGTGAAGTGGCCAGTTACAGTTAAGTGGTACGTAAAAGAGCTACTAGAATCTGTTCAATGAGTTTTCATTTAGTAATCACATTAACAGGGTGTTATTACGTATCAAATTTGTTTTTCCTTTTTCTCCAAAAAAACATCGTAAAAGCTATAATGTTTCATGCTTTAATATACTCCAGAGACCGAGTAGTATCAGCTGTAAAAATATCTGCAACTAATAAATTAGGACCTTATATACCTATTTGATCTCTTAAATAAACACTTAGTACAAAAAGTGTTTGTATTGTAGACATTGTGAATATCCCTTAAGAATACTTTTATGTAACTTTTAAGTTACTCAGTAACATATATTTTTGTTACTTTTATGTTACATAAGCCCAATTTTTCAGCCTTACCCTTATAGACTCTACATATTGACTCTACATATCAACTCTACATATCGACTCTCCATATCGACTCTACATTATCGACTCTACATTATTGACTCTACATATCGACTCTACATATCGATTCTACATATCGACTCTACATATCCACTCTACATATCGACTCGACATATCGACTCTCCATATCGACTCTACATTATCGACTCTACATTATTGCTCTACATATCGACTCTACATATCAACTCTACATATCGACTCTACATATCGACTCTCCATATCGACTCTACATTATCGACTCTACATTGACTCTACATAAAGTCGATAATAAGGAATGGCCCAGACCACAGGTGTTTGGGGTCCGAGCCGCAGGCGAGGGCCATAAATATAATATGGAAGTGGTAAATTCGTCCCGTCCGTAAAAAGTAATAAACGTTTTATAAATAATAAGGAACTGTAAATTTAACAATTTCACATTTCATTTTATTAAAAATGTGTGATGCTCTTTGACTAACTATATAATTATTTCGTTTTCGTTATTTTGGTAGGTAGCGTTTGTATTTAAATTTTCCTCATAGTCGGTGTGAAAAGCAGTATGTGTCACAAGGTAGCAAAATTATTTACACCACGGGCGTTAACACTTGAATCCCTCACTACGCTCCGGATTCTACTTTAGAATCCCTCGCTACGCTCGGGATTCAATTGTAGAATCCTTCGCTTCGTTCAGGATTCAATGTACGCCCTCGCCGTAAATACATCATTTTGCTCCCTTGTGACACAATCTACTATTAAGGTCCTTGAGTATAACCATCTGGCGGTGTCCAGGTACCCATGGCAATTCACCACTTCGCCGTCTGTTTGGTTCCTATAATTTGACTCGTGTATATAGGGGCCATTCATTTATTACGTAAGACGATTTAGGGGGGAGGGGGGTCAACCATGTCTTATTTTTTCTTACAGGGGGGTGGGAGGGAGTTTTGATCGTTCTTACGTAAGATCATAAAAATGCGCAAAATAATCTTAACTTTTGAAAAAGCGCACAAATCCGCGCGAGAGCATAGGCGCGTGCTCGGTTGCGTGTAAGTACTTTAATAAAAAATTAAAAACTGCAAATAAACATCCTTAGAAAAATGATTATTTAAAAATAAAAATTGAAACAGCCCAAACGTAAAATCATTTTTCCTTTAGATTCTTACGTAATAATAAATATTAATCAGCCGATTCTTATATTTTCTTACATAAGCCCCCTTATGAGGGGATCAAAAACTGGCAAAAATCGTCTTACGTAATAAATGAATGGCCCCATATCAGTAAACGAGGGTCAAAATATGTTAGTTCTCTCGTCGCTTCAACTTTGATGGACCACAGCAGCACTACCTCCGATTGCGAACTGTTTTAGGGTACTAAAATAGTAAAAAAGGAACCCTTATGGTGCGACTCTGTCTGTCCGTCTGTCACAGCCAGATATCTCAAGAACTACTGCTGCTATCGGTTTGGAATTTGAATAGTGTTAAAAATTGATAACCCTCAGGCTACTGAACATAAAAAAAATATTTAAAATAAAAAGTAGGGCTAATAGGGGGGGGGGGGGGGGGGGGGGGTAGGGTATCAAATGGGATATCAAATGAAAGGGCTTAATTTGTAGATTCCAAGATCGATTTTATTATTTGTCTTTATCGTGTAGTTTTTTATTGAGGATGAAAAACATTAAAATTGCCCCTATTATCTCCGAAATTACTGAACAGAAAAATGTGTAATAATTGCCAATTATTAATATCATCCTTAATATTACAGGAAAAATATAATAGTTTTCCTAACTTGCATCCTTTTTAAAAATTCAAAAAAATTGTAATTTAAACAAAGTTATTTTGTCAGTTGCTAAACTAACCGTGACCTATGTCAATGTAATAGAGACAACAGTTTTCCAACAGCAAAGTTAAGTCTGTCTCTCAAAACCTAAAAATATTGCAATTTCAATACGAACTGCATAAGTAAATTTGTAATACTAAATGCATAACCGTGGAGAAACACATTTTATAATTCTCAGATAAAGAATCCTCCACGGATAAATAATATTCAAGTAGGTGGAAATCGAGTTCTGTGGACACTTCCCCGGTACTGACTTGGTTTAACGTTACATCTCAAAACTTTTTTTGTGGTAGAAGAACTGCGTTGTGGAACTTGCATCTTTTTACATGTAATGTTTTTGATGGGATATTTATTTCAGTAGGTATATAGACACATTTTGTAAGGGTATCATTTAATCGATCAGCAAAATATTCATATTTTGGTCAGCAGAAATATGTAATTGGTCAGCCAAAATAGCTAGTTGGTAAGCAACTTATGGTAAGCAAACATTTATAAATCAGGCTGCAATTAATGATATACTGATCTGCTCTAAATTATTTTGGTCAGCAAATTAAATATTTGAGCTGCATTAAGCGATCTACGGTTAATCAAATTTTGGTAAGCAATCAGTAGGTAAGCAAAATATTTCATTTTGTTCATCAAAAAAAAGGGGGCAATAAAACCTAACTGGGCGCAACTATTCTGCCGCCAATCGTGTGCGCATTTTGTCATTCGGTAATTGTCAGCTGTCAAGTAGCAGGTGTCACTGTGATATATACAGGGTGTCACTGTGATATATACAGGGTGTCACTGTGATATATACAGGGTGTCACTGTGTTATATACAAGGTGTAACTGTGATAGATACAGAATGTAACTGTGATATATACAGGGTGTCACTGTGATAGATACAGAGTGATACTGTGATGTATACAGGGTGTCACTGTGATAGATACAGGACAGGATGTCACTGTGATATATACAGGGTGTCACTGTGATTTATACTTAGTGTCACTGTGTTATATACAGGGTGTCACTGTGTTATATGTATACACATATAACACAGTGACACCCTGTATATATCACGGTGACATCCTGTATCTATCACAGTGACACCCTGTATACATTACAGTGACACCCTGTATATAACACAGTGACACCCTGTATATATCACAGTGACATCCTGTATCTATCACAGTGACACCCTGTATATAACACAGTGACACCCTGTATATATCACACTGACACCCAGTATATATCACAGTGACACCCTGTATATAACACAGTGACACCCTGTATATATCACAGTGACACCCAGTATATATCACAGTGACACCCTGTATATCTCAATTAAACTCTCTGCTGACCAATTGTAAAATCTTGCTACCCAAGTAATTATTTTGCAGCTCGACTGTTTATTAGGCAGCCAAATGATAAAAAAAGCAGATTAATATTGGTTAAAATGTTGACCGTTTTTAAACTGTTTGCTGAACAAGAGTTGCCGCCCGATTTTATTTATTGCCAGCCAAATCTTTGTATGCTGCCCAAATGATTTAACTGCTTATTTTTTTTTGCGGATCAATTTTAATAACGGCTGACCAAAAATTTACTTTCCATTTTGTAATAAAGGGAACAATTATTACCAAGTAGGTACCAAGATTAAGTTTAATAATCCTCTTGCTGTAGTCTCTCCATGTTGCCATATATATATATTTTTAATAAAACCTTCCGACCTCTGCGAAATTTGTGTAATCCGACTACAATGAAACAAATATTTATGAGTGAAAACTAGGTGAGCGCCATCTTTTCTCGGTTCTCCCAGTACCTCGTCGGGTTTTTTGACACCGTTCACGGTGCTTCTTGGAGGGAAATTAAAAGTGGCTCATTGGAAGGGAAAGCTTATGTTGTTTCGTTTCACTTTCTACGAAAATATTAATATAATAATTTACTATTTATTATTTTTTCTACTCCTGTACTGTTATCTGTCTTTTACTTGGTCACGAACACTAATATAAGAACATATATAATATGAGTTCAGAGAAGTCTATACTCTATTCCCCATAACAGCACTAGTGTCGTTACAGCCACTTTACGTTATTGCTAGCAACCACAGACTTCTAAATCTAGGTTAAACTGAGGTCAAGGATTAAGCGCTCAATTTTAACTTTACGGTAAAAATGCACAACTACCAACTTAACAAACAATTAAAATCCTACGGCTTTTAAGAAAAACAAAACTTTCTGAACTAAATTCATTGATGCCAACATAAAAACAAAAGTATTTTTAATATATTCACTGCGTGTCAACTTCATTTAAAAAATAAAAAGTTTACCATAGACACATACTGACAGTCATACGTCATATTTGCCTTCTTTGCAGGTTATGCCTTGTTTGTATTTTATAATTTTAAAACCTGTCGTAGAAAAAGTATTGTATGCAACGTTGTATAATTAAGTCAAAAAACGCTCATTGCGTCTCTATTTGCGATACTCGCCGCATTCGCGGCTCGTATCGCAACTCACGCAATTCGCATTTTTTGAACCTTCTTATACAACTGTTGCATAAAATACTATTAACAAATGGGACTTATTCATATAAAACATAATGTATTAGGGTAATTCGGGTCATACAGATTTCAGAAAATCGGAGCGTCTTTTTGTGGACAATGCAATGCTTAACGGCGGCGTGGGTACATATAATTGTGTTTTTATCTTAAAGGCCTAGTAGTAGTACATAGTATATGCCTACAAGGATCCAGCAAGAAAATTAGACATTTAAAGCCCTTAATTTTGGGGATGTATACATAGATGCGAACACTAACTCATACTAAAAAATCTGTATGACCCATTCACCTCGGCGTTTCCGACATGCCGTGAAGTCCCATGGTCGCAATAGTTCTTTGTGTATGTAGGGCGGTAAGTAAGGAATTACAAACGAGTGTTTGTTATAAGCCCGAGGTGAAATCGAGGGCCTTAATAACACGAGTTTGTAATTTCTTTACCGCCCGTGGCACACACAATGTTTTTCATCACACTTGTGAGGAAATCTTAATAGTATAACCTTACTAATCGCTCCAGTATGACAAGAAAATATTAAAACAGACAGTGACATTAGTGAAATATGTCC
Organism: Eudemis profundana; assembly: GCA_947034925.1. NCBI lineage: Eukaryota > Metazoa > Arthropoda > Insecta > Lepidoptera > Tortricidae > Eudemis > Eudemis profundana. The sequence goes on from OX344801.1 coordinate 15,411,407, forward strand.
ATAGACAATGCGAATGTCAAGTCACGTTCGGAAACCATAGCGGTAAAGACCTAAAACGGCCATATAGGTACCTAAGTTTATTTTATATTTGCAAAATACTGAAATACATTATTTAAACATTTAATTAATGTTACCGAAATATGTGTTTACATTTATTTGCAATAAGAATTATCTTTAAATAAATATTTCAGTGATAAAAGTTAAAAAAGTAAGTTGGCGTTTTTTTTTAACATGACAAATAAGAGTAAAACAGAACCATCGTTTCAAATTTAAAAAGAAAACCATTACGCCCTAGGGCGTAATAGGTCATTTACGGCCCGCAGAACCTACGTATAATGACACCATTTTCAAGCAAGTGTAATGAAAAAAGACATATTATTATACGGGATTAAGTCCCATTTTGTTATAATTAATGAGTGAAAATCGTGAAAGTTTTAATCAATAATTACTGTATTTACAAGGTATTATTATTATTTTATGAAATTATCACATTATTGTGCTTTGGTTCGCTTAACGTATACACGTTGTATTGTGTTTCATTGGTAAGTTTTAACCAGAATATAGAAATTAAATTTGCAAATTCGTATTTAGTATTGGGTTTCGTAAACCTATCATTCAAAATATTAAAACGACGTGAAACGTAAACACTAATTTATAGCAAATGAATGTATTAAAATTAGAACACGAATTAGACGTATATTTTTCTTTAACTCAACTTTATTTTCTCTCCCCATTTACGGTATGTTGCAGTATACAAGGGTTTTCTTTTCATACATTTGACACCAAATCGTAGGGATCACGTATAATGTCTCAAAGACCAAAGTTAAGGTAAAGAAGAACAAGTTAAAAGAGAGTTTGTTTGAATGCGAGATGTGATGACGACTTTGAAGTAACAATATTAAAAGCCCTCGTATGGGCGAGTCCACTTTGTTCGCACATAGCTTAAACTTTATTTTATTTGCAAACGGCAGTGCAGAAGTGTAGAATTATTTTTCATACATTAATAAACTAAACTATAAGAAATAATATTCTTTTTTAGGGTTCCGTACCACTTTATTGTCCGCCCATCTGTCTGTCAAGACCCTTTACCTCGGGAACACGAGGAAGTATCGAGTTGAAATTAAAACCATATCGTCGACCGTAGGCTCAATTAGGGTAAGGGACCGGCAAAACAATGTCCCTTACGCTAATTGAGCCTACGGACCCTACGGTCGACGATATACTCAGGTCTACGGTCCCTTAAAGCTGTCAAAAAACAAACGTCTACATTAACGTAAAATAACCACATTTTTATTAAAAAAAAAAAACCCGACCGCGGTGCACTTTGAAACTGCATAAAATCCGCCATTTTGTTTATTTTAACGAACTTCATACCCAGTGACACTCGCACCATCAAGACGAATCTAATGATGTATCATTTATCAAAATCGGATGTGCCGTTGAGTAGTTACGAGCGGACACAGGAACGGACATACATACATACAGGTCAAACACATAACCCTCCTTTGGGCTTCGCCGCAGTCGGGTAAAAAAGATATGGCTGTTTATGCCGCATAAAACATATACTTCGACACTCACAAGGAAATCAAAATTTATAGGGTACTTTCCTTTGACCTAGAACTATGAAATTTGGCAAGTAATACCGTCTTATACTACAAGTATAAGGAAGAATCTGAAAACTAAACATTTATAATTAAATCATATAAAATATAGTCTTTATATATTGTATTTGTACGGAACCCTCGGTGGGCGAGTCCGACTCGCACTTGTCAGGTTTTTTTTATATTATTATTACAAAACTTTACAACTCGTATGAGCATAATAATATTTTTCGTAACAAAATATAGAATAAAAGCAACAAAATTGTAGCAATGTGGGACGGTAAGTAAGGAATTACAAACGAGTGTTTGTTCTGCTTTAATAACACGAGTTTGTAATTCCTTTACTGCCCGTGGCACACACAATGTTTTTCATCACACTTGTGAGGAAATCTTATAGTGCATTACACAACTAGGGTGGTAATACAAAGAAAGGCCGAGATCGCAGAAGTTTGCGGCCCGAGCTGCAAGCGAAGGACGTCAATATGCGATCGAGGGCTTTCTTTATTACCTCCCGTGTTGTGTACATCATTTTGTGTCTACACTTGGCCAGAAAAAGTCACTTTATGGCCAGGTGTGGCATAAATAATATAACCTTATTAATCGACTAAGTATGACAAGAAAATATTAAAACAGAATGTGACATTAGTGACATATGTCCATAGACAATGCGAATGTCAAGTCACGTTCGGAATCATAGAGAAAATAACCTGAATCGAAGAACTTTTAAACTTCAATGTCCTCTTAAAGCACTTGTTCCATCGAGTGCGAGAAAGCGAGTAAAATTGGACGAGTAGCATTATATGTATGTTTTTCTACTCCTATACTTTTATCTGTCTTTTAGTTGGTCACGAACACGAATATAAGAACATACATAATATGAGTTCAGAGAAGTCTATACTCTATTCCCCATAGCAGTACTAGTGTCGTTATAGTCGCAAAACGATACTGCTAGCAGCCACAGACTTCTAAATCTAGGTTAAACTTAGGTCAAGGTTTTAGCGCTCAATTACTTTACGATAAAAATGCACAACTACCAACTTAACAAACAATTAAATTCCTACGGTTTTTAAGAAAAACAAAACATTCCGAACTAAATTCATTGATACTAACATAAAAAAAGTATTTTTAATAATGTCACTGCGCGTCACTAGCGAGTATACGTCAAATTAAAATAAGTTTACCATAGACACACACTGTCAGTCATATGTCATATTTGCCTCGTTAGCGCGCTATGTTTAATTTTATATTTTAAAACCTAGTCGTAGAAAAAGTATTGTATGCAACGTTGTATAATTAAGTCAAAAAACGCTCATGGCGTCTCTATTTGCGATACTCGCCGCCGCGGCGGCTCGTATCGCAACTCGCGCCATTCGCATTTTTTGAGCCTACTTATACAACTGTTGCATAAAATACTATTATAAAGTCAACATTAGAAAAAACAGCAAATAGCAAATACTACTTAAAATATAAGAATTAAAAGTGCTGTAGTGAAACACGCGTAAGTCAGTTCAACACTGTCTTTATTGATCAGTAAATGCGGTAGGCTTTACATTTAACAAGTACCCCCAAATATATATATACTACATCTCTTCCTTTTCGAGAAGAGAAAAAAAAAATGTTGACAAAAAGTGTAAGAGTATTAGCAATACTGAAAGCATAATTGTTTTACACAAAAACATAACAACTCACAATATTTCAATTTTAGGATTCAATAGGATAAAGCTATTGCTATTAATCAAATTATAACAAGTACCACCACCTAACTAGTAACTAAATAAAATCTAACAATAAAATAAAAAAATAAAAAATACTTAAATAGGCACCTATATGTTTCTAATCCAGTGATAACGTACATGGAGTACCTAACTATGACAAATCAAATTACATAATTGGCTATTTGACGACTTTTTTCTGCAATTATGTTAAAACGTGCGTTTATCGTAACGGTTTCATAACATACCAGTACCATACATACCATACACCAGTACCAGTAGTTACCATACATTTTATGGGTTATTCAATGGTATTCACAGTATTTAATATTTTTATACGTTTAAAATGGACTTTTGAACCTGCATAAAAAAAATACACATTAGGTATCAAACTTAAAACTAACATGTTTCCTTATTTTAACAGAATCTTATATACTTTATACAAATTTCGTTTACAGTCAAGTACTATTACATTTTGAAAATGAAACCAATATTACTTTAAACGGAATAGGTACATAGAATACGTACAAACCTACACTAAAACAATTCATCGATGTTTAATGCGCTGTTTAAGGCTTTGGCCTTCGAGCGCGTCACAGGTGGAGAAATATTAGGTAGGTTAGGATTCGTTACGGGTCCAACCTGAACTGTCTCTGCACTGGGAGCAGTCAGCGCCGGTTCTGTCTTAACAAATCCGGGTCCTGCAGAGGCGCTCGGCACCTGGGGCTCCGGCGCCACGGACCCCGGCATGCGCGCCACCAGATGGCGCCGGTTGCGGCGGAACCTTCGACCCTGACTATCGGCTACTATGAAAGATCTCGGTTCGGGTGCACTACACACTACTGTAACCGGTTTTTTTATGTTATTATTATCAATAAGCGTCGCTTTTTGTCCCGACTCTAAAGGCGGCAATTGCCGCGAAGATCGATCGTAGTGCTGTCTGATTTTATCTTTCTGCTGATTTAATTTTTTAAAATTTAATTTATTATTGACTTGCTCATGTAACAATTCAGGTTTAATTGGTAATTTCGTTCTTAACCGTCTCCCCATCAACATTTGCGCCGGGGAATCTAAGTCGTACCGGGGAGTAGCTCTGTAATTTAATAGACTCAAATAGAAGTCTTCTCCAGAATCTTGTGACTTCTTTATCATATTCTTTATTGTTTGAACCGCCCTCTCGCTTTTCCCATTGGATTGGGGATAATGTGGCGATGACGTCACGTGATCTATCTCCCAATCGGACATGAACTTTTTAAACTCACACGAGCTGTAAGCAGGTCCGTTATCTGTCACCAATTGTACAGGAATACCGTGCCTCGAAAATTGTTCCTTCAGGAAATCGATAACTAGTTTACTAGTTATATTGTTGAGTATACCCACCTCAACATAGTTAGAAAAATAATCCACCAAGACGATGTAATACTTTTTTCTGTGCTCACATATATCTGAAGCGAGCTTTGACCAGGGCAGATCTGGTAGCGCGTGCGGCAATAAAGGTTCACGGCGCGGCGCCGGTGCGTGGAGCGCACACGTAGCGCACGCGCGCGCGCGCCGCTCCACATCAGCCGCCATTCCCGGCCAAAACATAACCTCGCGCGCGCGTCGCTTGCACCTATCAATGCCTAGATGGCCTTCGTGCACTCTGCTCAGCATATCTCCGCGTAAACTCCGAGGAATGTAAATACAATCGTTCTTAAATATCAACCCATCCATATATTGCAATGATTCGCGATATGGCCAAAATACCTTGATACATTCCTTTACGTTCCACCTATATCTCGGCCAACCATTCGAAATATACTGTTTTAAAGTTTTGCTCTCCTCATCCGCTGCAATGTGTTGTTTAATAATGTCTAGTTTTTTGTCGCTCATCTGTACATTTTCAATAAGAAAGCAAGTTTGCAATTCTACCTCGTCAGTAACCCGATCGTGCATCAGATCAGGCAACGGCGCGCGCGACAATGTATCAGCGATGTACATGTATTTGCCGGGTGTATACTGGACTCGTAAATCGAACCCTTGTACTCGCATCATCATGCGCTGAAGCCGTGCCGGTACTGACGACAACGGCTTTGTAAACAGCGGTTCTAACGGTTTGTGGTCAGTCTGTACCGTCACATCATTGCGGCCGTAAATATACTGTTTAAACCTCTCTACAGCAAAAACAATAGCCAGCATTTCCTTTTCTATTTGAGCATACCGCGTCTGTGTGTCAGTGAGGGTGAGAGAAGCAAATTCCACCGGGCGACCAGCCTGCAGCAGCACCGCACCCACCGCTGCGCTGCTAGCATCAACCGACAGTACCACCGGCAGGTTCGTGGAATACAACGCTAGTACCGGAGCAGATGCTATTTTAGCTTTCAACTGATCTACTGCATTTGAATGATTTAGGTCCCACACCCATTCTGAATTCTTTTTTAATAGACCCCGCAGTACCGCCACCGAATCGGAATAATTTTGTATAAATTTAGCTAAATAATTAACTACACCAAGAAACCTCTCCAAAGCCTTTCGGTCCGTAGGATACGGCATTTCCATAATGGCGCGTACTTTAGAGTCATCTGGCCGCATCCCTTGTTCGTCAAACTTGTGCCCTAGATAAACAATTTCACGAACACAGAACTTACACTTCTCTTTGTTAAACTTAATTCCAATTTGTTGAGACCTCTCTAAGAGACGCTGCAATCGGGTGTCATGTTCTTCTTTCGTACTGCCCCATACGATAATGTCATCAATAAAACTCTCTACACCATCCAAGTCTTCTAGATATTGTCTTAACTTTGCGTGAAATACTTCAGGAGCACAATTTACTCCATATGGTAGGCGCAGAAATTGATACCTGCCAAATGGGGTAGCAAAAGTGCACAAGTCTGCACTAGCATCATCTAACTGAACCATCCAGAACCCTGAGCGCGCGTCGAGCACACTGAAGTAGCGCGCGTCACGAAGCCGCACGGCTAGCTCGCTGACAGTAGGCAGCGAGTAGTGCGCACGTCGCACCGCTTTGTTAAGCGGCCGGGGATCCAGGCAAACCCTCAGGGACCCATCTTTTTTTGCAACCAAAACAATAGCGTTAACCCAATCTGTGGGATGGGTGACCTTTCTGATAACACCTATTTTTTCCATCCGCTGTATCTCAGAATATAACTTATCCCGTAACCCTATCGGAATTTTTCGCGTGGGACAAACCACTGGTTGAATATTGACGTCAACCGCTATTTTATATTTACCAGGTAATTTTCCTAAGCCCTGAAAAAGATCGGAATATTTATCAATCTGTATGGAGTTTACTCGGTTCACTAATCCTAACATGACGCAACCTTCCAGGCCCAGTACATTCTGACAGTTCAAATCGGACACGGCACACACTAACTCGCACTGCTTTTTACGACAAGACAACAATAATTTACAAGTACCTATAATAGGTATGTCATTTCCTGTAAAGGAATACACCCGTTTATTGAATGACTTCAAATCACCTAGATTTAGCCCTAAGTTTAGGTACTCAACTTTAGAAATTACATTTAGCATAGAACCCGTATCTAGCTTAAATAATAGTTGTTTATTGTTACATTTTATAACCTCAACCCATTCTTTTGGTGGTTTATAGTTAGTGTCCTGCTGAATAATATCAACATAAAACATACCGTCCTCGTCCGAGTCGTCCATTGCCAAGTCACACACCTGGTTCCGTGTCACCTTACGCTGCGTACACACTTTCGCAAAATGTCCCCTCCTGTCACACACATAGCACAACGCACAATTTGCCGGGCATCGCTCGTCCTGGGCGCACCACGCACCACCACACATCGCGCAGAGTCGGCGCGAGGGACCCGGCGCTCCCACAGCGCCCGGCGGCCTCGTGCCGCGCCTCGCCCCACGCCTGTTGGTCGCGCGACGTCGTCCGTCGGCGCCCGCACGCGGCCCGCTGATGCTCGTGCGCCCGGCTGAACCCCACACTGCGTCGACTCGAACGTCATTTAAACCCCCATCAATGCACCGACCCTCTTCGCGCGACATCTCTGCAGCTTGACAAATTTGTACCGCTTTTGCTAACGTCAATTCGTCCGTACGAAATAGTCTATCCCGTATTGTGTTGTTTTTTATTCCACAAACAATTCTATCACGAATTAAGCTATCTGTCAGCCCACCGAATTCGCAACATTGGCTCAATAGACGTAATGATGTCACCCACTGATCTATACTTTCGCCTTCTTCCTGATCCCTCACGAAGAACTTATAGCGAGATACTGTGATGTTCGGCTTGGTACCGAAGTGTTCATCGAATTTTTTAAACAGAAACTCGATGTCCTCACTTTCTTTTTCGCTCACCGTGAACGAAGAGTATACTTCGTACCCAGCCGATCCGATGAGGTTGACTAACAAACTAGCCTGCACATCAGCAGGCTCTTTGCTCACTCCGGAGGCTTTGAGAAAAACAACAAACTGTTTCTTCCATTTTCTCCAGGCCTCGGCCCGCGTAGTTGGACCGCCTTCTAACACTAACTCCGCCGGAGGACGCGCGTGTTCCATAATAAACTTGTACAGTCACCAATTAACACTTAACCAGCTAAAACAAAACACGCTTAAAGTGATTTATAGCACAGTTTTAAATTAATTAGTGCCCACCGCTGCCACCATGTAGTGAAACACGCGTAAGTCAGTTCAACACTGTCTTTATTGATCAGTAAATGCGGTAGGCTTTACATTTAACAAGTACCCCCAAATATATATATACTACAAGTGCAATCAAGTAAAAAACAATAACCTAAAACTAATTGAAAATATTAACAATTATAAAAAGAATATTGCGGATTTAAAAAGCGCTTTGTCGCGTAATAAATAAATGATAAAGGATCCGTCACACTCACAAACTACATATTTGTCATAACGTTTACAAATGCTTTATCATTTATTTATCGCGCGACAAAGCGTAGCATCATATACTAAGAATTATCTAAGGTGTCCAAATGTTCGTAAAGAGAATGAACAAAGATTTGGACCTTAGATAATTCTTACTGTACGCCTACAGGAAAGACGTATAAAAAAAATAGAGCGATAGATTGAAAATTTTGACTAATTGAGCGGAGGCCTCATCATCTTACGAGCTACGCTCTTGTCGGTGGCGTACTCGTCACTCTACTCTATTCTCTGCCATCTGTTTGGTCTCCTGATATGACGCAACAGTGACTTTCTCCTTCGCTTGATTGAAATATGTTAATCTTGTTCTACCTCTGCCTCTCCCGCCCTCAATTTCCTCCTCTTAGGTGTTCACAAAGAAAGCGTCATGTCGTATCAGATGTCCAATCATCTTTCCTCTCCGGTTCTGTATTATTTTTAGTAAACTTCTTTGTTCCTTCACCATGCTCAGAACCTCTTCATAGGTCGTTCTTTCCATCCAGCTAATTCTTTCCATCCTCCTCCACATCTCAAACGCTTCCAGCCTTTCTCGACCCTTCTGTGTTAGCTTTGAGATAATGCTTTTTGTTTTTAAAGGCTTTCTTAGCCATAGCGACTCTTCGCACAATGTCTGCGGTGCATCAGGAGTCACTGGTAATAAAACTGCCCAAATATTTAAATCGTTTAACCTGTTCTAATACATTGTTTTGAAGTTTAATTGGTGAATGTACTGGTGTGTATTTTGATATAGTTAGGGTTTTGGCTTTATTACTGTTAATTTTAAGTCCAAATTGATTAAAATTTTCATCCATGTCTCTTACTAATTCTTGTAATTAACTACTATTTTCAGCTAATGCCGCTATGTCGTCTGCAAACCTAATAAATTTAATTTTTTTCCCATTAATTTTGACTCCCCCAAATCCGGATTTACCTTTTTGATGGCTTGTTCTATAAATATGTTAAAAATCAGTGGTGACAGCGGACACCCCTGTCTGACGCCTTGTCTGATCTTCGCGTTTCCTATTTCTTTCCATACTTCTATAATTGTCTCCTGGTTTCTATAAAGTTCGTAAATTATCTTCCTATCTCTATAGTCTGCTCCAGCTGCGCGCAGGATATCCATCATCTTTTTCCATTCCAATTTGTCAAATGCCTTTTCTAGGTCAATAAATGCTTCTACTATAATAATATCTGCTGCCAAAATTGCTTCTCTAGTTCCTCTATTTTTCCTAAAACCATATCGAGCGGAGGCTCGGGAGCGCTAATTGGAAAGTTGTACTGGCCTGGGTAAAAGCGGAGCCCAACCCGAGGCATCTAATTTTTACAAGCTTTTGTAAACAAACTTTTAACGTTCGTATGTAAGTCTCAATGTAAGTTTAGGTTTCAAAATTCACAAACCATTTTTCAACCACTTCCTGGTATGCCAAATTTCAGCTGAAATTTAATAATGCGGTAATAATGCAAGAGTGTAATACCATCGAGCTGATCTGATGATGGAGTCGGAAGGTGGCCATAAAATTAGACAAATCCACCATGTTTGGGTTGGTTAGTTTTTGCAGCTTGCAATACAAAAAAGTACAGTCTGCATTCAAAGTATGCCTCATTTTTTTTATTGGAAATGTTTCAATCTTGCTTCAATAGAAAAATTTACTTACGATCAAAATTACTGTAAAATAAACTATTTAAATTTATCAAATAATACATACCTACCACTGCTAAAACGACGTTCTTAACAGAAATTTAGCAATTATTGTGCGAGATTCACGAAGTATTTTCCATGCAGTAGGTCATTTCTTAGGACGGCAGAATGCCACATTAGTCATGAAATATTTTTGCCAAAAAATCCGCCTCCATTTCTAAATGCAAACGCGGACAAAAGTATAAATGCAATAATAAAATGATGCTTATGGCATGTGCTTAAAAAAAGTACCCATCGTATACCATGTCCAGGGTTCCGTGCCCGTTTCCGCCGGCCGCTGCGAAATATTGTCATTGTGTGTTCCGTTTTTTATTTTTTAAACATAGGTACTTAAAATTTTGTAAACGGGAATGTAATCGCTAACGAGTTACAGTTACACTACAGACTGACAAAATGGCTCGTGCCCAAAATACTTGTACCTAGCAGATTTTTCAATATAGGTACCTGATTCCCGATTTATCAGACCTATCTAACCACATTCCCGTCGCACTTTATTATAAAGTCGTAGGTTACTCAAAAAACTAGATGGTTTTGTAGAATCTATTATTTTGGAAATATGGTATACGGGGAATCTCATAAATGGAGAATAAGGTGTTTTGTAAAATTTGGTACTCTGGGAAAGTGGAATTTTGTGCGCGAGGGAGGGTAATTATCAACACCACAGTCGTGCAATCATTAAGTAAATATGAGAATTCTGTGATCCATGGGCTCATTAGTCTTGTATTTGATACCTACACAATGATATTCTTCTCCTACCTACCAGAAGTTGACTATAGATAATCCCTGCAATTCTTTTTTTCCAACTTGCTAATATTGTTATTACTTAAGTTCCTATTTACGTTACGTGTGTATCACGCATGTCGAGTGATTGACAATCCAAAGGCATAGGCTATTCGCAATGCTAATTCGACTTAACGGATTTACCAGCAGGCAGTTCCTAGGATAGTAGATTACGAGGAAGGCTGAGTACCGAATATTATTGATCGTCTTCTTTTGAAACACTTTAGCTAGAAGTTTATTTATAAACTATTTTCAACGCACTTTCAACCAAATGATTGGATTATAAGAGTAATGAAGGAACTGACAATTGTATAGATACCTAAGGTAAGGAGTAAGGACACAGAATACACACACACACACTCACACAGAAAGAGAGAGAGACACAGAGTACAGAATAAGTACAGGAACGTGGAACGCACAGGATCCGACCATTTTTCTCTATCGCATATCGCGTGCTCTTTCAGATTGCGGGCTAAGCCCTTCCGCGGGGGCACAATTTGTTACTAGTAGCCGCGCGGCGAAATTGCGGAGTGAGCCACTTCTGCTAAGGATGGCAAAAGTCCTATCCTAAAGGTACTAAGGTAATGTTTAAATCTAGGGATGTAACGATACCGATACCGATATATCGGCCGATATATCGGTATCGCCGATATTATACAACCGATATTTGAAGAATTTGCTGTATGAAAAAAAATCTGCAAAAAGTAATTTCAATTTCTGACTTAATTTATATATTGGTCTATTCTATTACCTTGTGCAATGATAATTACTATGTTAATTAAATCTTTGGTTCTTAATAAAAAAAAAGAATTTTGAGTTGACAATTTATTATTTTTACTTTCCACTTTCAAGGTTGACTCTCTGGTAAATATTACCAGTAGTCATTGCCATTAGTTATAATAAGGACATAAAAATATCTGAAATTCATACTTCATTATTTAGCTAAGATATCGGTATCGGTATCGGTATCGCCGATATTAACTACTATATATCGGTATCGGTATCGTATCGGCAAAACTGTGTATCGTTACATCCCTATTTAAATCCATCCCCTTTTTAAATGCCTGAATATAATGTGTCAAGAAAAACTCGCACAGTGAATGAGAGAATTAATTCCACTCTTCAAACAAAAAACGTTTTTTAACCTATTTTTTTAAAACAAACTATCCGAAATATCAATGTAATGTACGGAATCAAAACATTGCTCTTACAAATAATGTACACGCTTAAACATAAAAAAATAAAATATTTCAAAAAAGCTGTACTTAATGCATTTTTGTCGCATTCAAAGCAGAAAATCATATTCAATTCTCAACGTTTATACCTTGGCTGTAAACCCAACATGCCGTCGATCGTGTCATGCCAGAACCTCTAAATACGTCATAAAAACCCTGCCATTACTACGCCGATTTCCAGTTTATTTATAGGTATGAGCATGATTAATATCACGCATTAAAATGCCCTGTTGACATGAATCCAGAACCAATTTACGGAACTAAACTAATCTTTAGGCTAACAATCGGTCGGAATAAATCATTTTAGTAGTATAATTAGCGGGTATAGCCGCGCTGCCTGGACGTAACAAACGTCGATAGCGGGTCAACAACTGAAAAACAATAAGAAATAAAAGAAAACTCATTAGTCACGCAAGCTAACCTGCCGGGTAGTTCGCGATGCTGCCTCAGCATGCGATAGCAAGCCTTATACTACGTTAGACTACTGGTGATACCTGCACAGCATAACCAGTAGTCTTACTTCGGGGGTTTACTTAGGACAGTGTTTTTCAAAGTGTGGGTCGCGACCCCCTGGGGGTCGCAGAGCCTGTAGAAGGGGGTCGCGAGGGTCGAGAAACTTCAGGCAAAAAGGAAAAAAATCAAAAATGTTCAAAATCGTAACGGAAAATTCAGGTTAGAAGTCGTGGAGGATGGGTCGCGAAATATTTTTGCATACAAAGAGGTCGTGCCATGAAATAGTTTGAAAAACACTGATTTAGGAGAATCACGTGGGTATATATCATTGGTCGTTCGCACCAACGGAAATGGCACGCGCGGTGCGACGGCAAGACCCAAAGCAGTTTGTTTAGTTGAAAGGTATTTTACTTCATAGTCTTATACATTCCGTCTGCGTAATACCACATGTCTGAGATGTCTCAAAAAGACAAAAAGTAAGTATACCTATTATTTTTAGTTATTCAAAATTTAGTTTCAGTAATTATAATCTGGTGCGTCATGGCGGTTTACTTATTTTTGTGTTGTTTTGTGGGATTTCTCATGTTGTTTTACGCAAAAAAATGTAGCAAAGTATACAATAAATCATATTTCCAACAAATTAGATTCTCAAAATTCTTCAAAAATATGTTTATTAAAATAAGCAGCAAAATTCGTTCTATATCAATTTTCCTCAGTTATCAACGTGGAATATTATTACTGTGTCAAATGCAAAAGCCGCAACGGGAAGTAAACAGCCGCTAAAGAAACATTAAAGTTGGGTAAATCTTGGGGTGACTTATTATATAAATATGACCCTTATTTATAGTCGAACTCCAGACTTGTTCGCGATAATTCCCCAAGATAAGCTCCAACCGTGAATTTAATAAAGTTACTTTTAAAAACTTTTTTATTTACCTTTACTTATATATCGAGGTATTATTCTCGAATCAACTTTACTACTTCATAAAGAAAAGTCAATTTCAAATGGTTTTTTAATGTTGCTTCCTATCATAATCAAATAAAATTACGTCTTGTTGAATTATTTGATTTCAGCAAAGCAATGTGTACTGGTATAAGATATAGGTACTTACTTAGAACCTAGGTATGTACATATTGAAAAAAAAATTACAAAACTGTACAGCCTAAATATCTTTACAATTTATAGATTTTATTTAAATCAAATTCAGAATATTATGTTTTTATAAACTAATTTTTAACAATAAATAAAATAATATATCACTGAGGTCAATCGCAGGTCAGTTAAAGTGTAAAAAAATATAGGTACCCATTGTTATTTAACACAAGGTTATTCAGAAAAAGTGAACAGCCTGAATATCTTTACATTTATAGAGTTTATTTAATTCAACTTCAGTGTATGTTTTTATAAACTCATTTTTAACAATAAATACAATTTTTATATCACTGTTGTCAATCGCAGGTCAGTTAAAGAGTGAAAAAATATAAGTACTCATTGTTATTTAACGCAAGGTTATTCAGAAATAATCAGACGCCGTAAGTCAGTAAAAATCAAAAAAGTAGGTAACAATACAAGTACATACTAACCAAACACATGCATTGGTCAAATACTGCAAATCAATTTACTCCCGCGTTCCATTAAAAATAACGAAACAGACATGATCTTTTCATTTCAAAATATATTCACTATATTTAAATGATTGAATATATGTTAACATATTCAATAACTTAAATAGTCATCGCTTGATCTGCTAATGAGGCACTAAAATTACTGCAAGTTACCACTAAAATTACCGCAAAGAAAAGGTTTAATAAATTAAAGGTGTTATCTATTTGCGCTTGCACAGGCTCCTTTCAGTGCGTTCGCCGAGGCCGGTCCATCACGGTATCACATGAGTTATACTAGCCAAGATAATGATAAGCCGCATTAAAACCTCGTTAGTCTTGTACGCTTCCTATTGTTCGCGTTATGTGGGCGCTAATACGTGCAACTATATGCAGGCCCAATGATATTAATAGTAACGTATGGACGTGATAAGTTTTCCTTAGAAAATATTAAAGTCCTTCAAACAGTTTCTCAGTAGCTGACTTCAGTTTTTCCCCATGCGGTCCTAAAAAAATATCCCTACTACATAGACATATTCGTAGGTCACTTTCCATAAATTTTACACACGTGAAAGCATAATTAATAAAGTACGAGTATGTCCATTGTCCGTTAGAGTTTTTGTGATTTTTCCTATACCTATTTCTTATTGCACGCTACGCGTACGGAAAAAGCCGCTTTCGGGCCAAGTGTAGTGTCAGGGGGGTCTAGCCGGTGAAGTATTCAGGAGAAACATGTTAGTTTGGTGGCGCTCTGATGGGAACTGTCTCAATTTTTTGTATTAAACATAACGTTAAACTGACAGCTATTTGAATTATTCTCATAATTCTACTGTAGAGACGGCCAGCGTCTCTACAGTAGACATACAATTATGTACACAACACGCGAGGTAATAAAGAAAGCCCTCGATCGCATATTTACGTCCCTCGCCTGCGGCTCGGGCCGCAAACATCTGCGATCTCAGCCTTTCTTTGTTTTACCGCCCTAGTTGTGTAATGTACTATTATTTACTAAATCGTCATAATTATTTTGTTTGAATCTGCATAGAAATGTTATTAGATTACATAACTTATTCAAATAAATTTAACGCAAAACGCTGGGATCATTTCATGTCGAAACATGATGTTTTACTGTTTATTGATTTCATGTTGTGAAGCGAACACCTCCTCATTTCCTAACGAAGTATCGTTTGGAATTGAAACAAGTATCTATACTAAGGGAACTCGTATCTTAATTACCACACCACATCACTTATCACGGACACGAACGTAAATACCGCAAAACTTCCCAAAGAAAGTTACTCGTAAAGCTATCTAAAGGCAATATCGGATATTGATCATTTTACTGCGAATAAATAAAGTGAAAGTGAGGTTTTATAGGGCTATACGAAATTGTTACAGTCATAACTTAGCGTCGGAATCCCACAGATATTGGAGTGGATGAGTTACGTTGAAAACATTGGCCATCACACTTATACTCGTACAGGGGAATCTTCGCTTTCGCGGTGAATACTAATACGTTTTATTAGGAACCTTGTCATATTTCAACGCGGAGCTATTTCATTTATTAGGATGTATGAAGGTGTGACGTCGTAACTTTAAATTACGTCGTTGCTGTCGGATACGGCCGATTTTTTTCTTCCAAGCGCAGTCGTTTTTATTTTATGTCCTTATTTACAAATTCATTCATTCGCTATTTGTGGCGGTTTAAACTTATAAATAAGAGTTTTTTTTAACTTATTCATAGTTTTTTTTTCAAAGATCTGTGGCCATGTTAAATTTATATTCAACATTCATGTTACTCATGAGTAATTGTAAAACGAATAGCACCGTAAACTGTCGACATAGTGGAAAAACTAATTGGAAAAGGAAACACGATATAAAATAGTCACGTTACGTTATACTGGGATCAATCTGTCATTTCATTACGGACAGTACAATCGAACACACAAAACTGTACATTTGTAAACGAATGTCATTATTATTGCAACGTGTTAATGTCTATGGCTGGTTAGTTAGTACTAGCTTTGTTTGTACTATTGTAGCCAATAAGCCTGATATCGGCCATTCTCGAGAAATATGTCTGCGTTTACCTAATTACCGCGTCGCTGTTTTCATACTAATTGTATGGAGATGCGTGAATTACACATACATATTCCTGGAGAATGGCCGATATCGTGTTGACAGGTTAATTGAAGCGCCGGCCAGTGCTCGTCAACAGCACTGTAATATATAATTATCAGATGCATTGTAAGGAGGCTCTCCTCTCTGTGGCACCAAGAACCACCACCACCAGGAGTTACAGTCACGGTTTCATAATATATTTACATCATTTGTTTTTGTGTACTTATTAATTTTATAAAAAGTAGACCAAGGGATAAATGCAAAATTTACGAAAAATGCCTAATGGAAAAAAATATTTCGAATAGATCTCTGGTAATCCTCGAGATGTTTTATGAAAATAATAAAAGCTATAAACTACAAACCCCAAATAGAACAAAAGCACACTACGTAAATAAAAGAACAGTAAAAACACAACCCAGTAAATCTCCTAAATCCTCGAGGTGTGTCTCAAAAAGTCTGTTACGGAAAATTTGTTTAACGTAACTTGAAAAGGGGCAGATGCCTTTAGAACCAAAGTAAAAGATTTGAGGGCCAGCTTTGAAGGAAAACAACGTGGAAAATCTTATTTCGCAGCACTTATCTTTCAATTAACATTTGACAGGATTTTTTTTTAGACCTGGTCTTTTGTCTCCTTTTCATGTTGACAAATCCCGTTATTACTCGAAAATGTTTTCTTATTTCTTTTTCAAATGCCCGAAGCCAAATTGTGAAATGTCACATCTCATCTTAGGACCTTAATGCCTAGACTTTGAAATATTTTACGTCACATGACTGCTTCGTCAAGCACTTACAGGGTTCCCTCAGTTATTTGCATTATTCGCCCATTTAAATTAAAAATCACGAATACACCGCAAATTTAAAAAGTTGATTTAAATAACATTTTAATACCTACTAATCTACTCCATTACAGTTTATCATTAAAAGAGTAAGTATACCGTTAAACGGTTTCGGACATTTCAAGTCCCAGTAAATATTGTTTGGAAGCTGTATTATTTTAAAAGGGTACCATAATAAGGAAAGGACCTTATTTTGCATGAATAATTTCATCCGGTAGGATGTGCGTAATAGAGACCCTTATCAAAGGCAATATCTGGTTACAAACCTAAGGGTAGACACGTACCTGCCTGAATTTCTTCCGCTGAACAATCTTGAGATTATGCCCTTTATAACTCTGGCTTACGGGGGCCTCAAGTTCATCCACCTTGAAATCTATGACTTCGTTTATTTTTCCGAATCAAACGAAAATTAAGTAACGCTCGGCTTTGATGCATTTACGAGTATTATAGATTCGTTGGTTTTTTAGTTAACTTGCAAGCACTTGCTTAGTTGCCAATCCTATTCCTCAACACTATTACTCGAGTAACTCGTGTTGCTACAAAAAAAGCTCCTTCGTTGAGGCTTAAATTAAGATGCGCGTTAAGCTGAAGTGGATGAAACATGTCTAGAGCCAGCATTAAGTGCACATAAAGCGGGTTAGCCGCCGCCGCCTCACTGCCCAACGAGGAACGGTTGTCTCACGATGACCACAGTCGCAATCATCGGATGACATTTTTGCTAAAGGTGACTTAGGGTTATTATAAGCATCAAACATTCATAAGCCTTGCTTTAAACCCTTTATATGTATATACTAATCCCAACGAGAAACGGTTGCCTCGCGCTGACCACCGCATTTTTAACCAACTTTTTTGTGTGTGTGTGTTATGCATTTACTCGAAGACGGTTGAACCGATTTGAAAAAATCTTTTTCGTTTGAATCCTCCAAGGCAGTTCTATTGCAACCAAATCAGGATCAAAAGATGATGGATCTTGGAGAAATCGAGAGAACTCTTTTCTCTTATAAACACACGTAAAGAGATTTGGGTATTGTTCATAGTGACTCGTGGATTTCTTATAGATATCATTGACGACACGTTTAGCCTAGTGGAAGTGACACCGCCTACGAAGTTAGAGGTCCCGGGTTCAAATCCTGGTAAGGGCAAATATTTGTGTGATGAGCAGGAGTGTTTGTTCCTGAGTCACGGATGTTTCCTATCTATATAAGTATGTATATCGTCGTCTAGCACAATACAAGTGCTGCTTAGTTTGGAACTAGATCGATTTGTGAAAGACGTTCCGTGAAATTTATTGATTTATTATTTGAAATCGATTATTAAATAAAAATTAATAATTTTAAAATAATCGTTTTATTTGGTGTCTCACGGCTGGGCAAAAACCTTCCCTCTCTCCTTCCACTTCTCCCTATCTCTGGCCAAATATTGCCATTTCTTTTCGAGACTATCTAAGTTGTCTCGCTATCTCCTTTTTGGGCCAATAGGCCAAGGTATTTACCCAGTGAACCTCAGAGAACGGATATTGGAACAGAGGTAAACCTGAATCACTACGATACCTCCTACGTATACTGAGCTAAGTGCAAAATCACGATTTTACAGGAGGGCTCTTCAAAGGTACAAAGTCCCATAACTAACTCATATGTTGATATAATTTCATGAAAATTTCAATTATGCGAAATGAATACATATTGCTTAAATCTACATATTTACTTTTTCGTAATTAATAGTAGTTTTTGAAAAAACCGGCACTTAGCCCAGTATACGTGAAATTTACGAGTTCTAGTTTTTGATAAACTGAGCCAACTACCAGTTGATCCAGTATACGTGGTAAACTATAATTAGATGAATATGGCTATATTTTTATTATATTAGATGCCTTTGGCCATGGCCATGTGTGATGTACCATTAAATATCTAAACAAACTCAAAGCTCGTGCTCGGATGGATTTTATCAGTTAGTTTTCGTCTGATTTGTCACTTGTACCAGTATACGCCTGAATCAATTTATTATGGACCAGTATACCGCTAAACTTATTTTGTTTGTTATATCCACCAGTTTGGCAACACTGATGGTTGGTTAGTTGCCAGAGCGTCTCAGCAGAGGGTTGGCTTCTTGTTTTCTGGATGGCGGACTCGTCTTTTTGGACGTTTGGTATTAAATTTGTTATAAAATGAAGTGCTAACGAGACGTCAAATTGACGGCCATCTACAACTAAGCCGTCGCGTTTCACCCGCGTTTCGGTTAGTATTTTTTGATAAATTCTTTCCAATTGGACAAATTCCTCTTGTCAAGACATATTGCGTCATTCCTTCTCTGGATTGTTTCAGGGTTCTTCTTTTATTGTCGTGAGAATGCGACGACATTCAACCGAGATGGACTGTTAAACTCATCTTTACAACAGGCGTGAGTAATTAAGAAAATTTAACTTGAAAATTCCATGCCACGTTACTTTATTGTGTTGAGGTTAACACGAATCTTGTCTCTTGTTGGAGGTCATAAGGCGCCTGTTTGAATTACGTTTAACTACGCTTGATTACGTTTTGGGTCCGTTTTTACCAACTTTTGCGACCATTTTTGTGCGTGCGACACCTTGTTTTACGTTTTGTTCGCTATATGCACTTGATGGCACTTTCTCTGTTTCTCTTTTCTCTCCTATGACTTTTTACATACCGTGTCACTCGGATTTGGTAACCTAGCTATGGCCATGCCTAATTTAAGTCACAATTTATAGTGTTTTCCCCCTTAATTCAATTAAAAGGCATCATGGCTTAATGTCTAATAACTTTCTTTATGCCGCTTTGCCGGATACCTTTTCCCTGCTCTTACATTAACCCTTTGCGGTTGTTTAACCTTACAAGCTGCACGCTTTTCTAAATCTGTTACGGTGCATTGACTGACTCCACTCCGGACAACTACCACAACTGGGACCGTGGGAGCTGGGAGCCCCTGAGCGGCTTAAACCTGGATCCAGTTGGCGTGGGACTCCGCTGATGACTGCATAGTTAACAGGGGGTAAACAACATCTCCTAGGTCGGTGACACTCTTGTTATTATTTAAGTACTAGTAGTTAAATAATAGTAGCCTAGTAGTCTTTGGTTAAAATCTAACTTATAAAACTTATTGTAGTAGACTAATAAACACCTCTCAACAGGTTTTCATGGTTTAATCGCAGGAAACTGTGGCCTCCCTGTAACTGAAAACCTCCCTTATGATTAAAATTGCCAAGACCTACAGTTCCGCTATCTGGCATTTTTGGAAATATTCTTTACTTTTCTTTATTTTAATTATTGGTGTTTAATTATTGATAGCTTGCTTTATTCTCAGTCCTGCTACAGTAGTGAGGGCTGGGTTCTGTTTTTTTTTCCTATTCTAACATTATAGTAAGAATTATCTAAGGTGTCCGAATATTCCTAAAGAGAATGAACAAATATTCGGACACCTTAGATAATTCTTACTATACTTGGAACGTTGATAGTTATTAAAGATTACATTTGTCGAGCAAAGACATTACATTACACACTTGTAGTATATTAAATACTTTACAATTGGCAAAAACAGATTTCTTTCCCTCCGCTGCTTCATTTTGATGTATTTTGTGTGAAATTATTTTTAATTTAACATAATAACTAATCACGTAACAATACAATAACTAAATCATCATCAAAAGAGCCAAATTGTATACGTAGTAGGTAGAAAAGACGTATGCCGCATCGACTCTCGTTCGCGTATAGTGGACCAACGTCCGCCCGCAACGATGACGAGCGAGCATACTGAGCTAACTGTCACTTGCGCCACGCGCGCGCCGGGCCTTGACCGAAAAGTGTACCGCGTATAGTGGACCAAGCGACTTAGCTCAGTATACGATGTCCTAATTTAAAAAAAGGTGTTAGTTGGCTCACTATACGTCATTTTATTTCGAAAACTAGCAGTAATTTCTTCACGCAATTTTTATAGCATGTAGATATAAGTATTTTGATGCCAAATATGCAAAAAAACGAAAATCGTAAAAAAGTGAGTTAGCTCAGTATACGTAGGAGGTATCGACTAGGTGACACTATTTCTGGCGACGAGAGATAGTGTCACTCAACCCAACGTGGGATTATTATTTACCCGAGAATTTCACCGCAATCGCCTAACAACTTTTATCTGACCAAACTTATGATATGCGTGTTTATGCCGAAAAGTTATCTTGTGGTGACCACAGCTTCATACAGTAATAAAGAGAGATGCGACCATAGGTCACTTCGTCTAAATACCGGTTCAGTTTCGGTAGGTGGTTCCAAAGTATTAATATAAAATAGGTTCTTATAAAAGATACAAACAACAAATCACATCACACTGTAGTACATTACCTAACTAGGGCGGTAAAACAAAGAATGTCTCAGATTGCAGGACGCCCAAGCCGAACGATGGCAAGGGCGGTAAATATACGATCCGAGGCTTTCTTAATTACCGCCCGTGGTAAGTACAAAATTTTACGTCTCCCCAGGCCATGAAGTGGGATTTTCCGCACGCGTAGTGGGCGGTTATTGCCACTTTCTTTATGGCCAGGTGTGACATAAATTTATTATAAATGTGAAAGTTCGTGAAGATGTTTGGATGTTTGTTACTAAGCAACTGGATGAATTAAGCTGAAATTTGACATGCAAGTAGAAAAAGTCCTGGATTGAAACATAGGATACTTTATATCCCTGTAAAGAGTTCCCTAGGGACAGTAACGGAAAAAGCCGCGAAGCCACGGGTAAATGCTAGTAAAATATAAAATTGTTTTCGTAACGGTAGGCGATATTGTATAAATTTTAACTGTCAATGTAAATGGGTAGTTCTCTGCGATTTTATACCGTTTTGCTTGCTTCATTACCATCGCCACTATTATTGGCCGTTTTATAAAAGCAATCAGGATCATTATGATAAAAATAGCACAGGCATGCGACTTCTACAAGATAACCGAAAACGACTCCATAGTTTATAGGGAGCTCATCCATAATGTGGTGATGGTAATGATGTGATTGGTGCGACTGTTTAGTCGCAGAGAACTACCCAAATTCACCCTCTAATACTTCAAAAAGGTAATGATGGACTCCGGTGGCAGTGTAAGCATGTCATAATACTAGATCGTGTTCTTTTTAACGAGTCTCCAGCCAGCTATATTTCTCGGCGTTGAAATAAAAACTAAACTTGTAGCTGTAAAGACGGACACAACATTTTATTGTGCACTAAGGTTCTAATAAGCACATAATTAAGCAATTAACGCACTACATTGTTTCGTCAAATGGTGATATTAAATAGCCAAAGACGAACCATTTTGCTTTAGCCACTTGCAAAAATATATATTGTTTAATACGCTACCAATGAGAGTAAACATATACAGATGTCCCAAGACTATGCGACATAAAGGAAAAGTACCTCAAATATTGTTGATAGGATATTTTGCTAAAAGGACACTTTAGTTTGCTTTTTAAAAAATAATTGGAACTGCATTCAAAGATTTGTGACGCCTAACGCCACTAGCGATCGAATGGTGTTTCGGTGGAAATGTCACATAAATTTCATACACTCATTAATTCATTAATTTCGATCTTTGAGTTTATTTCGGACCGTCAACCGGGAAGGTCGTCGTGTCATGTTTCAATACTCAATGGCGGACGCCATCTATTCATGTCAAACTTAATCAGTGTGTGTAACATTAGCTAATAAACGCGTGTGAAAGTTCAATCGGTTTATTTGTTGGGAAGTCATCTCAGGGCGGGACTCCTATCACACACAGGAGCTAATGCATCATTTGTCATAAGACTGGTGGCCCAAACAGGCTCTAGGCGAGGCCTGAGCCTTCATACTTCTTCAACGCTGCTGCAGACACGGACGGGGGTCGCGGCGCAAGGGAGTGCCAAGCAGAGCAACTACTTCATTATATCAAACATCTTTGGTAGCCAACGGAACGGGTTATTGCACCTCATATTCCTACATTTTTGTTGGCCCAGTAAGGGAAAAAATCCGAGAACCCTCATTATCATAATTGCGAACATAGGTCTCCCAAATACTTCCACAACGAGCGATCGCTCGCCTCTGGAGGACTGGAGCACACGAAATATTTTCAAAATACACGAAATAGATATTTTAACAAAGACAGATTGAAACTGCATACTAAGCTCAACCTGTATACCGTCAAATGGGAGAACTTGAGACACGTAAGGTAACTTAAGCAATTGTTTTTACAAAGAATTAATATAAAAGGTAGTTTAAAAAATTACCATGTGACTGATAGTCCAATATGCACAGTTTAAAAACTGTATAGGTGAAAAGCTTGAGTAAATGAACTGTTATATGTGTAAGTAATGTGTGCAAATAGACATTTTTTTAATTTGTAATTATAACGTATGTTTGCAAACTCATTATTTACTTATTTTGCAAGTTTGATTATTAGTGTCCACTTATGATTCTATTGTCATGATAAGATATAAATAGTTGTCAATGTCGACTAATTATTAATAAACAATACAGATACAAACACACACAGACACAGATTATAAATTTAAAAACATCGAGTTTCAATTCAGTAAATTAACATGTCATAATTTCCTGAACTTCGTAGAGGAAGACCACTGCATATCCAAACGTAAAGAATTTTGTGTAATTTGTACAAATATTTCAAGAGGTTTGCTCAAATTGTTTACCAAAACATCTGGTCATTACATTAAATCATCGGGTGTACCGAAAAATTTGGTTCTCAACACATTTAAATTATTTAAAAGTATGCATTTAAATAAAAAATTAAAACACGTATAAATAAGTCTAACCGAAAATCACGCATTACAGTTAACGAATTCGATGAAGAGGTGATAAGGAGCATGATTTTCATATCATCACCAATAAAGAGGCTCCCACGTTAAAACTGGTCCTTAAAAAACTAAAAGATGATATTGATTATCGCTGTAGCATTACTACACTAAGGAAACACGTGTTTTTATTGGAGATCAAATGGCAGAAAACTGACGACAACAGGAGGCTCCTGATGGAAAAACATGAAATTCGCAATTTTTTATAAATTTTCTGTGCAAAATTAACAAATACCGTGCACAAGGGCGACCAATCGTGTTTACTGGCGAGACATACATTGACACATCATACTCCACACAAAAATCAT
This sequence comes from Eudemis profundana, assembly GCA_947034925.1. Lineage (NCBI taxonomy): Eukaryota > Metazoa > Arthropoda > Insecta > Lepidoptera > Tortricidae > Eudemis > Eudemis profundana. The sequence continues at coordinate 15,435,483 of OX344801.1, forward strand.
GGTCTGATGGAAGTACTTCCGGTATGAAGCAGCAGCCACTTTCAAAGGGAAAACGTCTCGTGATAGTCCATGCTGGCGGAATGGACGGATTCGTTCCTAACACATTATCAGAGCTCGGAATAGACCGTGCCTATTTACCTAAACTTCGCGGGAGGACGTAACTAAGAGTGGCTACAACCACCAAAAATAATTATTTATTTTTATTGAACGCGGGATTTTCTGGGATTAATAAGAATAAATACTGTACATAAATTCACACTCGGGGTTAAATTATTAATGAAATACAAGATATATTGAGAACTCAAAAATCGACTTCATTCAAAATTTCTGCATTAGACAATTGTATTTCATTAATTATCTAACCCTGAGCGTGAATTTATATGGATAATGCATTATTATTAAACCAGGGAAATACCGGGTTCAATAAAAATAATTGATTATTTTTGGTGGTTGTAGCCACTCTTAGTTACGTCCTCCCGCGAAGTTTAGGTAAATAGGCACGGTGTATTCCGAGCTCTGCACATTATTAATGCATGAAGCCCATAAAAAAACCGATGACTACCATGTTAACATGAATTTCAACAATTATTCCAAATGGATTAAAACTCAATTAATACCAAACCTAAAACCAAACAGTGTCGACGTTTTGGATAATGCATGTTACCATAATTAGCTTCAAAATCCGGCACCGTTTTCCGATTCGTTCCCCAACTAGGTATGTATAAGAAACAATTATACGATCTTGTACTCAAAAATAAGCAAAACTCATGGAATACTATATTTGGAGAATAGTCAAAGGATTTGTTGCCAAAAAACGTTTTAATCAGAAGATAATGTCAGTGACATTTTTTTCTGTACAGTCTACTGATGAAAATGAGGATAGTGAAATGGCGAGTGATTGAGGTAAAAAAATGTACCTAGTGTGAGTTATTATGACACATCATATTAAATTATATAAATATTTATTATGCTTTTACCTTTTTCTGCAAACTGCACACAACTACACGCAAGAGGTGCTATAGTAAAGTTTTTTACCTGTACTTACAATGTTGACAACAGCATTTCTAAAATTGGGCACACATTTTTCTTGTCTAATTATACTCGACGTGCCTTAGGATCCCCTATTTAATGGTATTTGACGTCTGCGGGAAGGCTTCCTAGTGAAAAGTAAGTTTCTGTCAAAATAAGTGTTTTTTTTTTTAGACAAGCTTTTATTGCTGACTGTACTTTATTTTTATAATCGTTCACTGCACGCCAAGGCTAATCAAATGAGCCTAAACATTGTGAATTTATCTTGTGTAATTTAGATGATTCTGTAGATACCACCCGGCTCCATCACCTGAACAGCTCTCCATAGCATAATAATATTGCATTGCCATTTAATTTACATACCCTTGCATCAGCTCAATCTGAAACCGAGAAGTGGATCAAATTTAACTTACAAGATTTGATTTCAGACACACAGACAACGTGACAGGTGAAGCTATATAAAAGCTTGTAAAAAAACAGAGTGTGTTGTAAATGCTCCTATGTTACGTCCACCTGCGTGTCAGGTGAAGGTTCCTGAGATGTCAAAGCCGCAGCCTCATTATGGCTGGCTTTTGGAGAGGAAGATACAGTAACGTATATTTCTGTCGCGAAACTCTAGCAAAATAATGTAACCTACGTTAATGGATTCCTAGAATTTCAGCCAAGTTAATCATTATGCAGGAAACAGGCTGAATTTTGGTCCAATATATAAGGTGCTAACAAATTACCGATATTTTTAGAGCTAATAGTACTAAGCTTTCTGAGTTTATTTATGTATAAAACAATAAACAACGTATGCACGTTTTTTGGAGAAAATTAGGGAAGTAAGTTTGCTACGTAAAGCGCCCTGTTAAATGAGGTAAACAATAATCAGTGATTAAGACCTCTTTGATTATCTTATGGTTACTAATTTTTTAATATGAATGAACTGGCCACTTAACAGAAAACGACGTCAACTTGACATAAAATGTTCTGTTGTTTCTTGTTCAATTGCCATATTTTGTTATGCAATAATTTTTTCGAGCTCTGCCTATAATCTTTCAAGATTTCTCTCGATTTCTCTAAGATTCCATCATCAACTCCTGATCTGATGCCAATGGGTGGTCCCAAATCATGGGAGGTATACCATTTCAAACAAAAAACATTTTTTTCAAATCGGTCCATCCGTCTTCGAGTAATCGGGAAATATACAAACTTACAAAATAAAAGATTCCGACGAAGTGAAAACCACTCTTCTTTTTTGAAGTCACTATGTGCACATACACTATGCGCAGTCAATTTAAAACACGCTTATTTGGCCAGTCTTATTCATGCGAAGAAACGTGCAACCAAAGAACATAAGCTTATAATCTTCGGCGGCCGCTAAATGGAGTCGGTTTGGCTCGGGCCCAGGCCAGTCCAGCCAACCCAAAGGCTAAAAGGTGAACAGCATTATGCAAATTACTATACTCTTTATTCTGTTACGTAAAGCTGTTCGCGTTTTATTTATTTGCCAAAACACAATGGAGGGGCCAGTTTAGGTGTATCTTAATAAGCTATTATTTTAGAGGCTATTCAGTTATTTTAATACTGACGTTTTGTGCAAGATTTATTTGTGGTGCTTAGACTGGAAATTTGCATTACAATACAACGAATTATCATGATGAAGTCATTTTTTCAAGCGAAAAATTATAACGCACTTTAAATATTGTTATTTTTCTGTGCCGTTTCGCTTCACTTCAATTCAAACCGTCTAAGTATTCGAAATCTCAAAACCGTAATACGAGAATGATATATCACACAACCACAATTTAGCCTTAATTCACCAACGTACGGAATTGCGCTTACTCAGTTTTCAACAGCACTTAACTGCATACGTCACTGCAACATCTCCGGGTTGTAAATTCGTAGTTAGATTTACGAGGTCGCACGAGGAGACTGCAGGACGCCAGATGGTCTGTTAGACGGCAATAAACAACTCTAGATAACGTCATACGGAAAAACTAAGGGACACCTGAATGATACTAGACGGCGCACTCTTTAATGTTAGCTTAAAATAAACGGAAAGAATGGAATGAAAAGTAAACACAAACTATTTGCAGTACTTGTAATGCAACGGCTTAAATCAAAATTACCTGTATGTACTTACAAATCGCAATATTGTTTTAATGCCCAACACCTAAATAATATTTAAATGAAAAACACATTGAGTGTAGTCAAAACTTTACTTAAATATTAATATTGTCTTCCAAAATCATATATTATTTCAATAACTGTCTATCTTAATCCCTATCTTAATCCCAATTACTTTTCTTCATGGAAAACTGAATGAGTCTCGTCCTTTTCTGAGCTTGAAATTCCGAAGGATATACATCTCGCACTCAATCTTATCGAAAACGATCAATTCATGCCATCTTCCGACGTCTTAACACCTCTTACTCAGTTTCAGTGGTCCATCGGCAAACTTGTTGATGTCTCCAGTAATGTCCGACAACACTGATATGAATCGGGCTTGATCGTATCGCATATCCTAAGTTAAGTTGCAGCAACCCATCCATTATTCTGTCACTCCAATCGCTATATACGATGCACACAGTTATAAACGATATAAGAAAAGTGACGGTCCAATATTAACTCAAACAAAGCTATAATAGAAACCCAGCACTCGCTTTGAACTTAAAAGTGCAAATGGAAATAAAACCTGTTCGTTTATTTCATTATTCATTTTAAAAATACTCTATTGTTGAACAAGAAAATGCGGACTGGTTCGCTACACATAGAACTTGAACTAATAGTCAATACGTCATAATAACAAAACAAGATTCATGAGACAGATGAAAGCCGCGCGATTCTATTATAAAACTGTTTGTAACTGCCAACGCCGATGCCTTTAGACGTCTTTCATGGATGCACAAGATCTTCCGATTTTTTCTCAGTTAAGCTGAAAATTCTTTTGCTCCCAGTTCCCTGCTTGCCTTTGTTAAAGTCCCGCGTTGAAGCATAAAATGCAAATTGCACGCTCCCGTACACCACAGCAAATTTTATGAGGAACTTTGCTATTGCATTATTTTCATATTCAAAAATTAAGGCTTAGTTAAGCAACACGATACGTTTTATGAGTGAGGGTTACAAATAACTTTCTTAAACATTGTAATCATTAGATTTACAGTCATTTTACAACTACTGTGTTGTAAAAGCGACCTGAAGAAACAGGTAACTGTTTTCCTAAACTTTGCAAAAACGTTACGGTTGAGTGGTTTGTTCCTAAATAGGGCAGTAGTTCTAATAAAATGCTACGATAGGATTTGATAGGTACTCTTTGATTTTACAACAATCATATATTTTGCACTAAGGCCGGTAAAATAAAGATTGAAACAGATCACAGGTGTTTGCGTCCATAAATATGCGAATGGGGGACTTTCTTTATTACAACTCGTAGTGTGTACATAATTTTACGTCTTCCGCTAGCCAGGAAGTGGAATTTCCTCTCTGCGTAGCGTAGCCGACAGAAAAAGGCCACTCTACTGTACATTAAGCGATAGATCAATTATTATTAGGCACAAGTAGAATGAAGACGAGTTACAGCGGACACAGTAGACCATATTTACACAGATCACCAACTAAAGTTAAGCAGTTAATAACTATTCAAAACTGTGTTCTCTGGTTAAATTATCCTCGAGTATCCACGAAATGGAGATGCTTAAATTTTCTGACATATTGCATTTAACATATCCATGTCGACTGCCTTAATTTAGCCCGTCGAAGCACTCCACAACTCGTCCTGACGCTCCCAAACTATATCTCCAGGTTTAGGTACTACGGAATGTTCAAAAGTGTAGTGAACTTCTCTGTCAGTATGTGTGATACGTATTATTACTGCACAATAACGTGTACAGTTTTCCAACTCCTTATTTTATTATTTTTTCCTGTTTTGTTTGAGCGTTTTCCAAAAAAAATACCGGGGTAGCTACTTTCTCAAAATATGGACTTGTGAGGTTTTTTTGGATCAGAATTGTTAGTACTTTCGAACCTTATACGTAAAAAAAAGTGTCCCAATTCTTTTTTCTATTACGTCACCATTTTGCATAGTGTTTGTATGAACGTGACGTAGTGGAAAGACAAAAATCCCATACAAATTTTGGGACACTTTTTTTACGTATAAGGTTCGAATTTACTAACGATTCTGAGCCAGAAAAACCTCAAAAGTCCATATTTTGAGAAAGTAGCTACCCCGGTATTTTTTTGAAAAACGCTCATTTGCCAAAAAAATTACAAATATAACTGTGAAATATTAAGATCTACTTGTTTATTTATATAGATATTTAGAGCTACTTGTTTATCTACTTGTGCAAGGATATTTTTGAAGACACTCTACTGGCCATATTATTTATCTTAAAACTTATATTTAAGTTAAATGATTGTAGATGAAAATTATTAACAATATTATCCTGCTGCTATAAATTGCAGAGCTAATGACAACAACATTAAAAAAGACACATTTTTAGACACTTCAATACTTTTCGCAAACCCACAGTAGGGGCGGCACACTTGAAACAAACGAGTGAAGATCCGCCCTCACCTGGCGCACTCCAAACCTACAATTGCATAACAAAAACAAACACAAGTGCAGAAACGAGCGAGCCTTTGTGTGGCATCCATCTTTGCGGGTGAAGAAAGCTAAACAATGGTCGGTACGGTCTAACACTGCGCTCAAGCCTCTAAACTCTACTGAGCCAGACAATGGCAGCGGGAATATGGGCTCGGAAGAAACGTTCTTGTCTTGTTACCGCGGCAATATTGTTAGTTTTATGAACCGACTGAAGGAACCTTCTTTGCCTGCTATATACAAGCACAATTGAAATTTTTCCCTGCCCTCCTTCGCGTAATAGGCTCGCACAATGCAAATACCTACGAAATAAGGCTGAAAATGTGCTAATCTCTTAGCTTATTACGAAATTAGTCAGCTTTTTTCATTTTTATGAAACCACATACGAGTAAGTCTGTGGGTGTGAGTACGAGTACTAAGTAGTACTCGTTAGTCTCAATCGGTATACATTCAGGTCGAATCACAAGAGCTGGCACGAATGGATTGAACGAAAGTTATGTCACTTGTCACTGTTGAGTGACCTTAAACGGGCGGATCTAAATATTTTGCAAGCAAGTACATAATACTTCTTCATTAATAACTAACCTAACCTAATCTGCACATTATTAAGATTAAGCAGGTAAATGATACGGCAGAAAGGTAAATTTGATACGATTTCAAATCACTGTAGCTAGGTAACTCGTGGATTAGCAGACATTACACATTATGCGAGCACATGACATGTGGGCACATGACTTGATCAAACGGTAGGTGATTGAAAGGGAGCGTAGCTGTTCAGCAAATACGAGTTGCGGACAATAGGCCAAAGCGGTTGTTTGTGCTACCGTCAGAACACACTTTTGTGATTAGCATAACAATCTCGGTCGAGTACACGATCCGAAAACGTCAGGTTTGCGGGTAAGCCGTAGACCTAATGTTCATCTTGTAGACTCACGTTCGTACAATCTGGCAACTATATAATTTCTGAATAGGTATTGAGAACATTTTCATCTCATTGAATATCATTGATTGAAATAAGGCATTTGCCTCCAAAAAAATCTTTGGTTTAGGCATAATCCGAATGCACTTCTATACACATTTAAGCCCTCCTACGCAAAAATAGTAGATTGTGTCACAAGGGAGCAAAATGATGTATTTACGAGGAAGGCGTATATCCCGAACAAAGCGAAGGATTCTACTACAATACGGAGCGTAGTGAGGGATTCAAGTGTTAGCGCTTGTGGTAAAAATAATTTTGCTACCTTGTGACACATACTGCTTTTCACACCAACTATGAGGAAAATTCAAATAAAACGCTACGTACCAAAATAACGAAATATAAGGTTTATCAAAGTGCGTCAGACATTATTATTAAAAAATGAAATCTTAAATTGTTAAATTTGTAGTGTATTATTATCGTGTTATTAAACGATTATTATTATTTAGGTCATTCTAGGCCGTTAATGGCACTTTCCACCACGAAGGGACCAAAATACCACTTCCATATTAAATATTATACTCACAAATACCTGTGATCTGGGCCATTCCTTATTATTCCGCACTAGGTGTGTATGTGTAATATACTAATGAAGCTGTGTATGGTATAACATATTCTATGTGGGTTCAAACGAAAAATAAACTGTTGTCCTTGAACAGAAAAGTACCACTTTGATGCCTCGTATGAGGGAGGAAATAGTACATTACTGCAGAGGCCGGGAAATAAGGAGTTGCCGGCCGAGTACGTATAGCTGGCCGAGCGAAGCGAGGCCAGATAGTTACGAGGCCGGCAATCCCATTTCCCGCCGAGGTATGTATAGTGCTTTTCTCAAATATGCAATGAAATAAATAAACTTACTAATATCCTTACTTACCCTAAATATTATTTTAATCAGAAACTTTCTATCAGAAAGTGACGTTAGTGACACTGACATATTATATCCACAGACAATGCAAATGTCACGTTCGGAAACCAAAAGCTGTTTCAGTTTACATTTTTACCGCGAATATTTAGATGAAATATTTTAAATGTGTATTCTTGTGGTGTAGTTTGCAATTTATAATAATTGGACATTGTTTATAATGTGTTACTTGTTATGTTCATGTCAATTTTAAATAAATAAAACTGCAAAATATAGCAAAAATTGTATGAAATTCCATTCCGTGCCAAGTGTCAAGCCGCATCGGAAACGAGGTACTTTGCGGCCTATTTTTAGGCACGTAATGTCAACATTTCATGCCATGTTTGAGAAAAGACATTTGCTGAATAGGAGATGTGAAATAGTACATTGTGTATCTAGGGCGGTAAGTAAGGACTCGTGTTATTAAAGCCCTCGGTTTCACCTCGGGCTTATAACAAACACTCGTTTGTAATTCCTTAACCGCCCGTGGCACACACAATGTTTATCATCACACTTGTGAGGAAATCTTAATAAAATAACCTTACTTTTCGACCCAGTATGACAAGAAAATATTAAAACAGACAGTGAAATTTGTCACATATGTCCATAGACAATGCGAACGTCAAGTCACGTCCGGAAACCATAGCGGTAACGGCTATTTTAGTTGATTTTATATTTGCAAAATAAAGAAATTTAAACATTTAATTAATGTTACCGAAATATGTGTTTATATGTATTTGCAATTACAGTTAGTTATCTTTAAATAAATATTTCAGTGATAAAAGTTAAAAAAGTAAGTTGGCGTTTCCTTTGAACATGACAAATAAGAGTAAAACAGAACCAGCGTTTCAAATTTAAAAAGAAAACCATTACGCCCTAGGGCGTAATAGGCCATTTACGGCCCGCAGAACCTACGTGTAATGACACCATTTTCGAGCAAGTGTGATGAAATAGTACATTGTGTATCAAGGGCGGTAAGTAAAGAATTACAAACGAGTGTTTGTTACAAGGCCGAGGCGAAGCCGAGGGCTTTAATAACACGAGTTTGTAATTCCTTTACCGCCCGTGGCACACACAATGTTTTTCATCACACTTGTGAGGAAATCTGATTAAAATAACCTTACTTAACCTAAATAAAATTGTAAAACTGACAGTGACATTAGTGACATATTCCATAGACAATGCGAACGTCAAGTCACGTTCGGAAACCATAGCGGTAAAGACTAAAAATGGTTTATTTTATATTTGCAAAATACTGAAATACTATATTTAAACATTGAATTAATGTAACAGAAATATGTGTTTACATGTATTTGCAATAACAGTTCTCTTTAAATAAATATTTCAGTAATAAAAGTTAACAAAGTAAGTTGGCGTTTCCTTTGAAAATGACAAATAAGAGTAAAACAGAACCAGCGTTTCAAATTTAAAAAGAAAACCATTACGCCCTAGGGCGTAATAGGTCATTTACGGCCCGCAAAACCTACGTGTAATGACACTATTTTCGAGCAAGTGTGATGAAAAAGTTATTTATTAGGTCGTTATATTATTTGTCCATAATACACAACTTCAGCGCGTTTATCGTTACAAATAGTTAACTTACGTATATAGGTATTAAATAGAAAATACGAGAGCAGTCATTTCGAAGATATTCTGTCTGTAACAACGAATAAGTTTGACGGTATATAATTTTGCATTTCCAAATACCCCGACCTACATATGAAGTTCATCCCGAAAATACATATTTATGATGCATACCCTGGAACGCAAGTTAATCCGGCCGATGCTATAAAGTTAAGTTGTTACCCGGCTGTTAAAAACTTCGAGCGGCAATTCCCTGCAAAGCACGCGAGCTAACTAGCTGATTGACGGGGCTCGCTAAACGCGTTCCCACATGAGTTTGATTAAAACAACTAAATAAAGTTCATTTTAGTATGTAATCTTCACTTTAGATTAGAATACCTTTATCAAAGTCTGGCTTGATGACTGACGACATCAACAAATCAAATTCGGATGGAATTTGGGATTTGAAAGACACCGCTATGACAACACAACCTGTCCTTTCTGTGCACCAAAAGTTGTTAGCGTATTGTTTATAATAGTGCAGTTTATTTTAAATAGGTTTTATTACAACTTTAACCGTTACAATGAGTAATAAAAAATAAAAATAATCTATACAATTGGCCTAACCTAAACTAAAGCTAAGTGATCCACCAGATCGGGCCCCTGCGGCATTACGCTGGCTGGCTGGCTGCGTTCTCCCTCTGGATCGCCATGCTGATCCCTTGAGTGAGGAACGAGCCAGTATTAGTTACATAGTTACGGGCGAACAATAGCTATGTACAGGTGTGTATTTATTTACCCCATAAAATGTGACTGTATAGCATCGAAAAAAGGATATGTCAGCGCAAAGAGTAAGAGTACCTCATTTCTCTAATTTATACTTGTGACAAACTCAGTCACTTCATTCATATCACAATATTGTCATAAATGAACTATCTATAAGTTTAGTCTGAGAATGATATAATTACTACCATGACCTGGCTACGGCAGAGCCTTTTAAAAATTTAGGGCGCTCTCATTGACGAGTTGGTTTTCAAATAGCGGTTTTTAGTTCACGACTTGCTTTACAACCCTGCTATCTGTTGACCTCTTCATGAATTTGCCTGTACGCTAGTTTTAAGCTATATACGTATTTTAGTTTAGACCGGTTAATTAATTTAGTTAAATGTTTTTGCAATTCAGTACCTACTTTCCTTATCCTAAATACGCGTTTACTTCGGTAAGGGTGTGCACAATAACTTTAAACGATGCTTGTTTTTTTTTAATTATCCTTTAATAATAATAATGGTTTATTCCGTTTCAAAGTATTACATAAGATTTATGATATTTTTTTTAACTAAGATCTTATCCGTGTTTTCAATTAAACTATCGCTGATACTTAAAATAGGAAAAACCTGTGCTTTAAGTATCAGCTATCTTCCAACTGGTCAAATATAAGCCTTAAGCTAAAGGACGCAGAAGATTTCCTGTGCTATCATAGTTTAGATCCAGTAGCCAGGTTGTTACAGTTTGTTTTCATTGATATATTTTTATTTTACTATAATTTCAGAGAGTTTTGCATTTATTTTAGTTTTTTTTTTCACTCTTATCTTTTTTTCCTCAGCATATATTTCAAAATAATATAATAACAATACAAAATAACTAAAACTAAATTAAAATTAAATATACTATACACTAAAACTAAAATAAATCTAAAAATGGCCCCTGCGGCACGGTACCGATGATGCTGGCAGCATTTCCTCGCTGGATTGTGCTGATGGGTTGAGCGAGGAAGCTGCCAGCTCTTCGGTCCCTCGAGGTTTCTGTGAGTCTCTTCGACTACTGCTTGAAGAGACTTAAAGCGCCAAGGCCCCACGAACCAAGGGTCTCGAGGCTAAATGGAAAAATTATATTCGGCGCCGAGACCACTGTACTTTCCCACCTTGGCAGTTTCTGCCGCCTCTGCTGCTGCTGCTGCCCTTATTCAGGTTCGGTGGAGATGTGTTGGGGCCAGTGTGTCCACGCACGACTGATAATTATTTTTATTTTTAAATAACTTTAATGGCTAATTTTAGTAAAGTAAGAACCTAATGAACTGTATTTACTAGTTGTAAATATAATTGTTGTATTTACTAGTTATAAATTTAATTGTCGTGTTCTGTGTACCCTAGGTAACTTGATCACTTTTCTCGGAATAAGCAGAATGTTCCCTATTTATGTGACGTCAAAATAAAACGTTTCCTTATGCCCAAAAAGTTATGTGTTTTTAGGTAGTTGAATTCAGTTTTGAGGTCTACTTAGTTTTAGGTATTTTAAATTCTATCATTATTTTATCCCCTTTTATTGTGTTATTTATGTATTAACTAAATCCTAAGCTGACGTGAGTAAATTCAGTCAGAATTTTCCTGATTTAAGTACATAACTACACCTAATCAATTGCCATAAAGCATTTCGTTGGCATTCGTTAATGCTTTAATAAAAAATCATGCCATAAAGCACTTCAGTGAAAACAAGCTCTAGCATTAGCGACGATTCAGCCTAATTATATCAAACATAAATCTTCAGATATTTACTTATTATGCTTTTCTAATTCTAGGCTGCACCGCCGTCACGCTACGGTGGGTATAATTTCCAGAGTGGATTGCTAAGGAAATGAACAAAGCTATTTATATAGTAGTGGAATTAAAATAGCCCGTAGGTTAAACTTTTATAAAAGCATTATGGAATAAATGAACTTCTTAGAAAATGTTTTCTTTGTGATTCCAGTTAATGGATGTTAGTAGAGTTCCCCAAACCTAACGATAACGCTGGATTCGTAGAAAATCACTGTATTGTCCGATTTTTTTTAGATACTTGGATTGGAACAGAAATTTACATACATTTTATTACGCAGATAGGTAAGTAATCACACTAATATTATAAATGTTTGTTTGGAGATTTGGATGTTTAGATGTTTGGATGTTTGTTACTAAATAACGGGGTAACAATTGAATGGATAGAGCTGAAATTCAGCATGCAAGTAGACCAAGTCCTGTAGGCGTATGATGCTACGCTTTGTCGCGCGATAAATAAATGATAAAGCATCCGTCACGTTCAGAGAAATAGTGTGTGAGAGTGATGGATGCTTTATCATTTATTTATAGCGCGACAAAGCATAGCATCATGAGCCTACTGGATTGAAACATAGGACACTTTATATCTCGGTAAAGAGTTATCTTGGGATAATAACGGGATCGGGAACACGCAGGCGAAGTAAATGTTAGTGTTATCAGGGACCATTAAAACAAGAGGACTGTCATTCTCCATACTTTGCAAGGGGATATCAAGGCAAAAACTACGACGTTTTTCAGCACACTTGCGAATAAATAATAATACTTATCATTTAGAACTTCTGTTTTTGTACATATTTATTTAGTGCTTGATGTATCCTCGTCTGTCTAACGTCGTCGTGTGGTGTCGGTGTAGTGCGCGGCGCACGCCCATGTACGCACACGGTGTCGGCGCTGCGCGGGTATAGCATACCATTGCATGGATAGATATTTACCTAAACTTTGGCGGCGGCGGTGTTCAGTATATTTCCATTACTTCCATACAACGGCTGAGTCACTTTCATTTTGGTGATAGAATTCCCGGGATTTTTGAATAACTAAATTCGCCAACATTCATACCACCTTACGTCGATTTGCCCCTCATACTTTTTTGTTGAATGAATTAAGTACAGATAAATCTAATAACATGTCCATACATGGAAAATAACCTCAAATAATCAATTTTAATTCTTAAACAAACACTATGTTGGTGAATTTATTTATTCAAAAATCCCAGGAATTCTATCAACAAAATAAAACAACGGTTTGTATCTCTGGTTATTAATCATATCGTCGCTATGCTTACTCAATCACGTATCTTCTCGAATAGTTTGATAGAAAACGCACCTGTGTTACGAGTAGAAAAGTGCGATTTTCCTATGAAACTATCGGAGTAGATACGTGGTTGAGTAAGTATAGCGGCGATATGACATTTAGGTTTAATTATCCAGACTGTCGTGAAATATTTTTACTATATGCATAGATATAGGATAATTTTATAGAGATTTATTTACGATTCACCTAGTCATCTAATAATTTTTACTACTACTGTTATAATTATTATAAACATGTTGATAAATCTATTCTTCTAACACGAACGTCCGTATCTTGTTAAATATTTAGCCCGTGCCCACAGCAAAAAGCAAACATAAGGGCGTCCCGTTGCCTAGGGTTGCCTCTAAAAAACTTGTTGTTATTGTTTTAATGATCTATTGCAATAGGTACCCACTCATATTATTGCCAGTGGGAATGGCTCTTGCTCGCGCTCTCTTTTTTTAAGGGTTTGTTCTAGCCTTCTTAGTATAATTGGACTTAACGTTCATTTTTGCTTGCATTGCATTTTATTCTTTAAGAACATATACTATGACTTTTTCGGAAAAAGATATCTTGGAGCTTGCGATGGTCGCTATTGCTGGCCTTGTCGGAGAGCACTACAAGATTAAGACGTCTGGTTAAAAATCAAAATTTAAGATACCCAAACTATAATAGCTGACATATTGACATCACTGAGATAGCTCTCAAAGTAATCAAGTTAAATTTGACAATGGACAAATAGCTCGAATAACCCTAAAAAATTATATACCTATTTTATTTATTTTTTTATTTATTTTATTTATTATTTTAATATGTCTAAGTAAAACTATGTCACGAGGTTCTATAAAGAATACTGAAATCGCTGTATGTGTGCGTATAATATTTGAAGAATTCAGATCAGATCCTGACTTGGTTGCAATGCGACCAAATTGAAGGTGTAAGGTGAAGGTTGAAGGTGCCTTTAAAAAAACATTTATTTAAATCGGTCCAGCCATTTTCGAGTAATCGCATAATAACATACAGTCGAATTGAAAACCGTCCTTCTTTTGGCAGTCGGTTAAAAGAACTAAGACCTAGGTACATCCAAGAGCTACAAATGGAAAATGTGTTTGAAAACATTTGACTTTTTCGTGCGGAATATTTTCACTTAGACATAAATGACGTAACAACAATAATTTATAAATTAGAATATATTGAACTTCATATTATTTTACTTGAATAAAATATGGTAAGGTTCGAGGAATTTATAGGTCGAAAGAAATCTCAATTAGAATATCTTACAATACCATAATTTCGTTTGAATTTATCTGAGACGCACGAAATATTTCAACAGACGCCTTATGTAATGATATTTTTGTACTATACTAGCTGCCCGCCCCAGTTTTGCGCGGGTGGTGTGACAATAACGAACACAACAAAAAAAATCCAATTTGGTGCAATCGTTCGAAAGTTATGTGCGTACCAGTGGCGTGGCGTAAAAGATATCCTTGGGCAAGCCGGTGCAGATTTGGCGTACATTTTCCTTAAGAGCTGTAGAATAAGATGGTCAAATGCCTGATATTAGGCAAGCCGATAAGAATCGAGTTCTATGGACGCCACGCCACTAGTGCGTACATACATACATTTCGAAGATTCATTTTTATTTATATAGAAGAAGACAGATAGATTGGTAGATATAAACTTTTCCAATAAATTATCTAAAATCTGTTTTAAAATGACATAAAAAAATTGTAGTATTTTTTAACTAAAAACATGTGCTTTCCTATTTCTCTGTAAAATCTAAAATAAGTTCACAAACTAACGATCTAGGTCGTCTCTCACAAACATGGCGTATGATTTGACTGTGTGGCAACCCTAACAAACGGTAAGTGGGATTGTTGTAAACAGCAGTGAGGTTTGAAGCACGACACAAGTGCGTTCATTATGCATGCCACTATGTACAATGAAAAAGTGGCGAATCTTATTTTCTATTGTTTTATCATAGCTTTGTTTAGGAGTAGACTGTTCGACCAACGATTTCTATTAGAGGTATACCGTTGAACTCTACTGATGACTAACTTTAGTCGCTCCGATAATGATAGCTACTACTCCAACCACCAAAAGCTTCCAGTTTGGTAGATTCAGTTGGTCGTCTATACATAGAGTCCCTTACTATAAAATCAATATTAATACAGTACACATACTTCATTCATAGCCTAATGTATACTCCGTTTTTTTTTTAATGTGGAAATTTGGTAAACAAACCTGACGTTTGTCAACTTGAGGTTTTTTATCAGGTACATTGTGCGGTAACATTGTGTAATTAATTTCATTCGACAGTAAATACTTGATTTTTATGTAGGTAAACAATATACATAGTTAACAAGTCAAAAAAAAACAAATGTCTTCTATTTTACTTACATTATTCTGTAAGAAAAAACCAAATTCATATTTTTGGCCATTATTGTAATCAATGGTAAAAAATGTTGCACAATAAAACACCCAAAGAGGCAGAGGGTTTGAAGCAATGGTCAGGTTTTTAAACTCGTTGTCGTTATGATCAGTTTTTCAATACAGTCGCGAATAAATATTAATACTTATCATTTAGAACTTCTGTTTTTGTGATTTATCAAAGCAAAAAGCACGCGTGTGTAATAAGCGGCGTAAGAATAAATTAGAGTCTTACTAACTTTATGAGCAAGTGTGTTGAAAATATTTAAAAGTATAATGTTGCAGCCAACTGGTTTAATTAGCCATTTAGTTAACTGCCTAGCCTTTACACTAAACGGCGCTACAAGCTGACTAACAAACCTAACCAAAAAAAAGAGTTTGTTCAGTTTATCCATGGGCACCCCGTCCCCCCGTCCCCCCATGTTAGGTCAGGCAGGTTCTAGGACAGAATAGATTTATACAATTAAAATTTGACGGACTCGGCTAGGCGGGTTATTTAGTGTTGTCGATATATAAGGTAACATGATAATTATGTTTGGTACACAAAAATAATATTTAATGCTCTTTTTTAATTATTGAGCTTTTTTGATAATTGATGGTCTTTAATGAAGTACACTTTTTAATATTGATGTCCTAATAAATACACTTCGATCTATATTAATGAAATTTACAGACTGATATTTTTAATGAAATTTACAGGACGATAGATTGCCATGTCTGTTTGCCAGTGGCGTAGCCGATGTAAAAAGTTAATTGTCCCAGAATCTGACCTCCCGCAAAACAGAACAAGGGGAGGGGGGGAGGGAAACAGAACAAGGGGGGAATAAAAAAGTATCAACATATTACATATTTGACGCTCATTTCTCTTAGTTTTGGGGCCCAACAAGTCATTATCAGATGTAATTTCTAGTTCTCAAACATTTGCATTTGCGTAGTTCTAAAGAGATTAAATCGATTGATTTGATTTATTCTATGTCGTTTAGATTTTTTTGCTTACTATTTTTGCAGCACACCATGCATGTATCCTTTTAATTAATTAATCCTAAACATTTACGAAGAAAAATACTTATAAATGTTACAGTGTCGTACCATTTTATTTATATGTAATTTCTGTAGTACTATTGGATATACTATACTATTGGAAAAGGTACATAACTACTTAGCTGTTCATTTTTTTACGACTGCGGCGAAGCCCAAAGGAGAGTTATGTATTTGACCTGTATGTATGTATGTATGTATATATGTATGTATGTATGTCCGTTCCTATGTCCGCTCGTAACTACTCAACGGCACAACCGATTTTGATAAATGATACATCATTAGATTTGTCTTGATGACGCGAGTGTCACAGGGTATGAAGTTCGTTAAAATAAACAAAGTGGCGGATTTTATCCACTTTCAAAGTGCACCGCGGTCAGGTTTTTTTTAGTAAAAATATTTATTTATGTAAATGATCACTTCGTTCGCGGAAAGGAAAACAGGCTCAAAACGTAGTTCGTTAAACTGTGATATTCGATAACTTCATGGCGTGGAGCTTAACCCTTCATAGATATGTGCCTTAAAATGTAATCGGATAAGGGCCTATTAGTTGTTTATTGGATTTATCTGACGGAAAAGTAAAATATTACTTGAAAATACAAAAGGTAAATAGATACTTAAACTTACGATCTAAGAATTAAACAGAAAACTCGATAACGAAAACGATTTATAGGTACTCATATTTCTACATTACCTGTGTCGTTTCAGGGATTGTTTTTTAACCGTCTTCTAAAAGAAGGACGGTGCTCAATTCGACTGTTTAATTTACTTAATATCGATACCTTTAGACTCAAAGGGCGTAAACGCCATTAGAACCTGCGGCGTTTACGCCCTTTGAGTCTAAAGGTATCGATATGTTTATTACGCGATTACTCGAAGTCGATAGAACCGATTTTAATTTTTGTTTCTTGTTTGAAAGGGTACACCTTCTAGTTGGTTTCATTGCAACCAGGTCAGGATCTGATAATGGGCCCTTGAAGAAGTTGACGGAACTCTTCGAGTATTATGAGCACCGATCCTGGGATTTGGGTATATTTTATAGTAGATTAATTTGAAATCTGTTATTTTAAAATTTGCTAATTGTTTTTGAGGAACGAGAAAAATAAACATGAACTTGAACTTGAAGTTTTTACCAGAATGCCCTTTAAGTCTCGTGTCATTATTACTTATTACGATTTAATTTATAGCATAGACTTTTAGTTAGCTCAATCCTAATCGAAACACAAATATAACCTATTTTTACAAATATCGCGATACAGATAAAGGGGATACGGAATAACACTTAACATGTGATGTTTCCTTTGGGTCGTATAGCCAGTATACGTGTCGGAAGATGAAACTTGTATATGTTAACGAATTACGTAGTTTTTTATTAATATACTGGGTATGGCGATAGTATTGAGAATTCCCTTAGGACAGTAAACAAGAGACAAAACACAAGACTAAGTCCAATGCCGCTATTGGTCAAAACTAGGGCATCTACCCTTAGGTATAATAAGCTCATTAACTCCCGCACTACTTCGTTGTTTTACTAACGGCCCCCTGTAATTTGAAACCCGAGTCAACCAATATTCTGTGACATAAACATCCCATTTCACGTTCAAATATGTACAAAAGGGGTTTGCTATCCTTGTACGGAACATAGTATTTGAACTAAGTAGCCGAATAAGAACCTCTGGGATTACCTTTCCCAGACGAATGTACGGAATAAATTCCAAGAGTTCTTTGAAATAATATCTCGGGAAGCAATAAACCAGTAAGTTAGAACATACTCACGAGGAATACACCAAAGTTTTCACTGGAGTCATATGTTACGAACATTTATAGATAGAGGATTTTAGCCGTTCGCTTTACGGCTCGAAATACCGTTTTATTACGTACCTACATAATGATTGTAGTTGTGTAGAATATTATTAAAGGGAAACAATTAATGATATTTTGAATAAATAATTGTATTAAAAATATGTTTCACGTCGATTTCACGCCAATTAGGAGAGACATCGATACGTGGAACCTAAGCCAAGTGAATGTAATACGATTGCTGGAATAAGTCATAACATCGAGCTTACATTTGTAAACGAGGAAACAACTTACCGCCACGCGCCGTTGACAAATTGCGACCAGCTCAACCGATAGTCTACTCCACACCGTAGATTGGTGATAAGCGACCAATTTGAGGAGGCGCCACGACGGGGTACGGAAGTCGTTATTACAGTAGGCGGTGCGACCTAGCAAATTGCACCCGAACACGCCATCTGAACGTGACAGCACTGTCGAACACATTCCTTATTTGAAACGTCTCACCGTGACATTCGAACTGTAACTTATGAATTTCGGATAGACATACCTAATAACAGGTAGGGGTCTTGTTAGTTGCTTCAGCGGCATGCGATGCAAATATGAACCTTAGTATCGGTGAAATAAAACTTTTATTTGTGAAATTGGTTTGGTTTACAATACTACCCAGCATCGTCTTATGTGGGTTATGAGCTTACTTGTGACTTTTCTAAATATTGACGCTAAATTATTTTTTATCGTATTATACTTCACTTTTATTAAGTAACTGTATCTCGTTTTGACCTCCCCACATCTATTCCATCGCTTCGTAACTCTGCTATTCCAAGACATGTTTCGGATTGAACTACAAAGGCCGTAATTTGCCGATTCTCATATCCCTTGACTTTAGTGTTTGAATTTCGGTAATTGGATTCTGAATATTATTGTATGTGTATCTACTTTCGGATAGGTAGATTACCTCTGTATCTGTAGTAGGTTATCTCAAGGAAAAATTACAGTACCCGGGGAGATCTGCCCTCGCTTTTATTCAAACTTATGACTGTATAATCAGGGAAGGATTATCCATCCCTTTAAAAGGTTGTCGGACACTCAGTATACTAGTACACTACATACATAGTTATGAACCCAATATTAATCAATTACATCCTTGAAATTCGACATCATCATACAGTTGCTACTCGATATCCTGTATTGTGGATGCATACGGCATACATGACCAGCCTAGACCCTGTGAAGCATTTAACTTAATTTTCTAGCAGTGCCAAATACAACTTCTTCCTTGTTAATGAGGATTTTCTGGTCAAAAATAATACGTCTCAAGAAATATTTCTCTGTTTGCAATCAACAACGTGAGATGATAATCTTTTTAGCTGACCAGAAATTTTTATAATTAGTAATTAGTCATTGTATGAACCATTACTTCATAAGTAACTAACAACATTGGCTCAGTGACCTAAAGAAGATCTTGGCCTCTGAGAAGTATATAATATGCCATCAAAAACATTAAATGTAAAAAAAATACGCAGGTCTCGCAACGCAGTTCTTCTACAACGAAAAAGGTTTGAGATGTGATGTTAAACCAAAGTCAGTACCGGGGGGAGAAGTGTCCACAGAACTCCATTTCCATCGACTTGCCTATTATTTACCCGCGGAGGATTTTTTATTTGAGAGCTATAAAATGTGTTCCTCCACGGTTAAATAATAGGCAAGTCGATGGAAATCGAGATCTGTGGACAACCCCTCCCCCCCGGTACTGACTTGGTTTAACATCATTTTTACATCTTTTTACATGTAATGTTTTTGATGGGTTCTCAATTCTTTTTGTAAGTGGTCTTTCTTTATTTATTACATTCCAATCCATTATATGTGACGTCCTACGTGAAAAGGTACCTTATGAGGGTTTCTAGTTACGGAGATATGAACGGTTTTGTGAAATCCTTCAAAATCATCATTTTTTTCTTTTATGCAAAATTGTAAAATATAGGAATAGACGTGTATTTGTAGCTTGGTTTCACTGCTGTACGTTAATTTTTTCTATATAAAAATTGGGTTCAAAGTTTAGTAGAAAAGGTACCTTATGGCGGATCACATACAAAAATGATAAAGCTGTTGATAAAATTCATTAATAAAATTTACTAGCAACTTTTGCTTATTTCTTTTTTATACCTCGACGGTGGCAAACAAGCATGCGGCCTGCATAATGGTAAGCAGAAATTTTCGAAATGATCCTAGAAAGCTGAAAATTTGGAAGGAAAGGGCCACTGGGTGCCACAGATTCGGAATTGAAAAAAAAATAAAAATAAATACATTTGTATGTCGTTTTTTTAAGTTTTTAATTATTAAACATTTTTTTAAAACAGATAAAAAAGTGTTTTTGACGAATCGTATAACTTTTTGACCATTTTTAGAAAGACCTTGTTTTTTTTAAAAAAAAAATGACATTAATAAAAAAAAGCACTGGCGAATGCCCATCATTTTTGACCATTTTAGAAAAAAATTTTTAACTTTTTTTTTCAAAAAAACTTACAAAAATAGACTTTTTTTGCGGTTTCTATAATTTTTTACCACTTTGTCATGTTTCCCTTTCAACCTTTTTAGAAAGTCTTAAAAACATTTTTTTTTTTAACATAAAAACGTGTTTTTGGCAAATCGTGAAATTTTTTGGCCATTTTAGTAAAAACTTGTTTTTTTTTCAAAAAAATTACAAAAATAAAAAAACACTTTTTGGTGAATGCCTATCATTTTGACCATTTTAGAAAAAGGTTTTTATTCATTTTTTCGAAAAATTTACGAAAAAAGACATTTTTTGGCGGTTTCTATAATTTTTGACCACTTAAGAAAAATAATCTTTTTAATTTAAAACACGCTAAAATCCACGACGAACACTTCTCACAACTATTCGAACGAAAAGGTAAGCAAATACTGCTCATGCCGGCCGGCTGAGACTCCGAGCGGCCAGCAAGACCGAGAGAGAACGATACGTAAAGTGTTGGTGAGAGTAGGACAGATGCGTGGCGGTACTGGCGGTGTAGCCAAAATAATACCACGGCACGGCGGTATGAAGGACAAAAACTGAGCAAGTTACGACAAGTTTTTCTAACATTTTTAAATTACACCGCCATAAAGTACCTTTTGTACTAAACTGTAGAAGCATAATTATTATTCAGCGTTTAATTCGCCTATAACAAAAATAAAGATAGGCAAAGACGTGTCGTAACATATAATTTACTAAATGGAAATACATAATAAAAATAACACAATTTTTACACAACATTGAATATCTCCATAACTAGAAACCCTCATAAGGTACCTTTTCACGTAAGACGTCACATTTGAGAATTACTCTTAATTGGTCAAGATTTGAAGTAAATTTCTAATAACCTTTTTTCTTCAGTTTTCTGTCTTAATACAAGATTTGTCAATAAATAATGTAAATATCGTGCCATACTGTAATTATCAATAATTTTTGCTTATGGCCCGCCATAAGGTACCTTTTCTCAAATGTATGGGAATAATTTGTGATTTTTACGTAACTTCAATCGTTTATAAATAAAAAAATACGACTTGTAGAATAGTAATGACACTTTTGAGATACTTGTGTAGACTGATTAAATATAATTTAGAACTCATTATACGAAAATTGTGAATATTATAGGAATGATGAAACATATAATAAAAATGACATTTTAATTAAAATAAAAATATTTCGTTAACACTGTGATTTTATTTCTATCCCAAAATGTGCAGTCTAATATCTCTAACTATATACAATGGTTCAGATTACAATATGTTAAAGAACAGGCCGAAATTATTTTTTTTTAAATTTCGTTCTCATAAGCGACTTGCTCTAATCAAAGGCTGATTTTTCATGACCTGGAAGTCACATTAAAAAAACCATTACTGATTTCCAAAGAAAAATACCTTGAGATACATAATCAATCATCATCTCCATAACTTCCAACGGGAACATACTTAAAATTAGTTTTAAACTTCTTTTGACGATTTCTCAAAAGTCCAATTTTAGCATGTGCAGGTTTGATGTTTTTTAAAAAAAAAGTATGGGACTTAGGGTCGTGATTCTTTTTGTATTAGATAGCTTATTTAACACAGATTTAGGATCTGTGCTTAACTCAATACCAACCATAAGGTACCTTTTCCCGTGGAACGTCACATATTTCCTATTTGAACTACAAAAGTAACTTTGTAATCGCATATATTTGTGTAGGTTTACTTATGCAGTTCGTATATCTTTGAAAGGTGATTGAAATTGCAATATTTTTAGGTTTTGCATGACTTGATAGGGTAAAAACTAAAAAAAAAATTGGAGCTTCTAGGTCTGCTAGAAGTACCTTAGAATTATGATGATCAGTGAGTCAGTGACAAAACTAAGGAATTTTGACGTGCAATAGTTCTTAAACTACACGTCCAAATTGAATAATATTGAGAATACATCTAAGTCATATTATGCTATATATATATATATATATATATATATATATATGTCAGATCTCTCAGTGATGATGATGACTGTCCGGTCAGGATGGGTTAGGGTTAGCTGCTGAATCCTGGCCGTTGAGGTATGTTGGTTAAAGAAGTGGATTCATGTCAGATCAAATCATTTATTCGTCTGATTCTTTTGGCCGCTTCGGTAAATGACATTCTGGTGAGAAGAAGGGCCGAAGAAACTCACCAGGTTCTCTTTTCAATCATCAGGCATTACAATAGTTGTTACAATATTATGGCGTAGATACTCAAGAGAGCAAATAGACAATTACGTTACACAATATGATTCTTCTCACTATTAATCGACAGAATTACAATTATCAAGTAGCAACTTTAACTACTGGCAGACGAACTGACAGAATCGTAAGACAAGTGTTGTCGCCACGACAGTCAGAAAGAGAATCGACACTCTTGTCCAACGAGCCCACCCACGTGCAACGCAACCGGTCGTTACGTCACACGGCGTTCGCGCCATTTTAAATCTACTTAGTACTACAGTAGTCAATTGAGGATCTTAGATTTCTTGAATTATCGCTGCTGTCCCCGACACGGCCATCCTGCATAGCACACGTCCTCGTGTGTCTATCCTGAAACAGGCAAAAAAAAACAACACAGTACGCCATTCGGTCATTCCTGACTTTGTCTCTAATTTCGTAAATGACACTTCCTTACTCAAATTCTTCGTTTAATTCATTTCAAACATTCAACTATACTCGAAATAGTTGAGTCGAAAGAGTCGACAAAATTACACGTGGTGGAAATGCTACTAAATTATGGTAATTTCTTTTCATTTTTTTTTTCTAGTTACAGGTTAAGTTAAACGAAATAAAAAAACTATTTTAAATGCAAGAGAAACCAAGTACCATTATTCGACTGCCTTTTATGGCCTCATCACAATCATGAAAACTCTATAAGACAACAAAACAGGTATCTCATTTCGTGGCCTAAGGCTTAACAAGCCACCCACACTACGCGCATCCCCACGGGATCGCCGAGTCTACCCTAAGACTCTACGGTCTCCACGAGACCCGACCTCCGCCGGAGCTCCCCGCGCACCGCGCACCCACGGACTACTCAGAGCAGATACCGACTTCTAACGGGCTACGGCTACGGCGAAGCCTCCGGTTCGGTCGACCAGCCGAACTAAGAACCTCATTTTATGTCTCGCTAACATCCTCATTTAACTCAAAAATGGTACGTGAGTCTCTGGCATTTTTCTTAACCTGTCATAGTGTGTTTAGAGTTTAGTACTTTCAAAACAAAACACCACTTTGTGATATCAAATGGACCTTTGACTTTGGGGCGAACTTTATCTAGTTCCTTTCTTGTTTACTAAATCAAAATAAAATTTAAAGTTAGAGTTCAAGTACCAAGTACCAAACATTATTCAAAAACTAAAATTTCAAGAAAACTACCTCTTTTGTCCGGCTATCTTACAACCATCCCTGTGGTTACTCGACATAAAACCAACCCCGTGGTACTATGCGACACTTCCGATCACCAACGAGATCATTATGACTCCAAAGGACATTTATCTTGATTACCAAATTTAAAAATCACACAAATTGTACTATACGGAAATTCTGAATTACTAAAATTAACGGGTATCTCTCTCTCGACCATTTTTAGCACATCGCAATATTTTCAATCACTAGAATCCATAGAACCGCGCTTTTTCTCACATTAGTAAACTTTACATTTACTTCCAAACACGACTACGTAACTAGGCATTTGTAAAATCATTAAATTTAAAGGTAGTTGAAAATAACTGTTGACAACATTTATTTCCCTTTTGAGAAACGTAGTCTTGATTCGGTTGTATGAACGGAGAAAATCATATCCAGAACAGCTCCAACGATTACAATATCGTAATTCGAACAATTGTCGGGTAGAACGTGAAAATAAGTGACTGTCATAAATAGTCACTTCGTAAACTTGTTTGTTACTGCTAACTTTTTCATTGTTAATCTCAAATGGTAAACTTTAAAGTTTTTCTGACAATTTAAAAGTAAAGTTTCGCTTTGTGAGAAAATACTCGGTCCAAGAATCGTAAAAAAATGGGTACGACTCACCAGATCACATTAGATTTCCAGAAACTCGCGAATCTTGCAGGTGTTGGTGCCTGTTGTTGACTAACGCGCCTGAAGCGCCGTTGCCGCCTATGTCATCTTGTAGTGGCATCCGTGGCTGGTAGTGTGTCGTGATGTAGTCCAAAACGGCGAATCTTCTATTGCTCGCGGCAGCAGATCAAATGATGATATTTGTTGTGGCTTCAAACCGTACTTCTTGAAGGATTCTTCATTGTTTGTGACTATATTTCACGGTGTTGACTGTTGTGCAGTGCAAGTGCCTCTTTATTTTCGGAGATCACAATTAATGATGTTGCGGTCACACTTTCTTCAGAGATTCCATTTAAACAAAACCGGCAGTGTTGGATATTCTGAATACATTAACGTTGGCTGCGCTGTAGCTGCTGGTCTTGCTTTGAAGGTAAGAAATTGACTTCTTTTCTAGTAAAACTATTTTTAGTTTTGTCGCAATGATTCTACACGCAGTAAGTGCATCCGTTCGGTTGATTATCATTGACTCACATGTCCACTGTTGAGATCCAAGCATTTGCAAAGCATGTCTAATTCGCTAGACACAAAATCTCATAACTGTCTTTCACTGGATATTGACGAAGATGTGGAATGCCTCAAACACTGGAAATCATTCACATCCTGTGGGCGCTGATTACATCCCACTTCTGATGTCAGATCTCTCAGTGATGATGATGACTGTCCGGTCAGGATGGGTTAGGGTTAGCTGCTGAATCCTGGCCGTTGAGGTATGTTGGTTAAAGAAGTGGATTCATGTCAGATCAAATCATTTATTCGTCTGATTCTTTTGGCCGCTTCGGTAAATGACATTCTGGTGAGAAGAAGGGCCGAAGAAACTCACCAGGTTCTCTTTTCAATCATCAGGCATTACAATAGTTGTTACAATATTATGGCGTAGATACTCAAGAGAGCAAATAGACAATTACGTTACACAATATGATTCTTCTCACTATTAATCGACAGAATTACAATTATCAAGTAGCAACTTTAACTACTGGCAGACGAACTGACAGAATCGTAAGACAAGTGTTGTCGCCACGACAGTCAGAAAGAGAATCGACACTCTTGTCCAACGAGCCCACCCACGTGCAACGCAACCGGTCGTTACGTCACACGGCGTTCGCGCCATTTTAAATCTACTTAGTACTACAGTAGTCAATTGAGGATCTTAGATTTCTTGAATTATCGCTGCTGTCCCCGACATATATATATATATATATATATATATATATATATATATCTGAAAATACAGGGTTCTAGCTAGTTCTAGCAGGGGCCAGCACAAAATTACAAGAGGTTGAAAATGGCCTGAAAGGATAAAGGATGGTACGGCCGTGTCTTTGTTTTGCTCGACTTAGCGGGGGCACTGCCGTGCCCCCAGATACATTTTAAACATGTTAATATCTAATCTCATAATAGCGTTTAAGACTCCCTTTGATTAAAATCCGACTCAGTATAGAAGTGAAAACTTGAAAGTGTCAATAAAACAGACAATAATCTGCGGACAAGGATATATTATTATCTTCCGTGTAAAACGTCAGCCGGGATCTCCAGGGTAATTTCAAATGTCTATTCTTGATAAGCCAAATCCACAAATAGGCTACGTATCGGTTTCGGCCTTTGTGCTTTGAGCACACTGGTGCTTGTGTAAATCAAGCGTTGAATGTGAATTTGAGATGATTTGTCGTCAAGTGATCTGATCTACGTAGTGTTTTTGGTCTTTCTTGAATAATGACTTTCTACGCAATAAAAAAAAACGATTCTACAGCAAAGAAATGTACAGTCATTTTTAGGGTGCCAACGGAACCCTATTACTAATTCTCCGCTGCCCGTCTGTCCGTCTTTGTGTCTGTTCGTCTGTCCGTCTGACCGTATACATGTGTCCGTCTGTCACAGGTCTGTATCTTTTGAACCGTAATAGGTAATGACTTGTTATTACTATTTACTCCAGATAAAAGCAATGCAGTTAGTAATTTTGTACAATGTGGTGTGATTATTTGAAAACGGGACAGGTCCTTTTTTTTAATTGTTTTTTTTGTGTCCTCGCCAATTTCGGACAGACTTTTTTATCATGTTATACCTTAGAAGGTTTCAATATGAAGACTAAAATACTACTATGAAAATATCTTCGCTAATTGTGAATCGATTTTGCTTTAGGCGGGTCCTTGTAACTTTTTATTTTAGTAATAAAGAGTGTCGTTAAGGGGAGGTGTGAACTGGCCCTTATTTAGTGGTTTCAAAGATCTATGACCTATTCGCTCGAGGTGAATTATTTATCAAGACTTGGCTCGTCTAGTTTATTAGTACTTATCAATTTCCATTAAAGAAGTACTTCTGATATTCTTAATCATTCCTAGAGCATTTGGTGGTTTTGGTTTTTTTAGCTGATGGTTTCAAAAATAATTGATATTTTTGAAGTAGACTGACCTACTAGACACTGCTGTTTCAAAAGGGAGCCAATTTTCAATCTCAATGTGACTCTATGTGATGTACATTCTTTATATTTTAGGTATAGTACATGATACCGGTGCATTGTGTTTGATTACAACTCTTTAGAGGTTTGCCGGGTTTTAGATATAGGACGGAAGAATAGGGAAGGATTATCCATCCCTTTAAATGTTTGTCGGTCACTCAGTATACTATTACACTACATACATCGTTATGAACCCAATATATCCTTGATAGAGTCCGACCGAAATTTAGGTTTCGGTTTCGGCCTAGTTTCGGCAAAAAAACGTTTCGGCTTAGTTTCAATTTCGGCTGCCATCCGGCCGAAACCGAAACTGTATGTGAGGGGTTTCGTGCTGCGATCGGACAGTCTTTATATCAAAAAGCACAGATAATTTATTTGAAATAATAACTACTATTAACAACGGGATATTTACTAGGGATGTAACGATACACGGTTTTGCCGATACGATACCGATACCGATATATAGTAGTTAATATCGGCGACACCGATACCGATACCGATATCTTAGCTTAATAATGAAGTATGAACTTCAGATATTTTTATGTCCTTATTATAACTAATGGCAATGACTACTGGCTATATTTACCAGAGAGTCAACCTTGAAAGTGTAAAGTAAAAATAATAAATTGTCAACTCAAAATTCATTTTTTTTATTAAGAACCAAATATTTAATTAACATAGTAATTATCATTGCACAAGGTAATAGAATAGACCAGTACATAAATTAAATCAGAAATTGAAATTATTTTTTGCAGATTTTTTTCATACAGCAAATTCTTCAAATATCGATTGTATAATATCGGTGATACCGATATATCGGTATCGGTATCGTTACATCCCTAATATTTACCATGTATGTTTGTTTTTATGAGTTCCCGATATTTCGGCACGGTTGCAAGCGCCATCATCACGGAATAACTGACGTGCTGCGAGTTTTTAGTTGTAGTCTACCCACACACCATAGCGATCTACCCTCTTTTGGGTACTTACAGTATCACCTCGCGTATTTACTACCGAATATCGGGAACTCATAAAAACATACATACTGGTATGGTAAATATCCCGTTGTTAATAGTAGTTATTATGTGAATTACCATGTTAGCTTAAAATCGTATATTTGAAATAGGTTATAATTAATGATTACTCTAAATGTCAGAGACTAAAATATCGGGATGTAACGATTCCGATACCGATATAATCGGCAGGCCGATATATTAGCATCGCCGATTATATACAACCGATATTTGAAGAGGGCGAAAAAAAATTTTTTGTCTGAAAAAAAAATCTGTAAAAAGTAATTTTACTTACTGACTTAATTCATGTATCGGTTTCTTACCTTTTGCAATTATAATTACTTTGTTAATTAGCTCTTTGTTTCATAATAAATAATTTCTTTGAATTTTGATCTGAGAATTTATTTATTTTTACTTTGAAGGTTGAGTCTCTATTAAATAAAAAAAAACATACAAATGTCTGAGGTGTATACTTCATTATTTAGCTACGATATCGGTATCGGTATCGCCCATTATTTACTACAATAATCGGTATCGGTAACGTATTGGCAAAATTATCTATCGTTACATCCCTACTAAAATAATTCATAATGTTATTTAAAATTGAAGACTGACTGATTATGAATTTCATTTTTTTATGTCACATCTGTCCATAAAGTGGCTTTTACCGCACGCTACGCGTACGGAAAAAGCCGCTTTCTGGCTAAGTGTAGACATAAAATTATGTACACAACACGGGGGGTAATAAAGAAAGCCCTTGATCGCATATTTCCTCGCTTGCAGCTCGGATCGCAAACATCTGCGATCTTGGCATTTCTTTGTTTTACCACCCTAGTTGTGTAATGTATTATTTCTTCCCACGAAATCATGACCTTATATGGAAGTTTCGGTTTCGGTTCTGGTTTCGGCCGAAACTGAGATCAAAGCCGAAATTCGGTACCGGTTTTAGCCATGAAAATTTGTTTCGATCGGACACTAATCCTTGATATTCGACATCATCATATTAGTTGCTACTCGATATCCTGTATTATACTATTGTTCTCACGTCAGTTGCTCCATATTATTGACATAATGAATGTGTTCAAATGTGAAACAGTAAACGTTGAATAAATTACACGTATAATATTGATATAATATTTGCTTAAGCAAATGCATAAATAAATTGAATTAAAAAAGCCTTTTTAATCAAAAACAATGGACCGGTATCATGTACTATACAAATACAAATAATATACATTACATAGTCACATTGACATTAAAAACTGGCTCCCTTTTGAAAAAAATAGCAATGTCTAGCTGACCAGCTACAGTCTACTTCAAAATAGTGTCCGAACGAAACTAGTTTTCACCACCGAAACCGGCCGAAACCAGAACCGAAACCGAAACTTCCATATAAGGTCATGGGAAGATAAAAAAACTACAATCATAATCAGTCAGTCTTCATTTTTAAATAACATATTAATCATTTAGTCTCTGGTATTTCAAAAATCAATTATTTCTGAAACCATCAGCTAACAAAACCAGAACCACTAAATGCTCTAGGAATGATTAACAATATCAGAAGTACTCCTTTAATGGACATTAATAAGTACTAATAGACTAGACGAGCCAAGTCTTGATAGATAATTCACCTCGAGCGAATAGGTCATAGATCTTTGAAACCACTAAATAAGGGTCAGTTCACACCTCCCCTTAACGACACTCTTTATTCTTCTTTAACTTAAGAGCCTTGCTCTTGTCGGTGAAGCAATCGCCAGTCCTTCCTATTCTGCGCCAATTCCTTTACCTCCTGGTACGTCACGACCTTGACCTTCTCTTTTATTACTAAAATAAAAATTTACAAGGACCAGCCTAAAGCAAAATTAATTCACATTAGCGAAGATATTTTCATAGGAGTATTTTAGTTTTCATATATTTAAACTTTTTAAGGTATAACGTTTTAAATAGGGATGTAACGATACACAGTTTTGCCGATACGATACCGATACCGATATATAGTAGTTAATATCGGCGATACCGATACCGATACCGATATCTTAGCTAAATAATGAAGTATGAATTTCAGATATTTTTATGTCCTTATTATAACTAATGGCAATGACTACTGGTTATATTTACCAGAGAGTCAACCTTGAAAGTGTAAAGTAAAAATAATAAATTGTCAACTCAAAATTCTTTTTTTTTATTAAAAACCAAAGATTTAATTAACATAGTAATTATCATTGCACAAGGTAATAGAATAGACCAATACATAAATTAAGTCAGAAATTGAAATTACTTTTTGCAGATTTTTTTTCATACAGCAAATTCTTCAAATATCGGTTGTATAATATCGGCGATACCGATATATCGGCGATACCGATATATCGGCCGATATATCGGTATCGGTATCGGTATCGTTACATCCCTAGTTTTAAATAATAACGTAATACCTTAAAAAGTTTAACCGTTTAAACTTTATAAATAATAACGTTATAAATAATTCTGTCCGAAATTGGTGAGGACTCAAAAAAAACAATTGAAAAAAAGAACCTGTCACGTTTTCAAATAATCACACCACATTGTACAAAATTACTAACTGCATGCTTTTATCTGGAGTAGTAATAACAAGTCTCTACCTAGTACGTTTCAAAAGATACAGACCTGTGACAGACGGACACATATATACGGTCAAACGGACAGACGAACAGACACAAAGACGGACAGACGGGCAACGGAATATAAGGGTTCCGTGGGCACCCTTTGGGTACGGGACCCTAAAAATGACTGTACATTTCTTTGCTGTGTTTTTTTTATTGCGTAGAAAGTCATTACTCAAGATAGACCAAAAACACTAACACTACGTAGATCAGATCACTTGACGACAAATCATCTCAAATTCACATTCAACGCTTAATTTACACAAGCACCAGTGTGCTCAAAGCACAAAGGCCGAAACCGATACGTAGCCTATTTGTGGATATGGCTTATCAAGAATAGACATTTGACATTACCCTGGGGACCCCGGCTGACGTTTTACACAGACGATAATAATATCATTGTCCGCAGAGTAACTATAGTCTGTTTTAGTGACACTTTCAAGTTTTCACTTCTATACTGAGTCGGATTTTAACATGTTTAAAATGAATATTATATTCTTGTCAGAGGCAAAGACCTTATTTTGGTCACCGAACCAATGTTGTTAGTTAGTTATTTAATTAAATGCTTCAAAGGGGTTAGGCTGGTTATGCATGCCGTATGCATCCACAAAGGTGGGCTAAGACAGCCATAAAGTAGATTCTACAAGACGTGCGACGTGGTCGACGCAAAAGAAGATGGCTGGCGGGATGACTTGTACGTATAGGTATCTCAACTATTGGCAAGAGGCCTCTTTGGATCGGGATAACTGAAAGCCTTTGTCTAGCAGTGGCAAACCTAGCAGGCTGTTTAAAAAAGTGAACCACACATTATGTACGAGTATCTTTCCAATCTTGTTCTCCTCACCTAATAAAAATTGATAAGAAACAATGATTTTGTCGACGCACAGCCTAAATCAGTGGGGTTGGTCAAATCAAATAGAAAATGAAAAATTCTATGGAATCCCAATTTTATACAGACGGCTAGCAGGCATTTAAGAGAAATTGGATCGGAATTGCCTAAATAAATAAATTATATGCATGACTAAACTAAACATTCTAGCCTTTATCTTATCTTACGAATACTATAAATGTGAAAATCTCTGAATATGTTTGGATGTTTGTTACTAAATAACGCTGTAACAAATGAATGGCTTGAGATGAAATTTGGCATACAAATACAAAGTCCTGAATTGAAACATAGGATACTTCATAACCTGGTAGGAAGCACCCTTGGGATAATATATAATAACAGGAATGACGCAGGCGGAGCCGCGTAGTAATTAATCTTCTCTCTCTCCTCTGAATCTTAATAATATTATATTTAGTCTTATCTACTATAGCAGAAAAATACTAGAAGCAAAGACATTGCAAAACAACGTAAGTCTTAAAATAACACATTCAAACATACAATGTACTATCTGAAATTGGAATTTTATAGAGTACATTTCAATTAGATAGATAGAATTTCTATTATAATCACGGACAAACTAAATGTTACAGGAATAAAATTACATTTCATAACATACATAAGCTATAAGTAATGACGACGCAAATAATTTTCCACCAATGAGAACATGGCAGGATAGTGGTGATATTTTAGATGTTCACTAATTAAGACGTGGGGAAGAGGCATTACTTTTAATAAAAGCAGCATATAAATTTCCATTTACGTTCAACAAATATCAGCATCATATGAAAAATTCCTTAAATGGCTCTCATATATTTTAATTAAGGATTCGTTCTCGCGAAAACGTCGATAATGTGCCGACGGCCAAGTGGCAGAAAAACGATGTATACCAAAACTCTACACACATATTTCACCCTACATAATAGGGAATACTCGTATGCAGATGTTATCGCTGTTCTTAACAAAATATGAAAATACCGTGAAAAGATGAAACGGAGTGAAATTAAACTTAAAGTCAACCGAGAAATATGAAAGATAAAACCATTTTAGACTACTAATTAGACAGCGATTAGATTGAGAGATCCGATATGGACTGTGACGTTAAAGTACACGACGGTCATATAAACTCCACGATTCAGTTCTGCTAGAAAGATAGAGAGATAAATCTTTGATAGCTATGGTCATTTGTATAATTTCATTCCTAGGGGAGCGGGGGGCTAGTTTCAACAGTACAAAAATACGTTTCTTATTACGTTGAGAATATAAAAGCTAGCCTTTGGTAAGGTAGAACACCAATATTCTGCCATTCCCGGCCAATAATTTACAGAAAATCTGGTAATTCTTGTTTATTAACTTTGGATAGCTGGTATCCCTGAAATGTGGCAGATGTTTTGGGAACTTTTCGCGTCACTATATAATAATTCCAGATTTGCACGTTATGATCGTTCATCGTAGTACTGCATGAAAGGCCTCTCGGCACGCTCTCTTCTCTGCTGCCGTCGCGTTTTGCTCGTGTAAATAAAACTTAACTGCCAGCAGCTCTGCGGCGACATACGCGAATAAAATCTAATTTGACATGTAACAAACATCCGACAACAAAGCTGAAAGCGTTTCAAATACATAAAAGTTGAGGGATGACCCAATGTTTTGTGATGTTAACGTTCCGCCTATCGTCTTGTTTTGGCACCGTGAAACAAAAGCTAACTTTAATTATTATTATTACAAGCCTTAATGTAGTTTCACCTGTCCCGGTGTCTGTCTGTAATCAAAACTTG
This sequence comes from Eudemis profundana, assembly GCA_947034925.1. Classification (NCBI taxonomy): domain Eukaryota; kingdom Metazoa; phylum Arthropoda; class Insecta; order Lepidoptera; family Tortricidae; genus Eudemis; species Eudemis profundana. Next base: position 15,469,071 of record OX344801.1, read on the forward strand.
CTGCTTAAATTTGACCCACTTCCCGGTTTCTGAATGAGCTGAAACTTTGCAAGAATGTGTAAATCAGATGACAATGCACAATATATATGCTTATGACATGGAGCTGATCTGATGATGGAGCCGGATGGTAGCCATAGGATCATCTAAATTACATAAGAATGATAAATCCACCGCGTTTGGGCTCATTTCATTACTTTTGACATGCAGTTTGCGATTATACAATAACCACATTTTTACTAAAAAAAACCCGACCGCGGTGCACTTTTAAACTGCATAAAATCCGCCATCTTGTTTATTTTAACGAACTTCATACCCAGTGACACTCGCACCATCAAGACGAATCTAATGATGTATCATTTATCAAAATCGGATGTGCCGTTGAGTAGTTACGAGCGGACACAGGAACGGACATACATACATACATACAGGTCAAACACATAACCCTCCTTTGGGCTTCGCCGCAGTCGGGTAAAAAAGTACGGTCGGCAATAATAGCTTGTCTCAAAAATCTCTGTTTGACGGAAACTTATTACTTACATGTTACTTACTCAATAAATTCTGTACGTTCTCATTGCACCCATTTATAAACTTACGTGAAATATGAATAACGATCACTACACTAAATTCAATGACTTTAGTTTATAATTATGTAAATCTAATTTTTAAGCTCGAAAATAGACACATTGGTGATTTAAAAAAATAGAATACTGGTAAAATTATAAAAAAAAACAACATGTTTATCAGTTTATTTTATATACAGGGTGGGAGGGACTATACCGACATACTTTAGCCATGAATTCCTGGTGGTGTGACGAGTAAATAATGTTATCAACATGGGTCGAATATTGTCATTTTACATTAATAGTCTTATGGAACAAAATAAATCAGTAAATTCAGCCCCTCGTTATAAACATGTCCTTACTGGAGGAAAAGTTATCAAAAAGAAAAAAAAGCTAAAATGGAAACGAAAGGTCAATTTTTTGGCCTCGTAGTCGCTTACCATCAAATACTGCAAAGGTTAATTGCTGTTTAGTTAAAGGATTTAAAAAAATTAGTAAAACTATCTTAGTCACATTTATTAGGGCTTGTTACACACTTGGGAGTTTTCATTTAAAAAATAATGAATATCTCTGAAAGTAAGCGTTTTTCGACTATACATCACATAACTTTTTTTACTCCTAATAGTTGTTAGAATCTATAGTTAAAGTTTGTCGGGTTACTCGTACCCACGGTGTGTATATACCTCACATAATGTTTATATGTCAAACAGTTCCGTAAAGCCGTAGCCTTTTCTGCGCCCTGTGCGAGCTTCTATAACTGCGCCTTTATATTTTTTAGATATTATAGGTACCCTAGGGTCCTGCCTGGTCTGGCCATTCTTGCGCCCCCCAGATTCTAAGCTCTGTGCCTGGGCACCGGTGGAACCGCCCTATTTACGGCACCGATGTCAAATAAACGTATATTATTGCTGAAAACCTTGCTGGCACGAAAATACAAATACAATTAGAGTGTGATAATAACGTTTAATCTTGCGTAAACGCTCTACACTTCGTTTGCGAGAAAAACCAGATAATCAGACAATCTCTCAATCAGGCCGCTTTATGACTGACTCCGCGTTATTTATTCAGACACCGCACTCCTGTAGTCAATAAGCATTAGTGTAGCCAAATATGAAAGATTCAAGCCGGTCAGTCAATACCCTGGGGACGGTCTGCACACTGCAGTTGAATACTTGAGTTATCTCTCAGTGTTTGCGCAGGGTAGGTACCTTTCCCTCGCATCATCCACGGCTGGCCGGCCGCAGTAATGAGGGAGAGTTGCGTAATTTACGACAGGGGGCTATGAACTCAGGGTGCAACTGTTTGAAGTTTTTACGCGTGTTTGGTCTGCATACACCTGAACTTCCTTGGGGATATGATCATTTCGTCTAAATCGCAACTGGTACTAGCGGTAACAGGTCTAAAACGCAGCTAGTCTAAAACGCATCTCGTCTAAACTGCAACTGGTCTAAGTAGCTACCAGTCTACGTCGCTATTGGTCTAAGTAGCATCTAGCCTAGCAGACAATTCGCAACTGGTCTATAACGCGTTTCGCCTAAAACACAACTGGGCTAATACGCACGTAATCTAAAATGCAACTGGTCTAATAAGACATCTAGCCTAAGACGCACCTCGTTTAAAGCAAAAAAAAAATTGAGATGTGGCTGTATTGCAGTCACTAGGCGAATATAAGTTACTACTTAGGTTAGTCGAGTTCACTACTTCCTGTTTTAGAAAACATCAAATGTTTAGTCAAATGACTACTTAGACCAACTGCATTTTAGACGAGACACTACTTAGGTCAGTTGTGACTTAGACCTATTACTACTTAGACCAGCTAAGACTTAGACCACGTGCTCTTAGGCCAGCTGTGTTTTAGACTACTTACTGCTTAGACCAATAGCGACGTAGACTGGTAGCTACTTAGACCAGTTGCAGTTTAGACGAGATGCGTTTTAGACTAGCTGCGTTTTAGACCTGTTACCGCTAGTACCAGTTGCGATTTAGACGAAATGATCATATCCCCTTCCTTGCCCCGTTAATAGATTCGTTCCAAGTAGTTACCGCTTACGCGGGATCCTGCCGTTTTGCCAAAATTATTTTGGTCAAATCTCATTTCCCAAACAAATATTAGCAACTGTTTTTTTTTGCCAATGCAATCTTTGGCATAATTATAATACGCAAATTTTCGTTTGGTCAAATTTTTATTCAGCATAATATTAATACGGAAAATGACATTTCGGCATTTGGTCTTTTAGCAAATGCTTTATTAAGGCAAAAAAATATTAGTCAATAAAAGTTTAGTCAAATGAATTGTTATGTCAAAACATAAAAAGTCAAAAATCGGATTTCCTTAGGTAATAAAATTTGACCAATATAATATTAAATTACATTCTTTAAGTATAATGCTTATTTCCTATAATCAACTTATGGTATAACGTTATTTTCATATAAAATACAATTGGCATAACCATTATTGAAATAATGTATCAAAAAGTAGGTTAGGTTAGGTTTGAACTGCGTCTCCCAACAAAAACGAACTGCTATCAAAAAGTAGGTTAGGTTAGCACTGCGTCCCCCTACCAAAACGAATGGCTATCAAAAAGTAGGTTAGGTTTGAACTGCGTCCCCCAACAAAAACGAACTGCTATCAAAAAGTAGGTTAGGTTAGTAAATTATAAGGGCACAGAAGAAAAAGGGGGGACGGGGGGGCGAAGCCCCCCACAAGGGGGGCTCGGGGGGCGAAGCCCCCCGCATTAAAAAAAACTCAAACCATAAGTTCAATTAGGTTAGGTTAGGTTAGGGTTCGAACTGCGTCCCCCAACAAAAACGAACTGCTATCAAAAAGTAGGTTAGGTTAGGTTTGAACTTCGTCCCCCTACCAAAACGAACTGCTATCAAAAAGTAGGTTAGGTTAGTAAATTATAAGGGCACAGAAGAAAAAGGGGGGACGGGGGGGCGAAGCCCCCCACAAGGGGGGCTCGGGGGGCGAAGCCCCCCGCATTAAAAAAAACTCAAACCATAAGTTCAATTAGGTTAGGTTAGGTTAGGGTTCGAACTGCGTCCCCCAACAAAAACGAACTGCTATCAAAAAGTAGGTTAGGTTAGGTTTGAACTTCGTCCCCCTACCAAAACGAACTGCTATCAAAAAGTAGGTTAGGTTAGAACTGCGTCCCCCTACCAAACCGAATGGCTATCAAAAAGTAAGTTAGGTTTGAACTGCGTCCCCCAACAAAAACGAACTGCTATCAAAAAGTAGGTTAGGTTCAAGGGAGTCCCACATAACCATCAGGGTCCGTCCCCGCACCCTGTTGGTATGCGTAACGCATTTTCCCCTCTTAAAAAAAAAAAAAGGTTCATTGAATTTTGACGATACAAATAATTTTCGTAATTTTGTTTTGCGTAAAATATGTTATGCCAACTAAAACATTTGACTAAATAAAATTTGGTCAAACTACCATTTGGTGAGCGAGGCATTGCCTAAACATTCATGTGTCAAACATTAGGTTCGCGTAACAATTATTTGTGAAGAGTTAATTTGGCAAACGATTATTTGGGAAATGAAATTTTGCGAAATTTTTTTTGGAAAGTGATAATTTGTCAAACATATTTTGATAAAACATAGGTAACCCGCTTACGCAAAGCGCGCAACGTATACAATGGCATACAGGGCGGTGTTTTACAAATACGGTAGTTGAAATAATTGTTTATATTATATAATTAAATGTTCAAGTTGTTCAATGTTCTAGTGTTCGATTTTTGTATAATTTATCAGTATGATCTAGATGTAGATTATTCATCAGTAAAATCTCGGACTGCATCTATCCAAATTATTGCAATGTCGTTCAGGGTCTTTCATATGATACTATTCCCTACGTTAATTAGTTTATAAGAATATGTAACATATTAATGCAAATAATAAATGTCATGGTAGTTTTTACTGCAACTAAAGAATTCCATTATATGCTGTTTATTTCCGCAAATTACTGTTTGGTCCATCGTTTGCCAAATTAAAATGGCGGATAGGTAGGGTTGTTTTCTATCCCTCTCTAAAAAAATGTTTGGCTCACGTGTATTTTTTTTGTTGTTTTTAAAGAATTTACAGGGCCGACGCGTTTAAATTTAAACGAAAAAAAATGTAAGTACAAAAGAGATGCACGTTTATTGCATCGTGATGTGTAACGTTTCACGGTTGTATCAGAATCAAATTTACTGCGATCTGCGGGCGAGTTTCCATACAAAACCAGTCGCGGCAAACTCGCAGTGAGTTCACCGCGAGCGACAATTGTATGGAACTTCGTTTCTAACTCGCCCGCAGCTCGCTCGCAAATCGCAAGTGTGATAAGGCTCTTAACCACTAATCTTAAATGAAAAAGAGTAATGTTTTGGTTATTTCAGTATGTTATTAGAAGCGGTAAGTCACATACAAAATATTTTATAAAACTACATTGAGGTTTTTACGGATGCGGATGTAGAGTCAAAGCCTTCCGTGCTCACAGACGGCTTTAAGTCTACCTACATTCTAAATAAAACTTCCTCACTGCTCATACGTTCAGCAAATTGGGTGTCATTAAATCGAACTGCATTATTACGAATGCGGCGTTTACGTATCTTATTTAACATAATATTGAGTCATTATATTTGATGAGGAAAAGCCAGGCCATTAGGTAGCATTAAACGACGACTTCCGAACTTGGTACACCTACGGCGGTGATGTTATCATGCCGTGAGTTATGGGCCTCCGCAATAAATACCTTCCTACCCGTGATACAAAAATCATGAGAGGAAAATTTTAACTGCCACGTAAGGCCGAGGCCGCTTGACAGCAAATGTCGTCATTTTGTGTTACACAGTTATAATATAAACATCACTTTTTAAAATCATTTATGCTGTAAATTTTTACTCACAGCGAAAATTCATAAAGGACTAGAAAAACACTCTTTCATAATAAACCTTCCCAGAACTCCTGACAATTACGAAGTCAAAAAAGAACAGAGCAGAGTTCAAACCCACTCTTCCAAAGACCAAGAAAGGCAGAAAAACGCTTTTCTACTAACTCTTAATACCGCGGAAAGTTGACAGACATCTAATTGTTCAATAGGTCGGACATTATTGAGTCGGAGTCGGATATCATCTATCAAATAGTTATCAGAATTTTACAGTAAATAGACGCCCCTGCAAACAATATATATGGACGCTGAAATGAATGATTGACACCTTAATAAAACTATTCCCAGAATAATATATATTTCCGCAAAACGTTCCCATTTCACTGTATTAACCTCTATCTCGGAATTATTGATAACAGCGATCCAGGCTGATAAACTAATATATACTTTTACCAACTGGAAAACTCTCGGCTCATCCACATAGCATAGCCGCCACACCCTTCTCATTTGTCAAATCAACAGAAATATATGCGTGAGACCTTACAGATTGATGGGCCGGCCTAGATTGAATTACATCTCGGTATTGCCTGACGAGGGTCTTAGATTCCATGCGGGTAAGGTATCTGCGAACAAGAATAATACGAGAATGAAGTCGGCTGTCTGATAAAGTGTAGACGTTTCGTAACTGTTAAGATCTCCTTATTTAGTTGGGGTAATGTGTCAGTGGAATTTTGCTTGAGGTGTAGATTTAGGTGCGATTTGAGCTTTGACGTCGTAAGTAATTCATTGGATTATCTTCATTCATAAGGAACGCAGGCGTAGAGTATTTGCCCCTTCAATTTATATAATTGAATATAATTATGATAATGATGTATTTTTACAGACAACATTTTTTATACCAATAACTGACATGACATGCTGGTTTAAGCCACCTTAAGCCGATGAAGACAAAAAACTTGCCACCATTGGTCTCAGGGAAAACCTATGTTCGACAGTAGCTGGTGAGTTAACTGATAATGTGAGAAAAATACATGCAACACAGCTTGTAGAAAACATACAATCATTGGGTGTGACTATACCGGGTGTGGCCTGTAATACGAGCAAAAAATTAAACCGTAGATTCTATTCCTCAAATAATAAAACTTTTGTACAAACACTTTTTAAAAATATGTAGTCTTTAGAATGTCTCTTTTTCATACAAAGTAATTAGTATTTTCAATGTACATCAAAATCCGTCTAATTGACATTGCTTGTCAATCTTTTCACCCTACAGACGTAATCAATTTCGCAATACATTGCGTGTTCGGATAAACTTTAAAGTGTGCTAAAAATCAAACCACAAGTTATTATTAAAAGTCGCTGAATAAAAGTTGTCTAGTTTGAGGAGTAGAACCTACGGTTTAATTTTTTGCTCGTATTACAGGCCACACCCGGTATAACAGTTTCAACAAAATTGAATTTACTAATTGTCATTGCGACAGTCTTAACGCTATCAAATTTACAATGAATGAATCCGGGCCTTTTTAATCGTTTCTTGAGCAAGTGACCTTAATTTTACTTGTTTGACCGGATGTCTGTAAAAAGAACTAGGTACTTTAACGCTCCCAATTAACTTCTGAGTGAATTTATATGGCTGCTGCAATGATTGCCGGAATCATTGATTAAATATTCACGACCGCCTTAAACTCCCACTCTTTCCTATTAATATTGTTTAGCTGAAAAATTATTTGAATAAACACCCAAATTGCCTGAAATACTCGAATATTAGCAGTAAACGGATCGTATTTTTAATCAATTAATATATTCGTGCTTAGCTTAATTTACTTCCGGGACGTGTTTTTAGGATCCGCACCTGATAGGTTCCAAACAGAACCCAATTACTAAGCCTACGTTATCTGCCTGTCCATCCACCCGACCTACATGGCGCATTTTTCCTAAACCGCAATTTGAAAATTTCACATAATTCGCACCGTTATAGAAGACCAATCGTTAAATAATAAGACGTAAAAAATATTTAAAAATAAGGGGATCACCACACCATACAAGAAACGTCCCTTTTACATTTTCATGTTTAAAAATTATACTTATTATTTTTTCATTGTAGCATTAATGATTGCCAACGAATCGCGACGATGAGTCGCGCGTCGCACTTGTCCAACCTCTAGCACAACTGTGACACGCGACTCTTTGTCGCGCGGCAAACACTACCTATCTCTTTCCACAATATACTGTGAGAGTAAGTGACAGGTCATGCTCTGTCGCGCGAGAAACGAAGTCGCGGCCAGTTATGCTAGAGAGCCGACTGTACCTCCGTACGTATTATTAAAAGAAATTAGCCACCGTGGGCTATTCTTCAGAAATATGTCTGCGGTCACCTCATTCATCTGGCCCTTTTTCATACTAAATGTATGGAGACAGATGAATGAGTCGCAGACATATTTCTGAAGAATAGGCCCCGTAAACTCAGGTTGTTATGGCCCGTGCACCAACTTTGGCCCTAACTATGATGCGCTCTCGTGTAGACAATTGCACACTATTTTTAAATATTGTTATATGATACTGTTTATATTGAATTATTGCTCATGATAGTCATCCAAAAGCCAAGGCTAAAGCCAAAATTGGCGCGGCATGTGCACATGGAGATATTTAGGTACTCCAAAGTTTGGACCATAGTTGAGTACATTACTGAATTTGCGGTACCTAAAGGCGAGAAATGTGGAATAGAAGGTTTATACCTATTTAAAGTCAATGATTACTACCTAGTAATCATTGATTACATGTAAACAAGAAATTAATAGATGCCATCACTCAATTAAATCTAATGAATAGTTAAATTAGGAACAGTCAAGGCGCATTAGGAAGCCGTTAAACTATATTTCCGATAACTAGCAATTAAACCTAAACATCGATTTGAAAACGCGGAAAACCGGCAATAAGTAAACACAGTTAATCTCGAGTGTAGTCTAATGGGTTGTTTGTCCAATTAATTGGATTTCCTTAACACCCGAGAGCCGTTCGAAGCTATGCAGCGAAACTTTCGCTCCATGCCCCGCCTGTTGGCCAAGATTATTATCACGATATTCATCTTATAGTAATAAACGCAATACCCTTCTCATAAGCTAATAATGGCAATGAAACGTATTAAACACAGACAGAAATTAACAACAGTTACTTAAGTAATAGTTTATTAACTGTAACACATTTACCTTAACTGAAAGGTTATAAATAGCATAGTCTATAAATATGAAGTTATGCATATAAAATTAGATTATAAATTAGATAACATGCAATCAAGGAAATATAGGAAATGGCGATCACAAAAATTCTTATGAAACGAAATATGTAAAGTTTGGTTATAAGTTCACATTAATATTGCATAATAATTTGTTTCCCAAAATTGTAGAACCTGAAGTGTCACTAATCCCATTATCAATTATGTATGTACACTGCACAGGTGCGGAATGAAAAGATTGGTCACTTATGTGAATAAGTTTAGGTTTAAAAGTGACAAAACTTTAAATGATTAATGATCATTTTGTTTTTCCTTGCAATACTAGTACTTTACAGAAAGTTGTAAATAAAAAACATTTTTGGAGCACTTATTTTACGACCATTGATCGACATTTTACATAAAACAGTAAACACTGTTTTTTTTGGCTGGACAAAATTACCCACCAGGGTAAAAGTAACTTACTTCGTACCTAGTTGCTAATTATTATATTGCTATCTATTGCTAATTACTCGGTTAACTCTAGCAATTATATAAAATTGTGGTGAAAGACTCCATCGACCACCTTTTTGTTTGCATAAAACATATGTATATTCGTATTTCCTAGAGATTATGTTAATATTGTTGCGTACAACGTAAACAATATCGGGGTACTGACACTGTAGGGATTATAAGGATGAATTAAAGTAATTCTAAACTAAGATGTAGGAAATTAATAGTCTAAGCATGTGCTTACTGAGCTCCTAAACTAGGCGATGCATATTCAACGAGTGATTTGCGTAGGTAAGCAATCGCTTACATAACTAAATATATGTTAAGTGGGCGTGCGAACTGGTTGATCTATGGTGTGAATGGATAAAAGCGACACTGAAATAAGGAACAGAGATGGTGTTGATAAAATAGATTAAGATTAGACTTATTTATTTCATAATATAAAAATACAACTAAAGTTATAAACTTGTTTATTCCAATAATACAGTTTTGCAATGGTAATTTCTCTTGCTTATGCTCCTATTTCTTACAATATTTCCTTGTCCACTACCTACTCATTTCTGCTTTTATTTTGCACCAATTCTACCATTTACGCTAAGATTGTCTGGAAGATATCGCGTATTAGCGATAAGACCGCCGGCTGTTTACCATTTAATATGCTGTTTTAAGTATATTGTATTCTATTGTCCGTCATTTAAATAACATATTCCATTGTTATTATGGTAGGTATCCATCACATACCATCACATTCGATAGAAAATTTTGTTCATCCTTTTAGATTTAAAAACTATCCCTTTTTTTATTCGTGCAAACTAACAGCGGCATCGTAAAGCCGATAGAATATTTTTTTACAGAAACATGCGCGGAAATAATGTCCACGGGTGATAATCCGTAAAACACATATACGCATTTCGAGCCTTCAATCCGTACTCACTTGCAATAGAACTTTCTACAACATTACCGACGCCGGCATTGCCGCGTTCCTATTGGCTAACACACCACAGTACAGCGGAACATTAAACCTTTTGTATTCAAATTTTAGGTTATTCATCTTACTTATTTACTAAAAATTTTCGAACCTTACAGAGAAAATACTATTAAATAAATTCCTCGATTAAAACAAAGATTAGCTGGCTCTGATAGGTATATTTTTCTGACATGACTGGCACTCGGCCGTGAACACAATACTCAGTAGGTAATCCCTAATTTCTCCATCTTGTAATAATCTTCCAACATTATTAGTCCATGAATATACTACTTCCATTTCAAGGTAAGGAAACTTCCATCCAGTACTTTCATAAGCTACTGTCTGACTCGATTTCCCTGAAATTTGAAAACCGTTCAATACACCCGAAAACCCACGACGCATGTATCAGTAATCCTATCTCCCGTGCCGTCTTTTTACGCAAATAAACAGGCTTTCCCGTTGCGGGTGGGAATGACATTACGAAGTATTACCGCTAATACAGTTACTAATAATGACTTCTATAAGGATCCGGCCAATACGCATGACCAATTAATAGTACCAGCGCGGGCCCTCAAAATCAGTTTATCTATTTTTTTTTTCATAACGTATGGCTTTGCTTTTGACTCCAATCACGCCGATGGTTATCTAAGCAATGATGGAGCCTATGATGGAATGAGCGCACGCAAGGTGCCTATTCACTCTGCTCCTAAAAGTGTCCGGGTTATTATTCGTAATTTGACGGAAACACCCACGCCAGCTTCCACACTTTAGCAGTTCGCATAACAAATGTAGAAGCGTAGCGTACCGCTTTGAACGACTGGTGTGAACCTTCAGTGCGTTTAGATGTCTGATGACGGAAAGGAAACGGTGGCGGTTTATGTTTGCTTTTTAACCTTCGTATTGTATTTTTTGTAGCCTTCGACTTACAACCGCACACTATGCATCCGACCACCGACTGCCGTTGCACTAAACCTAAAATTGATTTTTAGGGTAATTACACTGATATCAGCAGTTGCGCCCTTCGTTCGTTACCTATCATTATCATCATAAGTCTCTTAGATCTATAAGAGATGATTCAAGTAGCATCTATGGAGGTACGGCACTTGCGTACGTGGTTTGTAAGACCGATACGGCAATGCTGGCCGCGCAAGTGATTCACATAAGTGGCGGCCGGTAATGTTGGAGGAAGAGCTGCGCGTAACAATTTTCTCATGCGCTGTCTTCGCCGCATTTTGGGCATCTCGTGGAAAAATCGAGATACCTAGGTATATATACATCAATGGCTACCAGCGTTCAATACTGGCCTGATGGCTTTTGGTTGCAGAGTAATAAATTTCGAGCTCTAATTAGGCTACACGTCTGACCGGAACCAGCTAATAACGACGAATAAAAGCTGTTTCCCGAATAGGTACTATACGATTTTAGTTCCCGCGCTATTTGAGCGAGGTAAGATTTCGGAAACGATATGCGTTATTGCGGGCTGGATACACTGAAGCGTGTGTAGTTTTTAATGAGAAATAATATGACCAATAATAAAAGTAAGAAGTATAATGACTACTAATGTCGTACGTATACGTATCTATGAATATTTGGAAGACGAAATCTTAATGATAAATAAACCATATAAATCAGGGTTTCTTAAACTGTGGTCCATAGACCCCTTAGGGGTCCGTGATACGAGAGCCGGGGGTCCGTGACTACGCATACAACACAAACTTTCATGTACCCTTGATTTTTTTTTCCCTGATTGTATTTGGAAGGGGTCCGTAAGGTTTCCGAAATAATATAGGGGGTCCGTGACCAAAAAAAGTTTAAGAACCTCTGATAAATGTAACATTGTAGTCCGTTATTTTCTCTTTATAATTGTAGTAGGTAACATAGGTAATACAATTGTATGTATAGAATTTCCTGACATAAATAATCTAAACAAATATTTATTGACATTTTTTTAACAAAAAGTATGTATCATTTCTTTAACACAATTTAGGCTAATTAATGTATATCTTTAGTAAGTAAATGATTATTATTTTAATTGTAAGCAAACATGTTCGTATGCCAAATTGGTATATCATGGTCATATAATGCATTATTGTCACCTTTCTGTTACCTGTGATGTCGAAATAAACGTATTCTATTCTATTCTACGAAATCAAATAAATTGTACAATTATGTTAAATTCAACTAAAATAAATACCTATAGGTCTTAAAATTCAATACAAATAAAGAATCAATAGAACCAAATACCTGTGTGTAGTGGAGTTACGTAGATGCAGCGTTGTGGTGTAGCTCTATTCGTAGCAATTGTCGTAGCTCGTAGCAGTCTACGAAAAACTGCTAAGTTTTGTAGAAAATTATTGACGATGAGTGACGACTTAAATTGTCACTAGGCAATTTATAAAAAAACCAACGTCTTATAAAGGAGGAAGAGCAGATTTATATAGACGTCAGCTCAGTAACCAATAACAAGGAGCAATATTTGTGAAACATTTTTAATGACAATAAGTGTCAACCAGCTTAGTTAGTTATGTTGTAAACATCCCTTCAATTATATATAATTAAGCATTATAACACTCGTTTGGTGTTATTATGAAACTCGCCTGTAGGCTTGTTTCATAGACCCACTTTAATGCTTAAATAAACATGATTAAATAAACAGTCACATAAACTACTATTAAAATTAAAAAATGTCGTATTACTTGATTAGAAATAGGGTCCGATTGACTTTCAACTACTGCATCGATTTGCAAGCCAATACTAGTATCCGTAAAAATGTATCATCACATGACTGCAATTACTGAGGTACGGTCAACGCATCAAGTAACTTCTTACGTAACAAATTTTTCACCTAAAGGCATAGACAAAACAAAACCAATTACAAATTTATTCTTTAAAAATAAATGTAAGAAAACTGGCTTGATTGGGTTACTTTAAAATCGCGTCATGAGTCGGTTTCTGCTCATGATTGAGCCGATTTTTTTCAAATCGACATAACTTGGGTGACTTTTCAATTACATTTCATAAATTACATTTCCAGGAATTTATTACGTAGCGAGTTTTCCCTTTATAAAATTTCTTTTTAAAAATACTGTTAAATTTAGGTACAACTTGTTTCTCAACGAATTCGTCAAAGACATCCAATGACATCGATTATTATGGACTAGAGAAATAATATCCACTCATTGCACGCATTTTTCAGTTTTTTTTTACACGCGAAGGTATGCGGGTTTGCATTGTAATTTATTTTTTGGTGTGCAATAAAGTATGATTGTATTGTATTGTATGCGGGGAAATGAAGGAAGTGCTGTTCATTATGGGGGTATATAAAATTATACCCTTGTATTTTCTTTTTTTTTAAAGTATAAAACGAACGATCCACGTGTTCGTGTCACATCCACCCAAACGATTTTTGTTCTAATGTTACCGCATAAAATTCTGCTAAAATTAAACAAACTCTGCCGTTATGCTCTGAAGTTATCTTATGTACTTATTTAAACCTTTGTTCTCTTTTTTTTCTCAAAATCCATTCACCGAAAATTAGAAAACAGAACGCGAGTCCGTCTATTTCGCTCATGTATAGCGATTTCAATTAATTTTTCTCACTTGATCGATCGTCACAGAACAAAGCAATTACGACACTGGAACGTAACCGATCGCAATTAATTTGTTTTCGCCTCGATGCGCGTCCGAACGGGCCCTTTGTAGGCGTCAATTCGACACCATTTATATTAAATTGTTTGTGCTACGTATTTATTGGGCAGATAACGAATTCCGGAGACGAAAAAACGCGATACATCCTCTGTAAAGGGTCGTGAAATCAACATTAGGAAAGCGTTTTGAAGTCTTTTCTTAATTGGTGTTTATATTATATCAGTTTAGGCGGAATTTTTAATACCTACAAGCCAAAATAACCTACTTTTCTTCTAACAGGGGCATCAAAGATTGTCGCGTAGACACTAATAGTCGTAGCATTTAGTAAGTCGCATTACCTGACTATAATTTCATGGCATCAAACTACTACCTTCCCTGAAGAGCCCAAGATTTTTTTATCAGGTCAAACGCAAAGACATTGTTAATTAATAAATAAGCACCTTATCAAATTTTTCCACTACTGTGCCGCTTATGCTGGCTGCAAATAAGGCCGTAGCAGGATAAGGGAAGAAAAAATGCCCTTGAATGATTAAGAGCTGTTTATTTATTCTATAGTTGCTTTCATTTAGTTGTATAATTCTGCAAAGTTTGGTTGAAAAATTCCCAGTGGTTCAGCCGGGAAAAAATAAAAACAAAATTTATGAAATTTCACGTATCTCTAAAACTATAAATCTTTATCATAATATCTTTAATTCATTTTGGTAAATTGATAGGTATGTATGCCTTAAAAGAAAATTGAGTCTCTATCTTTGCAATTTCTGTAAAAAACACGTAAGTCAAAATTTCAAAAAAAAGTTTTTTTGATACCTGAAGGAGTGACCACTCTAAGTGACATTTCTAAAAAAGCCTTATTTAACGATCTGTCAGTCATATAAGTTTGACGGTTAAAATCGAAAAGCAACAGTGTCAAAATTAAAAAACTATGTTGGTCGGATTCTGTTACATTTTATTCTTATACTATTCTAATCTAATACAGCCAAAGAACTTAAAAATAAATCTTCTTTGTAAAAAATTAAAAATAAATCAATTATTGACATTCCCATTAATATTGGCTTGAAAATATACAGGGTGGTTTTCGATAATCTGTACATATGAAAAGGGGTGAAATTTCGGCCAATTTTATCGGTAAAACTGATTTTAATTTTTGTTTGTGGTCATTCGTTTTTTTTTTACAGATTTTTAAACTTTCAGTGAAATTTTCGGCAGTACATCTGTTTGCCACGGTATAACTTTTGAACTAATTGCTTAAAATTGTAAGAAAAAATTGCAGGGTCATGGCAATAGACACGTTATTTAGTAGCAATAACAATAAACCACCAACTTGAAGAAAAACTCGTCAAAAAAAATTATAATTGTGAAAAACGGCTGCAAAACTTCAGTTTTTTTTACGGAAAACACCGTTTTTCTCTAAAGTTTGCGAATATTGTGACCATTTTTTCATGCTTATCTTCGTTTAGCACTTAATTGTGATCTTACAAACATTTTTTTCTTACAGCTTTGAACAATAAGATCAAAAGTTATACTGCGTCAAACAGATGTACTGCCCAAAATTTCATAGCAAACTGTAAAAATCTGTAAAAAATTTTTTTTTGCCCAGAAACAAAAATTAGTCATTTTTGGAATGGAATTTCACCCCTTTTAATATGTACAGATTATCGAAAACCAGCCTGTATTTGTATTAATTGTCGCCTTTTAACTTATAAAACCTTTTTTTTTCAAATAGGTAATCATCATTATTTCTAATTAAGCCTTACTTATCGTTTCACCAGATATATTCATTCGTAGTTAGGGTGTTGTTCACACATTGCCGCAATTGTGTACTACCTATCGCACGCAAGATATTTATCAAAAATTATTCAGCCTGCCGAAATTCTTAGTGGACCTTTTTTGAGAAACGGTATTAGTGTTACCGTTAATGAAGATAGCGATAGTGATTAAAATAAGAAGTAAAAGACATTTTTAAGTTGATACATATACGAGTAAATGCCATAAATTTATTTTATTTTTAGTTCTTAACAACGAATAATTATGTTTAAGTTCTTTGGCTGTATTAGAATTGTATAAGAATAAAATGTAACAGAATCCGACCAACATAGTTTTTTAATTTTGACACTGTTGCTTTTCGATTTTAACCGTCAAACTTATATGACTGACAGATCGTTAAATAAGGCTTTTTTAGAAATGTCACTTAGAGTGGTCACTCCTTCAGGTATCAAAAAAACTTTTTTTTGAAATTTTGACTTACGTGTTTTTTACAGAAATTGCAAAGATAGAGACTCAATTTTCTTTTAAGGCATACATACTATTTAATTAACCAAAATGAATTAAAGATATTATGATAAAGATTTATAGTTTTAGAGATACGTGAAATTTCATAAATTTTGTTTTTATTTTTTCCCGGCTGAACCACTGGTAATTTTTCAACCAAACTTTGCACAATTATACAACTAAATGAAAGCAACTATAGAAAAAATAAACAGCTCTTAATCATTAAAGGGCATTTTTTCCTCCCTTATCCTGCTACGGCCTTTAATCTAGATAATTGAAGGGATGTTTACAAAAAAAAAACCGGTCAAGTGCAAGTCGGACTTGCGCACCTAGGGTTCCGTACAAACTCATAAGTAGATATATGAATAGTTCAAGAATACCATGCGTCTACACTTGTGACATTTCATCTTACACGGTTTGTAACCGTGTCAGCACAATCTCGAGCGTCCACATTTAGCGTAACATGTTCTGTTGCAATGCCACGTAGTCCGATCCGTCGTCAAGTCACAAGTGTGGACCCACCTTAAAGCGTCGATTACCTTTGTTATCGTTCTTATATGTATGTGAGGTATTATTTGCATTTTTCTTATATTTGTCAGGCTTCTTTCCATGGCTCTTTGGCATGTAGTTAACTTTTTTTACCTTCTTTGTGAACAGCCATGTTTGGCTAGCATATTTTAGTGAAGGCAGGATGCATGGGTTCATTACTTTCTTTTTTAGTTTCATGTTTAGTATTTCTTTCAGAGACCAATACTTGTTCCAAGCAATTTTTATTCGTCTGTCAACTTCTTGTTCATTATTCTGGTGGTGGAATGATATCTGTTTGCCGAGGTAAATGTAGCTGTCGACGAACTCTAGGGGCGTGTTGTTGACTGTTATGGTTTTCTGAATATTATTAGTCATAAGCTTTGTTTTTTGGAAATTAATTTCTAGTCCGACGACGATGACGTTTCGTGTAGAGTTTGTACCATATGTTCCACCTGGTAGCTATGTTCTGGTACAATTAGCTACATATAACTGATATTCTTCTCTCTCTCAATTATTACACATTTTTCTGTTCTGTAACTTTGAAGATAAGAGGGGGAAAGTTATTATTTTAACGTTTTTGGTCATAAATCAAAAAATACACGTGTATCAAAAAAAAATCAAATGGTATTGGAGTCGACAAATTAAGTCCTTTCATTTGATACCCCACTTAATACAATAGCACAACTTTAAATTTTCGACCTCCTATTACGGCCCCCTTTTAAACAAATGTCAAAAGGGTATAAGATTTTTTTTAATTTCAAATAGGGTCGGGTTAGCGAGTTTTAAAACTATTCCAAATTTCATATCGATAGCAGCAGTAGTTCCTGAGATATCTGGCTGTGACAGACGGACAGACAGATGGACAGACGGACAGATGGACAGACAGACAGAATAACACCATAAGGGTTCCTTTTTTACCATTTTGGCACGGAACCCTAAAACATAACTGACTAAACCGGTTGACACTTATAGAGGAACATTTTTAATAACAGTACTTGTCTACCAGCTTAGTTAGTTATGTTGTTTTTGTAAACATCCCTTCAATTAATTATTTAACAAAAATATCGTATCGAAATCAGCAAAGCCTGAATCTTTTTTAAGGAAAGTAAATTTTTGGTCAGCCGTTATTAAAATTGATCCGCAAAAAAAAATAAGCAGTTAAATCATTTGGGCAGCATACAAAGATTTGGCTGGCAATAAATCAAATCGGGCGGCAACTCTTGTTCAGCAAACAGTTTAAAAACGGTTAACATTTTAACCAATATTAATCTGCTTTTTTTATCATTTGGCTGCCTAATAAACAGTCGAGCTGCAAAATAATTACTTGGGTAGCAAGATTTTACAATTGGTCAGCAGAGAGTTTAATTGAGATATACAGGATGTCACTGTGATATATACTGGGTGTCACTGTGTTATATACAGGGTGTCACTGTGATAGATACAGGATGTCACTGTGATATATACAGGGTGTCACTGTGTTATATACAGGGTGTCACTGTAATGTATACAGGATGTTACTGTGATATATACAGAATGTCATTGTGATATATACAGGGTGCCATTGTGTTATATACAGGGTGTCACTGTGATAGATACAGGATGTCACTGTCAGCAGAGAAAACATGTCTGTAAGCAGTTTAATTGAAATATACAGGGTGTCACTGTGATATATACTGGGTGTCACTGTGATATATACAGGGTGTCACTATGTTATATACAGGGTGTCACTGTGATAGATACAGGATGTCACTGTGATATATACAGGGTGTCACTGTGTTATATACAGGGTGTCACTGTAATGTATACAGGGTGTCACTCTAAAAACGAAACAGCTCCCAAAAATAGGTAGGTTAGGGTTATTTTTTTTTTGATGACCCTAAAACGAAACGGCTCCCAAAAATAGGTAGGTTAGGGTTATTTTTTTTTAAGACCCTAAAAATGAAACGGCTCCCAAAAATAGGTAGGTTAGGGTTATTTTCTTTTTGATGACCCTAAAAACAAAACGGCTCTCAAAAATAGGTAGGTTAGGGTTATTTTTTTTGCTGACCCTAAAAACGAAAAGTACACGTTGTGAATAAATAATATAACTTCTAAACATTATGGGATGTATAAAAAATCGAAATACCAATTTTATATGAGCCCATCACAGTGACACCCTGTATACATTACAGTGACACCCTGTATATAACACAGTGACACTATGTATATATCACAGTGACACCCTGTATATATCACAGTGACATCCTGTCCTGTATCTATCACAGTGACACCCTGTATATATCACAGTATCACTCTGTATCTATCACAGTGACACCCTGTATATATCACAGTTACATCCTGTATCTATCACAGTTACACCCTGTATATAACACAGTGACACCCTGTATATATTACAGTGACACCCTGTATATATCACAGTGACACCTGCTACTTGACAGCTGACAATTACCGAATGACAAAATGCGCACACGATTGGCGGCAGAATAGTTGCGCCCAGTTAGATTTTATTGCCCCCTTTTTTTTGATGAACAAAATGAAATATTTTGTTTACCTACTGATTGCTTACCAAAATTTGATTTACCGTAGATCGCTTAATGCAGCTCAAATATTTAATTTGCTGACCAAAATAATTTAGAGCAGATCAGTATATCATTTATTGCAGCCTGATTTATAAATGTTTGCTTACCATAAGTTGCTTACCAACTAGCTATTTTGGCTGACCAAATACATATTTCTGCTGACCAAAATATGAATATTTTGCTGATCGATTAAATGATACCCCTTTTTTAATAACTAAAATCTAAAAATAATTCCTTTCCCACAACCGATATCTAGCTAATGGCTTTTATTCTCTGAAAATTACATAAAAATCCATGAATACACAGATTTATTTATTGATTGAATCTCTATGTTCGTATTTTTAGCAGAATGGTGTTGAAACTGTTGAAAGCTTGTTCCTCTCGAGGTTTATTAAATCTTTTGTTACAAAATTTTACTGTGAAAACAAAAGGTTCAGTAGTACAATACAATGTACAACTTACATTTAAGTCAAACACAGTATATTTCTCAAGAGTTATTCTAGTATTAGGTGTATGTATGAGAAAGGCTTTAGTTCGGTAAATCTGGAAGCAATATTTAAAAAGGCTTTTGTACCCAACTAAAGACGGGCTTTCACGGGACCGAAGGATATAAAAACCTTTTATATTTGTTCAACTTATATGAATATGAATTGTTCCACGAAGATATTTTTTAGTTACATTTTTATGCTCCTCAGTGCAATCTCATTTTAAACATCCACTCTTTGTTACAATCTTCCGCTGCATGAGCACTCTGTATTCGCAAGGCGTTATAGCGAGTGACGTCATGATAAAAAGACTAAACATAACACAACAACAAAGAACTCCTCTATACTGAATATTAACTTTATGTACATTTTTAAATTAACTGATACCGAAAGCTGATTCGTCACATTCTGACAAATAGCGTATGATGCTTCGCTTTGTCGTGTGATAAATAAATGATAAAGCATCCGTCACGTTTTGACAAATAGTGTGTGAGAGTGACGGATGCTTTATCATTTATTTATCGCGCGACAAAGCGTAGCATCATATGCCCACTGATTGACCAAATATATATACCTAGGTTAGAAAGACAACTAGATATTGTATCAATTAGCTAAATGTTTTTTGTTTAATTTTTTTCGGTGGCGTTTTCCTTAGACGCCAAACATCTTCAAAAAGCTACATTCGGACGAGGTTCGAGAACCGCTTGAGCCACTAGAGTGCTGGTACTTGGTATTAAGGCGAATCGAGTCACTCGGTTCTATGTATTTCAACATAAGTAAAGAGGGTTAAAAATCCGTGTTAGCGACGTTAACTTTGTAATGTGTTTTATTTTATAGCTTGATATTATTTTGTCTGTTCGAGATGACATGAGAAGTCATGAGAAACTTCAAAAAGTGAATACAGGGTGGCCCAAACCTTGAAGTCATAAATTTTTTTTTAGATTCCTCACGTCGTGGGCTATCAGAATATACCCCATGTATGTTAGCCGATTTCTTGTAGTTTTCGAGTTATTAATTTTTTAAGGTTTTTTTTTCAATAATACTTCGGGTGTGCACTTCAAGTCATGTAACTTTTTTTTGGTAGGTTATTTTTGCGTGTTTTTTTTGTGATATTATCCTTATTAATTGTACTTTCTCCCATAAAATATTCAGCTTCCTAACTTTTAGTTAAGTTACACAAAACAAAGTGCAATGAATTTATGTAATTTCAAAATAGTTTTTAAAATTACATAAATTCATTGAAACCCGTTTTTTAAATTTTATATCTAGTGCGAAAATTTAACTGCGACTTACTTGACAAAACTTTCACTTTTGATGTTGTTTTGTGTAACTTAACTAAAAGTTAGGAAGCTGAATATTTTATGGGAGAAAGTACAATTAATAAGGATAATATCACAAAAAAAACACGCAAAAATAACCTACCAAAAAAAAGTTACATGACTTGAAGTGCACACCCGAAGAATTATTGAAAAAAAAACCTTAAAAAATGAATAACTCGAAAACTACAAAAAATCGGCTAACATACATGGGGTATATTCTGATAGCCCACGACGTGAGGAATCTAAAAAAAATTTTATGACTTCAAGGTTTGGGCCACCCTGTATATGTATTTTAGTAATCCCTTGTTTTATGCCAGTTAACCACGCAGCAAATCACGCTATAACTTTCCTTGTAGACAACTTTAATCATCGCCAACCAATGATATTTTATAGGTAGGTATGTAGATAGGTTAAGCAATCCAAAAGCACTATATGTAAATACGCTGATTAAGCGTAGCCCCGCTTAGTCGCTCTGGGGTAAGTCAACAAGACGCCCGAGAATGACATCTGCAGATTTCGCAAAAAAAATGCTGTCGTGTGTAATGAGAAAAAGTGCATAAATACACAGTAAAATGCAACAAAGTAAAAAGGATCCCTTATCACACGCACGAACGCTGAAATCATTTAATTTCATAGTTTTTATTGTTTAATTTTTAAAATATGACGCCATTTTGGCACCATGCCCATCTACTTAGATTACACTTTGTGAATGAAAGGGACAAACTTATGCACTTGACAACGAGAGTGAGTGAAAGATAAGCAATCATATCATATGATTGGTTATCTGGGTGACGTTTCAGAATTAACATAAGTAACAAAAACTATCTGTCTCTTTCTTTTATTACTTTATAAATACGCCATCCTTTTTACGCAATTGTTAATGTGTGTGTATTTAAAAACAAAAGAGAAGTACGAATGTTGGAAGCATCTTTACTAAAATATCATTGTCTCCAGTATTTTGAAACTAACATTAACTGTACTACCATTGTCCAATGTATTTGCGACTTTATCCAGCTAAAATCCCATACACGTTGACCGCTGACTAATAGGCGTGTTTGGGCAGCATGGCATTACCCGGTCAATCGGACACGTATATCGGGCGGGCACGGAGACCAAACGAACGTGCAATAAACCGAAGACGTGACGCGACACACCTAACCTCACCTCGCATTTATCCAGTGCCTATAAAAAGTTGCTCTTGGACGCTTAATTTATTAATTGAACCGGCTTCAGAACGCCATTTTTTCTTTAATTGGTAACGTACATACGTATTTTTCTTTTGGTGTGCAATAAAGTATGATTGTATTGTATTGTACGTGGCATCACTTAGTTGGAAGATTAGACCTGTAGTTAAAGCAATGAGGCGTAGTTGCAGTTGGCAGTGTCCAAGAGGCAACCGGATGGCTCGCGGTATTTGAGCTCCCGAAGTGCTGTGGAACCGCCCTGTGAAACCCCTGTTGATCAGGGAAGAATGTATAAAAATGTCGCGAGGCAAACGATAGTATGGCCAAACCTTATAAGTTTGGCCATACTAGTCCACCACGTCAGAGGCGGTCCTGTTCCATTCTTGCCATCAGGGAGAGCCAGCACTTTTTGCACGACGTGATCGCTGCGCCACCGCAAAACATGTCCACACCAGGCGGCTCGAGATCCACCTAATCTGGTAAGGTGGTATATTAGGACGTTAAACCGATTAAAAAATTGTAAACAATGAATGCATTTAGTTAGAACACTGTCAGAGGGCGAATGCTAAAAGCACATCATTTATAAAATGAACACGAATGGTCCCATAAAAAGGAATCATGAAAGTTTATACCCTGCTTTAGTTAAGGGCGGACCATTCAATCGTGACGTAAAAAATTTACGATCACACGTCAAGAGAAACACCAATGAGGCAGTAAACAGTCCCCTTCCGATACTTAAGTTCTTGTAGAAATTCATTAGCAATTACTCTTATCTGCATTACCCATTATCATTTAAACAACTCCTCGACCGATGAAATTACTATTTGGATACATTCCAAAAGAGGTTTTATTTTCGCGTTTGCGATCCCATTAATTTTAGATGTGTTGCAAAACTTCTGTTTCTCAAACCGTCCACAACTTTGACCTGTCAACATTGTCAATTATAGGCATTATATCTCGAGAGATCATCACATATTTATGGAACTTTTCGCTTTTTCTATCTACGAATATACGTTTTCGGTTCGATATTTGAAAAAACTTTGAAACTTAATAACTTTTTTTCAAGCCGGACTGGACTAATTTATAATTAATTTTAGGCAACTACTTTATATTCCTATTTACTTGCATTTACGATATAAATACTACTTCCCGCGCCTCATTTGACTCACGTTACCAGTATTAACGCCAAATAACACATTTGCAGGCTTAAATTATAGATATTAATACGCCTTCTACGCTCTATCTACTAACTACAGGTCTATTTACAGTTCCCGGAATACTAAAACATGTGTATATCTAACACCACTTTTCGCTAACACTATAAAGTATTCAACTATAAATAAAGGCACCACGTCTAAAACTTTTACCAACGCGCCGCGATCAAAAACTCAATGAATAAATCCACTTAGTCCCTTTCGTGATCGAGTAGCTGTTCCTACACAAAAAAATGGATGTGATCCTTTGTTCCTGATTGTGGACCTTTGTTATGAATACAAAGCAAATTTCGGCTTGTTAGGTTGGTTAGTTTCAGTTTAGCGAGAGTGCTCTTGTAAAGATTTACTTACTTTATACGAACTAGAATGGGTTTCAATTTAAAACTACCGTCGATTTACTACTTCGAAACGAATTATAAAATTTGTTTATTTTGTAACATTTAATACATTTCATAAGCTGTGTCAGTAAAAGCAAACTGCTATACATATAATAGAAGTAATATTTATTGCACACTTCAGACAAAGTATTAGCAGTCAAACAGACAAGCAGTTAAACTTCAGCCGTTTAAGAGCGCGCGATACGTATTCAAAGTCAAGTATAGGCCGACTACGCTAAGTTTGCAGAGGTCCCGACTGAGGAACCGACTGTACCTTTTGTGGGAAAAAAATTACTCCTATTATACTGTGCTCCAGAATACAGAAGATTGCAAGAAGATTATGAACAGATAGAGGTTTACCTTTATCTGTCCATAATCTCCCGGTTGTTTACAACCTGCGGTCTTTTAACTAAATAGCAATCTCTTCCAGACAATCTTTGGATGTAAAATGGAGAATTTAAAAATAATCATTTAATGTGTATTTAGTACGATCACGGATATAACGAAAGTCCATGTTCAACCAATTTCCGTAAAATGATTGGAGGCTTTACGCTTGAAGTAGTAGATGATTTTGATTTTGTATAACCATACATAACCGTCTAGCTCAATCATCGATTCCGACTCGGGTGGGCAACGTTCCGGAAGCTGCGCAATACATGTATGGTCTGAAATGTGGATGTTCACCACGGGCCCAATAAGAAAATTCAAACCCTAAAAGAGCATCTAGACGACAAAATCTCAGCAGCATTTGAAAGAATCATTGCTGAGAATTCGTCGGAAGGAAGGCACGCAGCGTCGCACACTTCCTCGCGACAGCAGCACACAGGGGCTGCGTTCTAGTGATTCGTGCGAACTAACATGTAAAACTTCCTCTATCTCACACACTTACAATAAGAAAAAGCAATCCCGCTGGCCTGTGCGCTCACTTTGAGCGGTCAGCAAAAAGTCACTGGCCAGTCAGTGGCCGTGGCTAATAAACCTGCTTGCCGGATTGTAGCTGCTCTCTCCCCATGCCTCACGCTGACCATGGCTTACAATTTAGTTTTAAGCCTACCTATATAGTAATCAGCCAGCTCAAAGGACTCAACCCGTTTGCTGCAACATGTATAATTTTATTCGAAGTCTATTGTCACGGCCTGTTTATACATGTCAGTCCTGGATCTGATTATACGAGGCGCGCGTACAGTACAATATACAATGATGCATATCCCTTTCGTATTTTGACGAGAAACCTACTGCAGCTGTATGCAATCGATTGAAGTTGCTGGCTGCTTGAAAATATCTAGACTTCGGTGTTATTGAGTGCTGCTTTCTATAGTTACCTACCAAAGCCATCGAGCGAGAATTTCTAAAGGTGTTCTTGATCAATGTTGTTGAGATTGTTAAACGAAGTTATCCATCAGAGAACGAAAGTAGAAAAAAAATAAAAGTAAAAAGAAAAAAGTAAGAAGAAAGTAGTAGTAAAAATGGTCTACAAGAAAAAATAGAAGTTCCGTGTTTACCCTCAGAGCTCCTTATCCCGATTCATGCCCGATTGATTTTGATATGCAATTGATTTTTAGCAAAAGTCACGTTATTCGTGCAACAGAAGGCAAAGCTATCAAGTTGGCAGGTGCCTTAGGTAAAAGCCGCAATAAATGTATGTCATTCATATCTGAAAATACTACCTTTTATGTTTTAGAATCCGTCTTACGGCGCCGGGTTAGTATCAACTCGTCTAAAACGCATTGCTAAACAAATAAGTTAGCGATCACAATGATATATGTATTTAGGATATAGGTTAAAATTAAAATTTGTGCATGATATATTTACATAACCCTAAGGAAAGGTGATGAATGGATAATAATTTTGTTGTTTGACTTTCCATCATCTCCTTAAAGTTAAACAGGGAATGAAAGTTTCTATGGTTATTCCAACGGCACACGGCTAGTTGCCTAAAATTGGTCCCAATCTAGACTCGAAAAAAATAATCGGTTTCTACAATTCTTTTATCACACTGGTAGTTTTCTGCGCTCTGAAACTAGGTAGTTGAATGTTTTTTATTCGAAACGAAAACTCGTTTTGAAGCGGATATTGCATTCTAGCACACCTTAGTCGGATCAATACAATGAAAGCTATCCTCCTAATTTCTTGACGTACGATTTTTTAGCAATATGCTCCATTTAAAAATTACCATTGTATTTGTGTTTACTTACTTAATCCAGGAATATTACTAGAAAGTATTAATACCACTGAAGACATTTGAGGATTATTTTTATAGGGCTTATTTTTCTATGGTTTTCATAAAGGAATAAGCCCTTTTGAAAAGACACACACAGATAATACAAAAAATCAAAGTACGTAGAAAAATTAAATTGCGCTGACCTGTGGTCCAGAAAAGGAATCGAACCCGGTAGTTATGTATACTCTAAAAATGTAGTGTCCACAATGATTAATGTTTGTCTCCTAACGATTCAAGTTTATACAAAATGTAAAATCAAATGTATCAAATGTCTTTCAAATAATTGCGTCTAAACATCACGACGCGAGCAAGACGTGTACTTGCGTAGCTTACAAAAGAGAGAAATATGAAAAGCAAAACAACAAACCCAAACGTTCTTAAGTATCAGACACGCACGATAAACAATTTTCAATCCGGCTGCAGCCTTCGAGCAAATAAAACACACGTGATCTAATCGCATTAAAAGTTAAAAATGAGTTTCCGTTACGGATAAACGTTAAAAACGGCAAAATATGGGGAATTACCTAAGTGGGGATTAAGGCCGGGCGGTTGAAGGGTGATTCTGCACCGACGCAGTACCACTGATATGAGCAGTATCTGAACTTCATTTATTAAATCTTAGACTTCTACTCCAACTAGCTTAATTAGCCATTTAGTTAATTTCCTAGCCTTTTCATTTAAATTTTAGGTTAGGTTTGTTAGTTAGCTTGTGTCCCTCAGATCAGAAATAGAAGCCCCGCGTAGCGGGGCTTCGTCGACCTGCTGGCGGGTCATAATTTAGTGAAAATGCTAGGCATTTAACCAAATGGCTGATTAAACCAGTTGGCTGCGACATAAACACTATGTCGTTATGTATAATTTATTTAGTCGTATATCTTTATAGGTTTACTCGGGCTAGTTGTGGAAATCTAGCCCGCGTAACTACCTATAAAGTTATTTGTTTTTCACACCTCGTATTCAGAAAAAAGTATTTTGCTCCCTCATAAGAGGGATCAAAGTAGCACTTTTCTGTTCAAGGACAACAGGGTATTTTTAGTTTGAACCCACTTAGAATATGCCATACCATAGACTTAAATTACACACCGAGGGCGGTATAATAAGGAATGGCCCTGATCACAGGTGTTTGCGGTCCGAGCCGCAGGCGAGGGCCATAAATATAATATGGAAGTGGTATTTTCGTCTCGTCCGTAAAAAATAATAATTGTTTTATATAGTATTTTATGCAACAGTTGTATAAGAAGGTTCAAAAAATGCGAATTGCGTGAGTTGCGATACGAGCCGCGAATGCGGCGAGTATCGCAAATAGAGACGCAATGAGCATTTTTTGACTTAATTATACAACGTTGCATACAATACTTTTTCTACGACAGGTTTTAATATATAAAATACAAACAAGGCATAACCTGCAAAGAAGGCAAATATGACGTATGACTGTCAGTATGTGTCTTTGGTAAACTTTTTATTTTTTAAATGAAGTTGACACGCAGTGAATATATTAAAAATACTTTTGTATTTATGTTGGCATCAATGAATTTAGTTCAGAAAGTTTCGTTTTTCTTAAAAGCCGCAGGATTTTAATTGTTTGTTAAGTTGGTAGTTGTGCATTTTTACCGTAAAGTTAAAATTGAGCGCTTAATCCTTGACCTAAGTTTAACCTAGATTTAGAAGTCTGTGGTTGCTAGCAATAACGTAAAGTGGCTATAACGACACTAGTGCTGTTATGGGGAATAGAGTATAGACTTCTCTGAACTCATATTATGTATGTTCTTATATTAGTGTTCGTGACCAAGTAAAAGACAGATAACAGTACAGGAGTAGAAAAAAATAATAATAGACTATACATTTGACAATTTAACATTTAATTTTTAATAATAATGCGTGATGCTCTTTGAGTAACTATATATTTCGTTATTTTGGTACGTAGCGTTTGTATTTGAATTTTCCTCATAGTCGGTGTGAAAAGCAGTATGTGTCACTCGGTAGCAAAATTATTTTCACCTCGGGCGTTAACACTTGAATCCCTCACTACGCTCCGGATTATACTTTAGAATCCCTCGCTACGCTCGGGATTCTATTGTATAATCCTTCGCTTCGTTCAGGATTCAATATACGCCCTCGACGTAAATACATCATTTTGCTCCCTTGTGACACAATCTACTATTTACTGTAACTTCAATTTACAGCTTTCGTCATTATCAGTTTTCAAGTACCAACTACCTACATACTTTGTTTTCCTAAAATTCTTCCAGGAAGTATATTCAATACCTTTACTCGAGATAATGTAAATTCGATTTTCGCAAGAGTTTATTTTATCTCTGAGGTTTTTACTATCTATGAAACTCACTATTATTTAAAAGTTCGCGAGAACTTCTTAGCGGACAATCTACTCGTATTTCCAAATGACCCTTTTCTGTCAAAAAGATTCGCACGACATACCATTTATTCTAAGAATTTATAAATCCGTTATATACACACGATTGAAATGTTTTCTATAATGACATGTGGTAAAATGTGCCGTTTAGTATGAAATAGAACTCTAATAGCACTACACAGCACCGCTCTGAGCGGTTTCTTTGTGACCGCTATGTAAACATTTTGGAAAATTCGAGACGAAAACAAGTCCTAGACCCTCTTAGGATCCCTTAGTAGGATAGGAGAAGGGTTAAAATTCGGCAAATATTCTCGTATGGAGTTTGGTTACTGACCATTGTGATTCTACTGTAGATGGGGTGAAATATTAAATGGCTGGGCAGACAGTAATTAATAATGTGCCGCACGGGCAAACCCGGCGGATGTAACGGAAAAAATCGCCGGATCTCACAGCACTCGCTATTTTGGAAGCAATTTTGTTACACTGGTCTAAGCCTACACTTAAGTTTACCTTTAAAAGCTTCAGCCGCTATGATTACATTATGAAGTACGGGTATCGGAACGTGGGCGTATAAGCAATGTAAAATGAAAGACGTATTATGGAGCCAGCCGATTTTTTTGTCAACTTCAAGAGAGAAGGTTTTATATTTGCCAATCATCACGATCTTGTTAGGGTTCCGTACCTCAAAAGGAAAAAACGGAACCCTTATAGGATCACTCGTGTGTCTGTCTGTCTGTCACAGCCAATTTGCTCCGAAAGTGCTACACCGATGAGTTGAAAGTTGGTACATATATTAAGGTTAATGACCCAAACACGGACGTGTCACGGAAATATATGAATTTTAATCATGAGGGTCACTTTTGGGGGGTCAACTAGAAAATTAAAAAAAAAAGTAAGCAAACTATATCGTGTGACATATTAAATAAAAGGGCTCACTGTGAGAATCTCAAATATACATTTTTTATAATTTTTATATTAATAATTTTAAAGTTATTTAAGAAAATAGGCAAAAATTTACCATTGCCCCCTCCTCCTTTTTCTCCGACACTATTGGACCTAGAATTTTGAAAAAAATATGGAAAATAGTCCTGTATCTATAAATTACAGGAAAACTTATAAGAAGTCTGTGCAGTAAAGTATAATTGTGGTATATTGTTTTGAACCTACGGAACCCTCTCCACGCGACTAAACTCTCACTTGTCAGATTTTTTTTGCATAGCATCATCACTTCGAGTCATCGACTAAAATCAATATCTACGTAAATCTTAATTAAACGTATAATTTCATAGACCATTTGAGTATCTCGATTGTTAACCCTAGTTTGCCGAATTTAATACATTGCTTCATTGAAACATACAAAAGAAGATATCACCTAATGATGCCATTACAAGTAACAATGCTTACTAAATCAGCTCCAATCACGTGTAGAAGCGTTTATATTATGCAGAAATAATCGTTCTAATATACAATCCCGACATGCAACATAACATGTTTAGACTCCATCGTTTCCGAGGAAATTGAAACAATTCACAGCAAGCACCCGAGTCTGAGATCGATGTTAATAAGTCAATAAAACGTGGTCGATTGAGCCAATCTTATTTTATGACTCCCCCGACTGCAAGATCAGATATCCTGTGTAAGGAAAGTTGCCAAGTTCGCTTTCTATCTGCAATGGAAAAACAATAATGTGCTTCCGAACTCATAAACTGATAAACAACCATTTACATAGGTAGGGTTGGAGTTTAACAATGTTTTGAGAGACGTAAATTTAACTAATTTATGGAAAGTAGCATAATTTCGATAATGTGAGTAATACTTTTTAAAATACGTTATAAAGCTGTTAGATGTTTTAAGTGAGTTAAAGTTTAAGGTTCTTGTTTATAAATTAGGTACATCATATTATACTCAAATATTCTCAAGTTTACAAAAGTTTACTTACTGCGATTGAAGTTTTACTTTATATTTTATACTTTGTGACAACCCTGATATACATTTTTAAAACAACGAGCACTCCAGAGCAGACTAGAGTAAATAAAAAAGTAAATCGCGCCGTCCCGTCATAGACAACCTATTTACCCCGAGGCATGGCGCGACCCTACGGACAGTTTGATGCTGACTTTGATGACTTTATGTCCCCTGAATCCAATAAGAGCAAGAAGTTGCCAATAAGAGCAGCTTGGGAACTATAATACTGTTCAAATGTCATATATTGTTACTACCAATATTAACTTTTGTATTCGAATGTTCTTTATTGATGTTCCAAGCCTTTAACATTGATTTAACATTACTGTTTATACAAAAAAGTAAATTAAGCGGTCATGCTACCTTTTCAAAGGAAAGTTTAGTTGGTATTAAGCTATGTAAAAAGTAACTTTGTACGTTTAAGTGTTCCTGGAAACCCTATAAGAACTTGGTTAAAACACAAAATATTCTGGTTTATTCCGCCGAGATCGTTTTGTTTACTTAGGGGAATCCTGAATAAATTTGCCGCTTTCACGCGGCTTACAAATCCCACGTAAAACTATTCATTTTTGCAGGTAAAGGCCAAATTGCAAATAAATTGTTTAACTTGGAATTTCTTGCGTCATTGACTTGGACTTGGTATTGCAGGATACCTTTATTAGAATATCTATTTTATTTACGGAAATGTACCCATCCTAGCACCGTGAGGGTCTGCAAATAAGATATTTAAGAATCGTTTAGCGCGGCAATGAAACTTTGACTATATTCGAATTGAAAGCGATTTTTATGGAACCGTTTCATTCTACTAGCTGAACAATTCTATGAGGTTTACGAATTATTCATAAACTTTATCTATCTTATTACACAGTCTCATAAAGAATTTGCCCTACGCAATATTGCTGGCGGGGCACTTCTTAAAATTAAATTCTTATCTCTTAACAGGGGGCCCTGTTCCTTAAAAGTATGAGGTAGCCCATCCCTTTCTACTAAAGGAAATAGAAGAGAACCACTCGACTTTTAAATTGTAACATGTGTATAAGTAGGTACAGTACATCAAGGGGTAGGTAATATCGCGATGATATAGACCAGTGATTCCAATCCAAACCTGGGGGTAATTACCCCTTTAGGGGTAAAATTAAGTTTTCTCAGGGGTAATCGCAAACTCATATTAAGTCGTTTTTCTTTGAGTACCTTCATATACTTGTCTGTATTACCTATTTTTAACCGACTTCCAAAAGAAGGATGGTTCTCTATTCGTCTGTATGTTTTTTTGTGTATGTTTGTTACGCGATTACTCGAAGGCGGCTGGACCGATGTGGAAAATTCTTTTTTTGTTTGAAAGGGTATACTTCCGAAGTGATTCCATTGCAACCAAATCAGGATCTGATGGTGGGATCTTGGAGAAATCGAGGGAACTCTTCAAATATTAGAGGCACACATATAGCGATTTTGGTATTTTTCTTAGTTTCTCGTGCATTTATTATTAGAAATAAGTTTCCAGTCTTAACCGACTTCAAAACAAAGAGCAACTTTTATGTAGTTCCCCGATTACTTGAAAACAACTAGACCGATTTGGAAAAATGTTCTTTTAACTAGACTTTAGTCTATTTGGTTTTTTAACCAATATTTTACAGCGCCACTAAAAATTTAAAAATAAAGTAAATTTTTAAAACAAAAAAATAAAAACCGCCTTCCAAAAACTTAAACTAAAAAGTAGAAAATAATATGTTAATTTACCCCAAAGAAATGTATAATCAACGATTCATATATACATATACAGATATTTATAGTTTTTAACCTGTTATTTGTGAAGTCGGTGCCTGCCACGCAAAGCTGGCTATGCTGAGATTGCTGAGCTCCTTAGCTAGCACCGACTTCAAAAATAACAGGCTAAAAACTATAAATATCTGTATATGTATGTATGAACCGTTGATTATACAGTCAAGGAATTTAATTTTCAACCCACCTAAGGTCCAATATCGTATAGCATACTGTCATCATAAGAGCTACCTAGAGTACTTTGACATATCACACGCATTGTTTTGTGTCAGTAACTAGGTAACAGATTAACAACGTTGACATGGTGAACTGAAATTTGGAACATCAAAGCACTACTAAAAAAGGACGACAACCGTGGAATCGAAATCCGAAGAAAGTCCATCTTTCTCGCTCTTGCAATATTCGAATGAAAGGAACGCAGATAACGAAATTTAGATTATCGACGTTTGCTATAGACTTTCCGGAGTCTGGATTCGGAATTATTTTAAAATTTTCTCGATTGACACTGACACCAACTGACAAGTATTCGTAATTAGATGAGCAAATGACTTTGCAAAGAGGTTATCTGTAATGTGCAGTGACAAATAATACGTATTGACATTTAAATACTATTACTTAAACAGAAAGGGTCTAGCCGCAATCCTATAGTGAAACTGCCCCTGGCTGAAATGTGTAGGTTTCTTAGGAGCTTTTATTTGTCTTATTATAAGATATCATTTTACCAGATTTCAAGCCTGGAATCCTCTTGGTTTGGACAAAAATAAAAAAAAATAAAAAATAGTTTTTATTTATTTTTGGCTATACCAATAGTTGGATTTCTTTGAAATTTGGATGTCACATGTATCTAATAATAACTCATTTTCAAAAAAAAATCCAAGGTTCTAACTTATTTATAAAGCCTTAAAAATTGATATTCTAATTTTTAAGATTTTTTAAAAAATACTTATGAGATAGGAACAACCTCAATTTTTAGTATATAACGTAGAATATATTACTGCATAAAATATATTTTTTCTGAAAAAATCCATTTAGGGCAACAGGGCAAAAATGTCTTACTAATGCATAGAGGCCGCCCGCCGCCCTACGACTACTTATACCGGGAACACCCAAAAACTCGGAAATATATTATTGCGAATTTCATAATTCCTAAGAAATAAAATTAAGATTATTTAAAGTCACGATATTTACTATACGGAATTTCAAAAATCCCATTTTTTTATTTTCCGAGATTTATTAATCCAAAAAATTAAAAGCTCAATGGGCCCTTGGTCCGAATATTCAAGTATTTATTTAGGGTCTCTTTCGTGGTTTTCGTGATATGTATGTTTCCATACAGAAACATAGTTTCAGTGAAAATAAGTAAGAGTATTCAAAGATTTTATTCAAAATTGCCTGTCTCATCCAGGACACCCAGATTCAGAATTTAATAAAAAAGGGTTTATAGTCGGACTACGCTAAGTTTTGCAGAGGTCGAAAATAAAGTCGCTCTTATTTCGTGGTTCTTACGCGCAGAACACAGATTATTACACACAAGTGCTTTTTACTTTACATTACCGCACAAGTGCTGTAATTACCGCCAATTAGCCAATGAGAGCACGCCATGTGGCTCGGCGCGCGAATATTATACCCGCGCTGCGCCGCCACCACCAGTCCGCCACCTCGTGCCTGTTCATGAGCGCGCACTACGTCGACACCACACGACGAGGTGACGATAGACGAGGATAGATAAACCACTAAGTAAATAAAATATGTACAAAAACGTAGTAGGGCGGGCGGCCTCTATGCATTAGTAAAACATTTTTGCCCTGTTGCCCTAAATGGATTTTTTCAGAAAAAATATATTTTATGAAGTAATATATTCTACGTTATATAACTAAAAATTGAGGTTGTCCCTATCTCATAAGTATTTTTTAAAAAATCATAAAAATTAAAATATCAATTTTTAAGACTTTATAAATAAGTTAGAACCTTGGATTTTTTTTTGAAAATGAGTTATTATTAGGTACATGTGACATCCAAATTTCAAAGAAATCCAATTATTGGTTTAGCTAAAAATAAATAAAAACTATTTTTTATTTTTTTTTATTTTTGTCCAAACCAAGAGGATTCCAGGCTTGAAATCTGGTAAAATGATATCTTATAATAAGACAAATAAAAGCTCCTAAGGAACCTACACATTTCAGCCAGGGGCAGTTTCACTATAGGATTGCGGCTAGACCCTTTCGACCTTAATGCATCGTGAATGCTTAACAACATTTCAATGAAACGGGTAGGAAATTAAATTCCTTGACTGTACATTTCTTTGTGGTAATTAACATATTATTTTTTTGGAGGGGTAATGATACAAATCTAGAGGAGGCCTGTAGGTGATGTGACAATAAAGGTTAGGTACCACTCATATAGAACATTTCAATACAGTGACTTAGTAGTTGAAACCAGTCACAACGTTCATTATTCTGCACTAATATCATAAGACGGAGTGGCGGAAGCTGAGACGACATCTGTGATGTTATTAATACTGTGGAGAAGAGAGCTTTGGGTTATGTGCTTATTGGGTAAGACTAACTTGACTGAGGTAGAATTTGATAAATCAGTGACATAATAGTTGAGCATTTAGGGCCCAGGCTGACGGGGTTAATACACGAAACAACTTAAATTATATTACGTCGCTTCATTTTTCAGATATAAGATTATATGTTTAGTTTACAACGTAGTACCTTAAGTCTACAAGGTAGCATTCGCACAATTTTATTAAAAGTAACTTTTTGACTTTTAACCAACAAATCAATTTCCGGCTACCCGCGACGCGCGCGGAGCCATTTACTTCTTCATTCCTTTTTTGTGCGAGGTAGCACGCACACGCGTCAAGATGCCTAAACGTAGTGCAGAAGACCGCGTCGAACATTACAAGGAAAAAATAAGGAAAATAGAAAGTAAACCTCGTCGACGACGAATTATCTATTCATCATCGGATTCCTCCGATTCTGAAGCTTCTGGTAAGTACCAGCAGTAAAATTGATTGAAAATATTTTCTTAAATTCTATTTCAAACCCGTTCCTAACCGTTACTCATGTTTCGTACTATTGTGTTAGCCGTGAGTTAACATTTTAGTGCATGTGCAATTTAATAATTACTTAAAGTTAAATCCTGGGGGTTGGTCGAGAACCAACACAAAGGAAAATATATTCAAGTATCCTATTACGCCTGGGGGTTGGTCGAGAATCAACACGACGGCACGGATTGAATATGGCACAATACGAAACATTCGCCTGGAGTTAATCGTGAATTAACACGTGGCGTTTTTTCACTATCAACCTACCCACTTTTTATTGTAAAATAGTGGTTTAAATAGTGATTAGTCTTTAAACGTTGGGATAATTAGGGGACAGCCTACTTGTAGGTTTTTTCTTATATTAACGGTTTTTACGTATTTTACAGATACGGAAAATAATAAACCGCAAGAAAGTGGTACGTCACAGATATGTGTCGAAGCAGGTCCAAGTTTGAATCTCCCTGAATTACCACTAGCTGGTTCCTCAACGGTCGAGGCTACGAAAGAACCCGAGCCTGAATTGAACCCTGAGATTTTGGTGGCGCTTGGTACCAAAACCGGCGACGATCCCGAATATGGGGACAAAATACACGAGAACTTGGCCCAGTTATGGTTGCCTTTGTTAAAGAAAGGCATGTCGAAGGAGGACAAGGATAAGATCCTTAAACTATATTTAGTTCCCCAAAATTGTACATTATTGCAGGCACCGAAACTAAATGCAGAAATTTCTGCCGCAATAACAGAAAGTGCCCGAAATAGGGACAAAAAAAATGCTCAATATCCAGCAACAGCTGGGCTCCGGCATTGCAGCCGTCAATAGGGCCATAGATGTGCTTATCGGGCCCCAGGACGACAAATTAAAAGTTATTAAATTTTTAAGCGATGCTTGCCGGATTCTAACCGATCTACATCATGTGGAGACGCAAGCCAGGATCAAGCTAATAACACCTGGTTTGGACAAGCATTTTCTTAATGTGATTCAAGACACATGCCGGGATGAAACATTATTCGGAAACAAATTATCCGAAAAAATTAAGGCTTCCAAAGCTATAGAGAAGCAAGGTCTTCAAATCAAGAAGACTATAGCAAATCCGGGTCCATCTACTTCCACAGCTGCTCGTCCACCTCAACAGCGGGGAAACTGGACGGGGCCTCCTCGTTACTCGTCGAACAAGATGACGCGAGGAGGGCCCAAGAAGACAGCGTCATCTTATCGCAAACCGAGCACAACCCCGGCTGCTCAAGCGAAACCGACCAGCAAGCCGCAAGCGCGTGCACAGCAGGCGCAGCAGTAGCCCAGGTACCACATGCAGGTAGAATTCATTACTTTTATGAATGCTGGTTAAAAATTACTTGTAACGCTTCAGTATTAAATTGGATCCTTGAAGGATACACTATTCCATTTGACACTGAAGTGGTTCAACACGTGGTACCTAACAGACTTTGGCCACGTCATGAAAGTAAAGAAATTTTGGAAGCAATTCAAAATTTAATAAACTTAGGGGCAGTGTCTGAATGTCTTCCATCATCAGATCAATTTTTATCCAAAATATTTCTGGCACCTAAACCTAACGGGGGTAAAAGGTTTATATTAAACTTAAATCGCTCAATAAGTTTATAACCACCTGTCACTTTAAAATGGAAGACCACAGAACTGCCTCAAAGCTTATCCCAAAGGACGGTTTCTTAGCCACGATCGACCTAAAAGAGGCATATCTCTTAGTGCCCATACATAAGTCACAAAGAAAGTATTTACGCTTTTAATTCGAGGATAACGAATCACGCTTACTGACTTAAGAGTTCCAGGCTTTACTTTATGGTCTTTCAGTAGCGCCTAGAGTATTTAGCAAAATACATGAGAGAGGTCATATCGTTCCTCAGGTCACGTGGCTTTAAATCTGTTGTATATTTGGATGATATTTTATGCATCGGCAATACTTATTCGGAATGTGTTAAAAATGTCAATGAAACTCTAAGTGTTCTCAGTTGTCTGGGTTTTGTCATTAATTATGAAAAGAGTTGCATACAGCCAAAGCAAACTTGTAAGTTCCTTGGCTTTATTTTCGATGCAATAATTTGACGCTATCATTGCCGATAGATAAACAAGAAAAGATTGCACAGTTAGTCAATAAATTTATGTCTTTGCCCCAATGCACAATTCGAGAGTTTGCGCAACTTATTGGTGTTTTGATCGCTGCATGCCCAGCCGTTCGCTATGGATGGTTGTACACCAAAATTTTGGAGCGAGTAAAGTATTTATTTTTACAAAAAGACTATGATTATGAAACAAAGATCAAACCTCCAAAAATAATCATTAATGATTTAGTTTGGTGGGCTCAAAATATATTTAACGTGACTTGCCCTATGAGAATGCCAAATTATGACAAAGTTATTTATACAGACGCTTCTATGACGGGCTGGGGAGCAGTTTGTGAAAATGACCGCGTCAACGGTTATTGGAAAGACAGCGAGCGAAATCACCATATTAATTATCTCGAACTGTTAGCTATCTTTTTGGGCTTAAAAAGCTTACTTCCGAATAATACTAACTGTACAATACTGCTAAGGGTGGACAATACAACAGCATTGAGTTATATCAATAGGATGGGCGGTATTCAATATCCCCATCTAAATGACCCCACAAGGCAAATTTGGCAGTGGTGCGAGACACGAAACATCTGGTTGTTCGCCTCTTATATAAATACAAGAGATAATGTTGAAGCTGACGAAGAATCCAGGAGAGTAAACCCAGATACAGAGTGGCAACTTTCACAGTCAGTTTATGACACAATAGTAACAACCTCAAATAGACTTGTTCGCGTCTCGCACTAATGCCAAATGCATAAATTATATATCCTGGAAGCGAGACCCAGAAGCTCAGTCAATTGATGCTTTCACAGTCAATTGGGATCAATATTATTTTTATGCGTTCCCTCCATTTTCATTGATGCTAAAATGTATTAGGAAAATAATTGAGGATAAGGCGACAGGCATTGTTGTGTCCCCATACTGGCCGTCACAGCCGTGGTACCCACTTTTAAAAAGCGTACTAAGCTCGGAAATAATTTATTTCGAACCACATAAAGACCTGTTGCATTCTCCTTTCAGGAGTCATCATCCCCTGTTCAAGCGTCTTACCCTGGGTGTCGCCAGGCTTTGCGGAAAGCTTACGCTCGACAAGGCTATACTGTAACCGCTGTAGAGCTGATGGTAGCGTCGCTCGCTGACAACACCATAAAGCAATATAATTGCTCACTAAAGCTTTGGTGGGACTTTTGTGTCACCAACCAACTTGATTTCTATGAATGTTCCAATAAATCAATAATATCATTCCTGTCTGAACAATTTTATAAAGGAGCGTCTTATGGTACGATTAATTGTCATAGATCGGCTTTGTCTATTTTGTTAGGCCCCAATAATATTGGATCTGATGAATCAATTAAGCGTTTACTAAAAGGTGTATATAAACTTAAACCAACTAGGCCTAAGTATAACTATACGTGGGACCCAAAAAATGTACTAAGTCATGTTTCAGAATGGGTTCCTCACGAAAAAATCTCACATGAAAACTTAACCAAAAAGCTAGTAATATTATTAGCTTTGTGTACGGGACACCGTGTCCAAACGCTATCGTTAATAAAAATAGACAACATCCATTTTACAGCCAATGGGGCCCAAATTTTCATCACTGACATCATAAAAACTTCGGGTCCTAATAGAGACCAACCAGTATTGTTCCTTCCATATTTTAAGGAAGATCTTAAAATATGCCCAGCTACAACGTTAAAAGATTATTTACGTCTCACAAAACATATGAGAAATGAGAAAGTTAAAAATCTTCTCTTAACTTGTAAACGACCCTATAAAGCCGCTACTGCTCAGACCATCAGTAAATGGATAAAGAAAGTGTTGTCAGCGAGCGGAGTAGACGTAACGCTGTTCAGCGGCCACAGCGTGCGCCACGCCGCCACGTCTGCTGCGAAGTCGGTCGGCGTCAACATCGATGTAATTAGAAAGACAGCCGGCTGGTCTGACTCCTCACTGACATTCGCCAAGTTCTATAACAGGCCTGTTATAGACCAATCCGAATTTGCTAGATCTGTTTGTTTAGCAAATAAGACAAAATAGCATATTTGGTTTAATGTGGTGATTATTAATGATGTTAATTATTAATATTTCTAAGATGGATTGTTGTATCAAATAAACAGCTATATCATAAAACTGTTTCTTGGCTTTATTTGTTTCACCAAAACTTCTACCTCTAAACATCTACGTTGTAAACTAAACATATAATCTTATATCTGAAAAATGAAGCGACGTAATATAATAGATGATCAAACGAACTTCTTGAAGTGAAGTTCGATCGATATTATATGAGTCGCTTCATTTGAAGATATAAGTTCCCTCCCACCCGAGGACCCTGAAAGAAGTTTTGGTTACCTAGTATAGATATAATTATACTCTAAAGGAAATGAAGAAGTAAATGGCTCCGCGCGCGTCGCGGGTAGCCGGAAATTGATTTGTTGGTTAAAAGTCAAAAAGTTACTTTTAATAAAATTGTGCGAATGCTACCTTGTAGACTTAAGGTACTACGTTGTAAACTAAACATATAATCTTATATCTTCAAATGAAGCGACTCATATAATATCGATCGAACTTCACTTCAAGAAGTTCGTTTGATCATCTATAATAGGTCAATCGTTATCATACATAATATTAAGAGTATACACATTTATTTATAATTTTATTAAGCCTTTTATAAATAACGAACAACAACCAATCCATCGTAAACTCACTATAATGACATTAAGGTTTGTCCACAAAAAAAAGTGGTCAACATTTAATTAAAAAAAAAAATTAAAAAAAAATAACTGACATCTGTCACTTTGATCGTTAGATGGCGGGAAGATTAAGTTTTCTTTTGGGGCTGTTTTGAATTTATAAATTCGTAACTTTATAAAATGTCGTCTAGCCAACTGGATATACGAAAAAAAATCGTGTACACCTACAATCAAAATATCGGTATATCGCAAGGAAAGTTAGCCAAATTATTAGAAGTTCCAAAATCAACCGTGCAAAAGGTATTGGCTAATTATCAATCGAGATTGTCTGTTTCGAGAAAAGGTGGTTCGGGTAGAAAACGCGGTCCTGTTGATAAAACAAAGGCAAAAAAAGTAATCGAGCACTTTAAGAAGAATCCAACCCTTTCAGTACGGGACGTCGCTAGGAAATGTAAAGTATCGAAATCGTATGTCCAAAAAATCAAGCAGAGTGCAGGCTTACGATCATACAAGGCATCTACTGTTCCTAATCGCGATGCTACAAAAGATAAAGTATGCAAAACCCGGGCTCGAAAATTGTATACAAAATATTTGACGAAGTTTGGTTGCATTTTGATGGACGACGAAACATACGTAAAAGCGGACTTTAAACAATTACCAGGTTTACAGTTTTATGTGGCTAATCAAAGAGGGAATGTCGATAAAAAATTTACAGCAAAAAAGCTTGATAAATTTGCAAAAAAATTCCTGGTGTGGCAAGCCATCTGTACATGTGGTCAAAAAAGCAAATCATTTGTTACTACGGGCACCATTAACCAAGCCATTTACACGAAAGAGTGTTTGAAAAAACGCTTATTGCCTTTTATAAGAAACCACACGGAGCCTGTCATATTCTGGCCTGATTTAGCGACGTCACATTATGCTAAATCTGTTTTAGAATGGTATACTGAAAATAATATCTCTTTTGTACTGAAATTGGCAAATCCACCAAACTGCCCAGAACTCCGGCCTGTAGAGCGTTTCTGGCAATAATGAAAAGAAAATTGAAGAATAGTGGTAAAATTGCTACAAATGAGCAACATTTCAAAAGAATGTGGGATACGACTTCTAAAAAGGTGACCGAAAGAGATGTACAGAGATTGATGGAAGGCCTCCGAAGCAAAGTCAGGGCATTTTACCAGTCTTAATTTGTTGAACAGGAGGTTAATAATTAATTTTGAAGAACACTAATAAAACGTTAGTGTAAATAGCATATTAAGTTGTTTTTTTTAACTTTTTTTCTAATTTGTCGTTATAACACCGACCACTTTTTTTCGTGGACACAACGGGTAGGAAATTAAATTCCTTGACTGTACATTTCTTTGGGGTAATTAACATATTATTTTTTTGGAGGGGTAATGATACAAATCTAGAGGGGGCCTGTGGGTGATGTGACAATAAAGGTTAGGTACCACTCATATAGAACATTTCAATACAGTGACTTAGTAGTTGAAACCAGTCACAACGTTCATTATTCTGCACTAATATCATAAGACGGAGTGGCGGAAGCTGAGACGACATCTGTGATGTTATTAATACTGTGGAGAAGAGAGCTTTGGGTTATGTGCTTATTGGGTAAGACTAACTTGACTGAGGTAGAATTTGATAAATCAGTGACATAATAGTTGAGCATTTAGGGCCCAGGCTGACGGGGTTAATACACGAAACAACTTAAATAATAGGTCAGTCGTTATCATACATAATATTAAGAGTATACACATTTATTTATAATTTTATTAAGCCTTTTATAAATAACGAACAACAACCAATCCATCGTAAACTCACTATAATGACATTAGTTTATTTCATATTTCACATATTCATATTTACCTGTCAGTTGTCATGTCATAATATTAGCTTCGTAATATAATTTAAGGAAAAAGCTTCTATTCCTGAACGTTTTTCTTCTGTTTTTGGCATTTCGAGAGGATAATATTTGTCACTCAGAAAATTAGTTTAAACAAATAACACATGAATTAACGAACAATATTAAAAATATTGCCAGTGTAAAAAATAAGCTCCACTGAAACTCTCCAACATGGTTGCATTGCACCTCATATGTTTCTAGTTTTCTCACTTCCTGAAAAAAATAATCCAAGCCAAATGTCGAAAATAGAACCAAAAAAAATGCGGCCATATGTGAGTCGGACTCGCATACGGAGGTTTCCGTACCATCTTTCATAATTAATTTACTCCCGTCGCGCACAGGCCCTGTAATATCTAGTTAGAAAAACCGGTTAAGAGTGGATCGGACCCGCACACGAAGAATTCTAGACCAAAAATATTAATTTCGAGTGCGTCGCCTACTTCGTTGCGTCATTCGAACATAAATTAGTATTATTTCCTTCTCCTTGCATCGGTTCTTCATAACTGAGGGTCGTGGTAATTTCTTTGGAACGGTTAATCTAGGATGATGTTCCGCCATCGCTTTCTATCTGCAGCCGAATGTACTGTGCTATCGAGAGTTATGCGTATCAGGTCCGCCCAACGAGTGGGACTTCTGCCTCTTGATCGCTAAGCCTTCGACTTCCCAAAGACCGTAATTTATTCCAGGTTGACACTATCCTTCCTAACAATGTGACCAAAATATTCGAGTACAGTCGCCATCAGATACATCGTAGCAAACAAGGCGCTCGTAACATCTGAACACGACTCTATTATCAAGGCGTTAGGGTGCATGTTCAAATAAAAAGAAAGAAAAGAAAGAAAAATACATTTATTTATGACAGCAGCACAAAATATGAATAGAGCGGTAAGAAAAATTAATAAATAAAATAAAACAATAAAGTTAAATGATGCCACAAAATGGTCCCACCTCAGCAAAATGCCGACCCAAGAGCCAACGCTGGTCTTCCGGTGGAACCAGATATTTCTGATCACCCTGAATTTTAAAGATGTATCATGTATCTGATGGCGACTGTACCTATCCTGCGTAGATAAATGGTGGATAGTATTTTGTTCACGATATAAAGCATTTTACGCCAGCACCACAGTAATTACTTTTTAGAAACCTATAATAGGTTTCTATTTAGAATCGGAACATTTTAATTTTCTTTTTCTACTCCTGTACTGTTATCTGTCTTTTACTTGGTCACGAACACTAATATAAGAACATACATAATATGAGTTCAGGGAAGTCTATACTCTATTCCCCATAACAGCACTAGTGTCGTTATAGTCACTTTACGTTATTGCTAGCAGCCACAGACTTCTAAATCTAGGTTAAACTTAAGTCAAGGATTAAGCGCTCAATTCAAACTTTACGGTAAAAATGCACAACTACCAACTTAACAAACAATTAAATTCCTACGGCTTTTAAGAAAAACAAAACTTTCCGAACTAAATTCATTGATGCCAACATAAAAAAAGTATTTTTAATTTAAGTATATTTCAAATTATTTTTTTTTAACCACAGACACATACTGTCAGTCAAACGTCATATTTGCCTTGTTTCCAGGTTATGATTAATTTTGTATTTTATAATTTAAAACCTCGTCGTAGAAAAAGTATTGTATGCAACGTTGTATAATTTAGTCAAAAAACGCTCATTGCGTCTCTATTTGCGATACTCGCCGCATTCGCGGCTCGTATCGCAACTCACGCAATTCGCATTTTTTGAACCCACTTATACAACTGTTGCATAAAATACTATTAGAGAAGTAATATTGTATTGGCAACACTAATTGACACGTTCATTAAGTTATGCTTTCCGGGGAAAAGTTTACAGGGAGAGATGACTCTTTACTCTAGTGTACACGAGTATAGCGCGAAGCTTCAGATCCTATTGGCGGTATAAAATTCGTATCGCGTTATGATATTATTTCAATAATCAAATTTCACGTTTCTCAAGTCCGAGATTGTTGAAAAGGGAGTCAAAGCACGAGTGTGCTCGGGTGGGTAACGACCTCTCGACTCCGAAGTGGCGACTGCTCACTACCATCCCTTTGATCCACCATTCATACGCCGGCCTTGTCGCCTAATGAGATGGCAGTCATTCTGAAAAACGCTCTTAACCACCACAAAACGTACACCTATTTCACTCGCTCGTTATAAAATTATTTGTCGCCCAAGTTAAATGACTGCACAAAAAGTTCAGCGCCGCTTTCCATTTGTTTGAAAACCTGCGTTTCATTTGACTGATCGATTTTCAACGGACAACTCAATTATGTTGTTCTTTTTAATCAAACAGAAAGTTTTGTTAAATGAAAACTGTTTGTTGTTCAAGCGGACGCTTGAATGGGAGTAGTTTTTTGG
The DNA here is from genome assembly GCA_947034925.1 of Eudemis profundana. Taxonomy (NCBI): domain Eukaryota; kingdom Metazoa; phylum Arthropoda; class Insecta; order Lepidoptera; family Tortricidae; genus Eudemis; species Eudemis profundana. The sequence goes on from OX344801.1 coordinate 15,513,248, forward strand.
ATTCGACTTTTATTTATCTGTTATTCTATTATGAAAACACATGTCGCGACAACGCTACATTGTGCAGAAGGAGAGAGATGTCTATTAAAACCGTTGAAATAAAAGCGAAGAAATGAGCTTCTCGTAAACATGATTAAATTGTACTTCTAAATATAAGTGATTGACCTGTAACTAACAAAAGTCTAACTGTTGATACCTATTTTGTTTGTATCATTTGGTCTCTGTCCTATATCAAAATAGATGTGGATGGATGATTTTATCCAAACTATTTATTAATAGGTATTATAAATGCGAAATTAACTCTGCCTGTCGGTATGTTACCTTTATAGGCTGACTGACCTAACCGATTTAGATGAAATTTTGTATGTAGAAAAGTATCTATTTACATACCAAATTCCATCTAAATCGGTTCCCCAGTCTTCTCAATCGCAAATCGGTTCGCTTGTTTAGTTCGAAACTAAGCAATTAGAGACTCTGAGACATAGGACAGTTTTATCCCGAAAATCATCCCTTAAGCGGGTGACAGCGGGGTGAAAATTTGTGCAGGTAACCAATAATTTCTCAAGTAAGGGATATAAACTGTACGTTAGGAAATGCGCAGTTTGATATAATGGTTAAAATTATATTATGGAATAGTTGTGAGTAGTATACTAACAAACTATGGACTTGTAATTTTCTGAGAATATTATATTTGACGAGGAAGGCCTACAACCATACCTTTGGGTTCCGGATCACCTTTGGCCACCCTAGTGGTATGGTCCAATAATCATCCAATAATCCAGTATCCGCACCAGTTTGAGTACTGGTGTATTGCTCTTCATGTCTTTCTTTACACAATCTAAATGTCGCAGTGATAATAAACGAAGTTACACGATAAATTCCCAAAGAGCCACGTAATTCCGTACATTCTCTAAAGATGACTGACAATTCATCCATCAACGTCATATTTCCTCCTTTTAATCTAAACTGCCTGCATTACTCAAAAAGGATCTAATACTAAATGGTCAGTCATAACTAGCGCCCTCTCTGCGACTTTATCCAAGCCAATAATCAGATATTTTTGGCTAATGTAACGTTGTTATTTTATCACGATACGACGTATTTTTATATTTATTTTTATAAATCAAATTTTCCGCACACGAAGTCACGGGCAAGAGCTGTTATAATCTTCAATATACTTGTCCCAGATAAAGCCTTCTCAAATCACGACTTAATTTATGCATCTTTCAAAATTTGGCCCCCTAAAAGGCGACATAAAGTGGTTATGCGACGTAACCTCCAGAATATCGACATGCAGGTGTTTCTGGAGGATTTGCAAGGAGCAAATTGGGTAGAATGTGAAGCATCTACTGATATCGACCATAAAGTGACGGTTTTCAACAAGATACTGCTGTCTATCTTTGACAAACACGCTCCCTTAAGACCAACGCGAGTTAAGCACTTCCCCGCGCCGTGGCTAACTGCAGATATTAAATCGCTCATGGCCAAACGGAACCGAGCCCGAATCAAACTCCGACACGACCCATCCGAGACCAACCAGCAGGTGTACATATCTTTGCGAAACCGCTGCAATAGAGCTTGTAGAAACGCAAGACGTCGGTATATTCATCAGTCTATAGACGACTGTCCCCCCGCAAAATTGTGGAAGTTTCTCAAATCACTTGGGGTGGGCAAAACTCAAGAAAACTCTCATGGTGTTCTAGATTTAGACGCTATCAATCAACACTTCAGCACTTCTCCGGTTTGTCTTGACTTTACAGTCAAGCAAAGGACATTATCTCTTCTTGCCAATTCTGTATGCCCCGATTCATCTATATTTGATTTTGGTAATATTTCGCCACAAAAAGTCCATGTTGGCCATCCTCAAATCAATTAAGACGAAAGCTGTCGGTGAAGATAACCTCAGCTTAGACATGATTATGCTCATGGCGGAGTTCATTGCACCTATTTTAGCCCAAATTATTAACTTTTCCTTATCTTCTGGCACCTTTCCTTCTGCAAGGAAACATGCGCATGTTATCCCCCTTCCAAAAGTATCCGATCCCTCTTCCTTTTCCCAGTATCGTCCTATATCTATTCTCCCGATCCTATCTAAAATCATTGAGCATTTTGTAAATGACCGACTCTCCTCTCACCTAAATAGACACAACCTTTTTAATCCCTACCAGTCCGGTTTCCGCCCTGGGCATAGTACTGTTACTGCTTTGGTTAAGGTCACTGACGACATTCGTCTTGACATTGAAAATAAAAAGTTGACAGTCCTAGTTTTGCTAGACTTTAGTAGTGCTTTTAACACCGTCGATTTTGACATTCTTCTAGCATTACTCCAAAATCTCAACTTGTCTCCTACAGCTCTAGCCTGGTTTCGCGACTACCTCTTTGGGCGGCGTCAGCGAGTCAAGCTCGAAGACAGGTTGTCCAATTGGAGTGACCTGACCGCTGGTGTCCCTCAGGGAGGAGTGCTTTCCCCTCTCCTGTTCTCCATCTTTATCAACGGAATCACCAAATCTCTTTCTTCTTCATATCACCTTTATGCCGATGACTTGCAGATCTACGCAGCGCCTAGCATTGATGATCTCGGGTCTTTGATTGGACAAATAAATGCAGATTTGTGTTCTATAAAGGATTGGGCTTCATCCTTTGGGCTAAAAGTAAACGCGAAGAAGTCGCAAGCGATTATAATTGGCAGTCCTTACTTCATCTCCAAATTGTCTAACCAAGTGATACCTGACATTTTCTTTGATGGATCACATATCCCTTTCTCCTCTACGGTCAAGAATCTGGGTATCACTATGGACCTGACTCTCTCCTGGTCAGCCCATGTGGTCGATATCAGTAGAAGGGTTTTTGCTTCTTTGCACTCTCTAAGGCGCCTCCAAAATTTCCTCCCGCTTCAAACAAAGATTACTCTTGCCCGTTCTCTTTTACTCCCTCTTCTGGATTACGGGGATACTGCGTTCCTTGATTTAAAGGAGGAACTGCTTGACAAGCTTGAGCGTTTGCAAAATGTTTGCATTCGGTACATTTTCGGTCTCCGCAAATTCGACCACGTATCCTCCTTCCGCTCGCAGCTCAAGTGGTTACCAATCCGTCGCCGTAGAGACGTACACACCTTGTCTCTCCTTTTTAATGTTCTGTTTGTCCCCTCTTCTCCATTCTACCTTTCCGAGAGGTTTAAATTTATGGCGGAGGATAGTGGCCACCGGATGCGCTCTAGTGCAGATTTGTCTCTCTCAATACCTCTTCATAATCATCGCTCTTACGGCAAATCCTTCACGGTACACTCTGTAAAATTATGGAACAAATTGCCACCGTCTTTCAGACAGTGTCGGTCTGTAGCTTCGCTTAAGGGGAAATTAAAAAAGTTGTGGTTGCCCTCTGACTGAATACTTGACACGTTTTATGATTTTTACAGGTTCTGTATATTTTTATGTATTGCTATATGTATATATACTCATATATATGTATTTATTTATTTATATATGTATACAGTATATGTATTTATTTTATTTATTTACATATAAATACCTCTATAATCTCTTGTACATGTTTCTCAGTTTGTCTACCATCTCTCTTGTCTCATCACTCAACTGCTCAAAGGTTAACTGGAAGAGATCCCTCAAAGGGATAAGTTCGCCTTTGTACATATACCTTAATCTTGTAACCCTGTAATTTGTCTTATTTTGTGCAATAAAGTGTTTTCATACATACATACATACTATACATTTTAAACAACTCGAGCAAAGTGATGAAAAAATAAAGCTTGAATGTTGAGTAGGTATAATATTTAATTACTATTTGAAACCAAATTGTTACTTACAGCAAGCGTTTCATGGCTCCACAAAATAAGCCAGATAACATTAAGGGACTAATTTGGAGTTTCTTATTCACAAAATATCGAGGCGTGGGCTGGCGACGTTTGGTCACGCTATGAATTCTACGGTGCCTCGTGATTTTTACGCTGTTAGCTCCATATAAACATAATACTCCATAGGTATGGGTACGCTGCGGCAAGTTTTATTAATACGTCACCTTTTTATAATACAAATAAGTTACCATTGTAGCTCGCTCCATATTGACTACGAACTGTATTTGATTTTTTTTATTGAGAAACTAAACAGCGATTAACCTGAATTTTCCAAACACGTTCTTAATACCCACTTACCTACATTGCAAAAGAAAGTAGTGGCCAAAACGCCCGTGACTCGGTCTATGAAGTTAAAAAATTCATAACATAAACTTATTTTTTTATTGACTGTATTCGAATTTGACTATACTTTAACGATTTGCAAATTTCCAGCTGTACCTGTGCCAAAAAAATATGAAATTTATTCCACCGTTTTGGCGAGATATACCTAAGGGAAGGGAACACAAACACACATAGAATAATCACGATTTTTCTATACCCATGCCCACATGTCTAACTTTCAGGCTTCTAATTCAGTATAATCTGTAAGAAGAAGAAGGGAAGCTCAGTTTTATCGTCAACGACATTACGCGTTACTGTAGTAAGTAACTACCAGGTACTAGGTAGATAATTAGTTCCTCGCTTCCTCGCCTGTTTTACGGCTCCTCTTGTTAGCATACGAACGTTGCTATTTTGTTTTTTAATAGAACTGAATTGAAGCCAAAGAAAACTGAGACAGCTACACTTTAACACTCGTACTTTATTTAGAATAGATTTAGAACGTATGTTTCAAAATTAAGAGGAAACAGGAGGGCAGTTTTTCCATACAAACGTAGTCCCCTGTTTCCTCCCTGGATAATGCCAGTAGAGCAATAATTTTTTGTCCAAAAATCTATGGCTACTATTGATATGTTCCTATGTTTTCCTTTTTACGATAAATTGATTCTCAAAAGAGATATTAACCTTCAAAAACCTAAAAAAAAAGCCAGATTTTCCGCTGTGTTCACACATCCAGAAAACAAATTTGACTAGATTATTAAAAAAAAGGAAGACATAGGAACACGGCCAAAGCCTTTCTTTAATGTTTAATGAAAAAATTAGTTAAATAGGCTAAGTTTTGGGGAAGAAATCAGGGGACTACGAAACGTTGTTTTCATGAAATTTTAAAAGGTATTTTCGGTCCAAGCTGCAGTTGTCTCTATCGCGCTCTGCGGGGGAGAGGCGAGCAGTGCGGGACAGCGACACATTTTACAAATACCTAATTTTCAATTCTCTCGGCCTTACTGTTTCCTCTTAAATTCTTGGATAAACATATAATAAAAGAAAGAATAAAGATTTTTCCAAAAAAAGGTATTAGCTTAGATTAAAATTAGGTATAAGCAGTGTTAAAACTAAGTAATAAAAAGTAAGTTAAAAGTTATTCGGAGTTATTTAGTTACTCGGATGGGCAGCGTTTGGGAAACTACACAGTGTCATCTCGTCCAAGATTCCTCAGTGTACTAAACTGTAAATACTCAAATACGCATACATGTAGTTTGCGTTTATTACAGTTGAATAATTTAATTTAGAAATTCCGGGAAATTTTATAATATAATTAAATTGAGTCCGCCTCCATACTAATCAACACCGACACCGGCGCCAAAGTTTAGGTATACGAGTATAAGCATCTGAATTTCCGATGTCTGATTATGACCCCGGTTAACACATAGGACCCCGAGTTACTCGACTAAGCAAAAAAGTGAACTTAACTTATTTTTCAACATACTTGCTCATAAAGTGGCTATTATTTCTTTATTCTTTCGCCCGGAATGCGGTTTATTACACACACAAGTGCGGTTTACTTTACTTACATTACCTCACTAGTTCTATAATAACCGCCATTCGTCGTGGGGCTCGGCCGGCAGATAATATACCCGCTCCGCGCAGCGCCGACACCGTGTACCTACCTACCTGTACTGTACATCGGCGCGCGCCATAAGTTTTTTTATGCCACACCTGGCCATAAAGTGGCTTTTTCCGCACGCTACGCGTACGGAAAAAGCCGCTTTCTGGCCAAGTGCAGACATAAAATTATGTACACAACACGGAAGGTAATAAAGAAAGCCCTCGATCGCATATTTACGTCCCTCGCTTGCGGCTCGGGCCGCAAACTTCTGCGATCTCGGCCTTTCTTTGTATTACCACCCTAGTTGTGTAATGTACTATTTTTTATTCGCAAGTGTGTTGAAAAACGACGTATGACTCTCCTGGACATTGGTCGTTACAGTCTCGGCTATTATGACCAACATAGCCCACTCGTATCGTCCCCGCAACTGAGTCGCACTAGTTGAAAATGCGTCTTGTAACAAATCTGTGGCGAAAATACATTGCAAAACTACCTCGTATTACTAACTAACACATGTGGATCACAGCGATCGAAGTGCAGTAATGCGTCGTTGGTTTTATTATCAAGAAAATCGAAAGGATCATACCTAGCTCCAGTTTTGAACTAAGTAAATTTGTAACTCCTAAACAAAGTGCAGCGATGTAATTAAGCGGTAACGTGTTAAGAGTTCGTGCAATCTTCTCGTTACCCCTGCGTGTTACCCTTTAAGCCTTAAGAGGGGGTATAATGTTAAATGCGGTTCTAAGATTAAATTTGTAAGTAGGTTCTTGGATCAAAGGCAAAAAAGAAACAGAAAATTACGTGATATTTAAGATGGTGAGCTTTAATTGGAAACACGAGTGAATAGGCTTTTACTGAACCAGCGAGGTACATATTTGGCCTCGTAATCGCTTACCTTCAGCTCAGTCATAGCTCAGTTATAGAATTAAAAACTATAAGGGTTCCGTTTTTGCCACTTTAGCTACGGAACCCAAAAAAAGAAACATAGTGGTGTAATATTTCTTCCATAGAAATCTGTTACTCCCATCCCTTTTCAGTTATTTAAGTGCCTTTTAATATATGATCAATGCACACAATAACTAACGATGCAGTGTATCGATATGTTTCTTAAATTGATTCCAGCCAAAATGCAGTGGTTGCAATGGGTAAATAGGAATTCCCCGTGCACCCACTGGTGGGTTGAGCCTGGTTGACCCGGTGGGTGGACGGATCGCGAGGGTATGCTGGGAACTCCAAGCCTGTTTGAGATGTGTGTTTTTCCTTTTATTCATACGAAATACCGTCACCGGCCGGGATCGAATGTCTTTAATATGCGCACAAATATCTTACAAGTTACTTATATACACAACACTTGCACAACACACATATATTTACACTAATCTATTATCTAAAACCGCCGTTATTAAAATCCAAGGAAAAACAAAGAGAGAAAAACAATTGAAGCTCAAATCGAGCGTCGCCAATTCCAGCTAGCATTCGTGCTCATGGCGGTGCATGGAACTCGTCCGCGGAAGGCATAAAAGAATTCCAAAGAGGTTGGTTATGATGTGAAATTCTTGTACAATACAAGCCTAAATATTCGCCCAAAACCGGCCTTTTCTTCCCGAGATAAGACTGTTGAGAATGTATCCTTTGATAATAACTTCAATAATTAACCATAATCACAATCAATTCAGAATAAATTATCGACTCACAAAATTATTTATTTTTACGTGTTATTTGTGTCAAAAGAAAACTAATGTTTAATGTTACAAGCCTAACAGTATTTTAAAAGCAAATAATTGACAATACGCGTTTCGCTCGGATAATTTATTAGCACAAAATGGCTACATACATATATATCTAGCTTGTGACGTAATTATGTCCAATTCTTTATCAGCTGTGTCGGGAAGAACAGTGATTTTCTTGTACCTGCTGGGTTTATGTCCCCTCTTAAGCGTTAGCCGGCGAGTGCGTAGCGCTCAGTTTATGTAAAAGGCGTGTAGCAGCTAATTCGGGATCCTGTGCTAGCGAGTTAACGTGTCTTAAGAGCTGTGGAGGAGTTTAAAGGCAAACTCCGTCGCTGCTTGCGCTACTTGATTAGCCCGCCGGCACGTTGCGAGACGTCTTCCTACTTTATACCTTAAGCGATTGCCTAGACGATGTTTCAGAATTAGAAGCGGAGAAAAACAGAATAAAATTGTACAATGAGATTGTATCAAAAGTGGTACCTATCCTGCCTTTTCGCCGAATTATTTTTTCCCAAATGTATCATTTCCCAACTCTCGATTTTCTCCGAAACCAGAAATATTTCTCAGTATATTTTCTTATGGTTTTATAGAATATAATAGGTTAGGTTAGGTAGGTATGTTTTATGAAGGTTCCGAAAATTTTTTTCGTGAGTTAGGAAATGAAACCGTTGGAAAATGAAACAATTAAGAAAAAAACGGCAGAAAGGCACAGAACCATCAAAGTATGTTTACCCATTTTCAAAATACAAAATCTTTTGCTCACGTAACAACCGAGCAAACGTATTGGTTTTGCGTAGAGATAGAATGTCTAACGAATATGGTTTTAACTTTTTATGAATAAATTCTGTATCGTACTGAAATGTAAACATTTCTTATCAAACATGCACCTATCAAATATTTTACAAATTGACCTAGTTTTGAGTGCGGTTTCCACTTTCCACGCTCAAATTGATCAATCGCTTTGATAGTGAACAAACCACGTGAAATCGCTGCTGCCTAATGGACTTTTAAGTTGGAATTATGCACTTGCTCGGAACGTAGAAACAAACTCGATTTTACTGCAAAACTTTCAGCCATTAATAAGATAGATCGAAAAACATTAAAAACATGGAATTTGGCTGTTTTTAATTCGGCTGGCTCCAGGTGTCCGGGCCAGATAACGTAATACAATACAAAAGTACATTGTGTATCAAGGGTGGTAAATAAGGAATTACAAACGAGTGTTTGTTACAAGTCCGAAGCGAAGCCGAGGGCTTTAATAACACGAGTTTGTAATTCCTTTACCGCCCGTGGCACACACAATGTTTTTCATCACACTTGAGAGGAAATCTAAATAAAATAACTAATAATAATAATACGTACTAATTCACCCCGTATCAGAAGAAACTTTTAAAATAGAAAGTGACATTAGTGGCATATATCCATAGACAATGCGAATGTCAAGTCACGTTCGGAAACCATAGCGGTAAAGACCTAAAACGGCCATTTTAGTTGATTTTATTTATATTTGCAAAATACTGAAATACACTATTCAAACATTTAATTAATGTTACCGAAATATGTGTTTACATGTATGTATTTGCAATAACAGTTCTCTTTAAATAAATATTTCAGTAATAAATTTAAAAAAGTAACTTGGCGTTTCCTTTGAACATGACAAATAAGAGTAAAACAGAACCAGCGTATTCAAATTAAAATAAAAACCATTACGCCCTAGGGCGTAATAGGTCATTTACGGCCCGCAGAACCTACGTGTATTTTCGAATTCTTATTAGAAAAAAAATCTCGAGCAAATGTTCGACTTTTGTATAACAAAATCACGAGTGCTGAATACTTTTGGTGAAGCGGCGAAGGCGTTGGCTAAGCCTTTCAACGAAAAAAGACACAAAGGTCGCTAGTAACGCTGTTACAAATAGTTTTATCTAAATTTTAACGTGGTCGGTAATTAGCGAGGTGGTGTACTGGTTAGCAAGTTGTCCCAGCAAGACAGTAGGTATGTACTGAACCGTTATGTTTGATGATTCTTTACCTAAACATGGGTTATTATTAGTAATTTTCGTGTTAACATCAATTAATGTTTGATTTAGTTAGTAACTTGATGGTTGATAGAAAATCTAATATTAATTATTTTTGTTTCTTCTTTAAGCTTATTAACTTGATTAGTATGTATAGTCAACGTTTTGATTTATTACTATATTTATTACCCTATCTAATCTAGCTTTGCTTTGGATTTCATTTATAAAAATAATCAATAGGTAAATAATAATCTTTTAATGTAAAACTTTTTCAAATGTACGTTATATCGCTTTTTTTACTCCTAATAGTCATTAGAATCTATAATTAAAAGTTTATCAGATTACTCGAATTTTTGTGGATACTTGTGCTCAGATCCGCTCAATTTTTGCACCCACGTGAAAAGCAAATTCACTTAACAAAACCTGTTTCGCCCAGTATATATGACTGTTTAAACATTAACAGAGGGAACGAAACTATTAGCACCCTCATTTCTTCCCGGGAAGGTAACTAGTGACCAGTGTTGCCAGCGTCTGACTTCGATTTAATCCGATTGCTGACTTAAAAATATCCGATCCGTCATAGACCCGTCCGTTTGATTGTACTTGAGCACAGAGTAAGTAATGGTACTAGGTACGTACAGAAGTCTCTATTTATAACAAAACTGACGTACGGGTCCGACCACCGAGCGAAACGCACCGGATCCGACCGTCACTTTCTATCGCATAACGCGTGCTCATTCTGTTCGCTGACTAAGCCACTCAGCAGGGGCAAAATTTGGCGGCAAAATCGCGGAGTTCGCGGAAATCCAAAACGGGGACATAAACCTAATTATTGACAACAAACTAAGTGAAACATATTTCACTGTATTAGACTTTACTGTATTAATCATACATTTCAAGGAAAATATATAATAATTATGTTGATAATTGTAGGTGGCTATTAACCCCCCAGCGCCTAACTCTACTCAAAATTAATGGAACTGATGCTAAGTGCCGTAAATGATCCGATTTGACCTACAATCCACAAAAAATCCTCCATGTCATGTCTACATTATTCAAAATTGGATAAAAACATCGGATCTGGCAACACTACCCATGACGGTTACAAGTTCCAAACCCAAGTCAAGCTAACGAGCCGGTGGACTGATTCCCACGAACGCCATAAGTCTAAATGACGTACTAATTGCCTAATAAGCTTGTTACAATTTTAATTAGCGCTTTTCTTTTTATTTTTCTCAGTAACTTGAAATGTTTAGTGTGGGCAATGAGTTGAAATTATAAGTGTACAAACAAGTATATTAAGAGTCGGGGTTTTCGAAAGGTGCGGGGAGAGTGCGATGTGATTAATCGAGTATTGGCCATAGTCGTATCTTACCACCACCCCTACATACTCCGGCTCGAAATCTGGAGGCACGGTAGTGCTCCCGCCAAGTCAAGGAAAACAAAAGCACGGCCGTACCATCCTTTTATCGAAGCCATTCAGGCCATTTTCAATCTCCCGTAATTTTGTCCTGGCTAAAGCTAGAACCCTGAATTTTCAGGGTCATATAGGGCATAATATGACTGAGATGTATTCTCAATAACATCAAATTTAAGCTAGCTAAAGCAACTATTATAACGTCAAAATTCCTTAATTTTGTCACTGACTCACTGACTGATCATTGATCATCATTACAGAACGGATTTGAAGTAGCGATCTCAATATTAATATGGATATGACTGGTATAATTTATTATTTTTTCTACACACAAAAATAATGTACCTTTTCTGCCCTCCGGCCGGCAAGCGTCACCTTGCCGATTTCAAGATGCCGCTTTCTGGCTCCGTCGAACAGAAAAATAGTATACAAACCTTGGCCAGTAAATAAGAAAGCCTCAGATCACATGTTTCCATGAGATCTGAGGCATTTCTTACTCTACTGGCTTCGGTATGTAATGTACTGTTTTGGAAGCTTTTGTAAATATTGAAAAAAAATTATGATGATAATAAATAAAAACATCGTTTGTTAAATTTTGAAATAGGTTATTTTTTTAAGTTCTTCTTCTATAATATTTCTTCTGAACAATGCACAGTAAAAATTAAGACCTTATATAACCAACATGACATGTATTTAACAAATTTTAAACATAGGTAATTCGTTTTTAGCCAAGAATCCTCCACGATTAGGCGCATCGGTGGAAATAGAGTTCTGTGGACACCTCCCCGGTACTGACTAAAATAACTGACTTGGTTTAACTTTACATCTCTAAAACTTTTTTGTTGTAGAAAAACTGCGTTGCGTGACTTGCACCTTTTTTTACATGTAATGTTTTTGATGGGATTGAGCTTACGCCTAGTAAGTAGCTTGAATTAGTGAGCTACTTAATTCTAAGATATAGGTACCGTTGCCTTTAAAGATAGGTAGAATAGAATATCGATCATTATCATAGCGTTAAAATCAAAATGTAAGCCTTAATAAATTCGGTTAGACCTTTTTTCAAAACTATAGCATAAGGTACGTTTTTTAAATGTCCTAAGCAAGGCGGCCAACCACTTATTGTGAACAATAATACATTTTGTAGTACAGTTGTATTGGATACCTACTGCCTTGTTCGTACGTGGTGCCACATATTGATTTCAAGACAATATTATCCACAGATTATAAAAATGTTCGTGAAAACAAAGGAAATATGATCAAGGTTATCCTGGGGCTATTTCCACTCGGAGAATGACAAAGAATACGATTATGTACCAAGAAACGACTAAAAAGCTGGTTAACTTTATTTTTTATGACTTCTAAAAGAATATTGCGCAATATGCACTACAGATAACACTATAATGTGAAATTGTACAATAAAATTTAAACTCTCTCAATATACCTTGACATGTAATATTTTATAATATTATCAATAAATGAGTCATACATACTCATAATGTGAGTCATTAGTCGCGCAATCGTCGGACACATGATCAATAAGAGCGCTTTCACATTGCACGACACGATCTCGTCATCGGACACGACAGCCGATAGCCGATATCCGATATCGTGTAATGTCTTCACATTATCTCCGATAAAATCGTGTCGGATAGGCCATTTTTCGAGCTATGTGCAAACAATGCCAGCCTATAATAAAAAACTTTATTTTCTGTATCTATTATATTTGACACGCAAAAAAAGATCTGTCCACAGACAATATTGGATACATCCCATTGTGCAAGCTAGATACTCAGATATACACCAGATCTTACGCACACAGAGACAAAGTAGATACACGTATAGCACACACACAAAAATTATCGTCCGATAGCTCACGGGCGTCCGATAGTGCCGCCAACATATCGGTGTCGTCTCCGATATCCGATATCGTGTCGTACAATGTGAAAGGCAAGTACATATTTCATACATTTTACTTGCCCCGATATCGTTTCGGTGAGCGATAACGATATCGTTTCGTGCAATTTGAAAGCGTTTTAACAGGGCATAATATGCGATATTGTGCAATTATATTGTTGGTGGCTGGGCCACCTTAAAACAATTAAGCTGGTGGAATTCCAGCTTCTATACAGCCTCACCATTACAACTATAATGTAAGCTATTTGAGACTTAAAATAAGTCGAATCATAAAAAAATGCCATTTAATTTAAGCATAACGTAGGCAAAATTTTATTGTATAAAGCTTGCAAAAGTGCTAATTCAAATACATATTTTAAATGCAAATTACTTCCAATTTATCTAATTTTATTACCATTATAAACAACGCCCTTTTAAAGCGAATAAAATGTCACTTTAAAATATATGTCTACATTAGTAATGTTGACTACTTAGACTGAAAAATGCGAGTACTTAATATTAATCACTGCTTTTCCTTATTTATTTCCCAGGCTACACCTTGTTAACTTTGTAAAAGGTCGCTGGGGAAATACACTTTCTTAGTCTGAATTTGTTCCTTGACCACTGCGAGACTCCTTTTCATATTCTATAATGTGACACTTTAGAGGATTTACTACATACCTAGAGAAAAAGATAAGTGAAGCTCAGACTCGCTTGCATCCTGAAGCATTTAGGAAATTAGAAACGGGAGATTTCCCTTGCACCGATATTTTGTTTTGCAATCATCATTGCCTTTAAACGTTTTAAATAGATCTATTATGTTGGCATTATGGTTATTGTTTTATTAGGCTCATTTTAACAGACTTCAAAAAATGAGGTTCTCAGTTCGTCGGAATCTTACACATTATAGCACATCGACTTGGGATTTTTTTTATAGAACCTAAATTGTGCGTTTGAAATCTTTCTAATCCCCTTGGCAATGGATTACAAAATTATGATTTAAGTCGGTAGGTAGTAGTAGTAATAGTAGTTGGTAGAGTTTGATTTACGACGTCAAATTCAGCAGGTAAACAACAGTTGATATTCGCGGATTTCATACACGAAAAAAAAATTAAAAGTATTTTCTTTGAAGGTATACCACCTACCTACATAGATAAAGCGCTCTTCGGATATCTATCCTAAATGGAGTAAAGTAGAAAATAACATTTTAAAGAGGTTAGAAATGCGATCATAAATGGTTCGCGGTAAAATATCCATGAGGGTCATTGATATGTCACGTCACAAGCATAAGGAGAGGGAATCTGTCTGTCCTACGTAAAAAATATTGAAATAAAGGGAGGACTTAAAAACCAGAAAAGGTGTAACAAAACATATGGACGATCCCTTATTTATTCCCAAACATAAATAGTAATGCATATTGGACGTTAATAAAAATGGCATCGGTTACGTTTGCCAAAATTCTTCCTCGATAGAGGGCGCCCGGCGCTGCACAGTTGGTCCCCGCCGCCGTAAATACGCAGAACTTTGCTGCCAAACTTCCCGGCTGCACTGTTTATGAACCTGCCCCCGCGCTGGGACCGGCCATCCGAATAATTGATGAACCCCGTTATTTTGCGGAACAAAAATATTTACCGCGCGAAAAATTACGCATGTTTTCTGGCGGTGCTAGTTTGTGTTTTGTGTTGAAACAGTGGTGATGAAATAAAAAAAAGTTTTTTATCTACAAAGGGTCTAGCCGCAATCCTATAGTGAAACTGCCCCTGGCTGAAATGTATAGGTTTCTTAGGAGCTTTTATTTGTCTTATTATAAGATATCATTTTAGCAGATTTCAAGCCTGGAATCCTCTTGGTTTTGACAAAAATAAAAAAAATAAAAAATCGTTTTTATTTATTTTCAGCTAAACCAATAGTTCGATTTCTTTGAAATTTGGATGTCACATGTACCTAATAATAACTCATTTTCAAAAAAAAATCCAAGGTTCTAACTTATTAATATAGCCTTAAAAAACGATATTTTTATTTTTAAGATTTTTTTAAAAATGCTTATGAGATAGGGACAACCTCAATTTTTAATTATATAACGTAGAATATAATTATTGCATTAAATATTGTCTCTTTGTACCTAAATTTACCTACGCACTGAGATGCAGTCACTTTTGGAAATATCCCAGTCTTTTAGGACCCCTCGACGAAATGATCAAATCTACAATTTCATCTGTAATCAACATCCACCTGGACAACGACCAGTGGACCCAAGCCACCTTGCCTATCAGGCATGGCGGTATTGGCATCCGCAAAGTATCCAGCATCTCTCTACCTGCATTCCTTTCTTCTATTAACAGTACTCAAAATTTAATCCTTAAAATTCTGAAAGATAACCCTGCTAATTTGGAAATCCCTTTTTTGACAGACGCCGTAAATTCTTGGAGGGCAAACTGCCCTAACAGCGATTTGCCTCCGATCCCCCATTCACAGCGGCAATGGGACGAGCCGCTCTGCGTGCTGGTACGGGATAATCTGTACGAAACGTCTACCAGCCCCGCGGAGCGAGCTCGTCTCCTTGCTAGTTGTAGATGGGAGTCAGGCGCCTGGCTGCAGGCTCTACCCTCTAAAAATCTAGGCACGCTTCTCAGCAACGATACTTTCAGGCTTGCGGTATCGCTGCGCCTGGGAGCGGCTTGTGTTGCCCCGCATCGATGCCAATGTGGCACGAACGTCGCCCAAACCGGTCTCCATGGCCTATCCTGCACAAGGAGCGCCGGGCGCATCGCGCGGCATGCGAGCTTAAACGAAATCCTGCGCCGAGCGCTCGCCAGTGCGGGAACACCAGCCATTTTAGAGCCGACAGGCCTGGCGAGGGACGACGGAAAGAGGCCGGACGGCATGACCCTCGTCCCCTGGAAGCTGGGACGGCCGCTAGTCTGGGATGCCACATGCGTGGACACATTAGCACCGTCCCACCTTCCATTGACCTCCTCTAAAGCCGGGGCCGCTGCGGACGCGGCCGAACACCTCAAGCGGCGCAAATATGCAGCCATCGACACCGGCTACATGTTTGAGCCGTTTGGGGTGGAAACGCTCGGGCCTTGGGGAGAAAGTGCCCTTAATACTTTTAGGGGCATTGCAAAGCGGCTTATTGAGGCGACGGGTGACCAGAAGGCTGGCTCATACTTATGTCAAAGGATAGCGTTAGCTATCCAACGAGGTAATGCGGCCAGCCTCCTGGGCACCCTCCCTCGTGGCATCGACCTGGAGCCCGTGCATTATTTATAGTTTATTTTTTATCCTTATATTAACCTTACTATAGCTTTGTAAATATTATTATTTAAGTGTGTGAAAATTATTGCATAAAATATATTTTTTCTGAAAAAACCATTTAGGGCAACAGGGCAAAAATGTCTTACTAATGCATAGAGGCCGCCCGCCCTACGACTACTTATACCGGGAACACCTTAAAAACTCCGAAATATTTTATTCCGAATTTCATAATTACTAGGAAATAAAATTCTGATTATTTAAAATCACGATATTTACTATGGTACCGAATTTTAAAAATCCGATTTTTTTTTTCAGGCATTTATTACTCCGAATAATTAATAGCTCGATGTGATCTAGGTCCGAATATTCAAGTATTTATTTAGGGTCTCTTTCGTGATATGTATGTTTCCATACAGAAAAATAATTTCAGTGAAAATAGGTAAGAGAGCATTCAGAGATTTTATTCAAAATTGCCTGTCTAATCCAGGACACACAGATCCAGAATTTAAAATATTTATTTCTAAATAAAAAAGGGTTTATAGTCGTACTACGCTAAGTTTTGCAGAGGTCGAAAAAAAGGTCTATGAACTATTTACTTAATAACAAAATAAAAACATATATTTTTTTTAATTTGAACGCAGATATTGAAAACGCGTTCGAATTTCGATCATAATATGTTTGGAATTTGAATTTGGAATACGCAAACCAATCAAACCTTTTAATTTATGGGCCTTACCTCAGCGACGGTTGCACATTTGATCTATGGTTGCACATTTGTGTTTGGTGCTGAAATAAGTATTAAAAGTACAAACTGGCGGGATCCGTAATAGTACGATACGAGTGGGCGAAGTTGTTCATTACAGTCGAGGCTGTGTTGCGTAGCCCGAGCCGTTAGGCGAGGGCTGTATAGCCGAGACTGTAATGACCAATGCCCACAAGTGTCATACGACGTTTTTCAATAAAGAATAATACTTATAATTTAGAACTTCCGTATTTGTACATATTTAGGTATTTAGTGGTTTATCTAACCTCGTCTATCGTTACCTCGTCGTGTGGTGTCGGCGTAGTGCGGGTGCGCTCATAAAGATGCACACGGTGTCCGCGCTGCGCGGGGATAATATCCGCGCGGCGAGCCACATGGCGTGCTCTCATTGGCCAATTGGCGGTAATTACAGCACTTGTGCGGTAATGTAAAGTAAAATGCACTTGTGTGTAATGAGCTGCGTTCAGCGCGTAAGGACCACGAAATAAGAGAGACTTTGGCGACTTTGGCTCATAAGAGCAAGTGTGTTGAAATAGTACATTACTGCAGAGGCCGGGAAGTAAGGAGTCGCCGGCCGAGTACATATAGCTGGCCGAGCAAAGCGAGGCCAGATAGTTACGAGGCTGGCAACCCCATTTCCCGCCGAGGTATGTATAGTGTTTTTCTCAAATATGCAATGAAATAAATAAACTTACTATAATAACCTTACTTAATATATTATATCCATAGACAAAGCAAAAGCTGTTTCAGTTCACATTTTTACCGCGAATATTTAGATGAAATATTTTAAATGTGTACTCGTGTAGTTAAAATTGCAATTTAAAATTGTTTATAATGTGTTATTTGTTATGTTCATGTCAATTTGAAATAAATAAAACTGCAAAATATAGCAAACATCGTTTTTTGTTTTTTTAATGGCTGAATGCCGTGATGCTGTGGCCCAAATAAATGTGGAATGGAAATTTAAAAAAAAGTATGAAATTCCATTACGTGCCAAGTGTCAAGCCGCACCGGAAACGAGGTACTTTGCGGCCTATTTTTAGGCACGTAATGTCAACATTTCATGCCATGTTTGAGAAAAGTAAGTAATGTTTTCTTAAGATTTCTTCATGAAAATTTCTTGTTTGTGGTATATGTATACAGAGGAAGCATTTTTAACTAATTGATCGAACAAAACTATGGTTTTATCAAAAATACCAATGTTAAACAATGCTGACGTTATTGAAAACTCATACCAAAACAATATTCAGCCAGCAAGACGCTAAGAAGTCGGATAACTTTTTTTTATTTCGTGACAAGTGCGAAACAATAATATGTATCAGGTAGCTAAGGATTTAAAACAAATTAAAAGAGAAATAAAATAAAAATGAGTAATTTAAATCAACTGTTTGTGCAAATAATTGTTAGCCATGTACTTACTGACTTAAAAAAATTATTTGATTCACGTTTAAAATTCATCCTGTAGATTTAAGTGTTACCTACCAACCATACTCAAGGGAGTTTCGGTTTCGATCCTAATACATTGGTGTTAAATTTGTGTAAATTCGGACTACGCTAAGTTTGCAGAGGTCGAAAAAAGGTTATATTAAAAATTATGTATGTATATGGCAACATGAAGAAACTACAGCAAGAGGATAATTTAATCTATGTACTTAGTGATATTTTTTCCCTTTATTACAAAATGTGTCTACATATCTACTGAAATAGATATCTGGGTCAGTCTTGCACACATCCATCTAGTTCCAACCAAACTAAACCATTTGTTCCATGGTCTTGA
Organism: Eudemis profundana; assembly: GCA_947034925.1. Lineage (NCBI taxonomy): Eukaryota > Metazoa > Arthropoda > Insecta > Lepidoptera > Tortricidae > Eudemis > Eudemis profundana. The sequence goes on from OX344801.1 coordinate 15,531,893, forward strand.
ATGACTTTTATGTGTTTACGTATTATATCTAAGTATGTACATGTATACAAGCATTGCTTAGTTTAGTTGGGACTAGATTGATTTGTGCAAGACTGTCCTTAATATTTATGTCAGTAGGTTTGTAGGGATTACTAATGTTTGGGCAAAAATCTTTTCTCAAAGTATCACATCGCAAACAATTTTTGTCAGATTATCATTTGGCATAAAATCATTAGTCAAATCGGCTTTTTGCAATTTTACAGTTAGCATATAAATTAAATAACTGCGTAAAATTTTAAATAAATGCGTGAAACTAAAATGACTTTATTATTATGCTCTTGCTCCTATAATACCCTAGTAAATTTAACACAGTTATATTAAATAAAACAGTGCGAACTACTGAGACTTTTAATATAGTAATATTATTTCAGAAGCAAGTTTGCCCTAAGAACTTTACGCTAAACTTATTCAAGAGCCAAGTAATACATACTCCATTATTCAAAGCAAACACTTGGGATGCCGCGTGCAATACTCGTATCATAATTAATAATTGAAACATATCACTTTAACATATTGCAATACTAATAGTTAGGGGGAAGATTCATGTGAATCTAAAATGCAGGGGGATATATGAAACGGGGCACGCATTACAGCAAAGGAAGTGGAATGATGGCGCGGTCTATACTTATTGACGGGCTGCCCACCCCTGCAGCCATTATGATATAAATACGTAATCAAGGTGCATCTATTTCAACATGGTAATTAATCTTGACAGAAGCTAGTAATTTAATAGTTTATTTTATTTCAACGGTTTTCTTTTCGCCGTTCATCGGGTAATTTCATGCCGCGTTTTATCTCTTCATATGCCATAATTTCCGAGCCACTGGTAAATTTCAAACATGTAAATTATTTCTGCTGTGACGTGGCCGATTTGAAGAATAAAAAATAAACTTTTAACGGACTTAAAACACACATAATTATACAATTTATTATGGATGAGCCACAATCACAGGCTAGCAACAAACATATAAAGTATTTTTTTTGGTGTTCGGTATGAAAATAATGAAAACAATTATAAAAACGCGTCGCTTGCCTATTCTTCATACATACAAAAGCGTTTTCAGCGATAGAACATTGTCACTTACGAATAATTCAAAATCGTTTACCTACATCTGTTTGATTCTGAAAATTTCAAATGAAATTAAAAAAAAACGGACAAGTGCGAGTCAGACTCGCTCATCGAGAGTCTCGTACAAATACTTTAAATAAAGACTATATTTTTTATTATTTTAATAAATGTATAGTTTCAGATGTCCAAACAACTACTTCCGGCTTGCCTATTATCAGGCTTTTGACCACCTTATTCTAGAGCTCTTAAGGAAAATGTACGCCAAATCTGCACCGGCTTGCCCTAGGATATCTTTTACGCCACGCCACTGGTACCTAGCTACCTACTATTACTACTATTATGTTATTTTACTCTGTCGACAGAAATCGCTGCGTCGAGTTACAAATCACCAAGCAGTTGCGCACGAAGAAGTCCTGATGGAACGCTTTATAGTTACCTAATTGGTGCTTGTACAATTAGGTGTTTGGTGCAGAACTAATACGGGCTAGTAATCACACTAAACAACTACAGTAATAAAATTTCAAAAATCGTTAATTTGTGAGTAGTTTAATCAAATAGATAATAACTACTATTAACACCGGTATATTTACCATGAATGTAAAATTAAAATATTATAGTATAGTAAAATCAATTTTTATGACCGTGTTTTTATACTGAATTTGCAGTTAAAATTGCAAGATGTAGAACGATGTTTGTGAAATCAAATAATGTTGTCCTCAACTTGGCAATAAAAGTACTGTCCGATGTGCAGGATTGAAGATCCCTTGGTGCGCGAGGCCGACTCACATTTGACCAAAATTGTCAAGCCCTTAAGGCATTAATTAGATCTAAAGTTAGTTTCTATGGAAAAATACATATTTTGACAAGCTTTTCAGTTTGTTGTTGTTAGTTTATCTGATGTAATTTAGATGATATAGCCACCTTCCGGCTCCATCATCCGAACAACTTCATGTACCATATTATTACATTGTCACCGAAGATACGTAACGTAAGTATACCTAATTTGAGCCCCATCGAACGTCAGGAAAGTGATCCTAAATTCAGCTTGCAAGATTTGCTCTAAACAATACACTAACAAACATTGCATGTTAATAAAACTTTTTTAACAACAAAGCGCGCAGACTTTTTCATTGCATGTCCAGTTTTTCAGTCACCTTAATAATTTATAGCTAACGATGACTGTTGACTAATTTACCATTATCTACACTTTTTTGGAACAATACCATACCATTTGTACATGAATAATAAATTAACGACTTATCATTCAGCCCATGGCTAAAATGTACGTAATATCGTTTGTCTGTATTATTACAAAAGAAATTGTATCTCATTACCTAATGATACGTACTTCCGATGTTACCTAATATACCGCCTACACATTTCTTTCTTTATCTTTAAGACATTTGGGGAAAATAATTATTTGTGAGTAGGTATAATTCCTTTATCACATAAGGGCTCAGTTTTGCTTCTCCGTAGTAGTCGGTAATATGTATACCCGAGCGCTTAGTTTTTTTGTTTAGGAAAAGATACGACTTCAATTTCACCCTGTATCTTAATAGACGACGACGCATATCCTTTAACTCGAAACAATAAAGTCATCTGACACATATATATTATATAAGGTCAATGTGGCTAATTCCGTCTGGTGGGGCAATTCCGTACAGCAGCTTTTGCGGCCAAACAAACGATAGTATGCACTTGATGACTCGACTGGCACAGGAGCGAAACTTTTCACACTAACTGACGAAATTAGAAGTTTGTTAGAAAGATAATTAAGCCGTAAAAACCGCTGTACGGAATTGCCCCACCAGACGGAATTAGCCACATTGACCTTACCCGCTTCTAAAAAATCGTGAAAAACCTCTAAAATATGCAGCCCATATAGATGGGGTGTAAAGATCCTATCAGATAAAATTAATAGTGTTGTAAAAACTTTAAATAGAACGTTAGAAGTAAAGTTTTTTACTGTTATACATTATACATAAAAAAGTTCGGTTGGTTCACGCGACTCGTTAGTGCAGTTTCAGAGTTTATTATTGTAGTCGGGGGAGATTACTATCGGAACGTTGTTTCGCCTGTTATAAGCAACCATTTTGTATTAGGCACCTTAGCCACTAGCTTCCTTGATATATATATCCGTTTAACTCTGTTGCTATAGAAATAAGGGAAGGAGAGGATATTGACAGGTAACTACAGCTGTTAAAAGCGAGTGGCTATAGAACTACAATATAATTACGCAATTACTTTATACATATTATAGTTAATCATTAATCATTATAGTTACTATGCATAAAATTATATTTGGTAATATTGTATCATTTGGCAGGTATCGATGTCCCTTTTTTTGCTTTCAAACAGAGAATGATAAAAATGCGTAACAAATGTTCAAATTTAAATTTTATATGTAAAAGATATATGTGGTACCTGCGTAAATAAAAATACAATAGGCGTGTCTTGAAAAATATTCTATAGTCCGTCAGTAGGTAATATTATCAAAAAATATTGGACACGTATTTATTCTTTTGTCATATTGTAAACATTTATAAATTAAAAATAATGAAGATATAAGTAGCCGTTAAAGTCCCAATTAAAGTGAGCCATTAAATGTAAAAAAGATAAAACATTGAAGAAAGATACAATATATATCAATGGTTAAAAGAAAAGACATTTTATTCAATCAAGGATTATTTTAACGATTAATGTTGACATTTCATTTTATATCGATTCACTGTTCAAAATTGTATGCTCCTATATAACATAATAATAACTTTGTAATATTTAGTTAATCTACACCTAAATTGAAATTGTATTGTAAAAATATCTCTACCAGTGTCAGCTACCATTATCTTTGAGTTTTGCATGCCAAATTATTGGTTAGATATGACTTGACGCTAACCCATTTCTTACCACCTTTTGTAACCATATCTAAAGCAAATAAATTATTTCATTTCATTTCATTACGGCAAGTACAGTTTTTAAATACTATTTTTTTCATTTTCAATTAATTCCTTCTATCATGTAATCAGGGAAACATGATTTGGCGGTGACTCACATTTCCACAGTCAGGGATTTTTTCTCCACCAATACTGATGTGGTGTTAAAACACATCATCAGCCTATATGTATACGTGCCACTGCTGAGCACAGGCCTACTCTCATAGATTTTAAAGTAGTAGTGTTAATAGCTACCAATTCACACAAACAGAAGCCATAGCCATCTTCAAGTTCGGCCATTCACCGAGGCAATTTCCTAATGCCTACCAAACTTACTTATCAGAAGTCCTTCCGGGCGGTTGTAGGTAGTTTGAAAGCATCATTTATGGAAATTTGTCAAAGTCTACTGAATCTTTAACGGGACACCACGAGTTGGCTAACGAAGTGTCAAAGACAAAGACGCTATTGAGAGGGCTTGGCTAAACTGGTTGAAGATTTTCCTACCTCGTGTGTATGATAGAAACAATATCATACTTTGCGAATACAGAATCATTCGATGTTATGCCTCTTACCTTCACGTGGCCCCTTCCCAATTAGAGAAAATACGATCCGGAATGTTATAAACTTATAACCAAGGACCTTAAAATAAATAGCCGGACGTAGTAATGTGTGCGTGCTGCGGGTAGTAGGAAAAAACTGGTTGATGCGTGCGTGCGGCTCGTAAGTAGGTACAAAGCAACCGGCCCACTACAAATGCTTCAGTTATCTGTTGGGTCGGCTCGGCTCGGTTATTTATTTTATGCCACACCTGGCCATAACCCTGGCCCTGGCCGCACGCTACGCGTACGGAAAAAGCCGCTTTCTGGACCAGTGTAAATAAAGTGGTAATAAGGAAAGCCCTCGATCGCATATTGTCTCTCGCTTGCAGCTCGGGCCGTAAACATCTGCGATCTCGGCCTTTCTTTGTTTTACCACCCTAGTTGCGTAATGTACTAAATTTAAGGTCCTTTGGGTATAACTATTTCAGTAGGCATGCCCGAGGCGAGAATCTAAGTATCTAAAATTGGCGTTACGTTCGTAATTTTTTTTTGTGTTAACTTATTGGGATGGTCAAATTATATAACGTATTTATTATTTAGCAACCGTTTCAAGAATAGTTTTTTAAACTACAACCATATACCTATTTAGATTTCCAAAATATATATTTTTTCAAAAAAGTTATTCGTGATTTGAGTTTCAATTAAATATTTATTTAGCATTTTGTGATCAAAACGAGGAAACCAAAACTTTTGGTTGATTCTCATAGTATCTTCGATACACTTGCGGGTGTTTTTAAACGTGAAACAATCGTTGTGTATGTATTGCATATTATGTGGCGATAGATACACGCTAATTAGGTAGTAACGAAAATTGTATCTATTCAAAAATACTAAACGAGGAGTTAGGTGATTTTCAAATGTACGTACACATTAACATAATACCAATATCACGAATAGTTGTGTCCACAAAAGTTATCCATATTTGAGCTAACATTACGACAAGGAATATGTAATTAATTGACACTAACGGTTTGATGAATCGCTAGATAAAAACTGGGCAGTCTTTAACTCGGCTTAAACCCATGCCGGATGAAGCCAGGACGAGGCCCGAAGCAAATTGTTTCAAGAAGCCCTTGATGTCCTCAAACACCGACCGATCGACAATTTTATACGTCACAAAAGGACGAAACGAGAGGGCATTCTTCTACGAGGAGGTGTAGATCTCATAACGTTCGCTTCGAAACTGCTGTAGGTACACTGATTAGATTGACCGAGTGAGCGAAGCGTCTCTGTTTCCGCTTGGTCAAAAATGCTTTCGTATGTCCGGCGGATGACTGTCTGTCCTTCTTATAGGTCGCATTTCTCAACCGATTCTCGTCGTATTTGTGCGATAGTATTTTTTTTTGTCAACTCGGATTTTATTTTTTTAGGGTTCCGTACCAAAATGCTAAAAAGGAACCCTTATGGTGCGACTCTGTCTGTCTGTCCGTCTGTCACAGCAAGATATCTCAGGATTCTCAGGATCTACTGATGCTATCGACTTGAAATTTGGAATAGTGTTAAAAATCGCTAACCCAAACCTATTGGACAGAAAAAAAATTCATACCCTTTTTAGTTTTTTTTTTAAGGGGACCGAAAGGGGATGTCGAAAATGAAAAGTAGAGCCATTATATTGAGTGATATATCAAATGAAAGGGCTTAATGTGTAGATTCTGAAACTATTTTTTTTTCTTAGACATGTAGTTTCTGACTTAATACAAACAACGTTAAAAAAATACCATTCCCCCTATTATCTCCGAAGTTACTGAATAGAAAAATCGGTAATAAATACCAATTATTAATATCGTCCTAAATATTACAGGAAAATAAAGCAGTTTTCCTAACTTGCAGCGTTTTTAAGAAATTCGCAAAAATTGTAAGACAAATTTATTTGCTCCTACTAAACTAACGCAACATAATGTCTATGTATAGGGACACCAGTTTTTCAAGAGCAAAGTTAAGTTTGTCCCACCATACAGTTTATCTTGAATTATCCACGTATCTACTGACGAGTTTGTACGGAACCCTCGGTGCGCGAGTCTGACTCGCACTTGCCCGGTTTTTTTTTTAAATGGTGCAGTCAAAGGGGTGGACATACCCGTGAGGTCTACTGCTGACAGAGCCACTATGATTATAAGTTAGGACAGTCCTTGAAACCTTGATCTGAACCTTCATGAATACAATAGACTAAATCCATCAATCCTACTATACAATTACCAGATTTACATAAGTAAAGTAACTACTGTTATATCTAAGTGTACAAACTAATATCTGCGCGCCTACTTATTCACCAGCAATTAGTACAATTAGGTAAATTATAATTACTCGCTATAGGTTCATTCTAATTAAGCTCGGGGCAATATTATCACTACGTGTACAACGTACATTTATATTTCTTAAGTATTTGAGTACCTAATATGTATTTAAAAGCGGTTTTTTTTTAAAGCCTGACTAACTCGCAACCCTAGTGGGCGTAGCGATAGTATGACCGGGTGGTCGGCCGTGGAGTTCCCTGGGGTCGAACCAGGTCGCTAGCCGGGCCACCCCGAGTGAATCGGATTGGGTGGGTGCCGGGGCCGCCTGGGGTCGAACCAGGTCGCCTGGTCCCGGTCCACCTCGATAGGGTCGGACTAGGTGGGAGCCTGAACGCCTGGAGTCGAACCAGGTCGCTTGGCCAGGGCCACCTTGACTTTTCACTGATTGCTCAAACTGAGCAGCGGACCAGCGGGAAGGATAAAGCGGATCAACCTGTCCTTATGTGAATGTGTGTATCGAACTAATGGGAGTTTTAGTTGCCGGTTCGCTAAACCTAGCCCAGCTATGAAGACTCCGGCCAGAAACTTAGCTGAGTCCGAGCAAGGTCGGAGTGAATTTCAAAGCGGAAAATTACTGAAACCTAAAATATACATGATCGTCTGATTTTTGTGGTCGCACTTAGAACATGTATGCCTTAGATGTTTAAAACACTTGTCGGTTTAGCATTATTTTCGTTGTTTGTCCGTAGTTCAGGACTATTGTACATAGTCTAATAGCATGTAGCAGTTATTTTACAGAGAAAATTGTGTGAAATAACACTCAAATTCTCAAAACTCGAACTGAAATCGCTGTTTTTCTATTTATATTCCACTATACGCAAAACAACCAAAGATTAACACCGTTAGCACCTTTAACACATTCAAATCTATCATATAGGTCAGGAGTTCCCAAAGTGTGCGCCGCGGCGGCGGCGTCCTGGTGCGCCGTAGAAATTAAAGAGGGGCGCCGTGAGTCGATTCCATTCCTCTATCATTATCTAAAGCCACAAATATTCGCGGGTACCTATAAAGAAACAATACCTATTTTGAGCGAACTAGGGTAGGGCGCCGTGACGAAGTACTAAACTAGTAAGTGCGCCACAGGCTGAAAAAGATTGGAAATCACTGATATAGGTACTTCATATAACTTATCCATACTTTTGTCATAATATTTATATATTAAAAACATAATAGGCGTCTTAATTATTTCACTAGAGTAGCGATGGTAAGGCGAAAGTTAAAACCATAACGCTAGTAAAAAGATATTGAAATTCCATACCTTCATAAACCATTGCAGAATACTTTGTACCGAAGCAAGTGATAATATTTATTGGTAGGTTAGGTACTCGAAGTAAACCTCACATGCCAGACGATTCAGCAGAGCGAACTTTATTAAAGAAGTTTCACACGCTCCGACGCGACGGCTCTCCTAAATCCTAACCTTTACACTCAAACCCACGCCACGCGAATCACCCAAATAGATTCGAGCATTTTTCCAATAAATTTATGCGGTTTCCAATATTTCTGAACAACTATATTAACTGCATGCACAAATATTTTTCATCACACTTGCTCGAAAATGGATTTGTTACACTTGTTACACGTAGGTTTTGGGGGCCGTAAATGACCTATTACGCCCTAGGGCGTAATGGTTTTCTTTTTAAATTTGAAACGCTAGTTCTGTTTTACTCTTATTTGTCATGTTCAAAGGAAACGCCAACTTACTTTTTTAACTTTTATCACTGAAATATTTATTTATGCCATACCTGGCCATAAAGTGGCTTTTTCCGCACGCTGCGCGTACGGAAAAAGCCGCTTTCTGGCCAAGTGTAGACATAAAATGATGTACACAACACGGGAGGTAATAAAGAAAACCCTCGATCGCATATTTACGTCCCTCGCTTGCAGCTCGGGCCGCAAACTTCTGCGATCTCGGCCTTTCTTTGTATTACCACCCTAGTTGTGTAATGTACTATTAAAGAGAACTGTTATTGCAAATACATGTAACCACATATTTCTGTAACATTCATTAAATGTTTAAATAGTGTATTTCAGTATTTTGCAAATACAAAATCAACCATTTTAAGTCTTTACCGCTATGGTTTCCGAACGTGACTTGACATTCGCATTATCTATGGATATGTCACTAATGTCACTGTCAGTTTTACAATTTTATTAAGGTTAAGTAAGGTTATTTTAATCAGATTTCCTCACAAGTGTGACGAAAAACATTGTGTGTGCCACGGGCGGTAAAGGAATTACAAATTCGTGTTATTGAAGCCCTCGGCTTCGCCTCGGCCTTGTAACAAACACTCGTTTGTAATTCCTTACTTACCGCCCTTGATACACAATGTACTATTTTATCTTCAAAAGTAAGTATTTAAATACAACAGTGTTTATGCGGAGCTGTTTATCACGGTTTCATTCACTTTGCCAAACATTTCACAGACTCCAGAAGTTTCAATTTTTTTGTTTGGTTTAATCCGTTTATTTGTAATACCTATACCGTTAATATTTCAGACAATATGTTGTAGGACAAGCCCATAATACAGATTTTAATTTCGAGGTGCCACAGTAAAGCCGAAGCCAACAAATATCACTTACCTATAATTGAAATCCAGTAGGTAACGTCTTTACAATAAGGGCACAAGGGGCCCCGTGCCCAGGGCTCCCACACTCACGGGGGCCCCGAAAGGCCGATTCGCTTACATTAAACATACAGTGTGTTATTTATGCTATTATTTTGCTTATTATTTTCTTTATAGGGCCCCGCATTCTCGTGTGCCCAAGGGCCCCGGCAATCCTGAGTCCTGAGACGGCCCTGCTGAAATTAATTTCTTAGTAATCTTATTCTACGCATATAGCTAACTTCTAGTGTCTATCGTTTGATGTGTAATATAATAAGCAGTGACGGGCACTATATCGGTGCAAAACTTTAATAAAACGTGTAAGCTGACATAAAGGACAATTTACAACCAAGGAAATAAGAATATTATTGACAGATCAGTGCTAAATTTAACTCTATATCGAAATCTCGGATTTCCAATACTTGAGTATGAAGATATTAATATTTTCATGGCTGTAAGCATTCTATTATGTCCGCTTGACAAGTTTTATTGAAGTTTTGCACCGATAGTGACGACCACTGACAATAAGAGAGATATACAAATATTAGTTTGCAAACTGGCAGCGTGTTTTCATTGATCGTATTCTCAAGTATCGCATATACTATACCTAACTAGAAGACATAATAATTCAGTAATTGTGCTTCTAAATGCCGAAACACATAGAGTTCTAGTACTTAAAATCCTTACAGCAATGTGCTTGACACAAATGGCGCAATAAGTTTCCTGAAATCCCGTGATATGTGGCCTGCATCCGTTTGACATAATAGCGCCCGAAATATCCTCATATCTACTTAGGCATATGTCACGGTGAATGAATACCCGTGTACCTACACTTCAACTTGCTTTCGCAATTTAAACATATTCGGAACCTTTTAATTTCAACGCTATTGCTTTCCTTTTGAGTAAGCTCTTTGTTCCAGATCGCGGCGAATTAGCAGACTATAAGAGTACCTAATTATGAATACAAATATGTAGTAAATATTTAAGTTAAACTATGTTATTTATGTAAAAAAAGCTTGTATGTAACCACTTGGCATGAAAGATCAAAACTGGCAAGTAGACTGCAAATGTTCTATGCAAAACATGTCCTCTAAACAACGTAATTTAAAAAACCGGTTACAAAAAAAAGTAGGTTTTACAAACAACTTTTTACTCAATCTATTTCATATTAAACGCTCACAGATTCAGTTAGTAAATAATTCGCTATAGCACACGCCTATATTGCTGTAGTAAAAGTAAAATGCATGACTGAGCCATTTTCGCTCCGAAAATCGTTCCCAATCAGATCAGTGGGCCGTTAATACTATCACAGACTGGACTCCAAGAGGTGTCGGTGAGGGATCGAACAACTATCAATCTTTATCGAGACTCACTTATCATACTCGCTGCAGATTCCCTATTCTGAGGGGCAAATTCTGCAACGTCAGTGGTGCCTTACTTCTTCATTAGTTTTTATCCGCGGCTTTGCCCGTATGGGCAGTGTATTTTGCTTATCTTTCGGGAATCAGAAGAAATAGGAAATAGTCTAATGCTAAACAGTTTTTCTTTGCTTCTTTGCATAAAAAAATCCATTGTTGAGTAGGTAAACACAAGCATGCAATCATGCGATGTTTCGTTGTGAATTGTGAAAGTCTTTGCCGGAGATCTATCCTATGTTCAGCAGTGGACATCTCCGGGTTGAAATGATGATGAGTAATGTAAAAGAACAAACCGACACTGCCATTATTATCTTTATTAGGTTTGTAATTGCAGAAACAAACAAAAGAATGAGGGTATTTAGAAATCAGAAATCCACCAGCTGGCAGCAGGGTGGCGAAAGGTCTATTTGGCAGTAGACGTCAAAATCAGGTGGTGTGATTGGTGGATCTTGACGCCTACTGTCAAAAAGACCTTTCGCCACCCTGCTGCCATCTAGTGGGTTTATGATTTCTAAACACCCTCATTGAAGCACATACCTATGCTTAGTAAAGACACGGACCTACCAATACCAACCTAAAAAACAAAACAAACCTCCTGAACAGATGATTCGATCAGTGTAGTAACTTCATTACTACCTACAGAACTATTCGTAGGCATTACGGTATAGGTAATATTAATAATTCGCGAGTTAATTAAATTGTGTAACCAAGAGAAATAATTACTTGCTACAACTGAATTCACTAACCTACGCTACAGAAATACAACATTTCTAAGTCTAAGTAATGTGCAGATCATACGCTAGATATGTTTATCCACTCACTACATATGTAGATAATTTTTTAGGGCTCCATACCTCAAAAGGAAAAAAAGGGAACCCTTTGATCACTTTGTTGTCCGTCTGTCAAGACCCTTTATCTCGGGAACGCGTGGAGGTATCGAAATAAAAATAAAACCATATACATATATCTATAACGGTCCATTGAAGCTGTGAAAAAATCAAACTTCTAAGCTAACGTGAAAATAAGATACGGCTGTTTACGCCGCAAAAACGTAAATTTCGACACCCTCAAGGAAACCAAAATTCAAAGGGTACTTTTCCGTTGACTTAGAACTATCAAATTTAGCAAGTAATACCGGCTAAGGTCCGACCGAGATCTCGGTCTCGGTCTCGGCTAATCTCGGCCAAAAATCGCGCCGAGACACCGGTCTCAGCTCTCGGCCAAAAAGGACCAAGATTTTCGGCCGCGGCCGAGACTATGCAACGACTTCTGATTACTGAATTTGAATTTGCCGCGCATGGTTGCACGCTTCTATGCAGCCCGTTGGTGGGTTCAGTTAGCGTCGGCTATCGTGACGCTATTGGCGATTTCGATTAGCCATGTCACATTTTAAGCCAATTATAAGCCAATTGAAATCTGTGTGTCCAATTTTAACGAATAAAACGTTTTATTTGTACGAAATCCGCGTGTTTTCTTTATATTTATAAATTCTCGGTCTCGGTCTTGGCCGAGAATTCCATTCAGTCTCGGTCTCGGTCTCGGCCGAAACAAAAAAGACGGTCTCGGTCGGACCTTAATTACCGACTTATACTGTTATACTACCGACAAGTATAGAGAAAAATCTGAAACTATAGATTTTTAATTAAATCCTTAAAAAAATAGATTTTACGTTACTAAGGGAATCAAAGTATAGGATAGGTACTTTTATATATGTACCTACAAATATGTATGTACGGAACACTCGGTGGGCGAGTCCGACTCGCACTTGTCCGGTTTTTTACGGGTTCCTCCTTCGGTTATCATTTATAAATATAAATCTTTTGTTCAGTGGGATTATTAAAACTCTACCTACCTCTACCTACTAGTGTTCGCATTCGTATTCGCGAATATTCGCAAGATTTTCAATATTCGCATTCGTATTCGCAAAGATCGTTGCGAATATTATTGCGATTGTTTTTGGTGCATTTTAGATCCTAAAATTAATGGAAAAGAAAAAAAAACAGCCAACTTCGAGTCGGATTTCGAAACTATCAATAGTATTAATGAGTAATTAAAAACTCTGTTAGATGACTACCGAAATAAAAAGAAAATAAGATATTTATTTTTACCGCCGGTTCCAATTTTTCTGCCGCATGAATAATCATTATCTTTAGCTAACGATTTTTTCTAAAAACTCATTACTTATTTTATTGCAAAACTGAATTAAATTTAAGTTAATCGTAATTGAAAACTAAGTATTGAATATTCATAGATATTAATTTTGTTTATTTCTAAGTAGTATTATAAAATTGTATAACCAATATTCGTATTCGCATTCGCGAATATTAACGTCGATTATTTGTATTCGCATTCGCGAATGTTCAAAAACCGATATTCGTTACATCCCTAACCCATATATGCCGAGGGCATTTTTTTCTTGCCCATATCTTTTTTTTAGCAATTCGAATATACTATCGACTAACAATAGCATAGGAGATTTTTTTGGACTGGTTCGTTTTCGACCCAATGGGCATATATGGGCTAATAACAGTATTCGTACCAGTATACGTTACATCCATAAATATTTAGGTATATGGACACCAATGGATGACAACTTCAATAGTAAAGACACAAAGGACACCTTAATTACGTCATATTGTTTCAAGACGTGGATCATCGCGATACAAATTTGGTAATGTCTAAATTCACGGTTGTGGTCTCTATAATACGTATGTAGTACCGAAACCTACCTACAAAAATATTTGCAATTTTTATAGTTTATTAGGTCAAAAAAAAACTTTTAGTTCATCGAACTATCGTACTAAATCACTAACAAATATTGCGTGTATTAAGTTGGTGTGTAAATAAGTTCGGATAAGTAGATAAACTTCTGTTTTATGCGAAACGGGCTACCGGAACACTTAGTGCATACTGCATGCAGATATATTTTGAGCTGTCTCTGTTCCGGAAATTGAATGTCGTATTTATTTATATGTTTTCCAGAGCGCAGTTAAAGTCAAGAGCTTTTACAACGGCCTATTTTATGAGATGTAACGCGACTCATTTTTAATAGATTTTAAATGCTCACAGTCCTTCTCCCTAGGCTTTGCTCGGTTGGGTGGCTCTGCTGAGACGATTTTTTTGGGATGATACCTGGTCTATCAATTTGAAGAAAAACTGGTGTCGTGTATTACCAAAACGTCAAGAATCTGGTGTAAGTACAGCAGGCAGGAATGGAAGCTAGCCCACCGACAAGAGTATTATCTAGCTTAGAAAGTGAAACTGAATCTCTTATTGTGTAAGGTAGCTATACCTCATACGTAGGTAATTATAAATAACCTAACGTCTCAGAGTATATACCTACTCAGATTTGCAATAAAAAAAATACACGTTTAACTCTCGTGGTTTGGACAAAATACCTAATACCTAAGTATAGTCCGTACAAACTTTAAGATCAAATGCTGTCAAACGAACGCAAGCCAAAATCTACCTTATATCAGAACATAAGGTAGTTTTTGGCTTACGTTCGATTGACAGCATTTGGTCTTAAGAGTTTGTACGGACTATATACATATATAACCCTCCCAATATAATAATTGCATCCGCTTCATCTTTTGTCTCTGTAAATACGATCGTCTCTACATTCCGCTCTCAGCTTGGTTGGTTCCCCATTCGGGAACGACGTAACATCCGTATGCTCTGCACTGCACCCTTTTCTCGATTCTCAACGATCCAGTCTCCTGAATATCTCAAAATTTTCTTTCACTTTGTCAGTAAGACTCAAACTCGGTACTTTCGCTCTTCTGATAAGTTAATCCTCTCTGTCCCTCTTCATCGTACCGGATTTTTTACTTACTCCTTCTCGGTTCAAGCAGCGCGCCTCTGGAAGGGTCCTCCGCTTAAAATCAAACAAGCTCCAAATAAGTTCGCGTTCAAAAAATCTTTGCGTGATTTTCTATGCTGGTAGAACTGAAATCTCTTAGTGTATCTGCTTGGACGTGTCATCTGTATTCGGGTTATTCTTCAGAAATATGTCTGCGGTCACCTTATTCCTCTGGCCCTTTTTCATACTAAATGTATGGAGACAGAGGAATAAGTCGCAGACATATTTCTGAAGAATAACCCATTTATGTATGTGTAATACACATATGTATATAAATATACATTGTGTATGTATGTATATATTATATAGTTATCCCTATCTATGTAATTATTAGTATCTTTAGTATAAGTATTATGTGATATAATGTATTTAATTTTTTTTGTTAGTAGCAACGCCCACAAGTTATCTGCTTTGCCTTAAGGTTAACTGGTAGAGAATGCCTTATGGCATTAAGTTCGCCTTTTGTACGATAAGTTTTCTTTTGTGCAATAAAATTTAAATAAATAAATAAATAATAACCCTAACAACAACTGACTCGACAACAACAACAACAAGTAAGAATTGTGCCAAAACGAAAGAAAATAAAATACATACCTGTAAACTGTCCATTCAAAAGTATTGTCGCGCGGGCTTAGGGACGACACAGACCAGACGACCTGTAACCCGGCTGCAACTTGTATAGAAACCGTGCAATCGTCGAGCAGCCGGGATGCCGTTCCCACACCAATCGCAGCTGGCATGCAGCATGCAGTTCGTCTGTATCGGCCCTAAGAGCCTTATAACACTTGCGATTTACGAGCGAGCTGCGCGAGTTTACATACAAAACCAGTCGCGAGCGACATTTGTATGGAACTTCGCTTCTAACTCGCCACAGCTAGAGCTCCCCCGCAAATCGCAGGTGTGTTCGTTAACTTTCAATAAATTCACTACAGCGCCATCTCTGTACACATTTCGGGACTGGTATCGTATGATTTGTATCAAGTTTTCCGTTGTAACTATGGCTTTTATTGGAAGTACATTATCTCGTCGATAGATGTCAATTACGTCAATATTAATCAGTATGAGTCTAGTTTCTTAACCCCTCGTCTGTGTTTGAACAGGATCCTGACCAGCCGTAGAAGCAGTAGAAGCCGAGATATAGCGAGCTCTTTCTATAAGAAATTCCCGGGTACGCCAGCTTGACGGTGTGAAATTTTGTACACCATTAAGTCATGAAATATCTCGGCTTCTAAGATAGCTAGAGAAATTAAATTTTAGGGCCCTAGGGTACTATTTGGGTACTATTTTTTGAGGTATAAAGCGTTTCCAAAAACAAAGCCGTTCCAGAGATACAAGCGGTGTACGCCAGCTTGACGCCCGGTAGCGTACACCGTGAACAGGCCTTATATTTCGAAAAGTTTATAGGTACAATTTTTTTCACCTAGGTATTTCGTCGGTACTATTTATTGGCTGCATCAGATTCTGAATATCTTTACGGTGTACGCTATCTTGACGGACACCTTCTTGACCTATGGATATTTGTAACACATATTGTGATAACTGGTAACTGAAAGAGTGCAATAATTGAATTTGTTTACATCATCCACAACTTCTTTTCAATTTACCAACTACATAGACATACATAGGCAGATAAAACATGAAATAACCTTTTGAGTATCCCCACCCCAGTTCAACTGAATGTTATATTCAAAACATCAAAGTCAATTAAATAACAATAAAATGTTGACAGAGGCATTTGAAAGGTTAAGAAAAAAAACTCAATCACAGGATCAAGTTCAAGGAATAAAATACTAATTAATAACACTAGAGAGAACCTCATTTAATCATAAAATTAAATACACCATTGTGCCGATGTTATTTCTTTACAAACTCTCATGCTCATGACTCTCAGATCAAAATAAAGCCGTCACTCTCTGTGCACTAGCACATAAATTGCTAAGCACGCCAAAACAGCAAACTGGAACAAAGAGAAAACATTCAATTAAAATGATGTTTGTGTACTGAATGAGGAAATAAAGCAAGGAAAAATAGCTGCTCCAAAAATTAACAGAACTATGAAATATGATTTCACTAGTTTTCAATTTCAATTTCAAAGCTATACAGATTTTATTCATTTTAAATTTAGGGAGTATCTTTAATATTTTAAGTGCTTTAATGGGTAATAAAATTAAATAATATACACCCTTTGAAACATCTGACTCTAGTCGCACTAAAGATGTGGTGGCTATTTTCTGCATACATATTTCTATGGCAGGGTGCATACCCCTTCCCTTTTTTGACTGTAGAGTCAGCTTCAATTAGTTTGTAGCATCCAAAGCACCTTATATATTGAAACATGTCTTTCTGACTATAGTAATAAAGACATGTTACAATATATATCGCGCTTTGGATCCTACAGACTATTGGACGCTGATAGTACCGTGTCATGGCAAAACACTGTAACTATGTATGGATTTCATATACCAGATACCGCGTTTTATCATGACATGGCAGGATTATATATAATACACACATCCTATAACTATACATTCTAATAAAAATTGTTTTCACTCACCTTAAACTTAGGATATTCATTCATATAAATTGTGACCATTCCGACATAAGGCAAAAATCCTCTGGCACGACCCACTACATCTTTTTTCGTAAGCCATAACTGTCCCTGAGCGTAAAGACCTCGGTCATCCACACTATTATTATCTCCTTTGGTTAAAAACTTAACAGTACCATTGTTCCTGCAAAAATAAGAAATTCATAAACTTATTTGCACAGATTGTATTCACTCTTAATTCTAGAGTCAACAATATGACAAAACAGTTTCAATATTGTTTTCCTACTTCATAAGATAGACACAAATTAATAGGTTATACATCGAAATGTTTAGTATATATACGTTTACGCGGGCTAGTTTTCCGCAACTCTACGTCTGACATGCGGATATTTTGAAATGTTATTTTAATTATAAATGAGGCACTTACTTTTCATGGAGTTTTAGTACTCTATGTACAATTGGAATGTCCCGCCCCTCAACCTTAAATACGACGATTTCTCCAACGCGTACCGGCTCTTCAGGATAGTTCGTGAGGAACAAGAGATCCCCTCTGTGGAACGCGGGCTCCATACTACCCGACAAAACCACCACGATCGGGCTTTCACTACCAGTTACCACCATTAGACCTTTCCATATCATCAGGGCAGAAGACACTATCATACCAAAGCTCAGCACTTGGTAGATAAACTGAAAATCAATGAGTATTCACATGAATAACAGCCGACGCACCGCTAACGTCATCTCACTGAATTCATAAATGAAAACATACCTGCCGCTTGTTCATCCGTTTCACATCGTCAAATAAACTGTCCAACATTTTTGTTTATTATTAAATTTAGGGGTTGTATCTTATAATATATTGGACAGCTATTTGGTTATCCGAAATCGCTCGCTGTACTTTCCTCGGCCACTGAAACAACCACGTCAGAACTGTCAAAAACCACAGATAAGCCGTAACCAGTCACTGAAACGTTATTAGCAAACCGTAACCATAAAATCGAAAAAGCGCGGGAAACGTGAAACGCGGCGGTTCTGGTTTTTCGTTTTCTTAACTTTTATTTTAAAATTTATGTAAAATAAGATCAGATTGGTAGTAGATTTGTATATATTTGGTTTATTATATCTGTAAATATCTTTTTTTGTATATAGTTTACATAAATACATCAAACTAGGTAAGTTTTTTTGTAAATATTTTTCATGAGACCGGAGGAGAAAAAACCTCCCGACCCTGGAGGTGCTAATCTCCAGGTCGGCTATAATGTTACAATTGACTCAGAATCCGGCATGGACACCGATGCATCGGGTAAAAATGAATTGAAACGTCATAAATCTCACAAGCGGTGCAAACACTGCAATAAAAAAAGGAAGAGGGATCAGAGCTCTGGCGGGGAATTTTCGTGCGATTGTTTAAGTGCTGAAGTTGTTCATGAACATTCACTTAATAATACTGCAAATACTGTACCTGACCCGGTTACTCCAACTAACATTAAAACAAGTACTCAAGTTAGTAGAACTTTATTTACTAATACAGATGTCGCCCCCTATACTATACATGTTCAACTCTCTAAAGATAATACAAGCTCCTCCTTACATCCAGTTGCTTTTGGGAGGTTTCTGATGAAAAATAACTTTCGAAACGTCGTAAACGGTAGTGTGAAGCGGATTGGCAGGACCCGTATCTCGATGGCCTTCTCGAACATGATCGACGCCAACGCATTTATCACCGATGGTCGCCTTGAGGCAGAGAATTTAAATGCCTACATCCCTTCTTTCTCCGTCACACGCATGGGATTAGTGCGTGGGATCCCAGCACAATGGTCGGAGGAGGAAATTACCTCGAACATTTCAGTACCATTTGGGTGTGGTAAGGTTCTAAAAGTTAGGCGTTTAAACCACAAAGTTATGGTTAATGGCTCTGTCACCTGGCAACCATCAGAAACCATTGTACTAACTTTTGATGGACAAGTATTACCTAAGCGGGTCTACTCCTGCTACAACTCCCTGTCAGTAGAGCTTTATGTATTCCCAACCATTCAATGCTTTAATTGCTGTAAATTCGGACACACAAAAACAAATTGCAGATCAAAACCCAAGTGTTATAAATGTGGGCAATTGCATACTGGTGAAACATGTACAGTTGAAGAAGATAATTCAACTTGCTTCTTATGCAATGGTTTCCACTATGCAACAAATAGGTCATGCCCAGAACATAAAAGACAAAAAGAGATTAAAGTAACAATGGCAAATCAGTGCATCTCATATGGAGAAGCGGTGAAACTTCATCCAGCAGCTATAAAATCGTATGCAGATGTGCTAGTTTCCCAGCCCCAGCGTCACAACACAAATACAATCCAGTATACCCATAACACAAGCACAACTACTAGCCAGCCTTCACCAAGTCAAAGCTATAGGAAAACAATTTTCCTAAAACCCAGAGCAACACCTAGGAAAACTAATAAAGGCTATGACCAAGCCTCTCATAATGCTCTAATACGGGAATTCTCTATGCCATCTTCCCCAAATGGTTGTGCACTGCAGGAACCTACTAGTAACCAATCTGAAACACAATCTGTAGCTGAGGCTATTAAAGCCTTAATTAGTTTGCTGTCATCTCCAAACCTTACTCTACCGTCCCACGTTGCCCCACTGCTTGAATTACTTGCAACTTCACTAAAACATAATGGACAAAATAGTTCAATGGAATTGCAGAAGTGTAGTGAATAAAAAACATGATTTAATTTACCTTTTGAATAAATACGAACCTTTCGTTTTCGCCCTGTCTGAGACATGGCTGAAGCCTAGAGCTCTTCTTAGAGTTACTGGCTACTCATGTCTCAGAGAGGATCGACCTGATGGGTATGGCGGAGTGGCCTTACTCATTAGGAATACAATTTCATTCACCCCACTTCCTCTTCCTCCACACAGTGACGATTTTTCTATCGTTGCTGCCATTGTAAATAACATTTGTATCATATCTGTATATATCCCACGTCCATCTTTAATTATATTTCAAGAGTTAGAACAAATAATAGCTTCTATTGAGAATGAATTGTTAATATTAGGTGATTTTAATTCACAACACTGTTCTTGGGGTAGCCCAATTTCAAGCTATCATGGAGAACAACTTTTAAAAATGGTTGATAATCACAATCTATGTGTTTTAAATACCGGTTCTCGTACTCGTCGAACTGGGCCTTTAGAATCAGTTAGTGCCATAGATCTTTCAATTTGTTCTGCGCAACTCCACTGCCTGTTATCTTGGCACACTTTAGAATCAACATATGGAAGTGATCATTTTCCAATTATAATTTCCTTCCCGTCCTCTATTCCATCAATTCCAAAGCCTAGTCCAAGGCTAAAGTACATTTTAAGTAATGTAGATTGGGAAAAGTTTAAATGTTGTGTTGAAGAGAAGCTACTGGAACTGCCCAGCACAGACGAAAATGACGTCGCAAGTTGCTCAGCTGCCCTGGCTAGAGTGATGACAGATGCGGCTGATGAAATTTTCCCTGTAAAAAATAGTGCATCTGGTAAAATTCCGTCTCCACCATGGTGGGATTTCGAATGCACACAGGCAATTAAAAATCGCAAAGAGGCTGAAAAGCGTTACAGTCATTCAATGACAAACGAAAACTTTGAGTCATATATGCAAATTGCGCGTGAAACTAAAAAACTACTGCGTAAGAAAAAATATGATGGATGGAGGCGTTTCTGTGCCTCTCTCAGTCCCAATGTAAAACCATCAATAGTGTGGAATAATATTAAAAGGTTCAGACATGCTTTTAACGAAACATCAAGGTCAATACTTCCACCCAGCCTTGCTGAACAATTTATGGATCAATTGGCACCAGCATCGGTTCCAGAACAATATGTTTATAAGACCTCTGCACTGCTGGAAAATCCTTCCCCTATATTTAATTTGAACTGTCCATTCCAAATAGAAGAGTTAAAAGGTGTGTTAAGTAATTTGAAAGATACTGCACCTGGTGAAGATGGAATTCCTTATTCTTTCCTGGCCAATGTCAGTGATAGCACTCTTTGTTACTATCTACAAATTATAAACTCCATTATACAGTCTGGAGTCGTCCCAGACTCATGGAGATCACAAATAGTTATTCCTATTCTAAAGCCCCATAAACCAGCTTCGGAGGTCTCTTCATATCGTCCCATTGCTCTTTCGTCAATATTTGCTAAAGTTACAGAGCATTTAATTAAAAACAGATTAGAATTCTTTGTTGAAAGCAATATGTTACTGGCTGAAAGCCAATTTGGCTTTCGCAAGGGGAAATCCACTTATGATAGCTTGGCCATATTCACGTCTCATATTCGTTTAGCTTTTTCACATAATGAATCAGTAGTTGCAGCCTTTCTTGATATCAGCTCTGCTTATGACAATGTTTTAGTTTCAATACTTAGGGACAAACTTGATAGGTTAGGCATACCGACAATGCTAACAAACTTCATAGTTAATTTTCTATCAGAAAGATTCATTAGTCTTCTTATTGATGATAATAATAAAATCACCCGTGTTGTGTGGAGAGGACTCCCACAAGGGTCTGTTCTCAGCCCTTTATTGTATAATATATATACATTTGATTTAGAATCTTCACTAAATAATTCTGTTAGAGTTTTACAGTATGCAGATGATTTATTGTTATACTCGTCAAATGTCTCCATCCAACATGCTAGTAAAACCCTTACCTCTTCATTAAGGTCTTTAAAGTTCTGGTTAGACAGCAATGGTTTAGACCTGTCAGTTGCCAAAAGTACTGTAGTTTTATTTACACGAAAACAATTTCCTCCTCCGATCATTGTTAAATTTGGAGATTTCCCCATAGCAGTAAAAAGCCAGTGTAAATTCCTGGGTGTCATTTTGGATAGTAAATTATCTGGCCTTCCACATTGTGATTACGTAGTTTCCAAGTGTGAGAAGAATATGCATATTCTTAGATGTGTATCTGGAGTGTGGTGGGGTGCACACCCTTTTTGCTTAAAACTGTTGTACAATGCCTTAATTAGAAGTGTTTTGGATTACGGAACTTTCCTATTAGAGCCAGGAAGTGCTGCAGGTTTCAAGAAATTGCGTGGCATTCAGTCTAAAGCACTTCGAATTGTCTGTGGCGCCATGAAATCAAGTCCCATTAATGCAATGCAGGTGGAGTGTGTTGAGCCTCCACTCCATTTGCGAAGACAATTTCTTTCTGACAGGTATATTTTCCGCTGCTCTCAATTTTCAAACCATCAACTCTGGCCTATTTTAAGTGAACTGTCATTACAAATAACCCTTTCAAACTACTGGAGACACAAAAACCCGCCCTGCCTTCTTAAGAGCTATGCTCATTTTAATTCCATTTCAGCTCAAACCATTAATTCTCCAACACTCCCCATCTTTCAATTTGAATATCAATCTTTAATTCTTAAACCTTCAGTATTCTTGAATATTGGAATTGCAAAGCATGATGTGGAACACAACCGTCAATTTTTGGGCTTCCTTGGCAATGATGCTCAGGACACCCATCATATTTACACAGATGCCTCTAAGACGTCGGCTAATGGATGCGTTGGCGTTGGAGTATTGCATTCACAATTTAATATTGTACAAAAAGTTAAAATGCCTCCAGAGTCATCAGTTTTCACTGGTGAATGTTTTGGAATTCTGAAAGCAATAGAGTACATTTTACTAGTGAAACTTAACAAAACAATCATATTTTCAGATTCCTTGAGTTCATTACAGTCAATAGCCAAATTTCCATTCAGATCGAAATCTAACAATCCAATAATTTACAAAATTCGAAGTCTCTTGTTCAAATGTTCACTGAATGGATATATTGTTTCTTTAGCCTGGATCCCCGGGCATAGGGGTATTAAAGGTAATGAAAGGGTTGACCAAATAGCACGCGAGGCCATTGACTGTGGGGACCTCTTTCCATATAAAAATATTCCTGAAGATCTCTTGGCGCTACCAAAGACGTACCTAAGGGATGCTTGGAATCAACTCTGGGCATCCCCTGATGTCAGGACTGGCTTGCGTTATCGTGATATTCAACCCATGATTCCTCTCAAACCATGGTTCTCACAAATGTACATTCCAAAACCGGCTGTGACTATAATTATCCGTATGAGATTGGGACACGTTTGTACGCCAGAGCACTTAGCAAGGCTGGGAATCGTGCCCAGTCCTGCATGTGAATGTGGAACGGATCCTTGTGATCTTAACCATTTGTTTTTCGCCTGCCGGCTTTACGATCGCTCTTCCTTGATGTCACAACTGACAGATCTTGCCATTCCGTTCCCTACCTCTATCGCATCCCTCCTACATATAAACAATAGCTCAGCGATATGTGTATTTAAAGCACTTTCTTCATATTTATCATTTAATAATATTAAACTGTAATTTATTTATATTCCGTACCCCATCCTGATCTTTTCCTCGCCTTTTCCAAATTCCGTATATTCCGTTTTCCTATCTTAAACAATTCCGTTTCCTCGTTTTACTTGTCTGGCTGAATGCGCCAAGAGCGCGATGCCATAAAAAAAAGAAAAAAAAAAAAAAAAAAACCATAAAATCACTTTCAGCGTGTACAAATGTGTCTTAAACAGTTTCAGACTATGTATACAGTGTGTCCCAGAGTCCCAGGATAAAGTGCACAAACAAATAGGGATGAAAATATATACAACTTTGTCGACAAAAACAGTAATGAAAAAATGTAAAATAATTATTTACTTTTTTATGATTTTTTAACAAAATGTATCGTATGCAATAGTACATTGTGTATCAAGGGCGGTAGGTAAGGAATTACAAACGAGTGTTTGTTACAAGGCCGAGGCGAAGCCGAGGGCTTTAGAGCGCTCGCAGACAGAGCGCGGTCTGGAGTTCCGAGTTCTGCGTTCAGAGTTCTGTGTATGGACCGCTGCCGCCTGCTGTGTGCATTATCGTAAGGGACTCAGTACATTCGAAAGAACGCAGAACTCGGAACGCGGAACTCAGAACGCCAGACCGCGCTCTGTCTGCGCGAACCCTTAATAACACGAGTTTGTAATTCCTTTACCGCCCGTGGCACACACAATGTTTTTCATCACACTTGTGAGGAAATCTAATTAAAATTAACCTTACTTAACCTAAATAAAATTGTAAAACTGACAGTGACATTAGTGACATATCCATAGACAATTCGAAACGTTCGGAAACCATAGCGGTACAGACCTAAAACGGTTGATTTTATAATTGCAAAATACTGAAATACACTATTGAAACATTTAATTAATGTTACAGAAATATGTGTTTACATGTATTTGCAATAACAGTTCTCTTTAATTAAATATTTCAGTGATAAAAGTTAAAAAAGTAAGTTGGTAGTTTCCTTTGAACATGACAAATAAGAGTAAAACAGAACCAGCGTTTCAAATTTAAAAAGAAAACCATTACGCCCTAGGGCGTAATAGCTCATTTACGGCCCGCAAAACCTACGTGTAATGCACCATTTTCGAGCAAGTGTGATGAAAAATGTATTTTATCGGAACAAAGCAAGGTAGAGTCTGTGCGGAATGAGAATAGGATTAATTTTGGGGGCGCTGTAATGCTTTTCTACCGTATGTGCCGTATTTTCTGTTCTGTGGCCATACTGGTTAGGTTAGTTCTGTTTTTCGCCACGCCTATTCTCTTTCCGCACAGACTCTATCTTGACACGTATGGGCGTTAGATACCTGGTGATTTTTTTTTAAATAGAAGGTAATAAGATACACAAACATTATTTATGACAATAACTACTGATGATATGGACATTATTTTGAGGAAATCGAGAAATTATTAATAATTTAGACAAAAAATACACAAAATTTGCTTGTAAATTAAATACCGCACCTATAATGTCTCTGTTTACCCTAATGGTTGACTGGTAGAGAATGCCTTACGGCATTAAGTCCGCCATTTGTACTTTCTTGTATTGTGCAATAAAGTTTAAATAAATAAAATTCGTAAGAAAAACCAGTTTTTTTGCGTTATTTTTCTTAATTGCTTTAACATAAGTTCCTTTGTAATTATAATTACGTTTATTCCAAATCAATAGAGCCTATAGGTGTCAAGATATCTTGCTTTATTCCAACAAGGTCCAATGCATAAAATATTTTTTGCTCATAAAAAGTACCTAAATACCTAGGAGGTAATGGTTTAAAAAAAAAATCATTACTTCTTTTGTCGATTAAATTGCATCTAGTTTCATCCCTATTTGTTTGTGCACTTTATCCTGGGACACACTGTATGTCGCAGCCAACTGGTTTAATTAGCCATTTAGTTAACTGCCTAGCATTTTCACTAAATTATGACCCGCCAGCAGGTCGACGAAGCCCCGCTGCACGGGGCTTCTATTTCTGCTCTATGGGACACAAAGCTGATTCAAACCTAACCTAAAATAAGGACTGTGTTTAATGAAAAGGCTAGGCAGCTAACCAAATAGCTAATAAAGCTAGTTGGCGGCGACATATACACTGGACACTGTAAATTGATTTATGGATGACTGATAGTATCTCAGTATTAAAATTTGCATTTTTTGAAATAAAACCTTTTTTTCTGACCTCTGCAAACTTAGCGTAGTGGCACTCTAGTTGGATACGGCAATGGGCCAGTCGTGTAGCATTCTTTGGGGTAGAGCTATGTCCAACAGTAGACGCCTCTCGATTGGAGACTGATGTAGTTCCAACATCCAGATAACTGCGGCTTACAAGGGATAAATAAAGGAAACCAAACTACAGGAATAAGCATTATTACTTATTATTATTACAGATTCACATCGGCATATCAACATCTATATTTTCATTTTCAATAACTTTTAACTTTATCGTGATTGTGTTTGGCGTAGTGACATCTGCCACTAGAATCTCAGCACCATTGTATAATCCTAAATCAGATATTTTCTTTTTCAAATTATCTCTCGTCCTTTCTTCTATGCTTTTGATTGAAGACATGTACAGAGTTTTATTACGTCCATTGATAATTGTGGTTATACCTGAAAAATAAAACACATGAGTAAATAAAATAGTGTCGAGTAAAAAACGCCAAAAAAACACGTTTATCGTATGGGGACCCCCTTTTATTTTGTTTTTATTATTAGTTGTTATAATATAACGGCAATAGAAAATGAATATTTCATCTCCCTAACTATTACGGTTCAAAAGATACAGGCCTGCGACAGACGGACAGCGGACGCTTAGTAATAGAGTTCCGTTGGCACCCTTTGGGTACGGAACTTGTCATCATCATCATTAAAGCATTCCTTATCTTAATGTGGTGTACAGTGCAAAATCGGAAACTGAACTTTATACTGCGCAAAAAAAGACATTCAAAATCTCATCAACAAAACCAACTAACCCGGGCTTTTCATCAGATAATTAGGGTCTTCGCAGAGATTAGTAAGAATATTTTGGAGCGTTGAATTAGGCTCCAGGTCCATAATTTTAGTAGTGTTGCTACAAGCCACACAGTCCTGTCGCCGGTCAGCACTGAATGTGTAAGTGTACACTCCGTCTGCTATGTTCAGGACCATGTAGTTGTTCATGTTTACGCAGCAGGATGACGCTAGCTTGAACACCTGGAGAGAAGGAGCTTGTTTTAAAGAATAGGCTTGTTTCCTAAATTTTGTTTCTGATGTAAATGGATTCTACTATTTATGAGGCACAAATATAAACATATTATAACTACTACACTTGGATTACCAAAGAGTGACGTCACTCGAGACTTATAAGCACTGTATCCTCGTAATTTTTTGTTTGTCAAACAAAAGAAAGAATACGCGTAAGTACAGATTAAGAGATAAGAAATCTGTATTTGTATAGGGTAGTTTCCTATAGTAAAAATAATTTATACAGCTATAAATATCAAATTCTGTTTCCAAAACTTATTGTAAATTAATCCTGATTCACTTATTTTCTTGCCTTTAACGATTTTATTATGCCAAAAAACTAAAACAAGGAGACAATTTGACCATAAGAACAAGATAAGAACCAGTGACGTAATTTTTTCGTATTTTCTATGAAATCGCTGCTTTTCTATCACAGCCTATTCCGAGCTCTGATGCTGTTTCATAGAAAATACGAATATATGACGTCACTGGTTCTTATGGTTAAACTATCTCTTTATTTATTTATTTTTTTTCATTTTAAAATCGTTAAGCAAGAATATAGGTAAGTGAATCTGGATTTATTTAGGATAAGTGTAGGGAACTGAATTTGATAATTAGCGTCGAATAATTTATTTTTACTACAGGAAACAACAGATTGCGCAACTAAGTCTAGTGGTAAACAAAATTATCATATCCCCTCCATCTGCGCACTACTGACATCCCTCTGATACCTTATATTTTGCTACTTTTTAAAATGATGCACTTGTTCAAATATAAAAGTTGGTTTCAAGTCGTCAGGTCAGAAAACTTAACACGTGCATACCTCAGTAGCACAAGCCGCAGCAATAGCCGCATTAGTACTGGCCACCGCAGGAATGATGTTCTTCAATACACCCTGCGTCAGCCTGTATGTGACTCCAGTAATACCATGTTTTATAGCCCGCTCCTGGGCCTTCTCCAATACCCAAGCAACATGCTGCGGATCATCTCCGTCAAGCGCTGTGTTGGTACCCCAAGGATTTTCTTTGGACCACTGCAGAACTTTCACATATTCGATGCAGTGTTCTGGTAATCTGAAATGCAAACATATGGTTATAGAGAGCACATAATCTTTTATTTACATTTTGCAGAGTGAGAGAGAGGGAGGGAAAGAGGAGGTAAGAATTAGTCAACCGATGGGAACCAATTTCTATGTACTGTACTCTGTTTACCTATGGAATAAGATAGAAAATTCGACCTTATGTAGGGCAGTCAGCCACAAGTCACTAGACACAAAACTGCGGCACTAAGTTGTACAGCTTCCCTTGAGACTGACTCTACAAAGACTACCTACCTACACAGGCATATTAATTAATTACCTTGGAGTATTAGCAATGGTACACAGCGGGAATGTAAGCTGAGGAGGATACAGATCCAATGTGCACTCGATGCAGGCACTCATGCCTGGCAGGATGACTCTGGCGTTACCTTTGAAGCCCTCAGTGCCTCCGTCAACCATTGGTATCAGGCTGCTTTGATCTAAAGTTCCTATATAGATAAAGACAAATTATTTAGAACTTTTTGACTCAGCGAGCACAAAGCGCGAACGCCGCTTCAGCTTGGCCAAAAATGCATTTGTGTGTCAGACAATGAGTAAATACATTTTGATAAAGTTATTTGCAAAACAATTGTGTTTTTATTTACCATCATCATTATACTGCAGTAGAGACATCAGCATGCCATTTAGCCAGCGTCTAGCCACAATGGAGTCCAGTCCGCAGACCACAATGTGGAATTGCCTGTAGAATCCCTCATCCATATCCTGGATGGCGCAATGATGAGCAATCGCTTCACAACCTGGTACTCTGAAAATAAGTTTAACACATATTATACATACATACCAAGTATTTGTTCCTATGTAGTAAATAATTTTAGATTATGGCCGCCACTGCCATAATCTATACCATAACTATATCATGTGGGGCCCGTGGCAAATTCCTTTAATGGGGGCCCTATCATTAAGCTTTATTATTTTAACGTTATACTTACGCCGAGCCCTCTTGGGTCGGGGGCCCGTGGCATTTTGCCAGCCCTGCCACCCTGTAGTTACGCCACTGGATTATGGGATTCTTAATAAACTTCATAATCAATATTTTGATAGTGAGCAATGTTACAGATTAAGAAGTATAACCAAATGTCTCACTCTCATAGTAGTCTCATAAAACAACAGAATACCTCGGCTTTGGCACACTTCAAAGTAACTTAATTTGATTCCAAAGTAACTTGCAAACAAATTAATGTAAAAAAATTTGGCTGGACTCATTTCAAGTTCGGTGGCACGAGCATGCATTAAAAAGAAGCGTGGTGGCAAAAAAAGGATGACCATTGGTCAGCACAGCAGCCGAGGCGCCGCATATGAAACGCAATTTAATAGGTTTGTGCCTTAGGGGCCTAAGTTTAGCCATTTAAACGGGGCGAGAACTTGTATGCGCTTTTCATTTCATTGCGGCAATCAACAGATCAACTGTAGTCATTGTACCTAGGTAGCCCGCAATGTAATCAAAACTCGCATACGAGTCCTCGGCCCATCTAAATATGGCCTTAGGCTACAAAAAATAATGGAAAACAACAATGAAAAAGAAGTTTCTTAGCTATAGAGGAATAGTATGATATAATTGATTGGATATTTTATGTCTTTACTAAGGAGTAGATCTTCCGCTTTGAAGGTGTTAAAATAAATGTATAGTCAGTCAGTGGCATAACAATATGGTGGTGGGGGGGGCCACTGGCCATAGACCCCCAACCAGAAGGGGCACCATCTGAGAGAAACGCAAGTATAGGTGTTGCGAATTTTCTTTTATCAAAGAAGGGAGGGCTGCATTTGATAAATTTGCCATGGGCCCAGTTCAGAGTAGACCACTGTGTATAGTAAGATGCAGGTTGCAGACGTTGCAGTTAACCCATTGACCACCACAGACAGCCATAGACGTCAACGGAATATTGTGATAATCGCGCCAATGGCGGCACTGGCCATCAATTTTTATTTTAATGAAAACCTATTGAAAACCAGCCCATTTTCATGTTGGGATTATTTCTTTACCCATCTTTATTTTACCCCTGTGGCGTCTTCCTTTGCCCTTGGGCTTTTTTTTTTATGCTTGTACACTGCTAGCCTTTAAGGCTGTAACAATAGTCGGACTGCATGGAGGTAGGTGGCCGCAGCTGAACCTCAGCTCCATGGGAGTAAAACGTTGGCGTGCTAGGGCACTCGAACCAAGGTCAGTGTACCTAGCTGAATACGGTTTGTAGATAGGTCTTGTGAGTTGTAGTCCTGTCTAAAATGCATGTATTATCGAGAGGAGATTTTGTGCGGGGCTAACGCGGTGGCCGACCCCGCCGGCGGAGTCGACGTCGTGCATGTGGAGTTGGCCGTGTGCCGTCCGGGTCGTCTTGGTTTTGTCTGTCCCAGTAATAGTCGGCGTCGTGTACTACGTCGGAGTCACTGTCGTGGTCGCTGATGACGTCCTCAGGGTACCATCGTTTGATGGTGGCCGTGATGACGTCATCAGGGTCAGTCAGAATGTGTCTCGGTCGCCGCACTAGCCTGCGCAAAGCAGCACGTAGTGCGACATTGTCCGTAATAGTCTGAGTCAGCTGTACTAAGTCATCGGCTAAGTTATCCGCCCTGCCGGGGAGCGGGATGTCGACAGGAAGAGGGTCCTGAGGTGGTGGTGGGGCGGGGACTTGGAAGTCCTGTGGTCGGGGTACGGGGGCCGGGACATAGTCCGCGGCTTCCCGTATGAGAGGGTTTGGATGGGACATCGCTTTTGTGAAGAATCCCTCTGAGAGATTCCTCACGAAAGTGTGAATGGTGGGGAGCTTGGAGTCGTGGTGCAATAAGAGGTTGGTCTCATACCAGGGGGCATCCAGTGCCCGCCTGAGAAATCGGTTCTGAATCACCTGCAGAGGTTTAAGCTTGTCAACGCCCACGTGGGCGAAGACAGGGCTGGCATACGTGAGGATTGGCCTGACGCAGGCATTGTACAACGCAAGTTTATTTCTAAACTGCATTGTACTCCACCTGCCGACCATCACGCCCAGCCGGCCGAGGATGAACGCGGCCTTATTTCGCGCTCTCTGCAGATGACTCTTGAACGTCAACCTCCTATCCAACACGACGCCAAGATACTTGACTTCATTCTGCCACGGGATTGGTCTGTTGTGAAGGAGAACGGGATCTACTCTACTACGGACGGGTCTGTAGGAAGTGTGGAAGATAATCCCTGCGCTCTTCTCAGGG
The DNA here is from genome assembly GCA_947034925.1 of Eudemis profundana. NCBI lineage: Eukaryota > Metazoa > Arthropoda > Insecta > Lepidoptera > Tortricidae > Eudemis > Eudemis profundana. Next base: position 15,563,154 of record OX344801.1, read on the forward strand.
TTAACCTCGATTCTCCACAGATTGCACCATCGACCTAGGTCGATGATAGCCTCCTGTAGAGATCGCCAGATGGCCACGAGGCTAACACTGGAAGAGTATAACGCAGTGTCATCGGCGAAAAGGGCTAGATGGACCTTGGGATGGGTTGGGATGTCATTCGTGTAAAGGGAGTAGAGGGTGGGAGACAGTACGGCCCCTTGAGGGACGCCCGCCCGGACAGGGTGTGCTGACGAGATAGATACTTCCACTCGGTAGCCAAAGGTTCGATCCCGAAGGAAGTCTCGCACTAAGCGTACGAGACGGTCTGGCATGTGAAGCTGGTATAACTTGTATACCAGTCCATCATGCCAAACCTTGTCAAACGCCTTGGCTACGTCTTGGGCGTTCAAAAGGTTAAAGTGTTAATGGTGCAAAACTAGATGGCGCCACTATCAGCTAACTAAATACTTTTATTGCATTGAAAGTGACCATGGATAGTCTAGACTCCAGCTGCCTAGTTTATTTGCTTGCTTTTGAGTTTTTGTTAGGCTATGTGTCGTACAGCTTTAAAAAATCTGCTACTCACCTATTATTGACAAATTCCACAGCACATTTAGCCTTAGATAAACCAATATCATTTTTCCTAAATAGAAATTGTCTGTTCAAATTGGACAATTCTATAGTATCCATATCTATTATATGGATTTTTTTGAAACCCATTAAGGCCAAGTCCTTTAGCAATTCACAGCCAAGACCACCAGCTCCTACAATTAAAATCTTGCAGGAATTCATAATAAAATCCAATATTTCGGCAGACGGTTCAAAATCGGGATGGCAAAATGGTCCAGATCGCTCTAATAATTTTCTTATATTTAACCATCTTCTTTGGAGATATTCCGAAGTTTGAATCTCACCACCAGCCATTTCGCTGTTGAAAATAAAATAGGACTTTAAAATATTCAATGACCGGCAAATAGCATCCAACCTAAAGCCTAGGCTTAAAAACTTACGTGACAAAATAAAACTGCCCAACCAGAGGTTAGAAGATATACAATGTGACAGAGAACTTTTAATACGACAATTACAAAAATGCAAGGCTTAAAAACCTTTACTCGACACCAATTAGTTAATCAAACAATTTGAAAGCTAAATCACAAAACATGAAATGAGATGAGACGAGATGATTGAAGTAAATGTCATTGTCAATGAACTCCTCAATTGTCAAATCAAATATCAAATTGAAATATGCGAAAATAAAAAAAAAATACGTTAGTGTTACCTTATCAGTGTGTATAAAAACAGTGTTAATTAAGTTGAAATAATAATAATTATTTATTTCAAAATTCATTTAGTATAGTCCTAGCCTTCTTTGAAAAATATTAGCTTATTTTCAAATATTGAAAACGAGACCTTTATGAAATCTAAAAATGTTCATACAAAAACAAATGTTACGTTCTATAACTGAATAGATGGCATTACGTTAGTGTGGTATTCATTTGTTGAAAATGGAGGCGTGAGGAAGGCTATTTGTCGGAAAATTCGGATTTTCAAGTTAGTGGTTGTGGGGATATCCATGTGAGTAGAAACATTTAAATACTTCCATAGTTTTCAGCAAGTCTTTAAACGTATGACTTCCGTATTAAAATAACAATATTACTTGTGTTATCTTTGAAATTTAAGGGAGAGACTATCGGTAGGTATCGTTCATGGTTTTACCATGCTCGATCTAAATATCAGATATGTCGTAGTTTTATAGTTAACATATCGGAACTAAAGATTTACTTCGACGACGTTGTGAAAAGGTCTTCACTTTTACGTGTACCTAAATAAATATGCCTACTCCAGTACCTACCACTTCATTGTCATGTCGCAGGTCGGCTTTATTCGTTAATACTGCCAAGAGTATTTTTAGTTAAAATTGCGCGTTTTGCATAAAACTGTTATTTTACCTGAAAATTAGATAAATATAATCATAATTGCTATAATTTTTTGTGTTTTTGTTATTTGCTAGATTTCAATATGGCTGGGGCTAAAATTAATACGAAGGCCAAAGGAAAAGATGATAAGAGCAAAGGTAGCAAAACTATAAACAGTACTAATGAAGAAAATGACGATCACGACTTTTCATTGCTGAGGAAACCTGTGTTAACCAGTATTACGGGTTTTGCCCAGGCAAGAAAAATATATGATTTTGCCACTGAAGAAGTAAGTATGACCTAATAATACCTTCAACAATATTTATTATAACACATGTGTTAATTATTATTTTGACATTGTATGCACTTGTTATTACTAAATAAGCAAGTTCTTATATATGTGCCTATGTTTCAGCTAAAGAGTCTTCTAGCCAATGAATGTGACTTACTATATGAATGCAAAGTATGTCGAAATATATTTCGAAGTTTGGCGAATTTCATATCACATAAACGTGTTTACTGTAAAGAGAAGTTCAACACATCAGTTCACAGTCATTTTGTCAAAAATAATTCAGCTGTAAGTATCTCACATAATTATTTTAATGGATAAGGCCACTATTTAGACATTACCTAGAGCTTCTTAGTTCTTCTTAACATATACACACCATAGCAATTACATAAATTCAGGAGACTTACAAATGTATGAATGTTACATAATAAAATGAAACATGCATACTGATTTTTCATTTCTAACATTACAATATTTTCCAGGCAAATGAGATCTTAAAAATAAAGCAGATGGAAGAGGCTTACCAAGAATCCTTGAAAGTTACCGGGATGACAAATGAAAATGAAGACCGGGTTCCTCTTACAAAGGACTTGACCGGGATTATGGAAAAGCTTACTAAGATCAAGGGCAGATTCAATTTTGATGAACAGCAAGTTACATTGCAAAAAATACCAAATAGTTCTGTTGCGGTCTTTCAGAGTCATTATGGAGAAAATAAATTTGATAATATGCTGTCTCAAGTATGTAAATATATATTTCTTCATTATATTTTCTTTGTAATATGTTTATATCCTGTAAATTAGGTTATTGGTACTGTTCTGTGACTAAAACATAGCTAATCCACAAACAATTGTGTAGGGTTTAGCCTAGGCTTGAGTCATAGGGCATTGATAATCAAAAGGTGACTATCAACAAAGATGTTAGAACGGGATGAAGAGCTCAATGGTTTAAACACAGCAACAGAAAAACAATTAGTACAACTTTACTGGATTCTTTATGATAATAAGGTGGACTTGATGGTCTCTTGCAATATAAAAATAGAACCTAAGCAAGACCACACGGGAATAAAAGTATCAAGGTCTCAACGTTTTTGTAGTGGAGTCTACATAAATATAAAAACAAGGCTGTTGGCATCACCTTGCACCTTCAGAACATAGATTTGGATTTTACAACTGTCTAATAATAGTATGAAGAATTTTAAAGACTAGCATGAATAAGCATCTTCTGAGTGTGCTACCTCCACCATGAACAACCAGTACCTACATAACAACGGATAATAAGTCAAGTTCAACACTTAATGTAAATAAAAGGAATAAACAATGTACAGTCAGCATTAAATTGTCTGTAGTATTCTAAGCCCCCCATCTATATCGACACTCATTTTTGTGCCTATAGTAATAAAGAAGTGTTTCGTTATATATGGTGCTTTGGATGTGATAGACTATTCATAATAACTGTACTTATGCATTTATATTCTAATGATTATTATAATTTCGTTTCAGGTGCACGAACTAGACAAAATGTTATCACAAGACAATGCAGTCCTGCAAAGTGATGGTTCATTCAACGTGCAACGTTCGACGAAAGCTGACAAGACGGAAGATTCCGACAGTGTCATACAAATAAGTGATGACGACAGCGACGAGGGCGGCGTGCCGAAGTGCAAGATCTGTAAGAAATCTGACATATGTATTTGTCTAGTTAGATGCATTGCGAATATGTATGGCTGTATGATTTTTATTATAATTACTAAACGTTACTTATGTGTGTCTATGTGATGGGTGCCCGCCGTTTTATCGACGACTCGTTGTTTCTTTGAAACCGTAAAATTTTCATGATTTTTGAAAAGGTTTGTTTTATGTCTTTTCCAAGAATAAAATGGTTTCAGAGAAAAATGCTTTCGATGAGGTGATGTGAGGCTGAAATGAAACATCCGATTAAATTGTTTGTTTGCGATTCAAGGGTAGGTAAACTGACATTTTGGTGTCAATATACTGATTTCCCACTTGTACGCAAGTAAGAATAGTGTGCGAGTTGAGTGCAGTTCTCAGAGATTTGATATTTTAGGATGTATGAGTAATTACATTGCACCACGGGCGTGCGAGGCGGAGGATGCGACTGAATTCAACTCGCGCGCCTTGACTACTCTAAGAAATCGTCAGTCCTGACGTGTCATTCAGCAAGTCTGCGCCAAATTCTTCGAGAACCTTGTTCCTGGTATCATTTGACCCCTGGACTAAGTTGTCCCAGAAAGCAAATCTCCATACAAACTTTGATGCCAAGTCTGCACTAGTTCCCATCATTACAGAGAGCTGAAATTTTATATTATATAACCCTGAGATTCTCAGAGTGAGCTCTTTCATTTAAATATGACACACGATATGGTTTGCTAACTTTTTTTTTAATTATCTAGTTGACCCCCTAAAAGTGACCCACATGATTAAAATTTATATATTTTCATAATATGTCCGTGTTTGGGTCATTAACCTTAATATGTACCAAATTTCAACTCAATTCGACCAGTACTTTCGCAGTATATTGGCTGTGACAGACAGACAGACAGTCACACGAGTGATCCTATAAGGATTCCGTTTTTCCTTTTGAGGTACGGAACCCTAAAAAGTAGTAGCTAAAATTAAAAGCTTATCATAAAAAAATTTTTTTACAACTTTGTCGACATTATAGACATGTGTATAAGTATGAAGAATGTGTATATTCCGTTTTCAGGCGACCTGCAGTTCGCGACGGTAAAGACCCTGAAGTTCCACATGAAGCATAAACACTTGGAGAGCCGGCTGGTGTACCCGTGTCCCGATTGCTTCGAGATATTCTCCACGTGCTGGAGCGTCTACCGGCATCTGTTCAAAGTGCACAGGTAATTTCGAAAATGTATGTATGAACCGTATAAATTTAAACTACCAACTTAAATTTCCTGTTGGTGCTGAGGCAACTGAGACACAAATTCTATTATTATTTTACATATAATCAAGCAACTTAGATGTACCGACAAGGGTGGTAGTCAGGTCACTACCCCTTTGAGGTAAGCGCAAGGGAAATGCGGCACAAAAAAAACCGGACAAGTGCGAGTTAGACTCGCGTGGAGAGGGTTCCGTACGTTCAAAACAATTATACTTTATTGCACAGACTTGATATAGGTTTTCCTGAAATCTATAAGTGTAGGAGTGGTGTATCATCCATATTTTTTCGAAATTCTAAGTACAATAGTTCAGAGATAAGGGTGGGGGGGGGGCATGGTCAATTTTTGCCTATTTTCTTAAATAACTTCAAAACTATTTTTAATATAAAACTTATAAAAAATATATATTTGAGATTCTTATAGTGAACCCTTTCATTTAATATGTCACACGATATAGTTTGCTATTTTTTATTTTCTAGTTGACCCCCCAAAAGTGGCCCCCATGATTAAAATTGAAATATTTCCGTGACACGTCCGTGTTTGGGTCATTAACCTTAATATATGTACCAAATTTCAACTCAATCGGTCCAGTACTTTCGGAGCAAATTGGCTGTGACAGACAGACAGACACACGAGTGATCCTATAGGGGGTTCCGTTTTTTCCCTTTTGAGGTACAGAACCCTAAAAAGGTCCGGTTTTTTATTTACATAGGAAATTTTCTTACACTACTTAATGAAAGGAGGCTTACCTCCGAGGAGAAACAAAGTCCCGAAGTCAAACTTTCTACTTTCGGCCTTTCCACCCACAACCCCATGTGATCACTCATTCACCACACCAAGCTAGAATTTATTTCCGTACCTGAGTAACAACACTGTAAGTAAGCGTAATAAATAGATAACTTAGTGTTATGTTTCTCAGGCGCGGATTTAATGTAGTCCAATCGTGATAACCGGTTGAGCAAAAAAAAACTGTTAAATTTTTGCTGATCACATAATTTTCTACAGGAAATCTGCAGCGCAAATCAGAAGGCTGAGAGAGGCCATCCAAGCGAAAGCTTTTCGCATGGACAACCCTCCAGCGTTTTATGAAAAGAAGAAGAATTCCAAACCGATTACACCACAAAAAATCTCTGAAGAAGAGAGATTAGACCAAGAGAATCAGGTATAGTAACTATTCACTCAAAATTGCAAGACTGAGAATTGCCTATTGGTCTCGTCTGACGTCATATCTTACGTCCTTTCATATGATGTGTTATACTAGCGCGGAAATATCTGACGGATACTTATTTTTGACATTTGTAATATTGAATCCTCGGATCACCTAACCATATTAGATTTTGTCTTCGTGTGTCATGAGAAACCGACTCACTTGACCTTTCAAAAATAGATACAAGGTTTCCATTACATTATTTTATTTATTTGAAGAACAAACAGATAGACGTAGGTACATACAAAACACTCAACTCAAACTCCTCAACAGTTCCCACTAAGACATTATGTCGTTTTATACACGCCTAATATGTTGCGTGGAGTAGCAGAAAGGAGAATTACGAGTACCTTACACTGTAAGATATAAATATTTTATTAGAAGACAAATATTGAACCAACTACGCCACCGAAACGTTGCCCAAGTCATCCAATATTTCAACCAGTCTCCTCCTTTGTGACGTTTTAAATTTTTCTCTTCTAATGAAATTTAGAATTCGTTGGCTCGTTATTCTACAATAAAACATTACTGTAAGATATTTTACAAGCAGGAAACTGAATAAAAATATCTGCTATTGACTGACAGGCATGGATGGACAACATGGAAGGCGACGGCGAGCTACCTCGCTGTGGCGGCTGCGGCCGCACGTTCGAAAGGCGCGCCGCGCTCGCCGCACACACACACACGTGCCAGCCCCGCTCCCGGGCGCTGGCGAGGCGGCCCGACGCCAAACGGATCGAGATACAGATCCGCAAGGACTATAACAAGGGCCCTACTGGAAACCATCTGCATAAGGACACTGGTGAGTTCATACACACACACACACACGTGCCAGTGCCCCCGCTCCCGGGCGCTGGCGAGGCGGATACAATCGAGTCGCCTTTGGGTCGAATGTGAAAAGCAGTCGTCTATCTAGGCGCAGGGACGCTTAAAGAAGGAATATACAATACAACTCGTCGCTCGCCCTTGAGCTACTTAATGCACTCCTAGTATCAGCACAGGAGTGTAATCTGCTTGCATAGCGATGTGCGGCTGTATATCAGCAGGAGTGTTTGAGATATTGCGAGATGATGGATGGTGCTCTGGAAAAATACCTTGTAATGTATTTGTAAATAAAATAAATAAATACACAACAACAATGACAGTTTACAACTTAGTAATAACGTGTCTTACATTTCAGAAAACAAACAAGTTAATGAAGAAGGACAAACGGCAAATAAAGCTAATCCTGAGAAAAATACTGAACCTGCTGAGAAAACTTCTGAGAAGGGTACAGATCCTATGGAGAAGAACGTTGAACCTCAGAAAATAAATACGGACCAGAGGGCTAACACCGTTGCTAAAATCGTTGAAAGTTTGCCTGTAAATAAAGGTTCAGAACCGGCCGAAAATGCTCTAGAAGAAGCCACCATGGATATAGTTGAAGACAGGTCAAGTGACAGCGTCGAATCTCCAGAAAAAACAGTAACCGAACCGGAAGAGAAAAAACCGAAGATGAGGCTGCCCTTCGCGCACCAAGCCGAAAAAAGCAACCTCGCCGCTTTCAAACAGAGAATGCGAGGAGACATTGACACGGAAAAGCTGCTTTGCAAGAAATGCGATACCAAACACGACCGGATCCAAGAACTCTACGAACACATGGCCGGCCATTACAAATGGATGCGGTACGCTTGCAAACTGTGCAATTTCAAGAATTACGAGTTCCAAAAACTGCCTGATCACGTGAAAATTGTGCACAAATTGAAGGGCGATTCGGATTTTTACTTCAGTACTGTGAAGGCGATTGATGGAGTGGAGGCTTTGGAAATAGCCGAGCCAGTAGAAGAAAGTGATGTTAACGAGGAGAGTTCGGAATCCAGAAGGCCTAGTAGATGTTCGAGCGATTCGAGCCGTTTGTCGGACGATAGCTCGTCTAGTAGCACAAGAGTGGAGGGCTCGAGGAAACGGAAGATGTACCACAACAGGAGCAGTGGGAAAAGGAAGAAAGACTTAAATGGTATATATTTTTGTTTTTACCCTAGTTTTTTTTAGGCTTTGAATGTTTATCTGATGACTCGAAATTCACTTTAATAGGGAGATAATTCACAGCTGGGGACTCCTGTGATCTCCTGGATTCAAATAATAATAAAGTGTCTTATTATTAGAATTTATTTTTTAGTTAAAAAGTTAAAATATGTTTAAAAGACGAGGAGACACTATAGTATCTCGGCCGAAAAAAAAATTGTTTGAAAAAGTACAAGAATAAGTCGAATAAGTTCAAAATTAATAAAGTCGATTTGAAGAGTTTGAATTAGTTACATACATGTACATTATAATTAGCTATTGCAGTAAAGTAGCAATAGAGGCGCTTTCCTCGTGAAACGCACTATGCCTTTTAATAAGTGGTAAAATTGTTTTCAGATGACACAAGCGACATTAAGGAGGGTGATGCGACCATGGACAAAGCTATGAATAATATTGGGTATAGTGAATCATCAACTACCGTCAAAACTTATGAAGAAAATTCATCAGACATGGACGACATTGAAGACAAAGTTGCTAAGAGAGCTATGAAAGAAGAAATATCATCAGTTGCATCGCGGAGGCCAGTTCGTAAGAAGACTAAACCAAAGAATGAAGATTTTGAGTACGATTTATCGAATCTCTTGAAAATGGAAGCGCAAGGCTATAGAGACTCTCAGACAGTAACAACCACAAAGACTACCCAAAACAAGAAAAAACTGATACAAGAGCTCCAAGCCAATTACGAAACCATAAACAAGGAGCATATTGGCGCTTTAGCGTTACTTTCGAAAAAAGCAGTTGATAAAGCTGCTGCTGAATTGAAAACTACTAGCTTCAGTTCTCCGGTTTACAACATTCAAAAAGAGCAAAGAATCCCCAATATATTTGCCAGGCCCATGGTGCCAAAAGTATTAAAAGACAAAATGTCACCGAGGAAAGATAACACGGAAGAAGTTGCCAAAGATAGCCCAAGTTTAAATAAGGTACCGAAAATCCAAGAAGCTACTCCCAATAAGGATACAAAAACTGATAAAGCTATTACTGAAGATAACACAAAGACCTCAGGCAGTGAAGATGTAACAGCAAGAAAAAGCATTGACGATGAACCAACTACTGAAAATGAACAGGCTTTAAATTCTGAATCAAATGAAAATGCTAAAGCAAAAGTAAAGATTCCTGCAGTTGTTCCTCTTAAATTCCGCCGGCAGAGTTTGGAGCTTATGAAAAATCCTATTATTAATAAAAACATATCCGAGTTCTCCAAAGCAGGAATGAAGACTAAAATTCTCCTTATAAAACCGATAAATAGGAATAAAGATGGAGTTTCTGTGAATACTCCATTGAAATTTCAAACTATAAAACTTAAGGAAAAAAACAAGAGTACAACTTCCAACGACGAGAAATCAAATGATCAAATAGTTTTGGTAAAAGTTCCAAAAGTTGATCGAACAATTGCGCGAAGTGTTTCCGAGAACAACATAAGTGCAAGAGTAATTTCAGCGGTTAAATCAGATTCTACTATGAACGACGTAGATACTAAAAGCGTCATAGACAGAACAGTCCGCCCTACAGACACGAATAAAAATAAAAACAACAGCGAATCCATGAGTGTTAGTAGCAATAGCAACAGTACGGATCTTGCTAATGATATTAACAGTAGTAGTAATAATACTGAATCTCTTTTAGGTCATTCAGAGGTTCTAGAAACTAATAATATTGATAAAGATGGTTGTGGTAGTCAAATAAGTAGCAATAAGCCTGAGCCTATGGATATCGAGGAGTTAGATAAAAGTAATGTAGTAAGTGTTAAGGACACTGCTGTTCAGAATGTAGATAGTATTAAAGAGTTAACCGATTCAAAATCCACTCCTAGTGTTCAAGAATCACAAATCATTCATACGCCTACTACTGAATTAGAATCGTGTACCACAATAAACGATGCCATAAATCCACAAGAATCCATTAATTCAGATATAACAGATTCTGCTATTATGCCAAAAACTCCTGCTTAATGTAAATAATGATTGTGATTCAGTAATTGTAATGAGCGATAGTGCAGCATAAGATGATTTCATTTCAAGGAAATTGAATTTAGTTTTACTTGTACAGTTTAGCTTTAGTTGTACCTTGCTTAGTTGTATTGACAATACAAGTATTAACAACCGAATCAGCGACTTTCTCTAATACCTTTTGTAAGACATTAATCCACTCCTAATGTTTACCGTGATCGTTGTTATGACAAAATTAGAGCCCCCTTAGTGGCTAGGATGGACTGGAAATCTCAATACAGGAAGAAATTCGAATCCCACGCACCTTCAAGTAAGCTTAACGTATGTAGGTTAGGGCTGCTGCTGTAGCAGCCATTGCTCGTATTCCAAGAGAAAACATCGTGAGAAAACGTGTACATTGAGATGACTGAATGCGTAACGTGATCCCATCGATCTGATTTCCCAGTCACATACATCACAAAACTGACTCAAACTGCGCAATCTCAGATCATCATCTGAACATAGGTCTTCCCCAAAGACTTCCACAATGAGCGGTGGCATGCCTCCAGCCTCCATCGACTTCCAGCGACCCTAACCAGGTCGTCAAACCATCTTGTGGGGCCTTTTTTCCCACCGTCCACCTCCCGAGAGTCGGGATGGCCCCCAGGTGGCTGGGTGATCCGTTAAAAGTTATTTTTACTACCGTTCAGCGTTGTCCACCTGGGTGTTCCATAGATTTTTTTTTATTTTCCACCGTGCACCTTGTTATCAAAACTCCAACAGAGTTCTTCAGATTTCAAAGTTAGATATTGAAATAATTACAATGTCGCAACACAGTTCTTGGGTGCAACAACTTGTACCAGGAGTGCCGACTAAAATAACTGACTTGGTTTAACATTACATCTCAAAACTTTTCTGTTGTAGAAGAACTGTGACTGACTTGCATCTTTTTACATGTATTGTTTTTGATGGGATCTCATTTCTTTTTGTAAGTGGTCTTCCTTTATTTATTACATTCCAATCCATTCGAACACAACTTCCCAGTTGAACTACAAAAGCAACTAATTATCCAAGTTTAGTATACTTAGCTTCGTGAAACGAGGTCCTGAAAGTAATATTAAAAAAAAAATATTGGTAGATCGCACAGAGCTTGCTTAGGAAACAGTAGATCTTTAGTCAAATTAAGTTTGCCATAATGCCTGATGTATACACATGTCCATAGTCCGTAATTGAGTATACACTTCGAATGGAAATACAGCTGACTTTTCATACGATAATCCCGAGATCTAATTAGTAAACAAGTTTCTATCCTCAATACGAGACCTTTTTCACGAGAAACTGGGTAGTGTTCTTGAATAAAGTAACTGGGCATAAGTAATCTATGAGGATAGTTTTTGGTAAAACTGAATCTTGAAGGTAGAAACTTGTTAACTATTACTTCTTAAGTAAAAACGATCCTCATACATTATTTTATACCCAATTACTTTATTCAAGAACACTATCAATTTTCCCATCCATCCCTTTACTAGCCAGACTTGTCGTCCTTTTATTCACTTTCAGATATTCATAATTTAGCTACTTCGGCGAAAGTAATCCTAATTCAGAGTAATTTTTACTCTTTTAGGAAATTGGTCCTTGTCATGGTCTTGCCTGTATTCGTAACATTACTTATTGACATAATAAACGTGAGCGTACAGAATTTATTTGTAGTTCTAGTATATCATGAAAGTGGGGCAGTGTCCCACTTACGTAATAAGTATTAGTTCAAAAACGACTGTTTTTTACTATGTATCTTGAACTTCACATGGATCAAACTTGGGGCAGCAATTATTTCAGGCTTCTATGTCTGAAGAATGATACTCAATAAGAGTGTACCAATGTCAAATATTAGAAAATTTAAAATAAGGAACGAAATATGTAAATAATAACAAATAAATATTAATCACTAGGTTTAATAAGAAATACAATTACATCATCATCCATTCACATCAACAACAGTTTAAGACTTGGCTAGAGTGTCAGCCTTGGCTACAACTTCCTCGATGGGCCCGACCATGTAGAAGGCGATCTCGGGCAGGTGGTCATACTCGCCCTGCAGGATCTTGGAGAAGCCCTTGATGGTCTCCTCGAGCGGTACCAGCTTGCCGGCGTGGCCCGTGAACACTTCGGCCACCTGGAAGGGCTGCGACAGGAACCTCTGGATCTTGCGCGCGCGCGATACCGTCAGCTTGTCTTCCTCAGACAGCTCGTCCATACCCAGGATAGCGATGATGTCCTGGAGTGACTTGTAGTCCTGCAGGATCTTCTGCACGCCGCGGGCCACGTTGTAGTGTTCGGCGCCGATAACGTTGGGATCCATGATACGCGAGGTGGAGTCGAGCGGGTCCACGGCAGGGTAGATGCCCAGCTCGGCAATGGCGCGCGATAGCACGGTGGTGGCGTCCAAGTGAGCGAAGGTGGTAGCCGGGGCGGGGTCAGTCAAGTCGTCGGCGGGCACGTAGATGGCCTGCACCGATGTGATGGAGCCCTTCTTGGTGGTGGTGATTCTCTCCTGCATGGTACCCATGTCGGTGGCCAGGGTGGGCTGGTAACCTACGGCGGAGGGAATGCGACCCAGCAGGGCGGACACCTCGGAACCGGCCTGGGTGAAACGGAAGATGTTGTCGATGAAGAGCAGCACGTCCTGACCCTCCTGGTCGCGGAAGTACTCGGCCACGGTGAGGCCGGTGAGCGCGACGCGGGCACGGGCGCCCGGGGGCTCGTTCATCTGACCGTACACCAGCGACACCTTGGAAGTCTTGTCCTTGAGCGAGATGACGCCGGACTCGATCATCTCCTGGTACAAGTCGTTGCCCTCGCGCGTGCGCTCGCCCACGCCGGCGAACACGGAGTAGCCTCCGTGCGCCTTGGCCACGTTGTTGATCAGCTCCATGATGAGCACGGTCTTGCCGACGCCGGCGCCGCCGAACAGGCCGATCTTACCGCCCTTGACGTACGGCGCCAGCAGGTCCACCACCTTGATGCCGGTCACCAGGATCTCCTGCTCCACGCTCATGTCCACGAACTCCGGCGCATCGGCGTGGATGGCGGCCCTCTTGTCGGTGGGGATGGGGCCGCGCTCGTCGATGGGTTCGCCGATCACGTTGATGATGCGCCCGAGCGTCTCCACGCCCACGGGGATGCGGATGGGGGAGCCGGAGTCGTGTACGGGCTGTCCGCGCACCAGACCCTCGGTACCGTCCATGGCGATGGTGCGCACGGTGTTCTCTCCCAAGTGCTGTGCCACCTCGAGCACCAGTCGGGGCTGCCTGTTCTGCACTTCCAAGGCATTGAGGATGGAGGGAAGGTTGTCTTCGAACTGCACGTCCACAACGGCACCGATGACGGCGACCACCTTACCTTGCCCCTTGACTGCGGCCTTGGCAGCATAATCCCTCTTGTTGACGGCCGAGACAGCAGCAATTTTGCCACATTCTGTGACAGCCTTTTCGGCAACGGACTTAGCAGCTAAGAAGCCACTTCCAACCCTACTTACTGCCCCCAACATTTTCGATTATCCGGAGCACTTGGGTGAAGAATAATCGGCGGCCGGAATTATGTAATGTAACCTGAACACGACCGATGGCAGACAATTTCGGTCATAGACAAAACTATAAATCGTTATCTAATAACCACCACTTCCGTCAGACTGAGAAAAATCATAACAGCCATGAGCTGAAAACTATAAATATAGCTTTGATCCACGAGAATGCTTTCCATATACCCATAATTTTTCATATTTACTTTCTACAAGATTACTTTACCTTTAAAATAAAGTCTACTAGATGAGCAGAGTTATCAATGTGTTGACAAGTGACGATATTTATTTAAACTTTGAACGCAACTTTATGTCTATGGTTATTATTTTGTAGAACTGTCACTGTCAGTTAGACAACTTGTCAAAGTAATTATGTGTATGTCAGTTTAATTCGCATTGGAGTATTTTAAATTAGAACAAAATGTGGTTTTTATTCTAATAGTGCGCATTAACTATAAAATGTTTCGAAGTCGTATGCTATCTCGAGTAAGTTGAGAATCTAAACTAAGCGCAATATATACTGAACCTAACAGTTATACATAAACATTGATGTTGTATTAATTTACTCTAGATCCTGTGGCAGCAGCGATTTCATATCAAAGCTGATTATGCAAGGCCTGTCATTAACATTGTTACAAGGATTCCAGCAGTCAGGGAACAGAGCACAGTAGCCGTTGACGACAGCTATGTAAAGAAATTCATGAAAGCTGTTGGATGGATGGACCAGTCCAGGACAGTGAGTACAATAATAACAACAAATTTTTGGTTTCATCCTGTTATCGTATACAAATGATGTGTACTGTTTGTGCTAATACCCTATTTTTTATATAAATGTTGGGTCTCTAACAGTCTTTTATTTCATCTTTGTTACAGCGCTTAAAACTCACAGGCTATTTTCTGTATGAAAGTGTGCCAGATAGAGTCGCATACATGGAATGGTTTGAGAATCTGAATTTGCCAGACACCTTTGCCACATGGTTCACAATAACAGAGCTTCATGTTTGGTTGCTGCTAGTCCGGTACATGGCAGAAGATGTTGTACCAAGCAAAGAAGAGAAGAGTAAATATATTAAAGGAGATGGATCGTTTGTAAGAAACTGCATCATAGAAGCTTTGTGGGCTGATGTTGGGAATAGGATTAAGTTGTTGGAGGTAATTAGTACTTATATTTTGATCCTCTAGAGCAGTCACTTTTTACAGAAATTGATTGTTATTAGTAAGTTAGTAAACAGATCTATGGCAAATCTATTGTAATTAGAACAAGTGTGAACTAGGCCCTAGGGTATTGGTTGTTTTGTTATGTTGTAAAGTAAGTAAATTTTCTTTATATACATAAAGATTCATACAAAATAGTTTTCAAATTAGAATTTCAGCTTTTTTTCTCTTTGTATACAAAAAATATGATGAGACAGTTTAATTTTATAGATTTTATTTGTATGGTATACAGTATTACAGGTTATTAGACTAATTATATTGCTATTAATATTGTTATCATTGACATTTTTACATGCCATGGTAACATAACTGTAATTGTTGTGCATTCTCATCGTAATATTGCTCAATGTGATATGATATGTTAGAACTTCAGATGCAGTGGATAAAAATACACAGGCTAAATCTTTGCAACCAAACTCTACTAACATATTTATGAGTAATTTATTCTTATTGCAGCAACTGGTTTATTTAAATCAATTTAGCATTCATGTAATCATAAAGTCAATTTAATACTATGACAGATATCAATGTTGCTGACAGGTTTTCTTTATTCACATGAATTAGAACAGTGGTTCCGAACCTGGGGGGGGGTACTTACCCCTCCAGGGGCAAAACGAAGTTTTCTCAGGGGTAATATGCATGAATGTTAAGCCGTTTTACTTTGAGCAGTTCCTTATAAGCTTATAATACCTATTTTTTGCAGGGGTAATAATATAAATCTCGATGAGAATGTGGGTGATATGATAATAAAGATTAGGAACCACTGAATTAGAATCTTATTGGAATATTCATTAATATGTATATCCATTAACATTACAGGGAGCAAATCCAGCAATAGCCCGAAAACAAGTCTCCGAGTTATCTGAACAGTTCCAAGCTGCTCTAGTAGGCTATGACGAAGGTCTGTTTGATGACCGTCTGCTGGCTGCAGCTGTTTGGAGGAGATTTTACTCCATGTCCGAGGACACACAAGTGGAACATGTTGAGAGGATTGTCCATTTCATTAGACATCAGGTAAATAAATATCATTTATCATAATTAAAAAAAAATATTCATAAAGCAGAGGTCTCCAAACTACGGCCCGCGGGCTGGATCCGGCCCGCGAGCCGTTCGAATCCGGCCTACGGGAAGAAAGCGGGGCGGCGTATGGATCGGCCCGCGAGCCATTCGATTCCGGCCCGCAAGAGAGCCTAAGGTATAACCCGAGGGCCACAGAACGCATGTTGTAGTTTTCTTTCAGTTCGTCCTTAATTGTCACTGCAGTTTTCCGCGGATCTTCTACAGACAGTTTTTTGATTACGCGATCAGTTTTTAACGTGGTTTTTCGAGGACGACCGCTTCTAGGCTTATTGTTGACGCCATTTCGAGCCTTGCATAGTTTATTCCAGACACTAACCAGTTGCCGTGATATACGAAAAGTTCGCGAAATTTCAGCTGGTGATTTGCCCTTCTTGAGTGCAGCTGCAAGGGCTTGTTTTAAATCGTTTGAATATTCTTTATATTTTGGCATGTTGTATAAAGTCTAGGCCTTAATTTATATATAAAATATTTTTATTCTTTAAGCCTATTCTCAATAAAACTGAAAAAGAAAATGGTGCCAAAATATTTTTGAACCCGTAAATTGTACGTTTTTGTGGCCAGGTTCATAATTATTCTTTAAGCCTATTCTCAATAAAACTGAATAAGAAAATTGTGTCAAAATATTTTTGAACCAGTAAATTGTACGTTCTTGTGGCCAGGTTCATAATATAATTCAAGGAAACTAACTTTTTTGTGTGTTTTCAAGAAGGTCATAACCATAGCAGAAACAAAGCTGGAAAAACTAATCTACCTACCTTGTACAATATCCAAACTTATGTTGTTGTCAAAATACTTTTGATCGCTACTGTAAATGATATAATGAAAACTGTAGATAAACTTCTTAATAGTGTGACTTCTGTTTTGACATATCATAATTTTCACCTTTGTTTCAGATAAAAGAATTAGACAAAATACCTAGCGAAGACCTGAAGTGGAAACCTGAAATTAACTGGTTAAGTATACTTAAACACTAGTAATAATTTATTTAATTCTTGTTCACAATCTGTAAAATATGTAGTGTAAAATAAAATGAAATTTTTGTTACTTAAATTTTATTTCTTAACCACTGAAGTACAAGGCCCTTAGCTCATCGCATTTTCGTCTGTCCCACAAAACGGTGATCACGGCTCTGCAGAGGTAGTCTAACTTACAATCTGTGTTGCACCATGGCCATCTAGTGTCGCTCAGTTTGGAAAAGAAGGCCGCATATAAATCTAAGAGGATTTTGTTATCTGTGACCATTCTTGTGACGAGGTCGTTCATAGAGGCAGGTGACAGATCGGCCAATTGGAATCGTTGTTTGATGTCGTACAGTTGGAACCAATGGGGTCTCCTGTTCGGTGTGAGATTCGCTTCAGTTAAGTTGTAGACATAGTTCACGATGTTGGTGGGTTCCTGAATAAGAAAAAAACAGTTTTTAAAAGAATCTAAATGGCACAGAACGGTCTTGAAACCGTTAAATTTTATTAAGTACCTAGTAACAAAGTCTAATATTGACAAGCAAGAACTTAGAAGTTTCCGTCGAAAGCAGCGCTGGATTTACACTAGGAGCACTCTGTGCTAGTGCCCAAGGCGGCAAAATTGGGTATGGGGCATCACTTTTGACAAGCGCCCAGGGGCGGCGCGGCGTTAAGGTTAAATACGGCTATGGTTAAACGCGTCCAATGTCGGCCTCAAAAGTTGCTGAACACATTTGTATTGTGGCGTAAAAGTGTCTAGCTACTTTTGAGGCCGACTGTACCAATAGCGTGGCGTCCAAAGAACTCCATTCCTACCGGCTTGCCTAAGGCCGGCTTTACACCTGTAAGTTTTACTTACGTAAGTAAGGACGCAGCTATACGTTAGACTGAGATAGTCAGTCAGCTATCTCAGTCTAACGTATAGCTGCGTCCTTACTTACGTAAGTAAAACTTACAGGTGTAAAGCCGGCCTAATATCAGGCATTTGAGCACCTTATTCTGCAGTTCTTAAGGAAAATGTACGCCGAATCTGCACCGGCTTGCCCAAGGATATCTTTTACGCCACGCCACTGGAGGTACTCATTTAGATGGTATTAATAGTTTGCAGGTCAAGAGCAGCTTATTAAGGTGTAAATAGTAGGTACGACTGTTATCAGTAGCGACAGTGCCGTGCACTTCATAGAGACAGAAAAGATACTGCTTACCCTCAATTTAGTAGTAAGAGTAAGGTAGGTATTTTTTTTGTAGGGTAGAAAGAGAGAGAGCAGTATATTTTTGTCTTTATGTGCACGCCACTGACTCGTATCAAATTCAAGACGATTTGTGTACTCTAAGGAATGCAATACCCGGTCAAATATGAAACTCGGGTATTACCCGACTCTAAATAAAGTCAATTACCCGGGTTTCGGGTACCCTGGTTGCATTACCTACAATGAACTTGACGGTATTGCTGACCGTGTTAAGTAAGATAAACGAGCACGTGATATTTTTTCGCGTTTGCTTTAAGGCGGCAGACGTTACATCTTATTTATTACCTTTCAAATAAAACGATACATGTAATTTTCATGAATTACTAGATTTTTTAACCTGGGTTCTGAGTCAAAATACGCGGGTTTTACCCCTAAATAAAGTCGGGTACCCGGGTTGCATTCCCTAGTGTACTCACATAGGTAGTCGGGTCGAAAGTGGCTATCTTATAGTTGAGGTTGTAGTTGCTGTAGGTCGTAGCGCTGCCGGCTCCCCACGCTATGCTCGCAGCGCTGCCCTCAGTATCGTAGAAGATCTTGAACTCGTCCGAGTGTGTGTGACCGGTGAACTCCCCGGTTATCGTCGTCGCGAATCTTGAAAGGAAGAAAAAGATAAAAGTATTGGTAATTTTGGCAGGATTTCAATGTATGAACCCAAAAGTAAAATGCAAGTTATAATTATTAGGATTTTAGAAAGAAAATAGGGTCCTATCTTCTTTCTAATTCTACTTTTTAGAGACATTCGCGCTATAGGTATCTAGTAATACCAACTTCTGTATGTGGTGCATCTAATTCCTTTACTTCTGTTATTGGTTTTTGATTACTTGATTTTATGTTCGACATCAGTGAAAAGTAGTACGGAATGGTACCTTTAGGGTATTGTGGCAATCATTTTGTTTTCTGATTTTTCTTAAACACATTTTTCAGATGGTTTATATCGCTCTGCGGTCTGTGACCACTAATCTTTCAACGAACGTCGTACTAAATGTATGGAAGCATTTAAACTTAATATTTTAAAAATTACTCTTTTATTTAAAAAAGTTATTAATGTGATTTTACGCATTGGGTAACGTACTTTGATATCGGTTTAAAGTTTTCTAATATCGATACCTTTAGACTCAAAGGGCGTAAACGCCGCAGGTTCTAATGGCGTTTACGCCCTTTGAGTCTAAAGGTATCGATATCTGTTATACATATTTACCGAATAATCGCCTGGCTACACTTAACGATTACACCCTGTATACGTCGTTGGCGTGGAAAAGGTTAAGCTTAGTAAGCACCTTGTTTGTATTGCCTTTCATAGAAACCGGGTGCAAACTTACCTCAACCGCATACTATAGCCAAAGCCAACTTACCTGTTCACGATCCTATTGTATTCCCTAGTCCACGTGTGTGTAAGGTCGGACACGCCTGGCGGGATGTGGGTCACGATATGCACCTTCTCGCCCGCTAGCTCTGCATCGGACAGTTCATCCACTAACCATTCTAGATGCTTCTTTGCGTCGAGAGGATCATACACTAGCCACCTGGAAAAAGTATATGCTGCGAATTGCATAATCAGTTCGGTAAATAAATCCTAAACTAAAACAGGGCTAGAGTCTGAGCGGAAAGAGAATAGGCGTTTCGAAAAACGGAACTAACCTAACCAGTATGGCCATTTGGCAAATACGGTAGAAAAGCATTACAGCCAGCGCCCCCAAATCTAAATCCTATTCTCTTTCCGCATAGTCTCTAGTGCCCACAAAACGGTGACGATAAATCGGGGTTTGCAGCATTCAGCGCAGTTTTTTCAGCAACCTGAGATCTTGGCAAGATCTCAAATCGATGAGATCTGATGAAAACTTGACTTTCAAAAATCGGACTGAAATCGATAAAACTTCATTTTTTTTTAGAAATTAGCGGAAAGTCAAAAAGTATTCTGAGAGGAACGTCCCAGACTCAAAGTCTAGGGAAATTGAAAATGAAAATCTATTATTTTCCGTGGTCCTACCTGCGTGCGTAGCCCCTAGCGTAGTACCACGGGCATTTTTTTTTGTCCCTGGTTGCTTACCAGTTATACTTATAAGCCACGTTGTTGTTCACTGTGATAACCCTGAGTCCCGGTCTGATAAGCACGGAGTACTCTCCTCGCTCCAATATAGTGGCCCGGGCGCTTTCAGGCAAATAAAATGCCCATTTATCTGCCAGTGCCTCATACAGCCAGGTCGTGTTCAGCTTATCTCCCGTTACGGATGCTGGAGCGAACCTGTGACATAATTTTATTAACCATTTTAGTTACATGTCTAATATAATGTATGCTTCAAATAGTATGTAAGGGAGAAGCATCAAGAATTAGTCCTTCCAACCGGATATAACCAGGCGAAAGGACTTATTAATTATTTTAAATACGGGCATTGTGGTAGCCGTTGACTACTGTAGAATCAGAGTCAAATGTTTTATTTTTTTCACTTCATCCCATCATAATAAGGTCACAGGTGATAATGCGCACAAAAGAATCCAGTTCTAGTGGCCATGGTCTGTTTGGATAGAACTCGATTCCCACCGGCGTGACTATTTTACTATATTTTGGTCTTATCCTTAGCGCTATCGATCAAACTATATGCTAAATGTGCTCCAACTTAACTTGGTTAACGCTACACCACTGGGATCCATATTTTTGACATCAGCTGTGAATATACTGTGCGAGTTGAAACAGGAACCTACAAATACAAACCACGAGCGGGCTAGGTATGTCAATTCGGGAACTGAGGGGATATTTCATTTAACATTTACAAATGTCATGTGCGGGTTAAGCAAATTCTCTCGTGCGGATACCGTTCGAGAGCGCGAACAGCGGCAACCCCAATTCGCGTATAGTTCTGAGGCACATAGAAACGGATAGACACGAGTAGAACCGGGCTATTTATCTCATTTGTTAATAGCATACTGTTGTGGCGACACCGCCACCTAGTACGTACGCTTTTTAATAGCATACTGTTGTGGCGACACCGCCACCTAGTACGTACGCTTTTTAATAGCATACTGTTGTGGCGACACCGCCACCTAGTACGTACCTACGCTGGAAGCAGTGGACAATCAACATCGACTATGGATAGATGGCGCTCACATCAACGTCCATACAAAGAGCCAGTCATCTTCATCTCCATACGGTTCTACATCGCGCTATCGAAGTTTCTAAACACACTTTCTATATATGACACTTCCAACCATCTTGCTTCGGACTTCGGTCCCAGGCACAACACCCGCCTGGAGAGAGATCTCTCTATTGTCCTCTCTTCCAGACTGTAATGGATGAGAACATTACGTTTGTGTCTATAGAGCTATTCTAAAGTGTCGCCTAAGTTTCTACCAGAACTGAGCGAGGAGCGGTGTGCGAGGAAAAAATCCACCAATCAACGTGCCTAGCTTCGCTCAGCGCGGTCCGGTAGTTATTGGTGGATTTTTCCTCGCAAACCGCTCGCTACCTCATACAGCTCTAGTGGAAACGCAGCCTAAAGCAAGTGGAATGACGTACTCTGCCTACCCCTTTGGGAAAAAGGCGTGACTGTATGTATATACTTACTGGTTGGTGGGCTGAGACTCGTGGTTACCAATAGTAGGCACGACCAACACGTTATCGCCGAAACTGCTCCTGATTTTATCGACGACGTATCGATTCATGTCGTTTATCGACTCGTACGTCGTCTCCCAAACGAAGTGGTCAATGCTATCGCCGATATAGTATAGCACCTCGACGTCCTGAAATGGTTTATTTTAGTGCTTAGATAGGACATCACTATTCTACTCTTAATGCTGACTAGGGAAATGAAAACTTCTTAGCATTTAGATTTTGCATTTGGCTGTGCGCCGGAATCAATCAGCTAAATCTCAAGTCTATATAGCTTGTCTTAACACAGAGCGGGAACCGTCCCGAGCTTCCTCGCCCGTCCGTCATTTGTGATAAAGCTCGTATTTACTTTATTTTCGGAGCACCTTACATCCAAGAAGTGCGACTAACCTTGTGTGTCTCAGCAATTCTATCGATGACGTCATCGAACGCCCACAGCGGCGAATCGCAGTTCCTATAGTCGCCCCAGTAGCCGGCGGGCGCAGCATTTCTCGCAGGTTTGACCCTCGTCTGCGACAAACCTCGCATCTGCCTTATTTTCGGAGCAACTGTCAGATCCAAATTAATGCCACCCTCGTTTATGATGATAGTTTGTTCGTAGATGGACTCGTCGAAGCTGGAATGATACTTGAGGGTCTGAGAATTGGTTTGGCCCTTTCGGCAGCAGGTTGGTTCTCCGCACTCTGCCGCGCCGTAGGGCTCGTAGAAGGGGTCGAGATGCGCGTCGGTGACTAGGGCTACTGTGAGAGGCGCAGCATTGGCGGATGGAGGCTGAAAGTATAACAGACTAAATGTTTGATACAGTAACAGGTAGGCCAATTATTATGCGTGGATACCTACCTACACAATATTGCTCTATTTCTTTTACAATCTTGTAGTGAAACTCCAAGAAAACCAGTTAGCCTTTTTATTGCTCTTTGGGTGCCTTTGACTTGGGTGGCTTTTTAGGGTTCCGTACCAAAATGGTAAAAAAAGAACCCTTATGGTGTGAGTCCGGTGTATGACCGTCTGTCACAGCCAGATATCTCAGGAACTACGGTGCTGCTGCTATCGATTTGAAATTTGGAATAGCTAATCCGAGCTTATAGAAAATAAAAAAAATCTTGTACCTTTTTTATTTTTTTTCAAAGGGCTCCGCTCCGTATTAATGGGACTTTGAAAATTGAAAGTAGGGCTATTATATTGAGTGGGGTATCAAATGAAAGGGCTTGATTTGTAGATCAAAACACCATTTTTTCTGAAATAAGTAGTTTTTGATTTACGATGAAAAACGTTAAAAAAAAATACCATTCCTCTCTATTATCTTCGAAGTTACTGAACAGAAAAATAATTACCAATTATTTTTTCTTACAGATTTGAACAATAAGATCAAAAGTTATACCGCGTCAAACACAAGTATTGCCCAAAATTTCACTGAAAAGTTTCAAAATCTCAAGGGCTCTTTTACATGTCTGATTCCTTTCTTTTGGCGCTTCGGTAGGTAACCTTCTGGTGAGAAAAAAAAAATAATGGCCAGAAACAAAAATTAAAGTCAGTTTTACAGATAAAATTGGTTGAAATTTCACCCCTTTTAATATGTACAGTTTATCGAAAACCACCCTGTATATCGAGATAGAAGAAAATAGTTGGTCAACTTGTATGGGAACCAAGCGTGTAAGATTTTGCGGTAGACGTTTTACGTCCAGAGTGTAATTTAGTGATGAAAAACATTTAATTTGGTGGTGTTTGAAAAATTAATTATATCATTAATATCAGATTTTTCAAATCTAATAATAATGTTGACAGCGACTGAATTTGAGCAAAGAAGGTCCCTGGATCTTTTTTTTTAGCACGCAGTGTACATACACTCTTCTCTTTTTTCTCGATATATTTCTGTGGGTAGGTACCTATCTGTTTGGTACGTCTTTGTCTTATCGGTAGACATCGCTAGTCCCTTCCTTCCATGATGATATGCTTACCATATCGATAGTGATCGGGCCAGGCAAGTCCACCTGCCACTCGAACCTCGGATCCTGCAGTTCGCAGATATACGGGTCGCCGGCCGCCTGCAGAATCAGCGCGCAGAACGTTCTCGGCACGGCTTGGGGCGTGGTTTTTATTATATGTGTTAGTATAGGCTGGAATTAGTTAAGATCCTTTTTAATCACCGACAAATAAGGCGTGTTATGTCAAGTCCAGACTGGTGCAACGTAAAATGATGTTTGCTGCAAGCATAAACGCAGTTACCCCGCGCGCGAACCGCGCATTCATCACGAACCTCCCGCGCGCACCTGTTTCCACCAGTATACACCGCGTCATTTATGTCCCGCGCACACAGGGCACCCCTTTGTTCGTCCGAAAAAACCGACAAATCGCGGCACAGAATAAGTATTATCGCGGATCGGACTTGTAATGCTCGTGGCGTGCGTGCGCGTCAAATACGTAGTTCGCGCGCGCAAGGCGTCCAGCCCCAGACTATGGGAATTTGTTGCAAAATGTTGTTGACGATTTCAAAAGTATTATATATATACGTCAATAGTCCAGCTATTTTTGATACTGATAATTACTTCTAACATAACTGCGACTCTTTGTCGCGCATCAAATATTGTCTATTATTTTCCTTTCATAAGGTACCTACAGTGCGAAAGAGACTGGTGAAGCTCGAGGTGAAGATATACCTATATCACGCGATAGATGGAGTTGCATTGCAACCACTTAGGTTAGCTCAGCAGAATAAACTTTTCCCATATCTTGATTTTTTTATATAAGGCTTAAAGTTTGTTACCTACGTAGGTAATCTTATTTGTGCCATTAGAACAGTGGTTTCCAACCTGTTTACGACCAAAACCACTTAGTCTCTGTTCTTATAGTCAGGGAACACAATGATCCAGATAATCTGAAAAGAACTCCAATCAGAACTTTAAAGGTTTGCCTTGGTTTATTATCAAATGTTAATATTTTATGCATTGCAAGAGCTTCTAGTGGACCACTTCTGATCCCCTCTTGGACCACCAGTAGTCCGCGGGTCACCGGTTGGGAACAAGGGAACCACTGCATTAGAAGGCACCGCCAAAAAAAGTAAGAATTGTTTTATTTACCATGTTAAGAGCCACGGCGCCTTTGCACACAGCGGGAGACTCGATGCCCAGTGACACGCAGAGAACCGTAATGGACTCGGAAAGTTGCTCATCTGTGTCACCCGCAGCTACACCGTCGAACAAGGCACCAAAAGCGGCCTGACAAACCAGACACTCGAGACTCTGAAAACCAATCTAGAATTAGCGAAGCCAAATTCAAATAGTCTCTGCCTGTGGCATCGTAGCTCTCGAACGGATGGACCGATTTCATTTTTTTTATATGAAAGCAGGTTTCTTTGCGGGTGTTCTAAGATATGTTTGGTAAAAATCGATCCAGCAGTTTGAATAGTATCAGCTCTAAATGATGTGAGGCATTTTCGACATAAAATGAAATTTTAGTACAAAAATAACATTTAAAAAGCATGAAATGAAACTTAGATTACAAATTTAAAAAACCGCCGACTAAAAAACTCTAAAAAGTAGTATAATAGTACATTACACAACTAGGGTGGTAATACAAAGAAAGGCCGAGATCGCAGAAGTTTGCGGCCCGAGCTGCAAGCGAGGGACGTAAATATGCAATCGAGGGCCTCTGTGACACGCGACGTGACACTTAATCGCGTAAAAAATACCTACCTATCTAGGTATCTCTTTTTACTCAATATAGTGTAACAGTGACAGATCAAGCTCTGTTGCGCGACAGGCGAAATCGCGGCCAGTTGTGTTAGATAGGCTGGATTGTATTGTTTGCGGAAGATAACAATAATTTGATAAGTAATAATTTATACTTCCTATGAAATAAGTACTTATCAGGTACACTCGTATAACCCATCGTAGGTGTCATTATCACGACTCTAATCCCTATTACTATCTGTTGGTTTAACATCGATGTGCGGTTGACGAAGAAGTAGACTGTAGGTTTGCCGAAAGAATGCGACAAGGGTTTTATGGAAGCGAAGATATTGGGTTTTCGTAAAAAGGATGATTGATAAAACTAAATTAAAAATAAAATAAAGTGGTATATTTGGTGGTCTAACCTGTGATTGCTGGTTCTGTGCTGTGGGGCAGAATTCGGGCTGTAGCAGCACCACGCCGTCAGTGCAGCCTTCAACGTCCCTAGACTAGATCAGCTGTTGACTTTACCTTGAACCGCCGCTACTCAGCCTCAATGTTACGCCAAGATCTCGCTGGCAGCTTCCAACTAGGGTTTGCAATTCGAATATTCGAAATATTCGAATATTCGCCGGAAATAATATTCGAATATTAAAGTATTCATTATTCGAATATTAAAGTATTCATTATTCGAATAAAACGAATATTTCGAATACTAAAAATGATGGATGAATTCATTAATTTTTCTTTGAAAATCGCCAGGGTTCATTATTCTTTACGTAAAGATTAAGCCCACCTGATTAGTTAGACAATAAAACAATATTTTCGTGAAGTTTTAAGATCAATCTCGAACCGTTAGCAGTTCGTGGCGTAGAATTCGAAAGAGGCCTCAGGGAAAACCTTGACTTTGTCTAATCCGTAATTTAAACGCTACTAAACAAACTAGGGTTCTGTACCGGTATAACAAACGCAGTTGCCCATGGTATCCATGGAGCAGGCCCACGGCCCAGCACTAGGAACATACAAAGGCGCATATAGTGCAGTCTTAGCTCAAGCTATTATTAAAATTGCATTTTTGTGCCTAATTTAATTACTATTTGCTGGGTTTCGAAGTTTTGTCATTAATTTTAACACGGAGGTGTCCACTGCTGAATATAAACATCGCCTAAAGACATTAACAATCAAATGGACGACGTTTATTGCCGCCATCAACTGCTGGTGATCCTAACCTGGACGTCATCTTGTGAGCACGCTGCGTTTTCCAGTTCATGATCTTCATTCGAGAACCTTTAGGTCCCATCGCGCATCGGTTTATCGACTATCTAGCTCGAAAAACCGGTGGCTTATGCTAAGCCCATTGTCACTTCAATTTTTTAACTCTGACCGCTTTATCGCTCACCTTAGTTCTTCTACAGATTTCTGATTTGACTAGAAAGGACTCCGATCAAGATTATAGTTCTCTCCATAGCAAGTTGAGCGACTCTGAGACAGTTCATTATTGTTATTGTTGAAGGTTTTGGGCCTTTTATATGCCGCTTTGACCATTGCTGATCTATTGTGGCAGCCCTTTAGTTATATTTCACAGCAGAGGCCCGTTGAGTCTAGGAAATTCCAGATTCTTTGGGCAGTGAGTAGTTGTATCGCATCCGGAAACAAAATGTGTCGCCCTAGATGGATACTGCGTTTGCGCATGAGTGGTCCGCATGAGCAAAGGATGTGCATGGCAGTCTCCTCTGACTCTTGGCAGAACCTGCACGCTGGATCTTGTTTCATACCCATTTGAAACAGATGTTTGTTCAGTTTGCAGTGGCCAGTGAGGATTCTGGTCAAATTTTAAATCTTTTGTGTGATAATAACTCTGTAGATTTTTTGCTGTTGAACCCTTCAATAAAGGTTTTCGAGTGCTATTGTCCTTTTACGGACTTCCAGTGCTCGATTGCCCTACCTTTGTAAAGGTTGTGTAGCAGAGAGTAAGCTTTTTGCTTGGTGGTACCATAAAACGGTTCCGGGCCGACGTGGGGTTTGTCGGCTCCTTTCCTTGGAAGTTCGTCTGCTTGGTCGTTTCCGTGTATATCGGAGTGTCCTGGTACCCATCTAAGTGTAACTTTGTTGGATATGGCCAGGGTGTTCAGGTTGCCCTTACAGTTTTGGACAAGTTTAGAATGTGACTTAAGTGAATCTAGAGCCATCAGAGCAGCTTGGCTGTCCGAGTTGATGTATCTACATCTCGGTTCTTTTCAAGGATGAGTTCCGCACATTTGTTGATGGCGAAAACCTCCGCTTGAAAGATTGAGGCCCATGCTGACGGTTACCCTGAGTTTTGGCCTTCGTCCATAGACTCCACATCCTACGTCATCACCTTTTTTTGAGCCATCCGTGAACCAGATTAGGCTGCGCTCTTCGAAGAACGTTTGTTCATTTGCCCATTCGTCCCTAGAGGGTATTTCCACCGAGTATATTTTTGTGAAGTTACATACAACATTCATATCATCAGTGGGCATGCATAGGGTGTTGTTTTCAAACACTGAGCTGAGTTTTCAAGCACAGCTTGGTCAGTGTTTGTGAGCGCCATGTGGTCCTCGTTTCATTATGCTCATAGTGAGAGACTACGCTTCTACTTCGTATATCGTCACTGGCTACAAACCAGTAGCGTGGCGTTAAATATATACTTAGTAAAGCCGGAGCAGATTTGGACTACTTTTTCTTCAGGAGTGCTCCTGAAGAAAGAGTAATCCAAATCTGCTCGTCATACTCCGGTCATATGCTTCAAAATGGGCATCCGGTGGGAATCGGATTCTATGGCCGCCACGCCACTGCTACATACACTGAACAAAGATCTGTCACGACGCAAAGATCATTTTCAGTTTTCTAAACATGCAGCGTCTCATTTTCACGGCGTCATCTGAAATTCCGGAATATCTCGAGCGAGACCAATGTGTTTGTTCGACCAGTAAGTAAGTATACCGGGAGAAGAGTGGTTTTTCGCTATGGGCCTTATGAATGGAATGTAACATGTAATGGAAACAGCTATTCTCTCTCTTTGAACTCTGTTTATTCATCGTAGATAACTTGCTAGTTTATTGTGATACTATTTACGTGATTTCAAACGCTCGCAATAAGTTTTTTGGTAAATATTCGAAAATATTCGAATTATTCGAATAATGGAAATCTAAGTATTCGTATTATTCGAATACTAAAAATCAACGAATATTGCAAACCCTACTTCCAACACACTTGCATGAAAACACTTGGACTACAAAGTAGTGGACTTTATATCACTTTCCTAAAAATTGCGACGATACGACAGATAGTTGTGCACAGTTCGAAAATTGAAAGGCAATCAACCGTACTAATGGACGTATCAGACACGGTATGACAAATGCTGGTCGGTTATCGGTTATATGACTTTTGGCAAAGCATAGTCGTACCGTACTCACATAATATGTAGTACATCTATGTTTTACGAATACAGTATTGACATATACGTAAATACATAGGTGTAATTACCTACACAAATACAATATAATATGATAAATATACCTACATATCGTCATTACCTTAAAAAACACGTATCTGACACTGACTTCAGGTAAAAACGCAGTAAGTACATATGACGTTCGTATGTAACTTATGACGCTTTTCTCTGTGCCGTTTTTAGACACGAGTTTTTTTTTCAAAGTTAGTGACGATATCGTCATTACTTTTAAAAATAATACGTATGAAGTTCGTAAGTAACTTTCGACGTACGTGTTTAGATGCGAGTTTTTTTTAAGTAGTGACGATATACTACTTTACGTCCCTAGTTACTTACCATTCTAGCAATGCTAGTATCCTCAAGCGACCGCCGCGCAGACACGTACTGAGGCATCTGGAGGATGTCGAAAACGTCGTTCAGCGTCCTGGTTTCTTGCTCCGTTAGCTGGTGCCGCACAAACTTTTTGAACAAGTCTTCAACCTCATCTTAAAATGAATTTTAGGAATATAAATTCCATGGTCCAGTGCACATACTAATACACATACCTATCACCTATGGTCCAAAATTTTATGCACTCTCGTATAAATAGACAGTTGCGAACTAATTTGAAATACCTATCAGTGGCGTGGCGTCCACAGAACCCGATTCCCATCGGCTTGCCTATTTTTTAAAGCGTATGACCGGAGTGTCTACTACTCTTGAAGAAAAAGTAGTTCATATCTGCTTCGGCTTTACTACGAATATACTTAATTGACGCCACGCCACTGGTACCTATATAGTTACCTATATGATGCATTGCTCGTGATTCATATAACTAAAGCCAAAATGTATGCGTCATATACACAAGGAGATAGATACAGATAACCCAAAGTTTGAACCACATTTGAGTGCATTGGGCCACAAAAACCTGAGTTACGGTATTTAATTGCAGCATTTATCAATATATAAGACCTTTTTATGTTATTTTTCAACACACTTTTTTAACAAAGTTTTGCACCGGTCACTGGTAAATAAGCTGCGTTCCGCGCGTAAGAACCTTGCAATAAATGCCACTTTATGAGAAGGTAAGTATGTTGAAAATAAACTTACCAAACGATATAAGATTGGCGGCACTTGTAGCCGCTATCAATAAAACCACAAGCACATTCATCTTCGCCATAATTGCGAATACGATAACACTCAGGTGGCACCCACTTATATAGGATTATCGACCGATTATTAAACGGTTGAAAATTCTACAAATATTTTCAACATTTGACTTGCGTGCGCCATGCGGGCGCTGCCACCTTGCTGCCACCGATTACCTACATATATGTTGACTTTTCGGAATATCATTTCTACGGCTTATCAGTAGTTGTTAATCCATCATCAATTCTATTATCCGCACCTGAATTTGATAATTAGAATAATCTTTAATTAGGCTAAATGATTTGACGTGAATAACATGAAAATATGTCGCATGAATTTATCAATATTTTACCAGAAATCAAATATTCTAGGTATCTGTTGAATTGAAGGAGGGATCTGCGTCTATGCGCTCTACTCCGTTTCTGGGTCACCGGTCGATCGAAATTCGTATCATGCCGTCCCTTTTGCTCTCTTACTATAGAATACTTGAGTGACCGAGACGGCAGATACGAACTTCGAACGAAGCGTTTCTGATTATAGCCCTATACGCAGTTACGCAAGTATTAAAAAAAACCGACTGTGCTACAAAAAATATACATTTTCGTACTCTCCTTTTAAAGCCTTTATTTTGATAAAAAACATTTTTCAGCCCGCACATAAAAGTGCGTAAATTTCGCCGTCAAGACGAATCCAATGACGCATCATTTATCAAAATCAGTTGGGCCGTTGAGTAGTTACGAGGGGGAGAGTTGATCTTGGGCCAATATTCAACGTTTTATGTCTCAGTCTCAGTAAATTACTGTTCAAAACGACGATGTCTAAAGAATTCAATTTTTATGAATCAAAAAGACAGTCACGGGGCTGACTCTAGTTTGAACGAAGTTGTCGCGATTAGCCCTTTCGTTTAGTAAATTTAATCGTGGGACAGCATTAACTTGCGAACCGCGCGGTCAAAACGGTTAGAGAATCACCCTCTTATACGAGAAACTAGAACCAGGCAACCTATGAAATTTTTCGCTCATTCCCAAAATACCGCATTCCTAAAATACCAGATTCCCGATATATCAGATTCTCCGTATACCAGATTCCCAAAATAATACATCCAATAAAATCATTTAGATCCTTGAGTAACCTACGATTAAATAATCTAGTGTAACCGGAATGTGGTAAGACAGGCATCTGATAAATCGAGAATAAATTTAGAAAAATCTGGTATTTTGGGAATGCGGTATTTTGGGCATGAGCGAAATTTTTATTATAGCATTATTTAAATTATTATTTATTTAATTTTTTATTAGCATATTTTTTTATTAGCGTCTGCCAACGAATTCTAAATGTTGGCCCGGTGCGCCGTTGGAGATGCAGGATCGAATCCTGCCAGAGGCTACCAAGTTTTCAATTTTTGCTTTCTTAAAAACATTCACCATTTCAAGAAAATTCGCGTACCTATCTACACCGTTAATGAGGTCTCTTGCTCGAGATATGGTATTTAGAGTACATAGGTATATGGCTATTTATTTCCGATGAGCTCCCTCTATTTGGCATACGTTTTATTTGTCCGAAAACTATTTCGCATAATTTTCTCCAGCTTTAATAGAAAATATTTTTACTTAGAATAGGTCAAGTTTCTTTGACAATTATTCTAAAAACTCAATGGTATCCGTAAAATAATAATTATGCATAGCGTATTAAGACAAATAGAACATTCGGACTAAAATTTATTTATTTATGCCAATATTTTCGATACTACCTACTAGCTTTTCGACCTTCCATGTAGATGCATCTCATCATTAGTGCAACTGCTGATAAGGCCATGATTAAGTAGCACATTGAGCGGTATTTTATTATTATTACCGTTTGTTTGTGATATAAGTGATATGAAAATTCAATAACAGGGTATGAATTTTACGACTGCATATATTTTCTATTTATTTTCACTTTATCCTTTAATTTTTATATGTGCTACGCCACTTAAAAAGAAAAAATGCTCAAATGGAACGACACGTTTTATTAATATAATCAACAGGGTTTCAATTCAACTTTATACAAACATAAAATTAATGGTTTTTGTGGCGAAAAGTCAAAAAGTATTCTGATCGTTCATACATTGTGTGTAAAATATGTGTAATGACCGGCATTTTTTATGGTGGCTAATCTGGCGCTGGCCTTTGACCAACTGTATGTTAAACAATTTCTTATCAATATTTATTTACTCAGGACACATCCCTAATAGGGATCAGTCCCGTCCCAAATATTATTATAATTAGTTCCACAGTTAGATTATGAAAAAATATTGGACACATATTCTTTTTCATCACACTTGTTCGAAAATGGTGCTGTTACACGTAGGTTCTGCGGGCCGTAAATGACCTATTACGCCCTAGTGCGTAATGATTTTCTTTATAAATCTGAAACGCGTAGTTCTGTTTTACTCTTATTTGTCACGTTCAAAGGAAACGCCAACTTACTTATTTAACTTTTATCACCGAAATATTTATTTAAAGAGAACTGTTATTGCAAATACATGTAAACACATATTTCGGTAGCATTAATTAAATGTTTAAATAGTGTATTTCAGTATTTTGCAAATATAAAATGCACTAAAATGGCCGTTTTAGGTCTTTACCGCTATGGTTTCCGAACGTGACTTGACATTCGCATTGTCTATGGACATATGTCACTAATGTCACTTTCTGTTTTAATATTTTCTTGCCAAACTGGGTTGATTAGTAAGGTTATTTTATTGAGATTTCCTCACAAGTGTGATGAAAAACATTGTGTGCCACGGGCGGTAAAGGAATTACAAACGAGTGTTTGTTATAAGCCCGAGGTGAAACCGAGGGCTTTAATAACACGAGTTACTTACCGCCCTAGATACACAATGTACGAACTGATTGACTATGTGAAAATTTTCAGGACACAAGCCACTATCAAACTTCGCTCATCTCCACGTCTTCTATATTGAGATCGTCCAGCATCTCCGCGAGTGTGATGCGCGGCAGCGACGGATCGATCTCATCTGTGTCCACGGGAACGCTGCTGGTTTTCTTGAATATGTTGATGTTCTGTCTGAAGGCTGGGTCCTCTTCCAGGTCGTCTAGGAAATCGTTGTAGTCCCTGTGAAACGATGATACGTAATGAGGGATATGTTTATGGACTCCACGGAGTTTTTACGGAACGCCCGCCGGATCGAGACTCACTTAGAGATAAGTTTAAGGACATTAATGTAATAACATTGCATTATCAATACATCTAAAATGATGATAAAATGATGAATACATCTATAATGATGTGAATCGCAGAATTTTTAAATTTCTGTAAGATACAAGTCCAAAACATAATATTTTGACAACGGAGACTCTTTACATCTCCATTAATTTCATTATCTATTTATTTTATTGTCTTGTTTCGACGTCAAGAGACTTTTTACATCTCTCAAAATGTAGTGTTAAGTTAGATGTAATGTATTAATGTGATATTGTTGTAATACTTCATATATTTCAAAAGAGAAACTGGTGAGTTTCTTCCGGCGCTTCTTCTCACCAGAAGTGCCAAAAGAAAAGAAAAATCAGACATGTAAAAGAGCCCTTGCCTTGAAGGCCTACTTGCAGAAATAAATGATTTTGAATTTTGATCCTATTTTGGTGCCCGTTCAAATCCGGAGCTACAATAAAGTGTTACAAAAAAGCTTTGTTCAGCAGTGGAATAAGATTTGATGAGAAACTATAACGCACGGACATCTGGGCAGACTGTTTATTTCTTCTGTGTTATGATAATTTAGTATTTCACAATCCAGGTGACTATATTATGTTTTAAATTCAACATTAGTCAACATCCCCATTACTCACTCGTTAGTGGAGCTGAGCCCATCGTGGAGTTCCTCGGCCATGTGTTTGAGCTTCCAGTTGCGGGCGCGGCGGCGCGCGGCGCGCTCGCCGTAGTGTTTCTTCACTAGAAACACGTCGGGCACCACGGAACGGTCCAATTTGTCCAGGTTGGAATCGTTCACGTTTGAATCGCCCAGGTTGTATCTATAGAAATTGTAATTATTCACTGGTCAACAAAAATAGTAGATACATTACACAAATACTGTTTCGTTCCACTGTTCAGAAAGGTGGCAACAGAGGGTTGGGATCGGGAGCGCAAAACACCGAGTTTTTGGACAGCGCACGAGCAAGCCAACAGTTTAATCAAACACGACAACAGTTTTAAGCTGAATCAAAAGTAAGCTGATAGAATGAAAATAGTACATTATACACAACTAGGGTAGTAATACAAAGAAAGGCCGAGATCGCAGACGAATGCGGCCCGAGCTGCAAGCGAGGGACGTAAATATGCGAACGAGGGATTTCTTTATTACCTCCCGTGTTGTGTACTTAATTTTATGTCTACACTTCGCCCGAAAGCAGCTTTTTCCGTACGCGTAGCGTGCGGTAAAAGCTACTTTATGTCCAGGTGTGGCATAAAATAAATACTTTTTCATGCCACTGCTCAGAAAATTGGCAATAGATGTTTGGTATTGGGAGCGCAAAACACCGAGTTCTTGGACAGCGCACTAACGAGCCAACAATGTAATCAAACACGACAACAATTTTAAGCTGAATCAAAAGTAAGCTTATAGAATGAAACCTCGCAGTAGGCGTGAAAAGCACTATGTTTAGCCGAAAGTGCAATAGATGGACTCGTATTCTTCGAGGGCCTCCCCTTGGGGTCGGCCCTCCGGGCTCCGTGATTTCCGGCCTCTACAACAATGTACTTATAGGCTCACCATATGTTGATGAAATCTCGGGCCACAGTTCGCGGGACCCCTATTTTAACCTTTTCCACGCCAACACCGTATAATATTGGCACCGCAGGTTGGACGCCAGCGACGCATATATTGGTCACAGACCGCAGAGCAATATAAACCTTCATGCACAAGCATAAAGTTCAATTTCGGTTTCGACAGTTATGTCATGCATGGCGTCTGATTTGCGACTTTCATGTTTTACATAACGGCAAAAGGTTAAACCATCAAGACTTTAAAGAACTGAAATTTAAAATATTGCTAGCCTCTTGCTAGTTTTTTTTTTAATTTAGTATCAAATATAAATTTACAATTACATATACACGGTGAAATTTTAGTGGTTGTTAACAACCACTAAAAACAGTTTGTTGGCAGAAACACTTAACCCTCTTTATGTTTTATCCAATTTACATTTTGTTTTCTAATCTAGTAACCGTAACCATACAATTATATAATAAAATAACGACAGCATAGGGTTGTACAAACGAAGCCACTGTCAACTGACCACGCATAGACTTTAACGCGTTGCAATAAAGTTTACATTCTTTTACAAATGTACAATCAACAGTGTGTTCGATGGTACCTGTTACTTCCGAGTCTTCCAACCTATTAGTAAACAAACATCACCTAGATTTGTGTCGCATACAGCGTAAAGAAGATACCTACCATTGGAAACTACAGTTGCCATGGAAATTACTTCAAATTACTCAGACTTACCCCATCACAGTGTCTCCGGGTTTGAGTACATGACCGAGGTGAGTTTTGGTGTGTATCGGGCTAACATCGAGCCCTAACTCACTAGCTTTCACCACCCACACGTCTGCCACTACATGCTTATTGGACACCATGCCTTGTCCCGGGAATGACTTCTTTTCCTAAGGTCGAAAAAAATTACAAATCAATACATGATTAAAAAAATCGTAAATCAACAAAATTAGAAATACTCTGGTTGGTCCGTCTAATATTCTTAAGGAGTCTAGTTCTAAGATTAGACTTCATTGTATATTTTCAATCGACAATGCAAAAGTTCTGGCAGAAATATAATAATTGTAGTTTTCAGGCAAAAAGTACTTGCACTTTGTAAATAGTCAGTTGAAAAATGTAGGGGAGACCAGGTATATGGTTGTCTAAAGAAAAATACTAAAACAAAGGAATAAATGCATCGATTGCTGAAGTACGGAAGGAGATTAGTTTTTTTTGCATAGTACTTACATGTTCTTTTAAAATATCGATGTCCATCACGATATACTGTACCAATTGTTTTGGGTTGCAGATTGGATTGAATGGGTTCCTCCAATACACTGTGGCCGAGACATCACACACTAAAATTACAAAAAAGGATTATAACATATTTTTGTCAAACAAATAAAAAACTATCTCCCAAGAATTTATGTACAACTGCAAATCTGTGGGTCCTGTGAAAAGAGGTACATACAAGTCACATTTATTTTATACCAGGAACAAAAGGTCACAACTCTGTTGTATGACTTAAGCTCTTTTGCTTATGTGTCACTTGTACCCCTTTTGTTTAACTAGACCCACAGAAATAACCTTAGCGTTAGAGAAGAGCTTAGAGCAACACGGAAAGGAGGCGCCATAACGTACTTGTCCGGTACACAAATTTCTGCCATATTTGGCGAGAAGGGGACGAGGTAACGCACACTTACTTACCCACGCGTACATGAACAATCGTCCATCACTACGAAACTAACATGTAACAAATAGGACAACACAATTACCAATTCACATTCTCAAAGTTACATTTTACTTTAAAATAGTGTAATGACGTGACGCACAACATTGATAAGTCAAGCAGGACTCCATGGCAACCGGTGTTACGTGTTTGTCAACTAGTAAACAAACTTCAAATAATGTCAAATCAGATTTTTGTATTTTTTATGTTTTAAGGGAAGTAAATAATGATAATGTGATTCTAAATACTTTAGATGTGAAAGGAAACACCATCTCTTTGTACGTGTGACGTGTGAGATCTCCTTTTGCAGCGAAATACGGAACAATTCGGCATATTCACGGAGATCTTCAGGTGAGTTACTAGATTTAGTTACGAATAATCCAATTCGGATGTTGACTAATTTTGAATTTTACAACATAATATAGTCACATGGATTGGAAAATACTAAATTATCATAACACAAAAGAAATAAACCAAAAATGTATAAAAAATATTAAGTTATGAGACCACAAAGTGTAAAAAAAACGATATTTTTTTCATCGTCTTAAAGAAAAATTAAAGTCAATTTCGGAATGTTTAAATAACAGTGAAAAAATAAATGTAAGACAACTATGTGCTTAAACGCACTTTTTCGTGCTCAAAATGGCAAAATGCTATTTTTTTCATACAACTTAGTACAGCGATGGAACCGATGACGTCATAGGTTCCTCCCGTTTTGTATATGAGCGTTTTCAATGCTCAGTACGATCTGCTACTTTTGATTACAATTTGTGACTATTATACTTATACAAATGTATTACGTGTCATATAGAGATTTGTTTCTCGCAAATAGTAGAATCGATTTACGACAGAAAAAAAAACGAGTCAACAGGCGAATTGCAACTAGTTTTATAGAACGAATATGATCACCGGCGCAAATTGCTTGGCGGAGGGGAAATACTAAGAAAGGCCACTCCCTACGAAGTCCGCGTTGCTCTAAGGGGACGAGTTCTATAATGAAGTGATATTGATATAAATCGCTCATGGGCCAAATACCGCATTCCAAAATACCCGATTCTCGAATTATCAGATTCCTGTCTTACCACATTCCCATTACACTAGATTATAAAATCGTAGGTTACTCGAGGATCTAAATCATTTCGTTGGATGTATTATTTTGGGAATCTGATATGTCGAAAATCTGGTATTTTTGGAATGCGATATTTTAGGAATGAGCGATATATGAAAGCTATATTTGAGCGATATCATAGGTAATGCTAAGCAGATAATTAAAATAAGCATATTTTTTTAGAAACTTGACATGATACTTCTGAGGCAGGTAAAATAGAATTTGCAATATACCTAAGTATTTACTATAAAATGTAAGTAATTAAGTATAAACTAAATTGTACAGTGCCTTGCAGGGTTTTACAGCAGGACTATTAAAATGCAAACCCTTTTGCCTTACTTAAAAACGTGAAGGTATACAGCGTGGGAGGGACTATACCGACAAACTTTAACTATAGATTCTAACAACTATTAGGAGTAAAAAAAGTTATGTGATGTATAGTCGAAAAACGCTTACTTTCACAGATATTCATTATTGTTTAAATGAAAACTCCCAAGTGTGTAACAAGCCCTAATAAATGAGCCTAAGATAGTTTTACTATTTTTTTAAATCCTTTAACTAAACAGAAATTAATCTTCGCAGTATTTGATGGTAAGCGACAACGAGGCCCAAAAATTGACCTTTCGTTTCCATTTTAGCTTTTTCTTTCTTTTTGATAACTTTTCCTCCAGTAAGGACATGTTTATAACGAGGGGCTGAATTTACTGATTTATTTTGTTCCATAAGACTATTAATGTAAAATGACAATATTCGACCCATGTTGATATAACATTATTTACTCGTCACACCACCAGGAATTCATGGCTAAAGTATGTCGGTCGGTATAGTCCCTCCCACCCTGTATTTTTGACCGATACTGTATGAAAGCAAAAGTGATAACTGATATAGTACCAACTTACCTTGCCCAGTATTCGCGCTTATCAAATGTATACTACTGGTTACACGATTCACCAAGCAAATAGGAGATATGCCTCCAAGTTGCTGACACAACTTCTTCGGAAGACACACTACACTGTCCTTAGACAGCGGCACAATCTCTATACTGAATGTGAACTTATAGTTATACACATTGCTGTGTATGTCGTGTGATATTAACTTCTTGGAATGCGTGCATTTTATGGGAAGCATAGATTGTATGAAATCCACCATTTTGCGGGCATGGCTTTCTGTTGTATAGAAGAAATCCAATCCATCTGAAATAAAAAAAATAATTGGTTTTATTGTTGTTAACACTATGATTTCTAGTAAAAAAGACGCAAGTATTCAAATTTTGATAGAAATAACCTGCTTTGTATAAAGATTGTCTGCAGATTGTATTGTAACATAGAAAAAAAAACTGTTTTGCAATAGCAATAGATAGATAAACTACTTGGCTGACTGAAATAAGCTCCCTTAACTATCCTTATCAAATCGAGTATTTAAGGGAAAAGGATTCAACTGAAAAAGAATCTACAACATAATTCCAAAATGCTGTCTAAAACTGGTCGGGATTTGGTTGAAGATTTTGTTATAGGTTGAGTTTGTGCTGCTTTTTGCTCATTGAAATTTGTTCCATTTCAATACCCAGGCAAGAAAAACCTTATTAAAAATAGCTTTTGTAAATGCAAACACTAACCATGATTAGGCTTAATACCAAGGGTATTTTCATGCGCCTTGTGTTTCAGAATCAACTGCTCAAGATAGTAGAATGTCTTCCTGTTATTAGCTCGTTGTCTGACTTGTACCAGGGCACGCCAGTAGTCCTGGGCCTCGGTGCGGTGGCAAGCGTCACACATCTGGTGTTGGATGCTAAACTCCACTATGAATGTTTGCTGGAGGACGGCTCCTCCCATCACTTCTCCTTGTACTGTCAGTTTCACCTATGGACAATCATCCTATAAGGTAATAAGTAAGGCAAACATCCTATATGTGTAGGTACTATAGGTGGCAGCTCTAAATCGGCAAAAGAGACACTATGCTTCAGTGGCCTGGCATCAAATATATTCTTAGAAAAGCCGGAGCAGGTTTAGATTACTTTTTCTTCAGGAGTAGTACCTAGATACTCCGGTAATATGCTTTAAAATAGGCAAGCCGTTGGGAATTGGGTTCTATGGACACTACGCCACTGAACACTGAGAAAAAAACACTGATTATAAATGTCAAGGTCAAGTATGTATGTCTAGTCACTAACGTTAATCGTCCTTCATCAAAATAATTAATGTTTCCGTTAATGTGGCCCCAGCATGATGGAGTACAAGATTCAGATTGGCGAACTTAGGATATGCTAATCTGCCATCCGATATCTAAAACTAGACTAACCTCTATACAACTCCATAGAGGTTAGTCTAGTTTTAGTCATAGGACGGCAGTAATGCCCAATATGTGACACTCTGCTGTGACCTTTATTGCTAATGTAACTTACTGTACTGTTCTCACTAGATCCACAAATATTTTTGAGCATTTTATCCAGTATAATTTTAAAACAGGGTAAATGGTCCTTGAAAAAGTCAAATAGAGATAAGATTTAATTATTATGGTGCAAATGTAGTAATATTCACAAAATTCATGTGTATAGTATTATCTGAAACATTTCCAAGGAAATTTGGCCGCAAATACTGGTATTACTGTTAGAACTACATATTTAATTTAAAACCAGATAGATTGAATGTTTACAAAGTATCTACTTAGTTTGTCAGTCAAAAGTAATTCTTACTTTGATTCTTTTGGAATGGGGTTCAGTCCAGGCAAATCCAGCATCAATCAACTTCACTCGGTTCAGGCCTTTCAGGCGCTTCAGGCAAACCGCGAGTAGCTCGCGAGACTCCAGCGCAGCCACCACCCATTCAGCTGGTGGTTGCAGATATCTGTAAATCATTTACAAAAGTTTTGAAGTTTTACAATGTAATACAAATATACTTTATAGCGCACCAAAAAATAGCACATTACAAAAAGTGGATACCATAATTTTTTTTTTAATGGTTGTGTCTGTTATCAGTCATCAAATGTTGTATGTTGGATTCTCTTCTGGTGTTTGGCTTCCAGCGAAGGCAATCACTCATCTGCTATTACTGAAGAAGTGACTGTGTAGTTATAATATACCTTGTATGTTCATAAGTTTTGAGACAAACAAAATAATGTTTTTCTCGAACACGCTTTAACATATTTAAATGAAATCTAGATAGAAGAAAAATCATTATATTACGGCAAAATAAAATATAAATTATTCAAAATGGTTGCCATTGTGCTGAACACAGGCCTTCAATCTTGTGGGCCATTCGTCAATAGAGGCATGAACAGCTTTAGTTATTTAAACTTGTCTTCGACAGTGAAGATTTTTTTGTTGGTATACAAAATCTTTTTGGGACTGTGCCTCCATAGCAACTGTTGACATCATGCAAGCCTTAATTTTAGGCCTTTATTTTAAGTTGTAGACTTTTCTTCAACTGTAGGCTTTTTAGATCGTACCTGAATATATCGATACCTTTAGACTCAAAGGGCGTAAACGCCGTAGGTTCTAATGGCGTTTACGCCCTTTGAGTCTAAAGGTATCGATATTACCTTTAGATCATATTTAAATATCCGGTTCACCAAAAAATAACACTTGAATCAATTTTTTTTCTAATTGACGTTTAAACTTAAAAAGTTTTTATCAAGCCTCCAGTTCAAAATTTATTTTTTTGGGCCCTTTAAAAAATTGTCTCAACTTATGAACACACAAAGTATTATGTCTTTTCAGGCGCTTTTGGTAATCCAGTAAGGTTAGTTGTCTTGACACAAACCAAAAAAAAGTAGATGGTGCAAATGGTAAGGTAAAGTTTTCTATAAGAACTTAGAGAATAAATTACAGATGATAATTCCCGTTTGTGTAATTACAAATATGCAACATAATAGTATACAAAGAATTTATTTAATTAACTTGTGGCCTAAGCCATAGGCAAGAGCTTTAATGATTTATGTTGCTGATCCTAGTATCTTGATGTAGGTAGAAAACTTAGAATATAATAAATTGGAAATTTATTACAGCAAATAGTTATTTCTTTACCTTTCACATCCTCTACAGAAAAACAGTGTGGCTTGCTTAGGGACACCCTCCGAGATGTCGACATGAGCCCTTAAACATGCTACACACATGTTTGAAGGGTTTGGCTCTATTGGCACAGCACATTGACAACATAATCTGAAAATGAATACAATGAATTAAATCACAAATTAACAACGCTACAAAGGAGCTGGTAAAGATGTGTAAATAAGTTATGGAGGTGTTATTATTTAAACGAATTGTATGTATATCAAATGTGGTAAATAACTTAGGGTAGGCCCACTACTTTAACCTAGAAATAAACAAAACTTACATTCGCGTGTTGTCTGATGCCGGAGCATTTTCTGGGGAGATATACTCCATTTTTATGTAAATATGTTTTTAAAGATGAGTATTATTTATTTTCAACACAATTTATTTAAGGAAACGTGAGCGTGTTTTTTACTTTTTAGCTGATAGGATATGACAGCAAAGCAAAGGATCAACCGACCACCAGACCACCACCGAGTGACAGTGACAGATTAGTGTAGGTAGATGACGTAAACGGAACATGTGACATTTGACAGTTTTTTAATTTTTTGTGCCATGTTCAAGCTTTAAAAATAAACGCCTCATAAATGTAATTGTGATGATGCGTCGTATGCACTTTTATTGGTAAAGTGCACCTACGGCTGAATCTGGGGGCACGGCAGCCATTATTATAAACAGAAGTGATCATAGTTATAATAGCCATTATTTAAGTGCAATACTTATAACTTCATGATTTTGGATTATATATCACATAATCAAATTTAGTTGTTTCAATATGAACGCATCTTTATCTACTCTATGCTAGTCACGGCCCCTCCCGACCTTCCCTTCCTCCTCTCTTCTGCTCAAGCTCTTGCCGCTTACGTAAATTTTTCAGAGTGAGCGTGAATTTAGAATATTCTTTTTCGATCGATTAAATTAATATACGAAAATGTTCTCTACCGCCTGTAGAGCCGGTCGATTGGCCGCGAGGTCGGTAGTGGACAAATCTGTGGCTGACAAGACGCCCTTAGTCGCTGGAGCTCTGGTCAACAAACGTGATTATGCAGCCAAGGCCGCAGTCATGGGGCAAGGTAAGGTGGTCGCCGTCATCGGTGCCGTTGTGGACGTGCAGTTCGAAGACAACCTTCCGTCCATCCTCAATGCCTTGGAAGTGCAGAACAGGCAGCCCCGACTGGTGCTCGAGGTGGCACAGCACTTGGGAGAGAACACCGTGCGCACCATCGCCATGGACGGTACCGAGGGTCTGGTGCGCGGACAGCCCGTACACGACTCCGGCTCCCCCATCCGCATCCCCGTGGGCGTGGAGACGCTCGGGCGCATCATAAACGTGATCGGCGAACCCATCGACGAGCGCGGCCCCATCCCCACCGACAAGAGGGCCGCCATCCACGCCGATGCGCCGGAGTTCGTGGACATGA
Source organism: Eudemis profundana (assembly GCA_947034925.1). Classification (NCBI taxonomy): domain Eukaryota; kingdom Metazoa; phylum Arthropoda; class Insecta; order Lepidoptera; family Tortricidae; genus Eudemis; species Eudemis profundana. Next base: position 15,606,466 of record OX344801.1, read on the forward strand.
GCGTGGAGCAGGAGATCCTGGTGACCGGCATCAAGGTGGTGGACCTGCTGGCGCCGTACGTCAAGGGCGGTAAGATCGGCCTGTTCGGCGGCGCCGGCGTCGGCAAGACCGTGCTCATCATGGAGCTGATCAACAACGTGGCCAAGGCGCACGGAGGCTACTCCGTGTTCGCCGGCGTGGGCGAGCGCACGCGCGAGGGCAACGACTTGTACCAGGAGATGATCGAGTCCGGCGTCATCTCGCTCAAGGACAAGACTTCCAAGGTGTCGCTGGTGTACGGTCAGATGAACGAGCCCCCGGGCGCCCGTGCCCGCGTCGCGCTCACCGGCCTCACCGTGGCCGAGTACTTCCGCGACCAGGAGGGTCAGGACGTGCTGCTCTTCATCGACAACATCTTCCGTTTCACCCAGGCCGGTTCCGAGGTGTCCGCCCTGCTGGGTCGCATCCCCTCCGCCGTAGGTTACCAGCCCACCCTGGCCACCGACATGGGTACCATGCAGGAGAGAATCACCACCACCAAGAAGGGCTCCATCACATCGGTGCAGGCCATCTACGTGCCCGCCGACGACTTGACTGACCCCGCCCCGGCTACCACCTTCGCTCACTTGGACGCCACCACCGTGCTATCGCGCGCCATCGCCGAGCTGGGCATCTACCCTGCCGTGGACCCGCTCGACTCTACCTCGCGTATCATGGATCCCAACGTCATCGGCGCCGAACACTACAACGTGGCCCGCGGCGTGCAGAAGATCCTGCAGGACTACAAGTCGCTCCAGGACATCATCGCCATCCTGGGTATGGACGAGCTGTCCGAGGAAGACAAGCTGACGGTATCGCGCGCGCGCAAGATCCAGAGGTTCCTGTCGCAGCCCTTCCAGGTGGCCGAAGTGTTCACGGGCCACGCCGGCAAGCTGGTGCCACTCGAGGAGACCATCAAGGGCTTCTCCAAGATCCTGCAGGGCGAGTATGACCACCTGCCCGAGATCGCCTTCTACATGGTCGGGCCCATCGAGGAAGTTGTCGCCAAGGCTGACACTCTAGCCAAGTCCTAAGTCAATCTATCAAAGTAGTGCAAGGATGAGAGAGAAGGAAATATTTATTTATTGGACAGAATGACCAGGATTATAGTGGGAAGGACTAAGGTTACGATTTATTTTGTAGAAAAGTTTCCATTGCTATAACATTTTCAATAATGTAATCCAATATAGTAATTATGGAAGTAGTTCTGATATTGTATATATCCGAGAAAATAAAGTCAACTAAATCATGTATGTATACATGTTACCTTGCGATGAATTTTATTATCGCTAATAAAATAATAGAAAGTTAAACAATTTTTTATTAACTATCCCTCACATTTCATGCTATCTACCTAGTTGCGCTTCGTGTAATAGTGACCCGCGGCAAGTAGTGTCAGGAACCATAATTATGCCTATGCCTAACAAGGATAAATTCATTAGACTACTTCTAATGATGGTTATGGTTACGGGATGAATTCTCACCTTCGTTGATAAATCGGCTTGCGGGTAATTTCTAGTGTCACTTACATTATAATATTACTAAACCTCTGCACTGAACTGCACATGAATAGTATTAGCCTTATACGGTAGTGGTGACTAAGTCCAGAAACTCACAAATAGCCTGAATAGGAAAGACTGGCAGTCTCCTGTATCGGAGCACAAGATCTTAGGGTCGCTGAGTCAACATAGGATATATAGTACATTACACAACTAGGGTGGTATGGTGGTAATACAAATTATTACCTCCCGTGTTGTGTACATCATTTTATGTCTACACTTGGCCAGAAAGCGGCTTTTTCCGTACGCGCAGCGTGCGGAAAAAGCCACTTTATGGCCAGGTGTGGCATAAACTATATTTGTGATCTCTAACTCAACTGTCAAGCTTAACGATTAAGTTATACTTTAGCCAATATCGGTTTTTGAGGGAGGCCTATGTCCAGCCAGTAGTGGTGGTCGTCATAAAAGTTTATATGCGTCCCTGATGATACAGGGACGCATATAAACTTTTATGCCACACCTGGCCATAAAGTGGCTTGCGGCTTTCTGGCCAAGAGTAGACATAAAATGATGTACACAACACGGGAGGTAATGAAGAAAGCCCTCGATCGCATATTTACGTCCCTCGCTTGCAGCTCGGGCCGCAAACATCTGCGATTTCGGGCTTTCTTTGTATTACCACCCTAGTTGTGTAATGTACTATAGTGCAGTCCCTGGGCACCGTAATCTTTTATTTTCTAACACCGAATTTTGCCGCCCGCTGTACTAGATGTTTAAATCCAGCCCTGTTAACTAGTCTGGTCATAAGTTCTGTCTCAAGATTTGTAGCAAATATAATAAATTTATAGTATTTTTCGACTGCAGTACTCTCTTACTCCAGCGATTGTCAGTTCTGCGGCAGATGTGGCCAGCCCACTGCCATTTCAACGGCGGCTAGCAGCAACTGGATGAGTATAGCGGATGATCGAGCAAAGTGGCGCGTCTTGGGAGAGGCCTACGTCCAGCAGTGGACTGCCGCAGCAATGTCGCAGGCTGATGATGATAGTATTTATTTGTTTTTAGGGTTCCGTATCAAAATGGTAAAAAAGGAATCCTCCTTATGGTGCGACTCTGTCTGTCACAGCAAGATATCTCAGGATCTAGTGATGCTATCGACTTGAAATTTGGAATATTGTTAAAAACCGCTAACCCGAGACTATTGGACAGAAAAAAATCTTATATGTACCTTTTTCACTTTTTTTTTAAAGGGGAGCGAAATGGGATGTCGAAAATCAAAAGTAGAACTTAAAGAATGCAATCGCCAGTATTCGTGTTTTACGTACTCAGTTCCATTGCCTACTATGGAAATTACTGTATTTTATGTGAAAAATTACCTTAACTTCTTGATGGAAATTTTTAATGTAAGGACGGATAAGAAATATTAACTACTGTTGTAAGAGAAGCCATAAAATCGTCTACCGTAGGCTCAATTAGCGTAAGGGACATTGTTTTGCCCGTCCCTTATCCTAATTGAGGTCGACGAAATAGAGGTTTAATACAACTGTAACATTTTCTTTTTAGGGTTCCGTACCAAAATGGTAAAAAAGGAACCCTTATGGTGCGACTCTGTCTGTCTGTCTGTCTGTCTGTCTGTCTGTCTGTCTGTCTGTCTGTCCGTCTGTCACAGCCAGATATCTCAGGAACTACTGCTGCTATCGGTTTGAAATTTGGAATAGTGTTAAAAGTAGCTAACCCGAGCTTATTGGACATAAAAAAAATCTTGTACCTTTTTTACTTTTTTTTTAAAGGGCTCCGTAATGGGATTTTCAAAATTGAAAGTAGGGCTTATATATCGAGTGGGGTATCAAATGAAAGAGCTTAATTTGTAGATTAAAATACCATTTTTATTTTTTTTCTTAAATAAATAGTTTTTGATTTATGGCGAAAAAAGTTAAGAAAAATACCATTCCCCCCCTATTATCTCCGAAGTTACTGATCAGAAAAATGTGTCATAATTACCAATTATTAATGTCGTCCTAAATATTACAGGAAAAATATAACGGTTTTCCTCACTTGCACCGTTTTTGAGAAATTTGCAAAAATCATAACACATACTTATTTGCTCCTACTAAACTAATCGCCATACAGTTTTTCTTGAACTATTCATGTATCTACTTATTAGGATTATTATTATTATTAGGAAGACCGTTATATTTTCTCTTCCTAACTTGAATACTTTTTAAAAATTTACAAAAATCTTAACATATTAGTTCTACCCTCCCTACGAGAGCCATCTAGCGGAGAGTAGCAAAACTAAGCGATGATTTATTTCAGATTATATAAAAAATGTCTATTAAATACAATGATCACTCATTAGGAATCGGGTAAAAAACATAAAGTAACAATAATTATTAAAAACTCTATAATAGGAGTATGTTAGGAAATTTGACACTAGTAAATACAATAAAAATGAAATACCACTAGCGCCATCTAGGGACACAAATCTAAAATAAGGTAGCTTGTGGCTAAAAATTATACATGAGAACTAACTTAGTTGACAAACAATTATTTCAATCAGCCAATAACAAAAAGTAACGTTTAAATTTAAATTACAAGTAAAATTTACGCGCTATTTAGTATCAATAGATGTCGCTGTAGCATACGCTGCATCGCGCTGTTAAGATTTTTCCTGGTTGAATAGATCTAAAGCGGGTTTAAGGCAGGGTTGCTGTTAGTCGTAAGGTTGGTCTACTTATTAGTTTATACGGAACCCTCGGTGCGCGAGTCCGACTCGCACTTGACCGGTTTTTTTTTTTTAACTAACTTAATCACTGGCTTTAAATCACTTTTAACAAGAGACTTTTATCATATCTTGTGCGTGTTTCAAGCGGTGGTCATCTCGAAGTTCAAGAGTTGGTAGAGAAAGTAGAGGAACTAAATTCAGCTTCATTGTATGTCTTCTTAATTGGGAAAAACTAAGTTGTAAATTGATATACAGTAATAATATAAAAAAGAACGTAATTTTATTATATTTGCAAATAACCTTGAGACAGAACTTATGACCAGACTAGGTATGATAGCTAATACACACTCTATTTCGACGAATTCGTTAGGGGGTCATTCATATGTACTACGTCACGAGCAACGGAGGTTTAACCAAATTGTCTGCTTTCTAAAGCTTGGGTGTAGAAATAAAATCCATGTTAGCTTAGTTTTTTTTTAATATTACTAGGCCTTATCGCTTTCCACCAACGCGAGGCGCAGACTTCTGGCTCACTTTAGCGGCCTTAGCCTTGGGAGGCGCCTTCGCCTTTGTGGAGGGAGCGGTGGCTTTCTTTGCGGCCTTGGTTGACTTCTTTTGTTCCTTGGCAGCCCTGAAAAGGAATAGTAGTTTGATTAGTGAAAAGAAGGTAAAGAAACTTAACAAGTGGTAGTGGGGGCAATTCTTCTGTCCTATGACTAAATTAAAACCCGGCCAACCTCTATGGAGTTGTATACGAGGTTGGCCGGGTTTTAGATGTAGGATGGCATAATTCCTTAAATTACGAAATAGATTATTATTATAGAGCAACGAAATTAAATACAAAGATCAGCATTTGCAGCCGACGCGCAACGTGGAGATGTAGCTATTCTGTAGGCCCCCGAAATTCTTGCTATATTTCGTGTCTAAGGGTCGATGTTACGGTGGCAGAACTATCGAAAACAAATGCATTTTTGTGCTGCAGAATCTAGTTTTTGTCAAATGCCTGATATTAGGCAAGCCAGTAGGAATCGAGTTCTTTGGACGCCACGCCACTGAACCCCACTCATGCATATCAGTCCATTATATCAATACTTTCGTCATTGTCTTCATTGGCCGCATTTCGAAAGTTGTTTTTATATGATAGTGTGGCAAACAAGCATACGGCCTGCCTGATGGTAAGCAGTCACCGCAGCCTATGGACGCTTGCAGCACCAAGGGCATTCCGTGCGTGTTGTCGACCCTTTAAAAACCTATTCACTCCCCTCTTAAATAACTCCATACTGTAACCTCCCGGGAAAACCGCGGAATGAGCTCCCGTTCTACATTTGGTTAGTAGTTCTAAGGCTTCTTAAATATTACAGAAAACAAAATGTTTGGTATAGAAAATAGATTCTTCCTTGAATGAGTGAAGAAGCTGCTGTTGGTTTCAATTTTTTATTTTTATTTATGAACACAAATCACAATCAAAAGATTAGAACCCTCATGATACATTAACTAACATAGTAATATGTATTAAGTACAGGCATTTTCACTTTCTGATGTACCTTTGATTTTTCTAACTCAATATCATCACTCATGAGTACTATTCATTTCCACAAAGAAAATAAATGCCCGCAAAAAGAGTCAATTTTGCTCGTCCAGAGAAATCCAAAATTACCTATATTCTGAAAAAAGGGAAAAGGTACACCGGAAAGTTAAAGCAGTCTTATTTTTAAACATAAGTATCTTAAATAGAATTAACCTAAGTACATGTGCAGAATTTTTGTGAGAAATTAAAGAAAATGTCCCATCTTCCTTGGACAACAAAACTACGGAAGGTCCTGTATGGGTTACGGACAACACCTAATTCAGTAACGGGTAAAACACCTATTGAACTCTTGAATAACCGATGTTTCAGGACAAACTTCGACAGGCTTCACCAAGAAAAGGAGACTGAAGATATCCGAGAAAATGAAACAAAAAGAGTCAGAGAATTTAAAGCCAGTAAGATAATTTGTTTTAGGAACTATAGAGGTGGGCCCAGATGGCTAGAAGGACATTAGTTAAAAAGATTGGAGTTGTAAGATACAAAATTAAACAAGGAAATAAGTTATTCATAAGGCAGGTAAACCAGATGCAAGGATTTACAAAAAACGAAGAAGTCAAAGACTACATGACAAAGCAAGGATTCATCAGAAAAACTCTGGACACAATAAAAGATGGTGGCGATATTTCAAGAGATGGGGGGAAAGAAGAGGTTGCTTATGGCACAATGAGAATTCCCTCCCCAAGCCGGTGGGCAGACGTCATTGGAGTGAAAGGTCCGGAAGAGTGTGAATTTCATGATGCTATAAACAAAACAACTAGAAGCAAGGTTGGCAGTAATAAAAGGCCTAGGTCAAGTGAAAGCCCACCGCCAACCACACCGTCTTTGAAAAAGATGGCACTACAAGAATATTATGAAGCCAGTAGTGAAGATGATGAAAATCGTAGCACAGTTAGCTATAGCCAATAGTTATAAGAATGTTAGGTATGGACTGCAAAAGCATGTATAGGGTATAAGTGAACTATTTAGTGTAAGTGCGCGCATGTGTTATGACGTTTTGAATGGACTTTAGTATATTGACTAAAAGTAAACTGTCCTCTATCACAGGGGAAAGGCATGTTATATATTAGCATGTGGGTAGATTAGAAGATATGGGGGGTTACCTCAGTTCAGTTCTACCATGGAAATAAAATACCACATGCCTAGCACATTATTTATTAACAAAATTTCTGCACATGTGCAATTTGGCAATCTCAAGACAGTATATTCTATATTAAAATCTAGTAATGACAAAATATCATTTCATTCTAATGAACTCTTTTAGAATACCTTAAAAAAAGAATTGGTGATAAATTGAATTAAAGAATCAAGCTTTTTCAAAATGGCTTCTGAATATGAAACCTCATAATGAATAGGCCCAACTTACTTGATAGCCTGGTCTCTCTGAGCCTTCCGCACTTCAGGTTTCATGTTACGCTTGGCCATGATGTCACTGAGTGAAGCGCCCACAATGGCCCTCTGGTACTTCTGGGTTCTGCGGGTGCGCTTCTTGGTCTGCTCTTCTTCTTGACCCTTCTTGAACTTGCGTCTGAGGATGATAATTACACATTTAAATTTCCATTTAGGTTAAAAAAAATAAAAACAAAACTATAGACAATAAAAGACACTAAAATGGACAGAATTCTGAAAGTTTACTTTTCATGGATTTAATTACAATTTTAGGTTAGTGTAGATTATTTGGTAACAATCTAACCCACTCATGTTGATAACAGTTATTAAGGTAAGGTATTGAATAATTGTAACAATTAATGATTTAATACTACTACTACTTAATAGTGGTAATTATGACCAGAAAGAAACAAGTCATAGGATTTGAATTCTTGCTGAAGTTAACATAATAAAAACAAATTACCTGTAGAGCACAGTCCATGTCACTTTACGAGGATTCCTCCTCATCAGGTGAGCAGCCTCACATTTTGAGTTCAAGAATGTGAAGGACTGAAACAAAATGTACACGAATGTGAATGAAATAAAAATACAGTTAAGTAGTATAACATATTTCAGAGTTGGAGGACATTACATATCGTTGAAATTGACTAGTCTTGGAGTTTAAATTTGTCAATCATTTAATTCAAGAAAGAATATTTAGATACTTATTACCAAGTTAGGTTATGGTAGGAACAATGATGTAAACATGTCTCTTGAACTAATTTACTGAGGGAGACTAACAAGAAAATGCTTCTATTTAACACAATTTAGGAATAAAATGACAGATATTTACCTTGCCATCCACTTTGACCATGGTTTTCCCATGGCCGGGATAGATCTTATATCCACTATACGCGCACAGACCGATCCTGGAAATAATTGAATCATAGTAAGAACGATACACAGATTTTAATAAATGATTTAAATAAATGAGAAAGGGTTGAAAGATTACACAAATACATTAAGATATAAAACAGAAATTGTAAAAACGTACTTCATTTTGAATTGTCAAACGCGAAAGAACTGTCAAATTCTCGGAGTTGTCACAACTAAACCACAGAATCAGAAAAACCACTGCCCGCTTCATTTGACAAAAAAGCAATTATAGTAACGAATATCATGTTTGGCAACATGAGAGACACAAAGAACTACAATATCAAAACTTTAATTTAATCATTCTGATGTTGGTTTGATGTGCTCAATAATGAATGGTATTCTTATTAGATAAAATTGATTTAGTAAAACCATTGAGTTAATCAATGAGAAAAAAAATACTTCTTAACTGATTTCTTCCTGCTGCTTTCTGTATGTTGGTAATAACCATTAATCTCATTCGGTTTTAGATTCTGTGGAACTTATTTTTTATACGTAACAACACTATAAAATAAGTCGTTTGAAATGTTTCTGTTCATCCATCCACAACGTAATGTTATGTTATACGTGTTTAAGAAATATTTTAAATAGGATTACACGGTATATCTCATGCACTATAAAAGGACGACGACGATGCATTTTTTACAACTTAATTTAAAAAATCTTAGTGCAACACGGACACTTCGTCGGGAGTAGACTTTCCAGAGCGTTTCCCTCTGCAAGCTAATGTGTACCGTGGGTCGTATTCGTTCTATAAAACTAAGTCTAGGGATGTTCGGCCAAATGCAGGCCTTGATAATGCAGGGTGTGCTAGAACCAGCGCCGTTGACCCCAAGCTTTGTCTCAAACATTTTCCTGGTGCCGAAAAAAGGCGGGGAAATGCGACCAGTCTTCAATCTAAGACAACTCACCAAGTAGGTACGTATATTCGGCGAAGTTTCGCCTTATAAACATGTACAAGGTTCCCGACTTTATACAACCACGGGACTGGCTGGTAAAACTGGACCTTTACAACGCGTACTTCCACATTCCGGTCAATATCACTCATCGGAGATTCCTGAGGGTAATTTTTCAACGTCAACTTTGGCAAATGACTTGCCTTCCATTTGGCCTCTCAACGGCTCCAAGGACGTTTGCCTCAGTTACAAATTGGATCGCGGAATTGCTAAGATCCCGAGGTATCTATCAGGGTGATCGTGTACTTGGACGACTTTCTCATTGCATGCCAGAGCCCGACGTTGCTCAAGAACCAAGTAAGACTTGTTGTACAGATCCTAAAGAATCTAGGTTGGACGATAAATTAAGAAAAATCGACCCTGATGCCTCAGCGGTTCATGGAATTCTTGGGAATTCAGTGGAATCCCTGGAACAACCTGAAGTCTATCCCAGCCGAGAAAATTCAAAATATTGTGCGAAAATGCCACGAGATGCTAGCAGACAGGTACGTTTCTCTGAAGCAGGTACAATCTTTATTAGGATTGTGCAATTTCGCCAGCTTCATTGTCCCGAGGGGTCGACTGAACAGCAGTGGTGGATCAACCATGCAAATATCGCTTCCCTGATTCACTTTCCTGCACCCCAGTTTTTCCTGAAAACAGACGCCTCGGGTCAGGGCTGGGGGGCTCTGCTCAACAACAAGGAGTTAGCTGGCCAATGATCACAAGAGGAGTCACTTCTGCATTCCAATCTTTTGGAGATGATGGCGGTGCAGAAGGTAATAACCTTGCAGAGTCACGTGCTGGCACACTCGTCGTTAATGATTATGTCGGACAATCGGACAGTTATATCATACCTACGCAACGAGGGAGGTACACGGTCACAACAGATGATGAACATTACATATCAGGTGTTGAACGAGTTGGACCGCCATCATATCCATATGTCAATACAGTTCATCCCCGGCCGATACAACACCGAGGCCGATCGTCTGTCGAGAATCCGCGGTCACTCGGAGTGGCAGTGACATTTGGACCTACTTGCTAATAAGCACAGGTTTTCGGCCGAGATAGACTGATTTTCTGTGGTACCTTTCCCCCTGTATTATAACCATCTTGAAATTTAAACTATTCAAAATTCTTTGCCCTTTCATTTAAAATTCCCGCCAAAGCATCAATGACACTAGCATGCTAATAAACGAGCTTTATTTATGCTTATTTGGAAGCATGCTCAAAAGTAGCATGCTTATTTCTGGAAAATCTGGACAGCTACAGAGCATTAGAACACGGTAGACGGTAGTTTTTGTTCTGATAAAAGGTACATCGGGAGCGCGCATGTGTGCGTGCCGTTTGCGCGCCGTGTACGGACGCACCACAGGCAAGTGAAGGCAAGCATCGGCGCGTGCTTAGTCAGGGTTGAGCAATCGTCGCGAGCGGTCGAACTTTCAAAATGTCTGCGGACGAAGCAAAGTATAGAAGACGTATATACTGCAGTGTGTTCGGATGTTTGAAGAATAATGCGAAAAATCCAGAATTGTCATATTTCTGCATTCCTAAGGATCCCAAAAGGTGTGTATTTTATTAGTACCTATTAGATATGAGCGCCGCCGCGCCGCGCCGCCGCCGCCGGCTAAAATCTCGCGCCGCCGCCGCCGACGCGGGCTCATCGGCGCGGCGATCCTCGCCTCCCGCTGGTTTTGAAACTGTCTATTTCAATTAGTTGGAGTCGTCCTCCGCGGCAAACCCGTCATAAAATGACGTCATCATCAGCGTCCAGTAATCATAGCGAAATAAACGAGAGATGTAAACGAGAATCAATAATCTCCGTTTCACATCTGCGTCTAAAATCTATGATTACCGAGTACTTACTTCAATATCGAGTTTACTCGTGAGCTTAGCACGAAGACATGACAGTGCTCTAACCTTTGAAAGCCTTCATAAAAGTGAGTGTTTGAAGTATTTTAGGATATCGTGCCCTAAACATATAGTCCCGTATCATATTATTCATATTACATTATTAGAAAGACAAAAAAGTCACAGTGGTATTTTTGGGTGTAAAATAAGCGAATATTTCTTGATCAGTTACATTAATAAATACTTTACTTTATGTATCACTAATATTATAAATGTGAAAGTCTGTGAAGATGATTGGATATTTAGATGTTTGTGATTAAATAACGGGGTAAACACTGGAAGGATTGAGCTGAAACTGGCATGCAAGTAGACCAAGCCCTGGATTGAAAATTCCCAGTAAATAGTTCCCTTGGGACAGTAACAGGAACAACGCGGGCGAAGCCGCGGGTAAATGCTAGTTCTTCATAAGATTATAATTTTATAGATATGTTCTGCTGGGCGAAGTCTGGGACAAGATACCGTCTTTATATCCTTTTCTCTATCAAGTGTATCACTCTCCATCTAATCTTTTCTACAATGACTCCTTGATTATTTTTTAGGTTGGTGCGCAGCAGGGAGATCCGCTCGGACCGTTAACCTTCAGCCTCGCTATCCATAAAGCAATATTGGCTTTGAAGTCAGCCCTTAATATTTGGTACTTGGATGACGGGACTATCAGGGGGAAACCGAAAGTTGTAAAGCAGGACTTGGAATCGCTGCTTCCTCGTCTTAAGGAGATGGGCCTGTACGTCTAGCATAACTGGCCGCGACTTCGTTTCTCGCGCGAGAGAGCATCACCTGTCACTGTCACACTATATTGAGTGGAAAGAGATAGGTAGCATTTGTCGCGCGACAAAGAGTCGCGTGTCACAGTTATGCTAGACGTACTGGAGGTTAATGCGACGAATGCGGTGAATTTTTCTGTTGCGGACCGACTTCTTCTTTGCCTTCTTTCCACTCTTTGCTTCCTGGCGTCAACCGAGAGCGTCTCGACAATATCAGTGCTCAAGGTCCCTGATTCTGCTGAGAATGTGCTTCGCGATTCCCAAAATAACTACCTTTTAAGAACCACTCCAACGTGGCTGAGCCAAGATGAAGTGTCTTCGTTTGACGACGCTTTGAGGGATACAACAGAAGCAATTCTGAATGTGTCCCAATCTGATGGCCAGTGGAGTCGAGCGTCTTTGCCCGTACGTCACGGGGGTCTGGGTTTGCGGCGTGCGGGGGACGTAGGTTTGCCAGCCTTTCTTGCCTCGGCACATGGGGTTTGTGGCCTGGTGTCTAAAATTTTTAATTGTCAAGGAAACAGTGCCACAATTACTTTTGTTGATGACGCGTTGGCAAAATGGAAAGCACGGTTCCCGAGACTTCGATCGGTGTCAAGGGCAGAGGCAACACTCCTTGATAATGACTCGATGCGGGTGGCGGTAGCTCTCCGCCTGGGCTGCGATGTTTGTGTTCCCCATAAATGCATCTGCGGTTCCATGGTGGAAGCGAATGGCCATCACGCGTTAAGTCGTTGTCGCTGTTCAAGCAGATTTCCGCGCCACCACGCTCTTAATGACATCGTTCGAAGGGCCTTAATATCCGCAAACATCCCATGTGTCCTAGATCCACCTGGTCTCTGTCGCAACGATGGCAAAAGGCCAGACGGGCTCACTCTGGTGCGCCACGTGCGTCAGCACTTTCGCCGCTTCACACCTCAGCCAAACGGTGTGGACAGCTGGTGCGGCAGCAGAGTTTGCCGCAGCTCGAAAATGGGACAAATACTTAGCCCTGGCCAATATTATTATTTTGTGCCTCTTGCTTTTGAGACGACAGGGTGCTGGGGGTCGTAGGTTAAAGCTTTTATTAGAGAGGTAGGGCGACGAATTGTGGAAAGGGGGTCCAATCCTCGCGCGGATTCGTACTTTGTGCAGAGGTTGTCTATTGCCATTCAGCGGGGCAATGCGGCGAGTGTGATGGGCGCCTTTGCACCGGGTGCTCTCCCAGGCCAGAAAGTGGGATTTTTCAGGAGTAATTGCCACTTTAAGGCCAGGTGTGACGTAAAAACTATTTAATTCATTAAATAGTTGATTACGCTTAGTACTGCTTCATTATAAAAAGTGTTTCTATGTAAAACTGTAGGTATTTTTCTTTTCCGAGGAAAGTCAAGGTCACGCCGCCGACGCCGCCGCCGCCGACCGATTTTGATCGGCGCGCCGCCGCCGACCAATTGCCCATCGGCGCTCATATCTAGTACCTATATAAATGTTATATTTTAAGTCGTTTATAGAATGTTTGATAGTTTTGTGATCAAATTATACCAATTAAATAGAATAGATAATTATTTTGTTTGACAGTGATGAAATTGATTGATTTGAAATTAACAGATTTTTTTGACGTGTACTAATTAAATTATAGTTGATTTTATTGATACATAAAATGCCTTAAACACGAGAGTGGTTTTATGAAACGAGCCGAAATATCGTTGCGTTACTTACATGTACACATACCAATACTAATTTATTTAAACTATTATACTTAATAACATTAACGTCAGATGTGTGCGATCAGATACTTTCATATTGAAATAAGTAACTTTTACGTTCCGTTATAAAAGTTACGTTCGTAATTTTACAGAACCGACGAGCGGCAGCCCTGTGCCTTAGGCACGCTCTGGTGTCGCGCGCTCCTAAACGGCGAAGACGAACTACTTGGTTGTCTTTATACTTTGATTAGAATGTGTTAGAATTCGTTTGGTCTAAATCCACCTTTACCTCGTTCCCCCCTCGCCAAAGGAAAGTAAATTTTTGGTCAGCCGTTATTAAAATTGATCCGCAAAAAAAATAAGCAGTTAAATCATTTGGGCAGCATACAAAGATTTGGCTGGCAATAAATAAAATCGGGCGGCAACTCTTGTTCAGCAAACAGTTTAAAAACGGTTAACATTTTAACCAATATTAATCTGCTTTTTTTATCATTTGGCTGCATAATAAACAGTCGAGCTGCAAAATAATTACTTGGGTAGCAAGATTTTACAATTGGTCAGCAGAGAGTTTAATTGAGATATACAGGGTGTCACTGTGATATATACTGGGTGTCACTGCGATATATACAGGGTGTCACTGTGTTATATACAGGGTGTCACTGTGATAGATACAGGATATCACTGTGATATATACAGGGTGTCACTGTGTTATATACAGGGTGTCACTGTAATGTATACAGGGTGTCACTGTGATAGATACAGGATGTCACTGTGATATATACAGGGTGTCACTGTGTTATATGTATACAGGGTGTCACTGTAATGTATACAGGATGTTACTGTGATATATACAGAATGTAATTGTGATATATACAGGGTGCCGTTGTGTTATATACAGGGTGTCACTGTGATAGATACAGGATGTCACTGTCAGCAGAGAAAACATGCCTGTAAGCAGTTTAATTGAAATATACAAGGTGTCACTGTGATATATACAGGGTATCACTATGTTATATACAGGGTGTCACTGTGATAGATACAGGATGTCACTGTGATATATACAGGGTGTCACTGTGTTATATACAGGGTGTCACTGTAATGTATACAGGGTGTCACTCTAAAAACAAAACAGCTCCCAAAAATAGGTAGGTTAGGGTAATTTTTTTTTTGATGACCCTAAAACGAAACGGCTCCCAAAAATAGGTAGGTTAGGGTTATTTTTTTGATGACCCTAAAAACGAAACGGCTCCCAAAAATAGGTAGGTTAGGGTTATTTTCTTTTTGATGACCCTAAAAACGAAACGGCTTTCAAAAACAGGTAGGTTAGGGTTATTTTTTTTGCTGACCCTAAAAACGAAACGATACACGTTGTGAATAAATAATATAACTTCTAAACATTATGAGATGTATAAAAAATCAAAATACCAATTTTATATGAGCCCATCACAGTGACACCCTGTATACATTACAGTGACACCCTGTATATAACACAGTGACACTATGTATATATCACAGTGACACCCTGTATATATCACAGTGACATCCTGTCCTGTATCTATCACAGTGACACCCTGTATATATCACAGTAACACTCTGTATCTATCACAGTGACACCCTGTATATATCACAGTTACATCCTGTATCTATCACAGTTACACCCTGTATATAACACAGTGACACCCTGTATATATCACAGTGACACCTGCTACTTGACAGCTGACAATTACCGAATGACAAAATGCGCACACGATTGGCGGCAGAATAGTTGCGCCCAGTTAGGTTTTATTGCCCCCTTTTTTTGATGAACAAAATGAAATATTTTGCTTACCTACTGATTGCTTACCAAAATTTGATTTACCGTAGATCGCTTAATGCAGCTCAAATATTTAATTTGCTGACCAAAATAATTTAGAGCAGATCAGTATATCATTAATTGCAGCCTGATTTATAAATGTTTGCTTACCATAAGTTGCTTACCAACTAGCTATTTTGGCTGACCAAATACATATTTCTGCTGACCAAAATATGAATATTTTGCTGATCGATTAAATGATACCCCTCGCCAAATAAGGCAGAAAATTTTGTACTGGACAAGCCGTCATGTCGGCTCCTCTCCGTGTTGCTCTAAGAAAAAAATAGATAATGGAAGATGTATTATTTTATCCCTAATACTTTCATTACGTGTTGTTTTGTTTCAGAACGTTCCCAAAATTCTAACCTAAAATATTACAAAGAACAGTCGAAGTTATGTTATCTAATTAGTTTAAACAAAATAAATATCACGACCTTTGTAAAATTTATTCAGTTTATTAGATAATTATTTTAGCTTAAGAGTTGCAATGTTTTGCCCCGACTTTTCCGAATTTCAGGTAAGTCTATTTGTTTTCTATTATTAGTACACCGACCGGTAAAAGTCCTTATCATTAACAATTAATTCATACATTATCAGTCTCTTGAAATACAGCAATTTTCCCAAAATTTGTATTTGCTAATACGAATCTCATAGTTTCCATTAGGTACTAATTAATATTCATAGATTGTTATAGGTCCATTGAAAGAAATTTCATTGTAAGTAACATGTTTTTCTAACAGTGCCAAGCTCCTAAATTTTCATACAAATTTAATCTGATAGTTGGTTTGTTGCACTGAATGTGCTAATTACCATTAATCTACAAAATGTTTCATTCTTTGCTTTTGTTATGTGAAACCTTTATCATCAAAAGCATGGTTAATTTGTTTCAGGATGTCCTGAAGAAAATGCGAGTTCTGGATGATAAAATAGTATATGCACTCAATACCTCCATCCCTACAGAGTCTTTCCAGAAGAAAGTAGATGCCACTTCAGCATGCGCAGATCTGTATTCCCAGATTCAAAAAGGGCATATGGATAGGGAATCAGTCATAAAAAACTGCATTGTTTCCACTGCTGATACTGTGAAAAAATTGAAAACAGCTAAAGAAGAGAAGCCTGATGATTACGATGTATTGAAATCTTTAAAGGCAGAGCAACGAAAGGTAGTTACATTTTTATTCATATTATAATTATTATATATATACATATATATTTATAAATATATGTGTATATTTATTTGTATGTATTTGTCTTGTTTTCTTTTCTCTTTGATAATAATCTGTTTTCATTTCCTTGTGCACCTACTCACCTCTGATTTTATTTTGCACCCACTCTACTACCCTAGTGCCATAAGGTTGTCTGGAAGAGATTGCTTATTAGCGATAAGACCGCCTGTTGTTTGCCATTTATGCTGTTTTAGATTTTAGTTTTGTAATCTTTTGTTTTGGTGCACAATAAAGAATATTGTATTGTATTATTTAGTATTCAGGTTGAAGTGGCCATTGTTTATGGTTTTATCTAGATCCATTCAGGATGAGTTGTGTTCTGAGTTTCTTAATTATACAAAGTTGATTTATCCTTCTTTTTTCAATTCCAAATAACAAATGTGAAATGTCTAGAAATACATCTAAATTGTTACTCAACATTGACTCTTTATCTTTATGGTTATAATTATCATTCATACATATAAAAAAAAATTATTAAAGGCACTTTCAAACAAAAAATATTAGTATGGCTAGTTAATGAAATTTAGGAAGATGATGTTTAGTAACTTAGAAACCATGATATTTTTTTCTACTTTTGATCATTATGTATCTTAAATATTAATAAAGCTGTAATCCTGGTGAAATGAAGTTTTGCCAAATATCAACCAGTCTGCCGTCCTAGTGTAAAAGGCGACTTTTTACTATGAACTTCCATAGTAAAAGGTCGCCTTTTACACTAGCACGGCAGCAGTACCTCTAGCACAACTGTGACATGTGACTCTTTGTCGCGCGACAAATGCTACCTATCTCTTTCCACTTAATATCCTGTGACAGTGACAGGTGATGCTCTGTCGTGCGAGAAACAGAGTCGCAGCCAGTTATGCTAGACATACAAACATGAGAAATATTATATTTGGATGTGCAAGTGGCTTGTTTATTTTCAGTACCCAACTCTTGTTTGTGAATGTTGCCAATAATTCTATACCTTAAGATAGAGGTTTAAGGTACATGGTCAATCTCAATGATTTAAAGCTGAAGGGAATGTAAATAGTAATAGTGTTAGTTAGGTATAAAAAAATATAATGCTTATTTATTTTCAAAATATATATCATTCGCTTATATAAATATAAAATGTTGTTAACAGTTACGTCTTCTGCAACAAGAACTAAGCATAGAAGAGGTAATACGTGAAAAAACAACAAAGCTGTTTACAGAGAAGTGTAGAAGCTACTATAAGCCTGACAACTTATGAAGACTGAAAATTGAAAAATTGTTTTTGAGTTTATAGTGTATATATTATAAATAGATTTGAGTTAAAAGTTGTTTTATTGAAACCAATACTTAATCTAATAATATCTAAAGTACACAACATTTTTCAAAACCTGCTTACAGCAACAACTTAATGATTACAATATTTCTGCAATTATGGCCCAAGTGATGATAACTTGGTTGTATTCTACTTGGCAGCGGCAGCTGCCTCTTTTTGAGATTGTTCATCCCTGTATTGTTGGTGCCAATCCAAGTTCATTTGGTGGACTGATTCTCCTCTCTTTGCTGCAGCTTTTCCAGCGAGGATGGCACCAAAACTAGCAAGAGCTGTCAGGAGCATAAGCACATTTGCAATCTTAATGCGTGCTTCACTGCGGGATCGTTCAATTAATTCAGCTCTGAAATTATTACAAAGTAGATTAGTGCTGTACTTATCTATACAGTTGTAACACAAAGGTTTATCAGTTATAATTTGTAGTAAACACAAGGTCATGTATGTCTGTTTACAATAGGAAAAAATATTATGACCTTCAGATTTTTCATGATCACATTCTAAGAAAAGTGATAAACTATATTGCATAACATTACAATTTTCTCTAGTTACATTTGTAATTAAATCGTGTACAAAACATGTACTTACGAGACAAATGTAGGGATTTCCTCCTTCGTCTTGAACTTCTTGGTCCAAACGAGGATAAACTTTTGGAAATCAGAGGGTCGGTATCTCGCGGACATAGAACCCGTAGACGAGCTGGGTGCTGGTGTCGGTGGTGGCGCAGCTGGTGGAGTACACATTCTTCTTATAAAACATAATGCTGATGTTCTTGGAAAGAACTGTTTAAACATTTTTAAACGCGCACAGTGTTTTACTCGAAGAGACGAATTAAAAACAATGACAACTTGACAAGTCGCAGTTTTTCCTTCTTCCCTCCTACTCACTCATTTCACTTCACTTATGATATGACACATGACACTAGCTAGTTTTAAGTCCGGTGCACATGAAATACAATGCAACTTGGCGTATCATGAATTTTGACAATGACAGTTGTCAGGAGGAAGGTGGTTAATATTGTCTTTGGTCAGCAGTGGTATATTGTCATGAGCACTTATGACTTTGTAGTTTATATAGTTTTACTCCTTTCGCACAAGAGCGAAATGGCATGAAATAAACTAAACAGCGAAGCAAGTACTTATACACATCACCTTGACCGCAATCTAAAGGACGCAAAGTGTAAATACTGCTTATTAAGCCCCCCAAAATTAATCCTATTCTCTTTCCGCACGGACTCTATATGTTCTTATTTATTTAATTTTGATAGACTGGTGGTTAGTGAACGCAGCGTAAAAAAAAAAGCAAAGTACCATGACGTTTGTCTGAATTGTCTGTTGCAGACAGCTAGCAAAAAGTGTAATGCACGATCGAATTAAATTACGAATGTGGCTGGATTGAAGTCAATAATTGTTATCCTGCGTGTTTGAATTTTTTAGTGGTTAATGTGACATTATTTCTTTACATCTACATCAGTAACATTTCTGCGCTAACAATCCGTCATCATCTATCGATGTAAGTTCCTTCGCGAGCTTGTGACTATTATTTCTCTCAATATGCATGCACGAAATTGACTTTTAATGCTTTATTTGGCTGCACTGTTTGTTTTTAGTGAGCTGCAGTTTAGATACTTGTGACATTCGTGTGCTGAACGATTCAAAGTAAGTCTTGATTGAACGTTGAATTTGCAATTTGTCGTCGTAGTGATTCAACGTAAGTAGGTATTGTTTGGTATTAGTTCTCTCTCTATTCCGCTGTATCTGCTCACATGGTCATCGAAATTGTTTTGCAAAATTTACTGATACATTCATAGGAATTAACAAACAGATGTAAGAAATTGTTGATTCTAGATTGCCTAGTGAATTTTATTACTGTAATAGGCTTTGCTACGGAAGTACTATTTAGTATAAAAATAAGTAAATATTGTGGATGATTTTTAGTTGACCTTGGTGTGGTAATAGGTTTTCAAGATGACAGGTAGAGCTCATATTTTGATCCTTTATTTTGCAATAACTGTTAAGCATGTAGGTTTCTTATTTATTTGTTAGGAAATAAGTATAAATGGAATTAGTTAGAAAAATTACATGTATATGCATTGCATATGCAAACAACCTTTAATTAAATTAATAAATATAACTTACTTTCTAAATCACAGTTTGGGTTTCGCCAAGGTAAATCTACGGAGGATGCAGTTCTAACCCTAACATCACAAATTTGTGAATATGTAGATAGTGGTAACAAATGTCTTGCAGTCTTCCTAGATCTAAAAAAAGCATTTGACACGGTCTCTCTACCCACGCTTGTAAACAAACTCGAAAGAATAGGCATTCGAGGAAAGCCACTGGATTTGTTGGATGACTATTTGAGAAACCGTAAACAAAGAGTTAGAATAGGGAACTATGTCAGTGCTGATTCTGAGATCTCATTTGGAGTCCCGCAAGGGAGTGTACTAGGGCCAACACTGTTTCTGGTGTACATAAATGACCTTACAGATATGAGTCTCCAAGGCGGCCACATAATTTCATATGCAGATGATACAGTGGCTGTATTTACAGGCAAAAGTTGGAACTCAGTGTATGAAGCTGCAGAGACAGGGTTACGTAGAATTACCTCCTGGCTAACGTGTAACCTATTAACAATAAACACTGCTAAAACTAACTACATCTGTTTCACCAAAATCAATAGTACACAACCCGCTAGAAACATGACCCTTAAAATCCATATATGTGTTCCCTCAGAAACTACACACTGTAACTGTACACAATTAGAAAAGGTATACTCAACAAAATACCTAGGTGTAATTATAGATCAAAGGCTATCATGGCACATGCACATAGAACATATCAATGGTAGGATACGCAAACTCATATGGATATTCAAAATACTCCGGCATATAACCACAACAACTTTATTATACCAAATTTACACTGCGTTAGCACGGTCAGTAATGACGTATTGTATATCCATATGGGGAGGTGCTTCCAAAATTAAGTTTCTAGAGGCTGAGCGTGGACAAAGGTGCTTACTGAAAACCATGCTTTTCAAGCCTTATCGTTACCCCACTGAGGAACTGTACAAAGATTGTAAGCAGCTAAGCATGCGAAAATTATATATTATGTCAATTGTTCTAAAACTACATCAAAAACTAACTTATAAACCCCGAACTGAAAATCGAAGAAGAGCAAATCCGGTAGCACCTGTGCCCACGTTCGGGTCTACTTATGCTGGAAGGCAATTTAATGTACAATCTGCTTATATATATAATGAGTTAAATAGACATATTCACATATACTCCTCAAATACCTACGATTGTAAAATAGCAATTATTGACTGGTTGTATGGACTAAACTATAGTGAAACTGAGAATTTATTATATCAGAGACTTAATTAAGTACCATAATTAATACTAGCATAATAAATAACATATATATACACACAAATACACACACACACACACACACACACACACACACACACACACACTAATAATAGTTATTCATAAATAGTGAGTAAACTGTACTGAACCACATAGGGAAGAGCGAGGCCTCCTGATACAGGAGCGATGCGCCTACTAGAAGGTCTCGACAATATTTATGTAAAATTGTTTACTTTAAAATGAATAAATGATTTATTATTATTATTATATAACCTGTCCCTAAAGTATCAGGTATTTAGTTCTTTTGCTTGTGTTTATTTTCTTAATTGCAACTGTTGTTGAACTAAAGATATTATAGCTTTATTATTATGTGGCTTGTATGGGAAACCATCTTACTAAGCTATAAATAAAAAAAATAAATATTGGGGGACAAACTTACACAAATAGAGCTAGTCCCAAACTAAGCAGTGCTTGTACTATGGGTACTAGATGATGATATAAATACATAAATAGATTGAAAAAATCCATGACTCAGGAACTAATAATACTCGTGCTCATCACACATATATTTGCCCTTACCAGGATTTGAACCCGGGACCTCTAGCTTCGTAGGCTGTGCGAGTCCCACTGAGCTAAACATACCATCAATGTTATGATTCCTTTAAAATTTACAAGTGCATACTGGCAACTATTCTATGTTCTTTAAGGTGAATCACATTGTTTGGTTCTTCATAAGAGTTTTAAAGAGGGTTATGGTTCTATCTGAATCATTGAGACACATTTTGCAATTTTTTTGGATATGTCTGTGAACACATTAGCATAATTCAAGTCAGGCGGTTCTCCATACGAACAAAAAGAGGGTCATCATTCGCTTCCACTGCATAGTTTGATATATTTTGTATGTGTGAAATGACATACAACTACTACTGTGAATACTCACACTAGCCAATAAATATACATTTTTAGCAAAAACATTTGCTGTCAAATGATAATAGATGGCCACCGTGCTGGTTGATGTGTGCGTGCCACTTGTAGGTACATAGCAACTGGCTTAATATAGGTGCTTCAGTTATCTGTTAGTGAGTCTATGTCTGCTTATTTATTTTGAGGTCCTTGGATTATAGTAGGGCTTCCAAATACCGGACCCTTCACAATCTCGGTATTAATACCGGAACCTTCTTCCTCAATACTGGGATCCCGGTATCCTGGTATTGGAAAAAAAAAGATGTATTTATTACGAAATTACGTACTAACTAGAATTGAACTCGGTTTTATTGGTATAAATTAATGTTTAATGCATTAAATAACAAAATAAATGAAATACGGAAACCATTTTGATGAAAAATAATCATATAAAATTCGGTTCTGGTGGCCAAATGTGTTCATAAGCCCAAAAAATAAGCTAGTAGTATATAAATGTACCGACTGGGCCTCGACCCATAATTCTTTTTAAGGTTATGACTATAGCGCCAGTTAGGTAGACAAATTCCTCATAGAAAAACTCCTGTTTCAACCTACCTAATTAGTACTTAATATTGTAGTATCACTTTGCACTTAATGATCATTAGCAATATACATTGGTTATCACTGCCAAGTTGCCAATAGAAATTTATCTTCAAATATTTAATGGCGAAGGATGGAAGGTAGGTATTAGCTGGACGGAAAAGCAAACGAAAGATGATGTGCTGCAACTAATAGGCGAAAAGAGAATGTTACTGAAGAATATTGAGAATAGAAGAGGAAATATGTTGGGGCACCTGATACGACATATAAAAACTATAATTGAAGGCAAAATAGAAGGAAAAAGAGGTAGAGGAAGACCGAAGCGTGCGTGTGTGGATCAAGCTAAAGAGAAAATCAATTTGACGTCGTATCAGGACCTCAAGATGGTAGCAGAAAAGAGAACGGAATGGCAATTACTCCACCGATAAGAGCAAGTCTCTTAAATTTATGATGATGATTTAATGATAAGAAAACGCTGCCAAATCAAGTCGATTCAGATTAACCTCTTTCTCAAAGTTGAATCTACGTATCTAGCCTGCATCTGAGGGGTTGGGACTTGGGACTTCATTGTGAAGACTCGTAAGAATATTCTAAGTCATTCAAAGAGATATGGAGTGGGTTATATCCAGTTGCATTGCGAGATCGAATTTTAAATGAATGTTTCAATCTGTAAAAGAACCAAAGTGACCGAAATGTATAGTTTTAAGTCTTAAATGCCAATGGGCAGAGGCAGAGCATGTTTCTTGTAGGATTGAGGGCCGATTTCCCAACTGCATAAGAGAGAACTGATGTTCTGATGAAGGTCAGGTCTCTGGATGCGAGTCATGCCGAACGGCTGCTCACCATGGCGTTCTTTGGGGAAGGCCTATTGCAATATTGTTACAATTATACTTGAAAGATACTACGTCAATCAATAGAGGTATGTTTGAATACAAAATTCAATCAATTGCATGGCTATCTGGCAAAGAAGACGTACTCGGTCAGGTTGGTTCCTGGTAATAAAAAGACAGGAAGGTGTTAGAATAGCATGTGTGCTAGTAGCAAGCTTCTGACGTGGC
Source organism: Eudemis profundana (assembly GCA_947034925.1). Classification (NCBI taxonomy): domain Eukaryota; kingdom Metazoa; phylum Arthropoda; class Insecta; order Lepidoptera; family Tortricidae; genus Eudemis; species Eudemis profundana. Next base: position 15,630,201 of record OX344801.1, read on the forward strand.
CAAAAATTATTGTTTTGATAGGAAAATTCAGTTAAAGTAGCACATTTCGTTATTTGTACTTAATACTGGGATCCCGGTATTGCACCGTCAATACCGGTATTGAAAAATGCCCCAAAAAAAGGCGGGATCGCGGTATTGGAAGCCCTAGATTATAGGACCATTATGCCACAGTCATAATGAAAAAAAATAACATACTTATTCAGATGTCTGGAGGTCACAAGCATCGGTACAAGAATGTGGGGCTCAGTGCCGACGAGCTGAGGCGCCGGCGGGAAGAAGAAGGCGTCCAACTCAGGAAACAAAAGAGAGAACAACAGTTGTTCAAACGCAGAAATGTCACGTTGCCTGCACCAAACGCACCGGATATTGCATTACAGGTTGGTGGTACTGAAAATACTAGTCGATGTGTAGTACAGTAATGAGATAAAGTGACTAAATGAGAAATATCTTCCAAAATGTGTTTAGAACATACCTAATTATCATGTCATGCAAAACCTAAAAATATTGCAATTTCAATACAAACTGCATAAGTAAGTTTGTAATCCTATACAAATACATGTGATTATAAAGTTAGTTTTGTACATTGACGTATGTTTTGTAGTTAAAATTGGAAATGGATTCCACAGAACTCGATTTTTGATAGGATTTCTACTTCTAATTTAATTAAGTTTTTTGCAAAGTCCCATTAAAACGAAACTGTTCTTTAAGTAACTTCTTGAATTCATTGTTGAATAGACAAATAAGGCGATATAGTACCAAATAACCTACGTATTTGTGAAATGGGGATGGTATCAGCTGGGGCTGGAATGGTTCCGTTTATTGCCGTACATAAGTCATAATCATAACATTTTTTCAATATTCGGGTTTGTTAAAATGTAATTTATTTCAGGATGACATTAACGTCTCGTTGTCAGACGACATATCGCCCGCAATGGTGGCGGCCCTGTACAGTGACAATCCTCAGGAGCAAGTGATGGCAACACAGAAGTTCCGGAAACTCTTGAGTCGGGAGCCCAATCCTCCTATAGACGAAGTTATAAGGACCGGGATTGTTCCAAAATTTGTGGAATTCCTATCTAATAGTAGTAACCCTACTTTGCAGGTAAGATTTTGAAATGTATTGCAATTCATAAGATACATATACATTTTGTGACTTGGGACAATTGAAGCTGTGTATAGTCAGCAATAAACTAGACCTTATTTTTTTTGGGATACCCCAATAAAAAACCGGTCAAGTACGAGTCGGACGCGCGCACCGAGGGTTCCTTACAAACTCGTCAGTAGATACGTAAATAATTCATGATAAACTGTATGGTGTGGGACAAACTTAACTTTACTCTGTATGGACATCGACATATGTCGCGGTTAGTTCAGTAGAAGCAAATAAGTTTGTCTTGCGATTTTTGCGAATTTTTAAAAAACGCTGCAAGTTAGGAAAACCGTTTTATTTCTCCTGTAATATATAGAATGAAAGAAAATGAAAAAGGTATAGGATTTTTTTTCTGTCCAATAGGCTCGGGTTAGCGGTTTTTAACATTATTCCAATTTTCAAGTAGTCATCATCAGTAGATCCTGAGATATCTTGCTGTGACCGACGGCCAGACAGACGGACAGGCGGGCAGTCAGACAGATTCGCACCATAAGGGTTCCTTTTTTACCATTTTTGTACGGAACCCTAATCACCCTCTGCTTTGAAGTCATTACGAAAGCTCTTCATTCACTACGCTTTATTGTGCCATTTAAGCTTGTTTAAAGCTTGAACGTCTGTATACGCTAGTCTAAGAGTTAATTTTAGGCGCTGTCGCTTTACTTGACATTTGCGAGAAATACAATCTATGTTCTCTAGCTGAAGCGCTTATGAAATGTTTGGAAGAGAGCTGCGTCAGAGATAATGGAATCTAAAACATGGTGTTAATTTTGTCGATCATTCTCAATACATTCTATGTATGGAGACTCCGAGAATGACCGGCGATAGCAACTCCATCTAGTTGTGCAGACTTTTCTTTTATGAAAAATATTTCTAAAACTTGAACTTAATACTCACTGAGAAACTGGTGAGCGTTTCATCTTACCTGAGGTAATCTTTCGAAGCACTGGTAGAATCTGTGAATATAATTAGCCAAATAAATTAGTTCAATAGGCTTGTGTCCTAAATTTTGTTACTGATGTAAATGGATACTATTTATGAGGAACAAATATATACCTATAACTACTACCCTTGGATTACTATACCAGCCACAAACTGCAATCAAAAGTAGCCGACCGCACCGAGCGTTGAAAACGGCCCATACAAAACGGACGCACCCTGTGACGTCATCTCTTGTCCTCGCTGTACTAAGTCTGTATGAAAAAAATAGCATTATGCCATTTTGAGCACGAAAAAGTGCGTTTAAGCACATAGTATTCCGAATTTGACTCTAATTTTTCTTTAAGACGATAAAAAAATATCGTTTTTTTTAAACTTTGTGGTCTCATAACTCTATATTTTTTATATACGTTTTGTTTATTTCTTCTGTGTTATGATAATTTAGTATTTTCCAATCCATGTGACTATATTATGTTGTAAAATTCAACATTAGTCAACATCCCCATTGAACCGGTCGCCGCTTACACTACTGTTATACTATTTCTGTACTATTTCAGTTCGAAGCGGCATGGGCGCTAACGAATATCGCCTCCGGGTCAGCGGAGCAGACGCGCATAGTGGTCGAGAGCGGCGCCGTAGCGGTGCTAGTGGGGTTGGTCGGTAGCGGCGCGAGTGACGACGTGCGCGAGCAGGCGGTGTGGGCGCTCGGGAACGTGGCCGGCGACTCGCCGCGCTGTCGCGACACCGTGCTCGCGGCCGGCGTGCTGCCGCCGCTAGTAGAGTGAGCATCTTGTTTGTTGTTCTATCAGCCGCTTGATATATCAGGCGCCGTAGCGGTGCTAGTGGGGTTGGTCGGTAGCGGCGCGAGTGACGACGTGCGCGAGCAGGCGGTGTGGGCGCTCGGGAACGTGGCCGGCGACTCGCCGCGCTGTCGCGACACCGTGCTCGCGGCCGGCGTGCTGCCGCCGCTAGTAGAGTGAGCATCTTGTTTGTTGTTCTATCAGCCGCTTGATATATCAGGCGCCGTAGCGGTGCTAGTGGGGTTGGTCGGTAGCGGCGCGAGTGACGACGTGCGCGAGCAGGCGGTGTGGGCGCTCGGGAACGTGGCCGGCGACTCGCCGCGCTGTCGCGACACCGTGCTCGCGGCCGGCGTGCTGCCGCCGCTAGTAGAGTGAGCATCTTGTTTGTTGTTCTATCAGCCGCTTGATATATCAGGCGCCGTAGCGGTGCTAGTGGGGTTGGTCGGTAGCGGCGCGAGTGACGACGTGCGCGAGCAGGCGGTGTGGGCGCTCGGGAACGTGGCCGGCGACTCGCCGCGCTGTCGCGACACCGTGCTCGCGGCCGGCGTGCTGCCGCCGCTAGTAGAGTGAGCATCTTGTTTGTTGTTCTATCAGCCGCTTGATATATCAGGCGCCGTAGCGGTGCTAGTGGGGTTGGTCGGTAGCGGCGCGAGTGACGACGTGCGCGAGCAGGCGGTGTGGGCGCTCGGGAACGTGGCCGGCGACTCGCCGCGCTGTCGCGACACCGTGCTCGCGGCCGGCGTGCTGCCGCCGCTAGTAGAGTGAGCATCTTGTTTGTTGTTCTATCAGCCGCTTGATATATCAGGCGCCGTAGCGGTGCTAGTGGGGTTGGTCGGTAGCGGCGCGAGTGACGACGTGCGCGAGCAGGCGGTGTGGGCGCTCGGGAACGTGGCCGGCGACTCGCCGCGCTGTCGCGACACCGTGCTCGCGGCCGGCGTGCTGCCGCCGCTAGTAGAGTGAGCATCTTGTTTGTTGTTCTATCAGCCGCTTGATATATCAGGCGCCGTAGCGGTGCTAGTGGGGTTGGTCGGTAGCGGCGCGAGTGACGACGTGCGCGAGCAGGCGGTGTGGGCGCTCGGGAACGTGGCCGGCGACTCGCCGCGCTGTCGCGACACCGTGCTCGCGGCCGGCGTGCTGCCGCCGCTAGTAGAGTGAGCATCTTGTTTGTTGTTCTATCAGCCGCTTGATATATCAGGCGCCGTAGCGGTGCTAGTGGGGTTGGTCGGTAGCGGCGCGAGTGACGACGTGCGCGAGCAGGCGGTGTGGGCGCTCGGGAACGTGGCCGGCGACTCGCCGCGCTGTCGCGACACCGTGCTCGCGGCCGGCGTGCTGCCGCCGCTAGTAGAGTGAGCATCTTGTTTGTTGTTCTATCAGCCGCTTGATATATCAGGCGCCGTAGCGGTGCTAGTGGGGTTGGTCGGTAGCGGCGCGAGTGACGACGTGCGCGAGCAGGCGGTGTGGGCGCTCGGGAACGTGGCCGGCGACTCGCCGCGCTGTCGCGACACCGTGCTCGCGGCCGGCGTGCTGCCGCCGCTAGTAGAGTGAGCATCTTGTTTGTTGTTCTATCAGCCGCTTGATATATCAGGCGCCGTAGCGGTGCTAGTGGGGTTGGTCGGTAGCGGCGCGAGTGACGACGTGCGCGAGCAGGCGGTGTGGGCGCTCGGGAACGTGGCCGGCGACTCGCCGCGCTGTCGCGACACCGTGCTCGCGGCCGGCGTGCTGCCGCCGCTAGTAGAGTGAGCATCTTGTTTGTTGTTCTATCAGCCGCTTGATATATCAGGCGCCGTAGCGGTGCTAGTGGGGTTGGTCGGTAGCGGCGCGAGTGACGACGTGCGCGAGCAGGCGGTGTGGGCGCTCGGGAACGTGGCCGGCGACTCGCCGCGCTGTCGCGACACCGTGCTCGCGGCCGGCGTGCTGCCGCCGCTAGTAGAGTGAGCATCTTGTTTGTTGTTCTATCAGCCGCTTGATATATCAGGCGCCGTAGCGGTGCTAGTGGGGTTGGTCGGTAGCGGCGCGAGTGACGACGTGCGCGAGCAGGCGGTGTGGGCGCTCGGGAACGTGGCCGGCGACTCGCCGCGCTGTCGCGACACCGTGCTCGCGGCCGGCGTGCTGCCGCCGCTAGTAGAGTGAGCATCTTGTTTGTTGTTCTATCAGCCGCTTGATATATCAGGCGCCGTAGCGGTGCTAGTGGGGTTGGTCGGTAGCGGCGCGAGTGACGACGTGCGCGAGCAGGCGTGCCGCTGCCGCTAGTAGAGTTGTTTTAGTCTAGCTTTACATTTTGCGCCCAAAACTCAGAGAAACTACTTTCTAAGAAGTAGCTTATTAGTGTTTTGGTTTGCTAGCTGATTATTTAGCTGTATAATTTAGCTTTACATTTTGCGCCCAAAACTCAGAGAAACTACTTTCTAAGAAGTAGCTTATTATTAGTGTTTTGGTTTGCTAGCTGAGAAGGTACCTTTCGTATTGTTTGTTAAATGACTCCAATTGTATAATTTTGATTAAACTTTACTTTGATATCTACCATTCTTTCAGAATATTGAATAAATACACGAGACTATCAATGACTAGGAATGCTGTTTGGACTCTGTCAAATCTCTGTAGAGGCAAGAATCCTCCGACCAACTTCGAAGCCGTCGCTCCAGGTTTGTTGTTTTTTTTTATTTTGTTGATTTTTTAGCTTATTATTGCAGAATCTTTCCGTTCGTTGGTATGGCCTGCAAAAATTACGGACGTCAACCAGCGTATGATTACCAACTGGGAGTTTAAAAAAAGATTTAATCTACACAATGAATCCCACTGGATCGCAATGTATCCAAAGACTTCAAGCCCGTAGCTAGGCGTGTCACTTAGCATAGTGTTGGCGGTATACAGTGCCGAATTATATTAGCGCGAGGTCTGTAGCATATTTTTAAGAGGCCCTTTGTTAGTTTAAGATGCGCTAAACACCGACTGACCGGTAATTTTATACGTGATAAAATGACGTAACGTAATCTTTTGCGCCACGTGCTTAAACCAGCACTGGCTATATAACTAACTAGTTAAATAAAGAACTCCTATTTACAGTACAGTAATGTAAGTATGTTCCTCCACAGGTATCCCAGTCCTAGCTCGACTGTTGCACCACACGGACGCGGACGTACTGAGCGACGCGTGTTGGGCGCTCTCGTACCTCTCGGACGGCCCCAACGAGAAGATACAGGCCGTCATCGACGCGGGGGTCTGTCGGAGGCTTGTCGAACTACTGCAGTGAGTCACCTTTATATACATCATCAAAGGTTTAGAAGGTATCAGTCCAAGCCCGGCTGTTGCACCACACGGACGCGGACGTAATAAGTGAAGCGTGTTGGGTGCTCTCGTACCTCTCGGACCTGTCGCTAAAGCTAAAGTGCGTGACACACGTTGTAGCTTTATGGTTGCCTGCTTTTCGTTAGCAGTATAAACTCTAGTAGTCTATTTATTCATGTGGTACTGGTCCTAGAACGACATAGCCAAATCGACTCGATCGCCGCACGTTCCTTATCAGAAGACGTAATTCTTAGAGAATTTGGAGCGGGGGTGGCCATTCGATTAAATTGTTTTGTTCCTGTTAAAATGTATCTTACAACAAGGAATTAATATGAATTTGCCTGTCGTGGGAAACTGACAATTGATAACCTTTGAAGTGCAGATGAACTAATGCAATTAATGTTCGCTAATTAATCAATATGCATTTATAAACCATGTAACAGAAACAACATTAACTTTGCAAATGTTTCTCTTTATTGTGTTTTCTCCGCGGATGCAGGTGTCGGAAGACATTCCTTAGAATAGATAATTTAGGGAAATTACATCAATAAAATAAATGACTTAAATATACTGTAGTTAGTAAATTTTTGTAAGTTTCTAGTCACGCGTGCAACGAATTCTGTAAACGAGGTAAATACACTAATTAGCTACACGACGAAACTACTAAACTAACATGCACACACCTCAACGCGCTCCTGCAGGGCGTCATTGTTGCAGCAAATTGCACAGATCCGCATTCGCATAAGCTCCGCATCGTTTTTAAGCCGCTATTTATTTTAATGTATATTATTCCAGACACAATAAATCGACAGTCGTATCGGCAGCCCTGCGTGCCGTAGGCAACATCGTCACTGGCGATGACTCCCAAACACAGACAGTGTTGAACTGCAACCCACTGGGCTCTCTGCACGCCCTCCTGCGGTCTAGCTCTGAAGCTCTGCGCAAGGAGGCTTGCTGGACACTCTCCAACATCACTGCGGGCAACGCGTCACAGATACAGGTATTGTATAGCGGCTACGATTCCCAAACAGGTAGTGTTGAACTGCAACCCACTGGGCTCTCTGCACGCCCTACTGCGGTCTAGCTCTGAAGCTCTGCGCAAGAAGGCTTGCTGGACACTCCAACATCACTGCGGGCGACGCGTCACAGATACAGGTATTGTATAGCGGCTACGATTCCCAAACAGGTAGTGTTGAACTGCAACCCACTGGGCTCTCTGCACGCCCTACTGCGGTCTAGCTCTGAAGCTCTGCGCAAGAAGGCTTGCTGGACACTCCAACATCACTGCGGGCGACGCGTCACAGATACAGGTATTGTATAGCGGCTACGATTCCCAAACAGGTAGTGTTGAACTGCAACCCACTGGGCTCTCTGCACGCCCTACTGCGGTCTAGCTCTGAAGCTCTGCGCAAGAAGGCTTGCTGGACACTCCAACATCACTGCGGGCGACGCGTCACAGATACAGGTATTGTATAGCGGCTACGATTCCCAAACAGGTAGTGTTGAACTGCAACCCACTGGGCTCTCTGCACGCCCTACTGCGGTCTAGCTCTGAAGCTCTGCGCAAGAAGGCTTGCTGGACACTCCAACATCACTGCGGGCGACGCGTCACAGATACAGGTATTGTATAGCGGCTACGATTCCCAAACAGGTAGTGTTGAACTGCAACCCACTGGGCTCTCTGCACGCCCTACTGCGGTCTAGCTCTGAAGCTCTGCGCAAGAAGGCTTGCTGGACACTCCAACATCACTGCGGGCGACGCGTCACAGATACAGGTATTGTATAGCGGCTACGATTCCCAAACAGGTAGTGTTGAACTGCAACCCACTGGGCTCTCTGCACGCCCTACTGCGGTCTAGCTCTGAAGCTCTGCGCAAGAAGGCTTGCTGGACACTCCAACATCACTGCGGGCGACGCGTCACAGATACAGGTATTGTATAGCGGCTACGATTCCCAAACAGGTAGTGTTGAACTGCAACCCACTGGGCTCTCTGCACGCCCTACTGCGGTCTAGCTCTGAAGCTCTGCGCAAGAAGGCTTGCTGGACACTCCAACATCACTGCGGGCGACGCGTCACAGATACAGGTATTGTATAGCGGCTACGATTCCCAAACAGGTAGTGTTAAACTGCAACCCACTGGGCTCTCTGCACGCCCTACTGCGGTCTAGCTCTGAAGCTCTGCGCAAGAAGGCTTGCTGGACACTCCAACATCACTGCGGGCGACGCGTCACAGATACAGGTATTGTATAGCGGCTACGATTCCCAAACAGGTAGTGTTAAACTGCAACCCACTGCCCACTGGGCTCTCTGCACGCCCTACTGCGGTCTAGCTCTGAAGCTCTGCGCAAGGAGGCTTGCTGGACACTCTCCAACATCACTGCGGGCAACGCGTCACAGATACAGGTATTATATAGCGGCGACGATTCCCAAACAGATAGTGTTGAACTGCAACGCACTGGGCTCTCTGCACGGTTTATCCTTGAATCGCCGACAAATGTTTCATCGACGTATCATTCCATAGAAATATAATTTCATCGAAAGTGAATTTTCCCTGAAGCCGTTTTTATCTTGGTATTACTACCAACGTGTAAGATCGGGCGCGACCCGGCTGATTACAAGGTCTTTCTTCCCCATACATTCAACCTCGACTTTGACCTATAACACGTACATAAGAGCAGATACGTTGCAAGGTGTTTAGCTTACATAATGTGCATCCCATTTGAAATGAGTGCAGATCATCCCACCCCGCCATCTCCTTTTTGGTTTGCTTTTGCATCTGAGCAAATATTAATAAAAAAATATTTTGTTTTTCAGGCTGTTATAGACGCAAATATCTTCCCAACTTTAGTAGAAATTTTAAGACAAGCCGAGTTCAAAACTAGGAAAGAAGCCGCGTGGGCGATAACGAACGCTACCAGCGGAGGCAGCCAGACTCAAATTAGGTGACTACTCTGATTTACAATTTTAGATTACTTTCAATCTATTATGCATTCAAGGATATATATATAAGTATGTACGTTTCCAGAGCTTCAAATATATTTGTACTATCTATTAGCCAAAAATATCCATGGGACAATTCGATCTAAAATTGACATTTTAATAACTCGATAAATGTTCGCATATTTCTGAGAACTCGCCAATTTGTAAAAATAAAAGTTTAATTTCACATACTACAAAATTTTAACATACTTAGCTAATTATTAAACACGGTTTGAATTAAACTAGCTGTCTCAAGTCAGTGTAGTATTAGTATAGTTGTAGTATTTATTTAGTAGATATTAAAAATCATTATCTCTTGCGGAATGTAACTTACCAGCCATCACACAGCGATACATGATCTTTTTGCTTAAAATATTTTTGAACCTTCATTTAAAAACGTGATGATCTGGAATAAAATTTTGGGGCACAGTTTTTTTTGTGTATTAGGTTCGAAAGTACACACAATGCTGAGAGAATTACTCAAAAAGTCAATATTATTCAAGAAAAAAATGTAAACTTTTTTTAAAAAAACGCTTATCAGGACTTCACACTGGTAAAAGTGAAGTACCTAGAAACACTACTACTCTGTGTGTTGTGGTGTTTAGAAAATTTTGTCAAAGTGTTTAAGAAATAGAGCTCTAATCGTACTGGTCTAGGAGGCAAGGGTGAAATTTCCAACTTATTTCCTCATGAAAATGCTCTGTTTCTCCCTTTTTTCGGTCTACTTCCGGTCACAAATCTCAAAGTCTGGCACCTCGGAGCGGTTGCGTTTGCCCAGGGGAGACCCGTAAACTTGCAAAAAAATCTGGAAAAATATCTTATCGCCTCAAGGATAGTTTTGGGTTTAATCTATAGTTTTTTATGCTGGTAATCTCGAGGTAACATTGCCAGACCAGTAGGGTGTTGCTAAATACCTGCCAGACGGTCCTGAAGTTGCAAGATTAGGGTCAAAATTTATCTTATAGCCTCAAGGCTGATTCTTGCATATGTTGTTGTATACTCCCAAAAACATACCCTATCCAAAATGACAGACCATTAGGACGTTGCGTTCAGCCCCCAGACGAGGTCAAAGTTGTAGGTCTCAGGTACTAAACATATGAAAAATGGTAGATTCATACGTGTTATCTGTAAGTACTCTATTTTTTCATTCTTTACGTGTACTCCGAGACACAAATATCAACGTCTGGCACCCCGGTCCGGTTGCGTTCACCCAGGGGAGGATGATAAACTTGCAAAGATGCACGGAAAAATATCTGATGGCCACAAGGGTAGTTTTTGGTTTAATCTATAGTTTTTTATGCTGGTAATCTCGAGGTAACATTGCCAGACCAGTAGGGCGTTGCTAAATACCTGCCAGACGGTCCTGAAGTTGCAAGATTAGGGTCAAAATTTATCTTATAGCCTCAAGGCTGATTCTTGCATATGTTGTTGTATACTCCCAAAAACATACCCTATCCAAAATGACAGACCATTAGGACGTTGCGTTCAGCCCCCAGACGAGGTCAAAGTTGTAGGTCTCAGGTACTAAACATATGAAAAATGGTAGATTCATACGTGTTATCTGTAAGTACTCTATTTTTTCATTCTTTACGTGTACTCCGAGACACAAATATCAACGTCTGGCACCCCGGTCCGGTTGCGTTCACCCAGGGGAGGATGATAAACTTGCAAAGATGCACGGAAAAATATCTGATGGCCACAAGGGTAGTTTTTGGTTTAATCTATAGTTTTTTATGCTGGTAATCTCGAGGTAACATTGCCAGACCAGTAGGGCGTTGCTAAATACCTGCCAGACGGTCCTGAAGTTGCAAGATTAGGGTCAAAATTTATCTTATAGCCTCAAGGCTGATTCTTGCATATGTTGTTGTATACTCCCAAAAACATAACCTATCCAAAATGACAGACCATTAGGACATTGCGTTCAGCCCCCAGACGAGGTCAAAGTTGTAGGTCTCAGGTACTAAACATATGAAAAATGGTAGATTTATACGTGTTATCTGTAAGTACTCTATTTTTTCATTCTTTACGTGTACTCTGAGACACAAATATCAACGTCTGGCACCCCGGTCCGGTTGCGTTCACCCAGGGGAGGATGATAAACTTGCAAAGATGCACGGAAAAATATCTGATGGCCACAAGTGTAGTTTTTGGTTTAATCTATAGTTTTTTTATGCTGGTAATCTCGAGGTAACATTGCCAGACCAGTAGGGCGTTGCTAAATACCTGCCAGACTGTCCTGAAGTTGCAAGATTAGGGTCAAAATTTATCTTATAGCCTCAAGGCTGATTGTTGCATATGTTGTTGTATACTCCCAAAAACATACCCTATCCAAAATAACAGACCATTACGACGTTGCGTTCAGCCCCCAGACGAGGTCAAAGTTGTAGGATCCAGTTACTAAGCGTGTAAGAAAGTAGATAAGTAGATAGGATTAGTGCGTTCTGGCTCAAACCTGGGGGTGAGCTGGAGCGCATTTTTCAGAAAATTTGGCTGCTGACCTTTTTTTTACAAAGCGACGCCGTCATTAGCGAAAACGACGCCTTCATTAATTAGGCGCACCCCTAATTAGGCAAAAAACCCCTCCCACACCAGCTTCATGGACTATTGGGTTATTATATGGGTAATTGGTCAAGTCAGGATCAAGGGTACTTGGTACATAGACTAATTTACTGTCTAAGAATTCTCTATACATAGGTAAGTTAGATATGAAATAATTTCACTTGTTTCATGTTTAGAATAATAGTTTTGAAGGCAAGTTTTGTAATATTTCGAATTTTGTAATGCTATAAATGCTCTTTTAAAGTATCAGAGATTTTTTTTGTAAATCATGTACTTTATCCAGTTGTTAATAGTTGGTAATATTTGTAATTGTGTAATGGTTTTTTAATGTAAGTACACGTGGTTCGCTTTTGATCTACGGATCAGCGACGTTTAGGGTTTGCAATATTCGATGAATTTTAGTATTCGAATAATACGAATACTTAGATTTCCATTATTCGAATATTCGAATTGCAAACCCTAGCGACGTTGCCATTAAGACCGACGCTATTTATAACGGCGCCTATTTCTGCTTTGTATCCGATAATTAAAACCGTCAACAGGACAGCAGCGTATTTACAACATCAAAATAAGCTAAATTATATTTTTTATTGATCTAAACCTATATATTGTTGAAATGCAATTAATGCAATTTGTTTTATCAAAAAGACAAGTCTGAATGCTAAAAATTCTGTTACTCAAACATTATACTTACTGCCACGTTGATGTCTGGTGGAGCACAGTATAGGATATTACAGAACGCAAATTATTAGTAGATAATTTTGTGGGGTTTTGCTCACAAGTTTGAACGGAATTAAGAAACGATTCAAAATCCGCAAATGCACGTAAATGACCAATGGTAGTTTTAATTTACGTTGGAATTGATTAAATAGTTACTATATCGTTTGCTTGAAGCTCATTTTACCAATTTTTTGTTTTTTTTTTTTCACTGCTTGGAAGTTCTGTCACCACGTGAGCGCAGTCATATTTTTTATGGTCTTTTCATTTTTGTTCAGTCGCAAAATACAAAAGACAACCATCACAAATGTAAATTGTATCATGTCGTCCAGTTATTTGTTTGTTTACTAGACGCGATAAGTTTTTAATAAAACAGTAATGCCCCGTATAACCGTTGTGTAAGTACAAAAGGTTAATATGCTGTTCTTTTCGTGATTTGGTAAAGTATAAAGGACCTATTTATTACACTATTGGTTTTAGTAGTGTTATTATGCTCTAATCCAAAAACGTTAATGTTGTTTAAGGATACCAGTTTTTTAATATCATTGAGTTTTACGGGAAAGCTAATATTACAGAACTTTTAACTTATTTTGATGTTGTAAATACGCTGCTGTCTTGTTGACGTTTTTAGTTGTCGGATACAAAGCAGACAGCAAAGCCCATTTCAGGCATAGGTAAAAATAGGCGCCGTTGTAACGAGCGTCGGTCTTAATGGCAACGTCGATGATCCGTAGATCAATAGAAAACCTCGTTTAGCGATTACATAGTTAATGAACTGTAATTTATATATATTAGCCCATGAAGGAGGTGAGGGAGGGGTTTTCATTAGGGGGGGCGTGACCTCTTAATGAATGCGTCGCTTTGTAAAAAAAGGTCAGCAGCCAAATTTTCTGAAATATGCGCTCCAGCTTACCCCCCGGGTTGAGCCAGAACGCACTAATCCTATCTACTTTCTTACACGCTTAGTAACTGAAACCTACAATGTTCACCTCGTCTGGCGGCATGAACGCAACGTATTTTGTATAGGGTATATTTAGAGACTGTACAACAACATTTGTAAGAATCAGCCTTGTGCTTATTATGTAAATTTGGGCCCAATTTTGGAGCTTCACGTCCGTCTGGCAGGTACTTAACGACGCCCTACTGGTCTGGCAATGTTACCTCGAGATTACCAGCATAAAAAACTATAGATTAAACCAAAAACTACCCTTGTGGCGATCAGATATTTTTCCGTGCATCTTTGCAAGTTTATCATCCTCCCCTGGGTGAACGCAACCGGACCGGGGTGCCAGACGTTGATATTTGTGTCTCGGAGTACACGTAAAGAATGAAAAAATAGAGTACTTACAGATAACACATATAAATCTACCATTTTTCATATGTTTAGTACCTGAGACCTACAACTTTGACCTCGTCTGGGGGCTGAACGCAACGTCCTAATGGTCTGTCATTTTGGATAGGGTATGTTTTTGGGAGTATACAACAACATATGCAAGAATCAGCCTTGAGGCTATAAGATAAATTTTGACCCTAATTTTGCAACTTCAGGACAGTCTGGCAGGTATTTAGCAACGCCCTACTGGTCTGGCAATGTTACCTCGAGATTACCAGCATAAAAAACTATAGATTAAACCAAAAACTACCCTTGTGGCCATCAGATATTTTTCCGTGCATCTTTGCAAGTTTATCATCCTCCCCTGGGTGAACGCAACCGGACCGGGGTGCCAAACGTTGATATTTGTGTCTCGGAGTACACGTAAAGAATGGAAAAATAGAGTACTTACAGATAACACGTATAAATCTACCATTTTTCATATGTTTAGTACCTGAGACCTACAACTTTGACCTCGTCTGGGGGCTGAACGCAACGTCCTAATGGTCTGTCATTTTGGATAGGGTATGTTTTTGGGAGTATACAACAACATATGCAAGAATCAGCCTTGAGGCTATAAGATAAATTTTGACCCTAATCTTGCAACTTCAGGACAGTCTGGCAGGTATTTAGCAACGCCCTACTGGTCTGGCAATGTTACCTCGAGATTACCAGCATAAAAAACTATAGATTAAACCAAAAACTACCCTTGTGGCCATCAGATATTTTTCCGTGCATCTTTGCAAGTTTATCATCCTCCCCTGGGTGAACGCAACCGGACCGGGGTGCCAAACGTTGATATTTGTGTCTCGGAGTACACGTAAAGAATGGAAAAATAGAGTACTTACAGATAACACGTATAAATCTACCATTTTTCATATGTTTAGTACCTGAGACCTACAACTTTGACCTCGTCTGGGGGCTGAACGCAACGTCCTAATGGTCTGTCATTTTGGATAGGGTATGTTTTTGGGAGTATACAACAACATATGCAAGAATCAGCCTTGAGGCTATAAGATAAATTTTGACCCTAATCTTGCAACTTCAGGACAGTCTGGCAGGTATTTAGCAACGCCCTACTGGTCTGGCAATGTTACCTCGAGATTACCAGCATAAAAAACTATAGATTAAACCCAAAACTATCCTTGAGGCGATAAGATATTTTTCCAGATTTTTTTGCAAGTTTACGGGTCTCTCCTGGGCAAACGCAACCACTCCGAGGTGCCAGACTTTGAGATTTGTGACCGGAAGTAGACCGAAATAAGGGAGAAACAGAGCATTTTCATGAGGAAATAAGTTGGAAATTTCACCCTTGCCTCCCATACTATACGGAAATCTCGGAATTTCTCAATGGGTTTTAAGTACACAGCCAGTCAAATTGTAATTATTTTGACTTTCAGGTACCTAGTTGAACAAGGCTGCATACCGCCGCTATGTGACTTATTAACACTATCGGACCCGAAAACGGTGCAAGTGGCCCTTAACGGAATTGACAATATACTGAAGGCCGGACAACACACTGACCAACGGGAGAACCAATACGCGGTGCTTATCGAGGAGTGCTTTGGTAAGAGATATAATAATCCCTCATTTGTTTCACCTAGGACACCGTTCTATTCGGAGTAGGGTTGCCAGATTCAGGCATTTCATTTCCGGGACAAATGCACCCCCCCCCCGCCGCAATTCGGTCGATAGGAAAATATACGACAACAGATAATTACATATTTCAGTAAATCGCTTTAATTGTAATATTTTTATGTCGCACATAGGTTCCTATGTGCGACATAAAAATATTACAATGAACTAGTGACATGCTGAAAAAAAAACTAGAAGTAGGTATTCGAAATCCGGGACTATAAAGTGTAATTCCTGGACACGGGACGAGAACGGTAATTCCGGGACAATCCCGGATTTCCCGGACATCTGGCAACCCTAATTCGGAGACTAAGGAAAATGTTCACCAGGGTCAAATTAACTTGTAAACAAAATTCTTTCTATCTAGTATTTATCGCGATGAGCGAACAAACACAAGAGTCGGCTATTTGAAACCGTCTCACGAAGCTACAAGTTACAATTTTATACTAAACACAAGACTAAACTAGCAACATTAGTTAAACCAACCAATGGGGTTGTGGTATTTGGCCAATGTTGCTAGGTTAGACTTGTAAAATTGTAACTTGTAGCTTCGTGAAACGAGGCATTGACGGATCAAATCAGCTTATTTTTATGAAGTGTTAAAACGCTGAAATATTACGCAGTTTGCAATAAAAACTGACTTTTCACGTCTCTGGTCAAAGTGGTGCCTTATTTTTAGTTTTTATCATTTTAAAATCATTGCTGGTACGAAAACGAGTGTTGCCGTGTGTGAGTTTTGGAAACTTAATTTGATGATCAGCGTTAATTAATTTATTTTTGATTATTGAAAAATTACCGTTTATTACGTTACCGTTAATTACGATCAATTTATCGTCAGGCATCGGAAATTCCAATGCTTTTATACCTAAAGGCAAAATCTCGGAAAAAGTTAAGCAAATATGGAATCGGCTTCTTAAAATAATTTCAATAATGTAGATTCCGGAATTTCGGGATTGTACAAAACGTCACGATAATGTAGTACCTCGCAAATATGTTCAGGTTTTGGCTATTTTAACCCGCGTTTATTACAGTTTAATAATAATAAGTTAATTTAGAAATTCCGGGAAATTTATTCATAAAATTAAATTGCGTCCGCCTCCACACTAATCAACACCGTCAGCGACGCCAAAGTTTAGGTATAAAAGCCTCCGAATTTCCGATGCCTGTTTATCATGCATCATATAACTGTTTAAATCTAACCAGCTTACCATTTTCCAGGTCTCGACAAAATCGAGTTCCTCCAGTCGCACGAGAACCTCGAGATTTACAAGAAATCGTTCGAGATAATCGAGAACTACTTCGGTTCGGAGGAGGAGGACGGTCGGCTAGCGCCGACAGTGTCGTCCACTACCGACCAGTACCAATTTACCGACCAGTCCGTGCCTATGGGCGGCTTCGACTTCTAACCGCTCGTGTTTGCTAGACGCTTATTGTGCAGTTAGTATTTCTTTTTACTAGTTATTTATGTCAGGGCTCGGATACCGGTATTTTCTCCATAAAAAGATACCGATATTTTCTCCGTTCTTTGGTTTATTATTTCATTTTTTAATCGGCGGATCTAATAATACGAAATCATTACTTAAATTGATTTAGCCCTATATAAAAAGCATAAAATATACAAAATATTGGGGTATTTCGGGGTTTTTGCAAAATACCGGTTCCGATGATTGCATAATGAGACGCATACCTAATACACGAGGCGAGTTTCATAATAAGATCACACGAGTGTTGTAATGCCTAATTATGTATAGTCGCATACATAACTTTATCTACATGCGTATCATAAGTTTTCTACAATACTTCGGTTCGGAGGACGGTCGGCTAGCGCCGACCGTGTCGTCAACTGCCGACCAGTACCAATATACCGGCCAGTCTATGCCTATGGGCGGCTTCGACTTTTAACCGCTAGTGTTTGCTAGACGCTTATTGTGCAGTTAGTATTTCTTTTTACAAGCTTTTATTTAGTACCGTAAAATGGGGTGAGAAGGCATTGCGAGGACAGTTGGATCATAAAACGAGCGGTTAAACCGCCTCACTTCTGTGGACACATTTTTGTCGAAATCCCTGCTGATTTTAATGGGATATTACACTATTTATGACAAGTCTGGGATCACTACCAAATAGATTAAAACTCCACAAAAATTTGCAGGGATCTCGACAGAAATGTGTTCCACAGAAGTGAGGCAGTTTAAACGCTCGATTTTTGACCCAGTTGGGTTACGAATGGGGAGAGTAGGGATGACAGAGGGGTGAGGTGGTTCTTAAAGGCTACTGCTATCTAAATAATACATTCTTATTGCAAATGGAGCTGTAGTAATTCATAATCCAAAAGTGTCTATCCAACAATTCACCCAACTCACCTTAGTATGAAATCCCTTCTCACCCCAACTACGAGGGACTACGGGGTGAGGAGGGATTTTGTGTTTATTGTCAAAGTTATGAATTGGAGCTACCCAAAATCATAAAAAAACTAAAATACAAACGGCCGGAACATTTATTATATATACAATTCAGTTTGCATATGTAAAAATTAAATTTTATCGAGGTTTGAATGTCAGTTTTGTCCATACTTACCCCTTTTTACAGTAATAATAATAAATATCGGGGTCAATCCTACACAAATCGAGCTACTCCCAAACTGCAATGCTTGTACTATGGGTACTAGACGACGAGATATACATACTTATATAGATAAATACATATGTACTTAGATAGAAAACATCCATGACTCAGGAACAAATACTCGTGCTCATCACTCAAATATTTGCCCTTACCAGGATTTGAACCCGGGACCTCTAGCTTCGTAGGCGGTGGCACTCCCACTGAGCTAAACGTATGTGATTAGTGGCAGCATAGCCGCCATAGGTAGCCGAGTGGTTCGGACATGTGTTCGACTCCTGGCTCGTATAGTACTAATGAGGTTTTCGGAACTTATGTACGAAATATTATTAGATATTTATCATTAGCTTTTCGGTAAAGGAAAAACATCGTGAGGATACATCCGTAGAAATTCAAAGTACCTAGTATCAGGGCTCGGAACCGGTATTTTGCAAAAACCCCGAAATAGCCCAATATTTTGAATGATTTTATGCTTTTTATGTAGGGCTCAATCCTGTATTTAAGTGATGACTTCGTATTATTAGATTGTCCAATTAAAAAATGAAATAATAAACCGAAGAACGAAAAGAACGGAAAAAATACCGGTATCCGAGCCCTGCCTAGTATGTCAAGTCCCCAATCCGCAGGGGGCTAGTGGGGCTCAACTACCTTGCAATCAAATTTCAGAAGGAAGAAAAGTTGTACTTGATTTATCAGGAGGTGGTTCGGGGCGAACTACTATAGCTTGGCAACTTCGTTGGTGACACTCACATGTGTGCTTTTTGTTATTTGCAGCCGTAACTACTTGCACAAGTTACCGCCAACACGAAAGGCGACCGACAGAGGCAGCCGTTCGTCACCAACGAAGTTGCCAAGCTATAGTTTTATGAGGGTTACCTATTACAGTTTAACAGAATTTTGGACACTGCATATCAATTGAAGGAATATTTACAAAAACAGCATAACTGACTGAACTGGTTGACATGACAGTAGTGTCGTTCTTATGTTTTTTTTTGTAAAAACCCTTCAATTAAACATTTTCGGAGTTTCTTTAAGATTTGTTTATGCAGTATGCTGCCAGCTATATTAACCAGGTTATTTCTATTGCAGATGTATTTAATAACTAGTGATAAAGTATCTATGAAGTATGAAGCAAAGCAGGAGAATATCTACGGAGTCCTAGAAGAGTGTTTTGCCGAACAAAAACAAACAACACCAGAGTGAAATTATATTTTGCACCAATGTAGGTACATGTGATTTTATTAATTTATATGTATGAAAATTGTTAACAATAAACGCGCTTTTTTATTATTTGCTATGTAGATAAATGCATATCTAGATCATCTATTTTTTAGAAAAAAATTGACTATATTTTGTTGTCATCAATAGTGGCTAATATATGTTAATATTAAATATACATACCTGTATATTGTTATGTGAAAAGTAACGTTTTAATTGGTTATATGTATGTATTATAACAAATTGGTAACACCGTGTGGTATTGTTATTTTACACCTGACGCTTCAGTAGTAACGGACGTTTTGCGGTTGCTGGCAAGTGCCTCGGAACTGTTACAACAGTTGTATGTTTAGGAAGAGTGACCACTTCTCTCGATTTCTACCCATTCTAGCAATTATGGGTAAAGAAATTAGGGATGTAATGATACCGATATATCGGTGTCGCAGATTATATACAACCGATATTTGAAGAGCGCAAAAAGAATTTGCTGTATGAAAAAAAATCTGCAAAAAGTGTGTCCGTCAAGATAGCGTACACCGTAAAGATATTCAGAATCTGATGCAGCCAATAAATAGTTCCCAAATAGTACCGACGAAATACCTACGTGAAAAAAATAGTACCCTTAAACTTTTCGAAATATAAGGCCTGTTCACGGTGTACGCTACCGGCGTCAAGCTGGCGTACACCGTTTGTATCTCTGGAACGGCTTTGTTTTTGGAAACGCTTTATATCTCAAAAAATAGTACCCAAATAGTACCCTAGGGCCCTAACATTTTATTTCTCTAGCTATCGTAGAAGCCGAGATATAGTGAGCTCTTTCTATAAGGAATTCCCGGGTACGCCAGCTTGACGGTGTGAAATTTTGTACACCGTTAAGTTATGGAATATCTCGGCTTCTACGATAGCTAGAGAAATAAAATTTTAGGGCCCTAGGGTACTATTTTTTGAGATATAAATCGTTTCCAAAAACAAAGCCGTTCCAGAGATACAAACGGTGTACGCCAGCTTGACGCCCGGTAGCGTACACCGTGAACAGGCCTTATATTTCGAAAAGTTTAAGGGTACTATTTTTTTCACCTAGGTATTTCGTCGGTACTATTTATTGGCTGCATCAGATTCTGAATATCTTTACGGTGTACGCTATCTTGACGGACACCAAAAAGTAATTTCAATTACTGACTTAACTTATGTATTGGTCTATCACCTTGCTTTTTCTGGTTTGAGGAACACAAGCTGACTAACAAACCTTACCTAAAATAAGGAGTGTATTTAATGAACAGGCTAGGCAGCTAACCAAATAGCTAATTAAGCTAGTTGGCGGCGACGTATATACCTTTTGAAATCATTATTTTTCTTTTTACATTAGGTTTTTCGGTCCTGGCGTCAGGATGGCAGCGATTTGTTTAACCTATGTTAATCACAAATTATCTTAAATTGTTCATTAGTATACTGGATTCTGATAATGAATCTGCGTACTACATCTTGGGCCTCGTAATCTCTTATCCCCAGGTACTACCGATGTCAGTCACTTGTCAATTAAGAATAAAAATGAACAATTCTTGTTTCTTAATCGGTTTCCCGGAGACGGCGATAACGATTTTGATGAAATTCGGTAGTTGGATAATTTGGTTGAATGAGTCGTTGAAAGAAAACTAGCACATAACATTATGTAAATATATTTTATAAAAAATAAAACGTGACGTTTTATATTGCACGAATCATGATGACATAAATTAACTTTTTTTAGTTAATTGCAAAGTTCAGTCAGAATCAGAAAATGTTTATTGTGTAAACTGTGTACATGGGATGAAAAAAAAATGAGGTAGGTATCAACAGTTGCCTATTACAAGCATACAATATTCTATTCACTAATCTAGTGTAACAAATACTTGGGATACTACTTTGATACTACTACAATGTACTTTCGTAGTTCAGGAACTCGTCTAAATTATAGAAAGACTTGTCTAGAAGCCACTTATATGAATTATTAGTAAATCTAGTCCCATTCAACACTTTTATTTCCAAGGCGAGTTTATTAATAGTCTTCAGTCTTCATTAACAATAAAAAGTATTTTTTATAATGTCTTTATGTTTTGTACATGTTATATTTTACTTATAACTTACTTGTTATATATATTTTACAATATATATTATAAAAAGCCTAATCTAAGAAAATAAAGATATACCAAAATAACAAAAGTAATACCTATTAGAAATTGTATTACTGACAAAGTGACAACCAACCAATGTAACTTAATAACTACTAAATTCGTGTAACTGTAACGACATTTATTACCTATGACATTAAAAATATTCTTTTTTTATTAATTAATTCCACTACCTGCGAAGACATTGCGTTAAAAATATTGTAAATATTTTATCTTACCCTTATTGCAATATAAACGAGGCATAGGTATGGTAAATTAAAACATCCTAAACAATTTTTATACCTACCTAAATTGTTGAGCAGCTTGCAGCTTTAACAATTACGCAATTCAGCAGACGAATCCTATATCTCTAAAGAATCCCAGTATTTTCAGGAACGGATGTTGGTTGAGAAGGTTATCCCAAAACTCTATTCTGTCTCTGAACGGGTTCCGCCCTTTTGTTAGTTCTGAACCGATACACAAATAATTCAACTTATTTGCATTTTCAATTGGGTCCCACTTGATCTGTAGAAGTGGATCGTCTTCAATTGGAGTTGGGTCACTGCAAAAGAAAAAAAAATGTAAAGAAAGCCTGACCAGAAATATATATGTAATACCTATAACGTTTGTCAAGAGGGCACTCTTTTTTTCATTAATTTAGGGCCAAAGTTGTACATACAAAGTGTCGTCAAGATAGCGTACACCGTAAAGATATTCAGAATCCGATGCAGTCAATAAATAGTACCCAAATAGTACCGACGAAATACCTAGGTGAAAAAAATAGTACCCTTAAACTTTCTGAAATATAAGGCCTGTTCACGGTGTACGCTACCGGCGTCAAGCTGGCGTACACCGTTTGTATCTCTGGAACGGCTTTGTTTTTGGAAACGCTTTATATCTCAAAAAATAGTACCCAAATAGTACCCTAGGGCCCTACAATTTCATTTCTCTAGCTATCGTAGAAAATGAGTTCAATTTAGAGCTAAAGGGTGCTGGACAGCGATGGAAAAATAATAACAATGAAAAGTGTTAGGAGCTCTTATTTTTTCCAACAGTACCTTTAAGTGACAGTAATATTTGTACAAAATTTGAAATTCGTCACTTGCGTAGATAAGGAGAAACAAAATAAAACAATTTTAGACTTACTTGGGTGCCGTGACCCCCAGGGGCTGAGAGGGGGTTCAAAAGTAGTGGATGGTATTATTACCTTATAAGGCATCGTTTGGGGGCAATTTTTTCATCGCTATCCTGCTCCCTTTACTATGTTGGCATCACTGAGCGACATTGACGGCACAGTGTCCGTCAAGATAGCGTACACCGTAAAGATATTCAAAATCTGATGCAGCCAATAAATAGTACCCAAATAGTACCGACGAAATACCTAGGTGAAAAAAATAGTACCCATAAACTTTTCGGAATAAAAGGCCTGTTCACGGTGTACGCTACCGGGCATCAAGCTGGCGTTGCCAGTGTAAGAAATTAGTTCCAATAAAATTCCGCAATATGGTGCATTCTGGGCACTGGTCAAGCTTTACATCGGGTCTCATCACATCACATTACTAAAATTACATATGTATCGTAGTATTTCCTAACGCTTTTTTACCGTTTATCGCCGATTTAAGAGTGTTGCTATACCCGCCTCTCCATGCAAAGGGTAGATTGGTTATCATTTTAAAAAGACATGCTTTTTTAATATTAAATTTTGCATGGACAATACGTTAACGCGTATCTCAAGTTGATAGAAGATAGTACCATTATAAAAGCATAAAGAGGAATAGTTAAAAAATGTCATACCCATATTTTGCGAAGTTGGTCCACATTTTTACAACTCTGCTCCTGGTTGTGACAGATTCGCGACTACCCTTGCAAGGGGTCGTTCCTGGTATTTTCAATTGAAATACAAAAGGTATCTCTCCATGGTGCCCGGTACAGTTAAAGAACTGTAAATCTTTTGGTAGTATCCATTCTCCAGAATGGGTCAAAATATAGTAGTAAATCGGGCAATGTAATGCAATGGCGGCATGTAGTTGTACAGTTTTGGTTACGTTGTAAATAAAAAAAAAGTCAGTCGCGACTTCTAAATATCGGTTTTTGGTGTCTTCATTCAGAAAATCCTCACCTGAATAGAACCTCGAAATCTTTTCTCCAATTACCCGTTTTAAGTTATCTTCTACAGCTAGTGGTGTTGGGACCATGAGTTTCACATTTTCATTTACATTTTTATAGTAGTAGGAATTAATGAAATTGATAATTTCTGCTTCCATATTATTGCTGCCAATAATAAAAGGCACTTTATTAAAATTCCCAGATTTAAGGATTGATGATGGGCTTTTAGCAAGGAAAGCTTGTTGCCCCTCGAACTCTTCTTCAATGCAGGGCTTAAACATTACGTCTATATACATACCTGCACAGTTGTTACGCGTCCGTGCATCTGCAATATCCTTAAAGGCTGTCATAATTTCAACTATTGAGCATGTCTTCAGTTTTTCAATTAATGTGACCTTATAAATATCGTGTATGCCTATTTTAGTGGCAAGTTCTGTAACAGCAGCAGTTGGGTTCTTGTCTATAGACCAATTATTTAACGCTGTTCCACTTTGAATGATGGCTTTATGGAATAAACCTGCCGCCATTGGTGAAAGCATCATAAAATGCACCATAGACCCACCTGAACTTGTGCCAAATATTGTCACATTGTTTGGATCCCCTCCAAAGGCACTAATGTTTCTTTGAACCCATTTCAGCCCCATTACAGAGTCTTTCAGTCCTATGTTACCCGGTGCAGATATGTCATTTATGGACAAGAAGCCAAACGGGCCCATCCTGGCATGACACTGCACATAAACAATTTCCTGATCATTTATTAATGATGGATCGTAAATTTCATCTATAAAAAACTGAAAGCCATATCCGGGTATCCAAAACATAACTGGCATTGGTTTATCAGGTTTTATGTTTGGAGTTATAACCTCTAGATAGAGACAGTCTTCTGTACCAATAATTTTAAATTCACGGCCTAGAGACACTGGGATAGGCGATTCTTTGGTGCAATCCAATTCTTCAGTCCAAGGTGCAGCAGGCTGCGGTGGCTGTTATAAAAAATATATCCCATAATGTCAAACAAGCAATAGGCTAGACGAATAAAAAAAACTTTAGTTCGTCAGTTAGATTATTAACCTTTTCGCCGCTACGTAAAACATAAAAGTCGCAAATCAGACGCCATGACATATTAGTGTCAAAACCGAAATTGAAATTTATGCTGGTGCATGAAGGTTTATATCGCTCTGTGGTCTGTGACCAATACTGCCATCCTAGTCTAAAAGGTGACTTTTTGCTATGGAAGGTCATAGCAAAAAGTCGCCTTTTAGACTAGGACGGCAGAATATATGCGTCGTTGGCGTCCAACCTGCGATGCCTGGCGTGGAAAAGGTTAAAAATATTGTACACATATTTTTTCTTTTGTGTGACGTCACTCTTTGGTACAATTTTCACCTAGGAGTGACGTCACAAGCCCCCACTCCGGAAGTTTAATGATTTGTCGATTTTTAATAATTTGATAAACCAAAAAATGTGTCCCATATTTTTCCATAATCTAACTGATGGACTAAATAGAATGATATTTTTTTTAATCCAGTTATCATCCCCATTCTATTGTTTTTTTAGCAGCAGCTTTAAAAATTATGATGACATTTATTATATGAACAGCGCTTTACATTCTTCCTCCTCAACATCCAATCAGGTTGTTGGGAGCACTTATATTACTATCATTTGTTACAAGTTTTTTAAAAGATATAAGACAGGATGCTCATTTATTATAACCTGACAAGACAAAATCGGTGCAAAATACGTATTTACTTACCAAAAATCTTAATTGGCCAATAGGAGGTTTACCATAGGGAATACTCTTGAACTTGTAGTATTTTCCATTATCTTTTACATCAATATATCCTCGTACAGGTCCTTCTTTTGTTTGTATTACGCATGTAGACTCTGCAGGTTTCGATGAACAATCTTCTGGGGTTGGATTCATTGCTAAATATATGGAATATTAAAAATTTCTTGATTACTTGCGCCGGTCGACTTAAGTTGTTAGTAAAAGAGATTATTTAATGTGTATATTGTGACTTCAAGGTAATTATGACTGATAATTATGTATGAAAACAAGTTATTTAAAATCTGTTTCATCATCCGGGTGAATCGTTATCACTGTATTATGTGGTATTATGGCGTCTTACCCGATTAAACAAGTTTGTAATTTAATCAAACTCCTTGGATTTTGTTTATTTCCTTACACGAAATTATTTGTTTACTCTGAATTACTCGACTATCAACTTTATTTTATCCATAAGCTCAACTAAACTAATCACTTGTTTGTTAACTACTCTACTGAACTGAACTGACTGTCAATACGAGTCCGGTTAATGCCCGGCCCCGTATTGCACAGCGCGATAATTCGCGACCCCAAAATGGTTGCGGATTATCAGGCCGGGCTTTATCACTAGAGACCGGACCTGAAGTAGCGATCTCAATATGAATATGGATATGACTAGTGCAATTTGTTAAATACATGTGGGTTATACTATAAGGTCTTAATTTTTACTGTGCATTGTGAAGAAATATTAAAGAAGAAGAACTTAAAAAAATAAACTATTTCAAAAATTAATAAACGATGTTTTTATTTATTATCACCATAATTTTTGCCCATTATCTACAAAAGCTTCCAAAAAGGTTTTTACGTTTTTGTTCCGATAAGTTACATTGTTGTGTGTAGAAAAAATAATAAATTATACTAGTCATATCCATATGAATATTGAGATCGCTACTTCAAATCCGGTCTCTATTTATCACCCTGTGCAAAACGTGGCTTCCAATTATCGCCCTGAACCAAACTTGTTCAGCCCGATAAAGCGCGGCCAAATAATGCCCAGCCCGATAGTACGCAACCCGATAATTGGGGTACATTGCTTCTGATTCAGGGACTCCAATTATCACCCTGTACCGATAATGCACAGCCCGATATTCCCCGGCCCGATAATGTACAGTCTGAGAATTGGTGGCCACTTTTTCAACAGGTCAGGGGGTGCGCGAGGCTTCTATTTCTGCTCTAAAGGACACAAGCTGACTAACAAACCTAACCTAAAAAAAAGGAGGCTTCCAATTATCGGGTCGAGCTTTATCACTCTGTACAGATAATGCTCGGCCCGATAATTCGAAGCCATTGGGTTCGAATTACTGGTTACCAATTATCGGGCTGCGCATTATCACCCTGTGCCAAACGTGGCTTCGAAATATCGGGCCGAGCATTATTTGTACACGGCGATAAAGCTCGACCTGATAAAGCCGGGCTGATAATCCGCAACCGTTATCAGGCTGTACATTATCGGGACGGACTTTATTTTGGCTGCGCATTATCGTCTCCCGTCAATACAATAGTGTCAATCTGTCCTGTCAGAGGCAACGACGCAACCCTCAAACAGCCAGAAATATGCACAATACAGGGTGATTTCGGGGTCGTGATCCCAACCATTTTTTTCTGACTCAGTAAATGATTGCGATGCTACCTGTATTTATTTTAATTGAAACAAAGATGATTCGTTATTTACGTATTTTTATTTAAAAATTATTATTGACTCAAAATGCGTGGTCATCCTACTTTTAATATTACACCTTTTTAGAAAACAAACTCTCTGATAGAAGCGCTCTGCACTTGACATAAGTTTTCTTGGGAAATAGTAGGGTGACCATGATCTCGAATTATCGCAGTTTTTTTTGCTGACTAAAATAAGTCGCTGGTGTACTGTTAGTCCTAACCTATCGTGATCCTTAGGAGAAAGTAAGTTAAATGCTTCTTTCTTGCTCCACGACCCCGTAATCACCCTGTATAATAAATAGAGTAATTATGTATTTCTATAGAGAATTCTAAATAATTAATGATTAGGTATTGTAATTTTGTATTTGGAAAAAAACCGCTTTCTGGCCAAGTGTAGACATAAAATTATGTACACAACACGGGAGGTACTTAAGGGGCCAATCATTTGTTACGTAAGACCATTTAGGGGGGGGGGGGGGTCCAACCATGTCTTATTTTTTCTTACAAAGGGGTGGGGGGAGTTTTGGTAGTTCTTGAAGAACTACCAAAACTCCCCCCACCCCTTTCTTGATGCGCATTTTTATGATCTTACGTAAGAACTTCTTACGTAAGATCATAAAAATGCGCATCAAGATTATACTTTTAAAAAAGCGCGCGAATCCGCGCGAGAGCGTAGCGTGCTCGGTGGCGTATAAGTTGGTATAAGTATTTTACCAAAAAAAAATAAAACTTAGTAGAGTAAGACTACGCTAAGTTTGCAGAGGTCAAAAAGAGGTTTCATTTTCAAAAATGTTTATGGCAACATCACAAGGAAGCGGATTGATTAGTCTTGATAATTGGCAGATATCTTTTTATATTTTTCATTTCATAAGTAGGTACCTATATAATGTGTCTACAAACCTACTGAAATAAATATTCGGAACAGTCTTGCACAAATCGATCTAGTCCCAACCAAACTAAGCAACGCTTGTATACATGTACAGTCAGCTGCAGAGATAAGTATACCCCCTGCCATACTACGAATGTATGACAGGGGGGCTACTTATCTCTGCAGCTGACTGTACATATTTAAATACATAGAAATTATAGAAGTCCCTGAAACAAATGACTTAGTTTGGTTGGAACTACATAGATGGATATGTGTAAGACTGACCCAGATATCTATTTCAGTAGGTATGTAGACACATTTTGTAATAAAGGGAAAAAATATTACCAAGTACCAAGATTAAATAATCCTCTTGCTGTAGTTTCTTCATGTTGCCATATATATACAGGGTGATTGATAATTCGACCTATACTTTGAAAGAGGTTATACTAGAGCTCATTTGCAATAAATTTAGCTCAGTAAACTAGGGGTCTAAATTTGATGGTTATCAAGTTATTTGAGTTTTACGTTTTTTTAGAAAAAGCCCGCTTTTCGGACTAAAAATGATAATTATGAAAAAAGTACTTCCATTTGGCTGGTATAAACTTTGTTTTCTAAAAGCCAATGAACCAATGACTACTTCAAATAAAAATTTGTGTCAACATTTCAGAATTATCTTAGAAATAAACGGTCATGAAAACCAAAGTCATAATTTTTTTTTTCGATTTTGTTACAACTGATGAGAATTACTTGAAAAAAATGTACGGCACTTGATGTAAAAACTACAGAAATAAGTTCCTCAATTAATAAGCTTTCCAAAAAAGTACAAATGTTGGCAACTTTTTCAAAAATCTTGAAAATAATAATAATAATTCCAGAGCAGGTAGCGGTTTCGCAAAAGGCGTACCTGGCCCGGAGCCGCGTTGTTTGTGTCACCTTTATTTTTCTGAGGGCTTCAATTGACCTGCCTCGGTATCTTATCTTACCTTATTAGGGGTGAGATCAGGGTAGATTGCGTTCAGGCATGTTCGTGACTAACCGAGGTTTAATTATCTTCATTCAGTAAGTGATCAATTATCTGCCTTCGACCTTCTTTCCAATTCAGACGTATCGTTGTTAACTTATTTATTTTACAAATGAAATGAATTATTGTTTATCAAAACAAAGAATAATAGCATGAACCTCGTATAATCCAACGAACTAACCGAGGCTAAATTATCTTCATTCAATAAGTAATCAATCAATTACTGTCAACCGTCTTTCCAATTGGACGTATCGTTGTTAACTAATTATTTTACAAATCATTAACTAACTAACCGAGGCTTAATTATTTTTTTCAGTAATGAGGTGACCAATTAGTTAATTATTGAAAGTAATAATGATACCTAATGACTGACAGAAATAAGCATACCGGACCTGAAGCCAGTCTGCTTACTTTGTGTTTCTTCATGCAGAAAGCACGATATTAATTTATTTACATCAAATGCTTGTTGGTAGGAATAAGATTGCAAAAGCAGTAAAATAACCAGTTTCTAAATAAAATTTTATTTTAAAATAATTAAATTATTACTAAACACAAAAAGAAGCACGCAGGGTAATGTTTCGCCATACGATAAATAAATAATTAAAATAAATTACAATTACAACTACAAATCTTGTTCGAATTGCCTGCCTCGGTTGCGAATGCAAGCACGAAGTCTTGTACGTACTTCACTGACTGTAACCCGCGTCGACAGACTTTCTTTAATAGTTTGGGCAGCTGCTACAATTTTTTCTCGTAAATCTTCTACATCACGAATTGGCCTGTCGTAGACTAATGCCTTCATGTGACCCCAAATGTAGAAGTCGCATGGAGTTAAGTCGGGACTTCTCGCTGGCCAAGGGATCGGACCACCTCGACCAATCCATTTTTCTGGATAATTCACATCCAACCAATGTCGCACACGCAGATAATAGTGAGCTGGGCAGCCATCGTGTTGATACACCATGGCTATCCTTCTGGCAAGCGGCACATCCTCCAGCAGCATAGGTAGTTCGTCCCTCAAAAAGTTCTCGTACGCGTCACCGGTTAATCGTGCCGGCAGAAAGAATGGCCCGATCAAATTGTCGTGCACAATACCCATCCAGACATTTAGTGAGAATCTGTGCTGGTGAGCTCCTTCTCTGGACCTCCGTGGGTTTTGATGTTTGGGGGCCCAAAAATGCAGATTGTGGTAGTTAGTTATTCCGTCGCGGTCGAAGTTGGACTCATCTGTCCACAAAATGTTCTTCAGGTACTCCGGGTCTTCGATGTCAGCATTCAACAAAAATCTGCAGAAATCGATTCTTCTTGCAGGATCTCCCTCCTCGATAGCGTGTACTGGAGTGTAGTGGTATGGATACTGCCGTGCTGAATGTAATGTGAACCAAACCTTCCACTGAGTTATCCCAAGCTGGTTAGCCACAATCCTTGTTGATGTAGTGCCATCCGCGCGGAAACACTCCAGGATTTGTTCCTCTTCAACCGGATCATGGACTGGAGGTCTTCCAGCATCAGCTTGACGACGTTGAACCGATCCAGTTTCTCGAATACGTCGATACGTCGCACCAAACACACTTACATCAGGTAAACGGCGGTTGGGGAAGCGTCGTTGATATTCTCTGCGAGCCGCAGCGGAGCCGCCATCACAAAACCCGTAACAGTACAGGATATCCGCGTATTCTTCATTTTGATAAGCAGCCATTTTTTTTAAGAAATTAGTACGTCCGAGTTGGAAAGAAGGTCAAAAGTAATTGATTGATCACTTACTGAATGAAGATAATTAAACCTCGGTTAGTCACGAACATGCCCGAACACGAACCGAACGCAATGTACCCAGATCTCACCCCTAATTAGATAAGATAAGATACCGAGGCAGGTCAATTGAAGCTCTCAGAAAAATAAAGGTGACACAAACAACGCGGCTCCGGGCCAGGTACGCCTTTTGCGAAACCGCTACCTGCTCTGGAATTATTATTATTATTTTCAAGATTTTTGAAAAAGTTGACAACATTTGTACTTTTTTAGAAAGCTTATTAATTGAGGAACTTATTTCTGTAGTTTTTACATCAAGTGCCGTACATTTTTTTCAAGTAATTCTCATCAGTTGTAACAAAATCGAAAAAAAAAATTATGACTTTGGTTTTTATGACCGTTTATTTCTAAGATAATTCTGAAATTTTGACACAGATTTTTATTTGAAGTAGTCATTGGTTCATTGGCTTTTAGAAAACAAAGTTTATACCAGCCAAATGGAAGTACTTTTTTCATAATTATCACTTTTAGTCCGAAAGGCGGGTTTTTTCTAAAAAAACGTAAAACTTAAATAACTTGATAACTATCAAATTTAGACCCCTAGTTTACTAGGCTAAATTTATTGCAAATGAGCTCTAGTATAACCCCCTTCAAGGTATAGGTCGAATTATCAATCACCCTGTATATATTTTAATAAAACCTTTTTTCGACCTCTGCAAACTTAGCGTAGTGTAGTCCGGCTACAAGTATTTGTAAATAAACGTCATACAAATGTTTCTTTGAAAAATAAAAATTAAAACAGCTCAAACGTAAAATAATTTTTCCTTTAGATTCTTACGTAAAAAGTTAAATAGGGGGGGGGGAGGGGGTCGGCCTATTCTTATTTTTTTCTTACATAGGGGGGAGAGGAGGTCAAAAATTGGCAAAAATCGTCTTACATAATAAATGAATGGCTCCTAATAAAGAAAGCTCCCTTTTTAGCGGCTGTACCTAAGTATGACACTCGAGTAACTCGAGTTAGTCCGTAGGTTATCGGGCAGCTTTCCAGTGGCGTCGGGCAAGGGGATGCCAAAACCGGCCCAGTAGAGTCGACGAAGATTTCGTTCCCCATCTGATCTAATTATTGGAACTATCCAAAATATTTTTAGGATAGTAGGTGCTTAAATGTAGGTGTGTAATGTGTGTATGTAATATTTATTGTTACTTGATATTTTAGTAGTTTAATGCGCAGTTGTCCTATAAATGCTTTGTTATTTTTAATTTGTACGCAAGGACCTTAAAATATATCCATGTTTGTACGTATTTAGGCGAAAATATGAGTACAGGTAGGTAGCACAGACGAAGAATACGGGTTGCGATGCGATGGGATCCAATAGAAAGATATCAACGATGTTTCTAGTTCGACAAGAAGTCGCAGATCGAGATTGTACATAGGTACCTACTCGTAAGTATCAATGGCCTTTTTCTTCATGATTGGAATGAACTCGTAATTCCCACGACGAGACGTAGACTTGGCGTTAGGGATTAGGCTCGCAAAAAGCAATATATTTGAGGGTTTTACAAACGAGTGTGAAGGTAAATGTCCCCGGCATCGAGGTCGGGGCTACATTTGCGGTTTCCCCTTCATTTGTTTACACATATGGCGGGGTATGGGTGAACATTACTCTATTCTGGAATCATGCGGACGATTGCTCATGCTCAGTTCAATATTTTAATAGAAAGGACATATGTCAAAACGATACCAACAAGGAAATAAGAGGTCAATCGCACCTATTATAGACTTTGGGTACCCTTTTTTTTTTTTTTTGTAGACCCAGGAGAAATCCGTAACGGATCCCACCCAGCTCGGGAGAAGCTGGGAGGGTATGTCCGACTTCCACGGACTAAAACTCCTGGGGTGTTCCGCCACTCGCTGTTGGACGGGGTTCCGGGAACGCTTTAGCTCTCCACCAGTTCCCCGTCAGCGTTGCCCTTTCGGGCCCGACTTCAGGCGATGTTAGCCTTCTCCGCTTCAGGCAGACTTTGGGTACCCAACCCAACCCAGTGTAACAATCCTGATGTAGGTATCAAATGCTAGTGGTTCTGTGAGCTGTAGACCTTCCGATCCGAGTCTGTCAACCCCCACGGCTCCGCCATTTTGTAAAAAAATGCAAAAACTGATTGGGCAAAAAAATTTACTCTTCACATATTGGAAGTTACCAGCTTTGTTAGAAAAACCTTCCTCGTTTAAATGTGGTGTTAACTTCGGCATCACCAAAATTTTGAATATTCAGAACCAAATCTCAGAATATTCAGGAATGTTACTATAAGTAGAATAGATCAATAAAATATAATAATCACATTCCTACCCACCCACAGAGAAAAAATGCAACAACTGGGAGTTCTTTGACAATATTTTTCCAAATTGAATTTTAAGCATTGAAAAAGTGTAAGCGTAGGTAGTAGGTACCTACCTAATTAAATGGACAAAATTGAACTCGACGCTAACTATTTCCTAATTGGGTACTTAAGGAAAAATAGAAATGCCCAAATGCTAGTTATAATTATAAGAATACCATATCATCGTCGAAAACTAAACTTTCAAAAATTAATGTCTTCGTAACTCCACTTTTTAGGAAGTTGATATTTTTGATCCAGGCAGCTGATTAGAGTATACAACTCTATACCGGCACCTACCTTTACCCGCAGAATGTCACATATATAATACCTCATGTAAATTACCTGCACATTAATGGCGTATGCGGATCTCCGAGACCCATTCTGAGTACGAAAGCTTTCGTCCTTTGTAATAAGATTATAAATAAGGCACAAATGCCTGATTCCTCTCCTCACCCGCCGAGCCGTACCGTGATGGTTAATAAGGATAATCTTCAACGGACGAGCTAGACCTCATATCTATATCTTATTAATTTGTTAATTTAATGTATAATGTTAATTTAATTTATTTATTGTAATGTATAATTTAAATTCAATGTATTTTGTAGGTAGTGATATGAAGCCGTGAGTTTCGAAATAAATGATGATTATTATTATTATTATATCTCATGTAGACCGCTGTATTCAGTTAATATTATAAGTAAAGCTTGTTGACGAGTTTGGTTTTGACACCTACAGTGTGAAGTTATGAAACTTCTGAAACATCCGTGTGGTTTTGAAACAAGTGCGAGTCGGATTCGCACACGAAGTGTTCCGTACCACTGTCGAGTAAAAAAACACCAAATGTTCAGTATATATAGCCGCGCTATCGAACCTCCTATAATTCAGGTTACTGGCGACATACAATTGACACTATGACATAGTATGTCAGAAAGAAAATTTAGTGTGTGTCAAAACGCTCAAGGCGCCGTGCGCCTGTTTAAACGCTTAAGATTTTGCTTGTGAATGAATAAACAGGACTGTGCTACGACTTTAAGATCATCCACACCAGAGGCCTCTGGGAGCGCATCGGACACGCCCGGCGGTAAGTAATCTAGATTATCGTTGGGTCGGTGGCACGGCACATATAGGGACCCAAAACCAACATTATTGTCCAGTGGCGAGGCCACTTTACGCCACACCAAAAAACACGTTTCTTGTATAAAGACCGCCTTTTCTTTTCTGTTTTATTTTGTTTACATACACCATTTATACCATTTTAGAAACAACAATAAATGCGCAATTTTTTTTAGGTCATGTGCCAGGATGTGTTGGTGGTTTTTTCACCACCCTCGTTCGAAATCAGAGATGAAATTCGGAAAAATCTGAAAAACATTTTTTGTTATTCTACTGTGGCCACAGCATGAACAAATTAACAAAAATAGGAATTACGTTCAATAGCATAGTTATTTGGCAACCCATAGCAAAATACAGGCTTGAAAAGGACTTGATATTTTAGTACTGACACTCAAAACACCGAGTTAGGGTATCCTTTAGCACAAGTTTTGCAAAAACGTCAATATCTCGAAAAGAGATTTTTACTGAAGTCAAATTTACTTCATCTGGTCTATCAGCCCTTTATGTATGTACGTTGGTTTTAGGAACACCCTGTATTTTTTTTGTTTGCTTTTTTGTTTTTTTGCTTGGTCTGTGTCCCGTTTGGTCAATATTGACCACTTTGGTAAAACTGATGTTGTGCCCCTCTCAGGTTGGCTCGTCTGTTTATTTGCCACTTATAAACTTATACCTAATCTATAAAAAAATGTCGGGACACGTCTTTACGTACTTTACGGCAGAATGTGACATCAAAACTACAAAAAAAAAATACTTAAAATTAATGATGATAAAATCTTCGGTGACAGGACAGGTAATGTACTTCGCTGGTTCAGTAACGACCTATTCTGTCTTGCCTAATGCCTTGAATAGACCTAAATTATAATCGTCAGAAAACTCAGAGAGTGGCTATTGGCCGTGAATTCCATTAGAATTAAGTAAATTAAAGTAGTAAGTATGTTGTGTAATCAATAAGTATACTTTATGAATTTACTTCATTATATGCTCTTCGAATTCAAATACGCCTCGGTCGTATATGTCTTTCAGCATTTCTTGGTCCATCACGGTAGTGTCGCAAAACTTGAGCTTCGCTAATAAGTTTCCGCGTAATTCTTCCATGTCCTTTGCAAGCATCTGGTGGAAACTAGTTGTGCCTACCAGGTTTGCGAAAAACTTGCGATTTGCTGTGAATTTAGGAGCATATCCCACCGTCGTTTTCGCCGGGTGAAAAAGGTAAGCTTGTAAGTCGTCTATGAAATAGCTGTAAATAAGAATACATAATCTAAGAATTACTCTCAGAGATCCAGTACATATATCAAATATATAAGGTGCTTTTGAAATTAGATGCCAATACTTTATGAGATGTTAATTTACTTACATCAAAATAATTTACTTAAATAGGAATTAAGAAAAGTTTTTATATGAAAAGATGAAATATTTTAAATGTGTATTCGTGTAGTTAAAATTGCAATTTAAAATTGTTTATAATGTGTTATTTGTTATGTTCATGTCAATTTGAAATAAATAAAACTGCAAAATATAGCAAACATCGTTTTTTAACCGACTTCCAAAAGAAGGATGGTTCTCAATTCGTCTGTATGTTTTTTTTTTATTTTTTTTTTTTATTTTTTTTTTGTGTGTTTGTTCACCGATTACTTGAAGACGGCTGGACCGATTTGGAAAATTCTTTTTTTGTTTGAAAGGGTAGACTTTCGAGGTGGTCCCATTGCAACCAAATCAGGATCTGATGATGGAATCTTGGAGAAATCGAGGAAACTCTTCAAATATTATAGGCACACATATAGCGATTTCGGTATTTTTCGTAATTTCTTGTCCATCTCTTATTAGCAACAAGTTTTTAGTGTTAACCGACTTCAAAACAAAGAGTAAATTTGTATCTAAGTTACTTCCCCGATTACTTGAAGACGGCTGAACCTATTTGGAAAATTCTTTTTTTGTTTAAAAGGGTATTCCTCCGAGGTGGACCCATTGCAACCAAATCAGGATCTGATGATGGGATCTTGGAGAAATCGAGGGAACTCTTCAAATATCATAGGCACACATATGCGATTTTGGTATTTTTCTTACTTTCTCGTGCATTTCTTATTAGAAATAAGTTCCCAGTCTTAAACGACTTCAAAATAAAGAGCAATTTTTATGTAGGTTTGTTCCTCGGTTACTTGAAAACGTCTAGACCGATTTGGAATTTTTTTCTTTTAACTAAATAGACTTAAGTCTATTTAGTTAAAATAGTATTTTTCCAGCGCCACTAAAAATTTAAAAATAAAGTAAATTTTTAAAACAAAAAATAAAAACCGACTTCCAAAAACTTAAACTAAAAACCAAAAAATAATATGTTAATTACCCCAAAGAAATGGATAATCAACGATTCATATATACATATACAGATATTTATAGTTTTTAACCTGTTATTTTTGAAGTCGGTGCCAGCTAAGGAGCTCAACACAGCCAGCTTTACGTGGCAGGCACCAACTTCAAAAATAACGGGTTAAAAACTATAAATATCTGTATATGTATATATGAATCGTTGATTATCCATTTCTTTGGGGTAATTAACATATTATTTTTTGGTTTTTAGTTTAAGTTTTTGGAAGTCGGTTTTTATTTTTTGTTTTGGTTTTTTTAATGGCTGAATGCCGTGATGCTGTGGCCCAAATAAATGTGGAATGGAAATTAAAAAAAAATAGGCCGGCAATGTAAGTATGAAATTCCATTACGTGCCAAGTGTCAAGCCGCACCGGAAACGAGGTACTTTGCGGCCTATTTTTAAGCACGTAATGTCAACATTTCATGCCATGTTTGAGAAAAATCATTTTATGCCACACCTGGCCATAAAGTGGCCAAGTGGCTTTCTGGCCAAGTGTAGACATAAAATGATGTACACAACACGGGAGGTAATAAAGAAAGCCCTCGATCGCATATTTACGTCCCTCGCTTGCTTGCTTTTTGTATTACCACCCTACTGTGTAATGTACTATAACGATGTTTGCTATATTTTGCAGTTTCATTTATATAAATACGACAAATTGCGTCGATCAACTTTTTCTTGTACCTGGCTGCCATAGTTACGTGCCCTGTAGCCTTATGATGCTACGCTTTGTCACGCGATAAAATAAATAATAAAGCATCCGTCACGTTCTGACAAATAGTGTGTGAGAGTGACGGATGCTTTATCATTTATTTATCGCGTGACAAAACGTAGCATCATAAGCGTACTGGACAACTCTATAAAACGATGTATTTCTATGGGGTGGGAATCGGGTTGTATGGGCGCCACGCTTCTGCTAGTTATTTACTTATCTATAGTGTGTGTGTGTGTGAGTGCGTGTGCGTGTGTGAGTGCGTGTGCGTGTGCGTGTGCGTGTGTGTGTGTGTGTTTGCTATGCAGCTTTGTATACTAAAGACTCAGTTTCATCGTAACTCAGCAGTTTTAGCCAGTCTGTCTGTAATGGCTTTCTTACACTTGTGATATTGGAGTTCATAAATACTAATTTTGCTTGGTTTTTTTACTGTAATGTCATGTTAATATGTATTTATAAATAAATAAATAAATTATAGAGGTATGCTGATTGTGAGGTCAATTATCTTTTTGCGAAAACAGATTTATAATTAGAGAGAGGAGCAACTCCGCCCTTACGCCTGCGAGTTATGAGGTTAGGTTATTCTAGCGTTCTGTGCAGTTTTAGAGTTGCACCTAGTACATACAGTTTCCTCGTAGATAGTACATTACTCATTTTATACAATTCCTTAGTTGGGAACCTATATGGCCTAAAATGCATAACCTTCAACAGGCAGCGTTGCCCTCTCTCCACCTCTATGAACTTGCTTTTTATGGCACCTCCCCAGACATTGATGCAGTAGTTCATTACAGACTGGGCCAGGCAGTGTAATATACAGTTGATGAAGAAGGTTTTTCGATGCTATATGTCTGAGTATTTTAAACAGCCAAATCAATTTTCTGATCCTAGTGTTTACATATTCAATGTGTGTGATCCATGACAGACGCTGGTCTAATATAACTCTTATTTTATATACCTATTATTATTTGGTAGTATTAACTCTCTCCGGTCGCTACAGTCGCACTGACTGATTTGATTACATGTATGTATTTTTAACTTTTGTATGATTAAAACAGTTTTTTTAAGAAACTCGGTCTTATTGACCCAATTGCAAATTTAAGGACCCAAATATACATTTAAAATATTTTATCTTGGTAAATATTAGCGTTAAAATTGTATGTATGTATGTATGTAAACACTTTATTGCACATAAAATTTTACAAAAGCAATACAGAAATCATGGTTATGTACAAAGTGGTGGGTTATGGTGGTGGTGGTGTGGTTATCTACTCAAACCGCGAAAAAAAAAACGCGTAGGTATTTTTTTTATCATTTTGGAGGGTTCATTCCGTAAGTAGGCGTGGCGTAAAAGATATCCTTGGGCGAGCCGGCGCAGGTTTGGCGTACATTCTCCTTAAGAACTGTAGAATAAGGCTGCTCAAATGCCTGCTATTAGGCAAGCCGGTAGGAATCGAGTTCTTTGGAGGCCACGCTACTGCTAGTTGTGTGCCTTGGTTGCTTTGGACCATCTATGGAAGGTTTCATGGTAGGTATAAAGTTAATATAAGTGCTCACCGTTGAGCAGGCATGGGTGTCTGCACACATTCGATATACAGCGTGGTGAAATGGATTAGTGAGGCTTCTGCCAACCCGTATGCCTCTGCAAATCTGAAACAATAGGAAGGGAATACCTATCAAAAAAAAACTTTAACAGGTACTAGAAATAGTACAGTGAGAAGTATCGCATTCTATACCTATCATTTGCCCGCGGCTTCGCCCGCGTTATACCCGTTAAGAGGAAACAGTAAGGTCGAGAGAATTGAAAATTAGGTATTTGTAAAATGTGTCGCTGTCCCGCACTGCCCGCCTCTCGCCCGCAGAGCGCGATAGAGACAACTGCAGCTTGGACCGAAAATACCTTTTAAAATTTCATGAAAACAACGTTTTTTAGTCCCCTGATTTCTTCCCCAAAACTTAACCTATTCAACAATTTTTTTTATTAAACATTAAAGAAAGGCTTTGGCCGTGTTCCTATGTTTTCCTTTTTTAATAATCTAGTCAAATTTGTTTTCTGGATGTGTGAACACAGCGGAAAATGTGGCATTTTTTTTAGGTTTTTGAAGGTTAATATCTCTTTTGAGAATCAATTTATCGTAAAAAGGAAAACATAGGAACATATCAATAGTAGCCATAGATTTTTGGACAAAAAATTATTGCTCTACTGGCATTATCCAGGGAGGAAACAGGGGACTACGTTTGTATGGAAAAACTGCCCTCCTGTTTCGTTTTAGTGTCCCAACTCTTTACCGGGATATAAAGTATCCTATGTTTTAATATTAATCCAGGACTTGGTCTACTTGCGTGCCAAATTTCATCTCAATCCATCCAGTTGTTAGGTACCCCGTTATTTAGTAACAAACATCGAAACATCCAAACATCTCCACAAACTTTCACATTTATAATATTAGTAGGTTAGGACAAAGGACTAGCATTTATCCACGGCTTCGCCCGCGTTATTCCCGTTAATGTCTCTCTCTCTCTTTACCGGGATGTAAAGTACCTATTTTATGTTTCCATCTAGTACTTGGTCTACTTGCATGCCTAATGTCATCTCAATCTATCCAGTTGTTATTTAGTAACAAACATCCAAATATCTAAACCTCCAAACATCTTCATAAACCTTCACATTTATAATATTGGTACCTAGTTAGTTAGTAGGATACCTAGTTTTTGGGACTGGATGGAGTGAGCGAAGTTTAGATTGTCAGAGAGATGCATCTCAGGAGTTCGAGGTGGCCGTTCAGTGGTAGGACTGTATTTATGAAAGGTGGGAGTTCGCTCGAATGGACTCAGTTTGGCGAAAAAAAGACACGCTTGCGTGACTTCTTGAACGTTGAACTGGAGAAGTTTGGCTTCGCCTCAATTGCAAAGGCAAGTGCTCAATCAGGGCCTCTTTCTGAGACATGGGCTCTTCCAATCCTGGGCGAGTGGTGGAGAAATATTTTTCTGTTACAGTGCTTATTTGGTGAACTGATGGTACTAAGTCTGGTTAGACTAGCTTTTAAGCCTCAAGCGAAAGCGAAATGTGACACAGCTATCTGTGCCTTGGTTTAAAATGAAAAACTTTAAACAGTACCTCTCTAGAACATTTTGATTATTCTGCCCCAACGCTCTACTGACGAAACTGAGCAGAAAAGTCATATGATAAGTGTACATAACACTCGGGGCCGTTATATTTATTTACCTAAGACGAATATTTATTCAATTTTGCACTTCCACGCTCACACACTTTTTATTGAGTATTAAATATAAATAGGTTTACGCAATCGTTGATACGGTAAAACTAGTTCTTGACTCTCTCGTTTCTACATGCCTACTGATGGCAGAAAGCGATATCCTTTAACCGTCATTAGGTTTCAATTGGGGATTACAACATTTCTAGTTTTTGTCACAGAATTTATATTTTAAGTACCTCCTCTGACTTATTTCCTTCTTTCCAGGTTCATATTTTCGAAATCCTTTGTAAAAATGCATCCTCCCTGAATAAACTTTAGATTTTTATTAAATTCCCAAGAGACTAGGTTATTTAAGTAGTGGGTATGTTTATCACTCTAAACAGCAGGTTGGGCGACATATGTTGCATTTCAAAGACAAGTTAAGGGTTAAGTGCGACTTGTTGTCCTTTAGGATTGACATCCATAACAGGATCTGAATGCAGAAAGGAACATCCTGAAAATGCGCTCCGTGTCCAGAAGTACAACCTTCTGTATCTGACCCTTGATCTAGCCATCTAGCGAGAGTCTCTTGAGATGGTGATCGAGACTCTTCGCTAGCCCGTTCATCAAAACGACTATCGGAAAAATGGTCGTCGAATCTATATGGCGGTAACTTCGTTAGCCAAGTCAAGGTACTTGCTGAGTTTTGCCTACTCGGCCTTCACGAGGTTCTCGTCATGGGGGATGGTGATATCGAACAGCACTGCCCGGCGCTTGGATCGATCTACTAGGACAATATCAGGCTTATAGTCCTGTCCGTTATGATAGATCGATCCCAATAGAGACTAGAGACTATTTTCGAGAACCGGCATCTGTGCTCACTTATAGTACGTCACCTCAGACCCCACAAGACCATATCGAAAAGCAAGTTGCTGGTGAATGATCCTGGCTACTTGATTATGTCTGTGCAAGTACTCGCCAATCTCGCCATTAGATAGATGGGAACAACCGGCGATATACTTGATATACTTGATAGATTCTCCGGGATGTTAGCATGCCAGACAGTTGTCCACCGTACCGTCCTTTAGGATATATCTCCGGTAGTTGTTGATCATCATAACTTCGTCCGCAATTGCACAGGCAAAAGCTTCGATTCTTCGAAGAAATCTCGAAGTTTAGCCAGTTCACCGATGCGGGCAGCTCTACATCATCCCACATTCGTTGTTTAGAAAACATTCCGAGACTACACAGCTCGCGGTTATGGAGATCCTTAGCGTTTAAAAAGCCTCCACACTTACGCGGGATGTACAATCTCATAAAGGACGAGCGTGTGTGTAACATGCGGCGTGTAGTGAGCAGCAAACGGACGCGTCTGTTCAGGGCGTCCAGCTCAGTCTGAGTCTGTCTTAGTATGCCAAAGGAGTAAGTGAGCAGGAGCATGACCCAAGCGTTGAAGGCACGCACCTCATTGCCGCCAGACGAAAGACTGTTAAGTACTTTTATCAGGCGACCGAAGAATTGCTCCTTCACCACCTGCCTAGTTTTCCCGTCCGCAATACTCAATGACTTTGACATACCACTTTACTTGTAGGTTTCCGCCTCGGAGATAGTCGCTGTACGTACATGCATGACCGCACACTTATCTACATCTACACCAAACTCCATTGCGATGGCGCTACTGAAAGTTTCTGTGACTTTCAGTAGCTCCAGCAAGTCTGGGCATTTCGGTGCAAATAGCTTGAGGTCGTCCATGTACAGCAGATGAGAAATGACTTCAACCCCCTCTCCGAAGCCGACAGCCCAGTCCGGAATCATTCAGCAAAGTGCTGAGTGGATTTAGAGCCAGGCAGAACCACAGGGGGCTCAGGCTGTCGCCCTGAAAAATACCTCTCTCAATCCTTATGAAGTCCTGCGGGCTAGTGCCATCTCCGCCATCTGGTTGACGATGGACTATGGTCCACTGCCTCATGCATGAGCCTAAGAAAGATTTTAAAGCTGTATGGACTTTATACAGCTCCAAGATCCTCTCTAGCTATAAATAAGGCACCGAATCATAGGCCTTCTTGTAGTCTATCTAAGCAGTTGAGAGAGACCCCCTGTCCCACCTAACTAGTTGGCAAATGGCCGTGTCGATGAGGAGCTCTTTAGTACCTCGTGACTCAACCCTACATACATTTTGAGAAAAGGCCATAACGTTGTTCGCAACAGTGTGCGTGTTGATTTTTGATCTCAAAATGGATGTAAAGAGCTCGTACGCTCGTCGCTTGGGCAAGCACGTGATCGGTCAATAGTTCTTTGCTTCTGTGGTACCACCGGACTTGTAGAGCAGGAAGGTAACATCTGTCGTTATGAAAGATGGTAGGGAGCCAAGCTCAAGGGCTTGCTGGAATTGTGTTGTCAAGTGATCGTGTGAGCATCGAAACCACTTGGTCCAGAAGCTGTGCAACCCGTCCGGCCCAGGACTTTTCCAGTTCTGGGTCGCACGAGCCGCACAACTCACGTCATCGGGGCTGATGGTAACAGCCCCCATGGATTTGATGGGCTCACACTCTCGCTCGACAACAGTCATCCACTCGCCCTCTGTGTGCTCAACTGGCACCGACTAGATACTACGCCAGAAGTAAATCATGGCGGTAGGATCCAGTAGTTGCCCGTCGATCACACGTTGATCGGCTCCTTCCCACATTCTGTATACCTTCCTGTGGTCACTCTGGAAGAGACGATTCTGCTGCAATCGATACGCACGCTCTCTATTGCGCTATAAGTCAATTATGTAAAGCTTATTTTGCTAAAATTATACACGATATAAATATTTTAATCTTGATCAATAAAAGTTTTCAACTTCTTCTCTTTAGCCTGTTAAGCGTTACTTTAACATGTA
Source organism: Eudemis profundana (assembly GCA_947034925.1). Lineage (NCBI taxonomy): Eukaryota > Metazoa > Arthropoda > Insecta > Lepidoptera > Tortricidae > Eudemis > Eudemis profundana. The sequence continues at coordinate 15,673,491 of OX344801.1, forward strand.
CGTTTTCCACTTTAGCCTGCCAAGTGTTACTTTAGCCTGTAAACCGTTTACAAGTTAAAGTTACACAGGTTACGGTAAAAAGTACGCTTTCTGGATGTTTACCATCCAACCTTTGAGAATACGTTTGTCTCGCTCTCGGAAATAAATAAATACACCAAAATACGTCATTAAATAATATTAGCAAATATTGCCTTCATACAAAAAAATTTAAATAATCCCGACAAGACAAAGTTCACATACCTGTTACAAACTCCAGTTTCACACCGTTAATCACAAATTCATACAAAACTGAAACAGACCGGTGCCAACCGCCAAGTATAGTGGCTAGCCAGATACTGACTTAATGTTTTGCTCAGGAGTACGGCCTCATATGATTCTCTGTGTGTGAGTGAGATGCATTACCGCAGACACACAGGTTACGGTTAAAAAACCGCTGGACAAACATTACTAGTGAATAATTTTGTATTAAAAATATATTTTAGCACATTCACCATAAAATTAATAACATACAAGTCTGATTGTAATATAACGTGAAATAGTTTTTTCATAAAGGAATATACAAATAATTTAAATTAATATAACTGGAGGTGGTTCGCGTTTGGACAAGACAGGTAACAGTAAAAAATGGTACTAGACATTTAAAAAAAAAATAGAATAACGTTGAATAAAAAATATGCCCAGGCCTCTATGTAGGCGGTCAGTGCTTAACTCAGTTCATTTTTACTTTTTCAAAAAAACTTAAATTTAGCATACTTTCCATTCAAAAACGAATTGACAGGTTACGGTGCCACAAATTTTAGAATCGCCGAGTATACATTGTAAGGTTAACTGGTAGAGAATGCCTTAAGACATTAAATTCGCCTTTTGTACGATAAGTTTTCTTTTGTGCAATAAAGTTTAAATAAATATAGTCTTTTATACCAGTTTAAATATTTTTTTTTAGTAGGGTCGGTTGTCCAACAGTGAACCATCAAGATACACTGAACCACCGCCATATTGAAGAAACTGCGACGTTGCCAGTTTGACCGATCGTGCTAAAACATGCCGTCTAAGAACCCTTCCCCCCTCCCGTAGTGAGCCAGCGGCAGCGGCTTAGGCCAGACGTGTGATAGCACTTTGTTTAAATTTCGTCGAAAAAAGATACTTTTCACAAGTAAGTGTCTGGATTTTTGTATATTTTGTTATTTAACATATGACCAAACGCTGTATGGTGTTAAATTTGATGAAGTCTTAGTCATTTTATGAGTACATTGCGTTGTGAAATTCCGTTTATAACCTATCTTTTTTCGTATTTTAAGTTGAATGGTGTGGTTGTTGAACAGTGAACCTGGTTCACATAGTACTCACTGAGCCGGCTCACTGTGTACCGCACGATATATAATATATAATAACTTTTAGTTTTTGTATGAAGAATACGTTTTTTATTTCTTTAAATTCATGTATATTAAAAATACAGATGATTACCAAGTATTGTGTTAGTTTTCTTTCATATTTCAGCTTTTTTTACTGGTAATGGGATTATGGTTCACTGTTGAAATAAGGGTGGTTCAATGTAAACTACCCATAGTATACAGTGAACCAAATATCTTTCCTTTTTTTTAAGTAGAAGAATACGTTTTTATTATTTCTTTATATTCATGTATATTAAAAATACAGATGATTACCAAATATTGTGTTAGTTTTCTTTCACATTTCAGCATTTTTTACTGATAATGGCATTATGGTTCACTGTTGAAATAAGGGTGGTTTAATGTAAACGACCCATAGTATACAGTGAACCAAATATCATTTTTTTTTAAAACCTACTTAATGGATGTTAGTTAGTCCAAAAAGCATTTTGTAACCTATACATAAGATACCTTATGAAATTACCTAAACAATGACATCAAAACCAAATTTCTAGCTTTATTTTCTAGCAAGTTCTGCGACTTCAAAAAAAAGGTGGTTTACTGTTGGACAACGCACCCTACACAAAGTGTAACATTTCGAATCGATAACTCGTTATACGCATTGTTTGTTCTACGACTTCTTTTTAGGGTTCCGTACCAAAATGGTAAAAAAGGAACCCTTATGGTGCGACTCTGTCTGTCTGTCTGTCTGTCCGTCTGTCACAGCAAGATATCTCAGGATCCACTGATGCTATCGACTTGAAATTTGGAATAGTGTTAAGAACCGCTAACCCGAGCTTATAGGATGTAAAAAAATTCTTGTAACTTTTTTACTTTTTTTTTAAAGGGGTCCGTAATGAGACTTTGCAAATTGAAAGTAGGGCTATTATATTGAGTGAGGTATCAAATGAAAGGGCTTAATTTGTAAATTAAAACAGTATTTTTGTATTTTTTTTTAAATAAGTAGTTTTTGATTTATGGTGAAAAACGTTAAAAAAAATACCGTTCCCCCCCTATTATCTTCGAAGTTACTGAACAGAAAAATCTGTAATAATTACCAATTATTAATGTCATCCTATATATTACAGGAAAAATATAACGGTTTTCCTAACTTGCACTGTTTTTGAGAAATTTTCAAAAATCTTAACACATACTTATTTGCTCCTACTAAACTAATCGCCATATAGTTTTTCTTTAACTATTCATGTATCTACTTATGAGTTTGTACGGAACCCTCGGTGTGCGAGTCCGACTCGCACTTGGCCGGTTTTTTTAATATGTTGAGCTGAGCGAATACAATTCTGTAGAATCTGTAGTATGTAATTTGGGTAAATCGATAAACATAAAAATTAAATTTTGAAATTATCACATTAGCGATCAAAATCAGATATATTAAAAACAATTGTCGAAAAATTAGGAGTTAGCATCAAGTCGAGCTGGCATTTCATGATTTTAGTATTGATTTCTAATCATACAATCGGTTCCTGCTTGAAGCCATAATCAATCGTAATCGCCTATTTTAACAATCGATTTTGATTAGCATCATATCTCTACATACGCCATTGACGACATGTCAAACAATCTTACATATTGCACACTATAGTGTTGTCTTTCAATTGGGCTATTTGGTAATTTGTTTATTAATTTAGCTTTTTGTTAATTATTCCAGATTATATCATTAATAATTATCACTTAACGGGTGTTTTATTTAACAAATTAACTACTAAACAAAAAAAAAATACAAATCATTAACTCGGTACCGAAAAAACCGAAATCCCGGGAATTCCCGGTTCTGACTCAGTACCGGAAATCTCAGACCCGGTTCTGGAAATGGTACCGGTACCATTTTTCGACCTCTGCAGACTTAGCTTAGACGGTGTTATGTATAGAACAACAAAAACTGGTGTTAAAATACTTCTCTTTTCCAGGAATCATCTTCTGTTTTAAAAATCACTTGTTACACGATACAATACAAGTCTACGTCACACCTGGCCATAAAGTGGCAATTTCCGCACGCTATGCGTGCAGAGAATCCCACTTCCTGGCCTGGGGGACACGTAAAATTTTGTACTTACCATGGGAGGTACAAAAAGCCTCATATCGCATATTTATCGCCCTTGCTTTCGGCTCGGGCGTCAAATACCTGCGACCTTCTTTGTTTGACCTCCCTGGGTAAGGAATGTTCTATTTCTATATTGTTATAATGAAACGTTACAAATATATTTATATTCTACGTGATAAATCGAGTTCATTTTTCAAGTGACTTTCAATTCCGTTCCTTCACGTGCGCTCCTAGGTATTTGAATGACGGGACGGCTCGTCCTTTCGAAACCATCCAAACGTGCTAAATACTATCCAAATATATCGTTAGTAAGTATACATGATACAGACTTAAAAAGATACTTATAGGGTTGCCACTTGCCAGATTCAGGCATTTCATTTCCGAGATAATCCGAAGGTTACGAATTCAAATTGGTAAAAAGAAACTTACCTACCTACATTTATACTACCCATATCGCAGTGTAATTTTAAAATATGTTTCTACTCCTGTACTTTTATCTGATCACGAACACTAATATAAGAACATACATAATATGAGTTCAGAGAAGTCTATACTCTATTCCCCATAACAGCACTTGTGTCGTTAAAGTCGCAAAACGATACTGCTAGCTGCCTGCCACAGACTTAGGTCAAGGATTAAGCGATCAATACTAACTTTACAATAAAAATGCACAACTACCTACCAACTTAAGAAACAAATAAAAAAAAAAATCATGTGGTATTTATTGTTATGAAAAACAAAACTTTCCAAACTACATTTTTTGATGCCAACATAAAAAACGATTTTTAATATCGTCACTGCGTGTCACTAGCGGTATACGTCAAATTATAAACAAAGTTTACCATAGACACATACTTATTATACTGTCAGTCATATGTCATATTTGCCTTGTTTGCGCGCCATGTTTAATTTTGTAATTAAAAAAAAAATCTAGTTGTAGAAAAAGCATGTATGCAACGTTGTACAATTCAGTCCAAAAACGCTCATGGCGTCTCTATTTGCGATACTCGCCGCCGCGGCGGCTCGTAACGCAAGTATCGCAACTCAAGCCATTCGTGTATTTTGACCCTACTTATACAACTGTTGCATAGAATACTATTTTCTACTCCTGTACTTTTATTTGTCTTTTACTTGGTCACGAACACTAATATAAGAACATACATAATATGAGTTCAGAAATGTCTATACTCTATTCCCCATATTAGCACTTGTGTCGTTATGTCACAAAATGATACTGCTAGCAGCCACAGACTTCTAAATCGAGGTTAAACTTAGGTTAAGGATTACGCGATCAATACTAATTTTACAATAAACTACCAACTTAACAAACAAATAAATTCATACGGTTTTTATGAAAAACAAAACTTTCCCAACTAAATTCTTCGATGCCAACATAAGAAAAACGTATTTTTAATATCGTCACTGCGTGTGACTGGCGAGTATACGTCAATTAAAAACAAAGTTTACCATAGACAAATACTTATTATATTGTCAGTCATTTGTCATATTCATGTTTCCCGCTCGATTGCTGTTATTTGCCTTGTTTGCGCGCCATAGTTTTTGTTTGTTTAATTTTGTATTTTATTCAAAACCTAGTCGTAGAAAAAGTATCGTATGCAATGACGTATATAATTCAGTCAAAAAACGCTCATGGCGTCTCTCTTTGCGACACTCGCCGCCGCGGCGGCTCGTATCGCAACCCACGCCACTCGTTTTGTTCCTTCTTATACAACTGTTGCATAAAATACTATCTTAGAGAACTACTGAATTTTTCTGTAGCATTTTATTTCGTTGTTTTTTTTGACATTTGCATTTTTTAAACCGGGTCTAATTAGCTAATCTATCAATAATAGTCTATGTTAAGTCTAATATATAAAATAGCTGTTGTCTTTACTATCTTCGTTTTTAAAGGTATTCGAGATTTTGAATAAACAGGATCATCATACGACAATTTTTCTTCATATATTGTATCCCCTTCAAAGATGAACAGAATAATACCAATAACTCAAATACGCCTAAAATCACAGTTTAGTACTTTTTGATACAAGTGCGGAAAGTATGTCATTTTTCACGAGTCCCGAGGTGTCTTGGCCCGAGCCGTAAGGCGAGGGACAAGACTCGGGACGAGTGGAAATGGCACTTCCGCACGTGTATCAAACGACGTTTTTTAATACATTTGCGAAAAATTACAACGAAAATGAAATGATTGAATGATTAAGAGACAAATTTGTTTATTTTTTGGCCTCATAAAAATGGAGCACTCAATTGGAACACTTATTAAGAGTCACGTTGAGTATCCTGACCACATTGTAGATGCCTGATATTTCTTAGATAATTCAAGAAAGTAGGCCATAAGTACATTTTCTGAGAATGACGCCGTTCGATTTTCTCGTTTCCAGTCAATGAATTGCTCATAGACGGCCAGATATTCCTCCTTCGACTTCTCTGGTAAAATAATGAATAGTAGTTGCCGTTGACACCTTTGCTAGTATATCTCGTGGTGTTGAATTTATTTCAAAATCGTCTGAATCGCTCATTTTTCACAAAAGTGTTATCAAACTAATGCGTGATAATTAATAATTACAAAATTACAATCATGAATGAAAATGGCGGGAATAAAACAAAATGTGTTACTTTTAATTGCGAACTTTTTCCAACGTGGCAGCGTTTGTCACCATTCAGCCAAATAAAAATAAAATAAAACCGGTCAAGTGCGAGTCGGACTCGCGCACCGAGGGTTCCGTACAAACTCATAAGTAGATACATGAATAGTTCAAGAAAAACTATATGGCGATTAGTTTAGTAGGAGCAAATAAGTATGTGTTAAGATTTTTGCAAATTTCTCAAAAACAGTGCAAGTTAGGAAAACCGTTATATTTTTCCTGTAATATATAGGATGACATTAATAATTGGTAATTATTACAGATTTTTCTGTTCAGTAACTTCGAAGATAATAGGGGGGGAACGGTATTTTTTTTAACGTTTTTCGCCATAAATCAAAAACTACGTATTTAAAAAAAAATACAAAAATACTGTTTTAATCTACTAATTAAGCCCTTTCATTTGATACCTCACTCGATATAATAGCCCTACTTTCAATTTGCAAAGTCTCATTACGGACCCCTTTAAAAAAAAAGTAAAAAGGTTACAAGATTTTTTTTACATCCTATAAGCTCGGGTTAGCGGTTCTTAACAGTATTCCAAATTTCAAGTCGATAGCATCAGTAGATCCTGAGATATCTTGCTGTGACAGACGGACAGACAGACAGACAGACAGACAGACAGACAGACAGACAGACAGACAGACAGAGTCGCACCATAAGGGTTCCTTTTTTACCATTTTGGTACGGAACCCTAATAAACTATTTTGGGAACAGACAAACGTTCTAAGATAATTTAACTGCATTTAAAAATGGAAAAAAGCAATAAATATTTAAATACTTAATAGCTCATTAATTTCCAAGTAAAATGTAATCTTTAGTGCCGGAAAGCTAGTTGTCATTTATAAAACTCGAACAGCCTGCACCATATTATCGTATCTGTGTCAATTTTTATTTTTTGGGTCTCGCATAATACTAGTATTATGCGAGACCGCTGACTAAACTACTCATTGGTAATACTCAAGAAGCATACTTTTTAAACTATTTTTTCTACTCCTGTACTGTTATCTGTCTTTTACTTGGTCACGAACACTAATATAAGAACATACATAATATGAGTTCAGAGAAGTATATACTCTATTCCCCATAACAGCACTAGTGTCGTTATAGTCACTTTACGTTATTGCTAGCAGCCACAGACTTCTAAATCTAGGTTAAACTTAGGTCAAGGATTAAGCGCTCAATTTTAACTTTACGGTAAAAATGCACAACTACCAACTTAACAAACAATTAAATTCCTACGGTTTTTAAGAAAAATAAAACTTTCCGAACTAAATTCATTGATGCCAACATAAAAAATAATTTTTAATTTAAGTATAATTTAAATTAAAAAAAAAATACCATAGACACATACTGTCAGTCAAACGTCATATTTGCTTTGTTTCCAGCTTATGAGTAATTTTGTATTTCAATAATTTAAAACCTAGTCGTAGAAAAAGTATTGTATGCAACGTTGTATAATTAAGTCAAAAAACGCTCATTGCGTCTCTATTTGCGATACTCGCCGCATTCGCGGCTCGTATCGCAACTCGCGCAATTCGCATTTTTTGAACCCACTTATACAACTGTTGCATCAAACGTTATATATGTGGATTTAATATTTTAAACGTATCAAATGTATACTTTCATTCAATGTCCACTGACGTAATAAAAACAAAGAACGTATTTGACCATTAGTTGGATGTATGTATTTGAACAACAGTAAATTAAAAAAAATGGGAAATAAAAAGCACTAGTTCGCAAAATCGAACTTTGCGCACGATATACAGCTACAAAAAGTACCACTTTTTGAGCAAGTGTATTAAAAATGTTATTTTCAATACAACCATTAGTCAGCAATTAGTCTTGTGATTTGTATACTGTAGGTTATTGTAGGTTTATGTAGGCTAAATTTTCTTTTTCATTTCTGTTAGAGTCAAGTCCCTACCTTTAACGCCCATAACAAAGTTAAACCGTTCACTTAGTGGTAGTCTCACCTAGTAAGTAAGTACAAGGAAAATTGATAATGATAAAAGGGATCACAAAATAATATAGAGTTCATAAGGCATTACAAAATTTATTAACCAGAAAAACTTTATTATAGGGAACTCGTGAAATTATCGTGATTGCGGTTTTATGACAAAAAAATGAGAGATGGAGGCACTTAAGTGAGCGCGGGGTCGTAAAACGGGGTTGGAATTCTGAAAAATCATCGGTTAGGTTCAGATTGCTATCGTCACGCAGCGGTATAAAAGGTGAGAAGCGAGGAAGCAGGGTCGCAGGGAGGAAATTGTCATTTTTCCCGCGGCCCGCGCCATGCGATGGAGGTTTGCATTTTGAAATGACGTTTGAAATAAATTTCCGCCGCCGCCTGCGTCGCCGGGGCGTTCGATTGGAAAATTGGCCCGATAATAATTAATTCCTTCAAACCGCATCCGGGTTTCGAGGCGTTGCCGAGCTAGGTGCTAGGTCTGTTTATTTCCGTTCGCCACTTTTATGATATTTAACATCGTTGCACCGGTTATTTACTGTACTCAGATAATATCCGGCTGAATTAGATTTTTGTTTTATGTTAGAAAATTAAGAATTAAAATTAACATTTGGATCCGGAGTCATGCATTTTTTAGTAGCATTTCTTATGTATTATATATATTTGGGCAAGCCGGTGCAGATTTGGCGTACATTTTCTTTAAGAAAACTGTAGAATATGGTGCTCAAATGTTTTAATATTAGACAAGCCGGTAGGAATCGAGTTCTTTGGACGCCACGCTGCTGATACCTTATGGTCTGATATAATACCTACCTATAGGTGCAGATCTATGACTCATAACATGGTAGTAGGATTTCCGTTCGCAGTTTTTAACGTATCGTATATATAAAACATTTAGGACCTAAATGTTTTATATATAAAATTTTAGGTATACCTTAACGATAACCAAATAGAGTTAAGAGATCGGATCAATAGTATTTTCCGGAATATGAACTCCGTAATAACTGAAACAACGGATCTAATTTTGTATGGAAAAGTTGAGATATTTATGCGAAACAAATCACGGGACAAAATTAATATACTTAATGACGGCATATCGTTTAGTTATAAGTACCTACTATCTTATCATCGCCGTTTTTATTACAACGGTAAATAAATAAGCTACTTTTATGCCACACCTGGCCATAAAGTGACTTTTACCGCACGCTACGCGTACGGAAAAAGGCGCTTTCTGGCCAAATGTAGACATAAAATGATGTGCACAATACGGGTAGTAATAAAGAAAGCCCTCGATCGCATATTTACGTCCCTCGCTTGCAGCTCGGGCTGCAAACATCTGCGATCTCGGCCTTTCTTTGTTTTACCAATCTGGTTGTGTAATGTACTAGGTATTAAGGCGCGGTAGGACCTGGCTCGCATTTCACATACAAACTAGGGTCGGGCGGAATGCAGATTATTGCAGATTATCTTCGATTTCTAACATAAAAGTATACGTTATCAACCCAAACATGAGAGGATGCCCTGCATGACTGTGAAATCATGATTGTCAGGTATTAATTTTGTCAGAAAAGGTAACTGGTGATGAACAAAATGAAAAAAATACTTTATTTTATAGTGTTTTCGCGCTACTTTTCTATCGAGCGAAGTGTTCGCTATCGTGTTCTAAGTGAGAGGATACAGTTCTGAATATTATTATATATGTTTTACAGTGACCTAAGAGTCAAATAAGTGCTCTAAAAATGATTTGGAAACTAGGCTTCCGTGCCCGATTCTGGTCTCACCTCGCCTTAAGTTGCATTTCTTTTGCCATGTGAGCGTCATCGATACAGGACTGTGTTCGGCAGTATTAATTACGAAGCTAAGGCTGTCAAGCACGCATGGCGGCTGCCAATCGCAAGCCGCGCGACACAGGCCGGTAATTAGTGCAGTCTTCTCTACAATCCGAATTATATCATTTCGAGATTAGGGCTTACAAATATTCGACTTTTTCAAATATTCGAATACGATTTTGTAGCTATTCGAATAATACCAAAAACTATTAAAGAATCGTTTTTCTTAATAATTTTTGTAAAAAACATTAGAAGAGATATTTTTTACGCTGTCATTAGCTTAAGACTAATCAAACTTAATTAGTCGTACTCAAAACCGACTAGGTAAACTGACCGACTATGTAGAAGAGGGAATTGCTTTGTTTCCAATATTTGCAAAGCAAGGAAGGAATTAAGAACTTTGTATCCAAAACCCCGGACGGATGCTATTCGAAAGATTTATATCGAAAAAAGCTAAAGAGATTCATTGGTTTTACTTATTATCTTGCCTATAGACTGAGAGATGTACCATTATGAAGTGTCATAAGACCAATGGTACAATCGAACCAACTGAATCATGACCCACCATAAGCTTATTTTGCTAAACCCCTTAAATGCAAGTAGGTCGAAATTAGCTTGAAGAATTATTTCCTTGGTAACGAACTTGTTATCATTTGATTAGACACTGACATTTACTGAGTGCACTGTTAAATAAATCGGACAATATCGACTAAGCTCGTATATGAAAAAGAAGAGATGATGTTACTGTCTTTATCTGTATTACGTAGGTAAGTATAGGAAGTTTTCTACGAACGTAATGGTGCCACTTCACTTGGCCGTATTAAATTTGCTCAACTATTAGTCGCATTTATTTCTCTAGAATATAAAATCAAAAATAATGCAGTCATGTTTGGGCAAATACGGCCAAGTGAAGTGCCAGCATAAACTTTAGGTTACAGGTTTCAATCACGTCATTCCTATAACTATTTTAAGGACAGAAACTTGCCATTGTTGGTCTTTCAAGCTATATAAGTAAAAAGAGTAATAAAATTTGTGAAATGAAAAAAAACTTTATTTAATCTTTAACAGAACTAATTTAAATTATAAGATTCAGTATCTAAAACCTAGTGTGTGCACCATGGTTATCGATAACGGCTTGTAATCGGTCACGCATTGACCCTATTAGACGACTGCAAATGTCGCTGTCTCTCAAGTAATCCCAAATTTCGTTACAATGTTGCTCAATTGCTTCCTTTGTTCTCTCGTTTCTGTTATCCCACATTTGGACCATCAAACCCCACAAATTTTCTATTGGGTTGAGGTCTGGGGATCTACTCGGCCATGGAATCAAATTAACTTCATCATTATGCAGATCAAACCAATTTGAGACTACCCTGGCAGTATGCACTCGACAGTTGTCATGAACGTAGGAAAATACTGGCACATCTTCACGCGGGTAAACTGTTCGCACTGTCGGTAACATAGATTCTTCTAATAGATCGACATACTTCATTGCGTTTTGCCGAGAAGAAATATGGACAAGCTCACCTACTCCTCCGATACCCATCCACGCCCACATATTCGCTGAAATTCGACCGGATAACTGATTAGGCACGACGTGATCTTCTGTGTACCGGGTGTTATCGTAACGCCACAAAGTTAAGCGACCGTGTTGAGAAGATCGAAATGTTTTTTCGTCTGTAAATATAGTGTTAGTCCAGTCGTAGTCTAAATAAGCGTTTGCAAAATTCCTTCTCGCTGTTTTATGATCATCCGTTAAGGCTACTTTCTCAGCATAATGTCTGTAATGCAGTCCAGTGCCGTGCAAATAATTTCTAATAGTTTGTAGACAGACGTCATGGTGTGCCGCAAAATATTGGGTGGGAGTAAAAGGATGTTCTTCGTAATGGTGTTGCATGTCCACTCTTTGTTCGTTCGTGAGTCGGCGAACGCCGTGGTTATGGCGTCGTCTGTCCTCGAGGATGCCCTCTTCGGCGTGCCGTCTGATCCAGGTCCTCACTGTATTCCTAGAAATATTCAATTCGCGTGATATTTCCCGTATGCCATAGCCTTCCTCACTTAAGACTACAATCCGAGCTCTTTGTTCTTCTAAATTAGCCATTATTAAAAATTATTAAGCATTTAATTTCTATTTTTTCACATTGACTGACAACTTGACATAATATGACACACTTGTAGAACACCCCATTTTTTAAATTTATTTTTTCCATCATCAAAAAGTTTAGGTTAAATAAGCGAGAACTAGCTCGAGATTCAAACAATGTCTGTATATGTGTGAAATGTGGTTTTATGGCAATGAAAATAAGGTTAAAATTGCATAGGTCTGCAACCTGTATTGACGTAGTTTTATTAGTACCTAAAACGTCGTAAGTGCATTATACGCGATAGATCTTACAAGTTTGAAAGTTTCACACGAATTATCAGGCAAGTGGGTCATGATTCAGTTGGTTCGATTGTACATCTATCTATACATTCTCGACTTTAATCTATAAAATTACACTACAAAACAGTTTTGCTTACTTAATAGCTTAATCATAAAACTATTTATAAAAAGATCAACGTGTGCATGTATTGGTTAAGCTATAATCCAGCATATTAATAACCACATTTTTATAAAAAAAAAACCCGACCGCGGTGCACTTTGAAACTGCATTAAATCCGCCATTTTTTTTATTTTAACGAACTTCATGCCCAGTGACACTCGCACCATCAAGACGAATCTAATGATGTAGCATTTATCAAAATCGGATGTGTCGTTGAGTAGTTACGAGCGGACACAGGAACGGACATACATACATACATACATACAGGCCAAACACATAACCTTCCTTTGTGCTTCGCCGCAGTCGGGTAAAAAGCCAGGAAAGCTTGGTGTGACTCCTGCCCAGGAGTGAACGTTCAGAGTTTGGGACAGCCCTCGCCTCGTCTCTAAGTAACCCATGTGGTGCTACGCACTAACCAGTCCGGACACGGAGTGTCCGATTGAGAATAAGACCAAAATTTGCATGTCCTCACGCTACATAGACACAGTTCTGGAGGCCATGTTTTTTTTGTTAACGTTGTGGAAAGCATTACACATAACCCGTAGGCATTACCATGCCCTTTTTCAGACCCTTAAAAGGATCCTTCGGGGGAGTTATGTCGGACTCACCTCCTCAGAAGGAGAAGATATACCTACTTACTAAAACCACCTGGACCCGAGTCACCTGAGAATAGCAATCTATCTAAGAGTTGGAGCCAAAATATTTACAAGTAGTTACCCCACATATGCTCTGTGGCATGGACGTTAATCAAGTGGGGCGACAGGACCTTTCATGCAACAGAAGCGCCGGCCAAATGGAAGCTCCGTAGAGCCCTGGTGTACATGCTGGTGCAACGTGTCCACGAGATCTGCTGAGTTGGCTGCATTTCGCATTCAGGCAACCTCTTCACAGGCCGGTTCAGTGGATAACCAGTCCCAAATCATAAAGCTGTTCCGTCTCTGATTTTTTGTAGATTAACTAAACTAGTTGGTTTATCCTCGTAAGTCCCGTGTCCTAAATTTAGGATATTTTGCTGAAGTAATTTTCAACGTTATTAAGATGAATAGAATTCTAATTTCATAAATCTCCCCTGCTCATCACCCCCATGGGCCTTACGAGGATATTAGTTTTAGAAATTTTAACTGACTGGTCCATGCTTCGAGAGATCCCAGAGCTGGCGCATACTTCTTTCAAAAAATGTCCTTGCGATTAAGAAAGTTAATGACGCCAGCATAAACTGCCATGCTAACCATATTGATTGTTGTCAAATACCCTATTAACGTAGATTAGTTTGGACTCTTAAGCGTACTTAAACTTGCTGATATCCCTTCGTACTCGACGTCCTGTGAATAATTTAAAGGAACACTATGTGAAAAGAATACAGTCAACATTTTTTCGCAGAAAATAAATTGAATTTCCCAAACCTCTATCGTGAAACAGAATTACGACACACAAAAGTTGTTTGGCATGGAATAAAATATTTTCCAATAAAGTAGATTTCGCAAATACCTACTTACGAACGACGATAAAAACTGTTATACCTAGATACAGAAGTATACCTTCTCGGAAATAGTTTACCTATAGGTAATAACAAGAATATTTTGTGTAGGCATCTAATACAATTATACCTAGTGCTTTACTTATAATAGTGTAGTAATATATTTTTATTAATTTCCATTCCACATTTATTTGGGCCACAACATCACGGCATTCAGCCATTAAAAAAACAAAAAACGATTTTTGCTATATTTTGCAGTTTTATTTATGTAAAATTGACATGAACATAACAAATAACACATTATAAACAATTTCCAATTATTGTATCTTGCAAACTAAACCACAAGAATACAAATTTAAAATATGTCATCTAAATATTCGCGGTAAAAATGTAAACTGAAACAGCTTTTGTATATGGTTTCCGAACGTGACTTGATATTTGATTATCTATGGATATAATGTCACTAACGTCACTTTCTGATAGAAAGTTTCTGTCAGTTTCTGTTATAAAATAATATTTAGGGTAAGGATATTAGTAAGTTTATTTATTTCATTGCATATTTGAGAAAAGCACTATACATACCTCGGCGGGAAATGGGGTTGCCGGCCTCGTAACTATCTGGCCTCGCTTCGTTCGGCCAGCTATATGTACTCGACCGGCAAGCCTTCACTTCCCGGCCTCTGCAGTAATGTACTATACTATACTAAGTGGGAGTGACTCCACCGACGAAGCTAGAGTCAAAGTATAAAGACGAACAAGTTGTCCAACTTCGGCCGTTCAGGAGCGCGCGACAAGTATTCACACAGACGCGCGATAGCACGTCTGTGTGAGTGCGATCCATACTGGAGCATTCTTACGCATTCTTAAAACTTTGCTTGTAGTGCGTTCATACACGGCGCGCACGGGTGCGTAACGATGGCTATAAAATTTTTTGGTATAATATTAGTCGCAATAACGCTCATTTGATATAATTATTAAATCATATAACAACACTTAATATATTTACATATGACATAATTATTATTTCTTATAATGATCATTTGATAGAATAACATTTAATATAGCATTCTTTAAGTATAATGCTTATTTCCTATAATGAACTTATGGTATAACGTTATTTTCATATAAAATACAATTGGCATAACCATTATTGATATAATGTATCAAAAAGTAGGTTAGGTTAGGTTTGAACTGCGTCTCCCAACAAAAACGAACTGCTATCAAAAAGTAGGTTAGGTTAGAACTGCGTCCACCTACCAAAACGAATGGCTATCAAAAAGTAGGTTAGGTTAGGTTTGAACTGCGTCCCCCAACAAAAACGAACTGCTATCAAAAAGTAGGTTAGGTTAGTAAATTATAAGGGCACAGAAGAAAAAGGGGGGACGGGGGGGGCGGAGCCCCCCACAAGGGGGGCTCGCATTAAAAAAAACTCAAACCATAAGTTCAATTAGGTTAGGTTAGGGTTCGAACTGCGTCCCCTAACAAAAACGAACTGCTATCAAAAAGTAGGTTAGGTTAGGTTTGAACTGCGTCACCCTACCAAAACAAATGGCTATAAAAAAGTAGGTTAGGTTAGGTTTGAACCTCGTCCCCCTACCAAAACGAACTGCTATCAAAAAGTAGGTTAGGTTAGAACTGCGTCCCCCTACCAAACCGAATGGCTATCAAAAAGTAGGTTAGGTTAGGTTTGAACTTCGTCCCCCAACAAAAACGAACTGCTATCAAAAAGTAGGTTAGGTTAGTAAATTATAAGGGCACAGAAGAAAAAGGGGGGACGGGGGGGCGAAGCCCCCCACAAGGGGGGCTCGGGGGGCCAAGCCCCCCGCATTAAAAAAAACTCAAACCATAAGTTCAATTAGGTTAGGTTAGGTTAGGTTAGGGTTCGAACTGCGTCCCCCAACAAAAACGAACTGCTATCAAAAAGTAGGTTAGTTTAGGTTTAGGTCACAGGCGTTACAATTTCAAATATATAAATGGTAATAAAGATTTATATACCTATTATACCTCTTGATTGTTATATATTATGATTTGTATATAAAATGAGCGTTATACCATATAATCGTTATAAGAAATAAGCGTTATACCGAACGTTAAATATACGAAATAAATGTATATATTTTAAAATTATACCAAACGTTTATTATACACAATGAGTGATTATACCCTTTGAAATTATATCAAATGTTGATATATCGATAGAAAATATATTAAATATTTTTATATCGATCATTACACACCCGGCGCGCACACATTCAAACGCGCGATTGATATGTATACTGTGCTAGAGGTTCCAGGTTCAAATTCTAGTAAGTAAATATTTGTGTGATGTGCACGAATATTTGTTCCTGAGTCATGGATGTTTTCAATCTATTTAAGCAAGGTCATGCAGTTAAGTAAGACGAACATAGTTTATTTTGCTTAGGGTCAGACGGACAGTATGAAAATTCCATACATGTGTTCGTCTTGCCCCGGTGTTCGTCTTACCCCACCTGACCTTATTTATTTATAATTTTAATATTTAATTATGTTACACATTCTCTAAGTTTGATAGTTTACAAATTAGTTAGTTAATTATATACGTCTAAGTTGTTGTTTATTGTTTGTGTCGCGTCTGCATGTAATTCTATGGAGCTTGGTTCTGGAATAAATTATTTTCATTTCATTTCATTTCATAGTTTAGATTCTAAACTATCAAACTTTGGGAATGTGTAACATCATTGTATAACAACTTCTAAACTTTAGAAGTTTGATAGCAAAACAATAATCGATGAGTATTCGTGTGCGTGTGGATTGAGTGAGCACCCTTCTGAAATAAAAAAAAACATCCTGTTCATTTAGTAAAAGTTCTAAAACAATTGTAAAACTAAATCTCTGTATTTGTAAAAAGATAAATCAAAAGATATAACCTTTAACGTGTGCTCACTCAGTTCTCACAAACTACCAACGAAATCAGGGAATGTATTCATTTAACATATAATATTTATATACGATTTTTTAGTAAAACCTGTGCTAACTTACCTTTATAATTTGTAGATCACCTAGTAACGTATTTAAGATTTTACAAATAATTTCTTATGCTCACTCAATCCGCACACTTTCGAAATCCCGATTTCTGATGAAAAAACTGAAGATTTAAACTGCTATATATGTGTATAGTTTAGTAAAACTAATCTGGGAATTTGTAAAATACAAAACGAACCACTAACGTGGCAGGTTTTTGGATAATAAATGTTTGTTAATGCTCACTCAGTCCACACGTTACAAGTAAGTTAAAAATGTAAATATCTCAATATTTGTAGTTTACATAAACTATAAATTACTTCAGCTTTTAGTAAAAAATTTTACTAAATATCCACCATCTAATATTTTATATTCGTTGTCTGTTTTTAAAGATATTCAATTGCAATTTTTCTAATGTAAGTAGATCGATTAGGTTGACCACACTTTATTATATTATGGTCATATCCATGAATTAAATTTTAAAGTAAACATTTGTTTTGATTAGGTTAGTACATACTTATTACAATTACGAGTTACCTGATCCGGAATTATTACCTTTTATTTATTGTAAAAGATTTAATCCGAGATCAAAAAATAAAAATAAAACATCTTTCAATGTCAAAGTGACGTACCAGGGGTAGTAACCTTTTTGATCTCATATATTTTTTAAATGAACTCTATTTTGGATATGACCATAATATAATGAAGTGTGGTCAATCTAATCGATCTACTTACATTAGAAAAATTGTAATTGAATATCTTTAAAAACAGACAACGGATATAAAATATTAGATGGTGGATATTTAGTAAAATTTTTTACTAAAAGTTGAAGTAATTTATAGTTTATGTAATACTACAAATATTGAGAAATTAACATATTTAACTTACTTGAAACGTGTGGACTGAGTGAGCATTCACAAACATTTATTATCCAAAAACCTGCCACGTTAGTGGTTCGTTTTGTATTTTACAAATTCCCAGATTAGTTTTACTAAACTATACACATATATAGCAGTTTAAATCTTCAGTTTTTTCATCAGAAATCGGGTTTTCGAAAGTGTGCGGATTGAGTGAGCATAAGAAATTATTTGTAAAATCTTAAATACTTACTAGGTGATCTACAAATTGTAAAGGTAAGTTAGCATAGGTTTTACTAAAGATTCGTATATAAATATTATATGTTAAATGAATACATTCCCTGATTTCGTTGGTAGTTTGTGAGAGCTGAGTGAGCACACGTTAAAGGTTATATCTTTTGATTTATCTTTTTACAAATACAGAGATTTAGTTTTACAATTGTTTTAGAACTTTTACTAAATGAACAGGATGTTTTTTTTTATTTCAGAAGGGTGCTCACTCAATCCACACGCACACTGAGTATTCGAGTAGTGCATCGCTCAAGTGTCCGTCTTTTTATCAAGTCTTATCATTTATCTTATCAAGTATGTAATCGTAAAGTATTTATAGCATTAATTTAATATGAACGGCAAATAATTGTTCATTGCGAGCACGTTAATTATCCTTAACCGAATATTGGGGTAGGTATGATTGGCATTTGGGGCCTTATTATGGGTAGGGTCCGGTCGGAATGCGGCACGGCAGTGCAGGAGGGAACACCGTCCCTCTATATTGAATTCTTAGCTTTTATGATCTTAGAATAACTATGATGCGTGGACAGAATGGCTCACTCCTTTAAAATTCAACAAGGCTCAATAGGGCTCTACATTCCTGACAGATCAGAGCAGTTACTTTTTATGAAGTGTCAAAACGCTCAGATAGTATGAAGTTTCTATGAAATAAAGTAAAATGACGTCATTTTATTCAAACATCAAATCATATCCTTATTTATTGTATTTGATCTTTTAAAAATCGTTTAAAAAGCTAAATAGGTGGAGTTTAGTTAATTTTTCGAAAGCAGATTTACAGGCTATTGTGAAGTAATTGTTTTTATAGAAACAAAAAGAACATTATCATTCGCTTCCGCGATATGCATCAAATGTGTTCCATTTTATAGCTTGATACATTTTGTCTGCGCAAAACGGAAATTGCATGGAAAACTGACCGACTACAAAAAGTAGGGTATTTGACAACAATCAAAATAAATTCATTAACTCTAACCAGCAAATTACGCTTCCAAAACAGCCCAGATAAAATCATTCAACTTATTTTCGTGCCATCAAAGATTTTACAATGACGAAAACTAAAAATAAGGCACCATGTTGAGCATGACGTCACAAGATAGTATTTCATACTAAACTGCATACCTACTTTCGGAGCGTTTTGACACTTCATAAAAAGTAGCTGATTTGAACTGTCATCAAGCAGCCCATTCAAATTGCTAACTAAGTTAAGACTTATGGTGGACCTGGTTATACAGAAAGTTCCGTGCGATCAGACAAATTTATTTTTCAATTATGACATTTATTAAAGCTGCGACGAAACCGCGGCTCAAAAGACGTTGACGCATCGTACACCGCGCGTATCGTAGGTACGATGCGCGTCAAAAACGTGACATATGCATAATTTCAAAAGTAAGGATAATAGGCCCATCCGAACAGTTTGGAACAATTTTCCCCGTAACAAAAAATGCAGCTATAAAGACCAGCTGCGCAGTGCACGCACCGCGTGTCGCACCGCACTGCCGGCTGGTAGTGATTTGGCGGTATTTTTACCGCCATAGCGTTGGAACGGTCTGCGCGCTCGCTTAGCCCTGTCCTTTGTATACGTCAATGGACGTATGAGTCACGTCACTGCGTTTACGGTGTGTCAGCGTCTTTTGAGCGGCGGTGTGCACAGCATACATTAAAAACGTGACGCCTGAGGCACGTCACTGCGTAAAAAGGACATTTGCTACGATAGGCTTGAATGTTGTCCTTCTATCCACCTCCTACATTGTAATCCCTTAAACCTAATATTTCCGATCTATCACGTGTTGTTGTACTATACAAACAGGGTGATTTGGAAGACGTGAGCAGGATCAACCCTACAGATTCAGTTTTGCGAAAATTATAAGCTGCTGTTTCGTACCAGTATAAGTGATATTAGTGTTATTTTTTTTTGTTTTGAAAACAAAAAGTTTCAAATTATTTACGAAATTTATGGTCACTCTACAATAAGATTGAAGATTACATTAGATTATATTTAGATAAAATGCTGTCATAACAGTCACAGAGGTTTTATCTTTATCAATTAGCTGTTGTAGGGTGACCTTAATGGTAGAAAATGAAGTTTTGTACTAAACAAAAAGTAGTAAGAAAGGAAAAAGGTGTGGGTGCTTCACTTAAATACGATGAGCCAACCATTAACATTTACTGAATCCGTAGTGTTAGTCCTGCTCACGTCTCATGAATCAGCCTGTATGGCTGTAGGGTTTTGAGAGGGTTCTGAACTTTAAGTTGATCTGGTCACTCCATTGTACAGGGTGGGAGGGACTATACCGACATACTTTAGCCATGAATTCCTGGTGGTGTGACGAGTAAAAAAAGTTATGTGATGTATAGTCGAAAAACGCTTACTTTCAGAGATATTCATAATTTTTAAAATGAAAACTCCCAAGTGTGTAACAAGCCCTAATAGATGTGACTACGATAGCTTTACTAATTTTTTTAAATCCTTTAACTAAACAGCAATTAACCTTCGCAGTACTTGATGGTAAGCGACTACGAGGCCAAAAATTGACTTTTCGTTTCCATTTTAGCTTTTTTTTTCTTTTTGATAACTTTTCCTCCAGTAAGGACGTGTTTATAACGAGGGGCTGAATTTTCTCATTTATTTTGTTCCATAAGACTATTAATGTAAAATGACAATATTCGACCCATGTTGATATAACATTATTTACTCGTCACACCACCAGAAATTCATGGCTAAAGTATGTCGGTATAGTCCCTCCCACCCTGTATATCAGTGATCGAACATCTGTTTCTTTTCTTCCGGTATTTTTTTAATAAACGTAATTCTTTGTAAAAAACATGGATTTCTTAACGTCATTCATTTGTTAAATATCTCCCTGATTTTGAACTAAACTCGCACAATTTGTTTCCATTTCTCGTCCCTCCACAATTAAATTTAAAGTGAGCGGCCGCGACTTGCAGCGTCGTTGTTTTGATTTAAGGGAATTAATTAATGTTAGTACCCAGTTCCGTCTCAATGGCGGGGTTTTATGTGCCACAATCTTGATGGCAGTCGTGGTGCTGCAGGATATAATGGTCTTACATAAATAATGTTGAAAGGATTGATGAATTTATTTGTATTATCGCAAATAATATAGTTCAACTGCGTAAGCGTAATTTGTAATCACCTTTCTTGCCTTTCGCTTTATCTGAAAATTTTAAAACGTACAATTGTCGTAATCTCAATTATACTCGTATTTATACATTTGCTTTATATTTATAATCCCTCAATGTTTACTTTATGTACATACTTAGACGACAAATTATTACAACAACATTTGTGTGGCATAGTAAGTGAATTGATCCACATTAAGCTTATTTAAATGCCTTAAGTTTAATATACTGCTTAATGGTTCATTATGATACCTTGGGGAATGTGTACCTAAGTAATGTCGATGTCATCATACTACATCGTTGTTTTCTACTCGCAAAGTTGTATAATTGGCTATTTGACAACTTTTTTCTTTGGTATGTTATAGAAACACCTCGCAATAATAGAAATATGAGTGAAAAAACTATTTCAATATCTTTAAACTCATTGAGATACCACAATGTTACATATTTTCCTAAAAAAAAATACCTACTCTCAAAGGGCTCAAACTTTGAAGGGTGTTTTTTTTTGGAAAATATGAGTTTCAGCCGAAATAACGAAACACGTGCCTATTATTTTTTCATGTTCTCAAACATAATATCTAACCAGTCATTAACTAGCAACTTGCTTGAATTTTTTTTTTCTGTAGAAGTGGGAGGGATTAGTCACTTTTCATTACTTTGAAGGACAATTTCTCCTAACAGGTTGAATTTGGGCGGCTAAAAAAAATACGTGTCTGCTATTTTTAGACTACTCTATAACATATATCAAAATGAAACAAATCGGAGTCGGACAGTTGGGTACCTTTCCTTGTTAGTAACAAATATCCACAGCTCCATACATTCACGTAAATATAATATAGTAGGAAGGATAGTTCGTTCCTGTCATGAAAAGTCTTCAACTTTGTTAATAAATAGTTGTTGTATTTCAAATGAAAGTTCGCAATGAAAGTTTGTTATAACGGTACACAGCAACTGTGAGTTCCGGTCCGGCTTGGAGGGCCAATATTTGATCCATGAATACGCGTGGCCGCGAGCACCTCGCCTTCGCTTCGGTTCAATTTGCTTTTCCATTTTATTGTAGAAATGTTATTCACGTTGGTTTCTGTAAACTTCCATATAAGGATAGTTTTCAGGCATATTGTTTTCTTGAGTTTAAGCGGTAACATTTCAGTTTTACGGAGGATCAAGCTAAGTAGGTAATGCTAATTTTGGTTCTTCAAGAGGGGAGTGAATAGGTTCTTAAAGGGTCGGCAATGCGCACGTAATGCCCCTGGTGTTGCAAGCGTCCATAGGCTGCGGTGACTGCTTACCATCAGGCAGGCCGCGCGCTTGTTTGCCACCCTAGTTGTATAAATTTTTGGAAATTGCAAGGAAAATTTGTCCACTATTTACAGTGTATCAATCTAATCCAAATAAAGATATTTTATAAAAGGTATTGTAGAAAAAGTTTACGATATTGCGGGGTATTAGGTATCACCAAATTAGCCAAAACATTTCTAATTAATTCTACTAACGACACAATATTTCCAAATCATCTTTAAGTTTACGTTTTCAGAAATTCAAAGACTTTTCATAATGAAACGGTTGTAAAATGTTACAGTTTTTCAAACGACTTTGGAAAGTACGCGACGACGTAATGTATCAGGTAGGTACCTTTTTTCATTTTGCTGCGTATGAAGTCACATGCCTGTATAATATTTCAATGAAGTACTTATAATCAAATTCAGAAGAACACAGAACTTATGCTTTGACTTTTATAACTTCATTCCAAATCACAGAAAGTTTGACCGCGGTGGAATTACCCGCATCAAACTTTTCAAACGACACCGCCCGCTCATATAAAGTACTCCGGAGCGCATGTGTTACAGTAAATTGTTCAAATGAACCTAGAATTCGCTTTGAAAGTTTGTTATAGTTAATCGTAACCCAAAACATAGCTGGGAAATATTTATAGGGCCTGCCAATTACGAATTCGCACGACAGCTGCGCTCTAATGGAGTATTTCGTAGTCGCTCTAGCTTCAAATGAACGGGGCGTCGCAGATGTGGCGACGGCGCGGGCAGCGTGAGGCAAGAGTGACTGCCCAGGCAGCTTTTATGCATTGATATATCCTTACTTTTAAGCAGGTAATTAGTTAGTTGTGGGCATTATTTAAGTTTTGCATTGTTTATTACTCACTTACCTAAGCATTCATTTTTGCTAATTTTTAATCGACTCCGCCATCCAAAAGTTGTCTGGAAGAGATCCCTCGTTAAAGATAAGACCGCCTATTGCTTACCATTGTTTTTCACACAAGTTTGAATTGAAAGATTATTGTATTGTATTCTAATGTTTCGCTTTACAAGAGCCCTAGTCCATTCATTGCCGACGCTCCAAATTTCTACACTCCTCGCAGTGCCGCCGCCTTACAAGCGACGATGACGCGAATTCGCGTCTTCGGCAATGAATGGGCTAGACCAGGGGTCTCTAAACTATTTTCCCAGAGGGCCATACAGCAGCTTTGAAAATGTCGCGCGGGCCACATGACATGGTTGACTTCGAGTTACGTATAATCTTTCTTCGTCCTGGGGGGGACCCCTGAGCTAGACTAGTCATAGTAATTTATTCAATTAAACAATGTACATTGCGTTTGAATTTTTAAATCATAAATAATATACAATCACAGATATTTAAATAGCAATCCTATACAATGAAAATAAAACCATCGATGTCAAGTTTTTGTCGAGTCTAACATCATCGTGGCAGCGAATTTCCCATACTGTCCTGACGCTCCCGACGCATAACGACATAACACATTACGACACATTTGTGAAACAAAATACGTGACATGGCTAGTTGCAAAACGACACACTCGTAAAACGATCCTGGCAGTAAAGTTTTAACGTACGTAACTTAAATTACCTACAGACATTTTGACACAAACCGACCTACTTATGCCTTTCGAACTAATATGCTGTAATGGACGCAACTTCATCGCGATAAATTTACGGCGATTCCGTCAATGTGGCCCCAGCATGAGAGGGCATAAGACTTAGATTGGCGGCACCGGTTGGCAGCACCTTCGGCGTAATCGGCGTGCACTTTCCCTATAGGGCAGCAGGACGACACCCGGTTCACGAATCCTCTCCCTCTCGGGTCCCTAGTCCTTTATAGTTTCTATTTATTAGTCCGTCTGAAAGCCTATGGTAGGTACAGTCGAGTTCATCATTATCTGAGCAAAGAACGGATCAAAAATATCTGATCTCGTTCTTAAGCTTCTGACAATAAGGTCTTGTTCAGATCTTTTTGGTCCAATCTTTGCTCAGATAATTATGAACTCGACTGTACACAAAAAGCCTAAGGTTAAATAAAAAGAAATAATGCGAATGAATTTAAGCAACAGGATCAATATGACGTGCCAAGTTTGTCCGGACAACGTGTGCGTCGCTTCATACATTTAATCGTCAAAGTGATCGTTAATAATGTGTTAGTGTTGAATTGTTTTCAATGTCCCACAGTTTTGTATCGTAAGAAACGCAATGGTACACTGGGGATCGCATTGCCTTAACAGTTATGGCGTAGAGCGTATTTGATTGACCTAAGATTCATTCAACATGGCTAATAAGAACAAACACACAACAGTTCAGCGGGTTTATAGTAGCTTTTTTATTCAACGTCCGACTATTATCAACCACATCCAAATTGGGCTATCCTTTTGACGGGCACGACGGACATGATGTCACAGACAAATATAAATATAAATCTCGTTTTGCATCGGGGGTCAAAAATCAATCCTTTATTGCGGTGTTTTGTAAAAATTATAGACCAACCAAGTTATTCCATTTTAGCCTGCCGTCTATAACTTACGCCGCGATCAAAAATGTGGCGGAACTTCGTCTCGTCTGCGAAGGTTTTCTTGCATGTAATTTTAATTTTATTTGAAGAAATCAAATTTAGACGAAACTGAAGCCTAGATTACTTGCAATAAAGGGTTACCGTTTAATAGGATCCCTTTAATGTTACTGCTGCGACGTGTTTAACGAACTATGAGACAGAGTACTGTAATAATTTCCCTCTGCATACTTATTTTAACTTGAGCTTTGACTTTGGTACGATTGCCGTCGAAGTTATACATTAGGTAGTCCATTGCAATAAAGGGAAAAAGTCTTTATATATTTTCTTGTACATACTCGTAGCTGTTTTGAAAACCAGCGACAACAACACAAACTCGTATAAGGCAAAGGCCAACTGAGTGACAACCATTTTGTCGTGCACGCTTGTGCCCTAGTGATGTTGCATATGTTAAGATTACGCTGTCGATATTTTTAACTACCTTTCTTACCGTCGCGTCGACTGTACTAAGAGGCTTATTTTTAATTACTTGTGGCCTTTTTACTTTGTTTATATTGTGTTCGCTCCCTTCGCAACATTTTATCGGCTTTTTATGAGCGGTTTCATGTCTTTACTTACAAATTTCTGCGCGTAAAGAATAAAGAAATTTGTTAAGACGCCCGTAAAACCGTTGAGTATGAGACAGTATTTTTTTATAACAATTTTCAGTTTTCACGTAACAAAGGTAAGTGGGTAACATTGTTTTTAAATCGACTTACCTTATCCCAACAGCTCACGAGCCTTCGGCCATTGAATATGTATTAATGATGTGAGCCAATATTTTTTATTATCTGCTATTGGATCCTCTAGCCCGAGAATTGGGTTGTTATGATAATGTTATTGCCCTACTTATGCCGCTCTCCTAATGCCGATAGATATACCTAGCCCACGGCCGATCTAACGATGCGCCCAGACAAATGGCGGCACAAATCAAGGTTGTTAATTTTTGATAAATCACTCTGTTTTCCTCTGATTTTTATATTTTTCTGGGAGCTGAAACGACGTAATATTTCTTACGGTTATACGGTGCTACGCTATGTATAACATAGAGACTTGTTTGGTTACCTTACCTTCTCTTTGGATTTCAAAAGAAAAAAATACTTGTAGGTACAATATGTTTGAATATAATCTGACTCAGCAAACAGATTTTTAGTCATCTAACCTATTATTGTCTTCAGTCGTGAATTAAACTGCTAATAAACTAAAATGTACTTACTTAACGAGTGTATCTATATCAATCAAGTTTTAATCACCTCGGCAGTTTTTCGATCCGGTAAATCTAATATTTAGATTCATTATACTTTGCTGTTATTTCTCAGAATTTTGGAGATCTGAAAGACAAAAATATATTTGGAAAAAGGTTTTAGATTAGTACTCGATCACAGTATCAAAATATGTTGCGCAACAAGGCATCCCATACTGCTTTGGTACGTAAAAGCGTTTTGGGCATGGCACCCCAAATATATAACAAAATCCCAGCTGTCATAAGAGAATTAAAATTTAAGCAATTCAAATATAAGTTAACAGAATTGCTAACAGAAAAATGTTATTATAGTACTAAACAATTTTTGAATGATATTGATTTGTAATAATATGATTATATTTATTGATAGGTATTCCATGTTGACATTAAATTGTGATAAAAATAAGTATTTCGATAATTATAATTTATTTAATTTTATTTTCAGTAATGTTTTTAATTCTTACAATTTGTGACAGCTAATTAACTATTCATGTGTGTCACTGCTGGATGTCACATAAATAAATAACATGATACCTAGGCTAAGACCAAAACATTTGTACGCCTTCTGGCAAAACATAGCGATCTCACTATTATGTAAAACCACTTCTGTACCTATGTTTGACAAATAAAAGTATTCTTCTTCTTCTTCAGGTAATAAATTTTGTGTTATTTGCTATCAGTGACCGTACTTGGGTGAAACAAGCCTGATGTTATATCGGCATAAAAAGATTTTTTAGCATCATTTGGTTGAAGTGGAAAATTTGTAGGGAAAGTAGGCATCGTTAGGTGAAATTGTGTGGCGTCACGGAAAAACCTTAGCTTACAGGCCGGGAGGTCCCTAAACTTTTTCAGAGTTAATAAAAAAATTTCAACAATAATTTAAGTAATCGTAAGAGTAATTATTGGAGTGCTTAAATGTATAAATAAATAGTAACTTTTCTATTACAACTGGATTAAATAGGCAATAAAAATACGTTCAGTCTACAAAATACAATTTTACTTAAAAGTTTGAATCTTTCTACTGTATCTTTGTAAGCATTTACGTTTAGTAGCAATATAGCCTTCTAGCATTTACACGCGGCTTCGCCAGCGTTATTTCCGTTAATGTCCCAAAGGAACTCTTAACCGGGATATAAAGTATCCTATGTTTTAATCCAGGATTTGGTCTATGCAAGTAGACAAAATCCTGGATTTTCATATCAATCCATCCAGTTGTTATCCCGTTATTTAGTAACAAACATCCAAACCTCCATACATCTTCACATACTTTCACATTTATAATATTATGGCCAGTTCACATTATTCCAGTAGCATTCCAGTCCAGCAATCCAATCCAGTACTGGAATGTTACTGGAATAATGTGAACCGACACTGGAATGCACTGGAATGTACCCATTCCAGTGAGCATTCCAGTCCAGTGACTGGAGAGACCGTCAACTTTTCATTCCAGCTCACCCAATCCAGCACCACTGGAATAGTGTAGACAGCCATTCCAGTTGCAATCCAGAGCTAGATTGAACGTTTAACAGTAAATTTTTTGAGTTTCCAATACAGCTACTCTTAAAAGACTGGAATAATGTAAACGATATGTTCCAGTCCACAACTGGACTGGATTAGCCCGCTGGATCACTGGACTGGAATACTGTGAACTGGCCATTAGTGGATTAGTGGATGGATAGTGGATATAGAAATATAGATGACCTCGTGAGAGTAGCGGGGAGTTGATGAATGTGGTCTGCACAGGACCGCGTACTCTGGCGATCTATGGAGAAGGCCTATATCCAGCAGTGGACGTCCATGGCTGATAGATAGATAGATATAGCGAACAATTTTCTTTACAACCGGGTGTAATATTAAACACATGGTGAAAATAATATTTTCATCACACTTGCTCGAAAATGGAGTCATTACAAGTAGGTTCTGCGGGCCGTAAAGAACCTATTACGCCCTCCCTAGGGCGTAATGGTTTTCTTTTTAAATTTGAAACGCTGGTTCTGTTTTACTCATATTTGTTATGTTCAAAGGAAACGCCAACTTACTTTTTTAACTTTTATCACTGAAATATTTATTTAAAGAGAACCGTTATTGCAATTATATGTAAACACATATTTCGGTAACATTAATTAAATGTTTAAATAATGTATTTCAGTATTTTGCAAATATAAAATCAACTAAAATGGCCGTTTTAGGTCTTTACCGCTATGGTTTCCGAACGTGACTTGACATTTGCATTGTCTATGGACATATGTCACTAATGACTGTCACTGTCTGTTTTAATATTTTCTTGTCATACTGGGTCGATTAGTAAGATTATTTAAGTTATTTTATTAAGATTTTCTCACAAGTGTGATGAAAAACACTCGTTTGTAATTCCTTACTTACCGCCCTAGATACACAATGTACTATTTCGATGATTACGGAAACGACGTAAGCCAAAACTTGAGCTCTCGGTTAAAGACGCTTTGGATTTAGGCTTGTTTGTTAAACTAGGTACGCATTTACCACGTATGTAGAATGAAACCACGAAAGGAGGCATAGAATTCAGGCCATAATACACCTTAAAGTTAATGTACTAAGAGCTTTGTGAAAGTATAAGTTTAGTTCTGGAAACAGGTATGTGCTATAAATAGAATTGTCTATCGGTAATTACATATGCTCTGTACCATGTATTGGCGTCGTAGATGAAAGATAATTACAACATGATGGCATCGAGTTAGTTATCCTTTGACCCAGATTAAAAGCAGCCGTCTCTTTCTAACAACACTGATAGATAATTATAGTAATTATAGACTCTTCATACTAGCTGAGCGTTTGAACACTCCATAAAAAGATGCTGATTTTATCTATCATCATAGCCTATTCCATAGTAAACCGGGAAACGACAGCTACAACCTAGTGACATATTTTCATACTTTCTATTTGTCTTGGATTGAGCACTAAGTTCATTAAAAGATGGAAGTAAACAAAGAAGGAATAATTTATTCCTATCCGAGAGACGCAGTGGCCCGCTATTGGCGCTCCGATTATTCCGTTATCAAATGCTGAACTAGTTGGGACGCTTTTAGAGTTCCGTACTCAAAGGAATTAATGGAACCCTAATTCTAAACTTGAAGGTCTGAATCTGGGATGTTGCAGATGTGGTTATTTTGACATCCTCGGGTGATGTTGGTAAAAATATCTTCTAAAATAGATAAAAATATTGCACTCAGTGAATAAGAGTCAGTTTCTCTCACCTGTCGCATAGATACGAAAATATTCTCATATTTAGTTAAGTAATCGATCAGTGTACTAAACTAACATGCATACACTGGTAGTCAGAGCTGCCGATGAGCCGCGTTTTTGAAGCAAATTGCACATTAGCATAAACTCAGCTTCGGTTTATTTCGGATGCGGACGCGGATTTTCCAATCAATGTGGACGTCCTGCGGATGCGGGTGCGGACATTTGCAACATCCCAAGTCCTAATCTATGACGGCCATCACCAAACAACGGTGACTTTAACGGTGATCCATAAATCTGATACAATTTCAAATAAATACTACAATATATGGCCGCTTGATATTTAAATAAAATTTATTAGGTTACCTCTTATGAATGAACTTGATTAGATTATGTTACCTTCTTTTGTATACCTATACATATAAGAAGTTACAACTTTGTACCCCCTTACGAACGATAGGTACCTACTCTTGGAAAGACACGTAGGTATCTCCAGCAAATGTCGAGTACAACAACACAATGCAATACAATACTTATGAAGGGAATGAATAACATAAAAGCGTTTTTTTTAATATATTAATTTATATTAAGAATATAGGACATCAAACTGAAGATGATTTCGATTTTGATAACGTTAACTACATAGGTAGTATTTATTGTACGGATAAACAAATATTTCCGTAGCATCGCAAAAAACACGTCACAATTTTTTGCCATTTTTATTAGTTACAATATAAAGTAGGTGCTTAACAAAAAAAAAAAAAACGTCAGCCGCAATTTTGTGGCCTCGCTAATTATATAAATAAATTAAGTCCGCGCTTTGACGGAACCAGTATTTTTTAACAAAGTATACTTGCTGCAAGTTTTTTGGCGTCCCAGTTCTTTGTTCATGGAGGTAGCGACTCAAACGGCACTGTGGCGATAGTCCCGGTTTTCGCGCCATTAGTTCCTCGGCGTATGCTTATCTTAATTCGTTAAATGTGCTTGCAAGGATTTTATGGAAAAGTAATTTTTTGGTCAGCCGTTATTAAAATTGATCCGCAAAAAAAAATAAGCAGTTAAATCATTTGGGCAGCATACAAAGCTTTGGCTCGCAATAAATAAAAATCGGGCGGCAACTCTTGTTCAGCAAACAATTTAAAAACGGTTAACATTTTAACCAATATTAATCTGCTTTTTTTATCATTTGGCTGCCTAATAACCAGTCGAGCTGCAAAATAATAACTTGGGCAGCAAGATTTTACAATTGGTCAGCAGAGAGTTTAATTGAGATATACAGGGTGTCACTGTGATATATACTAGGTGTCACTGTTATAAATACAGGGTGTCACTGTGTTATTTATATACAGGGTGTCACTGTAATGTATACAGGATGTCACTGCGATATATACAGAATATCATTGTGATATATAAAGGGTGCCATTGTGTTATATACAGGGTGTCACTGTGATAGATACAGAATGTCACTGTCAGTAGAGAAAACATGTCTGCAAGCAATTTAATTGAGATGTACAGGGTGTCACTGTGATATATACTGGGTGTCACTATGATATCACTATACAGGGTGTCACTGTGTTATATACAGGGTGTCACTGTGATAGATTCAAGATGTCACTGTGATATATACAGAGTGTCACTGTGTTATACAGGGTGTCCAGTAATTAATAGCCAATCTTCTAACCACTGAGAGGGCACCTTAGGCTGGTTCAGAAAATCGACTTTTAGGTTTAGTAAAAGTCCCTTGGTTTTCGAGATTTTCACACTTTTCTTAATTTTCAGTTTTTGGTCTCGTGTTTCACTGTAATGATCGTCTAGGTCACAAATGAAAATATTTTTACTGGCTATTAATTACTGGACACCCTGTATACAGGGTGTCACTGGGTTATATACAGAGTGTCGCTGTGATAGATACAGGATATCACTGTGATATATACAGAGTGTCACTGTGTTATATACAGGGTGTCACTGTAATGTATACAGGGTGTTATTTTTTTAATGGCCCTAAAAACGAAACGGCTCCTAAAAATAGGTAGGTTAGGGTTATTTTTTTTTGATGACCCTAAAAACGAAACGGCACCCAAAAATAGGTAGGTTAGGGTTATTTTTTTTTGATGACCCTAAAAACGAAACGGTTCCCAAAAATAGGTAGGTTAGGGTTATTTTTTTTGATGACCCTAAAAACGAAACGGCTCGTATACTCGGCCCTGTATCTACCACAGTTACACCCTGTATATAACACAGTGACACCCTGTATCTATCACAGTGACACCCTGTATATATCACAGTGACATCCTGTATCTACCACAGTTACACCCTGTATATAACACAGTGACACCCTGTATATATCACAGTGACACCCAGTATATATCACAGTGACACCCTGTATATATTACAGTGACACCCTGTATATAACACAGTGACACCCTGTATCTATCACAGTGACACCCTGTATATATCACAGTGACACCCTGTATATATCACAGTGACATCCTGTATCTATCACAGTTACACCCTGTATATAACACAGTGATACCCTGTATATATCACAGTGACATCCTGTATCTATCACAGTGACACCCTGTATATAACACAGTGACACCCTGTATCTATCACAGTGACACCCTGTATATATCACAGTGACATCCTGTATCTATCACAGTTACACCCTGTATATAACACAGTGACACCCTGTATATATCACAGTGACACCCAGTATATATCACAGTGACACCCTGTATATATTACAGTGAAACCTACTACTTGACAGCTGACAATTACCGTATGACAAAATACGCACACGATTGGCGACAGAATAGTTGCGCCCATTTCGTGAATGACCAGTTAGGTTTTATTGCCCCCTTTTTTTTGATGAACAAAATGAAATATGTTGCTTACCTACTGATTGCTTACCAAAATTTAATTAACCGTAGATCGCTTAATGCAGCTCAAATATTTAATTTGCTGACCAAATTAATTTAGAGCAGTTCAGTATATCATTAATTGCAGCCTGATTTATAAATGTTTGCTAACCATAAGTTGCTTACCAACTAGCTATTTTGGCTGACCAAATACAAATTTCTGCTGACCAAAATATGAATATTTTGCTGATCGATTAAATGATACCCGATTTTATGTACTTTGCATAGAAAGATCTTTTTTTATAGGACCTACAATTTTTTTGGTCAGGATGTTATTATGAGGTGGATAATAGAATTGTGAAAGTTGTATCTACACCTATGGGCATTTTTGCGAGAAGAAATCCATTGTATGTAGTTAACTGGTGGCTTAAGGTTAACTGGTAGAGAATGCCCTATGGCATTATGTTCGCCTTTTGTGCGATAAGTTTTGTGCTATTTAAATTTAGTGCTAACCCCCGTCGCCACCAGAATTTAGAACTTCCAGAACCAAAACTCGAAATATACAAATATGGCCCTTACTATAGATCTATCAAAATATACAACCACATACCCATAGAGATAAAAAATACAAAAGCAGACCGAACATTTAGTAGTAAACTTAAAACACTGCTCATAGATAAGTGTTACAATTCAATTACAGAGTTTATGGAAGATAGTATCTAGTATTAGTAAGAAACTATTTAAATAATATTCACTTGGATATAGGTAATTCATTATTTATATTCTCTAAGTAAAATATTTAGTCAATATTCATCGATCTCTGATCTCTGTAATTATAATTATATTAATTACTAGTCAAGTCACTAAGTCTGTATGAAACTTGCATTACATAGATTTAATTTTGGTACAATAAGTTATTCATAAACATGTAAATTGCTACATCCTACCAGGGTACCTATACCTAGGTTTAGGCCTAATGTATTGGTTTATGCAATAAATGAATACTGAATACTATAAAGTTTAAAAAAATATAGTTATTAAGGTATGTAGAAAATCGTTCTCGAACTTTACTTCTAATTAAAGCCATTAAATGTGTTCGTTATTATTGTTGGTGGCTGTAAAAATTATTATGGGCAAATTAACAGGAAAAAAAATCAACGCGTGACTTACACAAATGCATGATATAATGTACATTGCACATACATTTCTGTCATAGGTAAGTGCATTATTCCTGAGCACGTGAACTAGTTTTGGGCCCCAAAAACGCAATTTAGTATTATTCTCCAAAGACATTTCCTCTGGCCACATATACTTAGCAGAATTCTCCTCACTAGAATGGCATTTTTATGTAGAATCTTCTAAATTCTATAAAGTAGACAAAAATGCCATCCTAGTGAGTCGGAACGGAATCTTCTGAGTATTCGCCAATACGTGTGTATAATTTTTATTTTAGTAGAATATCCCTTTACCATTATTTACCGGAAATATTGTTGTTTATAGGCAAATATGATTAAAGACACACAAGCGATACATTTTGTACCGCCACTTCAAGTTTGCTAAGCCGCAACTTTATACGGATCAAATAGGTACGTTGCGTGATATGAAACGCTCACGTTTCTATCGGATTTCAGTTCAATCTAATCTCATAAAGGGACGCGGCATCCGCGCCGAGACACAATATTTCACTTTTTATGATGTAGGTGGTATCCAGAGCCGTAAAAAATATAGAAAAAGAAAGTGCTGTGGCGTTTTTACGGCGCCTTTAATAGTGCTCCTAGCTTTTAATAATGAAAAGCTCAGAAGAGATGTGTCACGCTCATTTTTTCAAAACTCGCTGCACGTATTTTTACATCAGCTCTGTGCAAATTGAGTTAGTTGCTTGGAAGTTTAAATACATAGTTGATATGGAAAGTAACCAGGATACTCGCTTTATGCGAATATTCAGGATTTTACACGTAATTTTACATATACATGAAGTGGTGCTCAGGTAAGATGTAACTCTGCACATATTACCTACTTTTCTTTTGTATGTAGTTAGCACTTTTAAGACGAATTGCGTCTTTTGATTACGCAGTAAATATAAAATAAATATTTTTTTCATCACACTTGCTCGAAAATGATGTTGTTACACGTAGGTTCTGCGAGCCGTAAATGACCTATTACGCCCTAGGGCGCAATGGTTTCTTTTTTAAATTTGAACGCTGGTTCTGTTTTACTCTTATTCAGTGTATACCAACATTTTTTGACAAGCGCCAAGCGACTTACAAAAAAAAATTAGGGTAAGCGAACAAAAAACATATAAATAATTGTGGGTACGATAGGTCTGTACGTATCGGGCGATTAATTTGCACAGAGTGCGCCACTGTGCTCATACCGTCGCGTCAGTTAAAGACGGACGCACACAGTAGCACTGCCTGGATAACACGAATCTAGCCTGAAAAACATTAATCAACACAAAATAATTCATACGCCTCTTTCATCTCGTTCGAGATTTCAAAAATATTAATCGAGTTCTCGACGAGATTGCAAAGATCGAGATTTTCTGCTGACAAGACTGAATCTCGAAAATTTGCTCGAGATCTCGCAAGATCGCATAATCATAACTGGATTTTGAAAAAAAATTAAACTTTTGAAAACCCTTTTAGTAAAAATACTTTTTCAAATTCCACACGTCGGAGTCCTACAGTAAAAAATATAAAAAAATACAACCGATTAGAGAATCTCCTCATTCTTTTAAAGACTGCTTCAAATAGGAAGAAATGATATTATAATAAAAAAATTGGTTTGTTAAAATTGGTTTCATTAGTAACAAGGACAAGAGAAGATCGATTTTAGGCCGTATCTTAGACTATAAAGATCATCATATCACATCATCAGCCTATATACGTCCCACTGATGCTGGACACAGGCGTGTTCTCATAGTCGAGGGTGAATGGGCTGTAATATCCCCACGCTAGCCCACTGCGGATTGGGGACTTCACATACACCTTCTGAAGTTCTCCGCGGATGTGTGCAATGTCTATTAATATTTCGTATATAAGTTCCGAAAAAGTCATTGGTACGAGCCGGGAGGGAGAGATGGCGGGAGACTGTAAAAAAGGCCGTGCTACGACCCCCATGACCACGACTACTCTGCCAAGAGTATACGACTAAGAAGAAGAAGAAGAAGACGAGCCGGGATTCAAACCCACGACGTCTGTTTGAAAGGCGCATGTCCGAACCACTCGGTTACCATAAAGATGTAGGTATGGTGTAAACTCTTTGACTTCAAATATCGACAACAAACGCGGTTAGCACTTTTATCTTACGTCACACAACACATGATTTACAGTCCGACCAAGCCACTTTACAAACAAACCTTTTTATAGAATTCTCTTCTCTACGCGAAAGGCATACCGATGTCCGTTTGAAAAAGGTCCGCAGAATAACATTTGCGCAGTTCTTTAGTTGGAGACGAGGCTCGCAATCTGTCTGGCAATAAGTCATGACTGTCAATACAACGACAGAATATAAAACATTAGTCCCTGGGGCGAGCTCTCATACCTCAAGACGAAACTACCGTGCATTTTGAACCTAGTGTGATTGATTAAAGTGTCGACCTTCACGGAATTCTAGTGCCCGCCTCTCGGGTTGAGTTGGGCATGTTTCTATCCCAAACGTCGGTTTGTGGTTGAGGGTAGCTCCAAACGATGATTACTTGTTGTGATGCTACCTAAACTTGTACAGAACGCTCTATTATTGCATTTTATAGGGTTAGCGCAGATATAATCTCCACAAAATTACATCATGTTCTATTTATTTTAAATTTATTGGATAGGATATATAACATGTTTAGCGGGTTTAATATTTACACTCTGGTAGCATGAAATTTGATTCGACTTCGAAATATCACATTATGAAACTGAGGTTTTCGTCCTAGTACAGAAAAACCTTTATTTCATGAATGATGATGAAAATACCAGTAAATATTCACATATTGCTTTACTTTACAACAATAGGGTACTTGCCTGTAGTCAATATAAATTACTTCACGCTAGCCTTGAAATCTGCTTTCGAAAATTTGCAAAAATCAACTAAAATTCACCTATTTAACGTTTAAAACGATTTTTAAAAGACCAAAAGCTATAAATGAGGAGATGATTTGATGTTTGAGCACAATGACGTCATTATGCTTTTTCTCATAGAAACTTCATACTATCCGAGCGTTTTGACAATTCATAAAAAGTAACTGATTTGATCTGTCAGGAAAGTACCCTATTAGGGATTTTAAGCGAATAAACGACAGATACGTTACAAAGTTATTTACACACAACACAAACGCAAGCATGCTACATCATCGACTTCATCATCTCTTACCAACATATAAGTACGAAGTTGAAAATGAACATTGTGGTGCAATATCAATCAAAAACCAATCAATTTTCATAACATACCACAGCATATCGTAAGCGAAAGAATAATCGCCAACGTTCACAAAAACAGAAGCCAAACAGGTAGAACATAATACTTTGGGCACGTTACGTAGTAACTGCGGACGTACAGCACACATTAAATCCGTATGTGCAACCCTGCGCGTTATTCGAGGCAATAGGACGGCAATAATGTGCTGCTGTTATTATTTACGAGAAAAAAAGTGTAACCAGCGTTGATACAAAGCGAGGCGGCGGCGAGGTTAATGAGAATGGCCGTCATTTCGCATCCGCCTCATGGGCTGAGGTGGAGCGTGTAATAAAGTTTTACGCCACGACCCTTATTACGGCTCGCAGTTCCCACGGCTCACCCGTTAGTCTCCGCCGGACAGGACGATTAACAATGGGTAAACAGATTTACTGGTACACAGATTCCCAACATTCTAATTAACTTTGCTTGCCTAAATTTTACATGATAGTTTCAATTTCCTTCTCAAATATCCCTTCTAATGAAAGATAGTTCTTGCTCATATAATCTTTACGTTCTCTTGGAACTTCGTCTAGAACAAAAAGTATTCACGTATCCTTATAAGATATTTTCGAGGAGAAAACTTATAAATGAAATCAGTTTGAAATTCATGATCAAACTTCGAGCAACCATACAAAGTTAAGATGGTCCAGAAAAAGTCGGAGTCGTAATAAGCTCGAGTAACCTCTTGTTTCCAAGGGCGATTATTCGTTGAAAGAACTTCTAATTGCTGAACGCCGGCGAACGCGATTCATTTGCACCGATCAAACAATTAGCTTTTAATTCTAGCGGAAAAGGTAACAAGGCAACAGCAATCAATGCTGGCCCATGGCAGGCAGCCTGCCAAGAGGATGCCGGTTCATTAGGTCTTGCAACTAAAGAGTTGCTCGGACCAGGCTGACGCAGCGGCCGGGCTCGTTACCCTAATGACAGCGATTTCGTTCCACCGTAGCCTTACTTTTAGTTCCACGGAGCAGTTTACTGTACCCGTCGCTAATGGCCTAATGCTTCGGTTTGTTCCACGTTTATTTTGTTACTTAATCGCTTCTATCTAGCGATAGTAATGGACCGTTTAGCTCCGGCTCGCAGCGGTGCCGGCGACTCTAGAGGAAGGCACTTCTTCTTACTACTTATTTATGTGTGTAAGGAAGGATAGCAGTAATTGATAGCAGAAACATTTTTTACACCGGTACTTATTTGTCAATTACGAATGCTTTTTTTCAGACATTCACTATTTAATATTAAGTCTCTGTTTTATCCAATGGTCGACTGGTAGAGAATATCTTAAGGGATTAAGTCCGCCAATTGTACTTTAATTTATTGTGCAATAAATTATAAATAAATAAATACATTTATTATTTAGTATTGAATTAGTAAAATCGTAATCGTAATCGTGTTCATTTTATCTAGAAATTTTAAAGTCCAATAATAATAAATAGTATCATGGACAGCATAGGGTGCCCTTCATCCTACAAAATTGCACTCTTCTCGGAGAAGAGGAAAAAAAATCGCACATCATTCGAGCGTAGTCGTAGGAAAAACCGGCATCAAAATAATTTAAATGAATACACAATTTAATTATACTTATCTAACCTTACTTAGGTACCGACATACGCTCATACACTCACAGACAATGAATTGGAGTCATTTTCTGTGAACAATGATATAGAAAACGACCCCAATTCATTGTCCGGAGTGTAGCTGGTTCAAGTAATTACTTCTTCAAGGACTTCCGATTTCGTGGAAACGTCCTGAGCGCCGCAAACAATTTCCCTTACTTTTATGTGTTGTCTGCTGTAATCTAGAGGTCACTCATGATTTTTTCCCAGATCTTTCGTTATTTTAGTACACGTCGTTACTTCTGCAAAGCCACGGGTTTACCTTTTCCGTCCGGTTGGCGGGCTATGTGAAAACCCGCTATTTCCTCACTATGATTTATCTCTCGGCCGCTAAGCTCTGGGTCACTTTTATAAATGTTTTCGGGAAGGTGCTCCTGGAAATGTATGTGGATCTAGTTGCTGGTTAGCCAGTAAACCAAATTTTATGATTGTATGTTCACAAGTAATAAGTGATTAGAATTTGTAAGCACTGTAAAAAGAAAACTACTTTAAATAGTAACGAATAATTTAAAGAAAAATCTTAATTGCGCGACGTAACATTAGAAGTAACAAGTATGCGCATTGCTAATCAAGTTAAAACTGGACCGATTTGGATTTTTTTTGATGCAGCTGGATTCAAGAAAGGTAATAAGGATACGTTTCATCTGACTGTGTTGATGAAAGAATAAGTTGAGACGTTTTGCAACTTTGCGGACGAAGTTTAGTATGATCTTGAACTCATAAGCAAAATTCTTATCCCACTAATCCCACTAATATTATAAATGTGAAAGTTTGTGAAGATGTTTGGATGTTTGTTACCTAATAACGGGGTCACAACTGAACGGATCAAGCTGATATGTGGCATGTAAGTAGACCAAGTCCTGGATTAAAACATAGGATACTTTATATCCCGGTAAAGAGTTCCTTTGGGACAATAACGGGAACAACGCGGGCGAAGACGCTGGAAAATGCTAGTATAGACTAGAGACTACGGTTTAAGCTTGCATCGCCTGACAGCCATTATTTGAGTTTTATATATAGGCGGTTAATATAGCATACGTTAACTCGACTAATCTCGAAAAATACTGAACGTAATATATTACCATTAACCAGATTGTGTGCCAACATTCAACAATAAATAGCTTAATTTCCGGGTTTCAGCATGTAATTTATGAATGAGTTGTTTGAATGAACGCATCCGTGTAGACCACGCCACGGGAAGAATCGCTGTAGAACGTCAATATTATCAGCAATTATTACACACCAATACTAAAATAGAAATAAATAGGAGAATGCAGCTGAATAAATTATGTAATATCCACTTACATTACAGTATATTTAACACATTGCAATACTCATTATTGCATACAAAAAAAATGCAGAGATCCTTAAATAAACAAGATACTAAAGATAAATGAGATCACACGTGCTCTTATCGCTAAACAAGCAATCTCTTCCAGACAACCTTTCCACTTAACCTAATGAGGAATTATGCAATGAATCGCGGTAGGTACTAATGTACTTTTTATTTGTTAAAGATATAAATATGTAGGTCGACGGCACAAATATGTTTACAATTTTCGAGCTTACTCCGATGCAATAAGGTCGAAAAGTGTAAAGATATTTGTGCCGTCGTTTGTTTGTGTGCGATTATATACATGTATTTGTTTTAAATATGGCATTTTTCAAAGTAATTTAATACATAATTTTGAGTCGAAAAATGTGGTAATTATGAGTAAATTCTACTTTGTGTTTACTAATGATGTTTTGGCAAGCTTTCCCCAACGTAGGTAATCAGACATATTCTCCTGCGGCCAACAAAGGTACCTACACGAAATTGAGAACAAACCCGAGGTAATGGTGATGGAATCCACACCGACGGACGTATTAGGTTCCACAACAAACGCTGGCCGCCTGAAAACGATGCTTCCCCCTAAAAACATTCAGGAGAGGACAAGAAAAGTTCAAATAACCCAAATTAAGGAGCGCAATAAAGAGACCCTTCGGAGAGTCTTGCGGGAGCAATTCATGAAAATGCTAGTCGAACGTTTCAGTAAAGATGTTCGAAACAGCATAAAGGGTTGAATAAAAAGGTAGGCTCCGGCCGCGCCTTTCTTTTACTTCGCACTTGGAGACTTTTTGCAAGTTAAAGAGAACATCCACAATAAAGGTATTATGGCTTTGTTCCGCCACCGACCGCGGTTTAATCGGTTTTCCCACCCGCACGAAAAGAGAAAATTGCCATCGATTGGCTGCGGGACAAATAAAATAGTTGGCTTGAGTTTCGATGTACACCAAAACACTCTTTCCAACTTTATTTTACTGTGGCAAAAGTTTTTATCTTTTTAGTTAGACTCGACTCATAGATCATACTTTTCGAAAACCAAAATACATCAATTTACAAATAAGCCAATACCAGTACACAAGGATAAACTTTTTAGTGAAAAATTGCACTAAATAAAGTGGCCATAAACTATTCAGCCGTAATAAATATCTGTCTAAATCATGTTCTCCCACAGAGACAGCCCAACTGGGAGCAATCTCAGTTAGAACGACCGAAAAATATAACGTACATTTACAAATACTTGCCCCCTCAAAATAACGTATTAGGGAGCGCCGAGTATGACATAAATAGTGGCGGCGTGGAAGTCAGTTGACTATATAAAAATGAGGTTGTGAGGGATATTACGGCGGCGGCAGGGCGCCGGCGCCGCGGCGCTCGCCCTTGCTCTGGCAGTTCGCGGGCAGACCCGCTGGCGCCCGCTGTGTCGCCGGCCGTCAGCTCCGCTCCGCGACACCACAACACGACACTCGCCCGCCGACCGACGCGCGGCGCGCCGCTTCCCGTGTGCTCACGCCCCTCGCGCTGTCACCGACGAGTGCCGACCACCACCTGAGCGCGAGCATGAGTGACGGCTCCCGACCGAGCGCACCTGCCTGAAGTGTCTGTGCCGGAGTGAAAACAACATGTTCCAAACACGTAGAACACATGACTCTAGTGCTGTTGTGAACCACGATTGTATATCTGCGATTAATCGACCGGACCTGGTTTTTAATCCAGCATAAACTGGCGAAAGTGGATGAAAATGGCTTTATCTCCGATGAAGTATTTCGTATTGGTATTCCTATCGTTTTGGCAAGTTAGTAATCTCGCGTCGACGTGTCCAGAAAAATGTACGTGCCATAATAATTTAACATTATCTCAAAAATGTTCCTATAACGTAACATTGAAACAAAATACGAATGTATATCACATTTCGGTGTGTTGCGGAGACGAAGAGCAAACATGGAAGCAGGAGTTCGCAAACAAAACGCTATCAGAAGTGACGATCCGTTATTGCAGTGCGTGCGACAGCGCTGACCTCGACTCGCCGTCCCTCGACACGTACTCGTTAGCCATCACAAATAACAACCTTTCCAAAATAGCGATCAACGTCAAAATACGAAACTTACGACAGATTGATTTATCCCTTAATCGACTGCAATCCATTACGAAGGGCCTGTTTAATAATTTTTCCTATCTTCAGAAACTAATTTTAAGTAGAAATGAAATAATTAGCGTATTTCCGGGAAGTTTTAATGGACTATCAAAATTAGAATTGCTGGACTTATCGGAAAACAACTTGACGATCTTAGCGAACGTTTTCACTCCGCTTAAAAATCTACAGCATCTAAATCTAAGTAGAAACAACATCGAATTCATCCATGAGAACTATTTTAACAATTGGTTGTTGCAACATTTGGACGTGTCGCATAACAATTTGAAGAAGATGGCTCCGGGTGCGTTGCAGTTGTTGCCTAATCTCGCGCGGCTGCTATTGACTGATAACCCGCATTTAGGGATCACGCAACTGGACACGCAGCTTCTAGTGGGCACGGGGCGCAGATTGCAGCAGATCGATGCATCGCGCACCGGCCTCTACCAGGTGCCCGAAGCCTTCACCCACTCCGTGCGATTCCTCTCGCTCGTCGGAAACAAAATATCGTCCGTCAGGTGCGGCGACCTCGACAGCTACCCGCTGCTACAGTCTCTCGACTTCTCTGATAATAAAATCGTTTCCGTGGAAGACGATTCGTTGGGTAGATTAGAAATGCTCTTATTTCTAAACATCAATAAGAATATCTTAACAGTTATACCTAAGTCTCTACCGGATGAATTGAAATATTTATCTATTAATAACAACTTGATAAAGAACCTATCCCGACACGACTTCAAGGGCTTACCCAATTTGCGTATATTGTTACTACAGAACAATCAGATAAGATACATAGAAGACAACGTCTTCGACGATTTATTGTCACTGGAAATGTTAGATTTGTCGAATAATCCGATACAGATACTATCGGCGAACTCTTTTGATGGCCCTCTGTCTCTGCGCGACTTGAGGCTATGTTATTTGAATCTTACGGTGCCACAGCAGGACGGTTCGTTCCCCGTGTCGTCGCCGGAGAGCATACAGATGCTACATCTGCAGGCGAGCCCCGGCTTGGCGCGCCAGTTACTGGCCGACTCCGCCGCACTGGCTGCGTTCTCGCATTTACAGTACCTCGACTTGAGAATGAACAATCTCTCAGAAATCAGAAACGACTTATTATTCTATCTAGCTCAGTTAAAAACATTAAGACTACATGGCAATAGCCTGAATTGTAGCGCTAAGATGTGGCTGAAAGATTGGATGAATTGGAATAAGTCGACATCAAACGGTGAGAGCTGTTATTACTCTACTTCTGAAGCCAAAGAGGATATAATAAAATATAACTGTACATTTCCAGAAACGTTCACCATAAGTGAAAGCCTGCCGCCAGTGAATTTATACAGCACTGAAATGATAAATAAATTATTACGATACTACGGGTATCTCAATAATAA
Organism: Eudemis profundana; assembly: GCA_947034925.1. Taxonomy (NCBI): domain Eukaryota; kingdom Metazoa; phylum Arthropoda; class Insecta; order Lepidoptera; family Tortricidae; genus Eudemis; species Eudemis profundana. The sequence continues at coordinate 15,716,776 of OX344801.1, forward strand.
AACAGAGAAAACTTCAGATTCTACAAAACGTGACAAGATTAAACACAACTCTATTAGCTCCGACTATGAGTCAAAATTAAACAAAAGCATTGCCAAATATATAAAATATGCAAATAATACCATCTCTAGCGAAAAGAAAGAAACCCGGAAGGAAAAAAATGCGTTAAAACTTCCATACTACGATCACTTGAACGAGACGACCGCTATTAAATCACGAGAGTCCTCTAAAATCCTAGAGCAAAATAAACTTTTGCACGATCAATTAAACATAGATCAAAGGTTTTTGGATCCGGAGCCTAATTTATCTTCAACATCGCGGGACTCGAAAAAAGGAAATGAAGATGACATTCCAGAAATTCGGCAAAATAATAAATCTGGCAAGCGCTTAAATACGCCAGTGGAAGCTAAAAAAGTTTTAAAAATGGACTTAGTGAAAAATGAATCTCACCCAGCGACCCTTCCAAATGTAACTCATAATGAAATAGGGCTTGCCGTTTCGGAGGGCAATCAGACCGCGAATCCTAATGAAAAGTCGCAGTACTCGCCGTACCAGTCTCCTCATACGAGCTATGCGCAGTACATGGGCACTGTTGCAGTGTCCGTATTGATAGTAATGTCTCTGATCCTTTGGATTAGTTTCCGTCTGAGATATAGGAGGAGGCGAATGCCGATCATAGAAGTGGAGGCTGAGGACCAAATAGAGGTGTCGAATATATCCGGCGGAGTGCTGTGGTGACATCTCCGCGCAGCCGACCCCACGCCCTTCGAATACGACTCGCTTCTGACGTAGCACCAGTGTGAGTATTTACATGTTAATTTAGTTTACCACTTGACCGCCACAGGCGATTTCATTACTATGCACTTACTTAATTTCTCGGACTTATTGCTTTTTGCTTCGGTTATTAAATACATAGCCACGTATTGTGGAATTTCATTGACAACGCGTTTTAAGGGTTTATACGTCTAACGTAGATGTAAAAAAATAAGTGGCAAAATTTTCTCGTAAAAGTAGGTTAAAAATAACTGTTCGCCATTACGAAGTTGGATAGTTAATGATGAGCAAAAATCGATTAGCTTATAAAAACTTTGTTGTTTGCTTTTCCCAAAATAGGAAATGGGATAACAACAGCCATATTTAGGGAAGCAGAAATGTAAAGTAGAACAATAGGTTGTTGTTTCAGCATTACGTGTAACGTAGGGAGCAAGTGAGGGCCGTAGATAACGCCTTCTTTGTTTTCAGTTCGAAGCGGTCGGCTGCACGCGGGAGCTGCTTGTGATATAATTGGACGGACATATTTTTTTATGAAATAAGTACAAATAGTTGGATGGGCAGTGATGCTACTTGTTTGTGTCTAAAGTGTAAATAAACCGTTTTGTTAAACGACTAAGACCTAGGACATAGAGATACGTATTTTTGTGTAAAGTCGTAGAATTGTGATCATTAAGATTTGTTTGACTACGTATAGGTAAATAATACCTGTGACGTTTGAGTATCTATATTTTGTAAGAAATACGTATTAATAATTAATGTTGCTATAAAACATTTACATAGAGCAGATCTCGTCTTCCTTGTTAACCCTTTCATTGTAATAAATAACATAAGCTACCTTGTAAACCGTGATGTCCTTGTCATGTAGTGCCAAAACGTTATTTGAAATTGAAACCATAAATTTGTGATTGCCGTTGTTATATAAACAATGTTGTGGATAAATAGTGAAAAATAACAATTATCTCAATTGCCAAATTGTTAAATAAATAAAAACATTTTGCTTTTGATATCCGGTTGTAGTTACACCTACATACTTAGTTATTACTTTTAAGTTTCCTATAACATTATAAAACAAGTAAATATAATGGGTACCTAACATAAAATATAGAGCTGAACATTTATTTCGAATAGAGTTTTTTAGAGGGGATTAATAATGTCTTGAATAGCGTCGAGGAAAGAATACCTATACGAAGGTTGTCCTTGCTCGGCTATAGACAGGGCATTGCCACAAATAGATAGATGGTAGAGGTAAAGATAATCGCCTCCGTGAATAGAAAAGTGTCCGTCGAATGTGCTAAATAGGCGCTAGTGTTGCAGATGTGTAAAAAGAAGTTTTATTTAAAACATTATTTCGGACTACGTAAATAGTTGAGGTTTATACTTGGTATATTGCCGCTTTACTGAATTGAGTGAATCTACTTTAGTCACCAAAATATTAAACCTTGCCTCTACGCTCCATATCAGCACACTTCACTCCGTCTAAAACTGCTATATTCAGTTCATACAACCCGCTACGCCAGCGCTACTGTGGAGGGATTTGAACTATGTATTTTGATTTTCGAACTCATTTACTCCATTCGGATGGACACTTTTTTTACTGATCCCCATATAAGATATCGCTCCTCATATCTACCGTTTATACAAAAGTAGGTAACCTACAGTTTCCGGAATTGTCAATCGAAAAAGTTAAAGTCAATGCCATATATGTATCTTTAGGATTGAATTCTTTTCGCTAGAACAGCCATGTCCTAGTGTTTGACACACTAATGCCTAATAGTTGACACCTGCTGTCACCTCTATTGCTGATGACTAAAATTCAAGATGGCAACTATTGGAACAGCGTCAAGCACTCTGGCGTTTACCTTACCAATAGTGTACAACGTAATATCCAAAATAATATTATCTCAGATCGCTTCATTTTCGAGAAAAAGATCGTCTTAAATTTAGATAAGACAATTAAAAGTGTATTGGTGTTATAATCTTTCATAGGTGCATTACAAGCCTTTACCCATCTGAAATATACAACCTAGCGTGCAAGCAAACAAGTATCCTCCTTATTCGAATATACCGTTTACTTTTTCAATCCAAAACTTGTTCAACTGTTACCGGATTATGAGTAACAAAAATCCAAACTTTCAGACATTCAAGCTTCTGGACATCCACAATCACATATTAGCACAAACTTATACAAATATACCTACCTACCAAACATTAGTAAGATGATCATATGTTAAACTCTCGGTTTCCTGTAGCGGGTGTACCACCGGATATCTCCGCTTTAATTTGCATTTTGCTATCGCAATAACATCGTCATAATAGGCTTTAAGAGAACAATAGGGAAGGTTTACCATAACGTATAACGTCATCATAGCCAGCACTCAATTAACACGCAATATTTGTAAGTTAATTTATCAGCCGTATTTACTTAAGTAACTCCAAATGAAAAAAAATCAAGTTGATTAGTTCTGGTTGGCATGGATTGAGGCATATTTATGCTGAATTTAGCATTAGTTAATCTTTGATGAAAATACATTTAGTTTTATAGGGCAGCCAGGGAACGCGCTTGTGTGTTATATTACGAAAAAATATTAATATTATTATTTAACAGTTCTATCAATGATTGATTAATGATTGCTCTAAGAAATTGTTTATATTAAAAGCCTGGGTAATTACAAATAATTACCCAGACATAGGATGTATTTATTTCTATCTATGTATCAATATATGTAACTTGATTTCGAAACTGTAATACTCGTACCTATATATTATGTATAAATTGATCTATAGTATTTCATCACTTATTTCAGTTTTATACATAAGTAATAATTTTAAAGCTTTTTATTGTCTACATTTAGTTTGCAAAAGGGATATCTTTATACCAACCCGATGTTAACGATTATAATATTTGAGACCCTTTTACACACTGCTTATTTTGACAGCATTTGCGTATGCGTCGTGAATGCACTATCAGCTCAGAAGACTTATTAGTTTCAATGTTAAGTTTGTTCCTAACGAGTCGATTTCGGCAGCAAATAGGCCTGAATAGATTGGCTCCGACTGGAGAGTCCATTATTGAGGAAGCAGCGTCCCTATCGCCTGGCTGAAGGAATTGGTTCGTTTGGAACTAACTACCTTTACTGTGCAAAATTACCTGTCAGAACTTGCAATCTGTTTTTGAAAAAAATATCTAAGAACAGCCTTTTTTTAGAAGTGTAGCTGAAAAATATCTTTTGGCCCTCATTTTAAGATACAATAGAACCACGTGGTGGTGCTTTATTGTTTATGAAAATATATATTTCATTTACACAGACGGATGATTTGTATGAATAAGCTAACTTCACAAATTTACAATTTATTTTCATATACATAATTTTGGGTAGTATTTAAAGGCACATCAAAAAAAATAACCATAACCTAACTGAAATACTGACTTGCACATCAAAACATACCAAAACGAACATCAAACATAGCTTTAATGTACATATGGATTTTTTTGATGTGCAAGTCAGTATTTTTCGTGGGGCGATTTATTATTTCTCCATAATTTTGCACCCAACCACGTGGTTGCATTGTGGTTCACCATTCAAATAACACTGAGTTCGAATTCTTACACACAACTACTTATTGACAGCAGTAAAATGATTAAGGCTATACAAATAAATGCACATGTTAATTGCCATCCAAATTTCTTGAGTTAATTACGGTGACCACAAAAACGCTGAAATACTCGCATACTGCTGTTCTTATCACTGTGATTTTAGTTTATTCCGTCAGTATTCTCGGCGTGTGCGGGTGAGTGAGTAAGAAAAAGGCGTCAAGCGTGTCTTGCTCGGTCTGTGTCCAGGTAGGTTTGATGGCAATCAACTGTAAACGCGTCTTGTATTTAGTTTAGAGAAAATAATTATATGCAAATGTTCAATAGAAATTTTACAAATTCGTTCACGTAAAACAAATGAAATAGTTCATCTTTCAACACTCTGAAACTAAGGTTGTAACTTGATATATAAAGTTTGAAGGCAATCATGTGTAGATATAGATATATGTTTTTACGTAAAATTGTAGTTTATGATGTACAAACAAATAGCTAAAGATTTACTAAATAAATAGAATCGCATTTACCTAACGGTATTTTCATGTTTACGTCTTGCTTTTGAACCCTGTCACCGATAATGCGGATATAGTACATTATGCCACACCTGGCCATAAAGTGGCTTTTTACCGCACGCTGCGCGTACGGAAAAAGCCGCTTTCTGGCCAAGTATAGACATAAAATTATGTACACAACACGGGAGGTAATAAAGAAAGCCCTCGATCGCATATTTACGTCCGTCGCTTGCAGCTCGGGCCTTTCTATGTATTACCACCCTAGTTGTGTAATGTACTATTCTGCGATCTCGGCCTTTCTATGTATTACCACCCTAGTTGTGTAATGTACTATTACATAACTAGGGTGGTAATACAAAGAAAGGCCGAGATTGCAGAAGCTTGCGGCCCGAGCTGCAAGCGAGGGACGTAAATATGCGATCGAGGGCTTTCTTTATTACCTCCCGTGTTGTGTACATCATTTTATGTCTACACTTGTCCAGAAAGCGGCTTTTTCCGTACGCGCAGCGTGCGGAAATATCCACTTTATGGCCAGGTGTGGCATAAAATCATTATTCGTTTACTAGCCTATAGGTATAACTATAAAGGTAAGTATCAGTGGCGTGGCGTAATAGATATCCTTGAGCAAGCCGGTGCAGATTTGGCGCACAGTTTCCTTAAGAGCTGTATGTATAATATATAATAAAATATAATAATTATATATAATATGCCTGATATTAGGCAAGCCGGTAGGAATCGAGTTCTTTGGACGCCACGCCACTGGTAAGTATATAAACAGTTTATGTATAATTTTCACTTTTCAATCTCGAAAAAGATTATCCGAAAGTTTAAGAGAAAAGTAAATTATTAATCGACGCTAAAAGAGCCATTATGTTACTCAAAATATATGTGTGGTTCCGAACTCTTGGGAGGCTAAGCCGAGCCAAGTAAAAATGGTTGAAAGTACTACTACAGGTCCGTTTGAGGCCGTAGCAAAAAAACTACGCGAATAAGCGGTTGAATCTACCTCGAGTCGTTATGTTTCAATATTATGTGAAATTATACACTAATATAAACTGTGTGCACTGAAATCTAATGAAGCTTTCATATTTATGGACTATAACCAATTGTGGTCAGCGAGGTTATTTATGGCTATTAAAACTGGTACGTTTCAATAATACTTCACCCTGTTCCGTAATAACATTTGCTGGTAAAATATTTTGATCGAGTAACCCTTAAATGGTCGCGCCATGATAGAACATGTTTAGATGAATTTAGGTGTTAGTTTTATATTCATAACGAGTAAAAACAAAGTCGGGAGTTGTAATGTTTTCAAATGAGTTTTTATAAAAAAAAAGCTAAAAACTGTGTAATAATAATAAAAGTACGGAAGAGTGAAAATGCCATGCATCACGGAATCGGAGCAAAAGTTCCTATAATCCAAAGTTATGTATATGTCGCAGTCAACTGGTTTAGTTAGCCATTTGGTTAACTGCCTAGCATTTTCACTAAACTATGACACGCCCGCAGGTCGACGCTCGGAGGGACACAAGCTGACTAACAAACCTAACCTAAAATAAGGAGTGATGTTTAATGAAAAGGCTTGGCAGTTAACCAAATGGCTAACTAAACCAGTTGGCGTCGACATATATACGTCATTGTCGGTAGACGTCCATCTATTTAACGGTTAAAACTGTTGAATTACGATGCTAACTTACTGAAAATATTGGCCTGCCTAGGACCAATTTAGGCTGTAAGTAATGTTTTTGTTACAAATGTGTCACTTCCATGCAGGTTACGAATAAATGAAGAGGGGACCAAATCGAAATACTTTACTTAAGAATTTATAAAGAGAATTGGCGTTCACGGGAGAAGAAAAGAAGTGAGCGTACGTAATGATTTTTCAATATTTGTATTGACAGAGAAAATAAGGGTCCGCGTACGCTGTTCGTGCCTTCGGGCGCTTGAATTGATTTCAAACATACATTTATTACACAACGCGCGCAGTCAGACGAGATGTGATTATTACACTTCCCGGTGATTTTGAAATGTCTTGCTTGAAATAAATTTAGACATATACTTTTATGTCACAGCTGGCCATAAGGTGGCGTTTACCGCACGCTACGCGTACGGAAAAAGCCGCTTTCTGGCCAAGTGTAGACATAAAATGATGTACACAACTCGGGAGATAATAAAGAAAGCCCTCGATCGCATATTTACGTCCCTCGCTTGCAGCTCGGGCCGCAAACATCTGCGATCTCGGCCTTTCTTTGTATTACCATCCTAGTTGTGTAATGTACTATTCTAAAACATGCAATGAAATATTGACGTTACGTTCCTTATAATAAGCCGCGAAGTAGCACGTTTCCGGTGCGGCTAGGCGAGACGCCTCCTGCAAGATGACTTTTTTCATTTCCATTCCACATTTATACATGTCCATTCACTCTCGATACTCTTATTATCTATGAGAGTTGGTTCGTGCCCAGCAGTGGGACGTAAATAGGCTTATGATGAAGATAAGAGTAAGCGTTTACCTACATACCTAAGTACTAGCCGGCCATTCTCACGAAGTATGTCTGCGGTCACCGAATTACCGCGACGCTGTTTTCATACTAAGGGCCGATACAGACGGACTGCAACCCAACTGCAACTCCCTACGATTTGTATGGGAACTGCATCACAACTGCGCAGTCGGCGTGCAGTTGTGATGCAGTTCCCATACAAATCGTAGGGAGTTGCAGTTGGGTTGCAGTCCGTCTGTATCGGCCCTAATTACTGTCCAGTGCTTCAATTATTTTAATCTAGGTACATTGCAACTGTCAACGATATTATTCTCGCTCGCGTACAATTTTAATTAAAAGCTTTTATCGAACCTTAGGATTAAGCTGGGTTGGTAATTAAACCCGGCTAGGATTAATGACCTTTGTCTACAGGTATACACTTTGATTTATTAAGTCCCGCGTTTTGTTGCTTAATACATATTAACAGACACTACATTTTCATTAAATTACAGGTAGATTTACTTTGAAATCATTGTATTTACGGTGTTATTTAGAGTATACTCGTATATTTGGAAACGGCTCTGTTTAACTCGTTTACCTAACAAGGCACTACCTATTTATTTACTGGAGCGTGCTCGTACAAATGTTGACGCTCGCGACACTGACGCTCCCCTGATCTATGATTGCTTTAATTTAAAAACACCGAGGATCCACTATCCATTTTTCTCGACTAATTATAAACACAATGGTCCAATTAGCTATTTACTAAGGGGCCGGGGTCGGTACAAGAGGATATGGATTGAATTAAATAAATTTAGTCGAAATCGGTGAATAGGGTAGGTAGGTATCACTGTCGGGAGCCCCAATATCAATATTTAAGCGGGGCACAGACTCGCGCGCCCTGGCTGTTTGTCTTGTGCACCGCGACTCATAATGGCTGAAGGGCTGTTTACATTTCACTATGGAATAGGAATAACCTTGTTAACATTGTCCTACCCCGGCGACGCGATCACCTGCTTTACGCCGGTTCGAGCGACGGTTTTATAAATGGATAACTTACCGGGATCATTTTCTTTGACAATCTGTTTAAAGAGACGGGCCGTGTTTGTAAAGTATACGAAATGAATAATTAAATTGGCATTTAAATGAAGTAAACCTACATTAGCGTACACTAAGTACATATTAAACTTTGAGATTTACGTAACAAAATATTATTTAGTCTACTAAATATCAATTTAAGTCTGTAAACTTATCGTAACTAATTTATCTTAATTATCAATTATTATTAATTTTTATTTAATTTATCTTGATTGAATCTTTATTAACTATGAAACGCGTTGCGATTAGGTTCTCTCAGTTTACAAAGTGTTGCTAGATAGTCAATTATAAATTTTAATGAAGAGCTGGTGCACTGGTAACTATTAAATACTTAATCATAAATATTCATTATATTTTCGTACATTATTTATTATATTTAAAACTACAATAGTTAAAGCATTAAGTAGGTATGCAAAATGTTACGAATAACACCGTAAACTTTAAATTGTACCGGAACCAATACATGTTGGGTAACTATAGTCATTCATTACTTTAAAAAAACACGTATCTGATCTGATACCAGGCACTCCCTGACGCAGTAAGTGTATATGAAGTTCGTATGTAACTTTTGACATTTTTGTCTACGACGTTTTTAGATACGAGCTTTTTTTAAAGTAGTGGCGCTATTTGTATGTATGTACGCTAAAGTACTTAGGTGTTGTTTGGTTATTACTTATTATACTTTGTTCACGGTGGTAAAACAAGATAATGTGTCTTTTTGCTTCGCCGGCAAAAATATCATTTAGAATTAACCGGAGTCATATTCGACGTGTTCATCAAACTTCGTAGAAATTGATCGAGTAGTTTTTGCGTGGCGCGAACAAACAAACAAACAGACCGAAAAACAGATAAAAAATCATTCAAAACCGTTTATTAACGTTTTATTACTTATTTTTAAGATCCCCGATTGCTTTTTTACAAAACCTGTAATGTACAACAGTCTTGCTCCGTCAAATCGTAGGAGATTGGTAACTTTTTTTGTGTGCGTGTGGATTGAGTGAGCACCCTTCTGAAATAAAAAAAAACATCCTGTTCATTTAGTAAAAGTTCTAAAACAATTGTAAAACTAAATCTCTGTATTTGTAAAAAGATAAATCAAAAGAAACCTTTAACGTGTGCTCACTCAGTTCTCACAAACTACCAACGAAATCAGGGAATGTATTCATTTAACATATAATATTTATATACGAATTTTTAGTAAAACCTGTGCTAACTTACCTTTATAATTTGTAGATCACCTAGTAACGTATTTAAGATTTTACAAATAATTTCTTATGCTCACTCAATCCGCACACTTTCGAAAACCCGATTTCTGATGAAAAAACTGAAGATTTAAACTGCTATATATGTGTATAGTTTAGTAAAACTAATCTGGGAATTTGTAAAATACAAAACGAACCACTAACGTGGCAGGTTTTTGGATAATAAATGTTTGTGAATGCTCACTCAGTCCACACGTTTCAAGTAAGTTAAAAATGTAAATATCTCAATATTTGTAGTATTACATAAACTATAAATTACTTCAACTTTTAGTAAAAATTTTTACTAAATATCCACCATCTAATATGTTATATTCGTTGTCTGTTTTTAAAGATATTCAATTGCAATTTTTCTAATGTAAGTAGATCGATTAGATTGACCACACTTCATTATATTATGGTCATATCCAAAATACAGTTCATTTAAAAAATATATGAGATCAAAAAGGTTACTACCCCTGGTACGTCACTTTGACATTGAAACATATTTTATTTTTATTTTTTGATCTCGGATTAAATCTTTTACAGTAAATGAAAGGTAATAATTACGGATCAGGTAACTCTTAATTGTAATAAGTATGTACTAACCTAATCAAAACAATTGTTTACTTTAAAATTTAATTCATGGATATGACCATAATATAATAAAGTGTGGTCAACCTAATCGATCTACTTACATTAGAATAATTGCAATTGAATATCTTTAAAAACAGACAACGAATATAAAATATTAGATGGTGGATATTTAGTAAAAATTTTTACTAAAAGTTGAAGTAATTTATAGTTTATGTAATACTACAAATATTGAGATTTTTACATTTTTAACTTACTTGTAACGTGTGGACTGAGTGAGCATTAACAAACATTTATTATCCAAAAACCTGCCACGTTAGTGGTTCGTTTTGTATTTTACAAATTCCCAGATTAGTTTTACTAAACTATACACATATATAGCAGTTTAAATCTTCAGTTTTTTCATCAGAAATCGGGTTTTCGAAAGTGTGCGGATTGAGTGAGCATAAGAAATTATTTGTAAAATCTTAAATACGTTACTAGGTGATCTACAAATTATAAAGGTAAGTTAGCACAGGTTTTACTAAAAATTCGTATATAAATATTATATGTTAAATGAATACATTCCCTGATTTCGTTGGTAGTTTGTGAGAACTGAGTGAGCACACGTTAAAGGTTATATCTTTTGATTTATCTTTTTACAAATAAAGAGATTTAGTTTTACAATTGTTTTAGAACTTTTACTAAATGAACAGGATGTTTTTTTTTATTTCAGAAGGGTGCTCACTCAATCCACACGCACACACTTTTTTTGTGTAGCTTCAATCGTGTGGCACGTTTACTCGTAATTTGTTCACATAGATAACATAGAATGTTTGTATTGTTTTACAAATAGATAAGCTAAAAATCTAATACTTAAATCCGCGCTGCGTCAAAGAAGTAGTTATAAACTTTTGCATCTATAACATTCATTACGTAGTGAGGATAATATTATTCTCCTGATACATTACATAGTGAGGATAATATTATTCTCCTGATAAACTTGTGAACTTACTAAAAAAGTGCAAAAGTAGCGAACAGCATTTCAGTGAGCTGGCTCGACGAGAGTAATCGATCTCAGATCCTCGTCAGCTGTGGATTACACAGACAGGGGCATCTGATCTGCATGAATATCAATCCGCACTTAAGATGACCCTTTTAAGGAGCTACATTTGAAAGATTGGCGCAAAATCCTATGTCCACAAATGCCAAAGAAAGCGTAATTTTAAACATCTCTTTCGTCAGCAAGATTTTAATATTCACGGTAAATACAGATTTTCAGACCGGCAGATATTACGTAATTTTATGTATAGAAAGGCTCATTATTGTTTTAGGTTATTAAGGAGTTGATCACTTCATAATACCTCTTGTGCCTGTGTAAAATATGATCCAAGCTGCGCCCATCAAATTACGGCATCGGCGTACATAACTTGTAGACCGATAAGGGAGCGGCATACAGTTTATTATAATGAACTGAAAATAATAGTACATGCGTGGAGACTTAGGTCTTTTTGAAGTGAGTTCAGTTGTAATTTTGTACTCATGCATAAAATAAAAAACACGAGTTGGCCCATAAGCTTAGTTTACTCCTAAAACAGTGTAGGACAGCTGCTGATATTAATCTGACACAACATAAAAGTGGTTCGGCGGCTGGACCTTTGCTCGCTGAATTATTCATCGTCCTTAAATATAGTTGCGATTCATTCGGTTTTTGTGAATGTTTTACCGAGTTCGTTGTGTCAACTTTGGAAGCCACATTTTTCACGTTTCACGTTTTACTTGTAGGTACCTAGTAATTAACCGTGATGTAATATAATAAATACTATTCGATTACGGGGTATACAGGTCTTTTCTTCCTTATGCTAAAGGAAAAGGAAGGAGATAAAATTAATGTCAGTTATTTTATTTGATAAAAGAGAAAACGGTTCTAAATAGTCATAATTATGATGTTTATTTCTAGCTGTTTTCTAGAATAGTACGTTCTTCTATAAAAATAATCTGTTTATAAAAATCGACGCGATAAAAAAGGCTGTGTACCTACAGTGCCAATGTTTGCTTAAAATAGATTGTCATAAGGGAATATAAATAGCCCTGTTCCTGAATTGAAACGTGGAGGAAATAGGACAGTTTTTTATATCATTTGCGAAAATAAGTTATATTTTGAATAAATTAATAAATAATTCATGTATACATATCTTACACAAATCTAGTTAGTCCCAAGCGTAGCAACTATGGTTACTGACGACGATGTACATAATTATATAAATAAATACATACTTAAATAGATACAAAACACCCATGACTCAAATACAATCAAACTCAATATATCCAATGAGCCAGTACTTCCAATGATAGGTTTTCTTAATTACATTTTAAATGGCATACTGTTCACTTATCATAAAAATATACTCTTAGATTAGGCAGCTCTATTGAAGTATTTTTAAGTACAGTCAGCAGCAGAGATAAGTACCCGCCCTTACTACGGATGTGTGACAGAGGGGTTACTTATCTCTGCAGCTGACTCAACATATAATTCCGAGAACCCCAGCTTGTAATGCAGCTTGCTAAATTTTATTGTCATGTGTGAGCAAAGGTGCAGTTTTACGCTCACAATGAATAGAAATGTGTGCCATGAAGTAGATGGGACTGGGCCAATATTCAGCGTTTTTACGGCGTTTTATTTTCGTCATTATTGTCTCAGTAAATATTCGTCGGACAACAATGATTGTCAAACCGCGCGGTCGAAACGCTCGGAGAATCGCCCAGCTATGGCAGTGAATACATTGTTAGGTAACACAACCTAATATAATCTTACAGGCTTAATTCCGGTTTGATCGAGACGCATATTCATAGTGAGATAGTGTTGAATGTCAACGTCACTTGTCAAGAATCTTGAATAGACTTAGACGTACATCTCTCGACTAAGGCCGAGAAGCCTCTAGATATCGCATCCTCCATATACCCATATTAGTATAGATATCAATAAGTTAACAAATAAATTCTGACCGATACAATATACTCGTATTTAAGTATGCAAATTAATTACATGAAATAAAGCTACCAGGTTTTTTATCAATTTCTATTATTATAATTTCTTTTGGTATCATATTTTAAATCTCTTGTAAGAAGAGGTACCTACGCACGATTACGCCAACACGAAGCTTCGCGTTATCGCGATGGGAGTAGCCGTAGCATATAAGGTACCAGGGTAGGTTTGGTAGATACCAAAGAGAATTGCAAGAGTCAATGCTGCAAGGAATTGACAGATTGAACTTTAAAATCACGTCTAGAGAACCTAGAGTAAACCCTGCACGATCCTAGCTGAAGCTATAATACATTGTGTTGTGCACCGAGGGTAGTAAGGAGGGCTTTTTTTAATGACTCGAGTTTTTAATCCCCTTACTGCCCGTGATACACACAATGTTTTTCATCACATTTGCGAGGAAAAAAAATAAGACAAAAATCAAATTATTTACTGTCAACTTTTTCTATATAAGACTATATTCTTTTTAGACTTTTTCAATATAGTCTTCCACAGATGAAGAACTGAGTTTAGTTTTCAAACTTGACAGGAAATACCGCCAGATTGTACCGATTTTCAAAATAAAATTCTAAACTAATGTATTTTAACTTAATTCAAAATAATTGTAAAAATTACTGAAATAAAAGTAAAATATACCATATCAGTTTTATATACACTAAAATTGGTTTTGTATCCAAGTTTTGAAGATGGGAAATAAGCCTTGGCTGATTTGACACCTCCTTAGTCTGAAATTACCTACGAATAGGTTCTATATTTTAAAACTCATAACTAACTCCCTCGGGAGTTATAGATTTTCATACAGTTTTTCCTGCCGTGGGAGTTATAGCTTTTTATAACCCACGGGAGGTAAATCGGCTCGAGCTGGTCTATAAGCCCGCGTTTACAATACCTACCATTTACGAGCAAGTGTGATGCAAAGATTTCTTATACTCGACTGTAATGTAATTTATTAAAGTTTAGTGCATTGTGCCCGTAGGTGTGGTTTAGCGACCATAATGTAGGTGGCCGGCTTCTGCTGCCCTGAATAATTCATCCCGCCTCTGCTGTCACGGCCAGGCCTGCTTCTCTGCTAGCAAGTTTACGCTGCTGACTGTATAATGAGATCAAGTTTTGGGCTCACCTGTAGTTTGTGATCCAACTATAAAAATGCGATGCCGGAACTTTTTCGGTTATGGAGTTTTCTGAAATATAGAGCAAGTAACCCAAGTTTAAGATCCTCATATTAAAGCATAAATAACATTGAAAAATGTGAATAATTTCAAGGCATGTAACGATACCGATACCGATACCGATGTATCGGCCGATATATCGGTATCGCCGATATATCGGTATCGCCGATATTATACAACCGATATTTGAAGAATTTGCTGTATGAAAAAAAATCTGCAAAAAGTAATTTCAATTTCTGACTTAATTTATGTATTGGTCTATTCTATTACCTTGTGCAATGATAATTACTATGTTAATTAAATCTTTGGTTCTTAATAAAAAAAAAGAATTTTGAGCTGAAAATTGATTATTTTTACTTTACACTTTCAAGGTTGACTCTCTGGTAAATATAACCAGTAGTCATTGCCATTAGTTATAATAAGGACATAAAAATATCTGAAATTCATACTTCATTATTTAGCTAAGATATCGGTATCGGTATCGGTATCGCCGATATTAACTACTATATATCGGTATCGGTATCGTATCGGCAAAACTGTGTATCGTTACAGCCCTAAATTTCACTTATCACATCAATAATTTTTTTTAGCATTTTGAACTATTGTCGTTTATGTAGTTTAGTGTATTGGCGTTTATAGAGTTATGGCACCTTATTATTTGATTGAAGTATCGTCGATAAAAAAAGGTTATCATAATTTCACAGTGGCTCTTCTGTTTATCTTTCGTAAAGACCTAAGTCTTGAAGCCTATGATCAAGTATAATAACCTTATTCATTTTATACAAATTGGAAATTCAGAACAATTTCATATATAATAATAATAAAAAAATAATCAATCAACAATAGTCCTTGCATCTGGCGGGGGCTGTCTCTGCGTGCGTCCCGTGACACGGGCAGGGACAGCATCCGCTGGGTGTACACGTTGTCTTTCATTAAATTGTCGAAAGGGCCTCTACGCGTTGGCTTCGGCTCCGCGCACGCCTCCCAAAGGGCCGGGACACCATTGTCTCGTGTACAGGAAAGAAAAAATAGTAAAAATAAAATGTATTTATTCAATAACCAGAAATGTTTCAATTGCAGAAAGTGTTGGTGCCTCTTTTTAAGTATTCTTATACCTGTGTTAAGAGGCACCGCTCTTCTTAGGTGCTAAATAACTTATATATCTATCTAGAACATAATGAGATCTTTTTCTATAATAAAAACAAAAAATACAACTTAAGAGCTAGTAAAATATCTTTAAGATAAACACACTAACTCTACTGTCAAGCGGGTCTCAAGTCCAATTCTAATATTTGCATCGGCAATCCGCGAAGTGTCGCCAAGTGTTTTTAATTGAAATGGCATGAAGGTAGCAGCGGACAGAGTCGCTCGTTGAATAATTCAGTCGAGATCTCGAACAATCTCACGACACTTGAAACATTGAACGAATCTCACGAGGTTTGTACCAGCATTGGTTTTTTTTGTTACTAGGTGAGCATTTTTATCGATAGGTGCGGTTTAGAATATCAATATTATCGTGATACTGGTATTGACAATATGTATCGCGGATTTCAAAATGTTTGGTTTCACTACGATACGCGTCAATAGTTTTGTTATACGGAACGCGGTATGCGTGTATCACGTGATAATATGCATCATCTAAAACGCATCGTAGAGTATGCATCATCCCTAGATAGTTCGTATGCACTGTCGATTTGAATTTTGTATGTGTATGATTTGAAAAATATGTTTAACACTGAATTCATAAAAGAGACTTGTTAAAGGTACATATATTTATATAGTACATATATATAGTGGTACTGGTACATAACTATAATTTACATTGTCGCTACTAACAACCCGCCAGACGGGTCCATTTGTACATGCATCGGGATGCGTAATACTGAAAGTTTTTGTCGCAACTTTAAATATTTTTTACTGTAACCATTACAGTAGGTAATAAAATATAACATTTAATAATTCCAAAATGAGGGATGAGGAAAACTTAAAGCTAATAGCCTGGTAAAATAAGCGGAGGCGTCGAGAACGTCAAAGATATTAAGATGAAGGAATTAATGATTGCGGTGGGTTGAGGATTTTATTTTTAAAGAGTCGTATTAGGGGCGCAAAGGCAATCCCGCAGTTTCAGGGCTGCCTATTACCCAGGATTGCTTGTCATAAAATCAGGGTTAGGTATTGCGTTGCGTGATTTAGCTGTTTGATCCGCACTTAATTTTGACTCGCCAAGTCATGCCTCAACAAAATTGACACTTCAAAATTTATAGCTCTGAGTGAAGCACGGAGATACATGTTTTTATTGTCAAAAAATATTTTAAGCAATAGCTGTCTTAAAGCTGTCGAAGTATATACATTCTAATTTTTATAGATAAAGTCATATATACAGTGGTGTTGCAACGTGGTAAAGTTAAAAGTAAACTCGTACTTTGTTAACTAATAATTTAATAAAGTATAAAAAATAGAGGTGTACCACCTCTATATTTTTTGCCTGTATAATAACCAATTTATAGGTGACAACAAGTGAATAAATTAATTGTGAACTTAAATGCCGCATCTATGTATTAATGTTTCTATTCTGCCTAATGGTTGACTGGCCGTATACGTACCTATGCCATTTGTGCAATCAAATTCAAATAAATAAAGATTCTAAAAAAATGATTTAGTTCTATCTTTCATAATTTAGTCCATTGGCCAGTCTTAACTCATCAGACTCTCAACCAAGTTGAAAAAATCATAATGTTGTCTTGCCATAGGCTTGCCACATTGGGTAATGTGTGTGGAAAGTTTCATAAAAATTGGTTTTCTAGAAACATATACACGGGGTTCAGCTAAATAAAACTGTTTATTAAAGATAACCTACGTTGTATATTTAGGGATGGATACAGGAACAATATCCTTGTGACGCAATGATTTCAAAAGTAAGGATAGGCCCATCCGAACAGTTCAGTACTATTTTCCCCGTAACAAAAAATGCAGCTATAAAGACCAGCTGCGCAGTGCACGCGCCGCATGTCGCACTGCCAGCTGGACTGAATTGACGGTATGTTTACCGCCAAAGCGTTGGAATCGCCTGCGCGCTCGCTTAGCCCTGTCCTTTGTATACGTCAATGTTGTGACGCCTAAACGGAATAAGGAGCGACACTTAGCAGTTTTCATATGCTGCTATGCTACTCGGCTGCTCAAAGTTAAAAACAAGGAAGTCGATTTTTTCAAAATTTAGTTATATGGCTCATTTTATTCCTCGCGTCGAGGTGCATGTTTCCTCATTTTTACATTTTCTTTCATATTTTTTCAGTCATCCATTAAAATAAAATTCATGTTACTAACTGAACCTTTAAAGTTACAAATCGTTTTTTGGATCTCCTGTAAAATTTGCCAAAACATACCGCATGTTGAGAACGAAACTGACCCAACTCAAAAAAGCAGATTTGTGGGAAATCGCAAAAAACGTAGACAAACCTAATAGTCAATAACATTTAACTTTTTTGAGTTGGGCCAGTTTCGTTCTCAACATGCGATACATTCAGGGACAATGAATTCGGGTAATTTTCTATGAACAATTATATAGAAAAGGGTATCATTTAATCGATCAGCAAAATATTCATATTTTGGTCAGCAGAAATATGTATTTGGTCAGCCAAAATAGCTAGTTGGTAAGCAACTTATGGTTAGCAAACATTTATAAATCAGGCTGCAATTAATGATATACTGATCTGCTCTAAATTATTTTGGTCAGCAAATTAAATATTTGAGCTGCATTAAGCGATCTACGGTTAATCAAATTTTGGTAAGCAATCAGTAGGTAAGCAAAATATTTCATTTTGTTCATCAAAAAAAAGGGGGGCAATAAAACCTAACTGGGCGCAACTATTCTGCCGCCAATCGTGTGCGCATTTTGTCATTCGGTAATTGTCAGCTGTCAAGTAGCAGGTGTCACTGTGATATATACAGGGTGTCACTGTGTTATATACAGGGTGTAACTGTGATAGATACAGGATGTCACTGTGATATATACAGGGTGTCACTGTGATAGATACAGGGTGTCACTGTGATATATACAGGATGTCACTGAGATGTATACAGGGTGTCACTGTGATATATACTGGGTGTCACTGTGATATATACAGGGTGTCACTGTGTTATATACAGGGTGTCACTGTAATGTATACAGAGTGTCACTGTGATGGGCTCATAAAATTGGTATTTCGATTTTTTATACATCTCATGTTTAGAAGTTATATTATTTATTCACAACGTGTATCGTTTCGTTTTTAGGGTCAGCAAAAAAAATAACCCTAACCTACCTATTTTTGAGAGCCGTTTCGTTTTTAGGGTCATTAAAAAAAAATAACCCTTACTGACCTATTTTTGGGAGCCGTTTCGTTTTGAGGGTCATCAAAAAAAATAACCCTAACCTACCTATTTTTGGGAACCGTTTCGTTTTTAGGGTCATCAAAAAAAATAACCCTAACCTACCTATTTTTGGAAGCCGTTTCGTTTTAAGGGTCATCAAAAAAATAACCCTAACCTACCTATTTTTGGGAGCCGTTTCGTTGTTAAGGCCATTAAAAAAAATAACCCTAACCTACCTATTTTTGGGAGCCGTTTCGTTTTTAGGGTCATCAAAAAAAAATAACCCTAACCTACCTATTTTTGGGAGCCGATTCGTTTTTAGGGTCATCAAAAAAAAAATAACCCTAACCTACCTATTTTGGGAGCCGTATCGTTTTTAGGGTCATCAAAAAATTAACTCTAACCTATCTATTTTTGGGAGCCGTTTCGTTTTAGGGTCATCAAAAAAAAAAATAACCCTAACCTACCTATTTTTGGAAGCTGTTTCGTTTTTAGAGTCATTCATAAACAGCAGTATAATTTGGAAAAGCTTATTTCTTAAAAATGTGAACTTGGAAAAATATAAATATGAATAGATTATGACTAAGCAGCGATATATTTTGAAATATACATTACACCAAATATTACTTGAAATACATTACAGTGACATCCTGTATATAACACAGTGACACTCTGTATATATCACAGTGACATCCTGTATCTATCACAGTGACACACTGTATATAACACAATGGCACCCTGTTTATATCACAATTACATTCTGTATATATCACAGTGACACCCTGTATACATTACAGTGACACCCTGTAGTTATCACAGTGACACTCTGTATATATCACAGTGACATCCTGTATCTATCACAGTGACACCCTGTATATAACACAGTGACTCCCGGTATATATCACAGTGACACCCAGTATATATCACAGTGACACCCTGTATATCTCAATTGAACTGCTTACAGACATGTTTTCTCTGCTGACAGTGACATCCTGTATCTAGAATAGAATAGAATATTTTATTTGCATAGAATAAGTTTACAGAGAGAGTCCTTAGATGAAATACAGACAATTTGTGGCTTATTCTGCTATATGTATTAATGTAGATAATACTAGCATGCAAAATATAATTGTTTTTTTTCTAACAAAGTGACACCCTGTATATAACACAATGGCACCCTGTATATATCACAATGACAATATGTATATATCACAGTAACATCCTGAATACATTACAGTAGCACCCTGTATATAACACAGTGACACCCTGTATATATCACAGTGACATCCTGTAAGTATCACAGTGACACCCTGTATACATTACAGTGACACCCTGTATATATCACAGCGACATCCTATATACATTACAGTGACACCCTGTATATAACACAGTGACACCCTGTATTTATCACAGTGAAACCCAGTATATATCACAGTTATACCCTGTATATCTCAATTAAACTCTCTGCTGACCAATTGTAAAATCTTGCTACCCAAGTAATTATTTTGCAGCTCGACTGTTTATTAGGCAGCCAAATGATAAAAAAAGCAGATTAATATTGGTTAAAATGTTAACCGTTTGTAAACTGTTTGCTGAAGAAGAGTTGCCGCCCGATTTTATTTATTGCCAGCCAAATCTTTGTATGCTGCCCAAATGATTTAACTGCTTATTTTTTTTTGCGGATCAATTTTAATAACGGCTGACCAAAAATTTACTTTCCTATAGAAAATGACATGAATTCATTGTCCGTGAATGTAGTTACTTATTTTTAACTTTGAGTAGTTGTACTGCGTATTTACACTTGTAAAATAAAACATTAAAATGTAGAGATAGATACTATCATGCTAGTCGTATTATCACTTCGGTGCATCCCTCTATAGGGAACGTGCACGAACTATAGGTGGCAGCACTAAACGACAAAAGAGACACGGGCGGATAATAAAGGAAACTATTACCCCTGTCAAATCAAGCTGTCAATGTCAATGAGAATATCTAAGTGTCAGTGTCAAATATAGTAAGACGTAGCTACACTGACGTTAATCGTCCTTAAACGCGATAAAATAACGTTATTAACGGCGTTTTCGTCAATGTGGCCCCAGCATGAGAGGGTGCATGATTTAGTTTGGCGGCACCAGTTGGCAGCACCGTCGTCGTGCTCGTTCCCTATACACAGGAGCCGGGTTGCAAGCGAGGAGTTTAACGAAGCTCGCATTTACAGCAACGCAAAATTGTGCAACAATTAAACTGTGTTCAATTATGAAATGCTGGTAATTTAAAACTTCCTCCTCGTAATATTTTAGTACATTACTTACCGGAGGTAAAACAAAGAATGTCTCAGATCACAGGTATTTGACGCCCGAGACGAAGGCAAGGGCGATAAATATGCGATCTAACGCTTTATTTAATACCTCCTGCAGTAAGTACAAAATTTTACGTCTCACCCAGGCCAGGAAGTGGGATTTTTCGCTCGCGTAGCGGGTTCGCGCGTCTGTGTGAATACGTGTCGCGCTCTCCTAACGGCCGAAGTTGGACTACTTGTTCGTCTGTATACTTTGACATTACGTTATTGCTATAGTGAGTGCTTAGTTTACACAAAATACCAGAACGTTAATACCTAAGTGCATCCCTACAGGTATACTCAGCGGGAAATCGTGGCGAGGCAGCCACGAGGATCCAGTTCGAGTCTAACGAAGCCTGCCTTTCCTCTGTGTAATAATTAAACTACACGTTAAAATTGGAATGCTACAATTGGAAAATGCGGGCTACGTGTACATCGACTAGGTTATTGGAAAACGTGTATTAATATTGATAACCTCCCCGCAACTTCGTTTGCGGAGATGAAATAAGATAAATGTTTTTTTTGCTTCGCCGTAGTCGGATAAAAAGTATGCTATTTGTTAATCAGGATCATAATAATCTACCTGTACACCATGTTCCATATAGAAATCGGCCCGGTAGTTTTTGTGTAATTATCTCAAGGGAACTCTTTACCGGGATATCAAGGTAGATATGTTTCAATCGTGGCTTTAATTGGTTGGTTGTTTTGTTACTGCATTCTTTAGTCACAAACATCCAAGCATATTTACAAATTATGTGTACTTTAATTTATCAATATATGTATAGAGAGGTGGTGTATTCCATATTCAAAATCAACATTGATTCAAAATAAATAAAGAAATATCATATTTTAACAAAATAACGTATTTGTTGTAAAAATAATGGTAATGGCGCTATTTTCACTGGCGTAGAATGCTTCTCAACTCAAGATAAGAGCTGCACTTAAGAATCGCGATGTGTTTGCTCTAGATTTTATGTTAATACACCTTTTTAATACTGCAGTTGCGTTTTTGTACCTGTTTCCTGTTTCAGTGAGATATCATTATCAGCTAGCGTTTTTTCTGCTTCTTTTGTCGCCTCGATACCGTTTATCGTTTATAATAAAAGTTAATTGTGATCACCGCCGCTTGCTGCTATATTTGTTAGAACACGAATTAAAAAAACCGCCGCGGTAGAAACGCTCTGAAATCGACCCTTCCGTGTGATTTCTGGTTGTGCAATGGTATTTGTTGTCGTACAATAAATACCTACTAATAGGCTACTTGATGACAGTTCAAATCAGCTTCTTTTTATGAAGTGTCAAAACGCTCCGAAAGTATGCAGTTTAGTATGAAATATTATCTTGTGACGTCATGCTCAACATGGTGCCTTATTATTAGTTTTCGCCATTGTAAAATCGTTGATGGCACGAAAATAAGTTTGAATGATTTTATCCGGGCTGTTTAGGAAGCGTAATTTGCTGGTTAGAGTTAATGAATTTATTTTGATTGTTGTCAACTACCCTATTGTCTCTTTTCTTTCAATATAATGCCAAAGTGACAAATCATACTCGTCGAAGTAATCGTATCATCGTAGTCGCAGCCGCGCCCAGGTCAGTTGCAGTCACTTCAGGCCAGTATATGGCCTGAAGTTACTGCAACTGACCCCAATATCCCCTGCCACAGAAAAACTAGACCAGCGATGGCATCATGCGTGTTGGTTAAAATAAATCATTTCATTACACGGCGGTCGCTTGAATTTCAACTAAGCGATGGGCGAGCCGAGTTGTCTGATCCGAATAACTCGAATCAGAGTCTAAACGAGTTGATTCGAATCGAATTAATTCGCAACTCGGATCAATTCGCATACCCAACTCTAAGTAGAATTGATATACTCTAAAAAAGACGCGGGTGAAATCCAGTCGATTTTTATTATGAACCTTGTATTTTCTTTGTGCATGTGTCGCCGCCAACTAGCTTAATTAGGTATTTGGTTAGCTGCCTAGCTTTTTCATTAAACACATTCCTTATTTTAGGTTAGATTTGTTAGTCAGCTTGTGTCCCTCAGAGCAGAAATAGAAGCCCCGCACAGCGTCGACCTGCTTGCGGGTCATAGTTTAGTGAAAAGGCTGAGCAGTTAACCAAATGGCTAATTAAACCAGTTGGATGCGACACGTGCATTGTTTCTATTAAAATCTTTCTTTGAGCACCTTGCGTGAAATATGGCAGATTAGACTTAGAATTTGGTATTTGTCACTACTTATTCTGAAATTAAACGCTACAAAAAACTATTACAAAAACTATGTACACGTCTAAAATATTCGTGTGTTCGGTGGAAAAATTAATGGAACATGGCATACACATTTTAATCTTAGAAAATGTTCTTCAAATTTAAAACATAACTGCTTGCTTAGTTTTTTCATATATGGGTGTATTTTTGAAACGAGTCTTTTTTCGTAATTTCGCTGGGCAAAATTTTTTTTTCGATATTGGTTAAAATATCCAGTCACTTCGAAAGACCTTTAAACTGGGATTCTAAATCTGCATGAGGCACCATTCTATTATGAATACTTTAGCTGTAATGAGACTTTGAAATAAAATGTGCCAGCGAAATTATGATGTTGGCAGAGAAATGATGATTACATGCAACAATTAGGTAAGTAAGTGTAAAATTATTGTCCAAGTGATATCCTGCATATGCAATCAGAGTAGGAGTTTAATAGAAAAATATATTGCTGTTTAATGGACCATGGGCAAATTTGCCAACAGAAATGAGATACCTATGTGTCAGTTAAGAGAGTGTTGCGAAGGCGCAACACGATGATTTTTTACTATGGCGACGATCACCCCAAGAATGGGCTTTTTTTTGGAAAATCGTATTTTGTTTTTTATAGGAAGGGCCAAAAATACAGGCCCCTGTGGAAGACCGCACCGCACTTGCAACCCGCGCGTTTCCGTGTTCGCCTCGTGTCATAGAGTACTACTACTCTGTCGGTTTTTTTTCCTGAGCAATACGCATACTCCACTCCAGTATGGAGATCACACGGAGATTCCACCGCTAGAGTCGCTGCTGTCGTCCATGAGACTGCGGTAGGTTCGTACTACTCTAACTGCAATAGCCCTCTAACTCATCTG
This sequence comes from Eudemis profundana, assembly GCA_947034925.1. Classification (NCBI taxonomy): domain Eukaryota; kingdom Metazoa; phylum Arthropoda; class Insecta; order Lepidoptera; family Tortricidae; genus Eudemis; species Eudemis profundana. Next base: position 15,741,050 of record OX344801.1, read on the forward strand.
AGGTCTTCTTAGGGCGGCTTTATTCTGAACGGTGAGTGCGTCAATCCACACGGGAGCCATACAGAGCCATGCTGAGCAGGACATCGGCATTGGCTGTTGGACCGTCCAATATTAGTCAGCAGCCGATTTAGGTCGCGTCGTTCTGCCTTGGCCGCACTCAAGGTTCGGTGCGACGAGGCAGTTGAGAGGGGGAAGGTAGTCAATCTCACTAGACGTCAAGAACGCATTTAAAAGCTTTCCGTTCGAGACCATACTGGGAGCCCTCCGATTTTGCGGAGTGCTGAGATATCACCGGTGTCTATGTATAGAGCAGGACTACCTCCGAGACAGGGTGGTCCGATGGGAGATTGGAGGGTGCAGACGGGAGGCTCCACCATCGCCTCGTTGGGTGCGTTGCTCCGCAGGGCCCTGTGTTGGGGCTTGTACTGTGGAACGTTGACTTTGACTGGCTGCTCTGCGGTCCGCTCTTCTCCGGAACTAGCGTAATTTGCTATGCTAATCATACGCTCGTCACAACCCGGGGCCGGACATATCAAGAGGCTGCTTGGCTTGGCGAAGTCTCACCTTTGGCGGCAGGTGAAGCTTCAAACTTCATTTCACTAAGCTCGCTCCCAGATTGGTGAGTGCAACCGTGGCACTCGGTAAACTCCTGCCAAACTTGGGAGGTGCACGTGCCGCGTGTAGGCGTCTACTCCGGCGTTGTCCGAAGCCCTATAGGGCACCCGTGTGGGTGGATGCTCTTACTGCCGGAAACAAAACCCTTCTGCGTAGACCGCAGAGGGCGATAGCATTGAGGGATGGCATTGTCAGCACTGCGGCGGCTCTCTACAGCACTCCATCCAGCTTAGAAGCTGCAGAAACTTTTCAAAGGCGATCAGCGGCTGGTTGGGGAAGAATAGACGAAGCGCGAGAATAGTTTCTGGCTATACAATACAATGTAGCCACTAACTTGTAAGGCCATCCACGGAGAAGGCACATTACCTGGCCCATTACTGCCTAAAGGAGGGGATCTTTCCGGAAGGCTAAGCCCCCTCAGGAAGATGTTGAGTCCTGCATACTCCTCGGAGTATCGTCTCAACATCCTACTGGATGAAGTCGGGAAGCTCTTCGAGAGCTAGCGTTCCGCATCATCCAGCATTCGGAGGGCCCACGGGCCCGAACATTAGTGACAGTTTGGATTGCGTCCACCATGGACGCCATAAACGCCCTGGAGAAGTCCTCAGGACGGTTAGAGACTACACAACCAGAAGAGGAAAGGGTGAGTGGGTGTAGACATCGGTAGTGCTCTACAAAATGAGGGGAGCATGGTGACCGCAAGGAATGCAGTGCGGTGTTCCACACGGGCCTGTTTTTGGACCCTTCCTATAGAAAACAAAATACGAGTTTCCAAGAACATCATTCTTAGGGTGATCATCACCATAGTAAAAATCCGTTGTGTTGCAAAGGTCTATTAAGTGACACATGTCTCATCTCTGTTGGTGGGTGCGGACGTTTCTGCCCATCGTCCTTTGGTATATATTTCAATTTAATATTTTTTTACTATGTACTTCAAACAGTTTGGACATGCTCTATTAATGCTCACAATGCTTTTACACAATAATCAGATCTTAATTTTAAAAATTTGTAACTTGATAGCTAAAAATCATATACTTACAAAAAATCAATAAGTAACGAGCTCGAATGCGACTCTTAAGTATTTTAGGTCCAGTGCTTTACGCTACAAGTCATGGAAACCTCAAAACATCAAAAATAATTTTGGCTGAGGCAATCATCATTTCGCTGGACAAAACTGCCAGAGAAATGACGCCAGATAGGATGATGACAAACGCCTATTTTTATGATAACTTTTAAACTATATACTCAATGAATATATGGCTTTTACGTATGAATAAGAACACAGTTAACTATTAAATGCTAAAATATAGAATAAAACAAAACTACTTTTCATCCGTAAATCGATACCCAGCGAGATTACTTTTAAGGGAACCAAAACACATCGTGAGAGAAATTTACCTTGTTGAGTAGCCAAAATGCGAGAGTTACACGTCCGTCTGGCTTGATTGCCGTAGCACAACTAAGGGTCGTTTCCATAGTAACGAAAACATGGCGGAATAGTCGTCGGCCAATGAAATATTTGCAGGTGTTTGAACGAAGTGACAAAACTAGGTATTCGTGGGACAGTGACAAAATGGTCGGCCACTTGTTAACACACCGTGCGTTCGCGTTAAATATTATACGATGTAATGCGTTATTTAATATACTTTCTAATAGTGTACAATTCTTGTCAATACGATTCCTACAAAGTTATGCGAAATTGTTTGAACAAATCCGCGAGTGGGACATGGCTCACAGACTTAGTGCACCATACTTTTGTGAAGTTTTGATATTTTTTTTAAACGTCGTTTTTATATTTACGGTGTTTATTTTATTATGCCTCGGTGTATTTTAATGTGCAAAATGTGTAAAAAATACGTAAGTAGTATTTTTAAGCTCAGTTTTTTTTTAATTGGCTTGGGACAGCTAAAAAAGTGCCTTTGAAAATACACCCATATACGAAATGTTTAATGAGGTGACCCCTTTTAATCGTATGATACATTTGGGGTAAATGCAGCTGGGATAAAAAAAAAATGCGTTATTTCTCGGATTGATCTCAGGCTCATTAAGCTTTTTAAAAAGAGCCGTTTTCTTATATTTATATCTAATATTTATTTTATCTGTATTAATTAGTGTAATTTTTCGTACCCTATTATTTTTTTACAACCTGTATTAAGTATGGAATTTAAAATTTAAGGAAAATCTTCGATTTATATTTTCTTAGTCTTGTTGGCGGTTACCGGCACAGCCTCATTAGGGGAAGCCACCGGCGGAGATCCAGACATAGGTATAAGTATGTATAGATATACCTATTTATTATGTGCTTATCCCGATGAAGTGGAAGCTCATATCCTCTTCGGAAAACCTTATTTATTTTCCTTGCCAATTCTCATCCCATCGCTATCTAATTTTATTGACTATTGTTCCTCTTATTTATGATTCGGTGAATTGTGTTTCGATCAGACAATGGTAGGGCCCGCCCCTATCTTGCTTAATTGTATTAATAAATCAGATTTCTTTTGTTACACAATATTGTTTACTGTTAAATTGTCTGTTTATTCATTGTTTACCTGTTAATTATTTTATTGTTTGTTGTTGGGATTTGTATAGTGAAGGTCATAGAAGAAGCGCTTCGGGCACGATCAGGTTTGTATAATATCGTTTGATTTTTTACGGAGGCGATTTGTATCCGCCCTTCGAGTGTCATAACTTTCTATGACATCATTATCCGTTTTAAGATAATGTTGGATAATATTGTAAGTATTTTACCAAGTACACATGAATACATACAAAATCTTATAAAGATTAAAGAAGCGAGTATATAGCGGAAGTCGACTATGTGTTGGCAAGTCATTTGGTACTGTAGACATCTTTGGAAGTCGATGATCTGTTCCCATCAGGTGGCTTGACTGTTCGTTTGCCACTTTTAACATTAAAAAACATCACCATCCTTGGTGTCCGAATCCGACTCACACTTGGCCGATTTTTTTTGACCACCGATGAGCAAAAAACCTTCTAGTATGGGGCACTCTTTACTTACATGTTAATTTTTATTATTAGTCGTTATAGCGGCAATAAAAATACATTCTGTGAAAATTTCAAGTCTCTACCTATTACAGTTCAAAAGATACACGGATATAGACAGATGGACGGACAACCGAAAAGCGGAGACTTAGTAATAGGGTACCGTTAGCACCCTTTGGGTCAATCAGATAACTGTACATATTATAATTTTCATCACACTTGCTCGAAAATGGTGTCATTACACGTAGGTTTTGCGGGCCGTAAATGACCTATTACGCCCTAGGGCGTAATGGTTTTCTTTTTAAATTTGAAACGCTGGTTCTGTTTTACTCTTATTTGTCATGTTCAAAGGAAACGCTAACGTACTTTTTTAACTTTTATTACTGAAATATTTATTTAAAGAGGACTGTTATTGCAAGTACATGTAAACACATATTTCTGTAACATTAATTAAATGTTTAAATAGTGCATTTCAGTATTTTGCAAAAATAATATCAAGCATTTTAAGTCTTTACCGCTATGGTTTCCGAACGTGACTTGTCGTCTTGATATATGTCACTAATTTCACTGTCAGTTTTACAATTTTATTTAGGTTAAGTAATTTTATTTTAATCAGATTTCCTCACAAGTGTGATGAAAAACATTGTGTGTGCCACGGGCGGTAAAGGAATTACAAACTCGTGTTATTAAAGCCCTCGGCTTCGCCTCGGCCTTGTAACAAACACTCGTTTGTAATTCCTTACTTACCGCCCTTGATACACAATGTACTAATACATATGTACAATGTACTATGCGCAAATCGTTGGAATAAAATGTATGCAACTATGTTTGGCGCCGAGAAATTGCGGACATTGTGTCATATTGTATGGAGAATAAAAGCTTTCTGGGTGAATGGTTATTGTCTGGAGGTCTGGAGCATAGTGTGAAGTGTTTTCGAATGATGCTTTCATGAAGAGTGGGATTGAAACCTCTAAAGGATGTCGCATACTGAATAAATTCCGCCCGACTGGGTTTAAGAAAGTATTTTCTTTGAGGGCGTTTTAGCCGCTGGTACTATCGGTCGTGGTCGACTATTTTCGGAGTCCCGTAAGAAGACAATTTGAGTTACTGGTAGAAGTGCGGTTTTTAATAAAATAATCGGAATGGGTGTTTTTAAAAAAAAAATGCGATGTAACCTTATACCATGAGTGGCTCACTCCAAATTTCGCCGTGCGGCCTTGAGGCTCCCTTAGTCATCGTCCAGAAAGAGCACGCGTTATGCGATAGAGAAAGACGATCGGATGCGGTGCGTTCCATCCGGTGTTCGGACCCGAACGATAGTTGTTATAGAGGGAGACTTCTGTACTGTACCTACGTAGTAAGTACTATTACTTATTCGGTGCTCAAATACGTAAAAAATATGTGTCCATATTCCATTAGGTACGTCACATTTTTGTACCTATGTTGTATGAAAGGGCGTAGTGGAAAATTCTTTTTACATACAAAATTTTACCCGCTTTTTTCCTTGTTCGAAAGTACTAATGATTCTGAGCTAGAAAAACCTTAAAAGGTGATATTCTGGTAAAGTAGTTACCTGGAGCTTTTTTCAAAAATAGTCAAATAGTATGACGATCTCGTGTAATTGTAACGGTACGTAGTCGGTTGTTTTAAAAAATCTTAATTTACCTCACATTAATCTTGTTTCTTTGTGTAACAAAAGTTAACCAGACACAGATTAACATTTTCTTAATGTAAGCTACATTTATATGTACATTTTTAAAACTATTTATCGATCTAAAATGCCTAACATCATAAGCAATCGATCACGAAAGTTAGGACGGTTGAAACGCTCTTATATACACTTTAGCTTTATATCTTATGACCTACTTAAACATAGTTTTAGCATGTAAGTGGCAGATTATCTTCTAAGTCTTGGTCACTTGAGTGTTAATAATCTGTTTGGCGTTGGAGTTGCATTCACCCAACTGCTCCAGCCAGACGTTGTCTGAATATTTGTTTGCTTGCTTTGATATACATATACAGGTATACGTATTTGTCCCGTGATTTTAACTAAAGGTGCGGTCAAACCGCTTTTCAAAATACGTTGTCTTTTCGGCAGTGACGTGACTAATGCGTCACTCTTTTGACGCGACAGCAAGTTAGAAAGTGGTCTACCATTACCTATTGAGTGGTATTAAAGTAAAATAAAAAAACCGGTCAAGTGCGAGTCGGACTCGCGCACCGAGGGTTCCGTACAAACTCATAAGTAGATACGCGAATAGTTCAAGAAAAACTGTATGTCGATTTGTTTAGTAGAAGCAAATAAGTATATGTTATGATTTTTGCAAATTTCTAAAAATCAGTGCAAGTTAGGAAAACAGTTATATTTTCCCTGTAATATTTAGAACCTGACGTGTAATGATTCTATTTAATAGCAAGGACCATTAAATCAAGAGGACTGTTATTCTCCATACAAAATGCTGTTCCCCGAATTTACAACGCCATCTATGTATAAGCTTGGTAAAATAATTATAATATTATTTACAATTATTTAACTTTGCAAACGTGACACAGTATTTAAATTTATTTATTATTAGCTGTTTACGAACTAATTGTTACTATACTATGTTTCTTTGTTCAATTATAACATCGTTAAATGTTTAGTGTTTTAGCGCCATCTAGTTTTTTCCCGGAAATCCCCTAGCGTGAAAAAGGCCATCGCTTAGTTTTGCTACTCTCCGCTAGATGGATTAATGGATGGATTAAGTTTTTGTAAATTTCTAAAAAAGTATTAAAGTTAGGAAGATCGTTCTATTTTTCCTGTAATGTTCAGGTTGATATTGATAATCAGTAATTATGATACATTTTTCTGATCAGTAACTTCGGAGATAATAAGGGGGGAATGGTACATAAAAATGTATAAATTAAAAACTACTTATTTAAGAAAAAAAATAAAAATGGTGTTTTAATCTACAAATTAAGCCCTTTCATTTGATACCCCACTCAATATAATAGCCCTACTTTCAATTTTCAAAGTCCCATTACGGAGCCTTTTAAAAAAAAGTAAAAAAGGTACAAGATATTTTTTATGTCCAATAAGCTCGGGTTAGCTACTTTTAACACTATTTCAAATTTCAAATCGATAGCATCAGTAGTTCCTGAGATATCTGGCTGTGACAGACGGACAGACAGACAGACAGACAGACAGACAGACAGACAGACAGACAGACAGAGTCGCACCATAAGGGTTCCTTTTTTACCATTTTGGTACGGAACCCTAAAAATGATAGATCACTTTCTTGGTTTAATGTACCTAACTTCGAAGCTGGTGCCTTAAAAACGCTATTTTATGCATTGGTTGGAAGGTGCGTATCAAAAAGTGGCACATGAGTCACGTCACTGCCTTTACGGTGTGTCAGCGTATTTTGAGCAGCGGTGACCAGACCTTAGGGGTCATATAGTACGTCACTCCCATGGCGGGGGCCAAATGTGACAGCATATACTAACAAGGTCAAAAATATGTTAGGAAAAAGTGTGACATGGGGGAAGGGCGGAGGTCTGAAAGTCTGAAAAATATGGTATCGGTACTGTTTTTTGCGATATCACTGGTTTTTTCTTTACATCAGATAAATAATAATCATGTAAGTCTGTAAGGATATATAATATAACGTCCATTAAATACAAAAGCGACACAAGTCAAAAAAGTACTTTTTTACAGGAGAGCAGTTTTAAGATTTTAAATTGTTTTTTTGTTATAGAAATTTTATTTAGTGCATAAACATTATATGTGTTATATATCAAATTGTAGGTATTTTAACCCTCTATTGATGTGTTTGGTCATCTTAAAGTAAATGTTGTTGTACAAACTTTTATCAGCATAAACGTCCGTTTTGCATTTAAAAAATACACAAACTCTGGTTATTTTTTTTAAAACAAAGGCCACATCTACAAAAAAAAATAAGCATTTATTGCATAAAGAGGATACAAAAATCATGCCTTAGACATGGAAATATTATTTTTAACAAAAACCAGCCAAACATAACTTCTACCCATACATTTACTTCTTGTCGGAACATAATACGAGATATTCTCTATGAAAGCTCTAAATCTTTACAAATCAACAGGCAAAATCCATATTTTTTTAAACTTTTATGATAACAAATAACATGTATCAAAAAACATACTACCAAAATCACAAAATAGCCCATGTTTTATGCCATAAAAAAATTAATAATCACTTTATCAAAAATAAAAGTAAAATGCAACATTTGCACTATAAATCACACGTAAAATTGAGATTACTTTACGAGACTTATTATGTTAATCTTAACGAGTAAGGTGCACCTGTATAATCTAATTACCTACATATAGAGCTTAGCAGCTACCTAATCATCTTCTTATTATTATTAGTTACTAAAAGTTACCTAACACTAAGAACAAAACCACAGCTTTTAAGAACTTGAATCACAAAAATTACTACCTAACAATAACATAAGAATAATCTCCAACTGTGAAAGCCTTTTACAGTAAATCTTTTAATCGAAATGTTAGTTAATTCCATTTTAATTACCGTTTAAAAGACTCTCGTAGAACGCTTTATAGTATCTAGGTATGACTTTTTGGTGAATAAGTTTCAAAATACCACGTATTTTTGCTTCAGGAACTTGTAATCTTTGGTTATATATTCTTTTCAACTGAATGTTGTTCCGTACAGTCTTCTTTTGGCCCCGTTTTAACGTTGAAACTGACTTAAAATCGTCTTTTGTGTAGGATGTTTTCATAAAAAATTTGTGTTTTTCATCACGAATAGTTTTTATTACCTTTATGTCAGCCCATACTATCCTTTCTCCACCTTCAGTAACCGTATATTTGCCATCGGCTAGAGCATTAATGTTCCAGAAATCTTCATGGGAATCACCTTGTTTCTTTGCGGTTTTAATAAGAGTAATGTACTAGTACTGTTCTGGGAAATAGATTGGCGAGGATTTTAATGCCATGGAGAGACTTCTTTGAATGGTAGAATGAACCGAATCTCCTTCAATCTGGGTGTGACCTGTGATTAAAAATTTATGGGTGATACTTTTAATTTTAGAATACTCATTGATGGCATATTGGTACGTAGCTAACATAAATTTATTTTTTTGTTGACCACAGCAGTTGTCACTATAAAATACCACATCCAGATCTTCGGTAGCAATATCATTCAATTTTTTTAAGTAAGTAAGCACACATGACCCTATTTCGTTTACACCTCTGGCTCCTTCACCTTCATGCCAAACATAGCAATCTGTTCGCTTTGTGACCAGCTCCGTAATCGTGAAATTGAGAAGATTCAATTTGGAAAGGTAATAAAAACAGGATACTTCACCTTGTGGACAAGACATTACCGCTTGTAAATCGTCAACTGACACTATGAAAGTATTACTAACGTTTTCTTTATCCCTGTTTTTTTTTTCATCTCGGGCCAGTGACTTTTCTGTTATGTGCAAATCGAAATCATCTTGTAAGGCTTCTTTTTCCTTGGCATCAGCATTATCATAAACCGTAAGTACACTCATTGCATTTGCGGCGATAAAATAAAATCGCTAGAAAGTTTTTTTTTTTATTTACGTGATTAAAACATTAAATACAGAGTTGAAAATAAAAGAATTTTTAGATGTGTTCTACTATATTTTTAAGCAAAACGGACATATGACAAATTAATATGTTTTTTTAAATAATATTTTTATTTATTTCAAAAATACTTTAATGCAAAACAAGCTTATTCAAGAATATGGCACTTTCAATTATGGACTTTAAATTCAAAACGGTTGCAGATGCAAATACGGCAGTTTTGTTTTCGGAAATATCCAATTTAAAGGCACATTTTAAAATCAAAACTGCCACATAACATATAATGAGCCCTTTGTATATAAAGCAATACAATATATATGTATTTATTTTTATTCAAAATGGCCACATGTAGAAATATTGCACTTTTGCTGGGTGGATTCAAATATATTTTAAATTCAAAACGGTTGCAAATTCAAATACGGCAGTTTTGTTTTCAGATATATCCAATTTAAATGCACATTTTAAAATCAAAACAACCACATTCCGTGTTACGACCCCTTTGTGTATAAAGAAATGAAATATTTACATATTGATTTTTATTCAAGACGGCCACATGTACAAATATGGCACTTTTGCTCATAATATTTATAACCTTTTTCTGGCTTGTGGCACTTTTGTACAAAACTTTCGTGCGCTCGGGTCGACGGTCGAGTTACAAGTGACAAAATGGCGGTTTAGCACTGAATTTAGTTACGAAAGTGCCATAGTGCAAAAAGGGCACATGAATATTTTGGCGATTCCTAACGTCGAATCGATAGGTGTCTTTGTGCCACGGGATAATCTTAGTGTTTATAAGGGCGTTTTTGGAATAAAACTAATTTCGATTTTTTTTGACTTGTGTCGCTTTTGTATTTAATGGACGATAAGTTTACGCACATTTTCAGGAAAGGGCATTTCCTTTTAGCTATTTTTCTCGTCGTACTTACTCACTTTTACAACAAGAAATAATGTAAGGGTAGGTATTTAAACAAGCATAAACTCTCGGGCTAACCCGACCCATCATCTATCCTACCTCCTATCTATATATGCATTCATTGACTAAAGTAGTCTTTTGCAGGGCTATCTCACTGTAGCTTCGTGTGAGCGTGTTTCATCTTAAATGCTATTCGTCGAAGCACCAGTTTTCATGCTCGTAAAATATGCCAGTGTGGTTTGTTCGCATAGTAACATTTCGAATGAATGTATTTAAGTATAAAAGAAAAGTAATTTTCCCAAACATGATTTTTTATTGTAGCATTAACGACTGCCAACGAATTCTAAATATTTTATTAGAAGAGAAAAATGTAATAATGATATGTCTCGGGCAGGATTCGAACCTGCATCTCCTACGGCTATCCGGGCCAACAAAGGTGCGCTACAAACTACGCCACCGAAACGTTGCCCAAGTTATCCAATTTTTCAACCAGTCTCCTCCTTTGTAACGTCATCCTGTGTGACGTATGTAGCATCATCTACCATTGAGTCCTTACATTACAACCCATATGCATGGCACTGTGGTCCCAACTCGTATTGAGAAATCCACAGTAACAATGTGCTACACCCAAACATGATTTTTTATTGTAGCATTAACGACTGCCAACGAATTCTAAATATTTTATTACAAGAGATAAATTGAAAAATGATATATCTCGGGCAGGATTCGAAGCTGCATTTACTCTGCCCGAGACATAAATATAATTTTTAAATTTTTCTCTTGTAATAAAATATTTAAAAGAAAAGTAATTACGAATCTCTTTACAAAATACAAAATCGTACCGATGTTGCAGCACATGTTTATCATCGCGTATAATCAACATAAATCTATCATGGGAAATTAAAACGTTCAGCTCTTTGATCAAGCATTACATAACAATAAAGTAAATATGTATCGGTCTAAAATCTGAATATAAAAGGGGTATATAGGTCCGTCAGTCCCTTTGATGTGCGTAAGCAAAGATAAAACGTCGTTATTATAGGAATCAAAGGGCAAAGGCTGCAAGATTAGCCGCTCCCGCTTCCTGTGTTAGGCTTATTTCATGTCATTGCCAATACTGCAAAAGTTAAAACGGAAACTTTTATCTACTGACGGCGGGATCTGAGGTAATTGCTTTTGGTGCCAGAAATAAAAGTTAAAAATTCCTATTCAGTACGAATATAAGAGGTTTAAGTGGCTAAAGATGGGCCGATTTTTTTATTGTATCTATCTACTCGGGGGTTTATTCACCACCCACTGAAAGTAGTTATGTCAAAAATCGTTTGGAGAAGAATCATAATCATAATGTTATTGCTTTGTCATAAGGTGCTATAATTTAAAGTTCAATTCATGACACGCTGTGAGAGCACACAATATATAAGACAATTAATATATAAACGACGATTAACGCTTGATTTGATATACATACTGAAGATAATATATGCAAATACCCGTCAAAACAAGTCACCAAAGATTTTGATGGACATTATCAGTCGTTCATATTATTCGATTCCCACGGCTTGTCTAGTTTATGGTATTGCTCTAGTCTGCCCTCGGAGAAGTTTGACGCTATAACACGACACCTATTGACATATATGGTAACTGTACCTACCTCTAGCACAACTGTTACCGACAAATGCTACCTATCTCTTTCCACTCAATATCGTGTGAAAGTGACAGGTGATGCTCTGTCGCGCGAGAAACGAAGTCACGGCCAGTTAAGCTAGACGTACTGATTTCGTTCACCATAAATATGTCAACTGAATTGTATGGTGATTTATGTAGGTATATTGACAAATTATCTTTCAGCGAAATAGTATTCCATTGATTATTCAGAAAAAATATAAAACAAAACCGAACGTAACCTAACTTACGTATTCTAAGTAATTTAACTAAACGTTTTTTTGGAAATTTTCTCGTTTACACTGGAGGAAAATTATACGGATTAAAAATTCGGACTATAACATTATGCCAAATAGAGGAACAACACGAGTTTACTCCTATTATGATCATGAGAGGAACCCATATTATATAAACTTTAAATAATTTAACATTATCTAAAACAATCGCTCAAATTAGCGTAATTAATAGCATGTACTCGTACTAGGTCGGTCTGGGGCCTCGTTATCTGGCCCGTTATTAGCGCGTGGCGAGTTTACTGCCGACATTACTGCCCTCGTAATTTTACGTCCCTTTAACTCAACGACAGAACTTGTTGATGTCTTTTGTCCAACTTCCGCAAATTCCCAGATAAGGAAGATGTTTGAGTATTCTCTTTGACGTATGAATAGATTTTTTCGGCAAATTGTTTTATGCGCTACGGAATTGGAGGTCGGGAGCTTCGAGTAAATAACAATTTGTGAAGGAGTTTTTGTCTACGATCTTGCGACCGATTATATGAATGGCTTATGTGTGCTACGGAATATTTTGATGCTACGGAAGAAGTGCTACGTGTTTACCGTTTCTCGTAGCTATAGCAAGCAAATCGCACGCGGGCCAATATTCAGCGTTTTTACGGCGTTTTATTTCCGTCATTATTGTCTCAGTAAATATTGTTAAAAAAAACGATGCCTAGAGTTAACTTTTTATGAAACCGAAAAACAGTCCCGAGGATAAGACTAGTTTTATCAAAATTGTCACGATTTGTCCTTTCGTTATAGTAAACAATTGTCAAACCGCGCGGTCAAAATGCTCGGAGAATCGCCCACGCGCTCACAGTTGTAGCAAACTTAGCTGATTAACACAATGAATTTAGTGCCAAGTATCTCTGTGTCTGCTACGCCGTAGTCCATAGCAAGCTAATTGGCTAGTTGACAACTTTTTTCTGTGATATGTTATAGAAACACCTCTCATCTCAATAATAAAAATATTAGTGAGAAAACCACTTCAATATCATACAAACTCACCGAGATACTACAATGTTAAAATCACATTTTTTAGACTTTCCCAAATAGGTACGTGCCAAAACGCTTCCTACTGAAGATCATTTTACTAGTAACGTGACGTCACGAAGACATATTGTTAAGGGAAATCAAGAACTTTGTTCTGCAACTATGTTAAAACTTGCGTTTATCGTAACGGTTTCATAACAAAAGGTACCACTAATTTTATGCGTTATTTAATGGTATTAATAGTTTTTAATAACTTTAAGCTTATAAAATGCACTTTCCCGCCCAACCTTGCAGGCTCATAAATAAAGTTACACGTTAGTTATCAAACTCAAAACGTAGAATATTTCCTTATTTTGCTTATTGTTACAGGATCTTTAATAATTTTTACAAATTTCAGTTACAGTCAAGTAGGTATCCAATTGCCGTATGTAGCGAGAATCCTGCGCAGACGATGAACTCAAATATCGGGTCGGTGGCACTCAAAGGGTATAAATGGTTTTATGACAGTACCTCGTGCTACAGTATAAATAAATAAATGAAATATATATTTACGGATAATTTAAAAGTAATATATCACCAATGGACGATTCATGGACAACGCGGCATGGGTACGCTCCCACAAAGTCAATTAATGACCTGGCGAAGGTCACCGCCGGAGTCACCTGAATGCAGATGGCATAGCATAGGCTATGGTGGCGTCCTTTGAGGGAGGTATGTCTAGCTGCGGATGACGCTATCATTAACATTAAAAAGAGTATAAGTAGCCCAACAAGTGTATTATTAGTAAAACATTTTAAACCCCAACAAGTTGAAATAAACATTGTCCGAACATTAGGCAACGCTAAAAGCAACCGATTCCGCTGTAACAGCTGTTTACTCAGTTAATAGGCACTAAAAGTTTGCACAACTCCAAAATGGCATTGTTACAAAAACTGTTTGTGATTATGAGAGTGAATTTAAATCCTAACGATACTATAATAGGTATTTAATTAAAACAAAAAATAAAAACCGACTTCCAAAAACTTAAACTAAAAACCAAAAAATAATATGTTAATCACCCCAAAGAAATGGATAATCAACGATTCATATATACATATACAGATATTTATAGTTTTTAACCAGTTATTTTTGAAGTCGGTGCCTGCCACTGCCACGCAAAGCTGGCTATGCTGACCTCCTTAGCTGGCACCGACTTCAAAAATAACAGGTTAAAAACTATAAATATCTGTATATGTATATATGAATCGTTGATTATCCATTTCTTTGGGGTGATTAACATATTATTTTTTGGTTTTTAGTTTAAGTTTTTGGAAGTCGGTTTTTATTTTTTGTTTTAAAAATTTACTTTATTTTTTAATTTTTAGTGGCGCTGGAAAAATATTGTTTTGAAAAATAGACTTAAGTCTATTTAGTTAAAAGAATTTTTTTCCAAATCGGTCTAGCCGTTTTCAAGTAATCGGGGAACAAACCTACATAAAAATTGCTCCTTGTTTTGAAGTCGGTTAACACTAAAAACTTGTTGCTAATAAGAAATGGACGAGAAACTAAGAAAAATACCAAAATCGCTATATGTGTGCCTATGATATTTGAAGAGTTCCCTCGATTTCTCCAAGATCCCATCATCAGATCCTGATTTGGTTGCAATGGGACCACCTCGGAGGTATAATACCCTTTAAAACAAAAAAAGAATTTTCCAAATAGGTTCAGCCATCTTCAAGTAATCGGGGAAGAAACCTAGATACAAATTTACCCTTTGTTTTGAAGTCGGTTAACACTAGAAACTCGTTGCTAATAAGAGATGGACGAGAAATTACGAAAAATACTGAAATCGCTATATGTGTGCCTATAATATTTGAAGAGTTCCCTCGATTTCTCCAAGATTCCATCATCAGATCCTGATTTGGTTACAATGGGACCACCTCGGAAGACTACCCTTTCAAACAAAAAAAGAATTTTCCAAATCGGTCCAGCCGTCTTCAAGTAATCGGTGAACAAACACACAAAAAAAAAATAAAAAAAAACATACAGACGAATTGAGAACCGTCCTTCTTTTGGAAGTCGGTTAAAAAAATGGCCAAGTGCAAGTCGGATTCGCACACGAAGGGTTCCGTACCACCGACGAGCAAAAATGCGCCAAAAAACAAGTTTCTGGTACAAAATATAACAAGCATCTATTTACTAAAATCAAGCAAAAAACGCCAATTGAAACTCGTTTCTTGTACTCCCGTACACCCCCTTTTAGTATTAACTTTATTTTATATTTATTCGGGTAACAAACGGGTTGCCTTTTTTGGCTAATTTCGTTATTTCGCTAAACAGACTCAGGGATTTGATCAAATTACTGATTTTTTCTAGGCAAATGTTAAAATGGATTCGCCATTTTAACATCCTGCGTGATTTGGTCATACCCCTTAGAGATTTGAACAAATCTCGGTTTTGACCATTTCCCTGCGACATATACATACTGTCCCAAAACTCAACGATAAGCCGGCACCAGAGGATGGAGCTACTTATGATTAGTCGAGAAAAAATAAGGAAAAAAATATATCTCAATTATTGAGATATATTTTTTTCCTTATTTTTTATGATTAGTCGAGAAAAAATAAGGAAAAAATATTTCTCAATAATTGAGATATATTTTTTTCCTTATTTTTTCTCGACTAATCATAAGTAGCTCCATCCTCTGGTGCCGGCTTATCGTTGAGTTTTGGGACACGTTGTATAAGTATTCGAGGATTAAGCTACATTGCTCCACCATAACTTTTGTGGAATTGTGGTCTGTTAAGTATCACAGTATTTTAGTAGAGACTGAGTTTACTTAGACGCTAAAGGCGCTTGGCTTGGAAAGTGACCTGACAATGTAGTTAAGCCACTTGTCGGTTAGTGTCTAGGCTAGATGCCGTAAAAACGAGGTTATGACATCCGACGATAGTACTCACTTGACATTTAAGTACTTGGAGCTATCAATGGCAAGCTATCTTGATTTTAGTGTTATACCATTTCGACCTGTGGCCTGCAAACACATTTATTTTATGACGATGTTCGGACGACTTTATTGAACAATGCAGGAACTATAACGCGCAAACGGCGCAATTAATGCCATACCTACATAAGGCATTCTGTACCAGTTAACCGCTAATATCTGATACGACCCAATTGTTGTGAGTCAAGAAAGGAGAAATATTTATTAAAAAAATATATTCTTGAATACCTACCTCATTCCACCATACCTACACATATTATTATCATTACCGGTGATTGTAAACCCAGTTAAACTAAAGTGTATTATTAAAAAAAAAATTGAGTCATCCAGTGCAAATGTAGTTTTGTTTGCAATCTGATTGATTACCGATCCTGATTTGTGTTATCTGATTGCTGCCTGGAACAAAAACGACGAGTATTTCTTTGACGATCATACTAGGTATAAGTAGTAAGGAATCTTGAATACATAATTGGGAAAGTAAAGGAATTTTAATACCTTTACCTAGCCAATTATAATAGTAGGCAAGTACAGGGTGGATAAATAACAGGTATACACTTTATTTTGGAAATTTTATTCTATGTAATTGTAATTGAAAATTATGGCAGACAAATACCCACCTCTAGCAATATGAGTAGCAGATGTGAACCCTGTTCGTCACAATTTCACACATTGCCTGCGTTATCTCAGTGTCTGCGTCTCCGATATTTTATTTTAACAGTTGAAGGTTCATTGGCCTGTTAGCATAGACACGTCCCTTTATGGTGCCTCTACACGATGGCCCATCGTGATGGCCCACTATGATGGGCCAGTGTGTGGAGGGCATAGTGGTGACGGATGGCTTATGCCGCGTGCGATGGCCGTGGAATGGCGACGGTGTCGGTTTTTCGGCCGCACATCAAAGGGACCACTCCCTCCACACCCAGCGATGGCGGTACGCATCTACACGATGGCCCATTCCATAGTGTGGACGTCAAATATCACATGGCCATCTCGCTGGGCCAGCGATGGCCCATCGTGTAGTTGCGTATCAACCATCGCATGGCCATCTCACTGGGCCAGCGATGGCCCATCGTGTAGAGGAGCTATTAGATAGCCCCACAGAAAAAAGTCAGGAGCTGTCAAATCAGGGGATCTTGAGGGCCAATCAATGTCACCGTTTCTTGAAATTAATCGACCGTGAATCGTTCTTGTTATGTTTCTATTGTGGCTCGTGCCGTATGACAAGTGGCCCCGTCTTGTTGTTGTAAAACGCTCCATAAAAATTTGCCGTATCTATACAAAGTAATTTTCATGCAAAAACTGTCACATTTGCCGCCAAAACAAAATGGCGGCAAAAAAAGTTGTATACTCCAAGTTACCCATCCTGTATGTACGGTCGGCTGCAAAAGTCGAGGCCCGAAAAGCAGGGGGGGGGGGGGGGGGGGGCGATGTTCGTACAGCACAAAACGAGAGAATACGAGTCGCTCACAATCTCTCGAAGGAATTCACTCCTTCATCTATTGTGCTTACTTTCCGGCCATTACAGTAATCTACTACTTTTTTTGCGCTTTGTTCCTATCAGCATGGTTTTAGATAGTATACCTACTAAAATGTAAGAAAGATTTGGTTCCAAAAAAATCTTTCTACATTTATTTTATGTGCCTATTCAAATATTTCTTCGCCACTGGTATTCAAAGTTTTAATATCAAGAGCTTTAAGACAAAGAAAAGGCGAACTCGACGTCTGAATTCAATGAATACTCAAAAACTGTAAAGTACAGCACTTCTCTTTTCTAATTAATTTGTGAGCTGAATTCTTGAGTACCTTTATTATATTGGTAACTAACCTTCACGTAGGTTAAATATAGATTCATGAATAATTTTATATAATTTCAGTGCCCAATTGATTCTTGAAAAACAAGGGTCAGCATGCTTCTGGCCTTACAAGCGTCCGTTGGCTACGGTGACTGTTTTACATCAGGCAGGTCGCTTTTGTAATATTTATAAAGAAAAAGTTGGAGGTAACTTCGATACGAGTACAAGTGCAAGAGCCAATCATGATAAATGCAGCATTTAGCTACAGTTTCAGCTACATAATAATATTGGAATAATATATATGTAGATTTGGATAGATTGTACATACCTAGCACAGGACAAAGCAATATTATATTTTTTATTGCTTAACAAAAATTAAATTATTCTCAGTTTGTCTACCACCTCTCTTGACTCATCACTCAACTGCTCAAAGGTCTTCCAGAGATGCCTTAAAGGGATAAGTTCGCCTTTGTACATATACCTTTATTTTGTAACCCTGTACTTTGTCTTATTTTGGGCAATAAATTATTTACATACAATACATACCTACATACGTTCCCTACAAGAATAAATCTAAAACGACATGATAAAAACTAGATCATACTTATTACAACTAAATTATAACTAAAACGTTTTTACTTTAGGTATAATTTTGGCGAAACAACAATTTGTGTAGCAGTCTAGCCTAAAACATGGGCAAATCGAAATTCGTTCAAACGGACTCCCTCGAAACATGAATCCGTCCAATCAGTAAAACCTACGGCGATAAAGGGACTAAATCCGTCCTGAGCTATTAGCACTACGCGTTGTTTAGTGCGTGTGAAACAGGATGCTACAGATCTCCAAGTATATGCAAGACACGATAAACTATCTAGTCATAATTCAAGGGGAAAGAATCCAGAAGTCCTGTTGCGAAGTTTTGCAAACTAATCCAATTAGGAGAAGGCAATGCGGACCCGATGCTATAGGGCTGTCACAAATAGTTGTCTATATGGAGGGAAGTTGCGTTAGCCCTGTGTTTATACGTGTTTCTTGCGGGCCATTGAAACTAAATATTTCGATAAGATTAAATTGATTTCTCTCAAATTTGCAACACAGAATGTATGTATATTGAGAAAATACATCTCTATTTTAGGAGTTCTATAGTTGATAGTGCTGATTTGTATATATGAAATAAAACGATTTTATATACTTTCATTACAATAAATAATGTCACACTAAAAGAAAATTGTATGTATATGTCAAACTGAATATCAGCGGTTTACTGATTGTACCTAATCTACCTATTACGAAAAAGTAAAGTAAAGCATGCACCTGTAGACGAACCCTTATAGTTTTAGTTGAACCAATCTGCAAAATAACAGACGTGTAATGTAAGGCTCAATCCAATCAAGTGGCAACCCTAGCGAGCCTTCTCTCGATCCTCCTGGGGCCGCCGTTCCGATCGCTTTGTACCTCTTAATTATGATTTCTATAAGATTGCTATTAGCTTTAATGTTGCACAAATAAAAAAAGTTAAAACGAGTATACGTTGGTATATATATGGGTATAATTAGAACAATTGGTCGTAAACTCGTTTAATTATAACCTAAATAAATAGGGATGACGACTGGGTTAAAACTATATAATTCTATTTAGTCTGTCAGTTAGATTATGGAAAAATATGGGACACGTATTTTTTGGTTTATTAAAATATTAAAAATCGCCAATGTTATAGATCATCAAACTTCTGGAGTGGGGGCTTGAGATGTCAATCCTGTGTGATACTACCCAGCACGACCACGGACGATTTTGTTATTTCTTTTGCGGTACATATTCACGAAAAAAAATGTACTTTTTTGTACTATTCATTAAAAAAATTGTACTCGTACGGTTTCGGAGTTGTGAGATAGAGGTTGTGGTCGTGCTAGGTAGATGCTACCTGGCACGACCACACTGAGATCGAAGTTAGTTTGATAGTCGAAATAAATGTACTGAAATTGTACTATTTTGTACCGAGTATAAAATAATTGTACCCCTTCCCAATTTAAAAAAAAATAACTTTTTTGTTCGCGGAGTACAGCTGACGGAAAAGAAAGCGGTACAAATTCACGAAAAAAAATGTACTTTTATGTACTCTTCATTAAAAAGTAATAACTCATACGGTTTCGGCAGTGTGACACAAAAGGTGGGGGTCGTGCTAGGTAGATGCTACCTGGCACGACCACACTGACATTGAGGTTAGTTTGATAGTGAAAATAAATGTACTGAAATTGTACTATTTTGTACCGTACATAAAATAATTGTACCTCTTCTCAGTTAAAAAAAAATGTCCCTCAATGGTTCGCGGAGTACAGCCGACGCAAAAGAATGAGGTACAAATTCATGAAAAAAAATGTACTTTTATGTACTCTTCATTAAAAAGTAATAACTCATACGATTTCGGCAGTGTGACACAAAAGGTGGGGGTCGTGCTAGGTAGATGCTACCTGGCACGACCACACTGACATTGAGGTTTGTTTGATAGACAAAATAAATGTACTGAAATTGTACTATTTTGTACCCAACATAAAATAATTGTACCTCTTCTCAGTAAAAAAAAAATGTCCCTCAATGGTTCGCGGAGTACAGCCGACGCAAAAGAATAAGGGACAAATTCATGAAAAAAATGTACTTTTAGGTACTTGTAATCAAAAAGTAATTACTCATACAGTTTCGGCAGTGTGACACAAAAGGTTGGTTAAGGTTGGTTAAGGTTGGGTCGTGCCAGGTAGACAGATGGTTCTTGGTCTAGGTACGACTACGCTGATATCGAGGTGAGTTTGATGGGCAAAATAAATGTATTCTATTTGTACTATTTTGAACTTCGCATAAAATAATAGTACTTCTTCGCAGTTAAAAAAAAAGAACTTCAAGGTTCGCGGAATACAGCCGACGCAAAAGAAATTGGTACACATTCATGAAAAAAAAAGTACTTTTATGTACAGTCAGCTGCAGAAATAAGTAGCCCCCCAGTCATACATCTTAGTATGACAGGGGCGCTACTTATCTATGCAGCTGACTGAAATTTTCATAAAAAAAAAACAAATATTCATACAGTTTCGGTATTGTGATACAGGTTGTGGCCCCTTGTTCCTGGTACGGGCACGGTACAATACAAAATAAATGTGCTCAAATTGTGCCTACAGTCTACAGCACATTAAATGTGATAGGGTTATAGAAAAACCCGCTGCCGTTACAGAAGAGGAAAGTAGGGGAAATTTGAAGCCAATTGTTAGCCTTAAGGTCAGGCCTAAAAATATGGTAACGAATTTTATTCTAATGCCTCGGTCGGACAATTCTGAAATTTATACTTTCAATATTTATTAGACGCGACTGTAAATGGAAAACAAAACAAGTAGATACAAATATATCTATTAGGAAACACAAATAGTTTTTTTTTTCATCATTTTATGATGAACAACGCATGATGAGAATCATTAGCTATTGTAAAACATTTTGCAATGCAACTAAACCTACTTTTTTTCAGATTTTACTTGCAATAAAACCCAAAGCTGTTTTCATAAATCAAATCATAAGTCTTATGAAGTTATCAATGATATATAGAATGAGTATAAGATAAAAATGACCTTCGCGTATACCTTTGGATAGGAGATATGACTACGTTTATTCCAATTGTTAAGGCTGGCACCAACAACAATAAATATTTCTTCCTTTTTTGAAGTAGAATCAACTTTGTAAAAATACTTGTTTATTACCTATGTATTTTAAAATTTGAGTACATATTAAGTTGGATTACGCTGTTAAGGGGAACGCGCCATATCAGCGCACTTCACTCCGTCTACAACTGGTATATTCAGATCAGATCATACCACAAGCTACACCAGCGCTACTGCGAAGGAATTTCGAACGATGTATTTTGATTTTCGAACTCTTCCCTAACCGATTTGGTGGTCTGTTTCAGCTAAAAGTTACAATTTTACAAGGGTGACACACACACAAAGCGGTCAAACTTATTTAGTCAGAGTTTAAAAATAAAACGTACGGAACATTGGATGAGAATAGGTGTAGAAGTTTCTATGGGGAATCAGATGCGGATGCGGCTGAGGGTGAGAATGACGGTGAAGATTTGCTTTGCTCTCTTGGTTTTTTAGAATAAAAACTATCCTATGTACATTCTCGGATCTCAAACTTTCTTTATACGAAATTTCATCACAATCGATCAACGGTTTATACATAAAAAGGTAACAGATAAACAGAGTTACTTTAGCATTTATAATATAACTAATATAAGTATAGCATTCCTTTTGCTAATGCACATTCAGCGGAGCAATACGACTTCAAATGGAGACATTCTTACCTCTTTGGTAATGGCAGCGGTTTTTGCTATACCACTGTCACATTTGATATGCTATAGAAGTGTAGACTGTACAATTTGCTAGAAGTTGAGCATTTATTTTGTATTATTCTGGTCATTCGATTAAGCTCGATTAAGCGTGGTTGCGTCAGGAACCATCTACCTGGCACGGTGACTACAACCATTTGTGTCACAATGCCGAAACCGTATAAATATTTGTTTTCTAATGAAGAGTGCATAAGAATACTTTGCGTCGGCTGTATTCCGCGAACCTTGAAGTTCTTTTTTTTAACTGCGAAGAAGTACTATTATTTTATGCGAAGTTCAAAATAGTACAAATAGAATACATTTATTTTGCCCATCAAACTCACCTCGATATCAGCGTAGTCGTACCTAGACCAAGAACCATCTGTCTACCTGGCACGACCCAACCTTAACCAACCTTTTGTGTCACACTGCCGAAACTGTATGAGTAATTACTTTTTGATTACAAGTACCTAAAAGTACATTTTTTTTCATGAATTTGTCCCTCATTCTTTTGCATCGGCTGTACTCCGCGAACCATTGAGGGACATTTTTTTTTTACTGAGAAGAGGTACAATTATTTTATGTTGGGTACAAAATAGTACAATTTCAGTACATTTATTTTGTCTATCAAACAAACCTCAATGTCAGTGTGGTCGTGCCAGGTAGCATCTACCTAACACGACCCCCACCTTTTGTGTCACACTGCCGAAACCGTATGAGTTATTACTTTTTAATGAAGAGTACATAAAAGTACATTTTTTTTCATGAATTTGTACCTCATTCTTTTGCGTCGGCTGTACTCCGCGAACCATTGAGGGACATTTTTTTTTAACTGAGAAGAGGTACAATTATTTTATGTACGGTACAAAATAGTACAATTTCAGTACATTTATTTTCACTATCAAACTCAATGTCAGTGTGGTCGTGCCAGGTAGCATCTACCTAGCACGACCCCCACCTTTTGTGTCACACTGCCGAAACCGTATAAGTTATTACTTTTTAATGAAGAGTACATAAAAGTACATTTTTTTTCGTGAATTTGTACCGCTTTCTTTTCCGTCGGCTGTACTCCGCGAACAAAAAAGTTATTTTTTTTTAAATTGGGAAGTGGTACAATTATTTTATACTCGGTACAAAATAGTACAATTTCAGTACATTTATTTCGACTATCAAACTAACTTCGATCTCAGTGTGGTCGTGCCAGGTAGCATCTACCTAGCACGACCACAACCTCTATCTCACAACTCCGAAACCGTACGAGTACAAATTTTTTAATGAATAGTACAAAAAAGTACATTTTTTTTCGTGAATATGTACCGCAAAAGAAATAACAAAATCGTCCGTGGTCGTGCTGGGTAGTATCACACGTCAATCCTAGGTGAAAATTGTACCTAGGAGTGACGTCACTCGAAATTTCTAAGCACTCTATCCTCGTTATTTTTTGTTTGACAAACAAAAGAAAAAATACGTGTACAATATTTTTTAATAATCTAACCATATCTAACTGACGGACTAAACAGTTTTTTTAGTCGTCTAGCCCATTGTTTCGTAGACGATATATTTTAATATATCAGTCTGATCGGTAATTAAAGTAAAAGCTTTAACTAAATAGACAAGTAGCATTGTACCTACGTCTTTAATACGTCACGTCATATCACGTCAGAAAAGTTTAACCTAACAGAAAATACCATACATTCGAAAATTTATTATACAAGTGGATAGCAAAACAGAATATGCAATAAGTTAAATTATAACGCCTGGTCACCAAGTACTCTGTCCAAAATATCTTCAATATTGTTTGATAACCTCTTTGTTTCCATTGTTAAAACTCTTTATTTTCCTTCACACTCCAATCGAAATACTTAACGCTTTTATATACAACAAAATATTCCGATAAACTGCCAAACTCGTCTCTTTAGCATCAAACAGTTCAATTTTTCCCCAAACAATTGTGGCCCGTTATCTCTGTCTAATCGATTGTCAATAACAACAAAGCCGGAGATGAATCCATGGAGCTCTGGTAAGCTCGCGTTAATTAGATTAGTTCGCAAGTTGCTGATACCTGACCGAGATGTTCAGTTGCGGGTAACTTTGTCAAACTGTCGTCCTATCACCATAACTTTGGTACATGCCGGTTCGGCGCAAAAACAGTTTTACCCGTAGAACGATCGATTTATTCAAAATTGCCTTTGTTCGTCCTACGACCACATTCTCAAGCGCTCCTTACGTACATACTATTCAACATTACATACGTCGAACTTGTGTATACAAAAACATTGATCAAATTCTAAGTAAGTATGTAATAACAAACAGACAAACTTTTGTTGACGTTCAAGTGTATGAAAAGCCACACCAAGGTAACCGCTTTCATTATCAGCTTTAGCATAATTGACACCCTCACAGCCATATTTTCCGTGGCTTACCTAATTGAATGATGTACAAAAGTTCCCACGTACAAAGTTGAGCGGTTGTTAGCAGTTATAGCAGTTCATACTGGCCGTTGCCGGCCTCAAGTTGGCTCCTCGGGGATACGAAACAAAAGCTGTATTTGTTGTGTTGAAAAGATTAAACTCTATGTTTTTTGGGTACGGCGATGTATCGTAAATAATTTACGTTAATGAAAACCAAGGTTTAATTAATTGAGGTGAGCATAAAGGAAGGAGAGAACAGGTAAACAAGGGAATTCTGCTCGATTACTTACAGTCGACAATACCCACGGGTGCACTTGAGTCTCTTACAAAGGATTTAAAACAAAGTTATTACGGAGTCGCTATATTTGTTGCTCTTATTATTTGTCTTTCATTACACTCTACGAATACAAACATGATACGAGGGATACTGTTATTGTATTGGTACTTTATTTAAGCGAACGTAAAAACTGATATCGGTTTTCGATAAAGCTCCAGGGAAATGTAGTACCTAAGTATGTACTTATAAAAAAATAAGTTTGCTAACATAAATTGAAAATCCATTTGCTAAGCTTACAATTGGGTTAGTCGCCTAAATTAGAGGCGAAGATGTAATTTCAGACAAGAGGTCGGCGGCGAAAGTATTTGAAAAGTTCGGGCTCGTGTTGTTCGAAGCGGAGGTGTCAAGCGTCGGCCTGTCGAGACACCTGCAACTTCCCCAAGTTTGCTCTTGCCTGCCCTCACGACACCTCGGAATTTTAAGCAGGTGCCAGGTGAACGAGTTTATTCCGACCCACTCAAATATTTAACAAATAACTCGCAAAGATTTCTTATTACAAAGTTTTATAATCACAATTTACTCGCAATCTCTTCTTTATCCCGACAGTATATTGTCTGGATTACGCGGCCCGGAGCCCAGCTGCTAGAGGTGCTGAAAACACGCATCGCGATGAATATTTCCCGCTAACTGCGGACTTACAAAATCGTTTTATTAAAATTTTTAGAATTCGTTCCAAATTTTAATCAAAAGCAGAATAACCCAAACCGTAGGAGATGGGAGTATTTTGTTTTCACTCGTTATCGAAAGTGAGGGTCGGCTCAGCATAGAAGCTGAAATGGCGGAACGAAGATTAAAGTAAATATATCACATTCGTAATCAAACAAGATCAACGCGTAAAGTAATATTTGCCGGTCTGGCAAAAGGTTACGTTTGTTTTTGTTTTGCCTACAGAGAAGTTAATTTGCGAATGAGGCAGGTACAGGCCTCAATTTACGGCAAAATAAATGCAAAAAGGGTTGTTTATTTGTCGCAGGACGCGAGCCAAACAGCGGCGTTAAATAACACGGTATCTGTAGGGAAATGCGTCGCGATAGCATCGAAGCGCGTTGCCAAATTACACCCCATAGCTGCGTTTTACAATAACCACCGAGTGGCGGCGGCCCACGCGTCGCGGCGGCGATCAATCCACCACCGGGCACCGCCTTCGGATTACTTTTGTTAATAACCTCAAAACGCCTTCAATTCACACTGTGGTTGTAAATGGGGTTCTGGTTTTTACAATTTTTTTTTAAATGTTTGTCGGTTTCAGTAGGTGTGAGTGGTAGGTAGGTTAATCGGACAAGTCCGTTTTCCTGCACTTGGAATGATTTTGTAAGTAAAAGTAGACATGAAAAAAATAAACTAAGATTTTTTTGTAAAGCCGTACCTCTAGCATAAGTGTGACACGACTCTTTGTCGCACGACAAATGCTACCTATCTCTTTCCAGTTAATATAGTGGGACAGTGACAGGTAATGCTCTGTCTCGCAAGAAACGAAATCGCAGCCAGTTATGGAAGAGATACAAGGACCTCGAAAAATAGATAGACTTGGCTCAGAGACCTGCAAGAATAGTTCGGGTTGAGCTTACGATCGTCGTTGATTTACATCAAACTAGTGCAATTGGTAAAGACTATCACCATTTTGCAACTTTCGGTAGGAAAAATCAATTGAAAGAGGATACATATGTCAGTGTTAAAAAATATTTGTAAAAAATACGTCATATATCGATTATTTTAACACTACATTCTCCCTTAACTGAAACAAAACCGCTTTAGGACTAAGAGTTCCCGTTGCAACGTATTACTTGCAGAGTTGCCGGTCTCATGAACGGCAAGCGAAACAAAAGCGCGTGTAAGCTGCCGTTGCAGGCAGCAATAAAGATAAGATAGTTTATATAAATCTTCATTATATTAAACCCCAGCCGTTCTCATATTTTCAAACGGGACGTTTTAACGCTCTCACCGCTTGCGGTAAGCGGGTGCAACAAATTTCCCGAATAATAGTGTGAAGGAAAAAATGTAGGAAGCAAAAAAGGTACCAAATATAGGAGAGGAAAAAGGGGTGAAATATATGGAGCCGTAAAGCATCTTGCGTATTGGAAATATGAAATGTTTAATTTATTTATTTACCTTGCTGGAAGACGTCAGAATGGTCTGGCCAATCTTTCTAGTTGGGAAGGCACTTTCACGTAATGAATGTGGGCCATTTTCATATTTCTTTCATTCCTTGAGTATTTTTGATAAAATATGTGAGTAATAAATTGTATTGTTAGTCGACCATACATTTTCAGATGTTTCTTTTGATTTGTTATACAAGTATGTCATCGATGTCTCATTTGTTAAATTTTATTCATTTTCTAGTATAAGTATGTATAACATTCTGTTTTCTCGAATGTGTATGTATGGTATAAAGCGATGAGTACTTTATTTGAATAAAGAATACACGTTATTTTAAGTTCTACTCATATAGTTTAAACTTTAGATGCTGTGCAACCCGTAAATGAATCTAGTGTTAAAAAGGCACTTTAAAATTGTAATTACTTGAAATGTTTTTGTAAGAAAGTGGAGTTGTAAAAATAGCAATTAAGTTGATAAAGGGCTGGAGCGGAATGTCGTATATTAAGGCTGGGTTCTTGACGTCTACTGGATAATGAGATTGTTTTAATTCGGCCAACTCCGTCGCGGCTTCTGTGGGCTATCCTTTTAACTTGCTAATCAGCTTATCCCGCCGCATGGATTTGTGTACCTACGGGACGGAAATTTAAATCTTCCCTCTGTGACACTCTTCTAATTAATACACGATAGAACTTGTGCTATTGTAGCTGTTCTGGACACATCATTCGCCGCGCGCCGCCCTTTGTAGGTGTTAAAGTAACTTTGATTTAAATAGGCTAATTCGTGAAAATTATTCTATGGTACGAGTAGGTTATGAATATGTGTTCGGAAGTGAATAAATTTAAGCACATTCGTGTATGGATTCTTCTAATTCGGTAGCATTCATTCGTTAGAGGAGAAATGAGTATTTTTAAAAATGAGTATTACAAACCTAAGCACTTCGATCTTATTGCGTAGATATAGGAATTGAAAATGTACATGTATCTCCCGTTTCTACTTTTCATTATGCATGCAATTTTGGTCACTCGTTGATAAAAAAATGCAATTTTAATAGCATCAAGCTATATAGCTGTGTATGATTAAAAAATTAATCACTCGTTGAAAAAACAAACTAAGGTCGAATTTCTCATTTAAGTTTGAGATTGAAAAATGTAGAGTCGGTAAATTGGCATTTAGTTTTTGTGTTCTGAACCCAATATAAAAGTTGGTTAAATCGAGCATAGCAGTAGGCGTTCAGATACTTAAAGTAGGCATGTTTCACAAGTAGCACATTTAACAGAAAACTGCACGCCACTTCGCCGTTGAATGGAGTCGCGTTATTGAGCACAGAGTGCTTTTGCATCGCGTTTGAAAGGCGTCAAGCTTAGGTAGCCGCGAACTAAAAATATCTAGTTTCTTGATATAAGCAATGCACAGCCTTTCAGTTTTCATACACAATGAATACAGACATGCAATTAAGTTGCGGGGAAAAAGAGCATCGGAACACTGTTACAGCGCCGACGGATCTTCCGATTGGTTGTACGTCGATTCAGATCAATTTGCCTTTGAAAAACGTTTTTGCGAGCGCTTGTTTTATTTTTAAAGCCTAAGCCCGTATCGATATGGTTGGTACGTGTGCGATTAGAGTGTATATGTGTTGGAGAACTGCGCTAGATTGAGTTAGTGAGGTGATTATTCAATAGTCCATTCGACGCGCATCCATTCCTTCGTGCACTGCGTCACTGAAGAACATTAGCAGAATCAGTAAAAAACCTCAAAGAAGCCTACCCTGCCAAGAATCTCTATGGATTTCACCGTGTCAAGCGGGAGTAGTCGCTAGATAAAAGAATGTAGACGTACGGATACTTCCGCTCTAGTGCAAACATCTAGTCGAGATATTTACTGTGGCTGTGTCTATGTCCATTCTCTGATTAAGGACTCTCTTGCTGGAAAACTAGTGCAACCCGGTGTATACCGCGATAAAGGCCCAAACTTGGCACAGTTCTCTTAAAATGGTCTCGAGTGTTTTGGAACCGTGTATTTTTTTTCGGTATACTTGCAGTAGCCTAATCTATATTCTATCTCTTACAAGAGCACTTTCCTTATACTATATGGTAGCTAGCCCAGTAGGGCCTTCTCATTAACATCGTATACCTTAATAAGAGATGTATTCTAAGGTTAATCATAAAAACGGAGTTCTGGGGGGTCGCGAAGGAATTTTGATGACCATTTAAGGCCGCGACACCAAAAAGTTTGAAAAACACTGCCTTATAGTAATGGCCATGGTTACGAATTACCTATTGTTTAAGATAATAAGGTGAGGATGACCTATCATATTTCAATAATTATCATTAAAATTAGGCTGGTAATAACCTACATTAGTAGGTACTACTTAACAATAAGTAATAATATATTTAAATATTCTTGTTTCGATTTAGTTATCAACATTAACCACTTCAATGTAATGTATTCCTAGCTACCTTTTTAACAGCTCTGTGAATTTTAAATCGAATGAGCCTTTAGCGCCGGGCGATGAATGTAAATCAAGTGAATGAATGAACTAAATTGGACAGTGTACCCATTCAATGCAGTTGGTGCATGGTAAGCACAATGCTTCCCGCTGAATTCATTTACTATTGAATCAGTATTCGATTGTCCCCAAAGTTCAACTTTTTTAACATAAATTTCACGATCCGCGTAGTTATTTTACATGTTTTTACAACGCCATAAAATGTACAAAATGAAGGCGAATAAATGGGTATTTCGCCGTGTTTCCGTTAAACTTTGTGATATCTGTTTGTTATTAAAAAGACTTTTGTATTAAATGTTATAGACACCGTTGCTGGAACAGAGCCCACGTCATCTATGACAAATGTGAAGGAGGGTTAGGTAGGGTGTGTCAAAACCAATTCAAATACGGCCAGTGTGCAGATGCATGAGCTTTGTTAGAGGTAAATATAGGGAAACCTATTAGAATTCATATCTCAAAAGCGCGCTGAAAGGCTCAGTCGTAAAACCAACCTCTTTATATTCACGAGGAGGCACAGGTTAAGCGGCACATAGTCTAAATGAACCGCTATCTTACGCAAGCTCTTCATTTGTTCAATCCTTTGGCTACAAAAGCGCTCTTCGCTCTTAAATATACGGTATGATTTTGAAGCTGAGGCAAGAAATTTTAGGAGCTGGTGGAGTAGAGCAGTGGGAATGTACGGCAGTGGACCGCTGACGGCCGTCGCAGTTATGCTAACAATATCTATGCGACGTGAAACTACGTTTTGGCGCGCTGACGACAGCTGCCACGTTTTGCTTAAACACCAGTGCCCGCCATATTCGTTACTGGCTTTAAATATATTTTAATATTTAGTTGTCAGGGTTTATTAAAGTGGACGTCTATTTTAAGTACACTCTGTATTTATGCAGAATAAATGGAACCAGGCTTATGATGCTAGGCTATGTCGATCAATAAATAAATGATAAAACATCCGTGACTTACATCCTTGTCAGAACGCGACGGAAGCTTTATCATTTATTTATCGATCCACAAATTAAGTGCCAGGATAAGAACAATAAAAATAAGTTCTTCAGACTAATGTCGCAAGGAGAAGAAGAAGTATACATATACTGCGATGAAACCAACTCTTCTCTAATGACATCTAAATAGTAAGGAAAAAAATGTGGGAAAAGGAGTGATGGTTGACATTCTTGGTTGAAAATCGCCTTGACTGGTTTTGTTCTAGCATGATAATTTTCATTTATTCGCAACAATTTAAGGGTAAATTGTTGCGAATAAATGAAAATTATCATGGTGTTGTACAACCTTCGATAACAGAGAAGCCTTTAAAAGAAAAAGGATACTCGTATAAGATTCGCGTTTGCAAATAAGGTAAGTAACGTTCAAATTCAAATTCAAATTCAAATATTTATTGCATATCACAGTTGGAACAAAGGTGGAACAGTAAGTATAAGTACGTGTGACGCCCTGCAAGGGCACAGCAAATCGAGAGGGCTACTATTAAGCTATTACAATGACATACTATTATATTATCATATTATACAATTATTTCGTACTTTAATATTATTTATTATACATTGCAAATTATTATATTCATTACTTTATAGTTCATTACATAACTAGGGTGGCAATACAAAGAAAGAAAGAAAGGAAAGGCCGAGATAGCAGAAAGTTTGCAGCCCGAGCTGCAAGCGAGGGACGCAAATATGCGATCGAGGGCCCTCCTCATTACCTCCCGTGTTTTGTACATCATTCTATGTCTACACTTTGCCAGAAAGCGGACTTTTCCGTACGCGCAGCGTGCGGAGGAAGCCACTTTATGGCCAGGTGTGGCATAAAGAATTTTTTATGGATTATTGTACCTACTCATTAAATATTACGATTTCAATCATTTGTATTGTCTTCAAAAAATTCATTTAGAGTGTAGAAAGATTTCTGTATAAGAAATATTTTTAATTGTTTTTTGAATAATGTTGTCTTTACCTGATTCTTTATTGAGTTAGACAGCTTATTATATATCTTAATCATCATGTATTGAGGGCTAGTCTTTACTATTTTCATTCTGGAGAAGGGTAATTTAAGTTGATTATGATTTCTATTGTTTCTTCTAATATCTGATATTGGGGTAAAAAGTTCCATGTTATTCCTTACGAATTTAGCGCATTCAAAAATATACATAGAAGTTAGAGTCAGTATTTTAAATTTGATAAAATGAGGCCGGCAGGATTCCATCTGATTTATATTAGCTAAGATTCGGATACATTTCTTTTGAAGAATAAAAATGCTCTCTACTTCGGTACTTCGTCCCCACATGACAAGACCGTAAGACATTCTTGAATAGGCATAAGCGTAATACGATGTGAGCGCCGTGTTGAAGTCTGTGATGCGTTTAAGGTGCTGGAGCGCGTAGATGAAAGAAGAAAGTTGTTTAGATAATTTTTGGATGTGCGATTTCCAGGTAAGATGTGTGTCCAATTCCACTCCTAATAAGGTGGCTGAGCTAACGGATTCAATTTTAATGTTGTTATAACAGTACTGAATTGGTAATGAGGATTTTTGGTAAGGTTTGAACTGAATAATTTGTGTTTTTTCTAGGTTTAGTTTAAGGTTATGGTTTTCTAACCAATTTATAATTTTTTGTAAAGTTATATTTAAGTTAAGTTCTACTTCAAGAATATTTGAGCACGGAAGGAGTACAGAAATATCGTCAGCGAAAAGCACGCTATGGTTGTCTACTATGTTAGGGAGATCATTTATGTAAATGAGAAATAGGCAACATCCTAAGACGCTACCTTGAGGGATAGAGCAAGTTATAGGAACTCTTTCAGATCTAATTCGTTTCATTTTACCTGTCTGGAAGTCTGTGGATTCGATTTCTACATATTGTGAGCGGTTACTAAGGTATGATTTGAACCATTCATGGGCTATTCCTCTGATTCCTGTATTATGTAGTTTGGTTAAGAGAATTTCGTAGCTGACTCTATCATAAGCTTTGCTCATGTCGAGCAAGAGCCCTATCGCATATTTTTATTATCGACTGCCTCTACAATTTGTCTTACGTATTTATAAATGGCCAATGTCGTAGAGCGGTTTTGCCTAAACCCGTTTTGGCTATCGTGCAGAATTTTAAATTTTTCGTAAAAAGGGTAGAGGCGTTTCATCATTGCAGTTTCAAATATTTTGGCTGATGTTGGTAGAAGTGCTATAGGTCGATAGTTAGCTACATCAGTAGTCTTACCTTTTTTATGTATGGGTTTTACAAGAGCAATTTTTAGTTCATCTGGGAATACACCCTCGGAGAAAGATTGATTAATTAATTGAGTATAGGGAATGGTAAGTATTTCGGCACAGCTTTTAATTAATTTAGGAGGAATCTCATCTATCCCAGAAGAGGATTTGTTACTAAGGTTTTTTAAAGACAAGTATATTTCCTTTGGCTCAACAGGGCTTAGGAAAAATGAATTATTTATTGGGTTAGTCGGATAGTTATTGTTAAAATTTTTAGAACCAGGATTCAAATCAGAGTTTCCAACGGAGGAGAAAAAAATGTTGAAAAAATCGGCTATTTCCTGCGGGTTGGTTAATGTTCTATTGTCATGCTTTTTTATTTGGATATTTTGCTTAATTTTAGATGTATTTTTCTTTGTTTCTCTATTAATTATTTGCCACATAGATTTAGTTTTATTGTGCGATTTATTGAATGTATGTTTATTATTAAGTTTCTTTGATGCATCCACTGCTTTCTTTAATACCTTGCAATATTTTTTATAGTAACTACGCAAAATAGTATTTTTTGATTGTGATACTAGTATCTTTAGGAGTCTTTTATTACGGCACGACACTCTTAGTCCTGCAGTTAAAAATGTTTTTTTATGAGTTAATTTGATTTTGATGTTTATCTTTGGAATGCACTTATTCAGAGCTTCTATTAGAGTTTTTTCAAACATGGCATAATTTTCGTTTAAAGTTTTATTTGTTAATATTATTCGATCCCATTGTACGCTTTGAAGTTCTTGCTTAAACCTTTCTATATTACCTTCATTGAAAATTCTCTTTGTAGAAGATAGGTTTTCGAGTTTAGGAATAAGGGTTGGCGTGGATATTAAGATACCCCTATGGTCTGAGAGGCCATATTCATAAACATTTATATCTAAGTTGTTGGTATTAAAGTTTGTAAATAGTAGATCAATGCATGTAGAGCTTGTTGATGTTACCCGTGTAGGTAGCTTAACTTTTTGATGGAAATTGAAGGACGACATAAGGTTAGACAGTCTGGACTTTTCCTTACTATTTTTTGCAAAATCTACATTTAAATCGCCTCCGATAATAACTTTCTTAGTATTATCTTTAAGAGAAATTAGTTCTAAAAGCTCCTTTAAACGTGAATAAAATAATTCTATTTCTCTATTACTATTAGGCCAATATATGTTTATAATTAAAAGATTAAGTTATTGTGTACAAAGATGTCTATGCTTTAAATTACTTTCGGTCTTACTTTTGTTTTACTCATTTAATTAACGTTTGTATCGGAAATGAAGTGAAAATACTATTCTTAACGCGTATTAAATCCGAGACCTTAGGTTTCGCTTCTTCCTTTGACTGTTCAAGTGTTCAGTCTGGGACAGTTATTTCAGAACCTAGAAAACCGATGTACCTACTCTAAATTAATTAATTTTCCAGAAAGGGATTAGGATACTTATAATACCTACCAGTGGCGTGGCGTAAAAGATATCCTTGGGCAAGCCGATTCAGATTTAGTGTATATTTTCCTTAAGTACTGTAAAATAAGACGCTCAAATACCTGATATTAGACAAGCCGATAGGAATGGAGTTCTTTGGGCGCCACGCTACTGATACCTGCCTACTCAATTCGTAGGCGTCTCATACTAAGAAATTATTTTTATTTTTATTTTATTTTTTTATTCTTTAAATGACCTGCGATTGACCTCAGTAGCGCCTGATGGTAAGCGACTACGAGGCCGAATATGTAGCTCGCTGGTTCAGTAGCTGTCTATTTACTCGTGTCTTGAAGATTCCTAAGTAGTATTTGTCAGGAAATACCGACGCTGGGAGCGAATTGGGTAGTTGACTGTAACCGAAATGTATAAGATTCTGTTAAAATAAGGAAATATGTTAATGTTTTGAGTTTGATACCTAACGTTTAACTCTTTTTTCACACCTCCTATTCAGAAAAGAGTATTTTGCTCCCTCATAAGAGGGATCAAAGTGGTACTTTTCTGTTCAAGGACAACAGGGTATTTTTTGTTTGGACCCACTTAGAATATGCCATACCATAGACAGCTTTATTAGTATATTACACACAGAGGCGGTATAATGAGTGAGATCACAAGTGTTTACGGTCCGAGCCGCAGGCGAGGGCCATAAATATAACATGGAAGTGGACGGGACGAAAATAACATTTTCGTCCCGTCTGTAAAAAATAATAATCTTTTTATAAAATAATAATGGACCATAAATTTAACAATTTTTAACATTTCATTTTAATAATAATGTGTAATTCTCTTTGATTAACTATATATTTCGTTATTTTGGTAGGTTTGTATTTGAATTTTCCTCATAGTCGGTGTGAAAAGCAGGTAGCAAAATTATTTTCATCTCGGGCGTTAACACTTGAATCCCTCACTACGCTCCGGATTGTACTTTAGAATCCGGAGCGTAGTGAGGGATTCTATTGTACAATCCTTCGCTTCGTTCAGGATTCAATGTACGCCCTCGCCGTAAATACATCATTTTGCTCCCTTGTGACACAATCTA
The DNA here is from genome assembly GCA_947034925.1 of Eudemis profundana. Taxonomy (NCBI): domain Eukaryota; kingdom Metazoa; phylum Arthropoda; class Insecta; order Lepidoptera; family Tortricidae; genus Eudemis; species Eudemis profundana. The sequence continues at coordinate 15,776,350 of OX344801.1, forward strand.
CTATTATGAGCCTGCAAAGATGGGTGGGAAGGTCAGTCACTAGAAAATTTAAAAGTATAAAATTATTAAAAACTATTAATACCATTAAATAACTCATAAAATGTATGGTAACTTTTGTTATGAAACCGTTACGATAAACGCAAGTTTTAACATAGTTGCAGAACAAAGTTCTTGATTTCCCCAAACAACGTATGGTCCCGTGACGTCACGTTATAATGGGCTTCAGTAGGAAGCGTTTCGGCACGTAGGTATTTGGGAAAGACTAAAATGTGATTTTAACATTGTAGTATCAGGGTGAGTTTTTATGATATTGGAGTGGTTTTTTCACTAATATTTTTATTATTGAGAGGTGTTTCTGTAACATATCACAGAAAAAAGTATATAAATCTATATAATGATTAAACAAATTGTTCTATTGTGTAAATATAATAATACCGACAGTATTTCAACTCGTGTTATACAATGTTCTATCCCATCAAGTGGCAGGGCAACAAAGGAAAATCCTTTGGTTGTTCTGTGCTGAGCCCATTGGAAATGGGTCCGACGATAATGGTGGGTAAATCCCCCTAATGCGCTTGACCCGCCCGTAATGTCTTTACGCGTCAAAATTTCGACGAATAGGTAGCAATAACTTTGTTATATTAAAACGATTTCCCCACAATATTGGATCGTTGAATCGGTGTCGTCCTTTGTCGGCTATGTATCTACGTATGTATCTATTATATACCACAAGCATGTTCACTTTGAAGTAAACATCTTAACGACCAACAACACAACTGGCGAAAAACTACGAGGAGAGCCGACCCTAATGAAATGAGATAATACTAGGCAAAGAAGAATGTTATCATTGAAAACTAAAATTACATAGGTATCCGTCGATATTTGCGGAATACACACGCACATTTTAATAGGTAGTATTAACTTTTCTGTGATTCCTAATTATAATTTAAACGCCAACCTAAAAACGACCTAGGCACATTTGGAATTTCACGGACAATGAAATCGGATCACTTTCTATATAATTGTTCGTAGAAAACGACCCGAATTCACTGCCGTGAGTGCAGTTAGCTGTAGCAGAATATAGTTCTTTTAGGCAACCTGTTGCAACCCTCTTATGAATGTAAAACAGCTTCATATACATGAATTCTCCATTTGATTCTCCAAGTTATTTAGATTTGAGCAGTCATGAGTTTGTGTACCTATGTATTGTTTACTATGTATGTATTGTGTACTAGATATACCAAGTATGCATAGAATTGCAGTTTTGGTGATATTTATTAAGAGTAGACGAGCTTCAAAGTTCAAACTTCAAACGAAGATTAAGGGTCCGAAGCCTGGCTTATACAAACGAGTTTTTCAGTATTTAGGTATTTATATTCAGAATATCATTTTATATTAACCATTAGCTTTTCGGTGAAGGAAAACATCGTGAGGAAACCTGGACTCGAAGAAATTCAAAGATGCATGAGTCTCCAGACCCCACTGGGCCAGAATGAGGGCTACAACTAGGGATGTAACGATACACAGTTTTGCCGATACGATACCGATACCGATATATAGTAGTTAATATCGGCGATACCGATACCGATACCGATATCTTAGCTTAATAATGAAGTATGAACTTCAGATATTTTTATGTCCTTATTATAACTAATGGCAATGACTACTGGCTATATTTACCAGAGAGTCAACCTTGAAAGTGTAAAGTAAAAATAATAAATTGTCAACTCAAAATTCAATTTTTTTTATTAAGAACCAAAGATTTAATTAACATAGTAATTATCATTGCACAAGGTAATAGAATAGACCAGTACATAAATTAAGTCAGAAATTGAAATTATTTTTTGCAGTTTTTTTTTCATACAGCAAATTCTTCAAATATCGGTTGTATAATATCGGCGATACCGATATATCGGCAATACCGATATATCGGCCGATATATCGGTATCGGTATCGGTATCGTTACATCCCTAGCTACAACCCATTAACTCGTATCAATGATAGTCGGGCCTGTGCCCAACAGTGGGATGTATAACATATTGATTAAATCCAACTATATACCTATATTAAAAAGTTTGTAAAGTTACAAAATAATGTCAAACTTCGCTAAGACTTACGAATAAAATGGACTTATTTAAATTAATGCGGGAACAATCGAAAACTTACAACCATGAAGCTATGCGGCGTTTGGTAAATATCGAGAATACGCAAAATGTCAGCGATGCGATTGCGCGCGATTCATATTATGGCCGCAATCACTTTGCCTCTTTACTAGATTGTTCATTATTTGACTTTCAAGCTTGCTGATAATACATAAAGTCCTTTTTTGACAATTTTGTTTGACAGAATTCGAACTCTGATAACTGCGGATTGTGGGAGTAAAATGTTATCTGCATATTCCTTGACCTAATTCACGCGGGACCTAGTCTCCAGAGAGAACTAATCCGGAATATTCTTCGTTTACTACTTGGTTAAAAGTTTGCGTGCAAATGGCAATTGTTTTATCTCAAACAGGGTGGAGAAAAGCAGTTACTTCTGAAACAAGGTATGCTACTTATGCTGGTTATGTAAAAGGTCGGGTTAGGTGGATCATGATTGGTAATTCAAACTAATGACAAAGAACTCATATCTTTTACTTGAATTATTCAATAATGTCGTCTTTATCCAATGCAGCATATTTTAACTTTTAGCTACTTATGCGATTCCAGTGAAATAAAGTTTCTGTTTTCGTTATGTATCTTCGTTTTATATTCGAAAGTGGGACAAACAAAATGGTTGCTTTTCGAGCCGGATTGAGACAACATGACACTAAAATTTAAATAAAACAATCGTTAACTTATATTTATGTAATATAATACATTAGTAGGTAGAATGGTGGAAGGGGCACTACATTTCTGTTTTAAAGTAAATTCAAGCGCAGTCTGATTCAAGTTTAACCGCATCAATTATTAACGAAGTCGTAACCCACGGACGAACGTGAAGATGCGATGGCGGGGGTCGTAATGTTTTTTTGCAGCGACACTGCAGTTCAGGTTGTTCGTAGCTCCGCCGGGTGTCCGTTACATGGCCGCTCCCGGCGGACGTCCACGGAATATTAAGTCGGAATGGGATAAAAATGGCGGCGGCCCTGGCTCAGGTGACAGTAGAATTTGACGTCGGTAATTTGACGCCTTTATCCGGGTCAGCTTCCCAACAAATAGCGGATAGGCGCCGAATGAGCGTCAAGGGGAGAATTGACATGTTTTGCATAAGGTGGCCAATGTTCTGGAATAAATTGGCGTACTACATCTAAGTTCCTGGAAATACTGCCCTAGTTTGCGACTTTCTCTCTCATATTAATGTTTACTGTTCTATTTTTGTGTTCCTCGCTGTAACTTTGTTTATCAGATCATATTTGTTCTAACTTAGTCGCCTTACGTAAATTGACAGAGCCATTCTAGTTAAGTGTATTATGAATATTTTCCAGTATAAGTAGTTAACTATTTAATGAAGCAATATTTAAAGAACTTCCGTTCCTCCTTGTGATCAATTACTCATCTTAGAATTTAATTAGTCGGTGAACTCCGGGAGAATCAATAAAAATATTTTCCACTGGCGATAAATTCATAAGAAGACAGCGATTTTATGAATGAACGAGGAAAGGAAGCAATAAAAGTAATTACGGAGGAACGAGTGAAACTTGGCCGCAGTCTCGCATTAGGCGGACTTAGTGCCTGCTGCGCGGAAAACTTGTGCCAATTAATGTAAGGGAGTGTATCGGAGGGGGTGCCGAGGAGCCACGGCGAGGACTCGTGGATGTGACGTTCGAATTAATAGTGATGGACTGACGGGTCGGCTTGCACTGCTCCAGGTATATTTTCTTGCCTACGTTACGATAAAATTTAAGACATCGTTCTTGCGTCCTATATTTAAATCTTTAAGTATTCATCATCATAAGTCAAAGTTGGTGAATAGTTTCGCCTAAGCATACCACATTTCGCTCGAATGATATTTTTTTAGTGTGGTATGAATTTCGAAATATTATTTGTCTTTTTAGTTTTTCATGGTTACTTTTGTATAGTCTTGATTTTTTCTCATGGTTTCTCATACTATTTGGTTATATATCATTTATACATACACACTTTGTGACTTAGTTAGCCTCAAACTAAATTAATAATAATGATAGAATTTATATCTTAATAGTTATACGTCACGTGGAGATTTGAATATTATCTCAAACTATGTAGAATGGTGGAAAATTTAAACATTTTAATATTCCGAGAGCGAGATAAAAATTTAAATATTCCCCGAATGTTGCCAGTCTAGAACTTTTAGATTTTCCTTTCTAAGATAACTCATGCATAATTAATTGGGCTGGTACATTTATTTAGAACATCATTCATCCCACTTTTCGTGAATCGAGTTTTCTATAGTTTGAATTAATCGTTCGACCCACCAGTTCTATTAAGTACACATTAAAGGCGAAACTCTGCAAATTAATTTGGCCTTCGATTAATTTACAATAGGGATTACAAATATAAAGTTTTATGTACAAACACATTATTGCACAAAGACAAAAGTACAGAACAAGGTTGCAAAATAATGGTATATGTGCAAAGACGAACTTAGGGCATTTCTCCAGAAATATGTCTGCGATCACCTCATTTATCTGGCCCTTTTTCATACTAAATGTATGGAGACAGATGAATGAGTCGCAGACATATTTCTGGAGAAATGCCCCTTATCCCTTCAACTTTTTTCATTCCATGTGCCATGCGCATTATATTTATGCTTTCTATCTCTGTAGTATAGTTAGGTCAAATATAATAATTAGTGTAAATAAATAAACAAATAAAAAATATTTTGTCGGTGGAAGCATGGATTGTTACGTCAATGCACAAGCATGCCGATTGCCAAGATTTGGCTTCAACCCAAGAAGGTCATTCGACCCAAGTGAGACCAGAGTAGAAAGAAAGCATTTCATGCGGAAATTTCCAAATTACAAAAAGGTTGATTTCCGAAAATTGAACACTAGTAAATTAATTTTTCAAATGAGATTTAATGTCACATTACGGTGGTACTGTTTAAAACTTGTTTAAAAGGAAAACTGGTGAGTTTCTTGTAGCATTTCTTCTCAACAGAGGTCATACTCGTATTTTTCAAAGCAGTGGTAGAACCAGGCCTGCAAAAGAGCCTACTTGAAAAATAAATGAATTGATATGAGATAAAACCACATAAAACAGTTTGTGGTACATATGCGTGCGATGGAAAATTAATAACAACTTGTTCAATTTTGGTAGTTTTTTAAATGGTTTCGAACATTTATTTTTGAACATACGTCGATTCAAATAAAGCCCTTGAAGTATTAGTTGCATCTAGTTTTTTTAGGGTTCCGTACCTCAAAAGGAAAAACGGAACCCTTATAGGATCGCTTTGTTGTTCGTCTGTCCGTCCATCCACGCGTCCGTCTGTCTGTCCCTTTATCTCGGGAACGCGTGGAGGTGTCGAGTTTACGGTCCCTTGAAGCTGTGAAAAAACCAAACTTCTAAGTTAACGCGAACAAATAGGGCCGTTTATGCTGCAAAAAACGTAAATTTCGTCACTCTCAGCCAAAATTCAAAGAGAACTATCCCTTGACCTAGAACTATGAAATTTGGCAAGTAATACCGTCTTACACTACAAGTATAGGGAAAAATCTGAAAACTATACATTTTTAATTAAATCACAAAAAATATACTTTACTAAGGGAATCAAAATTTAATGTACCTACAAATTTGTACGGAACCCTCGGTGGGCAAGCCCGACTCGCACTTGTCGGGTTTTTAACAGAATGTATCAAAATAATGCCATTACCTACTAAGTACCAAAGTTACAAGAAATTGAAACTCCTTACTACTAGTTGGTTTTTGAAATTGCTACAATCAAGTCAGATAATAACCACAAAATATCACAATAGCCGACATTCAAAGAACCTATTTTGATAAAAAATTAACAAGCCACTTATGAACTATAGTTACCTTCCCAAATCACTATAAAAAATGTGCCTATAAAATTTGAGGAGTTCCGTCGATTTCTCCAAGATCTCATCATCAGATCTTGATTTAGTTGCAATGAGACCACCTTGATAGCCGAACAATAAAAAAATATTTTCAGCCGTCTTCGAGTAATCGCGTAACAAACATACCTACTTACCAAAAAAAATTAAAAAGCTTACAATTGAGAACCGTCCCTCTTTATGAAAGTCGGTTTTAAAAATCGAAAGGTTACATATGTTGCGACAAAATTTGATAGACAGTCATACAACAATATAAGTAGTTAGGATCAAAATATAACCTCAATACTGAATTAATTTACTTGTCAAGTGAACTGAGGTTAGTGGAAACTGGGACCAAGGCTCTAAAGCACAAAGACTCAAATTTCTAATTAAATTCTTGGAATAATTTCATGAATGTATTAATTGATATTTGCTGCCATTTATGATTCTGAAAGGCCATCCTGTTAAACACGTTCCGGGTACCAATCCCTTTAACGCGAATTGAGCTCAATGTCACGCATTAATCCACGTGTAGGTAATTAACAGCTTAAACTACTTCATGCTACAATGCTTAAAAGGAACTTTATGTTGGCGTTATTACTTTTGCGAAAATTGTATTATATTCAAATACCAATACAAATTGGTTTTTACAATACGCCACACGTAGAATTATGATCCCTATGACATTTCATTTTCTCCAAACAATACTTATTAGTTTCATATTATTATTACTTTAATGTAATATTTCTACAGTTCTATACTTCTAAATCATGTCTACAAACATTAAAAAAGTGATAGCGTCCATTCCAATAATATGGAGAAATAACTGTCATAGTCATAGGGATCATCATTTTAAATGAATACTGTGCATTAAATTAATTGGGCTATACGCCTCACGCCAAATTTTAGCGTGAGGCGTATAGCCCAATTTATTTTTATTTATTTGTTCATGGAAAACTAATAGCCATAAAAACGGAATAACCATTTAAATAGAGATAAAGATATACAAAGTAAAATAAACACATATTCAAATATAGATGTTTAAGCATTAACACTAACTTTTCTAAATATTTGAGCGTATCTTGAAAAACAGCAGTTTTATTATACCAATACAAAATTATTTAAAAAAGCAAAAACAAATTATTTAAATAAAAAAGAAGACAAATGAATGTTATTGATCCTATTATTAGTATTGCTTTTGTTAATAATGATAATCGAAAAATAAACAACGCTGAATTATTTACGTCATAAAATTTAACTTCTCAAATAGAAGACAAAACGAACTCGAAACGAAACTGTGTCGAAGTTTTTGGAAAGAATTTCGCAAATTTTATTAAGTACTACACGAGAGGCCGTCATCGTTTCGGATCAGCGATAATCCCATTACATTTCCAGTTTCGGCAATTTGAGTGCCCTGCTCTATGGCAATAAAAAGTTATTATTGAAACGCAGGTGAGTGCCGAGTTCCCCCGGGCCTTAACTTACCTTCAATCTTTATGGGCGACGAGGAGTTGTGTACCTGCATAATCTTAGCGTCTTACCGGAAAACGTGGCGAAGCATTCAAGTTTTTTATGATAGATCAATGCTCTCTGCAACAGATGTTACCATCTGAAAGAAATTCTTGTCTACAAGATCGATATTTTTCATTACACACTAAGGCATATATCTCTAATCTTGTCGAATATCGTAATTCATCATTTATAGTCCGAAACAAGCACAGCTTTATTGCTCATAAAAGCCTTCTCTTGTCGCCATATCACGGGATATCGCGAACATTACCTATATGACTGTTCGTCGATTAGAGCTTAACTTTGAATACGTGATTTCCATTTCAGATATATCGTAGGTTTCTGGCGGCGCCACCTTCAATCCGTGAAAACATTTAGAAGGATATGCTAGAAGATGTCTGTAAATTTGTCAAAGAAGAGAGATTGCAAAAGTCACAACCATCCTTTTTCACCATCCTTGGATATTTATCTTGTTCCCCGGTTACAAAAATAGTTGAAATCCGTTCAGCCATTTTGACGTTATGTGGCCACAAATATATATAATGATATGTATTTTTTATTCAAAGACCTCCAAATAAATAATTTCAATAATTTTCAGGAAAACATTTATATATTATAATAGATGTATTATATTTTATAATATACTATGGATGGAGCCATAGGTAACACACCGAAACTAGTTGTGTTAACAACAAGTTTTATCTCCCCTTGCTTGCTTTCACAATAAACATCGATTGAAGTCAGCAGTCGACATTCAGCCTGCTGTGAAGTTACAGCGATTTTCGCAGATAAGTGCCGTCGTTGTCCACCCACTGCTTGATTTATAGATTTTCTCCAGATATTAGCTTGCCAACAAAACAACCTACGCAGAATATTCCCTATAATAAATTTTCCAATTTGAGAAATAGTTCTAGGGATGGTTCTTACGAAGATTAAGATGTAGAGTAGACAGGACTATTTATCTTTTGTTTCTTACACTTTCGATGATGTGTCCACTGTTTTCAAACAAAGTCATTTCCATTTAAATAAATCGTACCATTCTAATGCCACCACCGTGTGGAAGAGAGAGATAAATTGTACAATTTGCAAAGCAAATTTTATGTGTCTGAAAATATTTACACATATAAAAATGAATTACTTATAAAAAGGCTAAATATAGCACTAAGTCTGCTGGGATGTTAAAAAATCCTATTTGTTGTTAAACCTATTTTAAATTCCTGAAAGTTAATGCTTAATAGTAATTTTGAGAAAATGTTTTCTTGTGTTCATTATGTTTAATAAGCAAAGGATCCGAGATAATTAAGCTCTAAATAAAAAGTAAATTCATTAATCGTCGCGAGTAAAGTGAACCGACGCAATCTGAGCTAACTCCCTCAATGTTTTCATAAGGAAAATATCCTCAGCGACGAAAAACTTCATCTGCAACTTTTTCTTTCTTCCCTTATTAGCTTTCCGCTCTTAACTAAGACTCTACTGCCTTTTTTCCATTTAATTTCGCTTTATAATTCGTTTTAGGTATAGCTCGGAGTTTCCCAGTTTAAATAACGAGTAAGTACTTAGGTTTTAAGTTCCCGGCAAAACTACTTTTCCGAGTGGGTTAGAGAGAGCACACTTGACGTAAGTAGGCGGGTAATTTCGCGTAATTATACCGAGTTGTGTGAATTATAAGACGAAGCAAATTGTTGGTAATGTTGTTAAGACGAGGAGAATTTTGAACAATAAACACAGCACGTTTTGAAGGGTGTCTACATCGACGTGTAGGTATCTGAGTGAGCAAACAAAGTTGATGGAGACTTGTGTGTCACCAAGGAGAAATTAAATGTGAATTGAAAACAAGTCACTTGTACCACCCTGCAACCTCAAAGGGAGGGAAGTTTGATAACATTGTAAGCTGAGCCAGAAGAATACGGGACTGTTAATCAACTCTTATTCTAACTTTGTTGGTTCTTTCGGGCTGCCTGTGAAATTTTATAAGTAGGCTTAATTGTTTCCTTGGAGCGTGATAATAATCAATTTTCAATATTTTACGTAGATGTTTCCGCTTTGACAAACCTTTAAGAGCTCTGTAAAGATTTGTTTTCATTATTACAAATGAATTGTAATGCACATGAAACCGTTGACCTATATAAAAGAGTGACATTTTTCAAGTAAGAGACATAGTGGAGATAACGAGATGTCGGTGCGGCGGTGTACCGTAATATTTATATTCATTTTTATAGGTCTTGTTAGGACGGTACCTAGTTCATTTTGTTAGTGTATTGTGCGGTGAACAGATTTTACGCTGACTATTCTTGAACAAACTTCCAGCCAAAGAGCAGTTAACGTACTTTTATTGTGTGCTTCTAAAAGGCACCAAGTTATTTAACTAAAGGAATTCATATTATTTTTACACAGGAAACAAAGTATCCGGAAAATATACTTCAAAACGTATTTTGTATTTCTATTATTTATGATTTTCAACTGGAACAGGTAAAAACGTCACATTTGCTTTTTCCCCTTAAAATCGATGGAAAAAAATAATTTGAGCGATCTATCTTCAACTGTACCGTTTGGCCCATGAAAAAAGAAAATGGCTTTCCACGAATCATTTGATCTTCCAGGTCTTTAATATCGGATTATGATTATTAGGGTGTATCAATCAGAAAATTTAATTTTCCTCGGAGCTAACAATTTCAGTACCTACCAACATAATGGATTTTGCAGGGATTTGCAAAGAGTACGAGCTTAACATAATGTGAGCCGTCTAGATTTAAATGGGACACTAATTCCTTTGAGCGTCGATCCTCATCGAGCTGATCATTCGATGTCAACCAGTGGACAAAGATTATTCGACAGATGCGGGCTTTTTGGGCTTTAGTAGCGAGTGTTATTTGCGAAATCTATGAACTACCGAAAAACTATATTTTTTACCTACTTGAAGGCCATTTATTATGTCTAAACTTCGTTGCTATCAGGGCGTTTTCCAAAATAAATACCGGGGTAGCTACTTTCTCAAATTATGGACTTATGAGGTTTTTCTGGCTCAGAATCGTTAGTACTTTCGAACCTTATAGTAAAAAAAAGTGTCCCAAAATTTGTATGGATTTTTTTCTACTACGTCACGTTCATACAAACATAAGTACAAAATGGTGACGTAATGGGAAAATAAATTTGGGACACTTTTTTTACGTATAAGGTTCGAAAGAACGATTCTGGGCCAGAAAAACCTCAAAAGTCCATATTTTGAGAAAATAGCTACCCCGGTATTTATTTTGGAAAACGCTCATCAACGCTATTTCTAGTTTTTATAACTTTAGTATAAATTGCACACAATTTGACGAAAAAAGTACGCTCTCTTGCATAGATGAGCAAACAGGTAATTAAACGTCCTGAACGCTAATTAATGCGTTAAGAGAAGAGGCACTGAAATGAGAATTTTACAGAACGCTCCCCGTTACAGTCTACTTACTGCCTCTTGCGGTAGAAGTTCAAATAAAACGGAATGAAATTGCATCCACGTTGCCGCCCCCGCCGTAACTGCGTACTTCATGCAATAGTATTGCCACAGTTATGGGCAATGAGGGCAATACTTGTCCAGGCTTGCATTTTATTATAAATGAGATCACATGCTCGAAATTAGATGCAAAAAGTCGTGTGGTCTTCGCCAGCATGTTACGTAAGTCTCTAGATTCGTTTTAAAAAGATATGCTTGTATTATTTTGCAGATGTGAAGAGCTAGATAAACTGTATTCAACATATGTTATTATACATATATTGGGTAGGCACATTGTCAAAATGAATTGTAAATGACAACTAGGCGTATAGTTATTATCATGCCTGTTCGTTGGAAATTGTTAAATTTAATTCGTTGGATTCCGTTATTTAACTTCAATTTAGTAATAATGGTTTAGAACATATGATGATTGAAAATGGGGCGGTAGACATAAAAAACGTAACACATTCCTCTAGAACTATATATTGAAATAAATATAAATTACTTACAATTTTAAAGTTTAAATCACATTCATCATCAGTTACTATTCCGAATTTAGTGCACTAATATTTGCAGCCCTGTAGATGCACTAACATCAAGTAAAAATCACTGTTGAATCCTGCTGGTTCTGACATCTCTCAAACATAACCTCAAAGTCCACAATGGCAAGTTTATTGGAGGTTGCTGAAACACAAAAAACCCTGGAGACCACTGTCCTGAAGATGTTCACCGAGTTTGAGGCCAAGCTAAGCAGGGCCCCGGCAGCCAAAGTGACCCTCAATGGCCTGAGCGAGGAATTTGCCACCTTCAAGGAACAAACACTAACATTGCTGAAATTGATTAATGAGCAAATCACTGGTCTTAGTAAAACCCAAGACATTTTAGAGATGCGTCATCGGAGAAAATTTCTCTTGTTTAATGGAGTTCCGGAAGAAGCCAACGAAAATGTCAGTGCAAGAGTGGCCGGTATTATCACCGAGCATCTGAGTATCCCTGGTGTCACAGCTGCTTCGTTCAAGGCCTGCCATAGGCTTGGCAAGCCAGTTGATGCTCGGACTAGGCCCGTTCTGGTGCGCTTTAGTGACATTTCCATTAAATCTTCAGTTTGGAAAAAAAAGACAGCATTGAAAGGCACCACATATAATCTCTCAGAGTTCCTCACGGCTCAGCGGCAAACACTCTTCATACAAGCCCGCAAGGTGTTCGGTATGAAAAGCTGCTGGTCACTCGATGGCAACATTTTTGTCAAATTGCCCGGTGAGGAGCGTGAGCGCCTTGAGTCAGAGGCGGATATTGAGCACCTGAAAGTCTCTCGGGCCAAGCGGTTGCCACAATCGTCGACGCCTGCGCCTGCGGCTGAATCCGTCACCGAGTCCCAGGAGCCCGAGGTCGAGGTCATCGCTGCTGCCAGTGGCCAGTCTGGGCGGTCTCGGCGTGGTGCAAAACCGGTGGCCTAAGAGATGTAATGTGCTATTGTCTCCTCTTTCTTCAACGCATTCGTTCTGTAGTGTTTACTTCAATTGTCGCTCCTTTGTTCACTGTAGCAACAGGCCTATACGTAGTTATATATGTAGGTAACTCACTTATATATTAATTGGTAATAATTTTATGTTTTACCCACTTTTAAGTTTAAAATCTTTGTTTATTTCGTTTATAAATTGTCACTTACGTTTGATTGACGTTAGTGACATCTGTTCTGTCAATTTAACTTAAGTTTGTTCGAGTATCTTTTTAAACCGCCAGTTGCTATTTATGAACTTAATGTAGGTATGTTACTGTTAACATTTCTTGTGTATTCAATTGAGATGTTAAGACTTTGTTATCTCTCACAGACTAACCGGCAGGATAGCAGGATTTTATGCTTTTAACTGTGCTTCTACTTTAGAAACACACACTCATTAAATATTTATACTCGTATATATTATTATATTTATTATACATAATTAATTTTAATGTCAGATGATGAAACCTTTTATTCTGCTAGTGATGACAGTTCTGCTTTTTTATCTTTAAATTCACTTGACACTTCTCACACTTTGGGTACACTTTTGACAGATACATTTTCGAACTCAAAGAACTTTAACGTATGCCACATTAATGCGCAAAGCATCCCCGCTCATTTCACTGAACTTTTTGATACGTTTCAATCCGAATTTATCCACGCAGTTCTGGTATCGGAGAGTTGGTTGAAACCCACATTGGATTCAACATCGTATCCCTTGCCTGGGTATGTCTTAATCAGAAATGACCGAACTGGCAAGGCCGGCGGTGGTGTTGCCATTTACCTTAAAAGTACCATTCCCTACAAAATATTGAATTGCTCTCCGTCCCTTTATTCCGGCTCAGCGGAGTGGATATTCCTTGAGCTAAATATCAAAGGGGTCAAGATCGTTCTGGGGGTAGTTTACTGTCCCCCTACTGTTGATTATTTTACCAAAATTGAACAAATTCTTGAATCCTTAAGTTCGGATTACACACACCACTTGATTATGGGAGATCTCAACACCGACCTCTGTAAAGATTCCTCACAATGTCGTAAATTAAAGTCCTTAGTTAAGTCTGTCAATTTCTCTATTCTTCCTTTGAAACCTACTCACCACACAGCTACCTCTGACACATGGTTAGATGTCATTCTCACTTCTTCCTCGGCTCATGTTGAAAAGCATGGCCAGTTTTTGGCTCCTGGTTTCTCTCACCATGATTTAGTGTTTGCTTCATACAAAATTAAACCACCTAAATGTAAACCTGCCTTAATTTCGATGCGTAGCTTCAATAAAGTAGATCCCGATGCTCTCCTTAGGGATGCTAGGGGGATTGACTGGTCTCCAGTGCTCTCAGCAGCTCAAACCGATACAAAGGTACTCCATTTCAATACTGCCGTATTAAATCTTTTCGATAAGCACGCTCCCATACGCACCGTCAGAGTCAGGCGTCCTCCTGCTCCTTGGATCACCGAGGGCGTACGCATGGCTATGAGGAGGAGGGATCGTGCTTTCCGAATTTTTAAACGCGACCGCACTGAAGAGAATTGGGGACTTTTCAAAACAGCCCGCAACCGATGTAATCAGATGGTACGTGCAGCGAAACGACGGTTTATTCATCTCAATGTGTCCTCTTCTTCTATGTCTGATGTCTGGAAATTTCTCAAATCTCTTGGCCTGGGTAAACAAGTTAATGGTTTTGATGGCACTTCTTTTCCCCTTAATGATTTAAACAGACATTTTTCCTCCGCTCTTTCTGTTGGTAATAGTGTTAAGACCACTACTCTCTCCGAAATTCTGTCCTTACCTCCTTCTACCGCTGATAGCTTCTTTTTCTCTCCCACTACACAAACGGAAGTCAAGGCTATAATTAAGGCCATTAAGTCTAAAGCTGTTGGGTGTGATGATGTCAGTCGTCACATGATTGTGTCGGTCCTCGACTGTGTGCTTCCTGTGATAGCTGATATCATCAATTCCTCACTGTGCTGTGGTGAGTTTCCTCATATGTGGCGGAAAGCTTTTGTTATACCCTTGCCGAAGATTAGTAATCCCACCACAGTTAGCAACTTTAGACCTATCTCCATTCTCCCTTTTCTTTCGAAAATTGCTGAAGCGGTGGCTCACAAACAACTATCGCACTATATTCATTCACATAAGCTGTTGAGCCCCTTTCAGTCTGGTTTCCGACCTGGCCACAGTACCTGCTCCGCGCTTCTCAAGGTAACTGAAGACGTTAGACGAGGCATGGAGGAGCAACTGGTCACAGTACTTATTCTGATTGATTTTTCTAACGCATTTAATACTGTCGACCACGATATCCTTCTTGCCCTACTCGACAACCTGAACGTGTCAGCTTCTGCCCTAAGTTGGCTCTCTAGCTATCTTCGGGGACGCCAGCAGGCAGTCAGAGTTGACCGGTCCTTATCCGACTGGTGTGACCTAGCCACTGGTGTGCCTCAAGGTGGAATTCTCTCTCCACTTCTATTCTCCACCTTTATAAATTTCATCACCCCCGATTTTCGCTGTTCCTACCATTTGTATGCCGATGACTTACAACTCTACGACCAGTGTAGAGTAACGGACATCTCGGCCACTATTGACAGGTTAAACTTAGACCTCTTACACATTCAACAATGGTCAGTGAAGTTTGGCTTATTTGTCAACCCGACAAAGTGTCAGGCTATTGTCATGGGTAGCTCTCGTCAACTAGCAAAACTAGACCTTGACTCTCTCACACCAGTACATTTCAATGGCACACCTATTCCTTACAGCCCTAGTGTAAAAGACTTAGGTGTTCATTTGGATTGCACATTGAGCTGGAAGACGCAGGTTGCCGAAATTTCACGGAAAGTCATGGGCTCGCTCCATGCACTTAATCGACACAGAAACTTTTTACCTATTAAAACCAAGGTGCTATTAATTAACACCCTTATTCTACCCATAATCGATTACGGTGACGTGTGTTATCCTGACCTGAACGAAGAACTTCTTGATAAGCTTGATCGTCTCCTTAATAATTGCATCCGCTTCATCTTTTGTCTCCGTAAATACGATCATGTGTCTGCAAACCGCTCTCAGCTTGGGTGGCTCCCTATTCGAGAACGACGTAACGTCCGTACGCTCTGCACTCTTTTCTCGATTCTCAACGATCCACAGTCCCCTGAATATCTCAAAACTTCTTTTCACTATGTCACTGAGACTCAAACTCGGTACTTTCGCTCTTCTGAAAAGTTAATCCTCTCTGTCCCTCTTCATCGTACCGGATTTATGACTTACTCCTTCTCGGTCCAAGCAGCGCGCCTCTGGAACGGTCTTCCTCTTAAAATCAAACAAGCTCCAAATAAGTTCGCGTTCAAAAAATCTGTGCGTGATTTCTATGCTGGTAGAACTGAAATCTCTTAGTGTATCTGCTTAGACGTGTCATCTGTATTTATATATGTGTATTTATTTATATATTATATGGTTATCCCTATGTATGTAATTATTATTACTATTATCTTTAGTATATGTATTATATCATGTATTATTTTTTTTGTTAGTAGCACCGCCCACAAGTTATCTGCTTTGCCCTAAGGTTAACTGGTAGAGAATGCCTTATGGCATTAAGTTCGCCTTTTGTACGATAAGTTTTCTTTTGTGCAATAAAGTTTAAATAAATAAATAAATAAATGATTAGGTAAATTACTATGTTAGTCAAATTGAACTCAATTTTACTATAAGCTTATCACAACTCTGTCGACGGGCTTAATCCTGTAAGAGCGGAGCTCGACAGCACTCTGAATATTGAACTTCCAAGTTGGACGTTTAAGAGTTAAGCTTTTGTATGTGTTTAGTTACGAAGATGGAGCAGAGGCGGACGCGTACGTTTGTAATTAACCGTCGCTGTGTTCAATTAGAGAGCTAGCTAGTGCAGAGCTAAAATAACGTATATACGTTTCAGCGTCTCAGGCACATATGACGTTTTTGACTGAGCAAGAACGCTGAAGGAGAGCGGCCATTAGAGTCGTGTGGTAGCCGAAACTGGCATCGCGGCGTCCGCGCGCCCGCCGCCACTACTACACGATTTGTACGTGCTATTTTATCATTCAAGTCAGTACATTAAATAGACAAACCAGAACCAAATGTTATCTTTCGTTTTCGCAGATAATTATTGCATTCTTAAATTGGGTACTTGACTGTAACTGAAATTTGTAAAAAATATATAAGATCCTGTTAAAATAAGCATAATAAGGAAATATGTTCAAGTTTTGAGTTTGATATCTAACGTGTAACTTTTTTATGAGCCTTCAAAGTTGGGTGGGAAAGTCCATTTTAAAAGCATAAAATTATTAAAAACTATTAATATCATTAAATAACCCATCAAATTTATAGTAACTTTTGTTATGAAACCGTTACGATAAACGCAAGTTTTAACATAGTTGCAAAACAAAGTTATTGATTTCCCCAAACAACGTATCAGTAGTGACGTCACTGTATAACGGGCTTCAGTAGGGAGCGTTTCGGCACGTAGTTGGGAAAGTCTAAAAATGTGATTTTAATATTGTAGTATCTCAGTGAGTTTTAATGATATTGAAGTGGTTTTTTCACTAATATTTCTATTATTGAGAGGTGTTTCTATAACATATCACAGAAAAAAGTTGTCAAGTAGCCAATTATAATTTTGAACGGGGACGTTGGATTGTATAGTTACCTATATAAATAATTTTATTTAAATCCAAGCATTTTTTGACCCATTGGTTGAAAATTTAACGTAGAAAGTGGATCGTACTTAACAATGTTTTAAGTACATTGCAAATGTAACATGCCCTAAAAGAAACTGCAGAAAGTATTAATTTCAAGAAGGTGAAGAATAAAGAGCTATCAAGCAACCGGGACAATCTATAAACTTATTGCACCGACCTTTCCTAGCGTCGCGGTACCAACGTGACTGACAAGGAATAGTCTTCCTGTACCGCTGTCAAACATTTAATTTTTCATCACACTTGCTCGAAAATGGTGTCATTACACGTAGGTTCTGCGGGCCGTAAATGGCCTATTACGCCCTAGGGCGTAATGGTTTTCTTTTTAAATTTGAAATGCTGGTTCTGTTTTACTCTTATTTGTCATGTTCAAAGGAAACGCCGACTTACTTTTTTAACTTTTATCACTGAAATATTTATTTAAAGATAACTGTTATTACCTTGTTGTAAAGGTAACTGTTGTTACATGTAAACACACTTTCGGTAACATTCATTAAGTGTTTAAATAATGTATTTCTATATTTTCAATATATAAAATCAACTAAAATAGCCGTTACCGCTATGGTTTCCGAACGTAACTTGACATTCGCATTGTCTATACACATGACATATGACATATGTCACTAATGCCACTGTCTGTTTTAATATTTTCTTGTCATAGTGGGGCGACTAGTAAGGTTATATTATTAAGATTTCCTCACAAGTGTGATGAAAACCATTGTGTGTGCCACGGGCGGTAAAGGAATTACAAACTCGTGTTATTAAAGCCCTCGGTTTCATCTCGGGCTTATAACAGACACTCGTTTGTAATTCCTTACTTACCGCCCTAGATACACAATGCACTAATACATACCTAGTTTTATACTAGTAATTTCTTCTTACTTTCTTGCCTCCCACTTGTCATGAGAAATTCGCAAATTCATATTTATTGAAGCGCAACCGATACACATCCACAAATTGCCTTATCCGAAGCTCTGCAGGTATAACATACCTACTTAATTCAAAGTTTTCGAAGCAACTAATTTCAACTCGAGATTGCGGGTGACATTAAACATCAAAACATTTCATTCGATGCCTTTTACACTGATCCTCTATCATTTAATGTTTCCGGGGTTGTAAATCTTTTAGTAAATATAGTTTGCTTCACCTAAGAACTTCAGTGGCGCGAGTAACGAAGTTGTGAAACTTTGAATTGGCTGGGCCCATAATCCCGTTCATATCCGATTTGTGTGGGCTAGTGAGCCGGGCCCGGCCCTCACTAACGACGTTCGCTGTATAATGACAGATTATTCTGACGGTGTAATCTCAAATAGTCTATAATGGAAATTACAGTCCCCTTCTGTTCGTTTGTGTGGGGGTTATAAAATATAAACAAAGTAGTCTTAGATTTTCCTGTTCCCGACAGTAAGGAAGATGCATTAACTCACTTGACTTCGATACCGGTTAAAACTAAATAGAGAGTTTTATATATGGATATTATTCAAAGAGAATAATTAGGTTCCGTTCGGTTTAGGTGTCGTTAATTTTTGGGAGGAGAATTAACTAGACACAAATACATTAATGACAATAGTGATGAATGCATCAAAATCTATACTTAAAAAAAAGCAATGATTCAATTCGACGCAACACCAATCTCTGAGAATATACGCCAATTTTCTTTAACAATCGCGTCTAGGGCCCCCTCGCAACGAACTTACATACAATAAATTGTCTTGTTCCTTCATATTTACGGAGTTATTGCATTACATCTGCCTTGATCAGATATTAAATTGCCCACTCGAGAGATACGGTCCCTTCCGCACAAGATTTGCGTATACGCGAATATGTACAGATACTTATCAATGAACAACGTGATCGGGAACAATGTTATCTATAAACAATTTTGGTAACAATGAAGACGTCCGAAATTTACGAGCCTTGATATTACAGTCAGACCTGGATGGTCTATAAATGTGTTATTAAGTCCTGGTGGATGCGTAAAAATACCAACGTGCTTATGAATATACTAGCTGTAAACCCGGCTTCGCTCGCCCTTTAACCTCTTTAGAAGTAGTATTACAAAAAAACTCTTTAATTAGGTACATTTTGTAATTTATCTTTCAAAGACTTTTATATTTAACCGTAATCACAAAAAGGAGGAGATTCTTTAGTTAGTAATATATGTTTGAAAATGGAATTGAAGGACTTCCGATCTCCAAAATTTGATGTTTGAGGTCGGTTATTTTTGTAAAGTTATCCAAAATCAAATTTAAGGGATACCCTTGTCGACCCTAAGTAATTTTTTTCATTGAAATCGAATTTAAATTAAGACATTTTTGTATAAAAAAAATAGGGTAAACGTCCCAATGCTTGTACCTGTTGTACAAATAACACCTTTTTTATTTTTGTTTAAAAAAATCTCTCGCCGAGTGTGCACAATTGGCGTAAGCCTCATTGTTTCATAGTTTCAGAACGCTGGGTGCTTTGACGTAAACAAACATGGCCGACTATTGTTGAATATTTGGTGTTATTTTACATCTTTAATGGCAGATTTCTCGACTATACGAATTTTGCGGACATATGTTGTCGATTCGAAATTGTCATTTTTTATGCTTTAATTTTGGAGGCGCTTTTCGTTCAGGTCTAGCGTAGACCCCGGCTAAATTATTATTATTTTTTTAAAAAGAACTGGATGATTGGAAACGTGAAATAGGAATATGACGTACTTTACAGAAATAGCAATTTTTGTAATATTGACATCGAATAAAGAACATAAAGATTATGTGGTACGAAAATAAACAGAATGATAAGTTCGACTTTCAATAGATGTGTAGGTATGTAACGAAGATGAAGAGATATTTTCTGTGTCTAAGGACTGAGCGGCGATGCTTTATAGAACAGCCAGTGGTCTTAAAGTGTGCATTGACAAATTACTAATGGGTTTTTTAAATTTGAATACGCTGGTTCTGATTTACTCTTATTTGTCATGTTTAAAGGAAATGCCAGCTTACTTTTTTAACTTTTATCGCTGAAATATTTATTTAAAGAGAACTGTTATTGAAATACATGTAAACACATTTCGGTAACATTAATTAAATGTTTTAATAGTGTATTTCATTATTTTGAATATATAAAATCAACTAAAATAGCCGTTACCGCTATGGTTTCCGAACGTGACTTGACATTCGCATTGTCTATGGATATAATAATTATATGTCACTAATGTCACTTTCAGTTTTAAAATTTTCTTACGATTCAGGCTGGATTAGTATTTTTATTTAGATTTCCTCACAAGTGTGATGAAAAACATTGTGTGCGCCACGGGCGGTAAAGGAATTACAAACGAGTGTTTGTTATAAGTCCGAGGCGAAGCCGAGGGCTTTAATAACATGAGATTGTTACTTACCGCCCTTGGTACACAATGTACTATTGTAACAAACTTTATGGCATACTTATTGGTGCTAGAAATAACACTTTTACGCAAGCACATTTAACTCCTTCACTCCTAGTCCAAATATCAAACTTCACAGCAAAATGATGGAAGACATTACGCAACAAAATGTCTCAGAATGGCGGAATAAATCAGCGCCTACTTATCGCTGGAAGCAGAGATGAGAGCTGATTGAAATTTCGCCGCGGCGTGAATAAGCTGAGACCGGCGGGACGGGACAGATAATCCACCTGGGTTTGCCAATCTAGTCCAACGGGGACCTATCTGACAGGGTATTCAGACTTAGATAGTTGTTAGAGATTTGTACCTGAGCAGCTAATACTACTAAATCCTAGTCTTCTACATTAACGACTACAGTCTAATATTCGTTAACGGTGAACCGTCTGGTCTGACTCGTATTTTCTTACCTATTTCTGCACTAAAAGTTTTTTCTTACCTACCTTCTTCTAGGTATAACTGAACAGTGTTGTTAAAACACATTTTGTGTTATGTTCGCGTTATTTAATCTCGTATAACCTCTTTATAGTGTAACGAATAAAATAATAAATGAAATAACCGCAGAGGCAGTTTACCATGGTGGGATTGTCACTTTGACATCTGTCACTACTATCAACCGGGCTGGGAATGGACATCCGTTCGCTATTCACGATACCAATTACTTGTTTAATTTAAATCGATGTATTTACCCCTGTGATTTATTCTTCATTAAAGGTTTTTTTATATATTAATTTCTTTACTTACCCCTGTGAAGACGTGTGTTTGACACAAAGTCTCAGTAGCGTGGCGTCCAAAGAACGAAATGCGTTTGAGCACCTTATTCTACAGCTCCTAAGGAAAATATACGCCAAATCTGCACCGGTTTGTGCAACTATGTGAAACGTAAATAGGAAATTCCATACTGTAGCATGAATGTAGGATTAAAAATCAGAAATATCTGGGTAAGTAGTTGGGTGCAAGTATATTAACACTTTCGCGTGAGCAATGTCTATAGACATCGAATAGGTAGGCTTAACAACGGTTAATTGAATGGCGCTCACGCGAAAGTGTTAAAGGGTAGTTCTCTGCGACTAAACAGTCGCACCAATCGCATCATTACCATCGCCACATTATGGATGACCTCCCTATAAACTATGGAGTCGTTTTCGGTTATCTTGTAGAAGTCGCGTGCCTCTGCTATTTTTATCATAATGATCCTGATTGCTTTTATAAAACGGCCAATAATAGTGGCGATGGTAATGAAGCAAGCGAAACGGTATAAAATCGCAGAGAACTACCCTAAAATACTACTAATATTGTAAATGAGGAAGTTTGTGAAGACGTTTGGATGTTTAGAGGTTTAGATGATTGTAACTAAATATCGTGGTAATAACTGAATGGATGCGATGAAATTTGGTGTACCAGTAGACCAAGTCCTGGATTGAAGCATAGGATACTTTATATCCTTGTAAAGATCTCCCTTGGGAAAATAACGGGAATAACGCAGGCGAAACCGCGGGTAAATGCTAGTAATATAATAAAACAAATTAAAACGCTTTTTAAGCTTAACAGTAAACAATCAGCATTTAAACGAATTTAAAAACCAGCGCAGTAAGCCGGCTTTGCGCCATCAAATATGCTGATTAAGATCTCGGCCATCAAACAGCCGCTTTCAGAACATTTCTGTTTTTCGAAAACCACAAACTCCACTCCCTTTATAGGTGCTTAAAAGAGTGAATGTCAATTATTAAATGAATTTTACTGTTAATAGCGCTTGAAAAAGTACCCTAGTAACGATGGTATAAGTAAGACGGTGTAAGTAGGTAATGTATACCTATATTGTATTTGCTTGTGTCAATTATAATAATTATGAATGATTCAAATAATATAATCTTCCAAAATACCATAATGTCTCAATTCAAGTCTGACATACTGAGTGGAAACGTGGTATTTCACTATAAGCTTGTCTGGAAGAGATCGCTCTTTAGCGATAAGACCGCCTATTGTTTACCACTATTATTTTGCAATGTAATTTTCTTTTGGTGTGCAATAAAGTATGATTGTATTGTATTGTATTGTATAAGCATAATGGACCGACGGAATCTCTTTACGTGATCGAATCAGAAATGAGGAAATCCGCAAAAGGACTAACAGTCATAGCTGCCAAAGTTAGCAAGTTGAAGTGGCAATGGGCTGGGTATATAGCTCGAAGAATCGGTGACCGATGGCGTGTAAAGGTGCTTGAATGGAGACCACGAACCGAAAGACGCAGCGTGGGTCGGCCCCACACAAGATGGTCTGACGACCTGGTTAAGTCCGATGGAATTCGATGGAGGAAAAAAGGGTGCGGCCGTTTATTGTGGATTTTTTAGATCTATATTGAGCAGTGGCAGTGGACGTGTCAAGGTTGAAACGATGATGATGGATTAAAATAATTAAAAATCAAGTTATTTTTATATTGTTTTACCTTTACTCATAAGAGTAACGCATTTATTTACTTATTTAATCGCAGGGCATATCACACGTCGAATACAGTTTATAAATTAAGTTTGAATACGCATGTTAATTTGTTTCCAACTTCAAAGCTATAGCTGCCCATACCTACTTTAGGTATATAGCAGTGGCGTGGCGTAAAAGATATCCTTGGGCAAGCCGGTGCAGATTTGGCTTACATTTTCCTTAGTAGCAGTAGTAATAAGATGGTCAAATGCCTGATATTAGGCAAGCCGGTAGGAATCGAGTTCTTTGGACGCCACGCCACTGGTATATAGGCAACTGAGATATATCATCAAAAGTAGAAAGTTTACTGATTCTCCACTTTGTAGCTGCACACTTTCAGGATCACGTGTCTCGCTCACTAACGACGATAATTATTATGAAGAGCTTGTTTCCACTGCGTTAGTATAGCAGTGCGACGTCAAAGGGAAACTTTACTAATTAGCAAATATTCCTAACTGAAGCGTTCGTAAGCTTTTACCTATGTACCTTATTAAGGCGTAATTGCTGTGAATAGACGTGAAAAAAGATCAAACATTTGCCTTCAAATGGCACTGAAAAGTTTTGGACGCCCGTTTTTGCAGTGTTAATTTTGACATACGGCATTTTCACAGATTACCTAAAAACGCATAAAACTAAACTGTCACCAGAAGCACTGCTTAAGTCGTCGACAAAACAAATTTATAATATCAGGTAGGTTACTACCTATTTGAGTGCATATTATATTAAATTAATAGAACCACTAACCACTGTTTTCATTTAATAAACTGCAGGAATAATATTATGAATAGACCAATAGCATTCTAATATGCTGATTATGTACAAATCATTTGGGTGCTGTGAAATTATTCATTCTATGTTGAATATTAGCCGATAATAATCCTATTATGATACATCATCCCTAACTATTTGATCATGCCGCAAAGATAAACACTGAGTACCATAAATAATTCAAATACACCAACCGATTTAGTAAAACAGCGCATATTTTAAATGATGCATTGGTTTAATTCTGAGCGTATTCATTTGTTATAGTCATAATATTTATAGTTAGATCTATCAGTTAACTCAGACGTTGCCCACGATAGACGTGAGGGCCAAGATAAATAAAGGCTGGTTTGATGATTATAAATTATCACAGTTAAAGTAGGTAGGTACAATAAAAATCAGTGGACATTCTAATCTAAAAAGCTATACTTGCACCTGTTATAGGTGGAATGGTACTAAGGGGATGATAAATACAGATAAATACATTACTATGTGCAAAATGTATCCGAGATTTCAAGCTCTCTATACAAATATTTGGCCTTATTGAACCCGTGGGTAGATAATTATAAATCAAAATACAAGCCCAAAATTAAACTAAACAACATTTCATCAACGTGAGCATTGTTAAACACACCCACACGTGGATCCCTATAAAATCAGCGGTTTACCCTGCAGCCATAAACTAAGCCAGTGGACAGTTTAATTTATTAGTCTCATGGTAAAATGCAGGGGCACTTCATCGGAGTGCCAGCGGCTGCGGCAGGGACCATAATCTGTCTTGATGTCGCCCGGGACCAAATTTGGACCAGATTGCTTCCAGCTTTATCGATCTACAAACCAGAGGAACTTAGGTATTGGAGTGGAGCTTAAATGTATTATATGTTACTATCTCAAGTATCAAAGTTATAAATTACAAATATTTGTCTCAAGAATGCGTTTTAATAAGTACATATTTCTTTGTTATATCAAGTCATTTATTTTATAGCTTCCTTAATTCCACAGAAGCTTAATTTTATTTAGTTATGTTTAAGTTAATAATTGGTAAATAAATTCTTATTACAAAATAGTACTTTGCACAACACAGTATACTGAACGTATTAAAACAGCTTCAAATCGAAGTGCATATCAAAAAATGTTTGATAGTCTGACAGTTTTATACACAGACAGTCATTTGATTCTTCCTTCTTCCAATATTAAAATTCATGAAGCTGTGGCAACAGATGCATAGGTTAATCTATTTCGGTTTCGTTCGTTTCATCCGAAAGAAACTGATTTACATAAAATACAAAATTATACAGCTTTTATTCAGTCTTGGCACACAGCGGGTGCATTTGACATGGGATTTATGATTTTAATAAAACTCCACAGTCGGGAGTAACGCTTACGAGCATTGTATTATAATATTTCTTCCCGACGACTTGTAATTACTTAAATCTAAAATGAGCAGACATTGCGTTTAATTAAAACCACGTTAAAATAAGTCAACGAAGCGGCCGTGTCTATTTAAATTGTGTTAAAAGTGCTTTTCGCGATACTTACAATGTCTTGGGCGACGAGAATGGCACATTAAGAGAGTAAGGTGTTGTTTATCCGCGGTGGGTGGCACAGTTAAATGTAGTAAGAGAGCGGGATATCCTTTTAATCCCTTTAGCAATAAACATGAGGCGTTCGCCAGAGTTATTCGAGTTGGTGGCTTACACGTCACATAATCTCGACTCGGCTCGTATTACGGAGGCTTAAAGTTTACACTAATTTTCGTATTCTGGAAGCAGAGTGAGTTGGAAGGACACACGCTAAGCCCGGAGCTCTATTTTACTTTGATTCTTATCCGACCCGCAGCCTGACACTAATGCGATCAGGAGACAGTTTTCCTGCTAACGTTACCTAATGGCGACGAGAAATTTTAATTGCTATTATAAGAAGTTCCAAAGGAATTTACATGTGAATATGATTAATTATAGAGTTTGCTTTGCATATTACCTCTACGGGTTGTGGTATATTTTCTTTGCATCCATCCGTTCCGTACCACCGTCGAGCAAAAAGACGCCAAAAAACACGTTGCTTGTATGGAGACCCCCTTTTATTTTTATTTTTTGTTGTTATAGCAGCAATAGAAGTACACATTTTGTAAACATATCAAGCATCTACCTATTACCATTATTAAAATCAAGCAAAAAGACGCCAAAAAACACGATTCTTGTAAAGGTACCCGTTTTAATTCTTGTTTAAATTTTCATTCTGTTATTGTATTTTTAAGCGACAATTTAAATACATAGTTTTTGAAAATTTCCAGTTTCTATCTAATACGCTTCAAAAGATACAGTCCTGTGACTGGCCGACACAAACGCGTTTCTTGTATGGAGACCTCCTTTTATTTTTAACTTTATTTTGTTTCTAGTATTTATTTTTACAGCGGCAATAAAATATACATTCTGTGAAAATTTCAAGTTGTGCCTATTAAACTGTGTTCAAAAGATAGAGTCCTGTGATATGCGGATAGACAGACAGACGGACAGATGGATAGCGGAGGCTTAGTAATAGGGTTCCGCTAGCACCCTTTGAGTACGGAACGCTAAATTACTGCAATTTTTACAAACCGACCCTTTCTTTCTCACTCAAAATATTTTTTCTGTTAAATAAGTACTTTTTAAATGCAAGTCGTTTCAGCCGTTGTTGATGTTTCATTACCCCGTATTGTTCCTCCCGAGGGCGCAAATTACATTAAATATATAGAAAAGTTAACGTAAAACGACACGCGTTCTGAATTAACTAGCCTAAAGTCGGGCTTGTTTTCTGTACAAGGAACGAGAAATGCTAGTATAATCCGTTTAGATGCAATAGTTTGTCAAGTGTTGTAAACGGGACTAAATCAAACCAAATCTTACATACCTACTAGTGAACGCACCCGCAACTTCGTTCGCGGAGGTAAAATAAGTCGGATAAAAGTATCCTATGTCTGAACCGGGGTCATAATCTACCTGTACCTATAACAAATGTAATGGAAATCAGGCCAGTAGTTTTTACGTGATGCGTAAACAAACATGAAATTTCTACGAATTCATTACCTATATGTA
Source organism: Eudemis profundana (assembly GCA_947034925.1). Lineage (NCBI taxonomy): Eukaryota > Metazoa > Arthropoda > Insecta > Lepidoptera > Tortricidae > Eudemis > Eudemis profundana. The sequence goes on from OX344801.1 coordinate 15,803,308, forward strand.
TAGGCTGTATGAATGATTAACGCAAAATTCTTCTTATTCTTCTTTATGTGCCATATCCTCCTCGGATTTCGGCGACCACCGTAACGCAAAATAAAAGTTATAAAAATAATGGGTGGTCCTATTGAAAAAAAAAGTTCTTAAAACTTTTTCAATGTACAGGTACCTAAGTACTTAAATTTTACGTCACCACAATAAATGAGTTTAGTAATATCAAATATTGTCATTTAGGAAAATCAGAAAATGCTCAAAAATAGTCATGACTGTAGGAACTGAAACCTCCTCCCGAAGTTTACCATGCGTCAAGTTTACTCCACCAACTTGTAATACCATCTCCGCGAGTTCACATGCTTGTGTATACACACGGAAAATGATCTTATTTCAAGTTTGAAGTAGTTTCCACCAAGTGTAAGAACGCGTTCACTTCACCTTAAGAGGACGCCGTAAGCTCACGTATCTATTCTATATATAGAATAGAATAAAAAACCCATGTAAATAGATAATTGGGCTAGAATTATTTTTAGTTCCTAAAAAGAAGATGAAAATTTATAGACACTTTTACAAAATTGCATATGTCAGGAAATATTTTGAAACCAGTTTTATGTTAATTTTCAACCAGGCTTCAATGTTTATTATGTTTTTTTTCAATATTCTGGGCTTTTTATAACTAAAAAAGTATAATTTCTTACTCAAATGACCGCTGCATTTACCAGTCCCTATGTCGCTTTAAATTTAGTGTCCACTGCATTCCACTTACGGCCTAGAGCGTATTCAATGAGATAAAGCATGTATGCTGGAAATGAATATATGTTTCTTTATAGAGAGTATTTGTATGAAATGGAAAACTACCTTTTTTCAAAATAGCTTGGAGTAAGTATAACATTCAGACAGACAATTCCCTGCCTAAGTAGCACACAAGCTGTATAAGAGCTTGTGTGTGTGAACTGGCGGTATAACGACTGTATAAGCGTATAAGCTCATAAAGAGCTTTTACGGTACTTGTTACTTGCAAAATTTCGTAATATTCTAGTATGTGTTTAAAATTCGAATCAATATGCAATGTGTTAGCCCAGTTAATCTAAGGCTCAAGGTGCAAGCTAAACATAACCGCAGCACTAAGAGACGCGTTGAGTTTTGCCTCCGTGGGACTCTTAAACACACCCACCTTGCATTTACAAGTACCAGGTTTGCGGAAGCACTTATGCATATTATTCAGACATAACAAACGCATCCCTGCACGTTGCGCGGTGAACCGGGACCCATTTCGGGAAATAGACACGTGAAACGTGTAAGTATTCGTAATGCTTACCTACATTAACATGGACACAGACAGAAACCGGTAGAGGCAGATGATCCGCTCCAGATGCAACCCTGATGCTTACCACGATCCTTAGACATGAAGGAACGACCTCAATCACCAATCAATCAATCCCTCAATCGACCTCAATCAGGATCAATTTTATTTTGCACTGTTACCAAGTTATCATATTTACGGATAGCAAACATTGTATGAGCTAACCAAACGCGTAAATCACACTTCCCACTAATATTATAAATGCGAAAGTTTGTGAGGATGTTTGGATGTTTGGATGTTTGTTATTTAATAACGGGATAACAACTGGATGGATCAAGCTGAAATTTGGCATGTAAGTAGTCCAAGCCCTGGATTGAAACATAGGATACTTTATATCCCGGTAAAGAGTTCCTTTGGGACAATAACGCGAACAACGCGGGCGAAGCCGCGGGAAAATGCTAGTCCCACTAATATTATAAATGCGAAAGTTTGCGAGGATGTTTGTATGTTTCGATGTTTGTTACTAAATAACGGGTTAGCAGCTGAATGGATTGAGCAGAAATTCAGCATGCAAGTAGACTAAGTTCTGGATTGAAACATAGGATACTTTATGTCCCGGTAAAGAGTTCCCTTGGGACAGTAACAGGGACAACGCGGGCGAAGCCGCAGGTAAATGCTAGTACTTAATAACTAAGCAATATTGATAAATTATTTGCATGCCACTGCGTGGTAAAATAATGCCTAGTAAGTAGTGGTAGTGCCGTACCAATAAGTTACACTAACGGATAATGAATGCGGGTCATTTTCTATATAATTGTTCATCGAAAATGACCCGAATTCATTGTCCGTGAATGTAGATACCTACATATTTACCATTAGCTTTTCGGTAAAGGAAATATATCGTGAGGAAACTAGCATACATTCGCGACGAAATTCAAAGGTGTATGTTAAGTCCCCAATCCGCAATGGGCTAGAGTGGGGGACTACAGCCTCACTGTCGTTTATGAGAGTAGGCCTGTGCCCAGCAGTGGGACGTATATAGGCTGATGATGATAATGATGATGACCTACTGTTTACTATTTTCTACATATAATATAAACAACTTTGACTTTAAATATATGTAAGGACCTGGCTATGGCTACTGACCGCGTGAACCTAATGTTTTTTATTTGGTGTATTATATATATATATTATTAAAATCAGTCTCAAAATTAGTATGTGGCATAATACAAAACTTTAGATAGTTTTCAGGCTGAATGTACTAATTTAAAATATCCACAATTAAATAGAGCCTTGACGTTCGTCGTTATAAAAATAATGGCTAATACAAATGTCGCAACTTCTTGGGCATATTATTTCTGTGGTAATAGGATGAATTTATGGAATTGATCTGGAATACCTTGATATAGAAAAGTCAACTCTTTACTAAAATTGTGAATAACATGCTTAAATTATATTAAATATAAATATAAGTGTTAACGGGGTGTATAGACATAATTTAAAACTCCTATTATGAAAACGCATAACAGTCTAGGCATACGATGCCTGCTGCTTAAATGGCATATAATAATAAAAACGCATACAAGTGAATTAGTATACATGAAATTCGCATAATATTGTTAGGTATAATCGAACCCATAAAATTATGCGATCGGTATAAAATGAGCGTTTTTGGAAAAATAATTCCCAATTTATACCCGTTGCTCACGGAATCCCAAATTTTTGGGTTTTTCTTACTACCAGAAAATTAGGGTAGCTAGATCAGGTTAGAACTGTGACCTTTAAACAAATTACTTTCAAAAAAATAGGTTAGGTTAGAATTGCGACCCCAACAGAAACGAGCTGCTACCAGAAATGTAAGTTAAGTTAGGTTTGGACTGCAACTCCAACAGAAAACAAAATTCCAACATTTCCAACTTCCAATAAGGCGTATTAAAATTATACTTTTTAATAATTATAAAAAACAGTGTTATACTTAGTATGGATATTTTTTTGAAAAAATAAATGCCCATTGAATTAAATTTTAATTCAAATGTTAGAAAATGCCCTATGGCATTAAATTTGCTATTTGTACTTTCCCTGATGGTGCAATAAGTTTAAATAAATATATAATTTAATTAATAATATATTTTGAAACCAAAAAGGATTAAAAATGTTGCAAATTTTAAACTTTCCTTTATTTTTAGGTACTGGTTTCCTTGCATTCAGTTTTGTTTTAATGTTAATCTCACAAACGAAGTCAACCTTCTTCTTTGCAGTACCTACGAAAAAGAACATGAACTGATAATATCATGGTAAAAGTAAAGCCAGCACCAAATAAAGATACTGAACGTATATCCGTAGCTAGAAAGCTAGAGGACAAGAAATACCGAGAGCAGCTTTTCTAAATCGAGCATTTTCGCTCGGACCTGGGCAGCGTACATTAGGGTATTGGAGCTATTTGCAACAAAGCCGGATCACAAAGTCGTAAGTAACTGGAGGAACGAATCTTCAGTTCCGAGGAAATGTTTCCACTAAAGCACAATAACGTACTTGCGAGAAGCTGTAAGCGGATTATAAGAGGTTCCCAAGTAGGCTGCTTTGAAACTCGCAAGAAAAGCAATATCCATTATCTTGGCGGGCTTTGTGTTGTTCCCGCTGCATTGTTGGCCGCTTGCACCGCGCACAGATATTGTTTGACTTAAGGGGAATCGGACCGAGGTACACGCAAAAATGAAGGTCCCCTTTTCTCATATCGCACTGTTAGCTCAAGGCCACAAGGGATGCAAAAGTTCCCTTATATTAAAAAGGTAATTTACTCTTTTTAGCCTCCACTATTGTAAGATAATTGCGTAGGTAAACGTAAACGTGTGTTTTCAGTGCCTAAGACAAGGTAACATTGCGTTCTACATCACCCTCTTGCCGCAAGATAACAAACACTTTGTTTGATGTAAACAACAGCTTATTGTGTTAAGGCACCGCAAGCCTATTGCCTGTATTTATCCTCATTCTAGCTTGAAACTCAGGCATTAGTTAGCAACAAACAACGTACGTCTACAGTCGAAACATATGCATCTGTAGGTATCAGCTATACCAACTTACGGCCGAAATGTTACATACATTGCTTGTCATTAAGAGAGCAGCACGAACCATGCAAAATAGCATGGAAACCAGACCACAAAAAGTTTTATCGTTCCTGTTTCAGATAAATTCATGTAATTGGGGTGTGCTTTTACGAAACAAGCAGCGTTTGCGTACTAAATGTCTAAATAACATGCATAAGTGCTTGCGCCAACATTACCCGAGTATGCTCGGTAAAATAGGTGTGCTTCAAATATTGTACTTCGAATTCGTCTCAGCTCAGGCTTCCTTTTTTGGTTGCAAACTCTTTCGAACTTCAAACAAGGTTACTTTTTCCAATTTCTAGTTTCTTGGGAAAATAAGCATATTTTATTCGCATACAAAACCATCAACTTAGCGACTGTAGTAGCCATCAGTTAGGATTGCCAATTCAATGCTTTGTAGTCTTACCTGATGCTTCAATACTAAAAGTCATAGGTTAATCGAATCATTGTACCTAAGCTTTTTTTCATTAGATAATTTATGGTGGTTCTTAAGTAGCTATGTTTGATGAAGATCAGTTTAGCAAATCTGACATCGAGCTTTTTAAATTTTCAATTTAGTTGATAGTTACGTTAGCAGTGATCGCTGATCGCTGCGATAGGGTACCATTTGAATAAAAATAAGATACATTTGTTGAACATATTTCTTGTGGAAACGTCTCATACCTTAGTTGAAAAGATAAATGTAGGAATCAGGCACTATTACGTAGGAATCAGGCACTATTACATCGTTTTGCGGATGACCGACGACAGTAATTGCCGGGCGGTGGCGATTTATGGCCGCTGCCCGTAATTGAGTCGACTCACTAGTTACTGTCTTTGCGATACAACCCGCGCTTAGCCATTGTCACGTCATTGTGCGAAACACCCCTGGCATTGTGTTTAATTCTCGGACATTTATAATTTTGCCATCTATAGTGATAATTAACGTCGAAAAAAAATATGTCTCAATTTTTTATATCTAAGGTAGACATCCGAGTGCTTGACATTGTCCTAGTAGTTGTCATCTAGAATATTAAGTCATCAACAATAGAGGTGACAGAAGGGTGTCAGCTATTGGTATTGCTGTAGCGTGTCAAATACTAGGACGTTTACCTTATAAATTGCCGGCGACTTAGTGAATTTTTAAAAAGCTCCTTCCTGTCTCAACGTAGTTAGGTAAGATGTATTCTAAAAATAACGTCCTTCCTTAATTTTTCAACTACAGTCACATTCTGGATTTAAAGTTCTTATTTAGCTAATATGTAGTATATTACTAAAGAGGCCGGGTAAATAAAGATAGCCGAGCGAAAGCGAGGCCAGATAGTTACGAGGTTGGCAACCCGATTTCACGCCGAGGTATGTATAGTGCCTTTCTCAAATATGCAATGAAATAAATTAAAAACACTAAAAAAATCAAACTTTATTTTCTAGAGACACTAAAAGTTAAGTAGACAAAAAATAGGATTACAGAATGAACATTTTTCGATTGCTTTCCAAAAACTGTTTCAGTATACATTTTTACCGCGAATATTTAGATGAAATATTTTAGATGTATATTCTTCCAGGTAAGTTTGCAATTTAAAATTAGTAGAAATTGTTTATAACGTGTTATTTGTAATATCATGTCGATTTTATATAAATGACGCCGTATAAGTGTGACTTCCGTTAGTTTATAATTTAACGGGCGAGATTATAAACTGACGGATGGGTTAGGTTAGGTTAGTTTATAATTTCGCGCGTTAGATTATAAACTAACAGTCGTTTACAATACAATCTTACCTTACGGTGACATACCTAAATAAAACTGCAAAATATAGCAAACATCGTTTATTGTTTTTTAATGGTGAACGCCGTGATACTGTGTCACAAATAAATGTGGAATGGAGATAAAAAAAAAGCAGGCCTAGGTCGGCAATGTTATATGAAATTCCTTTAAATGCCAAGCGTCAAGCCGCACCGGAAACGAGGTAGGTACCTACTTTGCGGCCTATTATATAAGGCACGTAATGCCAATATTTCATTGCATGTTTGAGAAGATATACTTACATTACTTGTCACGAGAAAAGTGCAGATTATAGTGAAACAATAAAATAACTCAATGGAAGACTGGCAATCAGTATATAATTATAAATTATTCTGTAATAGTACTTATCCCATATAAAACATCTCGAGAAAAATACCTATACCCCGCAACAAACAGTAAACACCTGCCAATCACAGCGGCCGATCGCATTACGGCTCCATCACCGACTGCGCCCCAAAAACGGCGTGTAATAACAAGGTTAGAGGTCCTAGTCCAGAATGTTCGCATTCGGCGGGCAATCCTCATTCGTGCCATCTCGGGGGACGTGATCGAGGCAGGCGCATCATTGCCGTAACACACCCTTATTTATCCAACATTGTTACGATATTTTCTGACCCACTGCTCTGATATCCAATGCGTTTGGGAACAAAGGAATCAAAAACTTGGATTTACACTTTGATCTGTGCTGAAAGTGTTCAGCAATATAGGGATCAAATGAATGTGGCCTTCAATGTAATCCGTTAATTGTTGTTGTAAATGCAACGCTATGTTACAATCGTTGATACCGGTTTGAAGGATCCGTACTCGTACTTAATTAAATTAGTACATTGTTGACAGTGACCGACAAACAATGGACAGCTGAAACCGGTGGGATTAGAGCATGAAATTTGTTTAGAGATCTGTCACTTATTTATTAAAAAAACCGGACAAGTGCGAGTTAGACTCGCGTGGAGAGGGTTCCATACGTTCAAAAGAATATAAAACAATTATGCTTTATTGCACAGACTTCTTATAAGTTTTGCTGTAATCTATAGGTGTAGGATTATTATCCATATTTTTTTCAAAATTCTAGGTCCAATAGTTTCGGAGTTAAGAGGGACATAGTCAATTTTTGCCTATTTTTTTAAATAACTTCAAAACTATTAATATTTATAAAAATTATAAAAAATATATATTTGAGATTCTCATAGTGAACCCTTTCATTTCATACGAGTATGTCACACAATATAGTTTGCTAACTTTTTTTTTAATTTTTTAGTTGACCCCCCATATTTTAGGTTTTGTTTTTACTTTCTATATTATATACATTTACTATTTACAGTACCTCTGTTATTAGTAGTAGTAATAATTCAATAAAGAGGACTTTATGGTTGACCCCCAAAAGTGGCCCCCATGTTTAAAATTCAAATATTTCCGTGACGCGTTTGTGTTTGGGACATTAATCTTAATATATGTACCAAATTTCAACTCAATCGGTCCAGTAGGTATTTTCTGAGCAAATTGACTGTGATAGGCAGATAGATAGACAGATAGACAGACACACGAGTGATCCTATAAGGGTTCCGTTTTTTCTTTTGAGGTACGGAACCCTAATCAATGTAAAAACCTCACATTAACTTGATTAATACTGAATTCAGAGGTATTAAAGGTCACAAAAGGGCCAAAGGCAAAGTTTAATTGCTAGGAATACCATTAATTTCAATTCCAAATTATAAGATCTAAAATTATTTTATTTGAAACATTAAATAAAAAATGTTTTAAAGTTCACGCAAACTATACTAAATTAAGTTACAATCAAGAAAAGCGCTTCGCCGGCCGCCCTTTAACAGCTATAAATTTATAAATGGACATTCTCTAACAAAGTAGTCGGCTCGGAAAATAAGAGTAAAGTGACAATGTCCCAGGCAAAGTTGAGAACTTTTACCAGCTGGCTATCTCGTGTCTTATCGACTCGGGCGCGTTCGTGTTCAGGCACGTATTAGGTACCTACTTTATCCTCATTTAACGAAACCAGGTCACATGTAATATTAGAACACATTTATTCAAAATATTTTTAATGTTTATTTTTGATAACTATTTTGCTTATCCTTCGAAAACTTCGAAAGCCTATCTCACTCTCCGAATATTTTCTCTATTTTGATGAAAAAAGCATGTCGATTCGTTGCTCTGTTGTAGTTGTAACATGAAAGATAGAGAAGCCTATAAACCAGAGGTTCTTAAACTTATTTTGGTCACGGACCCCCTACATCATTTCGAAAACCTTACGGACCCTTTTCGAATACAATCAGAGAAAAATAAAATCAAGGGTACATGAAAGTTTGTGTTGTATGCATAGCCACGGACCCCCAGCTCTCGTATCACGGACCCCTAAGGGGTCCATGGACCACAGTTTAAGAAACCCTGCTATAAACTAATAATTGTAGCACCGCTAGCGGAGCGTAATTTCTTCAAACTTTGTACGTGGCCGTTATCCAGCATACCACTACTTCAAGGTTATAAAAAAAAAGCTTTTATTTATTACCGCTTGCAACTTTGTTCACAGAATCGCAGAGATATTATAATAAGTTAATGTCTTTTTTTGCTCAGGCTTACTCTAATAAAAAATATCCTATGTGTTCTTTAATGCACTAAACACAGCCTTCCTTTGATTTCATTAGTCATTTGAATAGATTGGTCTCCTAATTAGTATGTTTACAAATAAGCTTATATATTTTGTCTAATAAACATCGATATGTATTGACGTCCATTTTGTTACTTACTGGGTACCTGCACCTACTTGCTAATAGGTACAGGTACCTAGTTGCCACTAGGTCGAACAAACTATGCTCAGCGCTCGCGGCAATTAGAGGATTTGGCAAATTGGTGCTTTCATGCGTATTGATTGGTTAAAATCGCGTTTTATCAAATTTTGTTACTCATGTGGTTTTCAGTAATTGCAACTGAAATTTAGACGAAAACAAAATCATTGGTTTTTTACAATTTTTTATTTTACTTTTGAGTGTATCTTACGGATATAATCCGGCCTTATTCTTTGTCTATACCTATTGTTGTTATTGTTTGTTTACATATATGTACTGCAGTGGATGTTTCAAGGTGTAGTGATGATAATGATTCTTTGTTCGACCCATATATGCAAAATTTCAGTTTTCTATACCCAAGGACTGGACTATACCACAGAATAAGTCACTGTCTAACAAAACCCACGTTCGAGTCACAAAAATGCGCCGAATCCTACCTTCTCGCTAGAGAGTTAGAACTCATAACGCGCGCTCTTCTGGTCGCCACGCCCACCGCTAGGGTTGTCGACAAAAATAAAATGATTATTCATCATCATCATAGGGCCTTCTACGTCTTGACTTGACAGACGATTTAGCGCGTCGCAGCGTCGTCGGTGCGAGAAAGGCATCGCCTTTCGTGACTGAACAGCCCGATCCGAAAATGACATCCTCCCTCCTCCTCGCGTCGATTTCCTCATTGCTGAGGGTCGTGATTCCTCCTTTGCAGAGCAATTACGCGTCCAACAGTAGAGCGCCACTTAGATCTGTCTTTGGCATCATGGAGACATTGGATTGGAGAATTACATATCCGTACGCATTTACTGCACGAGAAACGTGAATCACACAGGGGACACAAACAGGATTGTGCCTTTGAGCCCCCTTCGCGGCCATATCTCGAAACCACGCCCTATCATGAGCCATCCAAAAGAACACCTCTCCACTCATCGGCGATGAGTGGAGAGGTTCTAGCTAGGCGTTCTAGAATATTGCAATAGCCCGCGATGAGTCATCGCGGGCTATTGCAATATTCTCCCAAACACTGCAATCGATGCCAAATGCAACCACGTCGCGTTTCGCACAATCTTTAAAACGCAAGATGCAAGATGGGAGATGGGAAATTATTATTTTAGCTTGAATATACTAGTGAAGTGAATTAGAGGTGGTTAAAAAAATATTTGCGTGACGTTATAATGTTTATAATTATAACGTAATAATAATTTTGTGTCGATTCAGTTTTTGTATTTTTTTTTATATTTCTCTCGTAAGGTCTAGAGGTCACAGAGCCACTAGTATATATATAGATAGATAAATTAATCCAAATTTATCTGTGAAAAGGTCGTATTCAGTGAAACGGAGACGAATTTAAATGGAGTTGGAATTAGCGCTTTGACATAGGTACCTTTGTAGTGGCCATCACAATGCACTTTGATCCCGCCCTATCTCAATTATCCATAGTGCATAGCCGATCCCTTACGTAATAGCTACATTGATCTTATTTAGTTAAAGTATTTGAGGTCACAGTGAAAAGTGGGGACATTCGCAACGATGAACTTTAACTTCAAATTTAATACATGAAACAAACCCCAACTTTTTTTATGGGTAAAGTTGATTGTTAATCCCCAATTCTTTTGTATGGAGAACCAAAGCAGCTTACGCGCTACCCTAAAGGTACCCGAAATGTACGCTTAGGCGCATGAACGAATGTTGAATATCGTAGCAAATTGTTTGAGAGGGACGTAGTATCGTAGGAAGACTTAACATACTCCTCGTTAACCGCCTTAGCTTTGATCCAAATCACGCTACCTATCGAAGTTTTAATTTTAGGTATGTATAATATATACGACATCCGATCAACTGTCGTTGGATTTCAGTGGCGAGACATACCAACCCGGTAGAGAGATCTCTTTATGGTCCACTCTTTCTACATTGATAAACACGCGACCTTTTATTAATTTCATTCAACCTAGGTATAGTCTGGAGTCGCAACTCACCAAAGACAAGTTGCATTGGTTTATATTATTTTAATTTCTATAAGCACTCTATACTTTCACTAACAGCCTCTTTCTTTCTATCCTTCTGTGGTTGTTCTGATAACACCGACTCTTGCTTAGTATTATATTAATTATTTATCTCTCTCTCCCTCTCTCAAACTCTGAAACAAGCGATTAATCGTAACGTAATAACAATATTTCTTCATGATCAACTTATTATGTCTTACGATTACATCAAATTCATTAGAACTACACGAATAATGAGCATATTAAAGCTGCCAATTAATCTTTACTTTAGAGCCTTCAGAAATTGTCGTTTCCACACATTAACGTCAAAAATTGCTCAGCGCCCGTTTCATACTTAATATTCACATTAAGGTATGAGTTTCTGGTTTCGTATATAGTGTACACGACAAACAAGAATGCGTAAACGGTGTTGAGTAATGGCGCAGACGCTCGAACCATTCACAGTTGATTAAGCGAGCCTTTGAAGTTACACGGGTGACAAGATGATTAATTACTGTTTATGACAACTAACTGAACGTGAAATTCGGGATGATACAAATTATTTCTACTCACAAACAACGCAAATGTATTTCGAATTCCTTCCTAAATACAGTTGAAACGTTTAAAATTTGTTTCCTTCCACGCGAACTCATCGTGTCGATGAACTTGTAAAGTCCAATGATGGATTACGTTTGGAATTCCTCTAAATACGAAGTTACGTCTGGAGATAGACGACGCTGCGTGGGGATCCTCAGATGGACCATTTATCAAGCTAACTCCACGAGTCTATGTGAGATCCGGTCACTTAAATCCTGACATATTCGTACGCTAAATTAATTTCAATTATAAACGATGTCTTATGTGTCCAATTTAGTTTCACCAAAATGTACATGTATGAATCTTTGAAAACAAAATCAACTAAATCCAGTAATCACCAACTGACAATAGCGCAACACAAATTTTAACTTTGACAAACAAAACTCCATAAAATCGGGGCAAATAACAGGATATTCACGCGAGCCGATTGTAACTATGAAACTTTATATGTTCTTGTGAACGCAATTTCCCGGTTCGAATGAAACGTCATATTGTCGCCGCATTATAGCTGGAAGAAGGCACGTGGAGTACAATGAAGGGTCCCACATAGTTATAACATGTATATTGTATATATTTTGTTCAATAACGGGCACGAGAGGTTTGAAACCGTCCAGTTGCGATGCCGATCACGTGCGTATTATTGGCAGCTAGGAATCAGGGAGGCTCGCGTCAACTCGACTATAGCCGCCGACTTAGAATAGCGCACCTGCCTGATGTACATATGAGATGTCGACCTCTCTAAGTTATACTGTAAACTGAATTTGAATAGGGCCTCAAATGACCGTAAGCAAATCTACTTTGTATAATTGAGGCGGTGAAAGCTCTGAAATTGAATAGCGTGGGTCTCGAATAGAATCTAGCATGTATGTTAAGAATTTATGGATAACTTTTTAAAGTCTAGGTTAGGTTAGCGTAATATCTACATGGCATAGGGACGAACCTATAGAAAATTGTCCAAACTATGGATTAAGGGTGAACCCGTTTGTAACCCTCAAGTTTAAGTTTCAGAGAGTCTGAAGCTAGATAGTGTCTGTGCAAGGCTTTAACGGAATAAAGTGACCCATTTATTACATTCGACGACGGAAATTTTGCATGACATTAAATCCAGAATGTGCTCAAATATTTCTATCTCTTTTGAGATTACTTTATTGTATGCCAGATTTCTGTTCCGCTAGCTTTGATTCTTCATCCCTTCACAAAGACACGTACAGGCGTACAGAAAGCATCATTACCGGTCCTCTGTGTGGGGATTATTGCGATAGCCTATACATTATATATATGTAGGTACGGGAGCCCGTCGCGTCGCATGATCTAAAACTATTTGACCTAATGTAATGTTTCGTCAAATTGTTTAATCGAAAATTACTTTGCTATTTACGCAAAAGACGCTTAGAAATTTTTTTTCTTAGGCCAGGTTTCTGTTATAATGCAGACATTGAAGTTTTTGTGGCACGAATAAAACTGTCTTAGGGACCCAACGATATTAATTTATCGATAAATTGTACTTTCTTATGACGTAATCTTACGACGTATGAGACAACGATGCATTAAAATTAGGAATTCATACATATTTAAGTTATTCCCATAATAATAAATGACTATCTAGCCATTTATTTTATTTTTGACACTTTTCCATATATTTTCCGAAAACTGAGATGACTGGTTGATTATATTAGAGTACTTATACTATTATGCTACACAATATCATACAATTTACCTAAATTGAACTTTGTTGCAAGGCACTCTTGATTTCAGTTTACTTAGTATGGAAATCGATTGAATATCATTAATAGTACATTACTTACTGCAGAGGCCGGGAAGTAAGGGCCTTATCACACTTGGGTCCTTATTTGTTCACCTTTTGCATATTTTAACATGACTTAAATGGAACAAGATCTTACATCTAGAGATAGATTAGGTAAAAATAAAAATAAAACTCGTGTTTAACAAATAAATAGGGTGACCCAGCGGACGAACCCTTATTTTCATACAAAACAAGTTATAATAAAGAAATTATAATAAAAAATATTTGCATTATGTAGCTTTACTATCTGTCTTTTAATGAGCATACACTTTATTCAAAAAATATCCGAATAAAGATTTCCTTTCAATTTTAGTCGGAGAAGGTGAAATATTGTTGACAAAGAAAAGTTGATTCACCCACTTGCGATTTTTTGGGCGAGCTGCGGGCGAGTTTCCATACAAAACCGGTTCGCCGCGAGCGATTTTTGTATGGAACTTCGCTTCTAACTCGCCCGCAGCTCGCTCGCAAACCACAACTGTGATAAGGCCCTAAGGGGTCGTCGGCCGAGTACATATAGATGGTCAAGCGATAACGAGGCCAGATAGTTAAGCTACGAGACTGGCAACCCCTTTTTACGCCGAGGTATGTATAGTGCTTTCCTCAAATATGTAATGAAATAAATTAAAAACACTCCAAAAAAATCAAACTTTATTTTCTAAATATACTTAAAGTAAAGTAAACAAAAAAAAAGGAATTACAAAATGAAAAATTGTCAATTTTTTTTTTAAAAACTGTTTCAGCACAAATTTTTACCGCGAATATTTAGATGAAATATTTTAAATGTGTAGTTAAATTTGCAATTTAAAACTATTGGAATTTTTTTATATGAAAGAAACATTTTTTGTCTCTTCATTGGAAATTGGAAATTGTTTATAATGTGGTATTTGTTATGTTCATGTCAATTTTATATAAATAAAACTGCAAAATATGGCAAACATCGTTTATTGTTTTTTTAATGGCTCAACACCGTGATGCTGTGTCGTGTCACAAATAAAGGAAATGAAAAAAAACACATTCCAGGCTTAGGTCGGCAATGTTGTATGAAATACCATTAAAGGCCAAGTGTCAAGCCGCACCGGAAACGAGGTACTTTGCGGCCTATTATAAGGCACGTAATGTCAACATTTCATTGCATATTTGAGAAAATAATCTTAACGACATACCATGACAAGTAAAAAAGTAGAGTAGGTAACTATGAGACGTATAATAACACAATTTTGTTAATTATAACAAAAAATGTTTTCAGATTTTTGCATAATGCTTACATTCAAGTGTTTATATTTAACATTCAGAGTAAGACGAAATGGAATATCTGTTCGCCACTTAGGAATCGTTCTGTATACAGTCTTGTAGGTAGGTTAGGTACAGTTAGCGTCAAAAGTAAGTGATCATAATTTCAAAACAATATTTATCTCATAATGTGCCAAATATAAGAGATCTCACTAAAATGGCAGTATTAACTGATCACCTTATTAGCCAGAAATATGTGATCATTATAATAAAGGAGAATATTGACTGTGAAAATATACAAAAACTAATATTATCTACTAGTAATTTAAGGCCAATAAATTTAAAATTAAAACTAAATTTAATACACTAAACTCTACGATAAAACTAAAAGATAAAATTACATATAAAGGTTGGCCCTCGGCAGAGTGCCCATCACGCAGGCGGCATACCCGCGCTGTCTAACTACGTATCCTCCTAATAATAAATAGTCCTAATTCGAATAAAGCAATATTACATTTCACGAATGCAGTGCAGACTTATCATTGCAT
Source organism: Eudemis profundana (assembly GCA_947034925.1). Taxonomy (NCBI): domain Eukaryota; kingdom Metazoa; phylum Arthropoda; class Insecta; order Lepidoptera; family Tortricidae; genus Eudemis; species Eudemis profundana. The sequence goes on from OX344801.1 coordinate 15,818,439, forward strand.
AATTTTTATTAAAGCATTAACAACTGCCAACGAATACATACATACGTCACCCAGAATGACGTCACAAATGAAGGGACTGGTTGAAGGATTCGATGACTGCGACAGAGTTTCGGTAGCCTAGTTGGTTAAGGCGCCTGTTGGCCCGGATAGCCGAGGAGATGCAGGTTCAAAACCTGCCCGAGACATATAATTTTTCAATTTTTCTCTTCTAATAAAATATTATCATTGCATAGTCTCAAGTTTTATGTTGCGAAGAATGTAATGCTAGATCAGATTTCTAATAATTAATTTTTGGGATATATGCAGTTTTTTTAGTAACCTTGCCACAGATTAGATAATATAACTAGATATTTCCCTCTCGCGTGTTTTATTATACAAAACAAGCATTCCCACACTAGAATAACCTTGCCATTGCTGAAGTAGGAAATATTCAAACTGCCAGTACCTTATTTTCTAGTAGTGGAAATGAAAACAAGGATTTATTTTAGATGACAAAAATTATAAGACAAAGTTAAATTTTTATTTCATGTCGACTGTACAAACTGTAAGTACATCAACTAACGTTCGATGCTATTTACGCTTCCGATTTTGCCATGTATTGGTGATGTGCCTACCAATCAGACCAAAACGGTGAAATTTATTGTAATCAACCCTTCGCTTCGGCGCGTGCTGCTCTTTAGATTTTGCTCTCAAAATAAGCTAGGCTATGAACATCCCATTAAAGTAAGACATTATGGTACATTAGGGTGCCTTTTCCCAAATACGGAGTAAGCAAAACGGAAGACAATGATTGTTAAAGCTTTGATAAAGTTACGGGTTGTAAAAACAAAGACAAGTAAGAGTTAAATTCGCGTGGACAGGGTTTTGTACTTTTTATAAAATAAAAAATAAAAAGTTTTTATTTCGACCAACTGAGATCATAGACAATGAAAATGAAAAATTCAAAAATTAAACATTAATTAAATTATTATTAATGCCATTGAGTGACTTGTATATAATTAGTAAAAGAAAGAAGTATTAACCAAACAAGCAATTAGTAGCGTTAAAACTAAAATAAACAAAATAAAACTATAAAAAGAAAACCCCTTCTAACATGTCCGCCTGCGGCATCGACCCCATGACGCTGGCAGCGTTTTTCCACGTTGGACCGCAATAGCGATCCGCTGGGACAGGTAGGCGCCAGCCCTGGGGTCTCCCGAGGCTCGGACCAGCCGGGACGACAGGCTACCTACCAAAAATTCTGAAAGCAAATATTGATTGTTTTATGCGTGTGCTTCTTATGTTATTATGTTATATTACACCTTGTATAGGGCCAAGCTTCGGCTCCAAAGACTAGAGTCAATTATGGTTAAAAACGAAATCTGTCTAAAATATAGTACCTAGAGAAGGCAGTGTCTTATAATCGCCTAAAAGCGACTTAAAAATATTCTCAACTGGACTTTGTTTCAAAGTTAAATTAAACGGTAAACCCTTCCCGAGTTCCTTGCAAAACACTTGCCTAGCTAATTACCGTTTAGTAGGGATTTGGGCTACGGGTACTTTAAAGCTAAACCTTTAACTAACATAAATCTAATCTAGGCAAGCGTCTTGATCTTTACGGCTTACGGTTACCGTACTTAAAGACTCGTGTACTCGTATCTACATAATAGCTGATCCTCTTTCTCTATTCCTTTCTCTCTCTTTCTCTCCTCCCCCCCCCCCCCCGTTTCTCATTGTGGTCGCTCGCTTTTGACTGAGGATCGTGTTCATCAGTGGATGTGGATGGTCTTCACCTAGTTTTTATGATCTGCCTCTACCGGTCTTCGCGTCTCTGACGATGACGGCTGATCACGACCAATCTACCAGCACCGTATATTGACCTACTTTGCCTACCTAATGAGAAGGCAAGATGAAAGCCTTGAAAAGCTGATCATTATTGGAAACACCGAGGGCAAACGACGAGGAGTCATTCCCAACCATATGGAGCGATCAAGTGAAAAGCACATCCTCAACCAAATTATGCCTAGAAAGCTTCTCTGTGTAGACAGATAAATAAAAAAACCGACTTATTTAGCAGTAATAAATTGAATTTTTTTTTTATTCAAAATAGGCCACCATTATATCTTAAAACCGTGATATATTTGTAATTATGCATTCAGATAGGTAAATTAAATAGCTAGTTAAAGGAAGGCCTCACTGAAAATTGACTTAAATGAGCTTTATAAAACCCAGACAAATATTCTCATAACGTTTAAGTAATTGCCTTTGTTTATTGCTTATTATACAACTCCACCGTTATATTACAATGACGTTTTTAAATTGTTACTAGAGTTTGACCTACTTGCTATACCTATAACTATAAACTAGGTAGTTACAGACCGTGTTTATGTAAAACATGAACTGATTTCATTTAAACTTCGCTGTTTGCAATGTTTTTCGCTTCGATATTGCGATGCTTCGAAGGCGTATTTATTTCTTTGGGTCTGTTTCATATTCAGTAACATTGCAATTATAATGCGAAGCTGGAAGTCCCGGGTTCAAATCCTGATAAGGGCAAATATTTGTGTGATGAGCACGAGTATTTGACGACTCAGGAACAAATACTATTTGTTCCTGAGTCGTGCGGATGTTTGCTATATATTTATATAAGTATGTATTTATCTATAGGTATGTATATCGTTGTCTAGTATGTACCAGTACATTGCATTGCTTAATTGGGGCCTGGGTTGATTTGTGTAAGACTGTCCCTCAATATTTATTTACATATTAATTATTATTATTTATAGTTATTTTTTAATGCACGTTTTCTTTTGATATATTTATTGACTATATAATTTGCAGATATAACTTTTATGTAAAAGTCGGTGCTTTAATTATGGTTCCGTACCAAAATGGTAAAAAAGGAACCCTTATGGTTCGACTCTGACTGTCTGTCTGTCTGTCTGTCCGTCCGTCTGTCACAGCCAGATATCTCAGGAACTACTGCTGCTATCGATATGAAATTTGGAATAGTTTTAAAAGTCACTAACCCGACCCTATTTGACATAAAAAAAATCTTGTATCTTTTTTACTTTTTTTTTAAAGGGGGACGTAATGGGAGTTTGAAAATTTAATGTTGTGCTATTGTATCAAATGGGGTATCAAATGAAAGGGCTTGATTTGTAGATTCCAAAGCCATTTTTTTTCTTTTTTTGTTAATTATGTATTTTTTGATTTATGACCAAAAACGTTAAAAAAATACCATTCCCCCCCTATTATCTTCGAAGTTACTGAACAGAAAAATCTGTAATAATTGCCAATTATTAATATCAACCTGAATATTACAGGAAAAATATAACGATTTTCCTAACTTTAATATTTTTTTAGAAATTTACAAAAACTTAAAATCCATCTAGCGGACAGTAGCAAAACTAAGCGATGGCCTGTTTCAGATTACAGAATAAAAATATCTATTAAATACAATTATTACTCATCAGGTTCTAAATATTACAGGAAAAATATAACGGTTTTCCTAACTTGTACTGTTTTTTAGAAATTTGCAAAAATCATAACATATACTTATTTGCTCCTACTAAACAAATCGACATATTTACAGTTTTTCTTGAACTATTCGCGTATCTTCTTATGAGTTTGTACGGAACCCTCGGTGCGCGAGTCCGACTCGCACTTGACCGGCTTTTTTTATATTTCTTTTGTCTTTATTATTTGGTGTTATTTATAGCTACAATAGAAATGCACATTTTGTGTAAATTGCAAGTGTCTACCTGTTACGGTTCGAAAGATACAGCCCTATGGACAGCCATCGGCCACGGGGCTGTATCTTTTGAACGCTTGCTGAGACTTGGTTATAGGGGTCCCGTTTGCACCCTATGGGTACGGAACCCTAAAAAACTTACTCGTATTAGATCTTATAATATGACTCCAACAATGGTTAAAATAATACCTAATAGTTCACCTAGTAGTTTAGTAGTGTAGTAGTAGTACCTAGTTGTTTAGTTAGGTATCTAGTTATCACGTTATCTACTTAATTGTGACCTGTGGTGAACGAAATCTAAAAACAGGTGACCTAATTATTGTAGAAAGTCAACAAGAGATGTTTATTCAACTAAATATTCCAGTGATTTAATTTAAAGTTCGCGTTTCTGCCCGACGGACACGGCTGCAGATTTCCTGTAACGAGATCGTACTAATTTTAACTGCAAACTGATGGGAATTTTCGTTCCGTTGCGGTTCATTGTTTAAAGCTTGCATTTCTAAAAGCATTTATACAGACCTACAAATTCCTGGCGACTATATTTGTTTCATTGATTTACTTAAAACATAGTACCTAACCACGCGAGCTAGTGTAAAAATAGCAGTGGTTTTTCAATTGGACTTGTATGTTGTACTTTAGAATAAGTGATCCTCGTTTGATATATACCTAAATCATCATTCTTATGCCAACACTTTCTTTGTTTCTCTGTTCTCTCTGTTGTCCTTTTAATAATATTTTAATCGGTTTATACCTACGGACGATAGAGCCAACCGCATGTCCAGGAATGCTGGGACTTGAAACATATTGGTATATTTTAAAAAGTCCATGGAAATACACATAATTATTTATTTTTAGGTCTATTTAGTTTTAGGTATTTTGAAATTTATCTTGTTTTTCTTGTCTTACTGTATTATCTGTATGTGTTTGTTTATTAATATTAAAGTATTCTATGAAACATTATTTGGTTGTTTAGAATATACAATTATTTTTTTCTACTCCTGACTTTTATCTGTCTTTTACTTGGTCACGAACACTAATATATGAACATACATAATATGAGTTCAGAAAAGTCTATACTCTATTCCCCATAACAGCACTTGTGTCGTTATGTCGCAAAACGATACTGCTAGCAGCCACAGACTTCTAAATATAGGTTAAACTTAAGTCAAGGATTACGCGATCAATACTAACTCAACAATAAAAATGCACAACTGTGTGGGATTTTTTCTTTGTTTAATTTTATATTTTATTTAAAACCTAGTCGTAGAAAAAGTATTGTATGCAACGTTGTATAATTCAGTCAAAAAACGTTCATGGCGTCTCTCTTCGCGACACTCGCCGCCGCGGCGGCTCGTATCGCAACCCACGCCACTCGCGTGTTTTGACCCTACTTATACAACTCTTGCATAAAATACTGTTGCGCCGGTGGTATAGGTCAAAACTTTAAACGTGATTTTCTGTGCTTTAGAAGCGTTTTCAGCAAGCTGAAAAGTGATTTCAGGCCGTTTCAGAGGTGGCTCTTTCACATACTAGAAGATTGAAAATTCACCCTAGTTGCCGTTGTTTTCAGGCGCCTGAAACATGTTTTCAGTCCGTTTCAGGGCACCCTCTATCAGATGGCGCAATAACCTGAAAACCCGTTTTCAGGCGTTTTCAGGACCCCTTATGGGCCTTTGAAGTACACTTCAGTATATGGCGAAATTTCACGAAGGAGTGAAAGAGATAGCACTATTAGAGAGAGACAGCTATATTGAGAAAGTTCGAGAAGTCTGTGAAAGAGACAGAACTAGAAAGGGGTAGCAATAGTCGGGAATGTTCCAGCCGAATCGAACATCGAACAATCTAGATTGCCTAGAACACTCGCGATGCGTCATTGACCGAGGGGTCACCGAACGCCCTTGGACTTTGGACCGAAGATTCCAGATAGGATTTCTCCGGAACATTCGAGAGCAAGGGTCTCCGGATATATAAGCCGCGCGTCACCGACGCCCCAGTCAGTTTTTAACTAACGGCGATAAAGTGCGAATCTCGAAGCGAACCTAAGTGATAAGTTAATAAGTGCGTTATAGTGAAGTGATTTAGTACAGTGATTTCTTAAGTAAGTAAGCCTTGTTAATTATTAATTCTGTAATAAAGTTTGCATTTTTAATTAGTGGTTAATTAGTGTATTTTCTATCACGTTACCTACCCCACGGACGTAACATTTGGTGTCAGAAGTGAAGATAGAAAATGCCGTTTACACCGCGTGAGAACGAGCCGAAGGGAGTGCAGACCCGGAGCCAAGCTGCAGCAAGTGAGGACCCTGCGCCGGACGCTGGCTCATCAGAGTCACCGGTCTCACGTAAGCAAGATATGGACGTCAACGCGATACTAGTTCTCTTAAAAGAGCAAGCTCGTCAACAACAAGAGCAAGCTCGTCAACAACAAGAGTATGCTCGTCAACAGCAAGAGCAAGCTCGAATTCTCCGGAAGGAGCTCAGTGATGAGCTACGGGTTCAGTCGGCGAAGCAAGAAGAACAATCGAGAATGCTTCGGGACGTACATGAGACCGCGGCTGAATGGAAGCGAGAAATGTGTGAGGTCCATGAGAAACTGGCGGACATGGACATTAAATTTGACACTCCACTTCATGACGTTAAGGCGAATGTCGAGACTGTTAAAGAGGAAGTCAACACCACAAAAACCGCCTCCAGAAGCTCGAAATAAAAGTGGCCAGCGGTACGAGTACCTGTGCAGCCGAGGTACCTGTGTCGGGAGGAGGACGATTCAAGGTACCTCCCTTCGATGGTACATCGTCGTGGACAGCTTATAAGCTACAGTTCGAGTCCGTTTCCCAGGCTAACGGCTGGAGCAAGGAGCAGGCCAGGACAGCCCTAACCCTAGCGCTACGTGACGAGGCGCTCACCATACTAGAAGCCCTAGGAGAAGAGAGAAGTTACGACCGGCTTCTAGAAGCGTTGGAGGCCCGTTACGGTGACAGACACCTTGAGCACGTCTACCGAGCTCAGTTAAAGGACAGGTCACAGGGGCGCAATGAAACGTTGCAGCAGTGGGCCCTAGAAATTGAGAAGTTGGTTAGAAAGGCGTACCAACGTACATCCGCCTCCTTTGTGGACACCACGCTGGTGCAGGCCTTCGTTGACGGAATACGCGATTTGGAGGTACGGGCTGCAGTGCGACTGGGGCACCATGGGTCCCTGAAGGATGCAGTGGCTCACGCCCTAGAGGTAGAAGCTGTGCGTCAGGACCCGTCAAGGCCTTATAGGGTACGTGAAGTGTCTGTTAGGGAGCCGACTGCTCCCCGTCGTGAGTTTGGGCCACGATGTTACCAATGTGGAGAACGTGGCCACATACAGTCTAGCTGCCCGAGAAGGAGTAGGAGAGCATGGCCGACGTGGACGAGTGGAAGCAGCAGCTGCACCAGTACCGGGACGGCGTGGCGTGCCAGGCACTTCGACGAGGTAGACAACGAGGCCGGCGCAGCTGAGCAGTTGCGGAAGCGCGTGGCGCAGCTCGAGACGGAGCTCGCACAGAGGAACAAGGAGCTCGCGCAGACGAACAAGGAGCTCGTGCAGAGGAACAAGGAGCTCGAGCAGAGGAACGAGGAGCTCGCGCAGATCATCAAAAAGTGGGAGGTTGAGTTGGCGACTCTGAAGAGCAAAAATCGGCAGCTGACAACGGCGCTGCAGGAGAGTAAAGCCAACGCGGAGGCCCTTATTCGAAGACCCTGTCTAGACGACTGTAAGCGTAGTCTTCGACAAGAGGGCAAGGAATGTTTGAGGATGTTGAGAGCTAACTCAGTTAGTGAAGAGTATCCGAGCGATTTAAGGGATCGGATTGATGATGTTTACGGTCTTGTTGGTGAACACGGGCTTCAAGCTAGCGCGAGAATGGAGACCCGATATAACGAGAACTCTAACCAAATTGGGTTCGAGGAAGGTTCGTGTGTGTGGCTACATCACCCCATGCGGAGAAAAGGGAAATCTCCGAAACTGTCCCCAAATTGGGAAGGGCCATATAGGGTAGTCACGCACGAAGATCAACGACTTCACGTATCGGATACAGCGAAACCCTCGTAGTCCATCGAAGATTGTTCACGTTGACCGACTGGCGAGGTACCACGGAAATAATGATGCTCGGGACGAGCATGTCTTAGGAGGGGGTAGTGTTGCGCCGGTGGTATAGGTCAAAACTTTAAACGTGATTTTCTGTGCTTTAGAAGCGTTTTCAGCAAGCTGAAAAGTGATTTCAGGCCGTTTCAGAGGTGGCTCTTTCACATACTAGAAGATTGAAAATTCACCCTAGTTGCCGTTGTTTTCAGGCGCCTGAAACATGTTTTCAGTCCGTTTCAGGGCACCCTCTATCAGATGGCGCAATAACCTGAAAACCCGTTTTCAGGCGTTTTCAGGACCCCTTATGGGCCTTTGAAGTACACTTCAGTATATGGCGAAATTTCACGAAGGAGTGAAAGAGATAGCACTATTAGAGAGAGACAGCTATATTGAGAAAGTTCGAGAAGTCTGTGAAAGAGACAGAACTAGAAAGGGGTAGCAATAGTCGGGAATGTTCCAGCCGAATCGAACATCGAACAATCTAGATTGCCTAGAACACTCGCGATGCGTCATTGACCGAGGGGTCACCGAACGCCCTTGGACTTTGGACCGAAGATTCCAGATAGGATTTCTCCGGAACATTCGAGAGCAAGGGTCTCCGGATATATAAGCCGCGCGTCACCGACGCCCCAGTCAGTTTTTAACTAACGGCGATAAAGTGCGAATCTCGAAGCGAACCTAAGTGATAAGTTAATAAGTGCGTTATAGTGAAGTGATTTAGTACAGTGATTTCTTAAGTAAGTAAGCCTTGTTAATTATTAATTCTGTAATAAAGTTTGCATTTTTAATTAGTGGTTAATTAGTGTATTTTCTATCACGTTACCTACCCCACGGACGTAACATTTGGTGTCAGAAGTGAAGATAGAAAATGCCGTTTACACCGCGTGAGAACGAGCCGAAGGGAGTGCAGACCCGGAGCCAAGCTGCAGCAAGTGAGGACCCTGCGCCGGACGCTGGCTCATCAGAGTCACCGGTCTCACGTAAGCAAGATATGGACGTCAACGCGATACTAGTTCTCTTAAAAGAGCAAGCTCGTCAACAACAAGAGCAAGCTCGTCAACAACAAGAGTATGCTCGTCAACAGCAAGAGCAAGCTCGAATTCTCCGGAAGGAGCTCAGTGATGAGCTACGGGTTCAGTCGGCGAAGCAAGAAGAACAATCGAGAATGCTTCGGGACGTACATGAGACCGCGGCTGAATGGAAGCGAGAAATGTGTGAGGTCCATGAGAAACTGGCGGACATGGACATTAAATTTGACACTCCACTTCATGACGTTAAGGCGAATGTCGAGACTGTTAAAGAGGAAGTCAACACCTACAAAAACCGCCTCCAGAAGCTCGAAATAAAAGTGGCCAGCGGTACGAGTACCTGTGCAGCCGAGGTACCTGTGTCGGGAGGAGGACGATTCAAGGTACCTCCCTTCGATGGTACATCGTCGTGGACAGCTTATAAGCTACAGTTCGAGTCCGTTTCCCAGGCTAACGGCTGGAGCAAGGAGCAGGCCAGGACAGCCCTAACCCTAGCGCTACGTGACGAGGCGCTCACCATACTAGAAGCCCTAGGAGAAGAGAGAAGTTACGACCGGCTTCTAGAAGCGTTGGAGGCCCGTTACGGTGACAGACACCTTGAGCACGTCTACCGAGCTCAGTTAAAGGACAGGTCACAGGGGCGCAATGAAACGTTGCAGCAGTGGGCCCTAGAAATTGAGAAGTTGGTTAGAAAGGCGTACCAACGTACATCCGCCTCCTTTGTGGACACCACGCTGGTGCAGGCCTTCGTTGACGGAATACGCGATTTGGAGGTACGGGCTGCAGTGCGACTGGGGCACCATGGGTCCCTGAAGGATGCAGTGGCTCACGCCCTAGAGGTAGAAGCTGTGCGTCAGGACCCGTCAAGGCCTTATAGGGTACGTGAAGTGTCTGTTAGGGAGCCGACTGCTCCCCGTCGTGAGTTTGGGCCACGATGTTACCAATGTGGAGAACGTGGCCACATACGGTCTAGCTGCCCGAGAAGGAGTAGGAGAGCATGGCCGACGTGGACGAGTGGAAGCAGCAGCTGCACCAGTACCGGGACGGCGTGGCGTGCCAGGCACTTCGACGAGGTAGACAACGAGGCCGGCGCAGCTGAGCAGTTGCGGAAGCGCGTGGCGCAGCTCGAGACGGAGCTCGCACAGAGGAACAAGGAGCTCGCGCAGACGAACAAGGAGCTCGTGCAGAGGAACAAGGAGCTCGAGCAGAGGAACGAGGAGCTCGCGCAGATCATCAAAAAGTGGGAGGTTGAGTTGGCGACTCTGAAGAGCAAAAATCGGCAGCTGACAACGGCGCTGCAGGAGAGTAAAGCCAACGCGGAGGCCCTTATTCGAAGACCCTGTCTAGACGACTGTAAGCGTAGTCTTCGACAAGAGGGCAAGGAATGTTTGAGGATGTTGAGAGCTAACTCAGTTAGTGAAGAGTATCCGAGCGATTTAAGGGATCGGATTGATGATGTTTACGGTCTTGTTGGTGAACACGGGCTTCAAGCTAGCGCGAGAATGGAGACCCGATATAACGAGAACTCTAACCAAATTGGGTTCGAGGAAGGTTCGTGTGTGTGGCTACATCACCCCATGCGGAGAAAAGGGAAATCTCCGAAACTGTCCCCAAATTGGGAAGGGCCATATAGGGTAGTCACGCACGAAGATCAACGACTTCACGTATCGGATACAGCGAAACCCTCGTAGTCCATCGAAGATTGTTCACGTTGACCGACTGGCGAGGTACCACGGAAATAATGATGCTCGGGACGAGCATGTCTTAGGAGGGGGTAGTGTTGCGCCGGTGGTATAGGTCAAAACTTTAAACGTGATTTTCTGTGCTTTAGAAGCGTTTTCAGCAAGCTGAAAAGTGATTTCAGGCCGTTTCAGAGGTGGCTCTTTCACATACTAGAAGATTGAAAATTCACCCTAGTTGCCGTTGTTTTCAGGCGCCTGAAACATGTTTTCAGTCCGTTTCAGGGCACCCTCTATCAGATGGCGCAATAACCTGAAAACCCGTTTTCAGGCGTTTTCAGGACCCCTTATGGGCCTTTGAAGTACACTTCAGTATATGGCGAAATTTCACGAAGGAGTGAAAGAGATAGCACTATTAGAGAGAGACAGCTATATTGAGAAAGTTCGAGAAGTCTGTGAAAGAGACAGAACTAGAAAGGGGTAGCAATAGTCGGGAATGTTCCAGCCGAATCGAACATCGAACAATCTAGATTGCCTAGAACACTCGCGATGCGTCATTGACCGAGGGGTCACCGAACGCCCTTGGACTTTGGACCGAAGATTCCAGATAGGATTTCTCCGGAACATTCGAGAGCAAGGGTCTCCGGATATATAAGCCGCGCGTCACCGACGCCCCAGTCAGTTTTTAACTAACGGCGATAAAGTGCGAATCTCGAAGCGAACCTAAGTGATAAGTTAATAAGTGCGTTAAAGTGAAGTGATTTAGTACAGTGATTTCTTAAGTAAGTAAGCCTTGTTAATTAGTAATTCTGTAATAAAGTTTGCATTTTTAATTAGTGGTTAATTAGTGTATTTTCTATCACGTTACCTACCCCACGGACGTAACAATACTATAAAACTACTGTACAGGTTTTGAAAAGTTTTATTTAAAGTTAATAAAACTATAAACTTCAAAAATCTTATGGCATTCGTTACCTTCTCTTACAAAATAGCTTAATAACATGGCTCATCTATCTGTTACAATATTGCTCGATAGACCAGAAACTTAATATTAATAATGACTTTTATTATACGGTATCTTATCAATGTTTGCCGCCGCAATTATAACTAAGTTCATTAATTAAGAACAAGGGTAGTAATCGTATTATCAATTCAATTCAGGGCCCGACAACGCCGTCCGCCGCCGCTGTTAAATCGACTTTTGATTGTGAGCCTACAACTTCCAATTATAGCTGGTTCAGTATTATTCAATGCGATCAACTGGAATTACTTCTATGTTTGATGGTTAGACCGTGTAATAATACACCTAATATGAGGGTTTACTTTCTCTCTTCCTCTTCTTCCTATAATTAACTAATGATGACTTCACCAGCACTTACGAGTTACGGAGTACGAGGGTAAACAGGGATAACTCATGCAAACAAGTCGAGATAAGAACTTGGAAGCGTCCATTGCCCGCTCTTAGAACAATAGTTGATTCCTATCTAATAAATTCGCTTTGTTCATTTAATTAACTTCGCCAATTGTTGTTCTTTCCCTGTTACACGGAGAGCTAAAATTCGCATTAACCATTTGTGGAGTCAACTTACGGGGACCGCAGACTCGCTACGCACCACGAGGAAAATGATTGAACATTGAACGTGCCTAATTAAAGGGATATAATCCAAGCTGAGAGTGAACCCAGTAAAATTAGATGTATGAATAATTGAAAACAAGAGGTAAAAGGTACAAGTAGGGTCGTTATCGCTGCCCCCCTGGGAAATGAAGCAGCAGCAGATTTTTGGTCTCTCGCAAACTTTTTCCTGTTCGTCTGACAACTTGGAGAATAAATTATTTTATTGAGTTACTGTTATTCTTTTGTAGATTGAAAATGGGTAAGGCTTGGCACATTTCAAGAAGTTGACAATTTATGAGAGGTTGTCTACGTGATTTTTAGGACCAGATCTCTGCGGGTTTACGAGGCATAACGCGTTACAAGAGTAATGAGCGCGTGGAACTGAAACCAATCCTTTTGCGTACGCGATATTGTACACATTGAAGATCATCTTACCAAACATTTTTCCTTATTTTCGTCTGTTACTGGCTTCGTTTTTACGTATTTTAGAACCGTGAAAGCTTAATAGGTGCGTAGTATAGAATCACGAACGCCCGTGATAATAAAAGGAACATGAAAGCAAGCCTTAGACCTTGACCGGGCTTTAATGAATGACATATTGTACAAAACACACAGGTCATACAATTGCATTCCATACTTTCTTTCAGAGAACATGTTGCTCGAAGAGGGTGTTTGAAAAGTTTGAAATGATTGTGGTATATAATACGGTGTCTCTGATTAAAGCGTTTAATATTTGTATTAACCAAGACAATATTAAATTTTTTTCTTTATGGCGCACACGCCGTGGATACGAGGTATATTGGCCAATGTCGAAGCTATTGGCATAATTGCTTTGGTTCTAAAAATTATTTTGATACTTGTGGGAGGACCAGATGGGAGTTCTAAAACAAAGAAACATATATGATTATTAAATTATCTCAACAATACATCCAGATAGTGATTAGGCTGACGTTTACAGCTGTGTCACAGACCTACGGGAATGCTACACAAATAGTAGTGCGTTCCAGGTATTGACATTATTAAGATTCGTCACGATTAATGTAATAGTTATTCAGGTAAATATATAGCTAGCAAATAAATAAATATTAATATAAATATTAGGGGAAAATCTTATACAAATCGAACTAGCCCCATAGTAAGCTCAATAAATATTACTGACTAAATAAAATATTGGAGTTCAAGAGTTCAATGTACCTATCTAAAATTTTAAATGCTTCCTCTTTTGAAATGGCTATAAACTTAAATTACAATGCATGAATGATAAGACTTTATTTCTTTTTATCATATTGATCAGTTGGCGGTCATACGTTTCTATAACTAAGTACATAATTAGAGTTTTTAGCTACGTATTCTTTCGATGTTATCGCCATCCCATATCCAAATTGTTTCTTAAATATATTCAACAACCGTACTTGTACTCGTACCTACGAGTATTTCCTTACATTTTAGCACGCAGAAACATTTTTCAAGTAAAATTAAGACGCAATGTTCATAAAAAATAAGCCTTCATTTTTAGGGAAATTGAGTGTAATTCGTAAAAAAGGTTCCTTCGGCTTTATGAAGAAAACAATACAAGCTCATACCTCATTAATCAATGTCACATCCTAACACGACGAGAATGACCGATTCCCTCGAAATAAGAATGTTTTTTCTGCTGAATATTTTGTTTTAAGTTGTCTTACATCTATATTAAACAACTTTATACTGTTTTAGTAATAAACTAGAAGATGCCCGTAACCTCGTTCGTGGAGTTAAATAAGTTAATGTTCCTTTTTTGTTCTATGTCCTTTAAAGGATCTCAAATTATCTCCATGCTAAATTGCTTCTAAATCGGTTCAGACCGGAGACGGACAGACATAAAGACAGACAGACAAAGAGACGCGTTTATGAATCAAACGAATCTGTATACTACAAACTTTTATCCTCAATTAACCTTTTAGGACTTCAATCTTTTATTAAGTAGATCTCAACTAAAAGATTAACTTTTTGAAAATGTATTAAAATTGGCCCTGTTGTATGATAGCCAAAGTAATCACGAGCTTAGTAATCTTTAATAGAAAATGGTTTTAATTTTTGTGAAATGACATTTTGTCTGAATCGTAAAAAATATTAACCACTGTTGATTGTTTTAATACCTGCACCAGAATGAATGCGTTAATTATATGCCACATTAAAGAGTATTGCGGGTAATGGCAGCAGCTCGTTCATCTCGCTACAGCCATGCGTCATAATTACTAAAGAGACAATCACAATTAAGGCCCAGTGTCCGTATTCCGAGTTTTAATTCCCGTAACTGGCAGCGAAGTTTAAAAGGCAGATAATAACCTTTACGCGAAGCACAACGGGTGCGGTCACAACGGTGTAAAATGTGCTCTTTTATTGCTCTGTTTTAATTAAATTCTTCGCGCTCGCACTGATTCCTTTACTTTTTCAACCTTTTCTGGTTTAGTCGTCATTTTATAATTTTTGTTTTCGTGCCGTTGCAATTTTTTACGGCCAATAAAGCTGGATTTTGTGAAAACTAGATTATTGTGTAACAATGCAATACTTACAATCATACTTTATTGCACACCAAAAGAATATTACATTGCAAACTTATATAAAAACAGTGGTAAATAATAGGCAGTGGTGGGGGTGTAACGTTCAATTCAGGGAATTTTCATCACATAATTGAATCAAATTGTACAGCCCGGCTGCATGTTATAATAAATTATAGTAGGTATTATCAAAAGCTACAGCATTTCTACTCCGAGACCAAAAAAAATCCTAAACTAAAATATTGCAAGATCGAAAACTGACTAATGATTAATTAAGTATTAATTGGAGTTTATCAATATATGCTTCAATTATCTACAAATTTACCCAGTTAACAAGAATCGTGTTTTAGACGGGTAACTCAGTTAACAATTAATTAAGTGTTCTTTTCCTGCCAAATAAATAAATAGCAAACTTTCTCTTACTTATCTCGTCTTCAGAAACACAAATATTGACATAATTAATAACAACAGAGCACGTTCCTCCACTACTTGAGCTGAATTATAACTAAGAAAATACCTCGCCTATTCCTTAACGCCCGTCTACTTTGATAAAAGGAAGCTAACTTGTGTATGAGAGAAGTTTCCCATATTTACTCGTTAATACAAGGCAAATTTAGACAAAGGATTTAGTGAACTTGTATGACTTTTCTTTAACCTAAGTACTTATATATTTTCAATAGTCGAGAGGACGTCTTCAGACTGCGCTCTTTTAAGGTTTATAATTTTAAGCATCCACTATGCCTGAGACGAGCTCTTATCCCTTCTACAACTAAAGCGTCGACGTAAAACGGCGAAAAATCATCAAAGCGAGTTACTAAAAATTTTTGAAACAAAAAATAAAAACCGACTTCCAAAAACCTAAACTAAAAACCAAAAAATAATATGTTAATTACCCCAAAGAAATGGATAATCAACGATTCATATATACATATACAAATATTTATACTTTTTAACCTGTTATTTTTGAAGTTGGTGCCTGCCACGTAAACCTGGCTGTGTTGAGCTCTTTAGCTGGCACCGACTTCAAAAATAACAGGTTAAAAAGTATAAATATTTGTATATGTATATATGAATCGTTGATTATCCATTTCTTTGGGGTAATTAACATATTATTTTTTGGTTTTTAGTTTAGGTTTTTGGAAGTCGGTTTTTATTTTTTGTTTCAAAAATTTTCTTTATTTTTAAATTTTTAGTGGCGCTGGAAAAATATTATTTTAACCAAATAGACTTAAGTCTATTTAGTTAAAAGAAAAAAATCCAAATCGGTCTAGACGTTTTCAAGTAACCGAGGAACAAGCCTACATAAAAATTGCTCTTTGTTTTGAAGTCGGTTAAGACTGGGAACTTATTTCTAATAAGAAATGCACGAGAAAGTAAGAAAAATACCGAAATCGCATATGTGTGCCTATGATATTTGAAGAGTTCCCTCGATTTGTCCAAGATCCCATCATCAGATCCTGATTTGGTTGCAATGGGTCCACCTCGGAGGTATACCCTTTTAAACAAAAAAAGAATTTTCCAAATAGGTTCAGCCGTCTTCAAGTAATCGGGGAAGAAACCTAGATACAAATTTACTCTTTGTTTTGAAGTCGGTTAACACTAAAAACTTGTTGCTAATAAGAGATGAACGAGAAATTACGAAAAATACCGAAATCGCTATATGTGTGCCTATAATATTTGAAGAGTTCCCTCGATTTCTCCAAGATTCCATCATCAGATCCTGACTTGGTTGCAATGGGACCACCTCGAAACTCTACCCTTTCAAACAAAAAAGGAATTTTCCAAATCGGTCTAGCCGTCTTCAAGTAATCGGTGAACAAACACACAAAAAAAAAATAAAAAAAAAAATAAAAAACATACAGACGAATTGAGAACCGTCCTTCTTTTGGAAGTCGGTTAAAAAGGGAAAGACGTGGCTTTAACCGATAGAAAAAAAATGTATCTCGGTTCTTGTGTAAGTAACGACTTTCGATTTACTGAATACGAGAGCTCGGGAAGGGTTGGATCCGAGGGGAGGTATCACTCCGCATCGACTCAAGTGTATTCGTCTGCCAAATAAGGCGTAACTTACTCCACGCCGAAATTTACGGCGTATGAAAATGAAAATCAGGTTTCGCCACTTTATTTGTGTAAAATTTCAATTTCACACTGCACTGCCCCGTGTCCCGGCTCGTAAATCAGCCCGTGAGCCGCCTCATTCGCTTTTGAATAGACGATTAAGGTTTTTGAAAACGTTTCTTCGATTTGACTATCGCCATTTTTCTGCTGGCTAAGAAATTTTATTTGTAACCAGTCGCTTGTTTGATGGAATTTCTATATAATCTCTCATCCCGTTTTACTTCTGTGTAAAATATCTATAAGACTACACCACCGTTAAACTGTGTGTTGTCTGCCAGTCACTATTAAGATGATTCTCGTTTATTACTTTATGACTTTATTTTAGTGTTAGATTAGACGACTTCTACAATGGTGACTTCAGATTACTTGTCAAACTTATAGAATTATATCGAGGTAGAAGAAAAAGTGTATGTACCTCGAGTGCTAAAAAGACGTGGCGACGACCTACTTTGCACGCCGTCAATATTATTATCAGATTTTCAAATCCGATAATACTGTACGTCTAGCATAACTGTCTGCGACTTCGTTTCTCGCGCGACAGAGCATCACCTGTCACTGTCACACGATATTGAGTGGAAAGAGATAGGTAGCATTTGTCGCTCGACAAAGAGTCGCGTGTCACAGTTGTGCTAGAGGTACTGGTATAATTAATTGCTCAAATACCACCAAATTAAATGGAAAATTTATATTTAACATCACTAAATTACACTTTTGGCGTCAAACGCCAAGCGAAAAATGTTACACCCTTGGTTCCCATACAAATTGACGAACTATTTCCTTGTATCTCAATATATTTCTGTGGTGGAAAGCATATCATTAAATTCGAGTAGATGCTTGTACTGACTGTGTCTACCTATCTATTTATAACCAGTCGAAATGTTCACAATCTCATGAATAAATAACAGTATGTAACTTTCATTACCTACCTGTTCATATACTGAGACTGGCAGAATGTAGGTTAGATACTATATCAGAGATCTTTCGCCATTTTACACATGAGTGCACCATTATACCCCATCCTAGTTTATTATTATTACGCTCCGGGAAATTACTTTCGATATAAAGTTTTCATAAATCGAATACTTACATAAACCGATATTATCTTTTTACGAGCTTGGGAGGAATCATGGGGAACGCGCCATTCCTTCATCTAAACAAAATACAAACTCAATATGACTAGATAGCAGATATAAGGTCAAACTTGCCACTTTGCCTTGGCTACCACTTGGCTTGACTATTTATGCATATAGGGATAGGGTAAGCACTGAATCTGAATCAGAGATATTCAAATGTGTTGAATTATCATAGTGTTTACAAACACTTACATTTGTTATCTGTTTTATTTTATATATTTAAAATGCGCTTTTAAGTTCTTGACACTTTTTCATAATTTTGTACCGGGTAGATGGGAAAATGAAACAATCAAGTCATTCTTACGAGAGGGTCCTTAAATTTCAATTCAGTATAAATTTATTTCAAGTTCTGTGACGAATAGAAAAAGAGATAACGAGAGCACCGCCGCCTCCCGTGATCATCGCCGCGAATTATGTGATTCGAGTCCTGAATATAAAACGAACTCTGGAAAGTAGCGTGACGCGAATTTGGCCAAAATTACGGTTATCGACCAAATTGGCTTTCTGATGGACCCAGCGACTGCCGGCGGCGCCTTTATTAAACCAAATGTAAGATTTTCAATAAGGCGAATTCGAGCTAGCAATAACTCAAATTTTAGAACTCTATTTGTGCTTACGGGACAGTAGGACAGCAGAAAACAGTAAAGAGCTTTTGGTTTAATAAAATTGCAATCAATGTCTAAAAAACCTTGAGTTACAATATTAGTACAAAATACCTACTACCTATAGTTTTTGAAAATTCGAATGATTCACGTTGAATAAAAAATATTGTATTTCGCTTATTTTTAAAGCAGTCAACGGTGTTCAGATCTTCACCACAGCTCTCAGGCAAATATAAACGACAATAAGAATAACCAAACCAAAGTAAATAGAACAAACCTCAAACAGAAAGACGAAGCCAGCCTGATAGCTTTAAAGAGATGTCACGTCATGCACTTAAACCTATAAGCACAAGGCGCGGTATTCGCATTTTGGTACCAATGTAAGCGGGGGCTGAAAAATTGTTGTCAGTTCATTTAATACGTCTGCGGGCGAGGCTTGCAGTCGTTTATCACATTCTGTAAATCGCTTGGAAGCTGACGGTTATTAATCGTACGAGTCATAGCCCCATGTCGTGTGATGTTTATCACTAAAGCGCTTTCTTTCTTGCTATGCGGTAGGCCTTGCGCGCGACGTCTTCACTGTGTGCCAGAGTCAATATTTGCTGGATTTAAATTCTGGCTGTACCTTGCTTGTGTGGTTGCGGAAATCGCTGGCTTGAACTAAAATAGGTGGTAAATTCTTGTGTTGTTAGTTTATGTTAAGCGTTGTTTCCTATAATGTTATGTATGGTAAACGCTTCTTGCACATGGTGTATGATGTTGATGGTAGTGTTCTAATTTGTAAATACAGGATTAGTCTCTAGGTCACTTACATACTTAGATGTTTGTATGTTGTACTGCAGGTGACAGCAATGTTGAAGAATAACTAGATACGATATAACTATCTGACGATTGACGATTCCGCTACTACTACTACCTACTTTTATAAGAAGCCAAATGCATTTGAAAATGTCTCCGCTAATATGTGGATGAGAAACGTGTAATATCTGCGGGTAATTACAAAATAAATATATAGTGAAGGCAAAAAAAGGACTCGAAATTTTATGAATCTGTTTTAGTTCCGGGTTCCGGAAAAGTAATAAAAAATGCAAAAGTGATAAAGCCAAAAGGCCAATTTTGCAAAAAAAGTTCCAGCAGCTCATAATTCTATCAGACGACGTGGACAATACCCTTGGTCTCCTGTAAATATTATTAGGTCGGGATCGTGGAGACGCGAGTAATCCCGCGGGTCCCGGGGCCGGACTCCGGGATTAGTCTCTCCCGGAACCGGCAGATAGCGCCCGGCTTAATGCGATATTAGCGAGTTAGCTACACCCTCACTATTACAATCTCGGGCAATCATTATCATCCATTTCGCAAGCTTTGTTTTATGACAATCGAGTGATTCGAGCGTGCTTGAATACATGTCCGTACAATCTGTTTGGTATTCAACTGGGCGCCATTTGGATGATACGTGACACACACGTACTGTTAAATTAATAGTCTGTGAGGCTAATTGTTGATATTGTGTTGAACGGTAAATTTGGCATAAATTATTAAGAGAAATACTGGGTATATTGTTAATGCTGATATTAGACAGACTATTTAAACTTTATAATATCCGCCATAATTAATCACGTAATAGATAATAAATTTGCAAATATATGTTAAAAAAGGGTTAGATATTAGATTCGTATGCCTTAATAAGCCTAACATCTATGTAATATGGAAGAAATAGAAGCTATACCCTCTTCGAATGCCTTCGGGAACGGCCATTTGATTGGGCGATTCCTGACTAGAAACAATCGAATAATATTCCCTTTACTTGGATAGACATTTATTAAATAAAACATTGAAGCCAATCCGTTTTCTATTAAAAGCTTCGAGAGGTAAATTATTTTATTTTATTTCCATTGCAGGTGAATTTGCCGCGATCGGGATTTATTTCGTTTTATAACGTTTATTTTATCCGCGCCGAGGTTTATTTATGTGACACTAGAGCCTCAATTAAACCTTTACTAACTGTCGATGTTAAGCTTTATATTTATTTTGTATGTGTAATTCAAACCCTTATAATAAGAAAGACATTATAAGTATGAAATGTATGCGTGTTTACCTGCTTGTGGTTCTTTTTCCTAAATTAAAGTTAATTTATTTCACAAGTCTACCAACGCTTCGAAATATATGACCTCTAGTGAGAAGAAACGTCACAATTAACTCACCAATAAAAATCTATGCATTTCTAGATTTTGTAGAATTCTAATTTTGTACCATAACTTCATAAAACGTTAAGTCTATATAAGTACAAACTTAACAGTAAATCTGATTAAAGAAAGTGTATTAAAGTCCTATAAACCTCATTTTATATTAAAATTATTCTAATAGTTACACGAGAATGTTATTACTAAATTTAAAAGGCAAATCATTAAATTCACCTCTATCAACATCAACAAGCAGGAATAATATTTTCTTATCGTTTAGGATCGTAGAAAGTAAATAGGGGGAGGGTATTCATTCAATTTAGTTTTTGCAAGAGGGTGCAGTTCGTATCTGCGGTGCCATCGCACCGGATGGATTAAAGGGGCCATTCAGGACTCCATCAGTCGGATCCATCATCACCTCCCTAGCATATCACACGTTTTTCCCTGCTAAATAAGTTACTATTCAAAGAGAGGACACAAATGGGATGCATTGATTGCTAATATTAGGTATTGAGACGTAGCTGTATGCCTGTGGCGATTTATAAACATCAATACTTATTCATGTCAGCTTTAGAAGATTTAGTGTCTATCAACCAAAGGCATCGATCAAATTTAGGGTTTCTAGGCATTCGGGGTGGCGCTCAAACAGCGTCTACATTTGATTGATGAATCTTTTAATGGACTTAGCTGCGACTTGTTTTATAGTCCCAATATTCAGCTCACAATCTGTATTCATTCTGAAACTAGCCGTATTTCTTCGTGTGTTGCGGTTTCTCTAGCCTTTAAACGAGATGTGGGTATATAAATTGTAGTCTTAGACGAAGAGAGCACATATCGTATTGCTACGCTCCAAGACAAATATGGTGCTACATATTAGCCGTCGAACAGAGTTTATAGTCAGGTGTAAAATATGTGGTTTTGGCTGGAGTATGTCGCTATTCTCACGTGTACAAAAATATATGGCGTGGTATTGCTAACTAAGACGTAAAAGGAGCTAGAACATTGCAAGTGGTATAGGAAGGAAATAAGAAAGGACAATACAATAATCTTGATTGCACACCAAATAATTACAGCGATTCTTGAAGAAAACAAGATAATAAAAAGTAATGATAGACAACTGGCAGAATTATCTCCAAAGAAGCGATCTCTTCCAGACAACCTTTAAGGACTTTTGTTTTTAGGGTTTTAAGGATTGTATATAGTATAGGCGGAGGTCGTATACATTAAAACGATGTGCCATTGCACTGTCATCTAATAGTATGTCAACTGAGATGCTAGAAGTTGAAGAAGTGATATAATTTTATAGTACCGTTAACTCAGATTCAGTGTCAGTCGAAGAGCGAACCCGGGTAGTAGATCGAGAAATCGCTGGGCAGAAGAAGAAGGGTACAGTTAACATACATTTAATGAAACAGGGCATGAAAGATATCTGACCTAACTTAATTCCTATTGCAAATTGCAATATAATCAAGCGACACATATTTTGGCAACCCCTTTACTACTAACTGCATACATATTTAAACAAATGCTGTTAACCCTTAATGTCCATTAAGAGATTCTAAATTACATGAACTCATTTTGAATGATAACATGAAAGTTAAAGTAGAAAAAAACCAACACCATAATTTTTATAAATAAGAACATTTTTCGATTGTGATTGTTATGATGTAAATATTCGCGCCAGGGTAATAGTAGAGCGGAAATTTTTATTTGGATTTCACCGGCCAATCAAACATTCCTATTTGTCCAATTAAATTATTTGTGAGAGCGGCCAAATATTTTACCAACGCCCTTATATCCTTCGCGTCCATTAGGCCCGTGTCCATGTTTTTTCGGGCTTTTATTTCACTTTACTGATTCCACACTTCACAGTCAGGGGAAAACATGTCACTTCGATCTGACAGTGAAAAACAACCCCCGTGTCATTTGTCAACGTCAGCCACTCAACGCGGGGCAAAACACAATTTCATAAAGACATCCGTGTTCTTGTTATACCGTTCTTAGGCGCTTTTTACTGTGTCGCCGTCATCGGCATACCCGAGACGTCGAGAAATGAGCTTACGATTACAATGTTCAAATATCAAATTGTATTTGCGCACGACGAGAAAATTATATGAGAAGCATACGAACATTTGGAATGTCTGTAGAATAAGAATGTGATATCAAAAAGGAAAGCTTTGAATTACGCAACTTTAAAAGTACCTAAACTGCAGAGTTAAAAGAATGCATTTACATAAATAGTGTAACTAATTTAGGATTACAGTGATCCTGATCATCGTAATTAAATATGACAGTTTTTTACATACGGTAAGGTTGGTAAGGTATTATGTTAGGTAGACCTGATGGCGTTTTAACTGCTCCCATTTTCCTTGTCGAATTATGCACTTTTTCCCTGTAGGTTTGGATTACTTATCTTTGATTATTTTGTAGAATGCTTGGACCTCAAAAATGAACTGGAAATGATAAGCCGAACCTATAGGGAAATGGTTAATAATACCACCAGGATAGTGAGAGTGCACACTGTTAGAATTGAACTTTTATAACGTTTAAATAAGTTTATAATAAATCCAGACTTGTTTTGGAATGTTGACATTGAAATACTTGGTACCTATCCCGTATACTGCCCTCTATAAAGAAATGGAGGGCGGCTTATTAATATTCGATATGTGCTTCCATTTTTCCTGCCTAAGTACCTATTTGAGCCCAATGTGATGTGACAGGAACAGACCTATGGGGTTTTACACTTCCATATGTGTGCAGTCTTCATTCCTTTTTTTGGAATATAAAGTAATACATATATGTCACTGTCCGGACCATGAAATATCTTGATGACAAAACTCGCGGAGTGTGGCGATATTTTTCCCAATTTTTTTCCTTTCGCAACTATTATGCACATAAATACAGATTGGAAAATTCTGAAAATGTAATTATTTCGAATAAGAAGAAAAAAAGTACCGGAAAATATGCTACAGAAAAAGTGAACAATGGTAAATTTTGCGAATGGAAAGTTCACTACAAGGAAAAAAAAAATTTTGGGAAAAATATCGCCACACTCATATTCCATAAATAAAAGCCTAAAACCAACACCATCCTGAATACAATGTGTCAGAATCATATTAATTGCTAGTGATTGATGGCCTTATAGCGATGACAAATGAGCTAGGGGGAGTGCACTAATGCAAAACTATGGATTGCGACGCAGAAATGTACCTAATCATATCGTCTATAACAAACATTTCATAAACGTATACGGTCAGTGAAATATTTATTTGTTACTTGTGAGTCAGAAATCCCGCCGTAATAGTTGGTTTTGGATGTAACACAAAGGATACTGATAAATAATTCAAATGCTGCAATGCGGTCCCCAAGGAATTGACGAAGAATGTGCTCTCGTGAACCAGGTAGAGGTTACTAAAGCACGTAGTGAGAAGTAATAGTTCTCTTGAGACCTCCCTAATGACGCTATCCATCCTGTGAAACACTTCGTATGAAACAGCAAACAGAAAATATTTTAGTTCTTAAGTAGCCCATCTCATCTCACTTTTTGCAGCACTTTCTATGAATTTGTAAGGTCGTACTCCTTTATAAATGTACTTGCTTACATCGTTATAATCATCATCAACCGGAAGGCGTCGACTACTGGCCATAGGCCTCTTTTAAGGAACACCACCGTGACCGGACTTGTGCCGCCCACTTTCAGTAGATTCCAGCGTCCTTCACCAGGTCATCGTGTACGCTGTATCTTTCAGAGCGGTTTACGTTGCCTTTGTGATAAATTATGACATCAACTAAGTTACTTTCTCAATAGCTCTATTTCAAAATATTTTATTCGTATCGTATCATTGTTTTATAGTGTAGTGGGTCGGTACATAAATTTTAAACGAACGGCTATTCGTTCACGAACATAGTGCCGTGAAGTAGAATCCGTAGTAATGTCTTTAAAGCCCAGTTATCGGTCCGGCCATCCAATATTTTATTCACAGTCATTTCCCAAACACTCTTCAGTATTGTATTGTAAAAGACGATAATATTGTAGCTTCCGACAGAAATTGTACCCGCTAAATATAAAGGGTGAATTTTAAATCGTGAATCGTAATATTTTTTTTGTAGTCTATACATAGTTAACAATAACTTACAATGCTTTTAAACCTAAATTAAGTACTTTTTTTTGTCCACTTTTAATTTGATTTATCCTAATTTTTAAAATCTCGTGGTCACCCTACATTCATGTTTCGTACTTGTCATGAAAATTTCAACATTAGATATCCAACCTCCTAATATTGAAGTTGGCTGGATAGAATTTTGGCACGTATTGTCAATAATGTCAACATCGTCGACATTGTCAACATAAGTATCGTATCTACTCATAAAATAATTCAGTTTTATTACGATTAATGGTATAAGCGCCTCCACCGTTTTGTTCATAATTAATTAAGCGGGTCTTTAATTGTAATTAACACTAGTGCTCTGTATTAGTCTTAAGTAGCTTTACCGGTAAACGTGATTACGATTCACGATTTAAAATTCACCCTGTATAAGTACAATATGCAGAATGCACCGACGCAAAATGTACAAAGAAGTATAATGTTCATCACGACGAATGTACATAATATAAATACGGGAAATAAATAAAATACAAAATAAACAAAAGTAAAATGTTACCAAATGACACAAAATGTTGATTTTTGGGTATAGTAAAACAATTAAGAGAATAATGTACAATTTGTGTACTGTACTTTTTCCGTAGGAACTGTCCTTTTACGTATTGCTAATTCTTTACTTACGTTTTGTTTTTGTATTCACATTTTGATAGTTTGTCCATTTTACGTATTTTACTTTTGTTATGGTGTACGTTATTAGTTATGTATATTTTCAGTCGGAGCCATACTGTATTATGATTTGCAGCAGCCAAGTTGCTCAGCCGATTTTCGCTGTTAATATTCTGGCAGGCATAATGTTACATATTTATTCGGTGTGTTTAACATTAATTACCAAGTCACGCTATTATCATAAGCTATATAATAATGACGAGGAACTTGTGTAATGGAATTTGGAGGCTATACTCGTAAACTAACAAAAAGTTAAGTAATTAGGGTTTGAGAGGCAAAAAGTTACGCGACCGTAAATAATAGGTGAAATTGTTGTTTAGATCTGTTTAAGTCGTTAGACTTACAGCTTGGCAAAAAAGAGTAGAAACAGAACTAATTAGGGTTCCGTACCAAAATGGTAAAAAAGGAACCCTTATGGTGCGACTCTGTCTGTCTGTCCGTCCGTCTGTCACAGCCAGATATCTCAGGAGCTACTGCTGCTATCAATTTGAAATTTGGAATAGTGTTAAAAATAGCTAACCCGAACTTACTGGATATAAAAAAAATATTGTACCTTTTTACTTTTTTTAAAAGGGATCCGAAATGGGACGTTGTAAATTAAAAGTAGGCCTATTGTATCAAGTGGGATATTAAACGAAAGGGCTTAAGTTGTAGATTCCAAAACGAATTATATTTTTGTTCCTAAATAAGTAGTTTTTGATTTATGACGAAAAACGTTACAAAAAATACCATTCTCCCTATTATCTCCGAAGTTACTGATCAGAAAAATGTGTCATAATTACTAATCATCAATATCAACCTGAATATTACAGGAAAAATGTAACGGTCTTCCTCACTTTAATATATTTTTTTAGAAATTTACAAAAAACTACTAGCGCCACCGGAGAGTAGCAAAACTAAGCGGTGGCCTGTTTCAGATTACAGAAAAAACTATCTATTAAATACAATCATTACTCATCAGGCATCGGGAAAAAAAACCATAAAGTAGGTAACAATGATTATTAATAACTCTAAAATAGTACTATGTTAGGAAATCTGACACTAGTATTACCATAAAAATAAAATAACGCTAGCGCCATCTAGGGACACAAATCTTTTTTTTTTATTTTTTTTTATTTATTTTTTTAAACCTGACAAACTCACAACCCACTTCCGAGCATTGTGATTGTCGGGCCGGGTGGTTGGCCGTTGCGGTCACTGGGCTCGAACCAGGTCGCTGGCCAGACCACCCAAGGGCGTCCGACCGTGTGCCTTACACACGGCCGACACGCTCATCGGGCTGGGTATGTGCCGGGGGGTGCCTGGAGTCGAACCAGGTCACCAGTCCCGGCTTACCACGATAGGTGTCGGGCTAGGTGGGGGCCTGCTCGCCTGGGGTCGAACCAGGACGATGGCCAGGGCCACCTTTGACTTTTCGCTGATTGCTCAAAGTGAGCAGCGGACCAGCGGGAAGGATGAAGCGGATCAACCTGTCCTTATGTGAACTTGTGTATCGAACTAATGGGAGTTTTAGTTGCCGGTTCGCTAAACCTAGCCCAGCTAAGAAGACTCCGGCAAGAAACTTAGCTGGGCCCGAGCAAGGTCGGAGTGAGGACACAAATCTAAAATAAGGTCTTGTAAGGCCAGGTAAGAAAATGTAAACGAATAATTATAAAGACATGAATGCGTGCTTAATACATACTACAAGTTTGTACGGAACCCTCGGTGGGCGAGTCCGACTCGCACTTGACTGGCTATTTTTTTGTTCTTACAACACTGCTTAATTTGTCAGTTATTAGTATCTCTGCTGTCAACAATGTCTGTTTTTTTTCGCATTTATTGGATTGCGTGAATTTACCGGCAGTGAACTATTAGTATTGTGGCAAACGATGAATTAGAATAATCCGGAGTGGCACTCGCCAAGTTATTTATAACGTTTTAAAGGGAGTGTATGGCAGAAATTGAACCCGAAACCTTGTTGTTGGAACAGGACAATGTGTAAACATTAAACAATGGATGAAATGACATTTTTATAATGATTTTAGAGTTTTATAAATTATAAGCTTTGAAGTATTTTACAGAATTTCCATCTTTTCAAGTTTTTATTAAATGTTTTCATGGTAAGTAATTCAATGGGTTTTAAAGGTTATGTTTTTAAAGTTATGTTTATGTTGTCAATAAAATGTTTTTGTGAACCAGCTTGATACCTAATTGCGATTTGCGAATTATTTTTTACATGATAAGTTTTCAAAAAAAATCAAGCCATGGACAAATAATAACAAGTTTTAGAAAAAAGTGAAATGTTTGAATGGAGTTAGGCAGGAAATCCAAAATTTGTATTTTCTGTAGCTGAGATTGGAGTCCATTTTCTTTCTTGTTTTGACTTATACACCGTGGGCCCGTACAACCCGACCAACTTTAACCACGTATTCCTGATGGTATTACAAGTAAATAACGTTATATCAACATACCTAGGTCGAATTTTGACATTTTACATTAATAGTCTTATGGAACAAAACAAATCAATAAATTCAGTCCCTCGTTATAAACATGTCCTTGGTTACGAAAAGTTATTAAAAAGGAAAAAAAAAGTTAAAATGGAAACGAAAGGTCAATATTTTGGCTTTGTTATCGCTTACCATCTAATACTGCGAAGGTTAATTGCTGTTTAGTTAAAGGATTTTAAAACATCAGTAAAAGTATCTTGGTCACATTTATTAGGGCTTGTTGGGCAAGTGTACACACACTTGGGAGTTTTTATTTAAAAATTATGAATATCTCGGAAAGTAAGCGTTAATCGACTATATATACGTCACATAACTTTTTTTTACTTCTAATAGTTGTTAGAATCTATAGTTAAAGTTGGTCGGGTTATACGGGCCCACGGTGTATTAACGAAAATGGGTCCCAACGTAGTTAGATTCTGGGTGTATGTATTGAAATAACTAATACTCTTAAATATTGGCAACAGAAAATACAGTCGAGCAGATTAAGTCCGTGCATGATCCAAGTAATGTCTCTAGGTTGTGCTATTCGTGTTGCCATATTGGCGATAGTGGCGCCCCTATTAATTTCTACTCTTTTTTTGCCAGGCTTAATAGAACTTCCTAGAGGGTCTAGAGTACATTTTTGAAAAAGGAAGAACAACCGCATCGGTTTTATCTATCTATTAAGTTGTGCAGAACCAGGAAATTGGAGTATGGCGGTACTGGGAATTCTCGGTTCTCTCATACTACCCGGTTGTCGACGATCCCGTACTAACATACGGTTTGGAACCACTTAGCCTGAGGAGAGACGTTGGCTCTCTGTGTTTGTTCTACCGTATGTACAACGGGGAGTGTCCTGAGGAATTTTTTGGGCTCGTGCCTCCGTCGCACTTCTATCACCGTACCTCCCGCCTCAGGAATAAGGTTCATCCACACTTTTTAGATGCTTGGCATCCCAAGAACAAGCGGGCATCACGCTCTTTTTTGCCAAGAACTGGCAGGATGTGGAATGAACTCCTACCTGAGGTGTTCCCAGCGCGCTATTACATGGGGTACTTCAAGAAACGAGTAAACACCCCTGGTGTTGCAGATATCCATGGGCGACGTTGACTGCTTTCCATCAGGCAGCTCGTCTGCTCGTTTGCCACTTATAACATAGAAAAAAAAAAACTAAAACTTCGCGGTTCTGCACACCCTACTATGTACTGCTGTTGAACATATTTAAGTCTCCTCCAAAGACTTTCACAACGAACGGTCGCACGCATTTTGCCTCCAGGATTTTTCGACAGCCTTAACCAGTAGGTTTATGATGCAACGCTTTGTCGCGCGATAAATAAATGATAAAGCATCCGTTATCATTTATTTATCGCGCGACAAAGCGTAGAATCATAAGCATACAGATAGTCAGACCATCTTGTGGATGGCCAACCCATGCAACGTCTTCCGGTTCGTGCTCTCTATTCAAGAACCTTTACGCCCTATTGGCCTTCGGGTCTTCGACCTGTACGCCCAAGTCCCAACCCATTATCACTTTAATTTGCTAAGTTTTCACCTTGCTGTGTTACTAAATTACAAATCTAGAAATCCCTACAACATGATTTGGAAACAGACTTTTACGTATTGTATTTTTGATCTTACATTATTTGTCATCCATATTTGACAAGGTAATTCAATAACATTAAATATAAGCAGAAAAGGTAGTCTAGCACCCCTCATTAATTTAATTCACGTAGTTATCTCCTTACCATAATTATTTATGAAGTATAGATTAATGGTGTTGTTAATAAAGCAACCCAAAAAGGCTATCTCTTCATTGAATATTTGAACGGGGGCGCGTCTTATCAGTATTCCAGTCAGCTGCTAGTTCGGTTAGGGTGCTTGGTGGAGTCTCAGAGGCGATTCCCTAAGCAGGTTACCTAACCGCATTTATATCGTCAGCGGAACACAAATATTAGCATAATTAGTTCGAGGCGCACGCTCCTTAAATATAAATACATCACCCTGTATGTAATCAGTTGTATAAGCAATTCTTCGCCTGGAGGCTTTCATTATGTGCCCTCGGCGTTTGCCGCCATTCACAATGACGCACATTGGAATTCAAACCTTACAGTTCAGAGGTATGGCCGATACAATGTTTAAGAAATTCGTGAACACTTTTGCATAGCTTTTTGCTGAAAGGAATGAAGTCAATCGTAAAGGAGATTTCAGCAAATGTGTGATATTTTTAGGCTCGGAATGCGGGCGGAATTTATGATTTGGCAATTTTTCCAAAGGTTATTATTTCGCTTTACTTTATTATATTTTGGGGTTGCCTTTCAAGTTCTAAGTACCCCATTGCCGTACGACACTGACAATCTATTTCTGAAATTGTTTGGACTCGTTATTTGTAGTTTCAGTACTTTACTAGTCTATGTCAAATGTTAGACTGGTAGTTTCAAAATTTGTATTCATGTAACAGAAATTGATTGAGACCTAGACATACTCGTAGTAGTCGCTGAAAATTATGGTTTCCAGAAATAACAGAAGTCAGAATTATTTATTTCTAAAAGGAGCTTCTAAAATATTTTTCCGCAATTTGTGGCTTCGGCAAGGGGTGCGTAACGATGGCTATAAAAATTTTTGGTATAATATTAGTCGCAATAACGCTCATTTGATATAATTATTAAATCATATAACAACACTTAATATATTTACATATGACATAATTATTATTTCTTATAATGATCATTTGATAGAATAACATTTAATATAGCATTCTTTAAGTATAATGCTTATTTCCTATAATGAACTTATGGTATAACGTTATTTTCATATAAAATACAATTGGCATAACCATTATTGATATAATGTATCAAAAAGTAGGTTAGGTTAGGTTTGAACTGCGTCTCCCAACAAAAACGAACTGCTATCAAAAAGTAAGTTAGGTTAGAACTGCGTCCCCCTACCAAAACGAATGGCTATCAAAAAGTAGGTTAGGTTAGGTTTGAACTGCGTCCCCCAACAAAAACGAACTGCTATCAAAAAGTAGGTTAGGTTAGTAAATTATAAGGGCACAGAAGAAAAAGGGGGGACGGGGGGGCGAAGCCCCCCACAAGGGGGGCTCGGGGGGCGAAGCCCCCCGCATTAAAAAAAACTCAAACCATAAGTTCAATTAGGTTAGGTTAGGTTAGGGTTCGAACTGCGTCCCCCAACAAAAACGAACTGCTATCAAAAAGTAGGTTAGGTTAGGTTTGAACTGCGTCCCCCTACATATTTGATGGGTATCAAAAAGTAGGTTAGGTTAGGTTTGAACTTCGTCCCCCTACCAAAACGAACTGCTATCAAAAAGTAGGTTAGGTTAGAACTGCGTCCCCCTACCAAACCGAATGGCTATCAAAAAGTAGGTTAGGTTAGGTTTGAACTGCGTCCCCCAACAAAAACGAACTGCTATCAAAAAGTAGGTTAGGTTAGTAAATTATAAGGGCACAGAAGAAAAAGGGGGGCTCGGGGGGCGAAGCCCCCCGCATTAAAAAAAACTCAAACCACGAACGAACTGCTATAAAAAAGTAGGTTAGGTTAGGTTTAGGTCACAGGCGTTACAATTTCAAATATATAAATGGTAATAAAGATTTATATACCTATTATACCTCTTGATTCTTATATATTATGATTTGTATATAAAATGAGCGTTATACCATATAATCATTATAAGAAATAAGCGTTATACCGAACGTTAAATATACGAAATAAATGTATATATTTTAAAATTATACCAAACGGTTATTATACACAATGAGTGATTATACCCTTTGAAATTATATCAAATGTTGATATATCGATAGAAAATATATTAAATATTTTTATATCGATCATTACACACCCTTCGGCAAGGATCCGCCACAAGGCATACAAATAACTAATATGATTAGTATACAGCATGCATATGGAAAACTAAATGTCCACAACTTTTTAGGGTTCCGTACCCAAAGGGTGCCCACGGAACCTTATTACTGAGCCTCCGCTGTCAGTCTGTCCGTGCGTCACAGGGCTCTAGCTTTTAAATTGAACCATAATAGATAGAGGCTTGAAATTTTCACAGAATGTGTACATTTCTATTGCCACTATAACAACAAATAATAAAAACAGTATAAAAATAAAAAAATAAAAGGGGGTACCGATACAAGAAATGAGTTTATTTATTTAAGACTTTATTGCACAATACAGGAAAGTAGGTACAAACGGGCGAACTTAATGCCATAAGGCATTCTCTACCAGTTAACCGCTGGGCCAAACAGAAATATTAAATTGTGTGAGTGTGTGTGTTGAGTTTGTGTCGGTTAGTCACCGTAATATATATAGATTTGAAATTTTTACAAAATGTGTATTTTTATTGTCGCTAAAAGTTCAAATAATGAAAAGAAAATTAAAACAAGAATTAAAGGGGGTACCCATACAAAAAACGTGTTTTGTCGTCGTTTTTTGCTCGATTTTAAATAAAACTGGTCAAGTGCGAGTCAGACTCGCGCACTGAGGGTTCCGTACCAACTCGTCACTACGTGAATAGTTCAAGATAAACTGTATGGTGGGACAAACTTAACTTTGTTGTTGGAAAACTGTTGTCCCCTCGTCATTATTTTCCTTTAGGATTCACGCACTCGCTAGCAATGTAAGAATGACGTGATACTTGTTGCTGTTGTCAACTACGTGCCCTCAGGCCCCACAGAAGACAAGCGCTGAGACATCTAATTTGAGGCCCGAAACGAAAGTTAAAACTATTCCAAATTTCAAATCGATAGCAGCAGCAGTCGTTCCTGAGATATCTGGCTGTGACAGACGGACAGACAGACAGATGGACAGACAGACAGAGTCGCACCATAAGAGTTCCTTTTTTACCATTTTGGTACGGAACTATAAAAATGTAAATGATTTTTTGAGTAAAGGACATGGTGATGATTTCGGCTAGAATTTGGTAATTTGTTAAAAATGTTGGTGCATTAAATATACCTTTTTGAAAGTACTTAAGGCTGCTCTATACAATTTGTGGTTTATTTTACCCTGCATTCAGAGTTGACTCTGTCAAAATCAACACGTGTTTATTATGTTTTGCATGATAATAAGATTGGTCTTAAAAGTCTTAAGCGAAGTTTCACTTCGCCAAAATACAGAATACGAATAGATACGCAAATGGAAGTATATTTTCATTTCATCATCATCAGTAGCAGCCTGCGGCAGTCCATAGCTGGTAGGCCTCTCCGAAGACACGCCACTTTACACGCCACTTACACTACCACTAATATCGAAAAACCGGTTTTTCGATATTGGCCCCATACAAGTAAAACCGGTATTGCATGCACATCAGTAGCAGAACTAAGAAACACACACAATCACAATCAATGGAGCAAGAGAATTCTGTAATGGAGACCGCATATAGGTAAACGCAGTGTGAGATGCCCCCGCCCCGGCTATAGTCTGTGCTTTTTGGAATTTAAAGAAAGGTAAACAAAAAAACTACGTGACTCGGGTCGTTCAGCCAGTGGTATTGTACCACAGATACAAAACTTTACTTCGATTAGCTGAATAATAATAATAATATAGATGGAGCGACTATCTACGCAGGGCAACTGGCAAGAACTGGATGAGTATAGTTATTTTCATTTACCTGCTGGCAAACCACTTCTAATTTGAATTAGTGTTAGTTACTTGTCTATGTGGCAAATCTGAGTTTTCATCGGGTTGCTATCCTTAAACTGTATTTGTATTTGAAGGTTAATTAATTTCATAACGACCGTAATCCTAAAACGCTTTTAAATTAACTCTATTTTTGTTTGTACAGCGACCTTAATACTGAAAACGATGAAAGTAGGCTATCACCCGATCTTTTTCATTTTCTGAGTTATTTCTAATTTGAATTTCAGAATTTCAGTTTAAATATTGACCTTGGGCGGCTACCACCTTAAGAGACCTCAGAGATTTGAAACGCTCATGGATTTAGACTACTTTTTACCCGATTACGTTCTATTATTGAAGACGAGTCTTGATATATTCGTTTCCTACCCGTTTGACTTTGGTGGTTAAATAGCCTGCAGTCAACATGTTTTTCATTAAGTTTTCGTAGAGAAATAATTGCTAAAATTCTAGCTGTAACATTATATTTTTAGGGTTCCGTACTTCAAAAGCAAAAACCGGAACTCTTGGAAAGTGATCCTATACTTTGTACAGCAGATAAGAACTGACCTCACCCCCTCTCCGAAGCCGACAGCCCAGTCCTGAATCCTTCAGCAGAGTGCTGAGAGGATTCAGGGCCAGGTAGAACCACAGGGGCTCAAACTGTCACCCTGGAAAATACCTGTCTCAATCCAGGGCCAGGGGACCATTTCTGCCACCTGGTTGACGAACGACTTCGATCCACTGCCTCATGCATGCGCCTAGGAAGGATTTTAAAGCTGTATTGACTTTATACAGAGGCACCGCATCATAGGCCTTCTTGTAGTCAATCCAAGCAGCCAAAAGAGACCCCCTGTGCCGCCGAACTTGCTGGCAAATGGCCGTGTCAATGAGGAGGACCTCTTTAGTACCACGTGATCCTACCCTACATCCATTTTGAGAGAAGGCCATAACGTTATTCGCAGCAACGTGCGTGTTGATTTTTGATCTCAAAATCGATGTAAGGAGCTTGTATAGCGTGGACAAGCATGTGATGGGTCGATAGTTCTTCGCTTCCGTGGTACCACCGGACTTGTAGAGCAGGAAGATAGCACCGGTCGTTAGGAAAGATGGTAGGGAGCCGAGCTCGAGGGCTTGTTGAAATTGTGTAGACAAGCGATCATGTAAGCATCGAAACAACTTGATCCAGAACTTGTGCAACCCGTCCGGCCCAGGACTTTTCCAGTTCTGGGTCGCACGAACCGCACAGCTTATTATTATTAGGTATATTGTTTTTTTCTGGAATGTCAATTCCGTTTTAAACAACCGGCACTTACTTAAGTATCTGTGTTAGTTACCTAATAATTGACTGATAGAGAAAGCTTTAAGTCACTAAGTTTGCCTATTGTACTTTTTATTACTGTGCAATAGAGTTTAATTAATTATTACTGTGGAATAAAGTTTAATTAAATACATTTTGAAATAAAGGTCGCAAACCGAAGTAAATAAGCAAAATAGCTTTGTCCTATACTATGAAAGCTTACTGTGAT
Source organism: Eudemis profundana (assembly GCA_947034925.1). Classification (NCBI taxonomy): domain Eukaryota; kingdom Metazoa; phylum Arthropoda; class Insecta; order Lepidoptera; family Tortricidae; genus Eudemis; species Eudemis profundana. The sequence continues at coordinate 15,853,642 of OX344801.1, forward strand.
TTACCCAGGCTTTGGTTGGTACATAACGCGGTCAGCGACGCGGCGTGCCGCGCCCGGTGCGCCACGCTTCAGAGAGCACAGCATTTTCATTAAATACGGACATTTCATTCGAAACTAGTCAGTTATTTAATATCACGTGTTGCCGAGACAACTACTTTTTGGCATAGCTTGTGTACCTAAATAAAGTCTCAATTTCGATGTCATTGCTCAGTCCTTAGTACTATAGAAGCTAAATGTGGCTTTATCAAGATTTGGTTGGTATAACACTAACTTTTATAAGCTAGTTTATTAAGTGTTTTTTGTATATTGTGTGCTCTCACAGGGCGTCAAGAACTGGACCTTTAAATTGTAACACCTTATATGTACATGACTATGCAATAAATTATGATTGTGATAACATGGCCAGCTACGCGTCTAAGGTACAGCCATGCTACAGAGAGCACAACGTTGTCAGTAATTTCTGCCACAGTTTTATTTCCTCCTCCTCAACCGTAAAATGTTCATGATTTTTGAAAAGGTATATATTATAAGTATAACATTTTTGATTTCAAATCATGATAATATTTCGGCTTCAGGGATAAAAGCAGTGAACAAAATGAAACATTGGATGAAACATTTATCGGCAAAACCGCGGCTTTGCCTGGTTGGTTATGTATCCTGAGCTCCCACACCGTTATCAGTTTAGCCTGAAATTCAATTCATCATCATCATTAAACTTAAGAGCTACGCTCTTGTCGGTGGAGTAATCGCCACTCTACTCTAGATCTGCCATCTGTTTGGTCTCCTGATACGACGCAGCACTGACTTTCTCCTTCGCTTGATTGAAATATGTTAATCTTGGTCTACCTCTGCATCTCTTGCCCTCAATTTTCCCCTCTAAGATGTTCACAAAGAAAGTGTCATGTCGTATCAGATGTCCAATCATCTTTCCTCTCCGGTTCTGGATTGTTTTTAGCAAACTTATTTGTTCCTTCACCATGCTCAGAACCTCTTCATTGGTCTTTCTTTCCGTCCAGCTAATTCTTTCCATCCTCCTCCAGCACCACATCTCAAACGCTTCCAGCCTTTCTTGATCCTTTTGTGTCAGTGAAATTCAATTATAAGACCAAAGAAGCTCCTCATTCACACGAGTTATCCAGATGAGTTGAATAAGACCTAATATAGCCAATATAGCTTTATTTTAAGTATAACATTGGCTGAATTGAATAAGCTTGTGTGCTCTTCACGTCAACGATATTTATACCTTTTTATCAACTACGTGTATGCCTTTTAAAACTCGCGGAACACAGATGTGACTAGAACCTAAGTAATAGGGAAGGGCAATATAGTGAATAGTCGACGTCTCCCCATGACCGGGGCGCGGGCGGCACCGGACGGCCCCGTGCATCGCGATACGATGCAACGCGCGCGCTAATGAGCCGACGCCTCAGATAAAACCTAATTTATGACCCCACCACACTGCACTGGACGCAATACGTGCCGATACTGATAATGATGCTGCTGCATTTAAACTACGTTTTGAACTTGCGTGTAATGTTTGATTCTAAACTTTGAAACGGGTTTCCTAATTATACGGTTGTCTTCAGTTTTGTTAATAAATGAACTTAAAGTCTTTGCCTATTTAAATCTTCGAAATTTGGTATGTCAGCTTTAAGTTTATTCCTTTCTTGAAGAGACAAATTTCATTAATTTTAATGTGGGTGGACATAATTATTAGGTTCTTAACACATAATATTATTTAGTACATTAATAATAGTCGGACAACGTTTTCTAAAGCACTGCCAATATTAAAAAAAACGTGACTGTGCATGTTGTAACAAAATGTTTAGGCCGGCAACGTACCTGTGACTCTTTTGGTGTTGCAGGTGTCTATGGGCGACGGTGATTGCTTACCATCAGGCGACCCGTCTGCTCGTTTGCCCCCTATTTCATAAAAAAAAAAAAAAAAAAAAAAAAATTAACTTTAAGACCCATCGTTGCTTATTTTTATCATCTGACATTTATTTAGCATGACCGTAAACCCATTTCTAGGAATAAAAGGCACTTGTATTTAATAACCAGTGATATTGCAGGCTCTATCGGAAAAACATTAACAGGTAACGGTTAATTCCCTCCGATATTGCGAGGACTTAACGACGCCCTCAACAAAAGCCATTTTTATTATATTGCGATATTTTGTTTACCACTCGCTCTTATATTCGACCGTTAAACCTACAATCCAATTATGCAAAATTAATTCAACCAAAATATTATTATTTAACCGTATGCCACTTCCGCTTCAAGTTCATTATTTAAGCTATTTATAAAAATTAATTGTTTTTTAAAAGGAGATTGCCGACGCGTCTATGGGGCCTCGTACCAAATCAAAAGTCATTGTGTCAACACGAAACCGACTGTATCTTAAAGAACAAGAAACTGCCTTTCCTAATCACTAAATCCCATTAAAATCGTATTCGGGGATCCATAGGAAATTGAGATTGATTTCCAGATTTCGAAGTGAGTTTTTGCGTAGCAAATCGTCAAAGTATTTGTCAACCGGCCAAATACAAAATCACCTAATAACTTTAATTCCTGACGTTGACGAGACTTCACTTAACTTAGTCGTATGACATGCCATTTTGGATACCTGTTTTAGGTATTTTATTGTGCCTATTCAGATTGTTAAAATATTATTATAAAAAAAGTTATTTGAAACTATTTTGATACATCGTGAGATAAAAAATATTGTAACATTACATTTACGCTCAATGTCTCGTATAGTGAAGTATCAGCGAAATATCACTAGTTATTTGTACCAAATAAAGAATTTAAAATGATTTACGACCTTCGACACAAAATTGTGAAAAGACGTGTCTTATAAAGTACCTTATATTTAAACTTAGAATAAGACAGAATGTCAAGCTGTCAATTTTCGTGCTAAGATCAAGAAAACTACATACATAATTAATTGTATTAAGACGTATCTATGACGTTAGCTTTGTCTTTTACACTCATGTGAGAAGTAGTCTTAAGAAAGAACGAGACAAACATGTTACTTTCCTGGGTATAGGACAGCTGGATGCAGTTCGTATAAGAAAGAACCGCGGAGTTTTATGGAATTAAAATTTTTGTATACATTTGTGTAGACGGTGGTGCCACTGTCATAGGCCTTTTAGATTTTGACCGATTTTGTCTGTCAAATACAGTTTTAAGGAAATCATACATTTTTCATGGTGGCGGCGGAAATCGTACAACACATTCTTTTTTAATTGATCTCAGATTTCCCATTTTAAATTCAGTAATAAAAAAATCCCAATGGTTAAAAAAATAAAACTAAGTTTTTGGTATCGTTTTGGTTGTGACACAATTTAATGACGATATTGGTACCAAAAGTCGGCAATCTCCTTTAAATAATTTATTAATGATAACAATAGTTAAATAAGTAATTGTGTAGAAAGTATATTGGCAAGAAACGGCAGGTACTAAACGGTACATATACTGTGATAATTAAAGCAAACCTCAAAAATATTAACAAGAAGTTATAAAGTTACAATGTGTAAGGCTAATAACATACGACAAGCCATATGACAATCCTGGGTTGTTATTCAATCGTTGCCACATACAGTCTTAGTATAGCTTATCCCACACCGCAGTGGGTAAAGTTATAAGCTGAAAACCCAAGCGAGTCGTTCATTGTAGAGAAATTTCGCGGTAACCGTACCATAAATTTCATGCTCAGAGCAAAGTTAGCGAATAATTTTCCGTGTCTCTGTTTATTTTAAGCTTTCAAAGTTAGCAGTTACTCGTTGCGTAATCGAGTTCACAAATGTGAATCTTGGTTCAGTTATTGCGGAAGCAACTTCCCACTATACGTCGTGGCTCCGACCCAATGCTATTAAAAGTAAGAACTCTCTGCACGTTTAATTTTCTCGCTAAATCTTCAGAGCTCTCTCATATCATATATCCGCTACAATTGCTGAAAAATAAACTAGTAGCATTTCTCAAGGAATGCGATTTAGTCAATCAGTTCTTACTTGTGTTGGAAAGAAACTAGACAAAACAAATACTCGTACTTATGATAGCTAAGTTTGTTGAGCTGAGAAATTGAGACCACTCTCAAATCCTTTGCCGACAGCTCCCTCTGTAACGGAGTTTGAAGCCAGCTGTAAAAGTACTTTTATTCTCTTTTTTGTTCCACGAAGTTATTACAATTTGCAAAGTTGCCGAGTGTTATAATTCTGTATTCTGCAGTGACAAAATGAGAGGAAAATTAGCGTAATTTTAAAGTGAACTCGTTACAAACTCACTCGGACAAAGTAATGAAAATAATGTAGATTACGGTGCGTTGAATTGTGCTTCAAACAATATTGTACCTACTCCGTTCGAATTAAAAACGCGGTATCATCTTTATGAGTCATGATCATGACGGATAATCATCAGATAATAACAATATAATAGCGCTACATAAGGCGCAAAACCGCCAGACTCCAAAAAGAACATTAATAGAGTAGCAATTTGTTCCATTTTTTTTCTTACAATAAACTTGCCTAGAAAAAGGTACTTAGGTATGTAGGAACTGAGATTGGCCAACTGTCTTGTTACCCGCCGCTCGGTACGTTGTATTAAGCAGCGGAAAATGTAGAGGCTTATCGTTCCAGGAGAATAGAGTTCAGGTTGGTACTACGAAAACTACAAACGTTCATTTTTAAAACTAAAACTTTCTAAGTTGATTCACGTAACTTAAAATAATTGGAGTCGACGATCACGCAAACATAATTAAGTGCTTTTCTGTAATTAACTCTAAGCAGACTGAGTAAAGGAACGTGGAGAGAGGAACAGCGTTAATCTACCTGTAGATATGAAAATACGATAACGTGTTTTTTGATAAGTCATTTAAACGATACAACGTTTTTACGATTAGATATACCTAAGTTTCATGATTTTATCAGATATTTGAGAAAAAATTTAATGAGCAATTAATTGTATTCAGTTAAAAAAATAACTTACGTTGTAAATATTCGAAAACTTCTCGATAGGTTTCAAAAGCACCTGGCATTCTTAATCATGGAAAAATATAGGTTAATGATGACACGTCTTTAAAATGTAGGGGTCAGTGTTGTGTGCAACTACGATTGCACGATTGATATTGATAATGTGGGTAGTTTTGTCGCTTGTGCCCGCGCCCACTCTGGCACCGAGCATGGTACAGTAAAACCAGATATTATGTTCTTAAGAGGAAACAGTAAGGTCGAGAGAATTGAAAATTAGGTATTTGTAAAATGTGTCGCTGTCCCGCACTGCCCGCCTCTCGCCCGCAGAGCGCGACAGAGACAACTGCAGCTTGGACCGAAAAAACTTTTTAAAATTTCATGAAATCAACGTTTCGTAGTCCCCTGATTTCTTCCCCAAAACTTAACCTATTTAACAAATAATTATTTACAACTATTTCTATTTTTTTTTTTCTATTTTTTTCATTAAACATTAAAGAAAGGCTTTGACCGTGTTCCTATGTTTTCCTTTTTTTAAATAATCTAGTTAAATTTGTTTTCTGGATGTGTGAACACAGCGGAAAATCTGGCTTTTTTTTAGGTTTTTGAAGGTTAATATCTCTTTTGAGAATCAATTTATCGCAAAAAGGAAAACATAGGAACATATCAATAGTAGCCATAGATTTTTGGACAAAAAATTATTGCTCTACTGGCATTATCCAGGGAGGAAACAGGGGACTACGTTTGTATGGAAAAACTGCCCTCCTGTTTCCTCTTAACGAGATCAGACATGGTTACGTCCAGTGGCCGGCTATCGTGTGTGTAGTACACCAGCACCTCTCCAGCTGCAACTGTGGACCTCCTATACTTACACCGCCCCAGGCATCCGACTGGCTTAGTTCACCACTGTGTATGGTCACGATAATGTTGCCATTGATTAAGATCTTCAATAATTTTAGAAAATGTATCACCCTATCACCCATAGTCAGTTATGGAATGGATTATCGGCCCGCGAAATTATTTGTTTTTACGTGTTATTTGTACCTATTTATTTAAATGTTACTAGCCCAATATTCAATTTTTTTACAAACAAATAATTGAGGAATCGGAATAATTTGCACAAAATGGTAAAATATCAAGCTTGTGACGTCAGCATGTCCGAAGTCATCATTCTCAGTCTCGGGAACTGAAGTTGATGGCGAGCAAAGATGGTCCACGGCACTCTTTTCTTTCTATCTCGATATATTTCTAATTAATCTACTCGTAAGTACTAAATTTTAAATTGACGTATTTAGTTGTAAGTTGCAAATGTATGGTAAATAAAAACATTATAAGCCGTGTTTTCATCAAGATTTCGTTATCTGTTATCTTGTATTCGTTTTAGACATCTTCCAACCACAAAACACCCGTTATTTTAGATTCCACATAAGTAGATACCTAATATTTCATTATAGACATAGGTTGACGGTTACATGACCTTTTCGTAATAAAAAACCCTTTGTGTATACTTTCATGTATTTTTAAGCGCGGAGATTATGTTACAAGAGCTGCCAGAAGATAAACGCCGGACCTTTAAAAATATATTTTCTACTCCTGTACTTTTATCTGTGTTTTACTTGGTCACGATATGAGTTCAGAGAAGTCTATACTCTATTCCCCATAACAGCACTAGTGTCGTTATAGTCACTTTACGTTATTGCTAGCAGCCACAGACTTCTAAATCTAGGTTAAACTTAGGTCAAGGATTAAGCGCTCAATTCTAACTTTACGATAAAAATGCACAACTACCAACTTAACAAACAATTAAATTCCTACGGCTTTTAAGAAAAACAAAACTTTCCGAACTAAATTCTTTGATGCCAACATAAAAAAAAAGTATTTTTAATATATTCACTGCGTGTCAATTTAAAATTAAAAAAAAAAGTTTACCATAGAGACATACTGTCAGTCATACGTCATATTTGCCTTGTTTGCAGGTTATGCCTTGTTTGTATTTTATATTTTAAAAAAACCTAGTCGTAGAAAAAGTATTGTATGCAACGTTGTATAATTAAGTCAAAAAACGCTCATTGCGTCTCTATTTGCGATACTCGCCGCATTCGCGGCTCGTATCGCAACTCACGCAATTCGCATTTTTTGAACCTTCTTATACAACTGGTGCATAAAATACTAATTTTAGCAAGCAGAAATAATTATACAATACAATATTCTTTATTGTGCTCCAAAACAAGAGATTACAAAAGCTTAAATCTAAAACAGCATAAATAGTAACTATAGTAGGTATAATTACCATAATCATGAGCGACTTTAACCTTTATTCCATACATAAGTTATTAAAAGAAAGTGTGAAAAATATTTTATTTTAAAGGTTCTTGGTTAAATACTAGTAATTTACTTAAAATATACGGCAAATGTAGAAGTGTAGACGTAAATCAGCTAAATATTTTCATATTTACTGACAATAGAGGTAGCGAGTTTTCTATTAGATTATAAGGCTGAATATATTTATTCGTCCATATTAAAGACCCTAAATCACACGTGGCCGCCGCGCGACAAAAGCTCGCCCGAACACTCGTGAAGGGAATCTTATAAGACTTCCATTTTAATAAATCTTATTGCACCTACTCGAATCCTGTCCTTTTACTAACTATACGCTGTTATACGGTACATAGATGTGACACTTAACCCTCTTCTCAAGGTTCTTTTTGAAAGAAAGATCTGTTCAGAGTTAATATGTGGTCTATAAATGCAAGGGATTAATAAAATAATCATTTTATACCTGATTGGAATAAATTGTGCCATTTACTTTATTATATTTATTGCCCTACAACAAAACATACAAATGTTTCTTTAACACTTCTAATGAAAAGTAAGTAGTAGGTACATCATTATTTTTCAATTTATTAGAAAATTATAGTTTTCGAAACTTAAATACTTTGGGCGGATTCGAGGTCACGTTATCTCCACGTTTTGGTTATTATAAATATCGTTAGCAATCGACAAATATTTTGATTAAAATAAAATGCAGACAATAAGCCTAATTTAAGAACTTTTAAAGTTATTATTGGGATTTGTCTACTACCTTGTTGATATGACTTGCTAAATTGCTGTTCTTAATGACAGCATGATCATGTCAGTCCATAAGCAACACGGAACTTGATAAATATAGATATCGCAGCTAACTAGCTTAATCAGCCGATCAAGCCCGGCCCTTTCACGAAACAGTGCCGCTCAATCAGATGTCGCTCCGAATGATATCCGGCCATTCTATCAAACAGCTAGGCAAATTACTTGCTGATATCATTTAACAACTTGCCTAGCCGAGACACGACACGATGGAGATAGTTATGTGTAGGTTAGTTAGGAGATAGTAATGTATTTGTCAGGTATGTGTCCTAACACTCCAGGAATCGGGTGTATTGTCGTTGCAAGATACCTATATTTTGCGACTAACATTACACCCAAATTTCTAGCATAAAAGTAGAACGACCTCGAGAACAGTAAGATGGCAAGTATATTTTTAATTATGCCTTTTTTGGGTACATGGGCCCCCTATTCTATAAACATTAGCCACATTTTTTATTTTGTAATATTTAGATGCATTGGCTGAATATTATTCAAAACCGAGAATTGAAAAGCTAAATAAGCTATTTGGCTGCGGCATAGATACAAGACATCAAAATATATATGAAAATTAATTACGTTCATCATCGCACTTCCGCACCGCCGCTCAGCGCCGAGGTCGTGTACATGGCGCGCGCCGGGCACCACGCCATGCCTAGAGGTGTTGTTAGATAACCCACAAAATCAATACAAAAATAGAAATTTTATATGATAAGTATTGTTTTTTTATTCGCAAGTGTCTTGAAAAACGCCGTATGATATTCGTAGGGGTTGGTCATTGCAGTCATTGTAGTAATTACCAACAACATTGCCCACTCGTATTTATTTTGTGGGTTATCTAACAACACCTCTAGGCATGGTGTATTGCGGGGCGCGCAATACACCATGCCTAGAGCCTTCTCGGCTCTGAGCGGCGCGCCCCACTTTGCGGTAATGACAACACTAGTGCGGTAATGTAGAGTAAAAAGAACTTGTGTGTAATAAACTGCGTTTTGCACGTAAGAACAATGAAATAAGAGCCGAATAATTTTAGTACTAGAGCTAGACGTAAAAAAAAGCTCTAAAAAGTTAAAAATAATAATTATGTATCTACTTATCTATTAGCCCTTTATGTTGTTAATACAAGTTGTTATACAGGGCGTCCCACGGCGATGCCACATGGAGGGAAAGTACCTTAAATATCATAGATAGCATATTTTGCTGAAAGAAGACTTCATTTTATTTTTAAAACTTAGTAAAGTTGCATTCATACTTTTTTAATTTTTTTTGAAAAAAAATGTATGGAAAAAAATTATCGCGTCATTGGAGGAAAAGTACCTTAATTATTGTAAATGAACATCTTACTGAAAGAAGACATTATTTTGATTTAAAAAAACAAGTTGAATTGCATTTTAAATAATTTCATGGTTAAGCCGTGTCAATTATTGTTTAAACATGTTTTAAAATTATTGACTAGGCAGAAAAACAAGTATCTTAAACTATGATCAGGTGTTGAAAGTAAAAAAAAAAAAGTTTAAAAAGTTTGTTGGCGGGAATTGACTATTTTATTTAGTTATTTCGCTTTACGAGAATTTTGTTACGACGGTATTGTATTAAATAACCATGGCGTATCAAAATAATGTTGATTTAATGGAAGCATACTTTTTGAACCACAAAAACATAACATTAGCCTTAAATTGGCACCGTGAAAGATATCCTGATAGAAATACACCATCTCGATTTATTATGAAACGGTTGGTGGATAATCTGACAGGGACGTTTCGATCATCGATTACTACAACCACGGCACCAAATGTTAAACACTGACGATGAGCTCGACATTTTGATATACTTTGAGGCAAATCCTAAATGTTCAGTGAGGGAAGGTGAAGCAGAAACCGGATTTTCGAAAAGCAAAATACACCGTGTACTGAAAAAATACAAATTTAAAAGTTACGTTGAAGGGCGATTAGTACAAAAATTGCAACCGGGTGATCCTGGTAGACGATTGATCTTCTGCCGAGAAATCGAGAGGCTCATTCTAGAGAATCAAGATTTTCTTATTAATATTATCTGGTCTGACGAAACAAACTTCAGCAATAATGGTATGTACAACAGACGTAATAACCGCATCTGGAGCAGGGAGAATCCCTTACGTATCCGCGAGACTAACAATCAAGTGCGTTTTTCCTTCAACTGTTGGTGTGGTATTGTAAACAACCGGGTCCTCTTAGTACATTTTTACGAAGGGCATGTAAATACGGATAGGTATTTAGAAATACTTGAGATTTTAAGAATTGAGATAAATAATCTTCCGTTGGCAGAACGACAAAACATTATTTTTCAGCAAGATGGGGCTCCGGCTCATAACAGTCACAGAACAAGGGATTATCTCAATAAACACTTTACTTCCTGGATCGGAACAAATGGAGAAACTAGATGGCCGCAGAGATCCCCAGATCTAACCCCGTTAGATTTTTTTTATGGGGTTATGTAAAAAATGTAGTTTACAAGAACCAGTATGAAAATGTCCACGAGCTACAAGCAGAACTTAGACGTATTATTTTAAATATCCACCACACCATAATTAAAAAACCGGTCAAGTGCGAGTCGGACTCGCGCACCGAGGGTTCCGTACAAACTTGTCAGTAGATACGTGAATAATTCAAGAAAAACTGTATGGTGGGACAAACTTAACTTTGCTCTTGTGAAACTGTTGTGCCCATACATCGACATATGCCGCGGTTAGTTTAGTAGGAGCAAATAAGGTTGTCTTACGATTTTTGCGAATTTCTAAAAAACGCTGCAAGTTAGCAAAACGATTTTATTTTTCCTGTAATATTTAGGATAATATTAATAATCGGTAATTATTGCAGATTTTTCTGTTCAGTATCTTCGGAGATAATAGGGGGGGAACGGTATTTTTTTAACGGTTTTTGTCTTCAATCAAAAACTACATGTCTAAGAAAAAAAATAAAAACTGTTTTGGAATCTACATATTAAGCCCTTTCATTTGATATCCCACTCGATATATTAGCTCAACTTTCGATTTATGACATCCCATATCGGTCCCCTTTAAAAAAAAAGTAAAAAAGGTATAAGATTCTTTTTCTGTCCCATAGGCTCGCATTAGCAATTTTTAACACTATTCCAAATTTCAAGTCGATAGCATTAGTAGATCCTGAGATATCTTGCTGTGACAGACGGACAGACAGACAGACAGACAGAGTCGCACCATAAGGGTTCCTTTTTTACCATTTTGGTACGGAACCCTAAAAATCGACAGGGAGTGAAATAATGAAAAGAGTGAGACTTTGTATTGAACAGGATGGAAAACATTTTGAGCATTTGATAAATTGATTTAATTTTGTATTAGAAATATTAAAATGCATGGCCTTATTTTTATTTCGTTATTTAGCAAAAAAGTAATTCTCACATTGAAGCCTTTCGATCGATATGACAAAGCTACAGGGTATTTTTTTTTCTCGTGTAGCGGGTTCGATTCCCGGTTTAACCATGAAATTATTTAAAATGCAATTCAACTTGTTTTTTAAATCGAAATAATGTCTTCTTTCAGTAAGATGTTCATTTACAATAATTAAGGTACTTTTCCTCCAATGACGCGATAATTTTTTTCCATACATTTTTTTTCAAAAAAAATTAAAAAAGTATGAATGCAACTTTACTAAGTTTTAAAAATAAAATGAAGTCTTCTTTCAGCAAAATATGCTATCTATGATATTTAAGGTACTTTCCCTCCATGTGGCATCGCCGTGGGACGCCCTGTATATTGTTTACTGATGAGGGACCTTCTGTTTTATAATATTAACAACATAAAGCGCCAATAGATAGGTAGGTACATATTATTTTTTACTTTTTAAAGTTTTTTTTAGTCGGCGGGTTTCTAAATGCCGATTGTACAATATTATTACGTAAAAATCTCCGACCATTTCATTTCGATTTAGAATATCTCATAAAAAATTGAACCGATTTAAATGAAACCTATGTAAAAACACTTTCGATTAGATCGCGTTTCAAACAAAAAAAAACTAAATCAAAATCAATTCACCCGTTTGGGAGCTACGATTCCACAGACAGACACACAAAGTCACAGATACACACGTCTAACTTATAACGTTTTTCGTGGGGGGTTAAAAATAGATAAAGAAACATCACGTTTATTTCACTTAAAATAGAACGTGTCATGATAACTAGAAAATAGCGATGGTATCTGCTAGATCACTTTACCGACTTCGTTAAAAAGCTCGGGGCAACTTTTTCAGCGCGCTCCGTGAATCTCAGGCTACGATCACAACGGAAAGGAAACCCGACGTCTAATTCCGCGGCCGGGAGGCTCGCGCTTAATAATTCCGTAGTTAATTTACGTCTCGTCATTCCGTACGTTGTTTCATGAATAATGTGCTCACTAGTCTACGCTCTGTACTGTTTTGGGACACGAGTGGTAGGTTTCAGTGCTACCGGAAAGATTCTCATTTGCGTTACGGCGCTGAAACTGGTTTTTGTGCGTATTTGAGAAACGGTTTTTGTTACGATTGTTAACGAAGAGCTCGTAATGAGGTCTGGGGTTACGCGCGCCTCAAGTTGCACCAATTACTCTTAATTAATGAATTATCCCTATAGAAAAAAATCAATTGACGGTAAAGACTTATTTATGGTGAAGTTTCCTTTGGATAAAGTTTGCCAATAAGTATAAAAAGCCTTATAGATGAAACCTTATTAAGATTTTGGGTGCGTAGCAAATTTTCTTAATTCCTACTTACGAAATTCCTAACACCAAAACTTCGAAAAATTAAATCTACGTCTAACTTACGAAATTCCTAAATATTCGTGTCCTAATATACTTTTATATTCAAATAATAATCATTATTATCGAAAGCCCGAATTTCTAAGTACAAGATATCTAATGACAATAATTCCAAAATCAATATTTCTATATTTGCCAAAATGCCTACGTACAAAATTCCTTGTAAGAAATCATAAAAAATCAGTCATTTCTAATGTGCACAGTACTTATTTTTTTCCAAATAGACAGATGCACCAACATTATCTTCTATCAGGTATGCCGTATACTTGGGATGTTGAATAATGTTGAATGTTACAACATAATATAGTCACATGGATTGCAAAATACTAAATTATCATAACACAAAAGAAATAAACAAAAAATGTATAAAAAATATAAAGTTATGAGACCACAAAGTTTAAAAAAAAAACGATATTTTTTTTATTGTCTGTAAGAAAAATTAAAGTCAATTTCGGAATGCTTAAATAACACTGAAAAAATAAATGTATGACAACTATGTGCTTAAACGCACTTCTTCGTGCTCAAAATGGCAAAATGCTATTTTTTTCATACAGACTTAGTAGGTACAGCGATGCAACGGATGACGTCATAATGTCCTACCGTTTTGTATAGAGCGTTTTCAATGCTCAGTCCGATCTGCTACTTTTGATTACAATTTGTGGCTGTTATACTTATACCAATGTATTAGGTGTCATATAGATATTTGTTCCTCAGAAATAGTAGAATCGATTTAGGACAGAAAAAAAAATCGAGTCAACAGGCTAATTGTGTACATGGAATATTTTTGATAATTTTAGAAATTTCGCAAATAGACTTTTTAAAATTAAGTCAATAGAACATAATTATGACCAGCGTTGTCAGAATTTTCATGTATTAAGTTAAGCCCCATTTAGCGATAACTCGTATGCGAGTTTCATTTAATTGCGAGATTGCGGCGTTTGATCGATTGACTGAACTCATCATACCTAGCTAGCCCGCAATGTAATGAAACTTGCATACGAATTCTCACCTCGTCTAAATGGGGCCTTAGCATGTTTGTACAGCAGACATTTTAAACGTAGGTTAACTGATAAATAGTAAAACATATGTTTATGGGAACTTCGTATCAAAGATTTTTTTTATATTGTTTTTGATCTGACTTATAATCTAGCGGAACGAACAAAAATAGCTAACTTTGATCCCAGATCCAAAAACAAATACACTACACGCACGACATGACCACTATATGAAATTACCTTTTGCCTAAAGCCTGTTTGTAGTTCCATCAAAGTCGATAAATTAATTTGGAACCCTGGGTGCAGGGATATCAAGAGCACACGTAACTGCCTATATCGCCTTCGACAGCAGTATTAAGCAAATCCATGTGCCACAGTAAATTGACTGCAACCAATCCAATAAGACCCCGATGCTGTAAATCGAGTGGCATTATCTAGAAACTACGATCCTACGAGTATGCCCTGGATTTATTAAAAAAGTTTGTTTAAACAGAAGAGTCAGCAATCTCGTTTGCGTATTTATTTCATTTCCTACCTATGTACTTTTATGAATTAGACAGTTTCGATAGGTTCCTCATGTTTTGGCATAATTTTATTTGTCCGAATACTCTTTACGCATAATTGTTACATGTAACGTATAATTTAAGAAATTAATGTTTAAATGTCATAAATTGGGCGCTGTTCAGTTCGACCACTTTTACCTATAAAAATAAATGTTTAGGAAATTCACAGTCGGCTATTTTTTGCAGCGATACAGTCGCGTGATCGACACATTTGCAACACACGACAGAAGCGATGCCAATGCACTGGCGCTACAGTCACTTTGTATAGATACGAACGCCCGATTGTATTGATTCAGTATCGCTTCTATCGCGCGGCGGTTGTGCGTGACATCGCGTATATTTGCAAAGTGGTTGTATCGATGTTGTCTCGCGATAGTAGCGATGCAGAATCATGTTTATGAGTACGAGGGTATCAGAGCAGTCATAGCATTAGGTACGGTTGTATAACTGTATATTTGCGATTGTATTGATACAAAATCGCTGAAAAATCTCGCCGTGAGTGAACTTCTTTGTCTTTATTTCACAGTATAAATTATAATTGTAAGTATATTGCCCACGCCAAAAATGCTTCTATGTGTGTCATGAACATAAACCAAATAAAAATGAAAAGTAATTTTTTGGTCAGCCGTTATTAAAATTGATACGCAAAAAAAAATAAGCAGTTAAATCATTTGGGCAGCATACAAAGCTTTGGCTGGCAATAAATAAAAATCGGGCGGCAACTCTTGTTCAGCAAACAATTTAAAAACGGTTAACATTTTAACCAATATTAATCTGCTTTTTTTATCATTTGGCTGCCTAATAACCAGTCGAGCTGCAAAATAATAACTTGGGCAGCAAGATTTTACAATTGGTCAGCAGAGAGTTTAATTGCGATATACAGGGTGTCACTGTGATTTATACTAGGTGTCACTGTGTTATTTATATACAGGGTGTCACTGTAATATATACAGGATGTCACTGTGATATATACAGAATGTCACTGTGATATATAAAGGGTGCCATTGTGTTATATACAGGGTGTCACTGTGATATATACTGGGTGTCACTATGACATCACTATACAGGGTGTCACTGTATTATATACAGGGTGTCACTGTGATAGATTCAAGATGTCACTGTGATATATACAGAGTGTCACTGTGTTATAAAGGGTGTCCAGTAATTAATAGCCAATCTTCTAACCACTGAGAAGGCACCTTAGGCTGGTTCAGAAAATCGGCTTTTAGGTTTTGTAAATATCCCTTGGTTTTCGAGATTTTCACACTTTTCTCAATTTTCAGTTTTTGGTCTCGTGTTTCACTGTAATGATCGTCTAGGTCACAAATGAGAATATTTTTACTGGCTATTAATTACTGGACACCCTGTATACAGGTTGTCACTGTAATGTATACAGGGTGTCACTGTGTTATATACAGAGTGTCGCTGTGATAGATACAGGATATCACTGTGATATATACAGAGTGTCACTCCCAAAAATAGGTAGGTTAGGGTTATTTTTTTAATGGCCCTAAAAACGAAACGGCTCCTAAAAATAGGTAGGTTAGGGTTATTTTTTTTTGATGACCCTAAAAACGAAACGGCACCCAAAAATAGGTAGGTTAGGGTTATTTTTTTTTGATAACCCTAAAAACGAAACGGTTCCCAAAAATAGGTAGGTTAGGGTTATTTTTTTTTGATGACCCTAAAAACGAAACGGCTCCCAAAAATAGGTAGGTTAGGGTTATTTTTTTTGATGACCCTAAAAACGAAACGGCTCCCAAAAAAAGGTAGGTTAGGGTTATATTTTTTGATAATATATCACAGTGACACCCTGTATCTATCACAGTGACACCCTGTATATATCACAGTGACATCCTGTATCTATCACAGTTACACCCTGTATATAACACAGTGACACCCTGTATATATCACAGTGACATCCTGTATCTATCACAGTTACACCCTGTATATAACACAGTGACACCCTGTATATATCACAGTGACACCCAGTATATATCACAGTGACACCCTGTATATATTACAGTGACACCCTGTATATATCACAGTGACACCCTGTATATATTACAGTGACACCCTGTATATATCACTGTGACATCCTGTATCTATCTCAGTTACACCCTGTATATAACACAGTGACACCCTGTATACATCACAGTGACACCCAGTATATATCACAGTGACACCCTGTATATATTACAGTGACACCTGCTACTTGACAGCTGACAATTACCGTATGACAAAATACGCACACGATTGGCGACAGAATAGTTGCGCCCATTTTGTGAATGACCAGTTAGGTTTTATTGCCCCCTTTTTTTTGATGAACAAAATGAAATATTTTGCTTACCTACTGATTGCTTACCAAAATTTGATTAACCGTAGATCGCTTAATGCAGCTCAAATATTTAATTTGCTGACTAAAATAATTTAGAGCAGTTCAGTATATCATTAATTGCAACCTGATTTATAAATGTTTGCTAACCATAAGTTGCTTACCAACTAGCTATTTTGGCTGAACAAATACAAATTTCTGCTGACCAAAATATGAATATTTTGCTGATCGATTAAATGATACCCAATATAGTACATTGTGCACCGAGGGTAGTAAGAAGGGGATTACTAACGAGAGTCTATTAGAAGCCCGACGCCGTAGGCGGAGGGCTTTTAATGACTCGAGTTTGTAATCTTCTTACTGCCCGTGATACACACAATGTTTTTCATCACATTTGCGAGGAAAAAAAAATAAAACATAAAAATGAAATAAACTAAACGCACCCGCTAAGAGACAACTTCAACTGTCAACTTTTTCAATATAGTCTTCCACAGATAATGCTAAGAACTGCGTTTAGTTTTTAAACTTGACAGGCAATGTCGCCAGATTGTACCGATTTTCAAAATAAAATTTTAAACTAAATTAATTTAATTGCATTAAAATAATCGCAAAAACTACGGAAATAATAGTAAAATATACCATATAAGTTTTATTTACACTAAAATTGGTTTTGTAGCCAAGTTTTGAAGATGTGAAATAGCCTTGGCTGATTCGAAACCTCCTTAGTCTGAAATGACGTACGACTTTTAAAACTAAACTCATAACTCCCGAGGGAGTTATAGATTTTCATACAGTTTTTCCTCCCGTGGGAGTTATAGATATTTGTAACCCACGGGGGGTAAATCGGCTCGAGCTGGTCTATAAGCGCGCGTGTTATGACACCCTTTACGAGCAAGTGTGATGAAAAAAATAAAACATTCAAGTATTTTAGTTTCAAAGGCCTTTGTCAGGGCATATTATATCATACTTCTATGTGAACTTCGTCATGACGTTTTTGTCTCATATTTTTTTCTTCAAAGCAAGAAAGTAACAAGATAAATTTATAAAGTTGCATAGCTGAGATACTTTTACTTAACGCCTCCGAATGTAGCTCCTAGCACAGTCTTCGCATAATAAACTGTGTTACAAAGTAAATAAGTTGGCTACTTGTTTCAAAACTGTTCTGCGCAGATGATGCAAAAATGTTAAGTACTTAATTTGTATGACTTAGTACTTGGTTAGTGCCTTTTCGCCTAGTGTCTGTGGAAAACAGTTATATTGCAACGATTCTGATTACTAGGTATCAAAAGTATTACTTTGCATTTTTTTGTACGAAAACTGTACCTAAATGTTCGGAATTTAGTGTACCTATTCTATATGACGAGGAAGGCCTATAAACAACACCTTCGGGTTTCGGATCACCTTTGGTCACCTTGGTGATTATGGTATAATCTAATATCCACACCAGTTTGATTACTGGTGTATTGCACTTGAGGTGTTTCTTTACTCAATCTAAATATCGCGTTGATAATGAACTACACGTTACACAATAAATTCGCAGAGGTCAGCCCAATTCCTTACATTTTCCAAAGAAGATTGACATTCCATCTTTCAACTTCATATTTCATTTTTTTAATCTACAACTGCCTGCATTTCATAACCAACCTCAAAAAGGATCTAGAGTGCAACACACTCAACCACAGCAATACTTCCATTTAAAAGCAAAGAGTATAATAAGTTTTAAAAGACACATTTTCATAGAAATTTGACTTTTACACGGATGTGTTGCCATGTTCCGCTCTGCTAAGTTATCGTAGTAGTCGCACTCTAGTATGGTAAGTAATAACTAGCGCCCTCTCTGCGACCCTATCCAAGCCAACAATCAGATATTTTCGGCTAATGTAACGTTGTTATTTTATCATGATCCGACATATAAACAATTATAGGTCGTTTCATAAAAGCTGACGCGAAAGTTGTATGCAACCAGTGCTTATTTCATATTAAATCCACGCGAGCTGTTAAGAATGAGTAAAACCATACTAGAATATCTGTTAACTTTAAAATGTCTAACAACTTATACCCTATTGACAGGACTGTCAGCCTGATATGAATTGTACTTCTCCGCAATTAAAAAAATACATACTAATGACAACTGTCAAACGGGATCCTATTGGATCGCATAAATTTAAAAGGCATAATGCATCATTTGGCATAATGCATTTTTTTCTTAAACTGTGAAATTTTCAGGACTCTTTAAGGCCTCATCCTGTTAAATAGGTCAGGTTAGGTTAGGTTTGCGTTATAATAATCCTGAAAACGTGTTCAGAAAAGAAAGCATTATGCCAAATGATGAATTATGCGAAATGATGCATTATGCCTTTTAAATTTATGCGATCCAATAGTAAACCCTGTCAAACTCACCACATTAACCACCAATTAACCCGCAAACTAGCAATGGAATTATGCAACATGAAATACTGAATTCGTAGATAGGTTTGCGGAGAATGTCGCACTTAACAAAAGCACTCTTAACATAAGTCGAGAGCACTCAGCATTAAAAGTTAACGGGAGCTGCTTTTACGCCAGTGGCTCTTATTTTCAAAGAGGCAATTTAACACATAATATAAATAACTTCATCACTGTCTACATTCTTTGTCTCTGCAATGGAATTATTTTTATGGCATTTTATGAGACAATTACGTCTGACAAGACCCTCCACCTTAAATGTCTTAAAGAGCCCTCCATATTAGTATTTTTTTATGGAGACCACGATAAGTCTTTCGTCCCTAATATGTTACAGTATGACATATAAGGGAGATAAAAGATAAAGCATCCACCTCTTTCTAATCAGCTGCGGTCAAAACCGAAATCGAGCGATATACGAAAGCACACCCCACAGGGCCGAGCTCGTCGACTGGCTCATTTATACTCAAACAAATTACTTCATCATATTTATCTCTCTTTCCCTATGTCTCTGTCTCTCGCTCGTTCTTCCTTATTATCATCCTACATGGTGATGGGATCAGCTTTTTGAACCGGTCTCCTCCACTTTGCTCTATTGTTGACGTTGTTATCGGATACCTGTCACCCAGTCAGGTCATTTTCACTACATCATACAATACTACAAATATACATTATTTTATTAGCCTCGAACCAAATCTGGGGGCACGGCAGTGCCCCCGCCAAGTCGAGCAAAACAAAGGCACGGCCGTACCATCCTTTTCTCGAAGCTATTCAGGCCATTTTCAACCTCCTGTAATTTTGTGCTGGCTAAAGCTAGAACCCTGAAGTTTCAGCTATATAAAGGGCACAATAAGACTTAATTATATTCTCAATAACATTAAATTTGAATGGGTAGTTTAAGAACTATTGCACGTTAAAGTTCCTTAGTTTTATCACTGACTGACTCACTGACTGATGATCATCAAAATTCTAATGTACTTCCAGCAGACTCACAAGCTCCATATTTTAAACATAGTTCGTTTTTAGCCTATCAAGTCCTAGAAAACCCAAAAATATTGCAATTTCAGTCACAACTGCAC
Source organism: Eudemis profundana (assembly GCA_947034925.1). Taxonomy (NCBI): domain Eukaryota; kingdom Metazoa; phylum Arthropoda; class Insecta; order Lepidoptera; family Tortricidae; genus Eudemis; species Eudemis profundana. Next base: position 15,873,950 of record OX344801.1, read on the forward strand.
ACATAAGTTTGTAATCCTATACAAATAAATGCAATTACAAAGTGTGCAGTTCAAATTGAATAAATAATGGATTGGAATGTAATAAATAAAGGAAAACCACTTATAAAAAGAAATGAGATCCCATCAAAAACATTACATGTGCAAAACGCAGTTCTTTTACAACAAAAAAGTTTTAATACTTCTCAAATAAAGAATCCTCCCTCCACGGTTAAATAACAGGCAAGTCGGTGGAAATCGTGTTCTGTTGACCCCCCCCCCCCCCCCCGGTACTGACTTGGTTTAACATCACATCTCAAAACATTTTTGTTGTAAAAGAACTGCGTTGCGAGACTTGCATCTTTTTACATGTAATGTTTTTGATGGATACTGACTTTTCTGAAAGCGTATTCACTCCTAATTGGTGTGGAAGTCGCGTGACGCAGGTTCCGAACAGTACAGTCACGTCTAGGAATGTTTATATGGTTTGAAACTTATTTCAAGGGCCTAAGGTTCAAAGTTGAATATTTTAGATATGACTGACTCGTGGTTCTCCCTATCCTCCCGTGGGTATCGTAAAAGCGAGGTCTGAAACGTGCTTTGTGTGATGACTAGTAATTAGACACTAATATTGTGATGTTACACCAAAATGCCAAGCCAAGTAATCTTTATAAATTAGAATCAGAATCAGAATCAGTCATTTATTTGCTTAAACATGGTATATACAGATGGCCTTAAATCTACTTACAGAACTACATGTTTCGTCACAGTAAAGACTAGTAGTTAAGAATTTTAAATAAATAAAAATTAATTATTTGATAGGTATAAACAAAAAAATGTAATATTTGGTAATTTTTTTATTCCAAAATTAAATATTCAATTACAATGTTAATGATTCAAATACCGCATAAATACATCTGCCTATAGGTAATGTGCTGTTGAAAAATCCCCTTGAATAAAGCACACCTAATAAAGTTATTAGGTAACCTATCCCACTAGTCCAATGCGCCCATATGACAGCTTCGAAATAACGCCGAAAATACAGGGTGGAAAAATTTGATGGGCCCTGGAGGGAAAGGGTGTATTTTCAAAAACGTAATTTTGCTGTCATGACATATTGGCGAATACTGAGAAGATTCTGCCTTATTAGAATTGGACTTTTGGTTACAATGTAGAATCAGTCAAGTTCTAACAAGTAACCAACGAATGCCAGTCCAGTGAGGAGGAATCTTTTAAATATTGGTGGCCAGAGAAATTACGCCAGCGAAAATACACCCGAAACTCCCTTCAATCCTTAAGTTAGCTCATTTTACTTAAAGGAAGCATTCTTTCATTTTTAAAAAGAAACAAAACTGCAATCAAAGATTTTCTAAAATTCGCTTGTCTTTGGATAAGAATTGATGATTAAATAAAATTAATGAGAGATTTCACTATATTAGAGAAGTTTTATCCAGAACAATAATGCTATAGATTAGTGGAATAAAATAGCGAGTGTTTATTTTTTTTATTTTTAGCTTGTTTGATTCCCGGTGAAACAAGCGAATATAAGAAAATGTTTAAATGCAGTTTTGTTTTTTTTAAATAAAATAATGTCTCCTTTAAGTAAAATGACCTAACTTAAGGATTTAAGGCAGTTTTCCTCGAGGGCCGATAAAAAAATTCCACACTGTATACATAACTTCATCGGAAAAATGTGCGCGGGGACTAGAAAAATATTTTGTATAAGTAATTCGAATATATTAGAATACCGACATTTGCTAGAAAGGTAACTCCCAATGTACACTTAGGTAGTATCCTAAAAATATTATAAATTAGTGTGATGTCAAAGTGTTTAAAGATGTTTGGATGTTTGTTGCTAAATAACGCGGTAGTAACTGACTAGATTGGGATAAAATTTGGTAGGCAAGTAGACAAAGTCCGGGATTGAAACATAGGATACTTTATACGTCGGTAAACAGATCCATTGGGATGGTAACAGGAATAACACAGGGGAAGCCACGAGTAAATGCTAGTAAATACCTACATTATGACTACATTACAACGATGTAATGCCAAGATTTCTGGCATTATACCAGCAACACCAGCATCAGTAAGCGAGCTGACAAAGATGCTAATCAGTCATGCACTAATGCGCGTCGGTAGGTATTAGTTACAGCCACAGCATTTGCGCCGTAATGCCGTCTCACCTGCGAAACTCCCTCCCGTTATTTGACTTATACCCCTATGTGGCAACCCCTTATAATTTAAGCAAGAGGAAACACAAATATTTAATAAGCTCAGTTAATTTTCTTCAGCCTAACTAAAAAACATACAGATAATTATTACTTTATCTATATTAAGACGCTTTTGCGGCAAAATGTCTTCATCCTCGGAGAATCTTTCCTGCAAACAGAAGACGTCTAAGGCTGAGCGAGTCAACATAATTAAGTTCATAATGCTAGAATTCAGGCAGATAATAAAAGCCAAGGCAACAGGGTCGCGCTAGCATCTTTAAAGTGTTCAAAATACTATTAGGTACTTATTATTCACGCAACACACGTACACGGCGCGGCAAACGGAAAAATCCAATTAACTTGGCTCGTGTACGAAGAGTTCCAACCGAAGTCGTGCCTGCGAGCTGCGCCCTGCCGACTCCTCGCTCTGCCCCGGAACCCACAACACTCACACTAACAAATAGTTTTCAATAACATAATGGAATGACCACTAGGTTCGTTTACTTTATGAGGGCCTGGTAGGGACGAAACGCTAGTGTATGTTTTTTAAATCCTATGGTTAGTTTAGGTTAGTAACTACTTTCCTGACAGATCAAATCAATTACTTTTTATGAAGTGTGAAAACGCCCAGATAGTATGAAGTTCCTATGAAAAAGACACTTATTAGGTACATCATTTTATACCGCGGTCAAAATATTTCGTAATTTTTAGTTTTTGTCCATTTAAAAATCGATGAAAGCGCTAGAATAGGATAAGTTTATTTTATTTTTACATAATTTTCAAAGCAGATTTACTGATTAGCGTGAAATAATTTGTATTGACTATAGTCAAAAACTCATTTCACTCTATTAGACAAAAGTTTTAACTTGGAATAAATACACAACCGTTTCATTTATTTATCACTCGGGAGATTGTCACTTTTCTATTCAGAAAGCGAAATAAAAACAAATGAAGCACTTACTTTTACGGGGACTTTCAAAAGAGAAAATCTCATGTTTTTATAGAATACAAAGGAGGTTTAAAATACAAATAAGGCGGGATTGTGACGCAAAATAGTTCGCATGGGAGGCTACCGGCAACATGAGAAACTTAGAATGGGAAATAAAATGCACTGCAGATCCGCACAGAGAGTTCACAAGAATGTCTACTCGTATTTATTGTTATACAACTTGTGATTTTTCACAGTCATGAAAGTTAATTGTCACACACATAATGTAGGTATTGTGTATAAATAAATATTATAAGTTCTCTATGATGTGTTCAAAAACCGCAAATTACAAATGTCAAGTGGCGGTAAATGGAAACTTTTACAAACATGTCACACACCCGTAGTTTTTTTTTAATTCAGAGACAAATTAGAGTCGGCCTCAACTATCATGTCGTTCGATATCAAGTAACGTGCGAGGTTTGTCAAAATTGTTTACAATTGACATTTCATTTCGAATAAAACGTCATTTGGACTGAATATCAGAATTGAGGTCAAATGAAATAGCTTTGTTTTTCAGAGATGTTCGAAATTTTAATGTCATAATAACATCGAATTCGATGTTATCATGAAGCAATAATAACATATTCACATATAAGATTTTTTTTCTAACAAAACAGTTTCTCTTTGTTCGGAAACTATAGCGGTAAAGACCTAAACGGCCATTTTAGTTGATTTTACATTTGCAAAATACTAAAATACACTATTTAAATTTTCAATTAATGTTACCGAAATATTGTGTTTACATGTATTTGTAAAAACAGTTCTCTTTAAATAAATATTTCAATGATAAAATTTAAAAAAGTAAGTTGGCGTTTCCTTTGGACATGACAAATAAGAGTAAAACAGAACCAACGTATTCAAATAAAAATAAACCATTACGCCGCAGGGCGTAATAGGTCATTTACGGCCCGCAGAACCTATGTGTAACAACACCATTTTCGAGCAAGTGTGATGAAAAATAAGTTAAAAACTTAAATATCGGTATCTTATTTTATTTGCGAAAACTTTATTATTACAAGGAAAACCAATAAAAATCTTTTAGATACCTCAAACCCATTATTCCAGTTTGTAGGTAATGAACATAATTCCACTAAACAAAAATGTGGCAGTGTCGTCACTATGCAGCAATATGTCCTAACCTAAAGCGTTATGATTTACTGACTAGGTACTTATTTATTCAATCGCTGGGCATATAAATTTAATGTAGCTACTCAATCAGCACGCTCTAAGCAATTTGCTTGTAATTTAGTGACAATGGGCTAATCATAACAGACAATGGTCATTAATACAATAATGATTTGATTTACCGAGCTTACGTACCCGCATTGTATTCCCAGCTGAGCCCCTAATATATATCATACTTGACTTGTTAAATAGACATAATTAGTAACACAAATTAACTAACACAGAAATACGTAATTTATGTTAACCCGATAACATTTTGACAATGGCCTTGTTTCGACATATCGTAGATTTATTGTTAATAATTGCACATTGCGACGCGATAAATAAATCGAAATACTCGCCGAATTATAATGTCAGGTGTTATCCAAATAGGATTATGCTTTTGTTCGATTTCTGTTCACCAAACCACTGAATAGAACACAAATGATCGCGCGAAACTTTTCTCGTTTACACGAAAGACGAATTCTATAAATCTTATAAATCCCACAAACTGTTCCAATTCAATATTTGATTCGATTCATTTACCTTGAATCAAAGCCAAATAAAAGTATTGTGGTCTGTAAAAGATTTTATTTCTATGGCAGATAGATCGATACTGTAGGTAAATAGTACTAATAGTCTTGTTTTAAAAAAGTTAACCCCTGAAGTCGCTTCAGGCACGTTCAGCTTCGATTATTATATTTGAAAATAGCCTGTTGATTCATATCAGAGGATTGGCTTTACGAAATACGCCCTTCAATGCCAGTTAGTGTAATGTGATATTAATGATCGGTCATGACTACTTCGGCCCACCTTCCCAGAGCTTGCAAATTATATGACGCGAGAGTAATCGCCGGCACAGCACACGCTACCCGACGCGCGTTCCCTGTGGGGTCACACGCGACCTGTCATTTGCAACGGGGATTTACACCCCTTTAACATTTCACCCGTCAAATTATCACCATCGACGACCCTTCCTAAACTTAACAAATAGACTATCATTTTTCACGCTTACCTCGCTTAGACTTTTCGGTTTCTCATTGAAGTACTCATTAACGCAAACATTTGTATTTATACACTTAGATTCCTTCATAGGAAAATGAATGTGATATAAATGGGAAACATTTACGGTAGTAAGGTAAGTACAACGAGATGATTTATTTATACAGATTTTCTCGCCTTTCATGTTTGCCCATGTCTTTAGAAGGTCGAATAACGGCAAGAGCATGGAATTCTGTATTCAGCAGATATTCTAAATAAATCTCACGCGAGCGAAAAGATTCCCGTTTGATACGCAAAAAAGTCACAACGGTTTCCATAAAAAGCGATATTTTTCCGAACAAACTTATTCTGCATGCGCGAAATAGTGGGAAAGAATATCGAGACATTTAGGCCTGGACTTATCTGGAAATTTCCGGTCATTGAAGCGGAGGGCAGAGGCTACGAGAAAATAACTGATACTTTTACTGTCATTACCTTTGGTATAGGTATGTAATGAAGCTTTACAACCCTTATGTGCGTCGGGTTAGGGTCGAATGCATTCTTCTTTATCAATAGGCAAAGTCCAGTCGTATTAATAACGGCTGGGGCTGTAGGCAAGGTGAAATCTTTGGAAAAACGGTTGATCGCGACACAAAAGGGCCCGCGATTGGGGCGATTAGTGAGCGTGTGTCTCGGCTCAGTAGCCCTCGATCCTTTTATCTCCGGTCCCAGCCTGCGCCGCGCCGTCGAATATTATTATGAATTATTCGACTAGCTTCGACAATCCTTCATAACGTTTTATAATTAAAAAATTGATTGGATGCAGCCATTCAATTATAAACTCCTTAAATAATGTCAGAATCATTTCTCTGTAACACGCTCAACCTTTTTCGTTAAGCGTAATAGCAAAACTAAATAGGATCTCTCAATACTGAGTAAGATAAAATGTTTATCTTCTTTATAAAGTGTCAATTTACGATGGAAGGGAATCGTGGCTTACGATGTTTTATTAAAATATAACGCTTGTTTTATGGTAATGAAATAGACGCTCAGTATCGCAGATAAAATTTCTTAATGCACTTGGCGGCCGCAGATAGAATGGTTGACAGCCATTATTGCGTCTCCCCCGCGATATTACTTACTGGATGGTGTTTTGTATCTTTGTGGCTGCTGTTATTAAAGTAAAATACCTATGCGGATAAAGCTATGCCGGCTACGTCGCGTTTGCCCCTGCTTTATTAATGTTTTCGTTTGTCTTGTAGGTACTTCAGGATGTATACAACAAAGTTGTGATATTGAATCTATATTCTCTGATTAAACATTCAGAGAAATGTACCGGTCAAGTGAAAGTCTGACTCGCTCGCTAACAGAATAAGTTGTTTTGTGATTTACATAGAATATTGAGAGGGTGATGAAAACTCAGAACAACCTAAAGACAAAGTAAAGATTTGCGTTTTGCCATCGCTATATAAGTAAATTGAGACTTGACAATGACACGGATGAGACCCCAGATAGAACTGGGATTAATAAAGACAGGAAGTTTCGTGATTTATAAACCTATGTAAACCATGTTGATCATTCAAGCGAGATTTGTTTCAATCAAATTTTCTAGAATATCTTTTAGATTCCTTAAAGATTACAGATTTCTTTTGTTAAATCCCGAACGTGTGAATTAGGTAACGCTTTGGCTACTAATTTTGTATTAGAACTGTAAAGTCTATAGCGCTAAAAGTGATAACACTGCGAATGTATACCACTGCTCTAGCCGACTCTTTGTAACCGCCTCGTTCTAATCGGACGGAGTGCACTAAGCGTTGTAAGGTGTTTACACCCTGCTATCACCTCCATTGCTAATGACTTAACATTCAAGAACAACTACCTACCAACTGCAATGGCAACTGTCTACCTTATATAATGATATTCAACTTTTTCTCCATATTGTTGATATTCCTATGTCGGACCCAAAAATAATCTGAAATTATTTTATTGTTCAACAATAAAATTTGTTTTGCTTCTTGATATTTCATCCGAAGCTTTATTATTTTTTCTACTCCTGTACTTTTATCCGTCTTTTACTTTGTCATGAACACTAATATAAGAACATACATATATTAGTTCAGAAAAGTCTATACTCCTATTATTCCCCATAACAGCACTTGTGTCTTTATAGTCGCAAAAAGATACTGCTAGCAGCCACAGACTTCTAAATCTAGGTTAAACTTAGGTCAAGGATTACGCGATCAATACTAACTTTACAATAAAAATGCACAACTACCAACTTAACTAACAAATAATTCATGCGGTTTTTATAAAAAATGTGTGTGTGTGTGTGTGTGTGTGTGTGTGTGTGTGTGTGTGTGTGTGTGTGTGTGTGCGTGCGTGTGTTTGTAACACTTTTTTTGTTTAATTTTATATTTTATTTAAAACCTAGTCGTAGAAAAAGTATTGTATGCAACGTTTCAGTCAAATAACGCTCATGGCGTCTCTCTTTGCGACAACGAGAGTGTATTTTCCTCTTCACAGTACAGAACAGAACCCAAAAATCCGAAATATCCTCGCGTCCGTGATTGGCTTATCAACTAGTAAAACGTTACTTAGCTCTTTCACCCATATACACATAACAGAGAGAGAAATATTATCGCTACACGAAAATCCACTTTCATGACGATTTTTCCTTACTAACTGATGCCCTTGGCATTTCAACGTAAAAGCAAACACGAATTGGAGAGTAGAATATCTGAAACCTCGTCAACCTTTTTTTAGAACCCTACATCATTGTTTTTATTTAAAAAATATAAATTCTGCTTGCTTTGATGTTATTAGTTTGACCTAATTCTCAATATGATCTCCTTTGAATGTCTGTATAAACTTCCACTGTAAAATATATTTAAATAATTTATCCAATACTTCGCTTTAAGACGTCTCCCGAGTGTAAAAGCTTAGTAATAAAAAATCAAAATGCGAAAGAAAGAGAGTTTAAATCTTTGCTGAAAGATAAGACATAAGCAAAGTCGCCTTCATAAAACAGTAGGATATGAATCTGCAAGTCATAAAGAATATCGTAAAAGCATTTGCCTTCAACTTGCGGACGAGTTTCAATTTGTGAGACAACTGGCGGAACGATATGGCTTTACTCGGTTTTTACAACTCTACGAATACCAAAAATATACCTACATAATTATGTATGAAAATCAATATTAACTAAATTTCATGAATATAATGTTTTGGAAAGTAGTATAAGTAATTAGTATGATCATATTCGTAATCAATATGAAATAGTATTTTATGCAACAGTTGTATAAGTAGGCTCAAAAAATGCGAATGGCGCGAGTTGCGATACGAGCCGCCGCGGCGGCGAATATCGCAAATAGAGACGCCATGAGCGTTTTCTGACTTAATTATACAACGTTGCATACAATACTTTTTCAAGGACTAGGTTTTAAAATAAAAAATACAAAATTAAACATAGCTCGCAAACAAGGCAAATATGACATATGACTGACAGTATGGTGTCTATATGGTAAACATTTATTTTTTTATTTGACGTATACTCGCTAGTGACACGCAGTTACGATATTAAAAATACTTTTTTTTATGCTAGCATCAATGAATTCAGTTCGGAAAGTTTTGTTTTTCTTAAAAACCGTAGGAATTTAATTGTTTGTTAAGTTGGTAGTTGTGCATTTTTATCGTAAAGTTAGAACTGAGCGCTTAATCCTTGACCTAAGTTTAACCTAGATTTAGAAGTCTGTGGCTGCTAACAGTATAGTTTTGCGACTATAACGACACTAGTGCTGTTATGGGGAAAAGAGTATAGACTTCTCTAAACTCATATTATGTATGTTCTTATATTAGTGTTCGTGACCAAGTAAAAGACAGATAAAATTACAGGAGTAGAAAAATGGGTTTAAGGTACCTACCCTACCTGAAATTGCATACGAGAAGATGAAAGCTAAGCCGGATGAAGGCAAACACTACTAAAAATACATTTACCTTTCAAGTAATGACTTACGTGTAATATTTTCAGGAACGCATATTATTTTCAGCATATTGACTTAGACCCTTAAGGGCCTATAAAAATATACTTTGATGAAGGCACCAATTTCACCACGTGTGGTTATCCGACACTTTTCTTGAATAATACCTCTGTCCGTAATTTATTATTCATAAAATTCATTTTCACATTCGCTAGCAGCATCCGGCAACTGGATTGATTAATGACGGTACGCGCTTGTTCTCGCTCGTGCTTCTAATGAAAAGAGAGAAAAATCTCCGGAACAAGAGGACAAAAGCCTAATATACAAAACAAACAGTTTTTACGATAGTGTAAAAGAACGTTTCCGAATAATATTTCATTGTAGGCTCTGTTATGAAATATCCTTGAGCTATGTTAAAAATCGAGGCCGGCACAATCGATAATTAGAGAAACTCTTATAAAGTTGTTTGGAGTCGTAGCGGTACCTTAGCAGTGCGAGGCTTTCAATAAAGTTTATCGGCATTTCACTTCCACTAATTGTTAAACTTTTCGATGATAAGCCGGGCACTTTTAAATGAGCAAACATTATTACCCACGTTTGATACGTAATTCCAAATAAGCTCGTCCCGGGGAACGGTCCCTGCTGGTTCCGCACATTCAGATTTGCATGTAATTAAAACTTGCACAATTAAACACAGTCGAGAAGGAAAACACGGGAAAATTGAGATAAGATTAATTTTCTGACTAGTTTCTCGGAGGAGTTTGCGAGCTAACTTTGAGAGATAGCCGCTCGAAACGGTTCCGTACGCCCACCGCGAATATTACTTTCAGTATTGTTCCGCCATTGTTTAAGCGTGGCTTAACGTTCTGCATACGGGCTAACGCGTGGGTGTAGCTTTCAGTTCTAGAGATAAAAGTAAACATCGAACATTGGCTGAAATTATATTGGCAGAAAAGTTTAATCGGAGAATGGGGTAACACATCGACCTCCATAGCTATATAGTCGTACGTTTACCGCATAACAAGACAATTATTTTCTGGATGGATTGATCGTAATTGTTTGTTTAGAATACAATCACGGTCGGATTGTCGGTAATTACCCGGAGACAGGTCGAGGAAATAATGAGAGCTGCCATCGAACACTCCTCGTTAATCTTCTCGAGGAGTCCGACCGGCGCAACTCAGGAGGGGACGGCGAGCTGCTTATACGCATCATACTTATGTACCTATATATTTATGTCTAATCCTGTTAACAATTTACTTTGAGTTATGTTTGCTAGTTAATCCGAAGGGCTTCTACGTTGTGCTACACTTATTTTAATATTTTTTCACTTATGGTGGATAATAGGAATACTAATTACACTTATTAGTCCCTCAAAGGAATAGGTAAAGTTATATAATATCCAATCAAAACACGCACGTTCGTGGCAGCACGCACTGATGGTTTTCAGACTATATTAAGAAAAAATATAGTCTCAATACTAACTCGTGTGAGACGAAGTTCCAACAGCATTCTAAAAGTAATTGCCGACAGATTTGATTGTCCGATCCTTAAACACTGGACCGAGCAAATAAGGAGCGTTGCGCAAATTATTATATAAATATTGTAATAAGTAATAAGTACCTACTAATTTAATACTAACACTAGACTAAGTTTACTAACACACTATGGATACCTTGTTTGTCCGAAATAAAGAATTTGATTTGATTTTGATTTGAAAAACATTACATGTAATAGTATTTTATGCAACAGTTGTATAAGTAGGCCCAAAAAATGCGAATGGTGCGAGTTGCGATACGGCTAGGTTCTAAAATATAAAATTAAACATAGCACGCAAACAAGGCAAATATGACATATGACTGACAGTATGTGTCTATGGTAAACTTTTTTTAATTTGACGTATACTCGCTAGTGACACGCAGTGACGATATTAAAAATACTTTTTTATGTTGGCATCCATGAATTCAGTTCGGAAAGTTTTGTTTTTCTTAAAAACCGTAGGAATTTAATTGTTTGTTAAGTTGGTACCTAGTTGTGCATTTTTATTGTAAAGTTAGAATTGAGCGCTGAATCCTTGACCTAAGTTTAACCTAGATTTAGAAGTCTGTGGCTGCTAGCAGTATCGTTTTGCGACTATAACGACACTAGTGCTGTTATGGGGAATAGAGTATAGACTTCTCTGAACTCATATTATGTATATTCTTATATTAGTGTTCGTGACCAAGTAAAAGACAAATAAAAGTACAGGAGTAGAAAAAAAGATGTAAGTCTCGCAACGCAGTTCTTTTACAACAAAAAAGTTTTGAGATGTAATGTTAAACCAAGTCAGTACCGAGGGGGTGTCCGTCCACAGATCTCGATTCCCACCGACTTGCCTATTATTTACCCATGGAGGGAGGATTCTTTATATGAGAAGTATTAAATGAAACATAATAAAAATATACATGCATATGCTCGCAAAGCTAACAGCACTGACATCTATTGATACTATCGGGAGAAAATATTATTAGAAAAAAAAAACAAATAGTTATTGCTCTATGACAGGGTCTAACTAAATTATCTACCTATGTCAATTTCAGCTCAATTGTAGTTTTGGGTTGCAATATTTAAAACAAACAAAATATTCAAAATTGCTAAAAAAACTGAATACACAGTCAAAACTAATATTTCAACGTAACTTTCAATCTAAATAAAAGTAATCTTAAGTAATAATCTCTAAAATATTTTGTATTGCAATCTCAATCAGTTTATTTTCTAGAATCGTGCCCCCAGGCACGGCAGTGCCCCCGCCAAGTCGAGCAAAACAAAGGCACGGCCTGTATTTAAGTCTTATTATGCCCTATATATCCCTGAAAATTCAGGATTCTAGCTTTAGCCAGCACATAATTACGGGAGGCTGAAAATGCCCCGAATGGCCAATGGTCGAGAGTGGCGGGGGAGTGGCGGGGGCACTGCCGTGCCCCTAGATTTAAACACATGCACGATCTTTGCGTGGTTTTTTTTTGTTACATATATCCTTTGCTTCGTTTAAACGTCATTAGCAGACGTTTTAGGGCCAAAGTAGACGAGTAAAGTAAAGGGACGGCCCGTAAAAGTTCCTGGAAGGAAAACAGGCCAGAAATTATTTTATTGCCAACACTGTTTCCAAGTTTCGCTTTTTGGGTGTACATAATTTACGTGGACTTTGTTTTGTCTAAATAATAATCAACTTGTGTTTATTAGGTAACCAAGCACGCGACCATTTATTTTTTTCTCATTTTGGTTTTGTTATTTTAGATAGGCACATGTTTTGCTATGTTATATAGAAATGGAAAGTGTGTATGTTATATTGCCACGCGGGCGAAGCCGCGGATAAAAGCTAGTGAGTAATAATCGCGGAAACCAAAGATACAATATTAAATAGTAAATCATCAATTACCGCGCAGTTCAAATTTATTTGAAGTCGTAATTAATATTCGTTTCTCTTGTAGTCGAGCGGTAAACATTATGGATGTCACATTACAAGGTGTATAAATAATAAATTATATCTGTATGTATCCATATACGTTACAATATCAATACGAGTATGTATCTTAAATAAGGTGTCACATACAAACACAAATTCATATTTATTACCCGCACTTTGTATATTTTCTCATAAATACATACAATCGAAATTATACCATCTACCCAGTGTGCGACAACCTTAACACTCTTTCGCACCTGTAAATAACATTAATGATAGATGAAATGTCCATTCAATTAAAATGTAATTCACTTTACGGGCTGTGTTTAACTGGCTATTACTTGCAACCTCGCGACGACTCGAAAGCCAACATGATTATTATTCGTTTGTAGAGAAACGACACTCTATTTACTTCATTTGCTGATAAAGAGATTTAGCTGGCTGGCTGTGGTTTACTCCCTCTATTGTATGTGGCCTATTGACATTTTGATTTACTCGTAAACGTGAACTACAAAGTGTATATGTAAAGATCTTTTCTTCTTAGTAGTGTGCTCTTGGCAGAGTGTCTTGCGCCACTGCTTCTCTGGTGATGTTACGCCATGTAAACGATGTTTGGCAGAGTGAGAGTTGATGTACTGGTATAATAGTATATTTTTAATCTAATTAATTACACTCTAACAGGTTTTGGCTGACAGAACTAATAACGTGCTTCCAGGTATAAAAATCTGCATCAGAACTCTTTATAGGTATGCCAATAGGTAAAACAACTTTTAGGAGTACTTAATGCATCTATAATTGGACCACGCCTTTAAGTAGCTGGCTGTCTGTTTGACCGATGCCGCACACCGCCCCGACCCTCTAAATAAACCGCATTTCAAATGACTCCATCAGTATCTCCATAAATAGATGCAATGGAAATCTAAATTCGATCGATCGATCTTCAACCCGCTGTGGCCCCGGCGCTCGTCAAGCTACTTATTTATTTATTACTTTATTACCCCACTCAACGCCGAGTGGCGGGAAGAGCCACAATGCGACTATGCGACCCCACTCTGATTGAATTTTAAACATACCCTGGCCACCGCCATTACTTAAATATACCGCGGCACTCTTGATGCCCTGTTCCCGAAGAAATGAACACGATGTTTATGAGTACTATATGCGGCAGAGTAGACAGACGTGAGGGGTCGTAACCTCGCGCGAAACGGCTCGTAACTCAAGAGGTACAATCGGTAAAATAAAAATATAATGAACGCCCAGCCGAAAGCTATAGTTCCATAAAAATATGTAGCCTTGTTTTCTGCCTACGACCAGTTAAAAACTTTTCAAGTTACTAATCATTATTGGAACTTGTTTCGAGCTTGACTCAAAGGAATTTTAAATTTCATCAAAGTTTTATGATCGAATAAATTCACAGAATAATTTTGTTCATTGAACAACTTTTGTAATTAATGTTGTAAAAAGGTATCTGTTACAAATTTAGTTTTAAGGCAAGCATTTTTGTTAACTTCATTAATTTGTCATCTAATCTTCACTAGTGTCCCGCCTCGCCTATTTTACATACCTTTCTATTACACGTGTTTTGGTTTTAGTCATAAGCATAGCTATATTATTCGTCTGCCGTCACGCTGTTAAAAGATAACGCCCCAGAATGTAGTAAATACTTTCATTTTGAACATGTTAGTACCTCGGATGTAGTAAAGGCGTTTAAATCAATTAATGGTAAAAAAACAAGTGACCTTTGGGGAGTCTCTGTCCATGCTGTTAAATCCCTAATAGAAATCATAGCGCCTAACTTGGTAGTCGTGTTTAATAACTGTGTTGATTGCGGCGAGTTTCCTGATCTAATGAAATATAGTAAAATAACACCTTTATTTAAATCAGGTAGCACTACTGACCCCACTAACTTTAGACCAATATCTGTGCTACCAACTTTCAGTAAAATTTTCGAGAAATTAGTTTTGTCCCAATTAATGAAACATTTTAATACGAATAACTTAATGCATAATAAACAATTTGGTTTTACTCGGGGTTGCTCGACAACCGACGCTGGTGTTGAGCTAATTAAACATATTTTCGATGCCTGGGAGGAGTCATGTGATGCTTTAGGTATCTTCTGTGATTTATCCAAGGCATTTGATTGCGTTTGTCATGAAACATGGATCAGGAAGCTGCACTACTATGGAGTTAGAGAATCGGCACTAAATTTGTTTAAGTCGTACTTACAAGGTAGAATACAAAGGGTTGACGTGAATGGACAGCACTCACCGGGGTCACTGGTCTCGATGGGTGTACCGCAGGGTTCAATATTGGGACCATTCCTGTTCCTTATTTACATAAATGACTTGCCATACCTCGTAAAGACCCACCATGATATAGTATTGTTTGCAGACGACACCTCACTTATCTTCAAAGTTAAGCGACAGCAGCAAGCTTACAACGATGTAAACAATGCTATCTCTAAAGTAGTAAATTGGTTCAATGTTAACAATTTACTCTTAAATGAAAGAAAGACTAAATAAACTTTATCACGCGTAACATAAATCGTGAGCAAGCAAGTGTCATTGTGAAGGATGAGGCATTGGAACTAGTTGATAGTACAGTTTTAACATTGGATCTAGGTATAACATTGGATCATAAACTTCGGTGGGGTCCCCATATTGCTAATCTCTCGAATAAACTCAGTTCTGCAGCTTTTGCAGTCAACAAGATCCGACAGTTAACAGACATCAAAACAGCTCGATTAGTATATTTTAGTTACTTCCACAGTATTATGTCGTATGGTATTCTACTGTGGGGCAGTGCTAGTGCTTCAGAGCTTAATACTATATTTGTTCTGCAGAAGAGGGCTATTCGAGCGATATAATACTGATAAGATGAATTATCGAGACTCACTTAGAGATGAGTTTAAGAACATTAATGTAATGACATTGCATTGTCAATACATCTATGAGAATATTATGTATGTACATAAGAATATAATGAATTTTAAGAAGAATTGTGGCATACATAATATTAATACTAGAAATAAACATAAGCTCGCAGTGCCCACCACTCGGCTCCATAAAATAAAAACATCATTCATGGGTAATTGTGTAAGGTTTTATAATAAACTGCCACAAGACATAACTGAATTATCTGTTAACAAATTCAAGAATTGTGTAAAGCGTAAACTCATGGCTAAGGCTTATTACAGCACACAAGACTACATGAATGATGAAACACCGTGGGATTAACTGCGACTGGAAATAGATATATTTTAAAACAATGTTTGATTAGTTGTCTTTTTCTGTTTTTGTACTTGCCAATTGTTTTGACACTTAGAGACCATTTATATCTCTAAGAAAAAATGTTTTTTTTTTAGACATATCATGTGAGTCACAGATTATTTTACATTTCTGTAAGATATTATTAAATAAGTATTCTCAAT
Source organism: Eudemis profundana (assembly GCA_947034925.1). Taxonomy (NCBI): domain Eukaryota; kingdom Metazoa; phylum Arthropoda; class Insecta; order Lepidoptera; family Tortricidae; genus Eudemis; species Eudemis profundana. The sequence continues at coordinate 15,890,124 of OX344801.1, forward strand.
TTGTATTTTGACGTTTGGAGATCCTTTACACCTCCAAAACATAATATTTTGACAACGGAGACTCTTTACATCTCCATTAATTTTAGTATCAATTTATTTTCTATTTTTTATTTGTCTTGTTTGGACGCATAGAGAGACCCTTTACATCTCTGTAAATGTAGTTTTAAGTTTAATGTAATGTATTAATGAAATCTTATATTAACGCCATATTGTTGTAATACTTTTTGGTTCAAAAGAGAAACTGGTGAGTTTCTTCCGGCGCTTCTTCTCACCAGAAGGTCAGTACCCGAAACGCCAAAAGAAATAATACATATTCAGAAACAGACTTGTAAAAGAGCCCTTGAGGGCCTACTTACAGAAATAAATTATTTTATTTTATACTTAGGCTAAGAATTATTCACTAGAAGTAAACTAGGCGACAGTCAAAAAAAACCGCCCAAGTGCGAGTCGGATCGGATCGGCACTAGCGTCGAGCAAAAAACGCTTATTTAGAAAATCGTCCTTGTATATGAACCCCGTTTTATTTTTAATTATATTTTGTTTTTATTATTTGTTGCTATAGCAATTATAGCGATTCATTCTGTGATAATTTAAAGTCTCAACCTGTTACTGTTCAAAAGATACAGCCCTGTGACAGACGGACAGCGGCGGCTTAGTAATGTGTTAAACGTAAAATATGTCGGTTCTTTCCAAAACTCAATAGTAAATATGTGTGGAAACAAAGATATATACAATTTTTTTACATTCAAATTTTCCATTAGACTGATGAAAATAGACTGGCAAGATTTCACGGCATTTGATGAAAACATGCTTGCTTAAAAGATAGTTAAATGGAGTAGCCGTCTGCTTAACCAAACTCCGAAGTTGCACCAGCGACGCGTGCCTCAGGTAAAAGTTTCAGCCTGGGTTGTTATTGCAGTAATTAAAATGCAACCTCCTTGTTATAAATTAATTAATGTGCACTCGCACATGAAGTGGCATGGACGAAAGCTATTACAGTGGATAATTTGTGTAACGCTGTAGTGCTCAGCGTTCTGACATTTGTTCACATATTTCAATTTATACAAATCTGACAAATAAACAGTTAACCCGTTTATTAGGGTTACGTAGCAAAATATCTAAACACACATGTTATACGGTCGATTTGCATACGATCAAAATACATAAAGCCAAATTGCAGAACGTACGGAATTCATAACATCATTTATCATAAGTTAAAATGTATACGATCTAAATTCATAACGTTTATAATCTATAGTGCTGAATATGTATACGGTTCAAAATACATAAAGCCAAATTATATATCTACAATATTCAAACGCTGAGTATCCTCTGAATTGTTTAAGCGGTTAACCACAACCTATATTTAATATGACTTGTAAAATATCTGATACAAGAGACATTTCATCTTAGCCCTCAGGTAGCGACGCTTAAGCAGGCACTTATTGGTGCGGGCGGGTGTGTCTATGGGCGATTAGGCGGCGATCACGAACATTTACTATCAGACAGGTTGTCTACTCGTTTGTCCCTTCATGGTTTAAAAACATGATACCTAGTTCTCCAATTATTTTGTCGTTTCGATTTTCTACATTCTAGACATATATGTATCAACTTTATATGAAATAATCATATTAATTTTGTACTTTGACATTATAATCTTTCGACCAGTCGTGTTGTATGTATTTCGAACGTTATAGACAACGAACACTATTCATTTAGATTTTCGACATTCTAGATCTAGACATATGTGACTTATGACATTTGATGTTAGATATTTTGCTACGTAACCTTTAGGTATAGGTATGTGCAATATACATGTGGTGGGCAGTAAACCATCGCAGTGCATGTCGTGGTTAAAAATTGTATCTTAAATAGGAGGAATGAAGAGGAAGTGTACCTGATTGTCTAAATTACTTTGACGCAGGCAAAGCCTGGCACTGCAGTCGCGCACATACCCATAGCAGTAGATACCTTCCATATTGAATTACTTAGTGTAGTCAACGGCAAAAATATTTGATGAAATGGAGCACACATAAATATCTGACACGACCTTATTATTTTAGAAATAAAGTGGTGTCAAGAAATAAAGTGGTGTCACATATTTTTGCATACCACGTTTCATCATCATCGTATATTAATGCCGATGACTGTACAACCTAAACACTAAATTATACATTCTGTCGTAGGATTCTACATAATTAGTCAATATTAACTCGTCCAAATTTTAATCTATTTATCTCAATAATCTGCTAAACCTATGCTATGATTATTTGTCACAGAGCAATTTGATGTTCATTTACAACAGTGAGCCGTGTCAAGAATTGGTATGTCGCTGATTTATTTCAATTCGAAAACTCAGTCTATAGTGTTTTATAAGTTAAAAGGATATATTTTAGACAAAAAAACATAAATTATATTCAGCATATAAGTTAAATTAATCTAAATAGCAACTCTGACTTAACAGTAACTTCCTGTCACATATATACAAATATATGAATAAGAAGATACGTATACGGGTACTTCAATATTCACATCATTGCTTTATTCGGAAAAGTAATCTCATTAAAACATTCTTCAATTAGACTCAACCGTTGAATAAGACGGAGCAGGAATCGGAAGCGATGAAAGCGAGATCCAAACGGTGCCACAGCCTAATCAGGGTAACGAGCTCCGTCAGACGCCGAGTAAATTTAACTGTTGGCGTATTTGCTCTGAGGAACCAGATTGGTCAGCTTACATAACAGTCCGGTTCAATCTTTTAAAATAAATTAAGTAAATAATGTATTACAACAACGGCACGAATTAGTTTATTAAAGCTGAGTTCACATTTGTATCATTACGCCGATCACAATCATGCGTCTCGTATTAAACACTCGTATCCTAAGTATGGACGCTCATTTTGCGCAAACCGTATCACTAACGTAGACGCATGAATAAATGCGTCCATACTAGCCTTAGCGTGTAGCAGCGTATCGTATCATAACGCCGTGTGATTGTTGCGTCCTGTAGTTTGGATTGTACGCTAGCCGTAGCGTAGCACCGTATCGTATCATAGCACCGTATCATTTTAGCATCTTTTCTTCGACTTGGCCATCTTCTACGTGTCTCGCCGAAATGACGCAGAAGATGCAGTAAGTAGTCTATTTTCTTTTCACATCTTCCACCGGTCGATTTAAGTTCGTCCCATGCGTCTTTTTCAGGACCCTTTTATAGTAATTGTGGTAGCTGGAATTCTACAATATTTCTTTGCCCTTATAGGCCTCAATCAACCTAATTACGGTATTGTTATGCATGATTCCAACTAAAAACTATATACAGTTTTTGCTGCGACAACTTCAAACATACTGTCCACGTCGGATCGGTACACGCACAATCTTGTTCACAGTGTATCTATATCTCCTTTTAATGATCGCGAAAAAACCAACTCGAAATGGATCGCGGTGTATAAGGTATCAATTCATAACTGCGTATAAGTATACAGTATCAAAATACGTCCACACTTATCGGTCTTGTACGCGTATCCGATCGCGAGCGTAACGGATATTTAAGATACGCGTAGCAACATGGAACTCGAGCGATCAGATCCGACGCGTATCGTGATCGCGATCATCTGCATAGTTTGTGGCATTTTAATCTTTTTTTTTGTGATCCTGGACTTCTAATAAATAGTTTGATATCCTATTAAAATCAGCAGGGATTTCGACAAAAATGTGTCCACAGAAGTGAGGCGGTTTAAACGCTTGATTTTTGACCCAATTAGTTGATTTGAAAAATAGTAAAAACTAACTTATGTCACCCACGAGAAGAGAAGAAAAGAATACTTAACCAAACTGAAGTTCAAAAGTTCTCAGAAGTAATAAAATTTAACTAACCGTGTTTCATAAATTGAATTCCAAGGTGCATCACTATGCAGTGCAGTCTCATTGCTTCAAATTCAATAACTGCAAAGCAATTAACGTGCATAAGTGGTAAATCAGAGCAGGAATGTTCTAATATCGCAAACACGTGCACACGTATCACTATGCTTCATATCATAACACAACCAATTCATTAAGCATTATCAGAGAGCGGGGATCAAACATAGATTTAGATTCAAAGTTGTTTTACGCTGATAGAAATGGTGTTTCAAATGAATACCATTTCCGCAAACGATTTAACTACGATAAATGTATCGTAGTTATTAACAGCATGTTATTATTAGTTAGATTTATGGATTTCAAGCACTGTTATTTTGGTTTTCTAATAGTGGATTTTTTGGTTTAACGTTTATGATCAACAACATTACTTTGCTTGTACCACAATTAGGCTTGTGTCCCGTTTTTTTAACATAGTCCTTCAGTTAGATTTAAAAAAACGAATAGAAATGTATTTTTGCTTTTTTGAATTAATAAAAATATTTATAATGACAGTAGCTTAGTAGTTATATTGTTTTTGTAAACATCTTTGATTATTTGGGTTTGTCTCTGCCCCGAATACCAGAATAACTATTAAAACATCAATAATATTAAAATTCTGAGGCGGAACGAAGTTCCCGTCAACTTGTTAGATATAAATATTGATTCTCCTTTCACAGAAAGCCAATGGTGTAATGGTGACATCTGTCATAATGCCTTTCGCTATACAATGTTCTAATGACGACAATTATTATCATGAAATACCAACTCAAAATTAAACGTCGTTCAGTTTAATAAAGTATAGACAAAGTATCATTTTGTTTCCAACACAGAATAAATATGAATTTAATTACTGCAAAGTTAGTTCCAAGTAGCGCGGTGGGAAGAAAGATTTTGATACTTAATTGAATAACTGCGCACGTTCACAGTTGTTGGCGCAATTCCATCAGCTCTGTTTGAAATTGATAATTAAATTTTGGATACAAAAATATGTACATAAGAAACCAAGTTCTTGTTTGTGTGTTGATCAGCTGCGAGATTTAAACGGAAACAGGTTCCGCGTCTGTTTCACATTTGGATCGCTTGTTTTAGAGTGTTGCAGCGTTTGGGTCTTGAAGAAAGACTAAGTCTAAGTTCCGCTGACCACCCATGAATAAGTTTGCAGTTGCACAGTAGAGCCCTATAGGACCCACGTAACAATTATATTATATTCTTTCTTTCTTCTTCTATTAATATAAGATGCTTTGGTCTTGTTGATGTAACTACACCGCCAAACTTTTTTATTCTGCGCTAATTCCTTGACCTTCTGGTACTACCCGACCTTAATCTGTTCAAAATAGTTCCTTCTCGATCTCTTCTTTCTAGTAGCAATGAATTATAAATTATTTTATATTGAACGCTCGAGCATTATTACAGTAAACATAAAAAGTATCTTTTGTAGATCACAGTATTACGCGGGCTATCCGTCTAGGGACCTAGTATCTCTTAGTACAAATACTTCGACACAGCTAAAAAAATATGCCTGAAACATAGTATTTACGTACCTTAAATACTACGTTTCAGGTATATTTGACATTGTGAGAACTCTGCTACTTTAGATATTGATTACATATTACCTATATACATAATACAAATAACACAGGAAAACGAACGCTACGTGTACATGACTGTGGAAGAATTATACTCATACTCATACTCATACTCATTTATTCGTAAAATGTTTTTCGATTTCACATGTCAAAAAAAAAATATTACAATAAGATTAATTAAATTAAATTACAATAATAAAAAGATAATAATTATGTTCCAATAAAGGCCGTAGCAGGATAAGGGAAGAAAAAATGCCCTTGATGATTAAGAGCTGTTTATTTTTTCTAAAGTTGCTTTCATTTAGTTGTATAATTGTGCAAAGTTTGGTTAAAAAATTCCCAGTGGTTCAGCCGGGAAAAAATAAAAACAAAATTTATGAAATTTGACGTATCTCTAAAACTATAAATCTTTATTATAATAGCTTTAATTCATTTTGGTTAATTAAATAGTATGTATGCCTTAAAAGAAAATTGAGTCTCTATCTTTACAATTTCTGTAAAAAACACGTAAGTCAAAATTTCAAAAAAAAGTTTTTTTGATTTCTGAAGTAGTGACCACTCTAAGTGACATTTCTAAAAAAACCTTATTTAACGATCTGTCAGTCATATAAGTTTGACGGTTAAAATCGAAAAGCAACAGTGTCAAAATTAAAAAACTATGTTGGTCGGATTCTGTTACATTTTATTTTTATATTATTCTAATACAGCCAAAGAACTTAAAAATAAATCTTCTTTGTAAGCAATTAAAAAAAATCAATTTTTGACATTTCCATTAATATTGGCTTGAAAATATATTTGTATTAATTGTCGCCTTTTAACTTATAAAACCTTTTTTTCAAATAGGTTATCATCATCATTTCTAATTAAGCCTTACTTATCGTTTTACCAGATATATTCATGCGTAGACTTAAAAGGACAGTAATATCAAAATTAAAATAATACTAATACTAAATAAAGCAAAAAAATAAGCTTCTAAATAACAATCTAGACAACAAGATGTTGCCTAAAATTGGGAGCTTATATAGAATAGCGTCATTCCTCTTGAATGTTTTCGGGAAGAGATTAGAATCGGACGCGGCCGTACCTGATGAAATACTAGAGCAATTTTCTAGGCAGATGAATGTAGAAAATACGCTAGCTAAAGAAGTCGAAAACGAAGGATGGCTTCGTAAGAAACTGTCATTCAAAGCTATATCATCTACCGAAATGCTTGATTTTCCTGAAATGACCGAATCAGATATGAAAATTTTCTTCACAGGTACTTATATTTTCTTTTTAAATTATTATTTTTATGTTATTGGAGGCAATTAATAAGGTTTTTATTTCAATGCAGGTACCTACCAATACAGTCAAGCTATTTCATATCTGGCAGAAACACTAAATGAAGATGGTTCTTTGAATCTGGAATACGTGAAGGACCATTCAAACATATTAAAAATGAAGGTGCAATCCCGGCACATTTCCAGAAAAACTTACCGATGCTTCATCGAATATGTTCCAAGCAGCATAGGATTTGGATCAATTACAAGGCATTACTGTGAATGTGCGAACGGAATGCGGACGGTAGGGTGTTGTTCACACATTGCTGCAATTGTGTACTACCTATCGCACGCAAGATATTTATCAAAAATCATACGGCCTGCCGAAATTCTTAGTGGACTTTTTTTGAGAAACGGTATTAGTGTTACCGTTAATGAAGATAGCGATAGTGATTAAAATAAGAAGTAAAAGATATTTTTAAGTTGATACATTTTCGAGTAAATGCCATAAAATTATTTTATTTTTAGTTCTTTACAAATAATATTTATGTTAAAGTTCTTTGGCTGTGTTAGAATAGTATAAGAATAAAATGTAACAGAATCCGACCAACATAGTTTTTTAATTTTGACACTGTTGCTTTTCGATTTTAACCGTCAAACTTATATGACTGACAGATCTTTAAATAAGGTTTTTTTAGAAATATCACTTAGAGTGGTCACTCCTTCAGAAATCAAAAAAACTTTTTTTTGAAATTTTGACTTACGTGTTTTTTACAGAAATTGTAAAGATAGAGACTCAATTTTCTTTTAAGACATACATACTATTTCATTAACCAAAATGAATTAAACATATTATGATAAAGATTTATAGTTTTAGAGATACGTCAAATTTCATAAATTTTGTTTTTATTTTTTCCCGGTTGAACCACTGGGAATTTTTCAACCAAACTTTGCACAGTTATACAACTAAATGAAAGCAACTTTAGAAAAAATAAACAGCTCTTAATCATTCAAGGGCATTTTTTCTTCCCTTATCCTGCTACGGCCTTTCTTACACTGACAGTTACTTACACTAATAATATTTAAATAATCATTCGACAATAATAATTGGTTTCAGGATGTGAAATTATAGAATTCTGAAATGTCATAAAATGCCTTTCGGACAAGCCATTTTTTTAATTCATTAAAAAAAGTTTGGTCATTAGCATATTGCTTAATGCAATCGGGAATTGCATTATATATTTTTGGGCCGATTATACGGGTTATCTTGGTAGACTTGGCTAGTTTACACCAGGTTGTTTTGAGTTTTCCGCTATGGTTACTCCTTAGATATCGTTGGTTTTCAGGTCGTTGGGGAAATAAGTTAATATTACATCTTATGAACTTCGCGATGTTGAAGATGTATTGAGACGTTACAGTCATAATCCTCAGCGATATGAAGAGCTGTCGAGCCGGTGTACCGGGAGGGACACGAGCTATGATCCTTACAGCTCGCTTCTGCATTATAAAAACACGGCGCCATTCAGCAGCAGTTCCCCAAAATTCAATACTGTAATTTATCACCGAGTGGAAGAGAGCGAAATAACTATTTCGAACTTGTGACTGCGGAAGTACGAAAGCTAGTCTTTTAAGGGCAAAACAGGTTCCTGACAGTTTACTACAAATCGTTTCGATATGATTGTGCCACTTCAGTGCTGAGTCAAGTGTTACGCCCAAGAACTTGGCAGAGTGAACTTGTGGGACAGATGTGTCTTCGACGACGACAGAGAGAGGTCTTGGTGGACGGCCGCCTAGGTTGAAGTGCAATATTTGTGTTTTAGCTACGTTAAGGACGAGACCATTAGCAGAAAACCAGACAAGGAGTTTCTGGATGTCAGAGGTGATTTTTTTCTCCAAGTGGTCTATGTTTGGGGCTGTTATTATATCGCAGGCATCATCGGCAAAAACATACATATTACCATCGACTGCATCCGGCAAATCGTTAACCTGCATTAAAAAACATAAATTGGCCAGGGAAGATCCTTGGGGTACACCAATATCGACACTACCTTCTTCAGATTTAATGGTACCGTTATTTAAAACAGTTGACTGATGTCTGTTTTTTAGGAAGTCTACCATTAATTCTAAAGCAGGTCCGCGAAGACCAAGGTGCGCGAACTTATGGGTTAATACGTTATGATCGCAGAGGTCAAATGCGCGAGTCATGTCACATAGAAGTATGGCAACGTGTGAGGAAACCTCCTTGGCTTGCATGATACTATGAATTGTTTCACGAATTAACGACACGCATGACCGGTTTTGCCGATAGGCGTATTGTTTGTCGTGAAGCAATTCATGTTTCTCAAGAAAAGAGTACAGCCGTTTGGTTATCCTCGCTTCGAACACTTTGGCGATTATATGACGATTCGTCTACTTAATCTATCCTTTAGGACAGGTCATGTATCATAGAGGATTTGGACTAAGATAACCTGTTAATTAGTCAGTCTTCTGCGTTGTGCTACTCATATGTAGTTAAGTAAACTTTTTTTTCAGCTAAACCGTAGCTTTTCCTTTTTAAACCAGGGAAAATAAACGTGGTGGGAACCTTTCGCATCGAAACATGGAGAATTTTTCATTTAAAGGAATTTATTTGTTCTAATAATAAACCAACGTGTAGGTGTAATATCAATTCTGTGACTTGCCGGGGTATTTTCTCCAGTAAGGCACATTTAGCCTCCCACACAATGGCACATATCAGTCAATTACGTGCCTCCTTATACAATTCTAGATGAGAGTCTTAGCTCGAGTTGCAATTGAGATAACAAGTCAATACATTTATCATTTATTTTGTACTGATTATGTGTTCGAGTTTCGACGAAATGTTAAGAAATTTGTATGAAATCAAACGCACTCAGCTAATCAATGTTTTTCGGCTGGGATATCTGTCGAACTTTTGCTAATTTGAAGGCAACAAAACTGAATATAATTCTAATTGTGAGCCCCTTTCTGTAACAAAAGTTTTAATTAACACTATCAATTTTATCGAACAATAGAAAAATATTTTTTGGAAAAGAATATGATAGTAGACGTGGACGCACAAAGTCTCTTTCCTGACTTTAATTTGAAACTTTTCCAGAAAGAAAAGTTACAAAAGGAAAGGTTTGCGCGGGGTCGGATTAAGAAAGGTTGCGAGTCTACGGCATGGGGAATAATGGAAATGAAAGTTCTAACAGGCTCGGATTACTTAGATTGCGGCTTTCACAAATCTTAGATCCGGATTAAACTAGACACGTTCGAACCACAACATAAATTTCCTCTCAGCGCTCGATGTTTATAACGCCGGGACGAAAAAAAGGCTTATCAATTTCAATAGAATCTCGCCAGCGTGGGTGGTGTCGATACAGGGCTCACGATTGTTTTGACAGCCGAGCCAGCCTTGTCTGGCGGGCATGTTCTGAGATTTTAGGTACAGGCAACATCATAAATATATATACGTTACCAAGACGACAAAAATATCTGTACACTCTTACGCCCCTGACATAATTGTCATTTTAGAAAATTTGGTCACATCATCCGTATATATATTTCTGATGTTGACTGTACCTTCGAAAGATTTTACGGTTCCGTGACGTACATTCCTTCGTGGGCAGAACTCCGACACTACGACAAATATGATATTGATGTCTTAATAGGTAATTAAATAGTTTTTTTAACTACCTGATTTTTAGAACTATGAACAATTAAATGAATTCGTTTCTTTTCATTTTACAACAACAGTAGCATACCTAAATAAAAGATGTACCGTGATAATTGAATATGAAAAATTATAAATGTATAAAAACTAATAATTTCTTTGACTAGCCATTACGTCTTGTTTAACCCGATGATATGCTACGACGAGGCCCCACGTGTGGCCGCTATTCGTATTACTTATATTAGTCTAGAGATGTTATTTTGAGCTGTTAAAATAATGTTAGATTCTGCGTAGATTTTCTTATCAGCCACATTGTTAACGCTAGACATAACCCGCCAAAGATGTTAACAAGGGACTAGACTTAAGTAGACTACTTACTAACATCTTACGGGCTTACTTATACCTAGTAAGTATTAACTAAGGTGTCCGATTGTTCGTACAGAAAGTGAACAAACATTCGGACACCTTAGATAATTCTTACTATACTCTTTAGACTAAGAAACTTGTTACTACATATTACATTATAAGCCTACATTAAATTCAGCCCATCTGAGGCTTTATGGCGGTGACGTCACTAACTTACGTTTAACGCAAAAGAGTGTCGGTCGATATTCATCATCTCCAGGACAAATTTGTCCTTGGTAACTGATAACAAATGAACTGTTTTTTCAAAATCCCTACCCAATACGTGCATAGGTATGCGTAGGTACAACATCCACTCACGTTTTCAGTCACTTATCCGTCGGTTAGTAGAAACGAGGAAGTCATATTATCTGAAGCTGAGCTCGGGAATTTTTCAACTAAATAATTTAAAAAACTGACGAAGCGAAAAATATTAAACCTTAAGCAATAAGTGGCAATGCTTTTTAAAAATAGCAATTGGTGTCTGTTTCGGAACAAATTGTACATTCAGAGCTTCGCTAATGAGTTCGTTGAGGGGGGTTGAGTTGTGGCGCGGGGCAAGAGGGGAGGACAGGAAGGAGAGGGGGGGGCTGTCTCCGAGGGCTATATTTTACGTTTAATTGACGCGCAGCTGTCACTTAATGAGACGTAGATTTTTATAATTTTAATTCCTACATCATTTGGTTTTGTTAAAATGCTACTGGAGTTAATTAACCATCAGCAAATAAATCGCTATTTGCGTTGCATTTAAATTGAGTCTCCTGTAAATATTTGATTGGATTGACAATGGTGGTTTAAAAAATGTGTCCGTTTTATGTTACAAGCTGACTGGAGCTCTTCATCAAAAGAGGCCAATGCCAAAGTTGAGTAAGCATAAATAAACAATGCGCTGTAGAATTAAAAAAATGTATAAATAACAAGCACAAAACGTTTGATTTTAGTATCACTTTGCATAACTAAGTAAATTATCTAAATTATTAAGTGAGGAGACGCATAATAAATTTTATTAGTTGAAAATAACTTCAGTATACTCTGAGTTTACATTCCGCGTTTATACACAATATGCAACATGTTTAACCTCAAATACCAATATTTTGACTCAAATACTGTCTGCCTATTAGACGACATAAAAGTTCTTAAATAAAAAGGCCTTACGAAATTCAAATTTTACGGCATTCCTGTTTATATAAGCTTTCCCTCAAAGGGTCCAATTGGAATTTCATTTATCTACCCGTGTGTCCGTCCGTTCGCTGCCTCAGCGGATGTCCTCTTACCGTTCTGTACTTTATCTTCGGGCTGCTTATAAGAATGACGTAATTAATGGCAATCATAAACTTGCACGGAAACCGGAAAACAATTTTCTGACGAACGTGATTCAACGAGGTTCAGTATCGGAACAGCGTTGTGTGAACACTTTCATACCATATTGGTTACGACTTTCCCGCAAAAGAAATGAAGAAGTTATATGTTTTTACATCCCAGCTGGAAGGTCCAATGAAGCGATTTTTCAGCTAACTATGCTGGACACAATGCTGATGAAATATTGGCCTTACAATTAGTTAGACAACAGTAAATAGATCGAACATGGAACCAATCTTCTTCGGTTTTCTAACTTGCAGAATAAATATTGAGAACAAACTAATTTTTTTAGGCCAGTCCGATGCTATCATATGGAAACTTTAGAAGTTAAATTGGAAAACTAAACATACCTACCTACTTGGTAATTTTCGTATGCTGCTGTAAAATATAGCTATTATAAAATTGATTTGATGTTTTGAACATAAAATTAAATTTAACTGGGACGGATACGCAACAAGGCATACGAAGGGTTAAACATTGTTAGCAAGTAATCATTCAGACGTGAATATGATTCCTCAATTTTAGATTCTTTATTATTTCTTTGAATATTACCCTGAAGGAACTGCGTGTGGTAAGCGTACATTAAACATTTACGCGGTCAGGAAAGAGATAGCGTAATAATAAAATTTGAATGTTAGATTATGAGTATCTTTACAACAAGGCTACCTTCTCAAGTAAAACGACACTAACATCGCATACAAAATATGCATTCATAGTGCCTTCTTCCTTTGGGCCGCAGTGGGATGTCCACCGGTCGCTTGATGTCTCAACCAACGCACTAAAAGTAAGATTTCTGTACAAACGACACTTACCCGGTTTTACGATTACATAAAACTGAATTGTGAAATATGAAGGCAGATGCCTAAATTAATAGGACATAAAAAAGTAATCTGTGTTTACACCAGCTAGTACGGATCGATGTTCAATCCCCACCTGCCCGCCTGGGGCACAATGACAGTAATTTTCTTGAAAGCAAATTTTCCAACTTTTCTCCTTAGATTAATCCCCATTCGAGACGTTTAATATTTTCCAATTATTTCCTTTATCGTCACTTTTCGTAGCTCGTCTATTATTGAAATGGCGTGTTTTATACTACATAAAGGTTTTCGTTAAGGCGTCCGCGGATATTTTTGTGAAATTAAAAGGTTTGGATTTAAATTGGAATTTATGTAGGTATAGCGATTCGCTTTCATAAATTAACGAGGAGCGAACCTGGCGGCTGCGACAGTCACTTTGCAACTTCGACGTTTGCGAGCATATAAAGTGGACGGACATTGAAGGAGTAAAAAGTTTCAACCGTTCACGTTTTCCAATTTTTTTAATTCATTTCTACGTCGGCGTAGCGCTCGTTCGGTTACGAATATTTACTTTGAGGTAAAATTAAATGGAAACTCATTCAAGCTAAATTAAACTGTAATATTGAGTGAACGATATCATAGAGCTTCGATCTCGATAAGATTGTTTTGGAATCTATACTTGAAATATTTGGTACGATTGATGTCCACGCTTACATTCGGAAGTTTGGAAATTTAGTTGTTTGTACAAACTAAAGTAATAACTTAGAGATGTTAACTTGCGTTCAACTCATAGTAACTCCATGTCCCGTAGCAACTCTGAGAGGTAATAAGTTTTATTTTTGCTTTGTTGTACAGTTCGTTATATTATTCAAAGAGGAAGTCTGAGGAGGTTGCCAAGTAATTTGGCAGGGTGGCGCGACGCTTCGCAGATAGAGCGTTATTTACAGCGGCTATTGGAGCCGGGGTGTATCGTAACTTCTGCTTAAATACCTTGTTACGGCCCGAGACCTGCGTTACGCGTCACGTGACGAAAAAATGGCCGAGTTTCCCTATCGATGGGTGGCTGCTTGGACTGCCTTCTGCCCTTTAAGGAAAAAGTGGAATACTCGTTTTTTATTTTCCCTTAAGGGTAGTTCTCTGCGACTAAAAAGTCGCACCAATCGCATCATTACCATCGCCACATTATAGATGAGCTCCGTATAAACTATGGAGTCGTTTTTGGTTATCTTGTAGAAGTCGCGTGCCTCTGCTATTTTTATCATAATGATCCTGATTGCTTTTATAAAACCGCCAATAATAGTGGCGATGGTAATGACAAAAAAATCGCGGTATAAAATCGCAGAGAACTACCCTTAAAAACTGTTATTTAGGGCTAAATATAAATGTGTGCAATATATTTTCTAAACACAATTTATTGAAATTAAAAACTATACAATGTAACACAATCGTTATGTCCCACCGTCAATTTACTGATAACATGACAAAGTTAGTACACAAACACTACAATATGATTATGTAACTTTACGAACATATCATAGAGCCAATACAGACCATTTTAGTCAACGATGAGACAAAATTCTAAAAGAGGGGCATTCCACAAAAACGTCTACTTTGTGGGGCACGTGACGGCTATGGCACCTACCTTAAAAACAAATAGAAAGTCCTAAATGACATTATCAATTCAGAAACCAAGTTATAAAATATTGACATACCAAAAATGTACTTCCTAATTTTGTTAGAAGTATGAAAAAAATGGCGTCACGTGCCCGACATTCTTGTGGAATGCCCCAAGAACAACTTTTTATTTACATAACTCTTTTATACCCTTTTTATTGGAAATGGGCATGTTGTGCAGGTTTAGTATTATTGGGAGAAGTGATATTGTTAAGTCCCTAAATAGAAACTCGTAATTTGTTGTCAACAATAGGCGGCCCCCGCACATATATTTTATTCAGTTTGACATCCAATTCTTTCCTCCATTGTTGCCCGCTTTTGTCTGTGGCGCTCTCGATATAGTTCCAAGCGGATCAAATCTGCGGTTATTTATTTGAGAAGTTATAATTAAAAGCCATATATATTGCACAGATACGTGTGTGTGTACAATAACATGTAACTTTAGAATACAACATGTCTCTTCAAATTATATCGGCGCTATTCGAAAATTATAATAGGTATAGTAACTGTGCCCGCGGCTTCTCTAGTGTGGATTTCGAGTTATGATAAAAAAATTACATCAGCGATTGTAGAAAATCAATTAGTCAGTTATTCGTCCTTTTTCTCTACTTTACTCTAGTCTAGCCTACACCATCCTACTTTATCCTACCTTACGCTACCCATTTCTTCCCTAACCGCTTAACGCACACTTAACAGCTCGGCACCGGAACAGTGGTGGCTCAACGAGGGTATTTAGAAATCAGAAATCCACCAGCTGGCAGCAGGGTGGCGAAAGGTCTATTTGGCAGTAGATGTCAAAATCGGGTGGTGTGATTGGTAGATCTTGACGCCTACTGTTAAAAAGACTTTTCGCCACCCTGCTGCCAGCTGGTGGGCTTATGATTTCTAAACACCCTCACTCGGACCGCTCAGTATTCTTCGTAAGAAACTCCATACTGTAACGCAAACTTATTGGCATCGGAACGGCAACGTCTCGGCTCGGTATAGGCACAGTAGCACGCCGCAGTAAGCAGTAATTTTTCTTCCTACAGTACAAGAGGTACAAGCAAAGTTTTAAGTGTGCGTTAGAATGAATCGCACTCACACAGACGTGCCATTGCGCGTCTGTGTGAATACGTGTCGCACGCTCCTAAACAGCCGCAGTTGGACTACTTGTTCGTCTTTATACTTTGGCACAGGTTAGCGGGGCGTGGGCGACTCACGGTCACCGCGCTTAAATCGAACCATCATCGCGCCGCAATGCCCACCGCCGGCGCGAGGACCACAAGTCGCCCGCATGCCGCTTGCGGTTCACTGGCTTACGGGGTCGGTTTCAAAAAAAGATATCCGTAGTTAGGGCTTTATTAAACAACGTCTTAATCTTGTTCCTTTGTGTAACAAAACTTACCATACAATTATATGGTTAACTTTCGTTACACAAAAATTAAAGTTAACACTTTGTTTTAAGTATAAAGCCCTAACTACAGACATCATTTTTTGAGAATGCTTTTGTAACAAGGCGAGCCGGTAAGTGCGCTGCCGGCCAGCCGCAAGCGTGATGACAGCTCGGACGTGCCGATTCGCTTCCGCTACGAGCTTGCGTATGGTCTGACGGTGAAATGATGAGGTGAAGCGATACCGTACCGGTGCCGAGCTGTTATGTGTGCTTTAAACCTTTAACCGTGGAAAGGTAACAGACAAACAGATAGAGTTACTTACTTTCGCATTTTTAATATTAGGTAATATGGATTTTTAAAACAATTACTTGACATATCTATTGAGTAACGTGTATACAAAATACCTTCCTCTTTTGAAGTCGTTTAAAAAACCTTGCCAAATCATGCAACCAATTTCAGAAATCGGATCATTTTTATATTTTAAATTAAAACTTTATGACGAAAAATTCAAGTCTAAAAGTTAAAGCTGTTTTAGGCCATAACACATTCAAATTGTTCTTCTTTGGACACTTTTTATTCATGAACCTGCAAACAAAGCAGCGTCCTACTTCGCAACAATCACAACTCGCCGACGTGAAAAATATACTCCTCTATTGGGTTTTAAATGCTCATCTACAAAAATTTAGCATTCTCAAAACTATAAAAAGCTGTTTCTGAACATATTAATTATTGAAACTTATCATTGCAATCGTTCAGGACTAATTTTCGACACACAGACAGGTACATTTCAACAGGCTTTAGTTCAGACACATATTGGTAGAAATATTACGATCTAGGTCTTACGTATCAATACACGTTTCTAAAGCAACACTAACTGTGGATATATCTTTGAAGGGTCTCTATTATTTGAAGTCAATCAATTAGAGCTGTTCGTAGCCAAACGGAAACACTATTTACTTAACTGACAGACAAACACAACAGCCTGAACAAGTGAGTTTATACATAATATTTGCTCATAACTTCCAAATGTAAAACGCGGGATTCCATCAAAAGAGGTAATGAATTGGAGATCATAAGTTCATTACATAAATCGGGTATAAAAGTGAAATAAGTATTTCTGTGTTTTCTCAGATGAATGCAAAATATGCAAGAGTTGTACGAGTAGTTAGGTACTTAGATGATCTAATCTAGGAGCTAATACAGAGTCAGAATACCACGCTTGATTAATTCGTTTTCTCCCAAAACCATGCTCGAAACTGTACTCAAAGCAACACAGGGTAATTTACCATTAGCCTTAGCACGTTAATACAATTTAAATCAACATTAAACGCCATACGCTAAACTCAAGAACCCATACATTTAACTGAGGTAATTGGCTCTAAGTGTTTGGTTTATAGTGATCACTTTAACGGCACGATTAGTGAGGAAAGGATCCCCGTAGACTTACCACAGTCGATGTAATATTTGTGTAGCTAATAAACGCTCGCAACATACGCGAGCTAATGTCTCGTTATGTATTCATAACACAACCATTGTTTCCAGCGCACAGTGCACAGATTTTAAATGTTGATTAGAAGCAATTTTCTGGTTTAATTGTGCTTCGCTAATATTTTCTGATAGGTAAGTACTCAACAATAACTCAAAAAAATAACTCAAAATGTCAAATTATTTTTTAATTTCCAATCAAAATTAACGAGTTAGTTCTTTATTCGAATAATTGGGGTTGTCTCTAGAATGGTTTCAATTACCTATATCTATGTTTTGAAATATTGTGCCTACACATACACACACACAGGTCTTTGCACGATTATACAGGTTCAGATGCGAACATGAGCCTGAGAAATCGCTGATATGTTGGACCACCATTGCTTATCTACCCTACTATGGAAATAAAACAGTCATTCTTACTTAACCGTCTGTAGTTAACATTATCGATTTGGGCTAAGATTGCACCTGATGTCTATGACGTCGGATACCAACTAGGTGCAAACTTAGCTTAACCGGTTAGTAGTTCGGGACCCCACCCTCCCCAACTAAAAAAACGCTGTGTCTGCAACTATTCGATACAACTTCCGATGTTATCACGGTGAATAGCAGATATTACTTGACTGACCAATGGATGTGTACAGAATAGGACAACTGTACTGTAGCAATGATTCGCAAAAGTCAGTTTCTTCGAAATAAATCTGAACATCATTGAAAACAAGAAAGAAATATTTATTGGATGCAATTGTTTGTTACATACATTTTAACTAAACATTATAATATAATTGGTAAACCAAAAAGGTTACCTTTCAGCTTGAGCCAAACGACTGACGTCGGTCGGTGACGTTGATTTTGAAGTAACCAGTAGAGGGAGAGAGGTGGCTGACCAAAACACTATGTGTGCACTATCCAGCTAAAATAAAGTAGGTATATGAGGTAGATACATTAAAGAAAGCAAAGATATGTTTAATGTGACAGAGGATCTAACAGTACTGATAGTAAGTAAAAGATAATATGGAGAGTAATGCTAATTGATTAAGTGCTTGTTTAAAAGCTGCAAATTAATTAACTACATTGTTTTTAGGGTTCCGTACCTCAAAAGTAAAAACTGAACCCTTATAGGATCACTTTGTTGTCTGTCTGTCTGTCCGTCCGTCCGTGTCCGTGTTTATCTCGGGAACGTGTGGAGGCATCGAGTTGAAAATAAAACCATACAGTCAGGTCTGCAGTCCCTTGAACCTGTGAAAAAATCAAACGTCTAAGTTGAAAAAGATATGGCCGTTTATGCCGCAAAAAAACCTATATTTAGATTTTCGTCACTCCCAAGACAGCAAAAATTTACTTATAGGGTCCGTTGATCTAGATATTTGACAAGTAATACCGTCGTATATTACAAGTACATACAGGGTGGTTTTCTATAATCTGTACATATTAAAAAGGGTGAAATTTCAGCCAATTTTATCGGTAAAACTGATTTTAATTTTTGTTTGTGGTCATTCGTTTTTTTTTTACAGATTTTTAAACTTTCAATGAAATTTTCGGCACTACATCTGTTTGCCGCGGTATAACTTTTGATCTAATTGCTTCAAATTGTAAGAAAAAATTGCAGGATCATGGCAATAGACACGCTATTTAGTAGCAATAACAATAAACAACCGATTTGAAGAAAAAATCCTCCAAAAAAATTATAATTGCGGAAAACGGTTGCAAGCTTCAGTTTTTTTTTAAGGGTAACACTGTTTTTCTCGAAAGTTTATGAATATTGTGACCATTTTTTCATGCTTATTTTCGTTTAGCACTTAATTTTAATCTTAAAACATTTTTTTCTTACAGCTTTGAACAATAAGATCAAAAGTTATACCGCGTCAAACAGATGTACTGCCCGAAATTTCATAGAAAACAGTAAAAATCCGTAAAAAAATTTTTTTGCCCAGAAACAAAAATTAAAGTCATTTTTACCGATAAAATTAGTTGGAATTTCACCCCTTTTAATATGTACAGATTATAGAAAACCACCCTGTATAAGGAAAATTCTGAAAACTATACATTTGTAATTAGGTTAATCATACAAAATATAGTCTTAATTTAAAGTATTTGTACGGAACCCTCGGTGGGCGACTCTGACTCGCAATTGTCCGGTTTTTTTTTATAAACAGTCTAATATTTCGAAAAATACCAATGGAAATGGCTACTGACATAAGTACTGTTTCATCTTTCTTACGTGACACACATGAGCAATTAGGTGTTTTGAAAACTCATTCCCTTAAAAAGCGATGAAAATTTGTAAAGAACGCCTAGTAAAGCTCTTTTATTTCATTATAAGTAGGTATTTCGTGCTTATCATATTGTTTATGGTCTGTTGTCTATGTGCTAGTTTATTTTATTAGCCTGTGGAAAGGAAGTTAAACTTGTGAGACGTTTTCTGCTACCAACTACTTATGCCAATTATTTATACCCGACGGAAAATGCAGAAGTACCTACTTCTGAATGTTTTACCGCTGCATACAAATAAACGAGGTCTAGAAAAAATGTCATCATCCTCATTAGGTCTCTTCCAAAGACTTCCACAACGAATTTTCGCACGCTTTTTACCTCCATCGATTTCCAGCGACCTTAACCAGGTTGTCATACTTATCTATATCTTGTAGGAGGCCAACCAACGCTGCATCATCCGGTAAAAATATATCGACGCCTAAGTATTTAATTTATTTACACGTCACTAGATTTTACTGAAGAGACGAAGGTCTCCCTAGTTTGCTCTAATCCTGGATGTATTTACCTACCGTCGCTAACGTATGAGGCGCCCTCCGTGCCCACGTCGGGGCGGCAGGTATTACTATTATCAACAAATTACAGCTACCTGAACAAACAGTGTTAGTGATAAAACTCACCTCGGTCAGTCCTTTTTTGACAGGGCAAGCATGTCGCAACTTTGTTCGATGTTTAAAATAGTGTCTTATGTATAAAAAAAAATAGTCTGTAGCATTAACAGGGCCACATAATAGTCACATATTTTTGTGCATATAGGGAACGTGCACGACGAAGGTGCTGCCAACTGGTGCCAATCTAAGTCTTGTACCTTCTCATGCTGTGCTGGGGCCACATTGACGGAAACGCCGTTAATTTATCGCGATGAAGGACAATTAACTATATTTACGACTTACTATATTTGACATTGACACTTGAAGAGATAATTTGAATTGACAGCTTGATTTGACAGGCATGATAATTTCATCATTTTTTTTTAATAATTTTCATTTAATCACTTAGTGTTGCCACCTATAGTTCGTGCACGTTCCCTATAGTAATAAAGATATGCATATTACTACATACCAATATGGTGCTTTGGATGTTAGGTACTGTACTGACTGTACAATTTTCATCAATGAAGGCAACCGTTTTGGTGCTCACCAGTTGGCGCCACTGTCGAGTAGGGTCCTGAAGTATAGCTTTTTTTTTTTTTTTTTTAACCCGGAGAAATGCATGAAACTGCATACCACTACGTAACCTAAGGCCATCGGGGGTGACAGCCAGATGTTACGCATTGGTTATGTGGGGCTCTCCGCTCCAGAAGGGATTGGCCTACCCACTAAAACTCAGGGATGCTTCCACCCTGTGCCTTCATGGTGATGCCGTGGGATCGCTAGCAAGCCACCACGACATCACCGGCACCTTCGCCCTAGGGCGAACCCTCTCCGTAAAAAGGCACACTGTAGCATGGCCAGTGTGCCTTCCCTCACCTGCTTCCCCCCGACCAACGGCCGTCCCCCGGGGAAACCAGGAACCGGCACCGAACACACGGGGTCCAATCGTGTATCCGGCGCCAGTCCCACCCTCGCCGCCACGGGAGGACAAACGCCCCTGCCCCGCAGCCGTCCACGGGAGGACAAACGCCCCTACCCCGCAGACACTCCCGCCTGTCCTTACGGACCGCGGTGGGCCAGTCCTCCGCCTCCCGCCCCCAGCACATGAGGTAGCGGCAGCCTGCAAGGCTGAGTTCGCGGGACGCAGAGGACTAGTCCACCGCCACCACGCAGCGGCACAGGTCACCCGTCTGGTGCCTGCCCGCAGTGCCCCCCAAAAGGAGACGTCGGAGGGATGCTGCCCGTGCCCGACGCTCCGCCCTCGCGTGCCGCACCTGGAGAGTCCTCTAACAGAGGAAACCCGGTGCGGGACCCCCCAACCCCCCCTGACAGGCTCATTCGCAGCATCGGCAAGTGATCAATTAGGGGCCCCTAAGAAATCACTTGCCGTTGCTCCCGGGGTGCACCGGCCAAGACGCTTCCCTTTCCTGCGGATCAACCGAATCAAGAGGAATGAGAAGAATCCAGACACTCTGGGAGGTTTCCTGTCTAGCACCCCGTCCTGAAGTATAGCTGTCAGTTTATTATTACGGGTGTGAAAACAAAGTTTACATTTAAATCGTATTTGATGTTTTAAAACCGTATCATAAAAAATCGAGCATGTCGCAATATTGCGGCTAGTTCAAAGAAAGAGGACATAAGTTTCCGAATGATGAAACTGTCTCATTCGTTGACCCGTAACTCAATATTGGACATAAATAATCTCAGATGTTGCCAAATATTGATAACATTATTCTAATAACAAATAAACCCGTGTAGCCCCCACAAACAGTGACATTTCGGAGACCTCACGCTACACTAGCGCCTCTAGCGATCAAATTCATTCGCGGTAGCCCTCATTTTACATTATCCTAAAGGAGATTGGAGCGTCAATACAGTAGTTAATTTTTTAGGGTCTAAAAAAATATATTTCATACTTACATATTTTGCTAAGTGTCTTATTTCACAATCTGTACACCGTTAGCGTGTTAGTGCTGATCCACGTCAAAAGTGTTTTAGTTACGTGGATGTTAGGGGTGGACAGAGGACAAGGTAAACAGGGGGCACCCGAATCGGGTGACCCGATACGGTGACCATTAGAGGATTATTGTGACACAATTATTTATTTTGTTCCACGTGATTTTTTTTCTACGAACTGGATACCTTTTTAAAATCTTTTAGTCAATTTCACGTAGCGAATGATGTTTCAAGGAAGTTAGAAATAAAAACTTTGTGTGCCTTGTAATTTCATGTGTTGAAGGTATGTTGGTATGGTATGTCTAAAATGGGTCAATTGCAGAAAAATGTACCTTTTACTTTTTTGTCTGATCATGGTGTGTCTTCTACCATTTTACTCAGAATCATGAGCACTTTTCATTTATGAAATAAAAAAGTGGTGCAAAATAGTACAACTTTTCCATACAAATTTTGAATTTCTCAGTTTCGTTACGCCCAAACTAAATATAGAGGTAAATTGTAACAAACCTGAGAAAAAAAAATCTCAGTTTGTAATTTACTATAAAATACTTATTTTTACTATAAAATAAGTAATGCCTTCAATGTTAATGCCTTTAAATTTTATGCGTAGTGATTTGTGGTTGAAGAAATTTATTAGCTCAAAAGAAATTACATTTCACTTCTTGAGACTTATTAAATGTAAGCATGCCTTAAGTATAATTCGTAGTCTCTCCATACAAACTTTCCACCCCCATTTAAACCCCTTAGAGAGTGAATTTCGAAAAACGGTAAAATCACTTTTCTATCATTCTTATGAGAAATCTATACATGAAGTTTCAAATTTCTAACTAAAAAAAATTGATAGTCCCGATACAAACTTTCAACGCCTATTTTGAACCCCTTAAAGGATGAATTTCGAAAAATTCCTTTTTCTACTCCTGTACTGTTATCTGTCTTTTACTTGGTCACGAACACTAATATAAGAACATACATAATATGAGTTCAGAGAAGTCTATACTCTATTCCCCATAACAGCACTAGTGTCGTTATAGTCACTTTACGTTATTGCTAGCAGCCACAGACTTCTAAATCTAGATTAAACTTAGGTCAAGGATTAAGCGCTCAATTTTAACTTTACGGTAAAAATGCACAACTACCAACTTAACAAACAATTAAGGCGCGGTAGGACCTGGCTCGCATTTCACATACAAACTAGGGTCGGGCGGAATGCAGATTATTGCAGATTATCTTCGATTTCTAACATAAAAGTATACGTTATCAACCCAAACATGAGAGGATGCCCTGCATGACTGTGAAATCATGATTGTCAGGTATTAATTTTGTCAGAAAAGGTAACTGGTGATGAACAAAATGAAAAAAAATGAAAAAAATACTTTATTTTATAGTGTTTTCGCGCTACTTTTCTATCGAGCGAAGTGTTCGCTATCGTGTTCTAAGTGAGAGGAAGCCCTAGATACAGTTATGAATATTATTATATACAGGGTGTCCCTAAAACCAACTTTTATACGATCAGGGCTGATAGACCAGCTCATAAGAACCTAGATTAAGCAAATTTGACCTCAGTAAAAATCTCTTAGTTTTCGAGATATTGACGTTTTTGTAAAACTCGTGCTAAGTGATACCCTGACTCGGTGTTTTGAGTGTCATTGCTAAAATATCAAGTATTTTACAAATCTGTTTTTTGCTATGTGTGGCCAAATAACTATGCTATTGAACGTATTTTCTATTTTTGCTAATTTATTCATGCTGTGGACACAGTACAATAACAAAAAAAAATTATTCGATTTTTTTCAAATTTCACCTCTGACTTCGAACTAGCGTGGTGAAAAAAAAATGTACCAACATAACCAGGCACTCAACGTAAAAAAATTGCGCATTTATTGTAGTTTCTAAAATGGTATAAAATTTACTAAACACTGTAATAATTTTTGAAATAATGATATTTTGTTACAAAATTAACTGTCTGCCGCCTTCATCTCATACGATCCGGTTGAACTAAGTTTGCACCTGGCGTGCTTGACATCACATACAAATTAGGTGCAACCTTCACGTAATCGTCAATATCTCGAAAACTAAGAAATTTTTATGAGGTCAATTTTACTCAGTCTCGTTTTTTATGAGCTGGTTTATCAGCCCTGTTCGCCATTTTGTAAAAGTCGCGAATTTTGATAGCCTGGATCAGTCTTTCGAATGTCATGACTTCAAATTTCAGTATTTTCTTAATCTGCTTTTTGTTAAACATTACTTAATAATTATGCTATCATACCTTTTCTGTTCGAAATTCAAATTCTGGTACGAAATTTAACCAATGGAATATTGTAGTATAACCTCCTTTTGAATTAAAATGCTATTATCTTAAAAACTACGGTGCCTAGTGTGTAAAATCTTACTATTTTAAACTACATTATTTTTTTTTTATTTTAGCATGGTAAATTTGTTTTAAGTATTACGCGATTCAAATCCGAGGTCATATTTTGAATCACGTAAAATCTAATTTATTTTGATAAGGTATGATAGCATAATTATTAAGTAATGTTTAAAACAAAAAGCAGATTAAGAAAATACTGAAATTTGAAGTCATGACTTTCGAAAGACTGATCCAGGCTATCAAAATTCGCGACTTTTACAAAATGGCGAACAGGGCTGATAAACCAGCTCATAAAAAACGAGACTGAGTAAAATTGACCTCATAAAAATTTCTTAGTTTTCGAGATATTGACGATTACGTGAAGTTTGCACCTAATTTGTATGTGATGTCAAGCACGCCAGGTGCAAACTTAGTTCAACCGGATCGTATGAGATGAAGGCGGCAGACAGTTAATTTTGTAACAAAATATCATTATTTCAAAAGTTATTACAGTGTTTAGTAAATTTTATACCATTTTAGAAACTACAATAAATGCGCAATTTTTTTACGTTGAGTGCCTGGTTATGTTGGTACATTTTTTTTTCACCACGCTAGTTCGAAGTCAGAGGTGAAATTTGAAAAAAATCGAATAATTTTTTTTTGTTATTGTACTGTGTCCACAGCATGAATAAATTAGCAAAAATAGAAAATACGTTCAATAGCATAGTTATTTGGCCACACATAGCAAAAAACAGATTTGTAAAATACTTGATATTTTAGCAATGACACTCAAAACACCGAGTCAGGGTATCACTTAGCACGAGTTTTACAAAAACGTCAATATCTCGAAAACTAAGAGATTTTTACTGAGGTCAAATTTGCTTAATCTAGGTTCTTATGAGCTGGTCTATCAGCCCTGATCGTATAAAAGTTGGTTTTAGGGACACCCTGTATGTTTTACAGTGACCTAAGAGTCAAATAAGTGCTCTAAAAATGATTTGGAAACTAGGCTTCCGTGCCCGATTCTGGTCTCACCTCGCCTTAAATTCCTACGGTTTTTAAGAAAAAAAAAACTTTCCGAACTAAATTCATTGATGCCAACATATAAAAAGTATTTTTAATTTAAGTATATTTTAAATTAAAAAAAGTTTACCATAGACACATACTCTCAGTCAAACGTCATATTTGCCTTGTTTCCAGGTTATGATTAATTTTGTATTTTATAATTTAAAACCTCGTCGTAGAAAAAGTATTGTATGCAACGTTGTATAATTAAGTAAAAAAACGCTCATTGCGTCTCTATTTGCGATACTCGCCGCATTCGCGGCTCGTATCGCAACTCACGCAATTCGCATTTTTTGAACCCACTTATACAACTGTTGCATAAAATACTATTATAGGGCGTGTACAATATATAAAAAATCTACTGTGAAAATTTCAAGTTTCTAGCTTCAGTAGTTTCGGCTGTGCGTTGATGAGTCAGTCAGGACTTTGCCTTTTATATTATATAGAAGATAATCGTCATGATAATAGATGAGCCGAGGACATGACACGATTTATACTTAAAAACTCAGTATTTATCTCTCTGAGCTCAATTTTTGACTCCAAATTGTAACGTTACGAGGGCTCTGAACAACCGTTTTTCTATTCATTATACGCTTATTTTGTATTACAGGAAGTGAAAATTACATACACTTACCGTTCTAATTTAATCTGTGTGAACGCCATTGATGCTTAAAATGTCTTACTCTGTTCACAATCCACTAAATCACATCCCTCTGAATATAATTATATCAACAGTTATTTAAAAAACTTACGATCAGCAAAACGGTAGTTATTCCCCTTCTCGTAGACGTGGAACAAATTATATTTGCATGATCAAAGAATAAGTAAATCTTATACTTTACCCGAGCGAGGGATCTAACTCCATAAACGTACGCATGTCAGCAAATCTCATTACATTGGTAGGATAAAGAAAATGCAATATCGACTCCTCACTCATTCAACCTCATATCTCTCTCTTGCGCGAATCTTAATAGTGATCTTTATTTTGAATTCAACAAGGTTACTTGTCCAACTAACTAAACATATAACATGTATGCTAAGGATATTAAACTGCCGATATCTATCTTTCTTCTTTCTTCCTTCACAATTTTATTTCACGTATGCCGCTTAAACTTCGCAAAAGTTGTACTTTCACCGTCCTTTGTACATACGGTATTGATTTATATCTAATGAAATGACATTGGTATGTGGGTATTGTCATACCTTTTTGGGGATCCGTCGTAAAAATAAATAACCCTTATAAACTCGTAATGCCGGTTCAACCATCTGTTTCAGTGAGCTCTTGTATAAGTTATTTCGAAGACACATTTCTGGTGAACTTGTTTTACTACCCTGTGTACATCTTGTTTGTAGATGTATCCATACGATCGTAGATTTCCAAAATAACGCCTAAGATATTCGCTTAATTTAAAATATACAATTACACTTACAACCAAATTAAAAAATACGACATTAGGGCGTACACTGAATCCTGAACGAAGCGAAGGATTCTATACTAGAATCCGGAGCGTAGCGAGGAAACAAGTGTTTACGCCCGTGGTAAAAATAGTTTTGCTACCTTGTATACTGACACTATGAGTAAAATTCCAGTAAAACGCTACCAAAGTAACGAAATAATATTATCAACACATTATTATTAAAAATAAAATGTTAAATTAGAACAGTGTTAATTGTTAAATTTATAGTCTATTATCACTTTACAATTCGATTATTATTTAATTAAACTGTGTATTGAGATGGCATATCTTCATTACTTAAAAAAAAACACGTATCTGATACTGACTCCAAGTAAAACGCAGTAAGTGTATATGAAGTCCATATGTAAAGTTTGACGTTTTTCTCTACGAGGTGTGAAAAAAATATTTATTTGAGTTATACTTATGTCAGTAAAATAATCAAATGGGTGCAAATGAAAAGCATTTGATGACAGAGCAGAATGGTGTCATAAGAAAGTTAACTTTCGGCAGTGTCGGTCAGATTCCGATTTTGACAGATTGATAAAAAGTCATACAACTTACATGTTTACAACGAATGGTCTCATTTTAAAGGCCCTGATTTTACTACATTTAAATAAAATATCATGTAAATACTTTAGCATCTCCTACAACAAATGCGGTATGGGTACTTAATATAGTACCTACATAAATCAGACCGATGAAACACGATTTCATCATATTTCATGTTTACGTACGGTTAAACTCCGTGTAGGTACATATTTTGTACATAAATAAAAGCTTGACGCTGGATACACGTCCTTTCAGTAGAACGGTTTTAAATGCCCGGACAGATTTTGGGCATGACAAAAAATGTTTCCCAGAAGCCGCATCGTTTGGCGGCTGAGAAATGATTGACGCGGCCGGAATGTACGCCACAGCGAACGTATCGCTTTTCTAATTTGAGGTAAACGCATTCCATTTTTAGCATTATTGTGATTGTATCGAATTTCTCTGTCGTTGTATCTGAATGTTGATATTACAGAGATACATAAAATCATATGACGTGATCAAAATGAAAGGGAAACGTTTGTGTGTATTATTCCGTCACACAGCGGGATGAAAGTGAGTTTTTGTTTATTTGCTTAACCTCTCAGTTGAAGGATAATTAATATTAATTAGAGGCTAAAAATGTGCTATACAGGGTGGGAGGGACTATACCGACATACTTTAACTATAGATTCTAACAACTATTAGGAGTAAAAAAAGTTATGTGATGTATAGTCGAAAAACGCTTACTTTCAGAGATATTAATTATTTTTTAAATGAAAACTCCCAAGTGTGTAACAAGCCCTAATAAATGTGATTAAGATAGTTTTACTATTTTTTTTTAAATCCTTTAACTAAACAGCAATTAAGCTTCGCAGTATTTGATGGTAAGCGACTACGAGGCCAAAAAATTGACCTTTCGTTTCCATTTTAGCTTTTTTTTTCTTTTTGATAACTTTTCCTCCAGTAAGGACATGTTTATAACGAGGGGCTGAATTTACTGATTTATTTTGTTCCATAAGACTATTAATGTAAAATGACAAAATTCGACCCATGTTGATATAACATTATTTACTCGTCACACCACCAGGAATTCATGGCTAAAGTATGTCGGTATATATCCCTCCCACCCTGTATACAGAAGAACTTTACGTAGATTTTAATCTGTCTTTGTCGCAGCTATTATAACTATTTTAGGGTTCCGTACCAAAAAGGTAAAAAAGGAGCCCTTATGGTGCGACTCTGTCTGTCTGTCCGTCTGTCATAGCCAGATATTTCAGGAAGTACTACTGTTATTCGAAATTCGACGGACATTAAAAAAATCTTGTACTTTTTTAAATGTGGCCTGAAATGGGATATTGAAAATCAAAATTAGGGCTATTATATCAAATGGGGTATTAAATGAAAGGGCTTAATTTGTAAATTCCAAAACTGTTTATATTTTTTTTCTTAAACAGAAACTTTAAGATTAAAAACGTTAAAAAAATACCATTCCCCCTATTATCAATTTATGAAAAGTCAATATTTCGAACAATTTTAATAGATCAGTAATACCTGCAGATTTTCGTTGATAGCGGCGTTTACTTAAGTCGGAAAAACTATCCGGTCAGGCGAATGACACTATTTAGATTAGTGCCAATTTACTGAATACAAGAATAAAACTATGGACAAGGTTGAATTTTCCCACGTAAATGGTTCTGTTGCCCTCAGATGTCACGTTTCCAATTACTGTGCACGCCGGCGCCTGCACGCGTGGATGCATGACGCCAATTTGCGCGCATTGTCCCGCCGCGTACGCTCCGTTTTAATACGTGTATTGCCGCTATTGATACGCTAGTGATGCTAATTTAGTTGTCTGCGCGACATTACGTTCAATATAATACAATGTTACCAATTTAGGCTACATTCTATCTTTGGAAATAATCTACGAGTCACTGAATCAAGTAACGTGACGTCATTTTGAGTTAGTTAAATACATTTTCGGCTAAAATTTTGTCATTTTATTTTTATGATTGAAATTAGTAAGTAGACGTAATCGTAGAAGTAGACGATTCTCTCAGGCTAATGACACTATTTAGTTGAATACGATAGTATCTTATGTTAATTCAGTTGTCTACGCAACATAACGTTCGTGTAATAGGTTATTGTACCTATGTTTAAAAATACCTGACCGAATTAGTCCATTGGTTAGTACATACATGTCACTGAATCAATTAACGTCATTTTCAGATTCGTTGATTTTTGTCATTTTATTTTTATAAAGTCCGATCGTTGGTTTTCACACCTGTTTATCATATTGCTCAGCGTTGACATAAAATGTGCTACATTATAATCCGTTAACACTATACAGAAACATAGAAGCACAAATACACTCTCCCGAAACCGAACTAGATTTTTTTACATATTCGTATGCAAAATTTGGAATATGTATTATCAATAGATTAGATTAGTTATAGTTATATTTTTATGAAAATTACCTTGATTTTAGAGAGTCGAAAGCAAAAATAAAAAATAACTAAAATCTAAATACAGTATTTATATACTCGTAATCCCCCAGATACCTAATTGGTGTATTGTTCAAAGAATTGAGAAAAAAAATCATATTTTTTTTTAACCGTCGGTCGATCCGGCCCTATAACAAAACAAACATTTAATCACAAAAATAAAATGCTCATACCAATATTAATTTAAGTTAATTTCATATGTTAATGTAATAAATTAGACTTGAAATTATGCTCCATGCACGTAGAAGCCACCAATTTGCGCCGTGTTTTTTCTGGTCCCGCTCCGATCTTACTCATGTACATGTAGTACAATAATAGAAAAAATTAAAGCGCCCCCTTTTGATTTTTAAGTACAATTTTTTTTGTTTCCTTTTTCGCGGTTCGCACTTGGCCGGTTTTTATTATATGTTAATTAAATATTTACACAATTGAAGTTTGTTTTGTGACAGTACTAAAGTACTCAACAATGTTGAGTCAACATGGCCGACTATTCATCGTCAACAGCTAGTGGCTAATTGACTTATGGATACCACTTATACGTAACACTTTCAGGCTTTATCTCGAAATATCAAAGAAGCTTAAGTCAGTATCTAATCGATCACTCATATGCACGTGCACACGACGTTTGATATAGACACGTAGCCTAAATAGCAGCATTGTACGCGTTGATAGATCCGGCAGTGCTATAGGATGGAGGTCCTAGATATGAGCGCCGCGCCGGCGCGCCGCCGCAACAAATCGCGGCTTGTTTTCTCGCTCGCACCCTTAGCCCGCCCGCGTTTGCTCACTCATTCACGACGAACACACAATTTTAAGTGTGAAATTAATATTAATAATGGCGGTTGTTTATGTCATCTTTTCGTTTATTAGAATAAAATACAGCTTATTTTGGTATCAAAATATGGTTTTCTTCATTTTTTCTTACAAATCGGGCTTTAATAAAAATATTAAGATTCAAGGCCACGCCGCCGCGACGCCGCCGCCGCCGCGAAAATTTCCAGTCCACGCCGCCGCCGTCAAATTGGCCGTCGGCACCTGGTCGGCAATCATAAAGTGCTCATAAATATCTAAGTGGTCCTAAGTTACATGCAGTGTAAATACTTAGATCTGTCAAATGCAAATTACTTATCGTTCTATTTATTTATACCTCTACAATGTTATGTAAAAATTATATTTATATATATAATTATGCTATATAATTATAATTGTATATATGTTATATAATGATATAACGATGATAAAAAAATAAAAAGCTCATTTTCATTGAACATTTGTGATAATTGTACATACATAAAGAGCCCTGCCAGGCGAGATAAATTTCTAAATATTCTTTCTATTCGTGACATCAACGAAATATGCACGCCATTAATTTGACCACACTCAAGCTTTGCCTATTCGGGGACCAGTGTTTCCAATTCAGCGGATTTTCCACTAGATCTGGTGGTTTTGCCTTCTCATTTGGTTGATAAAATTGTACTCTTTTTCATATAAAATGAGTGAATTTAGTGGTTTTCTGAGAGCCGTCTAGTGGAAAACGATTTCTTTTTTCATACAAATCAAGAGAATCTAGTGGTTTTTAGAATCGTTTTTGGTCGATTTGTTAAAACTTGAGTTGGCAACACTGTCGGGGACCACTCTAATTTGGGGACTCCCTTTATATTTAGAGGATTGCGTGATATACTTCTCTCGTATACCACTGTCTAAGATTTGGAGCTGCCTGAAGAAAACAGTTTTAAAGGCTCCTCACAGCTTCCTGGTAGTATAGCCTGGTAGTATACCCGATCCGAGTCCTAACCGTACGGTACCTTAGCTGAAAGCTAACTTTCTGTATACAAACATACTTAAACCAGTGACGTAATAACCAAACACAAATTTTACAATAAAGACTCGTTCTTTCCGACTTTTCAAGATAATTGATTAGATTTAACGGGAAGTATAAGTGATTGTTAGTCCTCTAACAGCTGTCGAATCTCGATTTGTCATTGATTAATTGTGTCTATTTGGACAGAGGAGATTTTTCTTTTAAATTACCTTTAAACGATAAATTGAAATGACATTGGATAAAGTATTTGTAAGTCTGGGATTGCATATTTAAAAATAAAAAATATGGTTAAATTCAAAAATATAGATTTCTAATTAAAATTTTAGTACCCAGAAATAATTTCGAGCGCATTTTGTTAGTTGTTACTATACCAATGCCATGTAAAATGAGAGACGGCGTTTATTTAGCAGCCCTAGACATCTAATGTTCAATAACTTTATGATTACACGGTGTTGGTTTAATTTAATTAGGCGTTAGGTATAATCGAGTTCGCAGCCGATGTCGTCAGGGGACGTCACGAGTTGCGAGCTCCAGGGGAATCAACTGCAATTATCTACGTCGTATCTCTTTCAAATTGATCATTGTATAAAAGACCCTGCGTTGGATAATATAAAGCTGAATTTTGAATGTGGCGGGATAGGGAAATGTGAAGTTAAGGAAATATCTATTCGAAATCTAGTTATCCCGGCGATTGGGCCACAACGCCTGGAAATGCCATTAAGCACCGTATCAACGTCAAACTAAGCGGGGCGACCAGGGAAACAATTTAGAGCATACAAGCAATAACGACTTTGTTTAAGGCTTCAATTTGTTTCAAATTGAGGTGGTGAGATTACTCATACTCTTTGTTGCCTATAGAGGCTATCAATATGTAAGACAGCGAACTAGCCGACCGATTGGAAGACAAACAGGGCGTCATAATCGATGATAGATAGGCAGACAGCCTACGTAAAGTAGCGCACGCTTTCCAGTTCTTAGTTAATATTGATTCATGAAGATAAAGAAATGTATTCAATGACTAAATAAACAATAAATAACAACAACAATAAATTATCCTAAACTAAAATACAGTAGCACCCGCTTAAGATGATTCTGAGGTGAGGGGACCTATCAAAAAAAGCGTATCAAACGGGCAATCGTTATAAACGTGAAAGAAAAACCTCTTATTATTTCGTTTAATTTGTTTATTTAGAATGGAAGACACAACAAAGATCACGAGTATAAATCAACATTAGGGTAAGTCAGTCGGAGCAAATGCGCCAACTTTTAATATGGTCACATCTTCTTGCAATGATAATGCATTTCTTTTTATTTTTGACATCACTGAACTAACGCCAGCACGAATGAAGATAAGAATTTAATAAATCACATGTGATTTGAAACTTACAAACAAATCAAAACAGCGGAGCAATAATAAAGAGCGAATTAAATCTAAGTGCAGGTAGGTACGAACAATCGCTCGGTCAGGGCTACAAAATCTGCACAGGCGGACTTGC
Source organism: Eudemis profundana (assembly GCA_947034925.1). NCBI lineage: Eukaryota > Metazoa > Arthropoda > Insecta > Lepidoptera > Tortricidae > Eudemis > Eudemis profundana. The sequence continues at coordinate 15,923,667 of OX344801.1, forward strand.
GTCCCCTTGCGTAATATTAGTACGGCATGGTTATAGTCCCAATTTTTTCCACCCACATAGGTACATTGTAAGACGATGCAAGGTGGGTAATACGTATTAAGCAGGATGCGAGTCGTATTAACCGTCAACAAATGTATGAAAACAGTCCTCAAGTCACAAAGACCGGCGTAAAATGGCATATTATGCGGGAAATCTTATTAAATGTGCTCGTATTAAGCGGGTTGTACTGTAATTATAATATGAAGATTTATTTTTGTATTAAAATTATCTTGTACGTTAATTAATAACAGAGAAACAAGATCAACATCAACTGATTTTATATGTGTTACTTTTGTTTGTAACTTCAGGTAATGACTCGATTTGTAAATTTATTTCACTGCACCTACGTTATCAAATATCTATTTTGTCCTACGAGTAACTGGTACATTAGCTTACTAACAAAAGGCATTTCCTGAGGCATTAAGGTCACCATTTGTAGTTGCTTGTTGTGCAATAAAGTTTTAAATAAATATATGATGTAAACTAGAGCTTATTATACCGTTATATCGATACCGCGTTATAGTGGTGGATGGTGATCGGGCCTTGTATAGTGCGCCTACGCAGGTTCGTAGGCTGCTACGGAGCTACGAAGAAAGGGCGCAAGTGGTGCTACGAGCTACGCGTCTAGTCGCAGTAAACTACGCGCTGTCTACGAGTTGCCTGTCTGAAGCGAAACGTACAACAGCATCATTTATAACTACACGTTTTTAGTCTAGTGGAGTGGTTCCCAACCGGTGGCCCGTGTAGGTGTCAGAAGTGGTCCACTAAGCTCTTCCAACACATACAACATTTGTTGGTAATCAAATACAAACATTTAAGTAAGTATTAAGTATTAGGGGACAATCTTACACAAATCGAACTAGCCCCATAGTAAGCTCAATAAGGCTTGTGTTATGGATACTAGACGACGATATATTTAATAGATACATACATACAAATACTTAAATACATAGAAAACATCCATGACTCAGGAACAAATATTCGTGCTCATCACACAAATAAATGCCCTTACCGGGATTCGAACCCAGGACCTCTTGCTCATAGGCAGGGTCACTACCAACTAAGCTAAAGCGGTCGTCAGACGTTTAAGTTGTGATTTATAGTAGTTTATGCACACACATTATCAAAGCCTCTATAATGCGTTCAAAAACCGCAAATTACAACCAGCATAAAGAAAGATATACAGTTTTGTTGTGTTGAACTCATTTTTAAAATCAGTTGAAATTACGTTTATTCGAAATAAAATGTCAATTGCTAAGAATTTTAACAAATCTCGCACATTACGTGATATCGAACGATATGATATTTGAGGCCGATTTTAGTCTGACTCTGAATTTAAAAAACCTACGGTTGCGTGACATGCGTAAAAAGGTTTTATTTACCGCCATTGGACACCATTTTTCATGTATTAATTCGAAAGTACAAACGATTCTGAGCAAGAAAGCCACCACAGAATGACCTGGCGATCTAGTTAAGGTCGTCGCAACTCTATGAAGGCAAAACGCGTGCGTGCATAGGTACGTTGTGGTAGTCTTTAGAGATCTATGTTCAGCAGTGGACATTTAAAGGGTGACATGATGATGAAGAATGAAACGTATATAAAAAGTAACAACACATAAAAATTTATATAAGTTCCAAACATTTTTTGTGTTGATAGACACTAACCTAATAGCGTCTACCGACACAGGGGGAATATAGAATAATAATGCCTTATTTGGGAGTAGGTCAAAAAAGCGATTATTTTAAAGACATTATTTAGTAATATTCGCTTTTTTATACCTAAGGCTCTCAAGCTGGGTTGAAGCCGAAGATCTAATTTAAATTTGTGTTCACGTATTTTTATTCAATTTAAAAATGCCGCGTTACGTCAGGATGTACTCCCTAATTAAATACAGTGACATGGCCTTAATTTTCTTTATGTCTTCAATTGCACGCGTTTTGGGCCCCGCTGATTATCAGTTAACATGCTGACTATTTGTCTAAATGGGCAGATTATCGTTGAAAATTTATCAAATCAACACATCAAATTATTCGTAAGTATCTCGTACCTGCCGGCAACACTCAACTATGCAGCTTATATCTGTCGCATACTATCAGGTGTCATCCAACAGTTCGATATCGAGAGAGAGCTTCAGTTACTTGGTTTATAGCGCGATAGCTGAATGATAAAGCACTCGTCACGTTCCAATTCCAACTAGTACAGTGGTTCCGAACCTGGGGGTAATTACCCCTTTAGGGGTAAAATTAAGTTTTCTCAGGTGTAATATTTACTCATATTAAATCGTTTTTCTTTGAGTACTTTCATATATTTGTCTGTATTACCTATTTTTGGAGGGGTAATGATACAAATCTAGAGGGGGCCTGTGGGTGATGTGGCAATAAAGGTTAGGTACCACTGAACTAGTACATGTACGAGAGTAAGAGATTCGAAACATCGACGATCTATGTGTGTGTATATATACATATACACACACACACACACACACACACACACACATAGATCGTCGCTGTTTCGAATCTATATATATATGTATAGGTAGCTTTCGGGTCTAATAGTCTATGGTGTGATAAAATAATTGTGGGCTCACTCCCCACAGGCAGCGATTTGGAACAAGATTGTGTATAGTCTTAGTTTATTGTTTTTAAAACATTACAAATACATACAATTGTCAGACCAATGCTAGACAAAAAACTGATAGTCAGTGGGGCCCATACGCAGCAGGCGACGCCGGTCCACCCAAAGCCTGTAATTGCCTAATTGGGTCGTATTTACTGCTGTTCGTCTTTGTCTTAATCAAGCCCAACCCTTTCGGGTATTGTTTAACAGCGACATACCATTTCATAGATTATTACGTAAACATTATGTGTACAGATATAATGCTTAAAGTTAGCGAGACGTGATTATGTGTCCTATGAAATGATTAAGTTGTATAACCGAATTGCTTCGTGGTAATTGAAGATGTCAGCGGATAATTAATTTGCTACTAACATATATAGTTAGTTACTCGCAGATCTTATAGTATTAGTTATATATAGGAACGATGGTTATTAATATCTCCTACGTCGACATTTTAGTCGGAACTCAGAGCCTCAAAAGTTATAATTAAAAACATTCAATGGCTTCTTACTACCCAATTTAGACATTTTCAGTGGGAGAAAACCTTTTCATTAATTAGTATCCTTAATTGTTTTGAGACAATATGCTACCTAACACTCAGTATAAAGGACATTTTCATTTAAAAATGTATCATTAACTAAAAATAAGTGATCGTCAAGAAACTGTTGATTAGTGTCAAACGGCTCAGGTACGTTTCGGCACAAACTGACAGATTAAACTGTATTTAAACAAAACTTAAGTTTCGCCTAACCATGCGTGTTTGAGTAAAAATGCCCTATTAAATTAATAAATATCTGCTAGCTATTTTAGGACTCATTAATTGATAGTCGTCAGAGTATGGAGTATGGACGCGTTTACTAATCTCGTGCTTAATTTTCACGCAAACGTAACGTTTCCTATACTTTAGTATGAGACACTAAGATAATATTATAATGTCGAAATTACAATACAATACAAATATACCTACTATTATCGCACACCATAAAAACACATAAAGTAAAATTAAAACATAATATTGTCTTTGGTTTCCGCGATTATTACTTTAATTAAAATAATTTGAAACGGTAGGCAAAAAGCGGCACTTTATTTTAACCCTTATTTTCACTAATTTGAAAATAATACCATAATTCAAGCCTCAGCGAATCTAAATAGTAAAAAAAAACTGACTATAGTTTGGCATATTCGTTGGTGGCACTCCCGTAGTCAAAGTAATAATGCCATTTTGTCTTAATTTTTTTGCCCTGTTATTGGAATATTTGAATAAAATTATTAGTTTAAATTGATTGCTTAAACATTTAGCTATCCAATAACACTCTTTTTACATTTGTAGGACGGATAATGGACACATAATGGCAAAATTACCACGTGCGCCCGTGCTCAGTTATTTGAAATGTTTAAATTGCCGTCATTTAATTACCATCTACTGAAAAATAAATCCGCTTGGAGATTTATCGATAAGATCGATAGTACTATACGCCCTTTTTTAGTGTTTTTGTTTGTAAACCGCCATGTTTTAATTTTAGTTTTTAAGTTATATTATGCGAGTCACAGATTTTTTTTTAATTTCTGTAAGTTTGTTTATTTGTAAAGCATGTAAATTTAATGATAGTTTAGTAGTTTATTTCTCGTTTCTCATTTTGTATTTTGACGTTTGGAGATCCTTTACACCTCCTAAACCTGTTTTGACAACGGAGACCCCTTACATCTCCATTAATTTTAGTGTATGTCTCTCTATTTTCCATATTTCTTTTTAATTTATCTTATTTAGACGCCTAGAGACCCTTTACATCTCTAAAAAATTTAGTCTTATGTTTATTGAAATGCATACCTATTAGTTAAGCACTTGTTTGATGAATTGTATTACTTATTGAAATTGCATTTTCACAATTATTGTAATGCCCAATGTTTATTTTAAAAGAGAAACTTCCGGCGCTTCTTCTCACCAGAATGTCATTTGCCGAAGCGCCAAAAGAAAGAATCAGACATGTGAAAGAGCCCTTGAGGCCTACTTACAGAAATAAATTATTTAATTTAATTTCTTAAAAGCTCCGACATCGTTGCCTAGACACCCTGTATGTTATAATCATTTGTTCAATAATATCTTTTATAGACAACTCCAACTTTCAAGTCTGTATAATTATTAGTACTTACCTAACAAATGCTCAAAGTAATCTCTACTACTAAATTACCACACAGCTCGCCATATTAAGAAATCTCGCAATTCGTTCAAACGCAAGTTTCAAGAGCCGCGAGGTCACGTATTCGAGCCTTTTATTATATTTTGTCTACGACATAATAAGGATTCGGTGGAATTTATGTCCTATGTTCGTGAAACTGGATCTTAGATCGCGAGGCAAACGTCGAAATGATTTATCGCCACGGTTTGGTTGAACTGTTGAACCCTGTAGAAGTTCGCATTCCGACTCACGAAAGAATTCACTCAACGTCAAGTTTTTTCCGAAACAACAGTCATTGAAACTTCGACAGCTCAACGCGGAGGAGTGGGACGAATCATAGAGTAAACTCAGGGAATGTTTATCTGTGATACACGTCAAGTATTGTTTTTTTGCAAGCGGCAGTGGAGTCGGGTACGGTCGCGGACTTTAATTGTTGAGCCATTTAGGGTTCAGTCTAATTTTGTCGTGCAATACACAATCTATGAAACGACTATTGTAAGGTGAACCCTAAATGGCTTAACCTAAAGTCCGTGAGTACCATTATTCATATAGAATTTGTAATGAAATTTCAAGGCGATTCTTCGATTCCTATTCCTCTATCCACAATTCATTTTCGATTTCCTTGTAGATCCTGCCTCAGTAAGATATACTTTTTGCAATTGTGTAAGACTTGCCAGTTTCTATACTACAACCAAAAAATGCCGTGCGACTGAGGCTACAGGGAATTCGCCAATATTTGTGGACAGAGGAATAAGATCCTCGAAGAATAACCTATCTTTGATAAAATTCGGATAAGAGTTCTTAGTTATAGTTAGTTAGCAATTACAATTAGAAATTGGAAGACCGCAAAGGCGCAATCGCGGATCGGACTCGGCTATTTTATTTCAAGTTTCAATCGCGATCGCCGAGCAATTCGACAGTTGCCTTTCCTTGTCGTATCGTGAACAAGGAGCAACTTTGTTGAAATTAATAAGATTTCCTTCTAAAGCCCACCCGCTAGCTAATTTACATCGGACCCTAAACAATAACAGCGAATGAAGACGCGCTTAATAACGGAAATTGCCAGAAAATGACTTGGCAACGCTCTGTTACTTCCACCAAAACTGATTTGTTATTGTAAATTAATTTTTCAACAATTTAATAACCCGTTATTAGCGTGACGCGCTTGTTTAATTACGTAGATACGATTAATTGAACCATCACTTCTTCGTCGTTTCTTTGAGCATTTAATACAAATTTGGGTATTGAATATAATTGGATGACTTGGGTAAGTGCTTCGATGGCACAATTGGTAGTCCGCCTGTGCTGGCCCGGAGAGCTGCTGGATATGCAGGGTTCGATTCATGCCTGAGGCTTGTAATTTTTCAATTTTGCCTTTCTATAAAACATTAATTTAATACAATTCCATGGGTACCAATAAATGTACGTTTATCTATTGTCGTACACACATCTCACAAATGACACGTCATCTTAAAGCTTAAATCGAATATGGACCTTACAAGTCTATTAATATCCTCATTAAAACCTTTTTATAATGGCCGTCCCTTTTCTCAAAATGTACCTACTTTTTCGAAAGTCGCTTTCGCAATACCCCCTTTGGGTATTGTTCCATTCGCAAAACAACTCTTTCGTAATAAAATGTCACTTTCACTAATTGTCTCTTACCGGGAGACAGAAGAATTAATGTGAACTACAGTATACATGATGTTGAGTGTGGGATCCCTTTGTTTCCCATAAACTTATTGTTTCGAATTTTGAAAGTCAGAAATTGATGTCCATATAATTTATGTCCATAAATATCATTAGTCATAATTTTGTTTATTAATAATCCGAACTTTCACAATCTATAATGTTATACATCATACATTACAAAAGTAATAAAATTGATATCCATGACCTAGCAAGGCATGCCGGTAATTATTCAGAAATAGTTTAAGGCATACATTTATAAGTAATAATTGTTGTTCGTCATATCGTTTCATTGGGATCCCCTTGTTACCCATAAAGTTATAAGTCATAGAGTCTGTGCGGAAAGAGAATAGGCGTGGCGAAAAACGGAACTAACCTAACCAGTATGGCCACAGAACAGAAAATACGGCACATACGGTAGAAAAGCATTACGGCGCCTCCCAATATAAATCCTATTCTCTTTCCGCACAGACTCTACTGTATTGTTAGTCATAACTATGGAAAACCGAATCAGAGCACCCCACTCCCACGTGGTCTTGTCTGCCCTACGCCTAGAGTGTTTTTGCAAACCCGGAGGCGCGGCGGGAGGGCAGCCCTCGCCCGCTGGAACGAAGCGCGGCACCTGGGCGAGCCGCAGCGGCTGAGGCTGGTCGCCGAAGGCGACCAACAAGCCGAAGCTGCGGAGGTGAGCGTGGGTGCATGCGCTACGTTTCGCGAGGGCGGTGGGGCTGCACTGCCCGCAGCGCCGGAGCCGTTGCATGGCCAAATTACGGTTACAAAATCAAATGTTTGGCAATGTGCATGTCTTAATTTAAATTGTCTTAATTGAGATTGATTGTTATTGAGATTTTCACCATTACACACGTAATTTTACACACGTAATTGGGTAAGTAGTAATTTTACTACTTACCCACTTTATATGTGCTCAGGTCTCAGGTACCTACATTATTTAGCGCCACACGTAAATAAAGTACTCGTGGTATTGAATCATAATATTAGTGTGATATTATTTTCTGTGATTTGTATTTATCAGTTCGTTCTATAATTTTTTGAATAAGGACAGAACGTGCTTGCAATTTTTTTAAATAGTAAGTATATTATTATTTTGAATAGTATTAAGTTTTATACCAGTATGAACGTGAATAGTATGACTAACAATAATTATGACCTGTGAAAAAAGCCTTCCAATAATAATTCCAAGTGATTTTATTACCATTAAAAATCGGAAGTGTTATACTATGGCAATAATGAATGTTATGACTTAAAATTTTCGGGGTAATAATAATTATGACTTCCGAAAATAGTAATACCAAGTTATTATTCAAAATTGTATGACTTCCGATACTATGACTAATAAAAATTAGGACGAAAAACTTTATGGACAACAAAAATCGAAACAATAATATTATGGGAGTCAATATAGACCCGTTGAGTGTATTTGTTAAGAGGAAACAGGAGGGCAGTTTTTCAATACAAACGTAGTCCCCTGTTTCCTCCCTGGATAATGCCAGTAGAGCAATCATTTTTTGTCCAAAAATCTATGGCTACTAATGATATGTTCCTATGTTTTCCTTTTTACGATAAATTGATTCTCAAAAGAGATATTAAACCTTCAAAAACCTAAAAAAAATGCCAGATTTTCCGCTGTGTTCACACATCCAGAAAACAAATTTGACTAGATTATTAAAAAAAAAGGAAAACATAGGAACACGGCCAAAGCCTTTCTGTAATGTTTAATGAAAAAATTAGTTAAATAGATTAAGTTTTGGGGAAGAAATCAGGGGACTACGAAACGTTGTTTTCATGACATTTTAAAAGGTATTTTCGGTCCAAGCTGCAGTTGTCTCTATCGCGCTCTGCGCGGGAGAGGCGGGCAGTGCGGGACAGCGACACATTTTACAAATACCTAATTTTCATTTCTCTCCACCTTACTCTTTCCTCTTGTGTAGTTTCAAATTCCCTACGTAGCCTGAAATTGTTACAGAGTTTAGGCTATTTTCAGGTTATTACTAGTACGCTTCGGGTTCAATTTTTGCAACAGCCAGTAAGGCTTGCAAGAGAGTAAGGTTTCAAAAAAAACTAGTACGCTTCTGCTTGCTGCTTACGCGTCACGTCATCATCTCGACTCTATCCCCAAACGCCTACGGACTAAACAACTGGAGTTTGAACTCGGAGTCCTGCAACCTTGCGATGTTTCAATTGTATAAGTAGTTATTTGTTATGCAAGGCGGCAAAGCTGTATTTGGCGCGAGTGCTGGACTTGAATACAGAGCAAGTGAAAGATTTTAAAATTGATACCACCAAAAATAGAACCCTGGGTGTAGCGAGGAATTCAAAGACACACGACACAACTTTGCAGGTTGGATGAGGGAAAAACAAAGCTTTTCACAACGCAACGCAAGAATTAAAACAAATGTTTTAGCAATTCGGAGCAAGAAAGGAAACGAACCAATAATAACTTCTCTGACCCATTCCTTTTAATGATAAGAAATATATTATCTACAATGTTCGCTATCCTCACCATGCGGTTTGCTTTAAAATTTTCTATATATATAACTTTGACAATATAAGTTTTATTGTTATAAAACTGGAATACTGATGAAAGACGTTCAACGCTATACAAATTTAATATTTCAATACAAATCTCGAAAATCCTGAGAAGACAGAATGCTAAATCTCTCATCATTCAGTTATTTCCTGACCTTTCATTCTTTTATTCATCTAAGTAGGTTAGCAGTCCTTATTATATTTTCGGGACCTTTTATTAAAACCGATGGATATTTTGTCGATACTGGAATTCATAAATAAGCGATGGAAATTCCTTGCATTACGCAAATAACAGAAACACTCTTCAAAGTAACTTCCCCTCTCCGGGAAAGTTTGAACGGCCCGCGATTTCTTTGTTATTTTTAATATCGACTTTTTTGCGCTCTAGCGGTGGTTGCTAATGGATTTTCAATATTTGTGTTGACAGACAAACAAGGGGCAAATGGAGTGAGCTCTCTGACACTCGGTTTTTGAGCTTCCGTCTTCTAGCCGGTATCACAGCTGAGATGGATCGCATCTTTTGTGTTTAAATCTCTGATGCTTTAGATTTTTTGTTAATTGCTGGACATTTGATGACTTTATATTAAAACATTTTTTATTAAAATCCTGCACACACATTCTTATGCACATATGAGTATGTTACGTAAATGTTAGTAATAATTTCTGAACGGACGTGAAACGGGAATGAAAGCTTGTCTGGAAATCCCAACAGGCACTTGTGTCTTCTACAAATAAAACAGAACCTGGTACACAATCGTGTATAGTAACAGTGCGTTTGGAAGGACCCCGCATTGCAGATAATCCCACTAATATAATAAATGCGAAAGTTTGTGAAGATGTTTCGATGTTTGGACGTTTGGATGTTTGGATGTTTGTTACCTAATAACGGGATAGCAACTGGATGGATCAAGCTGAAATTTGGCATGCAAGTAGACCAAGTCCTGGATTGAAACATAGGATACTTTATATCCCGGTAAAGAGTTCCTTTGGGATAATAACGGGAACAACGCGGGCGAAGCCGCGGGAAAATGCTAGTCATCAATAACAATAAAAAAAATATCCCTCGTGCACAAAATGCCGCATTCCCAGGATACCAAATTTTTCAAAATACCAGATTCTCGATATATCAAATTCTCCGTATACCAGATTCCCAAAATAATACATTCAACAAAATCATTTACTCGTTGATCCTTGAGTAACTTACGATTTTATAATCTAGTGTAACCGGAATGTGGTAAGACAGGAATCTGATAAATCGAGAATCTGGTCTTTTGAAGAAATCTGGTATTCTGGGGATGCGGTATTTTGGGCACGAGCGAAAAATATAAGTAAAAATAATATGTCTGTGCATTCAAGATATTTTAAAGAAAATACCGGTTATTAGAAGGTTTCTAAATGGAAATAGTACATTACACAACTAGGGTGGCAAAACAAAGAAAGGCCGAGATCGCAGATGTTTGCGGCCCGAGCTGCAAGCGAGGGACGTAAATATGCGATCGAGGGCTTTCTTTATTACCTCCCGTGTTGTGTACATCATTTTATGTCTACACTTGGCCAGAAAGCGGCTTTGTGGCATAAAATATATTATTTGGATTTTCTGAATGTTTGTGTATAACCAATGTGTATAACACGCAACACGCTAAACCAGCTGAACGGCTTTTGATCCAGCGTTAGCTAGCATATATGACACTTTTTGTCCGACTACTTACAGTGAAGAAAACGTTATGATTATGACTGTTTCTCCGTCACGGACAAAGTCACGGGCATCTTTAGTCGCTGAATAAAAACATTCCCATCAGCATTTACATTGTTCCACCGTCCATATATTTGTCGACGCAGCTTAGGCGGTAAAGCTTGTGTTTAGTAAACATTGCTCCCGCGCGTAACGCATGTAACGTACAACTTGCTGAGCGCGATAAGGGAGTAAAAATTATTGTCTGTTTATCTCCCCTTTGTTGTCGGCTTTTACAGCATGTAGGAATGCACATTAAAACAGTCTAATTATAGTTATTGTACAAGGATGCTAGATAAAACACACTTACAGCGCCTTAACTGGTTCGATATATGTAATTACCTGTACCCGATATTCAGTAGGATAAGTATAAAACCTGTACATAAAGAATAGGTATCCTTAGTACGAAAACTAAAAAAACCGGCCAAGCGCGAGCTAGATTCGCACACGAAGGGTTCCTTACTACCATCGAGCAAAGAGACGCCAAAAAATACGTTTATTGCATGGAGACCCCCTTTTATTAACTTTATTTTGCTTTTATTATATATTTGTTGCTATAGCGCCAACAGAAATACACGTTCTGGGAATATATCAAGCTTCTACCTATTACCGTTTTTAAAATCAACCAAAAAAACGCACGAACTCGTTTCTTGTATGGGGACCCGCTTTAATTTTTGATTTAATTTTCTTTTCATTATTTGATATTTTAGCGATAATATGAATACACATGCTGTGACAAATTGAAATGCCTATCTATTATGGTTCAAAAGATACAGTCCTGTGGCTGACCGACACAAACACGTTTCTTGTATGGAGACCGCTTTTTTTATTCATTTTATTTTGTTTTTATGATTTGTTGTTAAAGCGGTAATATTCAATTCAATTCAATTCAATAATTTATTGGTAAAATATAAGGTACAATAGAAATACACAATCTGTGAAAATTTCAAATCGTTATATGTGTGCCTATAATATTTGAAAAGTTCCCTCGATTTCTCCAAGATTCCATCATCAAATCCTGATTTAGTTGCAATGGGACCAACTCAGACGTAAGTAGGTATATCCTTTCACACAAAAAAATAATTTACTAAATCGGTTCAGCCGTCTTCGAGTAATAGCGTAACAAACGTACAAAAACACACTAGTTTACAAAAGCAACTGTTGCTCTGGTAATCCTAACCAGAACTATCACGAACTATCATGCAACTATTCCTGATAAAGTTATCGTTAAATATTGCTGGTCATGTCACGCAATCTCCGACGAGCAGATTTCGTTCCTGCCAGTCATGACCATCGAACTCTATTACCATAACTAGGTACAGATTTCGGAGCAATCTGACCCTACTCCATTATCTACTAATATTGTTGCCGACCAAGATGAATTCGCAACATTTTTATACCCCTAAGATAACTGCTTACAGTGTCTGCCCTGAAATGTAGATTTTATTGTTATTGAATGCTGCTATTTGTTCAAGGATGCTTGTTGTGATGTTTCACGTGTACATATCAATATTGTTTTTTTAATGTGTAGTTGTTTTTATTTATATGTTATAATTAGGTACGTATAATTCTAGATTTAGTTAATCGCCAAGCCTCTCAATGGCTGCATTGCCACGCTGAATTTTTACTTTTATTATTTACTAGCTGTCCTTGCGAACTTCGTTCCGACACAGAATTTTATCTTTTTAGATGTTTTAATAGTTATTCTGTTATTCGGGGATGAGACAAACTGAAAAAATGCGTCCACTCGTTCTCAAGTTATAACTGATATAACGATCACGACTTTGTTTTATGTATATAATTATAGCGATTGATTGGCATCAGTATCATTATATTAAGTGACTAAAAGTGTGGTGCTGGTTCGTGCAGTCTCAGCCTATTCTAGTTAGTGTAACTGAAACAAGTAGACTCAGATCGGCCTTTCCAGATGGCTGATCCTGACTCCATTAGATCTCCGACGATCACTTGGTGGCTTTATCAACTTTGTTCATTAATATTAATTTGAACTTAAGTACGTTTAACTACACAATACTGTAGAGCTTTCAATAGAGTTGTAGCAAACTTATTAAACAAACAATGTTTACAAAGTTACAGAGGAAAGTTTACCATTTCGTACGTCGAAACAATAGTTGAGCTCGCATCGGCAAGTTGCGAACTCGGAAAGAGACATTTATGTCAATAGCAGATTTACGGAACACCACAGAGCGGTGGGCAGCGTTGGGATCGATTGTTGGTGCCTGCGTGCGGTCAGACGTGTGACGCGCGATTGCGGCTCGCCTGTGTGCTAGTATATCTACTTCGTTCATTAAGGGGGAACCGAGCTTCGTCCTATAAAAACATCGAATTCGAGATCTAGCGCTCGTATATATTGTTGGTTATTTGTGTGTGATTTTTCGTTAATATAATAAGATGGCGTTATCTTAAAGTATATTTTCGGAACGCCACAGAGCCGTGGGCAGCGTTGGGATCGATTGTTGGTGCCTACGTGCGGTCAGACGTGTGACGCGCGATTGCGGCTCGCCTGTGTGCTACTATATCTACTTCGTTCATTAAGGAGGAACCGAGCTTTGTCCTATAAAAACATCAAATTCGAGATCTAGCGCTCGTATATATAGTTGGATATTTGTGTGTGATTTTTCGTACATATAATAAGATGGCGTTATCTTAAAGTATATTTTCGCAACGCTACAGGACCGTGGGCAGCATTGAGATCGATATTCGGTGCCTGCGTGCGGTCAGACGTATAACGCGTGGTTGCGGCCTGCCTGTGCTAGTATACATATATCTACTTACATCGTTCATTAAGGGGAACTGAGCTTCGTCCTATAAAAACATCGAATTCGAGGTCTAGGCGAGACCTACAAGTGCGTCGAGGGGTGGCGCTTTTCAGCAAGAGATTTATTTAAATAGCTTTTTAAGAAAGCTTATGAACTGAGGAACTAATTTCTGTCATTTTTACGCGAAGTGTCATATTTTTTTAAGTAAAGCCTCGAAGTGTTAAAGAATTCCGAACAAAATACAAAAACTTGTGACTTCAAACCTTTTTAAGAGAAAAGTTGTGGCATGTTTTTTTTTATTTTCTTTAATTAGTCATTTATTGGCTATTGGATAAATGCTCTTTTTAACCGACTTCCAAAAGAAGGCCGGTTCTCTATTCGTCTGAATGTTTTTTTTTTTTTTTTGTATGTTTGTTACGCGATTACTCGAAGACGGCTGGACCGATTTGAAAAATTCTTTTTTTGTTTGAAAGGGTATACTTCCGAAATGGGCCCATTGCAACCAAATCAGGATCTGATGATGGGATCCTGGAGAAACCGAGGGAACTCTTCAAATATTAGAGGCACACATATAGCGATTTCGGTATTTTTCGTAGTTTCTTGTCCATTTCTTACTAGCAATAAGTTTTTAGTGTTAACCGACTTCAAAAAAGGAACAAATGTTTATGTAGGTTTCTTCCCCGATTACTTAAAAACAGCTGGACCGATTTGGAAAATTATTTTTTTGTTTGAAAGGGTATACTTCCGAGGTGATTCCATTGCAACCAAATCAGGATCTGATGATGGGATCTTGGAGAAATCGAGGGAACTCTTCAAATATTAGAGGCACACATATAGCGATTTTGGTATTTTTCTTAGTTTCTCGTGCACTTCTTATTAGATATAAGTTTCCAGTCTTAACCGACTTCAAAACAAAGATCAATTTTTATGTAGGTTTGTTCCCCGATTACTTGAGGCTAGACCGATTTGGAAAAATTTTCTTTTAACTAAATAGACTTTAGTCTATTTGGTTAAAATAGTATTTTTACAGCGCCACTAAAAATTTAAAAATAAAGTAAATTTTTAAAACAAAAAATAAAAACCGACTTCCAAAAACTTAAACTAAAAAGCAGAAAATAATATGTTAATTACCCGAAAGAAATGGATAATCAACGATTCATATATACATATACAGATATTTATAGTTTTTAACCTGCTTTTTTGAAGTCGGTGCCAGCTAAGGATAAAAGGAGCTCAGCATAGCCAGCTTTGCGTGGCAGGCACCGACTTCAAAAAAACAGGTTAAAAACTATAAATATCTGTATATGTATATATGAATCGTTGATTATCCATTTCTTTCGGGTAATTAACATATTATTTTCTGCTTTTTAGTTTAAGTTTTTGGAAGTCGGTTTTTATTTTTTGTTTTAAAATTTTACTTTATTTCTTCTCTATTTAAGTAGTTTTTTGACAATTGCCAGTTTCAGGTCGAAAGGCGGATTTAAAAAAAACGAATGGCTCAAATGAAATGCGAATGGCTTGAAAACGAATGAGTTTTGACCGCTATATAATAACCCCTTTTAAGGAATAGGTCGAATTTCCAATCACCTGCATATTAAGATGCCAACATTAAAATCTTATTGGTGCCTGCGTGTGGTCAAACGTGTAACGCACCTCAGTTACGGCCCCGTCTGTATACTGTATACATAATTCGGTGGCCCAATTGTGCTTTAACTTTATTGTAAGTGCATATATCTAACCACAGTTTATTGTAAATTGATACGTTTCATTAATTGTGTATAACGCATAGAAACCCACGACAATTTCTCGTTTTATTAATGAACGCGAACATACGTTCCCTCTTAAGGTACCAGCATCTTATAGGTATCAACATATGTAATAAAACTCTAACAGTGAGTAACTACCAGTGGCGTGGCGTCCAAAGAACTCGATTCCTACCGGCTTGCCTAATATCAGGCATTTGAACGACTTATTCTACAGCTCTTATGGAAAATGTATGCCATATCTACACCGGCTTGGCCAAGTAACGCCACTGGTAACTACATAGTGCAAATAGGTTGATGGGATACTTTATTACATAGAAAAGCATTAGGAAAAGAATTTTTGCGGACCTTTTCTTGAAATGAGATATAGTTATATGGCATATCAGATTTTACCGATGGGTTAAATAATATAAAAAAAAATAGATGTCATTCATTGAAATACATAGTAGAATCAAACTAGTAGAGAGCCAAATTAAAACCTTGAATTTTGACCCATTTGCTTGTATTATACATATTTTAATAACTAACGTTATGTTAGAGAAATTACATCGGGACACCCAAGGTAGAGTGACCTTACGTTTCATAATCATTTGACATAATAATGTTTTTAAACAAATTTAACAAATAGTTAAGTAAAAATTGTATACACAAGTTATTCCAAATTAACAATGAACTTTTATACAAGCCACAAGATGCTTAAAACCCACGTAAAACAATATGTTATTACCATTTATGGCTGTTGACCAGCAGTAAACATAGTTTATGTGCTGCTTAGTAAGTGAATACACGGCGACCAGAGGGGTCTTTGCTCGGGGAACTATAAAATTTACATAGGTCTACCAAATCTGCAGGCGAATCATAAAACTCTGACCAGTCTGGCCGAAGAGGGTCGGCAAAAAACGTAAACAATGTCGCTTTAAAGTAAAGCTTTGGTTGTTGTTTTAAGAGATTTATGAAGTATTGGGGGGAGATGGAAGTACTTTAGAGTAATAGAGGTACTATAAACTGCAATCAGTACATAGGCACACAATATTATTGTGTTGTGAGTTAGCAATTTGAAAGGTTTCATTATTTATTTATTTAAATACTTAAACCGATAAGTAAACCCATTACAAATTGCATAAAAGTTCTTAGTAAGGCGGTGAAGACCACTAAGAAGAAAATATTGAATATTAAATAATCAAACATCGACGAATCCTAGAAAAGAAAAAACGTTACCATTTATCAAAAGACTTCCGCTGTTGATAGGATACCTATAGAAAACAGCGACTGTAAAACATTGTAATGTTGAATTGAAATCGGTCTTTTGTCCGCTTTTTAGAGTACCTACTGGTTTATTCTGTGTCCCTTTATAATAAAACATGAATGAACACAAATCATTATTGTCCTGCAGAGATGAACCAATTACATTACGAAATACATTTTCACAAAAGCATATTTCATTAATTTTCGGACTAAGTGAATTTCACTTTTGTATACATATTTATTCTAACAATAGAGAGCCGTCGCAGAAAGAAAAGGAAATGAAAATGGGATGAGATTCCCCTGTATTAGATTCTGGATTGAAATAAATGGAAGAATCAAATATTATAGGATAGGAATATTTTCATGGAACGCAGATTTTAATTTGAAATGCCAAATATTGATTCAAAGTCCGCTGTAGTCGCGTGTGTAAAGGCGTGCGATCAAAATAAAACATTGTATCACACAATACAAACAAAAGGTAATATTTGTTTTGAATTTCACTTCGTCATCTCACAATTTGCCCGGGATTGTGGAACAAATACATATTGTCTACAGTCCGTGCGTTCATCGCGCTGGGCAGATATCAATCAGAATATGTGAGAATGTCTAGTGCAAGGATGGCTAATTTTTTTGATACATGTGTCATTTTTTCTTAACGTATGCCATAAGTTGCCATTTACATTAACATTGGTAGGTTAGGTACCTACACATTATACTAGAAAATATTTTTTTAATAGGGCACCTATTTATTTGAGGGAAATATTTATTTAATCTCATAAAATCGCAAATGAGCATTTTTTGAAATAAACGTCTTTTTTATCTTTACATTAATTATTGTGTCTGTATTAGTTAATCTACAGATAAATTGTAAATGAACTGCATATAAGGTAACATAATTATGTTTGGTACACAAAAATAATATTTGATATTGAGTTTTATTTTTATTAATTGATGGTTTTTATAATTATGTAGTATGCTTTTTACCCGACTGCGGCGAAGCCCAAAGGAGGGTTATGTGTTTGACCTGTATGTATATATGTATGTCCGTTCCTATGTCCGCTCGTAACTGCTCAACGGCACAACCGATTTTGATAAATGATACATCATTAGATTCGTCTTGATGGCGCGAGTGTCACTGGGCATAAAGTTCGTAAAAATAAACAAAATAGCGGATTTTATGCACCTTTAAAGTGCACAAGGGTCGGGTTTTTTTTAGTAAAAATATTTAGTTATTAATATTGGTCTCCTAATAAATACACTTCGATCTATATTATAACTAAACTGTAAAAACTACAAAATAAAATTACTGAATAATACTTTTAATGAAATTTACAAGATGATAGATTGCCATGTTTGTTTGCCAGCGACGTAGCCGATGTAAAAAGTCCATTCCGCCCCAGAACCTGAGCTTTCACAAAACAGAACAAGGGGGTAGGGGGGGGGTGCCCTCCACGAGGGGGGCTTGGGGGGCGAAGCCCCACGCACAGCTTCTTCATTTAGGTTAAGTTGGTTAGGTTGCTTGCGTCCCTCAGACTAGAAATAGAAGCCCCGCCTTGCGGGGCTTCGTCGACTTGCTAGCGTGCATACATTGGCGTGCGAACATTTGGGTGCTTATTTTAGTTAAAGATTAAAACGATCATTTAAATACTAAAAAGTTAATACATGCCTTTATTTAATCACGTGTCATCGGTGGCACCATACCTGGTTTAGTTTAGTTTTACTTTATAGCGTTATATTTTGATTTGGAATGCTTACTACTATATTGCTTATATATCTGATAAGGCTAGGAAATCAATATTGCCGAACTTTGACTCTTTGATATATTTTCCCTAGCATACAAAAGAGAAAGAGTTGTGACATGAGATTTCTGCTCCATGATTTTGTCGCGTGCCATCATGCATGCATGATGTGCACGGTGGTACATTCCATTGAAATATTAATGTAAAATTGTCACTATTTCGAACCTTATAATAATAGACTTGAATTGCATACTTAGAATAATGTTGTAGAAAGAATTGTTGATAGTGCTGATTAAAAAAGGAATTTCGTGACAATGTTGCCTATGGAATATGTGCTATTCTATCCACTTGTATAAAAATGGATATTTCATTTGCGGTGCCAGCATTTGAGTCTGTGGTAGGTACTGCAGGAGTTCGATAACGAGTCACAGGCGAGCGTCGGAACAATTGCCGAGATATTGAAGCACGACGCTGGACACTTTTAAATCGCATTGTTCACATCTGCAGCCAAGTCTTCATCTGGTGGTTGGGTGAATGACTCTATTACTCGATTTCACAACGAATTTAACTAGACATCGAGCACATCTGTGCTCTGCTGTCATATGAAAGTCGTCACGAAAATATTTTTTTCTTTCGTATTAACGATCGATCGCGATAGACAGATCATTTTTAGTGTCCCGTAGCGTCCGTCTGTCTGTCTGAAAGCCCTGAATTTTATTGTAGGGTTTACAATAGAAATTGACTAATCAGAGCAAGCCGTTTGTCTCGACGATCAAATTATCGGTGGTAAGCGCCCCCATCGGCGACATCGCGTTGATAGTTCAGGGTTGCCGCGCGTCCCACTCCCACACATACACATCAAGTTTTTTTGACGATTTGAAAGGTATTGTTATTTCTTTTATGTTTTCTCGTAGTATGCGTGAAAAGAACTATGTTTGATCGCGGCCGAAAGTGCAACAGATGGACTCGTATTCTTCGAGGGCCTCTCCTTCTGGTCGGCCCTCGAACTCACTCGTCCATTTATTGCTTACTCTTCGGCCTCTACAACACTGTACTATTTTTTAACTGATTGGATTATAAAATAGGTGTGAACAAATCTTTGTATTTTCGGAACAACGTTGACTGAATTTTGTTTATAAAGTATAAAAATAAAGCGTCCGTGTGTGCGGCCTCAAACAAAACGTTATAGGTAATTAAAGTTCACTGCTTGCTTTTCCATCCATTGGTCAGACTGTATTTTCAAGCGAGACGGTGAAAAGAAAGAAATAATACATACAAAACAAAAAGAGTTCCTCGCTTTGATGATGACGTTGGTAACGTGGTATTTATAGAATGCCCTCCGGAACATGGAATACCTATTAGGCCTCGAACCGGGCATGTCTGCCAGGTATGCTATTAAATCAAATTAGCGATGTCCATAATGTCACTAATTTTGGTATCTTTGGCCATAGTCTGGTCTGTAATGTAATTTTACAATATAATTACGTGCACACTAGGGGCTATTGTCTAGGGCAGCACATTCCTAAACGCGGCAAAATTGAGGGCTTGAGTTTTTTCATCCATGCATTTTGTGAAAAATATATTTTGTATAAATATAATGGGGCGGCATTTTTCACGGTGTCCACTGCTCAGGGCGGCACTAAAGGAAAATCCGGCCTTGGGCGAGTGACACTGAAGCATGTTGTTGTCAATATCAAAATTATCACCTATGTAACACAGTAGTAACTTATTATGTTACTACCATCTAATAATAATATTCACGAAGACTAAAGATCAATTGAAGTGATGTTTACATAAACTAAACACCTGTTGTCACTAGAAATGTTTATCTATAAGTATACTAAGTAGTGTAGTCAGATATGTTGTTTTTGTATTATTAATTGATTCAACCAAATTTACTACAAACTGTGTAAGTTACACATTTTAATAGTATAGTATCATGCAAGAAACACAACAAACTTACACATTTTAATAGTATCATGCAAGGCGGTTGGAAACCACCCACAATAAAGTAGCTACTTAATACTGCCGACTAGTAGGCTTGCAAATGTAAATATAGCTTGAGTGAGGGATCCCGCGGAGAACAATTTTTCAACCGCGTTGGTTTCTTGCTTTGCATCAGTGATTTAGTTCAGGGTGGGAACGACAAGGTGGTTCCCATGTTCGCGGTAGAGGCAATATTCAGTATTTTATCTTATAATGTAATTTTATACAGGTCACTTTTTAGTTAGGTACTAGCAATATTTTGGGTATCAATTAAGTATAATTTAAAGACACAATTTTTGATATAATATGTATTGTTGTTACCTTTATTATCAAAAAAAAAATGGCGCATGTGGACAGGGAGACTTTTTTATTGGCGGAGAAATAAAGGCCGTCGCACCAGTTTATCTCACATTATCACATTGAGACAACGAAAAATACAGTTTTTAGGCATATAGGTAATCATGTGGCGGCAATATATTCTTTGAAGATTTTATTTTAACTGCACGTAATATACCTGATAAGGTGCTTTGGAGTAATTTTGAACGTGGTATAATTTTGAAAATTAGGAATTTCTACTAAACCATGCATGATTTTTAAGGTTTACAGTACAATTTGTTGAAGCACTATTGGCACGTCTAGGAGTAGTATAGTGTTGGCATGTTAGAAACAGTAAATATATGTGACGTGGCTTACGAGAAATTCTTACATTTCTGGATTACCCCATGTTCGAATTTACCCCAATGAGGGTGCATTATTCATCTACTTTTGACAGGAAGACGATCAAGTAGTCCAACTTTGGCCGTTTAGGAGCGCGCGACACGTATTCACACAGACGCGCGATAGCACGTCTCTGTGAATGCGATCCATAGTGGACAATTCTTACGCATTCTTATTTTTTTGCTTGTAGTGCTTTCGTACACGACGCGCACACATTCAAGCGCGCGATGTAGGTACCTTTTGTAGGAAGAAAAATTACTGTGGTACAGGTTGCCCAAGAACTGTTTATATTTGTACTGCGCATTTTCCGCGTAACCGACGGTAGGCTCAACTTTTTTGGCGCCAAAAGGGTGATTTTTCTGCTTCCCATGGAACTTACAAATAGTTCACCGCTGCGGTTCCTTTAGCCGAAAATCAAGCGATTTGTCAAGTTTGATCACCTTACAAATAGGAATGATTACGGAAACTTTGACATTAGATAAATATTTCACTTACCTAACCCAAATTTGTTTACTAATGCGGACTCAAGCTTCCCTCGAAACTTCCTTTCAAGTTCTATTGATACAAGTTTACAGCTGATAAAAGAAAAAAACTCGCTATTTTTCACTGAACTATACAACTGTAGCAACAACTGTAGGTGGGTACTGTATGTTATTACGTTATAAAATAAAAATTGATTCTGCTTTTGATTTCTCCCAATTCTCCGAATAATATTATACTGGGTTATTTTTGAAACTCCCACCGAAATATATCTCATAACTTTAGCGCAATGGTACAATACAATGTATGTACTTATGTAAACACTTTACAAATGATCATTATGACAAACAGTATTAGGGAATGCAAAAATAGGTTAAAAAAAATTAGGGATCCCGATATAGATCCAGCAAAAATGTCACGCAGGTTTACGTTATAAATGTATTTTGCCACATTGATTCTCAGTTTGCCTACCACCTCTTTTGTCTCATCACTCCACTGCTCAAAGGTTAACTGGCAGAGACCCCTTACAGGGATAAGTTCACCTTCGTACATATACCTTTATTTTGTAACCCTGTACTTTGTCTTATTTTGTGCAAGGATCTATATCGGGATCCCTAATTTTTTTTAACCTATTTTTGCATTCCCTAATACTGTTTGTCATAATGATCATTTGTCCTAACACTCACATGCCCTAATATTTGATTCCCTCACATCATATTGATGAAATTTTTGTGCCCTAATATTTATTTTACCTAATGTCATTTGCCATATTGATTATTTATGCCAATGACATTTTGCCTAATAGTCATTTATCATAATTACTAATAAACTCTAAACATCACACGACCTAATTGTTATTTATCCTAACTTTATATGGGCTAATGTAGTTTATCCTATTTTTGTATAACCTAACATTATTTGTCCTCTGTTTTTTTCCCTAATTGTGATTACCGAAATATTATTATGTCCCAACCAATAACCCTATCCTAACCAAACTAACATAATCTAACCTTTTTTTTCACCCGGAGCAATGCATGAAACTGCATGTCACTAAGTAACCTAAGGCCATCGGGGTTGACAGCCAGATGTTACGCATTAGTTATGTGGGGCTCTCCGCTCCAGAAGGGATTGGCCTACCCATTAAAACTCTGGGATGCTTCCAACCTGTGCCTTCATTCTTGGCCTGGGATCCGATGGCACCACGCCATCACCCGCACCTCCGCCCTAGGGCGAACCTACTCCGAAAACGGCACACTGTAGGCAAACCAAACCTAACCTACTTTTCTGGTAACAGTTCGGTTTTGTAAGGATCACAGTTCAAACCTAACCTAACCTATTTTTCTGGCAGCAGTTCGGCTTAATGAAGTGTTTTTTTTAAAGCGGAGGGCTTCGCCCCCCGAGCCCCCCTTGTACGCAGCTCCGCCCCCCCGTCCCCTTTTCCTTATATACCCTAATAACTACTTAACCTAACCAACCTTTCTGCACTTATTTTGTTGCACTTATTTTCAGTTATTTTCACGGTTCTAATATAACCTAACCTATATTTTGGGCAGTATCGTTTATGTTAGGGTCACGGTTACCTAACCTAACCTAACCTATTTTTTCTGCCAGCAGTTCGTTTTTGTTGAGGGACGCAGTTCAAACCTAACCTAACCTACTTATTGACCTAAATGAATGAAGTGTTTTTAATGTCCCATTGTGGAGGGCTCCGCCCCCCGGTCCCTCCTTTTCCTTCTATGCCCTAATAACTAATTAATCTAACCAACCTTTCTGGAGACAGATATACATTATACCAATACTTCATTATACCCACTGAACGTTATATCGAACAAAATAATATCACATATACTTTATATCATATTACTGTTATATTAATTATTGTTATATTACATGTTCATTATGCCGGATAATAGTTATATCCTATTAAAATATACAAAATTTTGTTATTCTAAAAGTTCACTATATCCCTTTATCGTTATATCGACCAATAATATACCGACCATATATTAGTTGTTATATCGACTGTTATGCACCCTTTTTAAGGATAGCGAGGAATATGCAAAATAACATAAGGGATATTGATAGTTATGGCAAATATATTTTGGACAATTTAGATTTAGGGCAATAATAACATTATTGAAAGTAATAATTATGACAACTAATCATTAGTCCTAATACCAATTAGGACAAAACAGTTAGCCCAAGTTATTTTAGGACCAACGATGTTAGGGATCGCGAGGAATATGCAAAATAACATTAGGGATATTAATAGTTATGGCAAAAAAGCTTCGGACAAGAGAGTATTATGGCAAAAATAACATTATGGAAAAACCTTATTATGACAACTGATCGTTAGGCCAAATACCCATTAGGACAAAACAGTTAGGGCAAGTGATTTTAGGACAAACGATGTTAGGGATCTCGAAGGACACCCATTTTTGTTATATTTTCCTAAAAAAAAAATCTTCACCGTCAAACACCAGCAATTCAAAGCGCGGTAACGCGCTTGCGATCCACCACGCAATGGTCTATCGCCTAGCCCTGTAGATAAAAAACTGGCCAAGAGCATGCCGGACCATTCTCAGTGTAAGATTCCATAGCCGTAATTATAAGGAAAAAAATACGATGTAAAAAAAGTACAACAACAAAAGAGCGTATCTTCATAGCAATCGGGTGAATCAACTTTTCTTTGTCAACAAAATTTCACCTTCTCCGACGAAAATTGAAATTTATTCGGATACTTTTTGAATAAAGTGAGGCTCATTTAAAAGACAGATAATAAAGCTACTAATATAATTTGTTTATTATAACTTGTTTATAAGCAGTGACTCAGCGGACATAGCTGTCCCCCACTTTTGTGTGAAAATAAGGGTTCGTCCGCTGGGCTGGCTATTTATTTGTTAAAAACGAGAAATAATTTTCGTTGAAAGTATTAATTAAGCGTTATCTTTGTAATTTCTTATATTTTTCGGACACACGGTTTAGAAGATAGAGGGGGGGGGACACAATTTGCACAACTTTCGGAGCGATTATTTCCAAAGGTACTTAATCAAAAACATTTCTTATAAACCTTAAAATGTTTCTAAAAGAGCTGTCGAACTGTGTAGCATTTCTCCAGAAATATGTCTGCGGTCCCCTCATTCATATGGCCCTTTTTCATACTAAATGTATGGAGACAGATGAATGAGTCGCAGACATATGTATTTCTGGAGAAATGCCCACCACACGTTGATATTTTCTGAAAAAAAAATGTTGTAGCTTCTGTAACATGTATGGAGAGCCCCCCTTAAAAATATTTATTTTAGTTTTTAACTACCAAACTAAGTAGTGGCTCATTCAAGACACCTATATTCCAAATTTCATTAATATTTATCATGTAGTTTTTGAGTAAAATGCCTGTGACATACGGACAGACGGACGGACAGATGGACAGACAGACGGACGGACATGACAAAACTATAAGGGTAGCGTTTTTGCCATTTTGGTTACGGAACCCTAAAAACTGGCAAAGTGCGAGTCAGATTCGCACACATTTTTTGTATGGGGAGCCCTGTTAATTTTAGCTTTATTGTTATTATTTTAGCGGCAATAGATACACACATTCTGTGAAAATTTCAAGTCTCTCTCTAGATACAGCCCTGTGACAGACGGACAGTCGGAAAGCGGAGGCTTATTAGTGATAGGGTTCCGCCGGCACCCTTTGGGCACGAAACCCAAAGAAAAACTAGGTATAAAGTATTTCACAAAGAAATAGCGTAGGTAGATAGGCATTCTCAGACAGAAAACATCAATCGTATATTTTAACTCCACTCGACTTTCGATACTGGAGCTTATACGCGCCGGGTATGTTTCTACTGGGATTTGAAGGCAATCGTTTCAAAGGAACGATAACGAATCAAAGCGTAGATGCGATGATTAGTTCCTAGCAAGAAACCTGATCGCAGGAGGGATCAGCTTCGGCTATAAAAGTAAATTGAATCGTCCTCCGGGCTGTTGTTTTACAGGCAACATGCCCACTTTCATGCTGTGTAAGTTTTTAACTTTATTACACGAACAAATGGCTTCCTATAAACGCTGACAAAATGAAACGTGCCCGCCACCGATACTCCACGCTAGATAAGTTAATGAAAGCGTCTATTCTTTAGCCTCCGATATTGCAATTAGGGTCGCTACAATAAAACTTGGGCAATTAAATGTAACTCGTCGTCGGGAAGGCGAGATAAGACCTAGCGGCACCCCTTAGCACTTTCGCTATTATCAGGGTGGCTGCCCCCCGCGGGTTTTCAAAACTGTCTCTGAAGAGTGATCAGAAATGGCTATTAAATTTAAACGATTACCAAGTCCCTTCCAGATGCGCATATATTTATGTCATTTGCTAGCGCTTTTGTATCAGTTTTCGATTTTTATACTAAACCTGCCCTAGGGGAAGAAAACGGTTTAAGATTGGAGAATTTACGGAAAAGGAAGAAAGGATTATTTTGAAAATAAACAAGATTCCCTTCATTTAACTCGTTTTATGCACATAATTGAAATAACGTATTTGAATATGTTTTTACTTCTTAAATTTCACGACTCTATGTCTCGAAAGCGTCAACCTTCAGGCAATTCATGACTACATAAATAGATGCACATAATAATCTCTACCCGTTTCCGTTATAATGAGTTTACTAAATATTGTTCTATGCCCTTTCCATCTCGATATCTTAAGTTAAATTTAGTTCACTACTGTTTATCATAAAATGCAATGTACATAAAAACATTCATCAATGTTTTCTGCGAATAATTGCAAGGTATATCCACTGAGATTTTTCCAGATTTCTTTTAATATTTTTATTAAAGGGTGATTAAGCATGTATACAAATAACTGTTATCCTGAAAAGAAAAATGAAAAGAGAGTTTTTCTTTATCGTACAATTTACTTAGCTAAACTAATCTTTTGTTGCACAACTACAGTGCAACGCTTGCATAAATTATGCAATTATTTTGTTCTTTCCAATGTGCACTCTTGCGAAATGGACAATTTATTTCAGCTCTCTTGCCATAGTAGTATAATTAACCTAAAAGTTAGTTGGGGCAGACCAACGGCTTTCGGAGCGAAATGTAGAAAGGTAATTTTGACCAAATTACTATATTTGAAGTCAGTTACACCGCAGTACCAATAAATAATAAATGATGAACCTGGCACGCATAAATATCCCATGTGCGTGCATGACCGACATCTTTTTTTGTTCCCTGTTTCATCAAATCATCATGTATGATATGATTGTACCATTGTACCTAAGACGACCGCTTTAGCTTAGTTGGTAGTGACCCTGCCTACGAAGCAGGAGGTCCTGGGTTCGAATCCCGGTAAGGGCATTTATTTGTGTGATGAGCACGAATATTTGTTCCTGAGTCATGGATGTTTTCTATGTATTTAAGTATTTGTATCTATTAAATATATCGTCGTCTAGTGTCCATAACACAAGCCTTATTGAGCTTACTATGGGGCTAGTTCGATGTGTGTAAGATTGTCCCCTAATATTTATTATTTATTTATTTACCTATATATGTATAGGTAGAATCGTTGTGATTTTATTGTAGAAATGGATCTAATCGTTCCTAGAGCAAAATATTTCGACAAACGATTGTCACCACAGTTATAATTGGCACAAGTTGTTCTGGCCAAGCGAGCGTGGGCCCTCGGCCAAGTTTTACTACTCACAAAGTAAGAAAATACTGGTATTCCACAACCGCAATTACAATAGCCCCACGAAAGCTAGTGCCCATTAACGGTCTAACCAAGAGCTCTTTAAGACTCTTGTCTACTCACTGATTGGAGATGTTGAGTGTAGGTACTTAAATATGTACTTACCGAAATTTAACTACCTAACCCCAATGAATCTGAACTTAATGACTGGAAGATTTGCAAGAGATTGATGTAGAGATTACTTACAGAAAAACGAAGCGAAATGACTTAAAGATAAAATATAATATAGAGTTTGGAGCTCGAAACGATAACAAATGATATATTAGTCAACATAACTCACAAAATATACCTACGTATCAGAAAACTCAAATGATATATTTAATAGCCCTTGGAACGGTATTGGTAACAATCAAGTCATAGTTCTTCGGTAAATTGTCGTTTAGTTTCAGAAAATTACTAGGTAGTTACTTACAAATACGTTGTCAGCGTTCTAATAGTTATTTCATCGAGGCCTTGAAAATCCCTGAAGACGATACGGACGATAATGAGGATTGCGTACTACGATAAGGTAAGGTAAAGTATACGTAAACTATACTAGTATATTTATTGGCATTGCGGTGGGTTAGGGTCCGCAATAAAAGAAGTGGTCATCCGTTAGAAGCTCTCGAGTCGCAGGAATGTAATCAAGACATTCGTCATGACTCGCGGCCCGCGTGGCTCCACCAACGTGATACAACGGGAAGAGTGATTGCACGCGTTTTAACGTTTGATGAATACACTCGATCTTTCTTTCTTTAGTCACGCCATAAATTTAGCAAAAGAATGATACATGTGTTATAAATCGCTTGAATGCCAGACACGTTTAATAAATTGTCGAATTTTTGTGGTCACGCTATAAAATCCTGCTAAAAGCTATCCATTTATGTGTCGTTAAAGTGGTTGGAATTCTTTAATGATAGTCGCATTCAAAGAGCGCCAATGGACCACTTATCGCAGAATACGTAGCTAACGAGACAAAAGGCCAGCGCTCGACGTTTTTCAGGAATGTCCCGCTCCGCCTGGAGACGAGCAATTAACGGTTAACGCATCTTTTGTTCTCATCAGCATGAAGTGTTTCGGAAATCTTTACCCCTGTAAACCACGTGCCCACTCATGGGTGACCAAGCGCAACGCTAAATGTTCCTCATTTTTCTATAGTTGGAGGAAAATTGCCGTCGTATTTCCGGCTCACATGTCCTCTAAGCCGGAGACAACGAGATTATCCGCGGGGAAATAAAATGGAGACACGAGAATCATCAATCTTGCTCCATACCACGCTATAGATGGAGCTAATAAAATCGGAAATTATCTGAACAAAAAATCTTGTTATTTCACTGAGTAGCTCCGTCGAACCCGCGAGCGTAGGTGCAGGCTGAAGAATAACGGGTATTTGCTTTTTCCCGAACATCAGACTCGTGCGAACGACTAATGGAATCACTCTATTAACCAAGTTTAGGTGCCTATGTAGGTAGATGTGTCTTGTAATTGACACATTGATGTGGTGACTTTATCTAACGTTATCTTTATAAGAAGAATGATATTACTACACTAAGTAAGTAAGAATTAGATATAAGTTGAATTTATCGTATGCTCAAGTTCCAGTCCATATTAAAGTAAACTCGATCTCTTGGAAAATAAACTTTAACAAAATATGAAATCAAAATTAATAATCGCTGAATCTGATGTGAAAATTACTAAAATGAAACTAGGCGACTTTATAAAATAAATACTTTATCATCAAAATCTCCATTTCCAACTAAACGACTTCACAAAAACAAAAATACCGGTAAGAACGGAACTGTAAAAGGTAAAAAACTGCAACACAGCTTTCACAATTTAGCCACGTTTTAATGAACGCAGGATGGTGGCACTTAGTGCGAGGGAGGCATCCCTTCAGTGTCCTATCGTTTAACATCTGATTTACCAACGACTTATAATGAGGAGTAGAAGAGTCCTTGTTTGAATGCGTTGCATGAAAGTTTATGAAGCGTAGGTAAGGTACTCCAAAACGTCTAGATACTGCACGGAATAAAAAAAACGTTTAAAATGTTTTTTTCTACTCCTGTACTGTTATCTGTCTTTTACTTGGTCACGAACACTAATATAAGAACATAAATAATATGAGTTCAGAGAAGTCTATACTCTATTCCCCATAACAGCACTAGTGTCGTTATAGTCACTTTACGTTATTGCTAGCATCCACAGACTTCTAAATCTAGGTTAAACTTAGGTCAAGGATTAAGCACTCAATTCTAATTTCACGATAAAAATTCACAACTACCAACTTAACAAACAATTAAATTCCTACGATTCTTAAGAAAAACAAAACTTTCGGAATTAAATTAATTGATGCCAACATATTACCATAGACACAACTGTCATGCCGGCTGTACACACTCGGAGAGACCGGACGAGACACGCGTGACGTGAAGTGACGTCCTTTTCTTACTCACATCGTGGGAACGTGCGTGTCTCGCCTGGTCTCTCCGAGTGTGTACAGCCGGCGTCAGACAATATAATAATATAAGATAATACACCTTGTTCGGGAGCTGTTTAATTAGGTATGTATTTTATATTTTAACCTAGTCGTAGAAAAAGTATTGTATGCAACGTTGTATAATTAAGTCAAAAAACGCTCATTGCGTCTCTATTTGCGATACTCGCCGCATTCGCGGCTCGTATCGCAACTCACGCAATTAGCATTTTTTGAACCTTCTTATACAACTGTTGCATAAAATACTATTTTCTGTTCCGTGAGATACTGACTCGAAGAGGTGGCAAATAACAATGGTCTTTATACATTTATTTAGTTCACACTTGCTTTTTTGCCATGGTATGCAAAAATGTTGCTTGGAATCTTTATAGCGATACATTTGAGGATTTTGGTACACCATCTATCCTTTTATTTTGTTTAACTATACATGCCTCGGTCACTTCATTTATAATGTTTGAAAGTTTTTACTCTTAAATGTTTTCCGTTAATAATGATTATCCCAAGATCTCGGACTTTGTCAACCCTACTTATGTTGTGAGCAACGCACTGCACGCCATAAGAAACGCTTCTACATACTCTCGTAAGTACCAAATATATTTCAAATTCGTATTTCAACCGTTGTCTCAGCTACTTTGATAACAATTTATCTGATATTGATCTCTTTTCCTATAAAAATGGTCACAGCTTTAAAAAGCAACTTGTATTTCATTTAAAATGTATTTAAATCGATTATAATTAAGAAAATAATGTAGTCAGTTACGCAGATCGCACTCCTGGCATGACTGTCACAGTAAGTCGTTGTAACTTTGTGAATGTGTATCACACTATTAATTACATACCTTCTTAGAAAGGTACCAGTTGCAAATGTTGCAATGCGGTTTATTTCGCCTTCTACCGTTCCTATAGAATCGTTTTGTTTTAAGTTAAGTTATGGCACTCAAGGTTATTTAATGTATCAATACTACTATATTGTTTTCACAATGTAACTGTTAGTTGCCTAAATGAATAATAAAAAAAAGTTATTTAGACCGTTTATTCTGCTTTTTCTTCATGTTTTCTAAAAGTTGCGTCAAATTACTTTTCCCAACACATTACATGTAATTCGGAGATTTAATTGATTGAGGTCTATTTAGGCATATGGAATCTTAAGGTTGAGGCAGATTCAATAACCGGAATACTAAATATTTTCGACAAATTGGTGTAATTCATATTACATTAGATAATTTTCCTCAACCAAAACAATGAACCCTAACTCATGTGATGCAAGTCTCGCTAGGTCTCCGCGAGAGTTTAGTAAAGCTTAAACGGCTAGGAAAATATTGAACAGCCATAACGCCATTACAGCGCGATGTCTCGTAGAGAGGCGAAGCACGCGTCGAGGTTTATGTTAATTACTAATGGTTTGTTTACTTACGTATTTTCTTAGCGCCGAGATAACATAAATATACAGACAAAACGCATCTCACGCGCGCACAAACAACTAAAATGGTTTAGCGGCATAGCAAAAGAGCAATTTGCTACGAATAAATTATACAATAAGTAATGTAGATAAGTTATACTGTAGTGTAGGTATATACAGATTTTATAGCGTTCAATCTGTATTTCATATATCGATGTCAAAAAGCGGAAATGTAGTAACCGCCAAAGGAAACCCTTGGCGGTTACTACATTTCCGCTTTTTGCCATCGATATGAAAACTAGTACGCCATGAGTTTTTTTTTTTTATTCCATTATTCAAATATAAAGACACAATTACAAATATTACATAATATAAATAACTTAAGACGGTCAAAAACACCCCCTCGCGTCGTACCTGGTGCAAAGGTGCCCATCACACGTTACCCCGCTGGATGGCAATAGACAACCTTTGCACCAGGTATGAGCCCGCGCGAGCATCGGACCCCCTCTCCGCAATCCGTCTCCCTGTGGTCTCCCTAATAAAGGCTTTAGCCTCCGATTTTTTTAATAATGTTACTTAACTCGAAGTCCATAACTTATCATCTCATTGACAAGCAAAAATTAAATGTACTGAAAATCTCCTGGTTAGTTACGAATTGAGAGTTATTACAAAATTTAAATAACCGACTTCCAATGAACCTCTTTTGATAAGAAATGAAAGAGTGTCTATGGACAATACCCAGATCGCTTTATTATGTGCCTATAATATTTAGAGATTTTCTAAATCGGTCCAACCCAACTATCTTCGAAAAATCGTGTAACAAATGTATAAATTGAAAACCGTCCTTCTTTTATGGACATAGGTTAATAACGGACGGACGTCAAAATGAAGCTATTTGATGAGAATTATGCACGAGACACTTTCAAAAATATCCAAATCGTCATATGTGTAATATTTGCCTATTGCCTATTTGAAGAGTTCCCTCGATTTCTCCAAGATCCCATCATCAGATCCTGATTTGTTTGCAATGGGACCACCTCGGAGGTATACCTACCCTTTGAAACAAACATTTTTAAATCGGTTCTGCGCTGGCTTCGAGTAATCGCGTAACAAACATACAAAAAAAAATAACCACAAAATTTAAAAATTTAAAACAACCGATTTTCAATGAAGCTATTTTGATAGAAATGCACGAGTCACTATAGAAAATATCCAAAACGCCTGTGTGTCTATAATATTTGGAGGATTCCTTCGATTTTTGCAAGATCCCATCATCAGGTCTTGATATGGTTTCAGTGACAGTACCTGGAAGGTATACCCTTTCAAAATAAAACCGGCCAAGTGCGAGTCGGACTCGCGCACCGAGGGTTCCGTACAACCTCATAAGTAGATACATGAATAGTTCAAGAAAAACTATATGGCGATTAGTTTAGTAGGAGCAAATAAGTATGTGTTAAGATTTTTGCAAATTTCTCAAAAACAGTGCAAGTTAGGAAAACCGTTATATTTTTCCTGTAATATATAGAATGACATTAATAATTGGTAATTATTACAGATTTTTCTGTTCAGTAACTTCAAAGATAATAGGGGGGGAACGGTATTTTTTTTAACGTTATTCGCCATAAATCAAAAACTACTTATTTAAAAAAAATACAAAAATACTGTTTTAATCTACAAATTAAGCCCTTTCATTTGATATCTCACTCGATATAATAGCCCTACTTTCAATTTGCAAAGTCTCATTACGGACCCCTTTAAATAAAAAGTAAAAAAGTTACAAGAATTTTTTTACATCCTATAAGCTCGGGTTAGCGGTTTTTAACACTATTCCAAATTTCAAGTCGATAGCATCAGTAGATCCTGAGATATCTTGCTGTGACAGACGGACAGACAGACAGACAGACAGACAGACAGACAGAGTCGCACCATAAGGGTTCCTTTTTTACCATTTTGGTACGGAACCCTAAAAAGAATCGCAGCAATATCGCCACCATACTACTTTGCACGTTTCAAAATAACGGCGTTATTCCGCTTGAGCGGTGGAAACCCACCCGGCACGGTCGGTAAGTAATACCCAAAACTATTTATATGACAATTGCCACGGGGATAAGTTTCATTATGTTCCGTTCATTGTGCCCGCTCCCCAAAGAGTGCGGAACCCTCTCAACGGTAGGCAAACCCTTTTTATTTTCCGGAAAGTTCCGTGCCTGCAAAAACGTTGGTAAGTAGGTACCTGCCTTAGTTCAAAAGTGTAGAGTGGCACAGTAGGGAAGATCGACTCTCTCGATTCGTTCGAATTGTAATTATATAATTTTACTAAGTAATATCAGAATTTGTAGTTTTATTACTTTTTTACTCGTTTCTTGCCGGTGAAGAAGCTCCCAACCACACATTATTATGACTCGGTTATTCAATCGTCATAATACACCTACCTACAGCTACTTATTGGCAAGCAGGTCCAGATATTTGATGCCTACTAAGGTATACCTATCTATGTTTAAAGCCAAGCACGTAATTCTAAAGGAGGGGTGCAGTGCAGGGGGATGGGTTATAGCACAACCGGATGAAAACGCGAGCCCGAAACAAAGAATTTCACTGGTCATCGAGTCCCAAGGGTCACAAGCCCCCTTATCACACGTCCATGTTTAAAGTTCAAAATACTTAGCCAATCACAAAGACCTTAAAATAAATAGCTATTTACTCGTATTTTAAGGTCCTTGGCCAATCATATTTTTCTACTGACTTTCAGAAGAGGCCGTCGATTTAATAATACCTATATGAAAAACAAATTCAAGTAAGTAATGCACACCAAACATTAAACAGTTTGCCCAGCTCTACCAAAGAATCAATAACAATTTCATGAGATCAAAAGACTGCTTATCATCAGAGTGGCAAAGGGCCGAAATATTTACAAGAGTATTTACATTTTTAAATTTGACGAGCATCAAAAGAATCACATGATGCTTAAAATATATTTACGTTACGTATAATTAATTATGTTAAAAGTTCGTTGAATATAATAAAAAAGTGGCATACCGAATTTGATTATTTATATAAATTGAATTTGTGGTTGGATGTGGGTGTCCCTTATTACTCATAATTTAAAACTCCTACTATGAAAACGTATACCTAATGGCATACCGAATTTCAGGTATGCGAACCTGAAATTCGCGATATATTTTAAGGTGTACCGAACGCATTTTGAAAAATAATTCCAACCTGTTCAATCAACTTTTTTACCCACACGACCTGTCCGCAACTTTTAATTTTCGTTGTAAAATAAAGCCTTTAAATAATGATTTGTCTATGTTTAAATGTATGGTGTATGTTAGAACGTCGAGTCTCGTCTTATAAACCGAATAAATAGAAAAATATCCTATTAGAAGTTCGTTTGCTTGTAACTCCAGAGCCATTTCCAGTAACGTAACAGGTCTAAAAGTTGATTCACCCACCTATTGTTCACAGAATCCCAGCCTTTTAGGTTTTTCTTACTACTGGGTAGTAAATGCTGGCTGAACCGAACTGCTACCAGAAAAGTAGATTGGGTTAGAACTGCGACCTTTACAGAAACGAATTGAATCCAGAAAAGTAGGTTAAGATAGGTTTGAACTGCGACCCCAACAGAACCGAACTGCTACTAGAAATGTAGGTTAGGTTTGAACTGCAACCCCAACAGAAACGAAAATTCCAATGTTCGATTAGGCGTTTTAAAATATACATTCTAATATTATGCGAATTATGCGTAAAAACGGTATACGTAGTCAAAATAGGATTTACTGTAAGCGTTTTAATATGGACGTTTTTGACAATGACAATGATCATTCAGTCTCATGCATCACCCAAACAATAGCTCTAATTCAAACAGAGTGCATGCATTGTGTGGCCATAAACCACCTAGCCCAGTCGAGCTACCTTTCACACAGATGGATGCATAGTTCCCATTGAAATGTTCTTAGCTTAGCACAGTATTGACAAGTTCAGTTACACGCATTATAGTCAAAGCCTACACTACTTATAACGAAATATTTGCAGCCGGTGTACCCACAGTTGTCACAACTTTAATTTTGCGGTCTGACTCACGCTTGGCTGGTTTTATTCAAGTTTTATTATTTTACTCACACGCTGAACATGGATTAACGTTCACTGAATAAAGTGCCTTCTGTTCCTGAAAATTGATGACGTCCTAGGTTTAAATTTATATTCACGTTATTTTCAAGTTATACTAGGTTTATCATAGTTCTGAATGTATTTATTGACGATAGGTACTTTCATTTAGGTACTACCTCAATTGTTAAATTGAGGTAATAAACTACGGTCGATGATATATGCTATAGGTAGGATAACTAACGCTCTTAGGTGTAGGAAAGTATGCCCGTCATTTTACATAAATTTTCTCCGCTTTCACAAGGATAAAGGTCTCATAGCCGTACTAGATCAGATCAGTACCTCTAGCACTAGCACAACTGTGACTCGCGGTCGCGACTCTTTGTCGCGCGACAATTATACTACCTAGGTATCTCTTTCCACTCACTATAGTGTGGCAATGACAGGTCATGCTCTGTCGCGCGACAAGAAAAGTCACTGCCAGTTGTGCCTAAAGTCAACGCCATAATCAGACGAACTAGTTTGACAGATAAAATTAAATAACGGTCATCATTCTTTATTTTCATTATATCGGTCTTTATTTTTATTATATCGACAAAAAAAATTGTTTTTTTTTTCATTGACGCGCACGCCCTGGATGTGGGGTGTATTTGCCAATGTCAAAGTTTGGAATCAGACACGCAAGGAGAGTGTTCTCGGTCGTAAAAATAAATTTGATTTTGACAAAACATCACTGGCCTAACTCTGGCAACATTTGTGCTTGTGGAACTGTTAAACTAGGTCGTCTGATTATGGCGTTGACTTTTTAGAGGTACAGATAGGGTTACCAACGGTCGCATCATAAGCACATACCATAAGAATGTTACCCACACTGAAACAGTTCACACACGACTTGCAAAATAATTCCAAAGGAAACAGAAGTCAATCAGTAAACTGCAGTTGTACGCATTAAACGTAAATCCAATCAGGACCAGCCCCATCATCCCTGGCCCGTAGCCAGTGGTCGGCAATGCTCAGGACACCATTTGGCACGACACCAATAACCAGGGGATTATCTCACAGAGCCCCGGTAGCTGCAATGTTATCCAAAATACAATAGCATTAACTGTCTATGAGCCTATTATAAACTTACTTCCTTTTGCTGTCTCCATCCGGAGATTCACAATGCTCGGTTCTCTAGTAGGCCCTCGAATCTGATCACAACTAAACCCCTTGTGAATTAGCACCTACCTACTTATATGTACATATATAGATAAGTGCGTGTATTGTATATACTTGTGTCGCCCCCCGACCAGTCGAGATTTGTTTGGAAAACTATTTCATTTCATTTATTTGCAGTATATTAAAGTTACATTAGGTCTTATAAGTTAATTATGATCTATTTAATATAAACCCTGTGAGGGCGTTGCAATTTTCCTTAATATAAACCCTGATTAAAACTATTCCAAGCAAGCTAGCGTATTTTTATATATTACAATATTGCATCAATCCTTTCCCAGTCCAATACTACCTATGAAACAGTGACATAGGTAGGTAATTAGGTATGCCTCTTAAATAACATCACTTATTTTAATCTGTGCTTCTAAGTATAAGGTACAATAAACAAATTTACGAACAAAACATTTGAACGCAGAAAAAGAATACTTCATCACCTTTTAAGAGGTTTGTCGGATATCCAGAAAGATCCCCTTCGTCACGTATTTCGGAGAAGTAAGGCGCAAAGTTAAGGCAGAGTCTAATTTTCCACCGGCAATATTGTATTTGTGTCCAAAAAGGTTTAAGTATAAAAGAGGCAAAAAGAGGGATGAAGTTAAAAGGAACGACTCCTTGAATGTTTTAGTAGGGTTTTAGCTTTTTGATCTTAAGAATTAGTTTAGTCTGTAAATTACAACACTAATTAAGGTCTTACGAAGAACATCTTGCTACGTAGGCTATTGTACCAAGTAGATATAACTTTGATTAACTGTAGGCGAGATGAAAGATTGAGCTGTGCTATTACCTACGTACTATTGTTACGTAATGGAGAAAAGGCCCTACGGGAGGATACGGAGATCAATTGGTAGGGGAAGGTGGGGTGTGACACGGGAACTCTAAGGTATTTTGTAATAAATATTAAACCATTGTTTTTCAAAAGTGTATAATTTTTTAAGACGGGGTTTAGAATTTGCAATCGTCGTCACCTTTAAAAACCGGGCAAATACTCCAGGTGCAGGAGCACAGCCCCAATTACCGCATGTCTGACAAGTAATCCATCCTAGAGAAGACTTGGAATACAAGCCGTGGCAGTACAGGTATTGTCGTCCTCGGGTGGATTTCAGAGCGTTTCAAACGCCGTCATCACCAATCCCGAAATTTCGACGATTCACTTTAAGAATGTATCCCATTATTTTGATAAAATCCGAAAATAGTACCTATTTTTATCATGTTTTAATCAAATATTATGTTATTTTTAAAAAGATGTCTTCATAAAATCGGCATTGGTGATGACGGCGGTTGAAACGCCCTGAAATCCACCCCCTCACATCCCCCAGATCCTTTTTTGATCTTTTATTTGAGTTCTTTTCTCAGTTTCTTTATATCTGTATGTGTTAAATATATTCAATTAACCCAAGTGATCGGTATATTTTATTAAATTTGTTTAATATTGTTTTGAAAACCCTCTCACATTTCTCCGGTTTTTTTTAAAGGGGGCCGAAATGGGAGGTCGAAGAGTTAAAGTTGTGCTATTATATCAAATGAACCCTTTCATTAATTTGTAGATTTCAAAACCATTTTTTAGGGTTCCGTAGCCAAAATGGCTAAAAAGGAACCCTTATAGTTTCGTCATGTCCGTCCGTCCGTCCGTCCGTATGTCACAGGCATTTTACTCAAAAACTACAAGACCTATACTGATGAAATTTGGAATATAGATGTCTTGTAGATGCCGCAACTAAGTTTGATAGTTAAATAATAAAAATAAAAAAATCTAGGGGGGGCACTCCATACATGTAACAGAAGCTAAAAAATTTTTTTTCACAAAATGTCAACATGTGGTACATAGTTCGACAGCTCTTTTGAAAACATTTTAAGGTTCTTAAGTAATGTTTTTGATTAAGTGAATACCTTTGGAAATAATCGCTCCGAAAGTTGTGAAAATTGTGTCCCCCCCCTCTATCTTCTAAACCGTGGGTCCGAAAAATATAAAAAAAATTACAAAGATAACGCTCAATTAATACTTTCAACGAAAATTATTTTCAACAAGATCGGATTAACCGTTTTTGAGTTATTGCCGATAAACTGCGCTTCTCAAGAAAAGGACGTAATTGCTATGAAGATACGCTCTTTTGTTGTTGTACTTTTTTTACATCGTATTTTTTACCTTATAGTTACGGCTATGGAACCCTACATTGAGCATGGTCCGACATGCTCTTGGCCAGTTATTTTCTTAATCTTTTTGATTTAGGACGATAAAAGTTCAAAAAAATACCATTCCCCCTGTTATCTTCGAAATTACTGAACAGAAAAATCTGTAATAATGACCAATTATTAATACCATCCTATTAATAATATCCGTTTCCCCGCTGTATGGCGATGGTTATTCGCTGGGCGAGGAAGGTGCCAGCCTCCAGTGCAGTCGACCAGCCAAACTATTTCTAATAATAATAATGTCTGCTAAATACCATCATAGGTAACCTACTTGTCAATATACATAATGCATATACCAAAGTATGCTAATAAGACGGTAGGAAGTCTAATTTTAAATATTATAAATACCTATAGATGCAAATCATCAAATACATAGGTATATTTACGTGATTTTGGTATGGATGTAGAGTTTTATTTTCGACATTACAGGTTTACAGGCCTTAAATTGTTTCAATGTTTTGAATCGAAACCGTGACAAAAGTATTCATAATAATTACCTATCAGCCCACGATTATGATAAGTATATTTTATTAAAATAAAATAAATAAATATAAAATAAAATAATTTATTTTTGCAAGTAGGCCCCTCAAGGGCTCTTTTACAAGTCTGGTTCTATTCTTTTCTTTTGGCGCTTCGGGTAGAGTGACCTAGCTGGGCCTCGTTTCACGAAGCTACAAGTTACAATTTTACAAGTCTACACCCTTGCAACATTGGTCAAGTACAGTAACGCCGTTGGTCGATTTGGCCAATG
This sequence comes from Eudemis profundana, assembly GCA_947034925.1. NCBI lineage: Eukaryota > Metazoa > Arthropoda > Insecta > Lepidoptera > Tortricidae > Eudemis > Eudemis profundana. The sequence continues at coordinate 15,963,056 of OX344801.1, forward strand.
TTGCTAGTTCTGACTTGTAAAATTGTAACTTGTAGTTGTGTATTAGTTAGTAAACTTAAGTTTATATATAAGTTTTAAACGGCTGGAGGGACCTAATATTTGGGATTTTTGATTGTAGTGGAATACAAAAGACTCGATTTAAGCTTGAATTTTTCCAATTTACAGTGATGCTTAGCAGAACTTTTCTTAATTCTTAAATAAATAAATTACTTGAGCAGTTGGGTCAGTCTAGATAATGAGAAAGGTCAACTACAAGTAGGTAATTATAATTAACCACAACAGTCCTAAAACTCAACGAAGGTAACGTCGAAAAAACTTCAAGATTAATTAATCATAAATCAAAGGAAAAAAGCCTAAATTTATGTATTTTTTAACGTCTAAGGCTTTTGAAGAATGTTTCACCTTTGAATTATCTGAAAATGATATTAAACTACTTACTCACCTAAACATCTTTGAAAGATAATGGTTCATAGCGAGATATATTTGAAGCTAACAACCCAGAATAATAAAATTAAAAATAAATTAATTGAAACCGTAAGTATAATGTACCGAAGGGTGTTCATTTTCCCACGGAGATTGCCCGTAATAGAAATGTTACACCGGTAGGTCTTTTGGTAAATTGATACGACTGAGTCGCTGGAGGCATTCAAATGTGTTTTATGTTCGCACATATTTGGGTGATACGGATATTATTTGGACCACGTAGGTACGGATAAACCATTCCATATAATCCAAGTATCAGAATTGCTGCTGATAGGGAGAGCCCCTATCTCATCGGTTTCCCCATTATAACCCAGTTAGTCTAAGGTTGCACTGCACCTAATTGTACTTATGCAATATCGCAGGTGCAAACGTAACATTACATTTTTGATCTCGAATTTGATATTTGAATTGAGATTTCATCCTACATTATAAAACCCTCTCTCTCTTGTGATTGTGACAATGATAAGCACGAATCACTAATTAAATTGCCGTTTTCGATGAGTAGGTAGGTACCTAGCTATTTACCTAGTTACCTAGTATACTATACGATATAAACTTAAGAGAGCCTAGGATTTATAACTAACTCACCTAAGGTATAGGTACTACTCTAACCATTACTGAACGTAGTAATAAAATTAAAACCCCCAAAGACCAGGTTAGCCCATTTGAGCTAACGCTTAGTTCATTTTCATCTTAGCCATATAAGATCCTACACCACAAATGCATCTTAAAGGCGTCTACACCACAAAGACCACTAGAGTCTAACTAAACCTATGTGCTTTACTTTACTTATGCCTTAGATTAAATTCCAAATACATGTAGTCGACAGTAGTAGAATTAAAAAGAATCAGCGTCCACATTGTATGCAACTAAACTTACTCTAAAGGTGGATTTAGACCAAACGAATTCTGACACATTCTAACCCCACTCTACCAAATTCTTTGTGTGTACACAAAGAATTTGGGTTAGAATTCGTTTGGTCTAAATCCACCTTAAAGCGCATAAAGTATTTATTAAAAAAGAAGTCCACGGATTTGCGGCTTATATTGGAACGTGCGTTAATCGGAACGTAATCTTGGATGTGAACGGAACGGATGTACGCAGATTATAATTTTTATTGGGATTGTTGAACAGAAATTGTGTAACCATCAAAATATACAATGTAGTGAAAATATTACTATTTTATATAAGTAAATAATAAACAAAGCAAAACGAAAGATAAGAGGCCAATAGGTTTTATCTCTTTCGTTTTTATATCTTTTATTGCTGCGCTCGTTGTTGTTTTATTTATGCATTAAGAAACGCTTATTTCGCGGGCTTTTGGATGTCAAGTCAACTAATAACTGTCATGTCAGTTTTTTTACTTACTGAATAATGCATCTTAGAATTCTTTAAAAGTCAAATAATTTGTAGTTTCACTGGCAGAAAGTATAAATAATGCATTATTTATTAACTAAGTGATCGTAAATCCATTTCTGGACAAAATGAGTTCACTTCTCTCCGCAGAACTTTCTGCAACTTGCAATGCATTGGGCACCTTCGACAAGAAAACCAGGAAATACATGATAGATGACTACACCCTTAATACAGTGAAAGACTTAATTAGATACTTACGGCGTGATGGCGAGGATCATGAAATTCGCAGACATTTTGGCCAGACAAAAATATTACAAACTGATCTGTTACCCATGTTAATTGACCACTGGGAAAACACCGAGTTATTTGACGTCACACTCAGGTAAGGATAAGAAATCAGTAGTGTTTTTAAATGGTGTTGATATGATGGGTCATTTTAAAAATTTCTGTACAGACTCCTGGTTAACCTAACAAATCCTGCGCTGTTGTTGTATCGTGAAGAGGTGCCCACAGAGCGAACTGCTAGACACAATTATCTGCAGATATTACTCCATTTGCAGTCCTACAAAGAAGAAGCATTCTCTAAAGTTGAAACTTGGCAGGTGTTTGCTAAGAAATTGAATAAAATTTTGGAAATTGTGAGTAATTTTGTTTATTCATACTTTGCAAGTTATTAATTTGTAGTTTATTTTTAGGCTATATTTAGAGGTTTGAATAAAATTAAAAATGACACTCCTTTCTTTGGGCAGTTCATTAATAAATAAAGAGCACACCCATATAAAAACATCTTTTGGCATTTATGTTTCTAAACAGGTCTGGAACCGTTTGTGTGGTAATCCGAATCACACTGGGCTGGTGTTTTAATTTTAAATTTATATAGCCTGGTTAGGCGCATACCACTTTTTGTGGTTCTATATTGGATTTAGCTTTTCTTTTTTCCTTGAAAAGTTCAAAATTACCTTTTGAGCTAGCATCATAGGGAGGACCGGGACCGTGGGCTTTAGAAAGATAGAATATTAAAATGACTTCAAATTTATCATAGTATTTATTCTAGGATTGGAGCGAACGAGATGAAGACACAGGTCTTGTGATAGAGCGAATACTGATCCTTATCAGGAATGTGCTCCACGTACCAGCAGACTTGGACAAGGAGCGGCGACCAGAGAATGATGCCAGTGTGCATGATCAAGTAGGACTAAACCTCCATTTTCAAATGTCTGCTACTAAGCTTGCTCTTTTTTTATCTTAATCATGCGTACATTATTTCAGAAATGCAATTTGGAATTGCATTTAGTATAACGCATATATCACTACATGAATTAAATGACACGGTGCACTGTCTGTCCGATGTAATACTGGTTTTCGAGCAATAATGGGGATGCCGAGGTACTGTAGCGCATCACGGATGTTCGTCGAAACATGAGGATAGCTTTCAAGCCATAGTACGGAAAAGAGTTGCATCCCTGATGGGTCTCATCAATACCAGCACCAACAGCCTCCTAGTTATTGTGGTCGGAAGAATAGAGGGATGAATTTTTGAGCACTGGACGCACTTGAGCCTATGTCCAGTGCTCAAATTACCGTCTCCAGGATTTATAAGTCTTATTACTGTCCCTTCTAAATGTTTGAAATATGTACCTACTAACAAGGACTAGGACTGTCATTCTCCATACAAAAAGCTGTTCCACGATATTTACAACGCCATCTATGTATAAGCTTGGTATAAGAATTATATTATTTACAATTATTCAACTTGGCAAGCGTGACACAGTATTTAAATGTTAGAATTTATTTATTATTAGCTGTTTACGAACTAATTGTTATTTGTTCAATTATAACATCAATAAATGTTTAGTTTTTTAGCGCCATCTACTTTTTGCCTGGATATCCCCTTGCGGTTCGGGCACGATCCAAAGTATGGAGAATGACAGTACTCTTGCTTTAATGGTCCTTGCTACTAACATAGTCATAAGTATTACTAAGGAAATGTATGTACAGTTATCTGAAAATAAATGAATTATTGTTATAATATAAGACCAGTATTTGTAAGTATAAGGTTCAGGATGCAATATCTTTGTACCTAGCATTTGCTGGAATTTTCATAAGTTGTTAGGGTCCACAAGTATGAGCATACTGCCTCAGTCGGCTGCTGTTGTATTGAGGACACTTATTCTATAAAGAATATAATAAGTATTAGAAATACATTCAATAACCATTTATAATATCACATTTTCGTATTCTTTTAGGTTCTCTGGGCGCTGAATCAATCAGGTATACTAGATATGATCCTGTACATGTCATCAGAAAATGAAAAGCAGTACTTCATGCACATTCTAGAAATAATATCTCACTTGTTGAGAGAGCAAAACCCCACTAGTTTGGCAGATGCAGCCTTGCAGCGGAGTGTTGATGAAAAACTTAGGGATGAGCAAGAGTTGCTTACAATAAGGATGTCTGAGAATAAGCAGAGGCTGAATAAAGTAAAGCAGTTTTCAGCATCAAGGTTCGAATTAATGCACATTTCCATACCAATTTTTCTAACACATTCAGTGCCAATCTCCCAAATTTTCATACAAAATGAATGCAATAGTCGGGTTCTTGGCACTGAATGTATTAAGGTCAAGTTGGTCAGTTTTCCATACAAACAAAAAGAGGGTAATTGTTCTTCCTTGGCGTCAATTTTTTTTAATATGTTTTATTTTATAGCTTTATACATTTTGTCTATGTGAAACTACATCAAACATTTTTGGGAAAAAAAATATTTTAGCAAAAAACGTTTAGTTTCAAATAATGCTAATAGATGGCGCTGACCTTGCAGATACGATTGCACTTTAATTTTAGTTTTTATAGACTTCTCATGTTGTAATGTTGAGGAAGCGAATGATGACTCTCTTTTTGTTGGCCTGGAGAACCAACCGACTTTAATCATCTTAATTTTAAGTCCGAATTAACCAGTTATAATTTTCAGGCATTCCCGCTTCGGAGGTACCTATGTGATACAGAACATGAAATCAATATCTGACAATGAAATTGTCTGTCTGAAACCTTTGAACAAAATATCCAACTTAGACTTCAGTGGGAGCAAAAAGTCAAAATTAGTCAGGCCTAAGAACCGCAGGCCAATGGAGAGTGGGAATATGGAGAGAAGATCAGCTTTTGCTATTAGGTAAGACTGATACGAACTTTTTAAACACTATGGCACAGTGGCATGCACTCCTTAAAGACAATAACCACATTTTTATAAAAAAAAAACCCGACCGCGGTGCTCTTTGAAACTGCATAAAATCCGCCATTTTGTTTATTTTAACGAATTTCATCCATCCAATGACACTCTTACCGTCAAGACGAATCTAATGATGTATCATTTATCAAAATCGAATGTGCCGTTGAGTAGTTACGAGCCGACATAGGAACGGACATAATTACATCTACACTGTCTACCCTCTAAGTTCTTCCCCACTAAAGGTAGAAAGGTAGAAATTTGTAGGGTAGATGGTATCGTAACACACTACCTACCCTGCTAATTTGAAGGGTAGATGGTATCGTAACACACTACCTACCCTACTAATTTGTAGGGTAGATGCTATCGTAACACGCTACCTACTCTACTAATTTGAAGGGTAGATGGTATCGTAACACACTACCTACCCTACTAATTTGTAGGGTAGATGGTATCGTATCACACTACCTACCCTGCTAATTTGTAGGGTAGATGGTATCGTAACACACTACCTACCCTGCTAATTTATAGGGTAGATAGATGGTATCGTAACACACTACCTACCCTACTAATTGTAGGGTAGATGGCATCATAACGTAACACACTACCTACCCTACTACCCATTATAGCATAGGTTCCCAATCTTTTGACTTAGGCATGATGAAAACTTTCAGAGCCCCCCACGACAAAAACAACCATATTGTTGTGATTTTTTTTTTCAACGAGACGGGGGTGGGGTGCAATCGGGGCTGACGCAGGAATAGTTTAGTTTGTACTGTAGTTCATATTGTGATTTTAGTTTTTATTTTTAAAAGCGATAGCGCCCCCCTGGATAGCCTCAACGCCCCCCAATTTCTTCGAGGGTAGGCAGTGTTTTTTTTCTTTATTGAGTGCATGCCATTGCTATGGCAGGTGCAAATTAAAATTAATAATGTAGCATTAGGGCTTGTAAGGGGATACAATTTTGTATGAAAATATCGGAAACTCACGTTGAGAGATCATGCATATATTAAATCACATGTATAGAGAGGAGGGAGGGTCTAGCCAAATTTGACAGCCTATGTTAGATAGATGGAACATTTTAGGAAAAAATGTGGTATATAAATGTGCAGTGTCTAAAAATCTGAATAATCGTTTGACTAATTAATATGTGGATGACCTGTTGATGACCTCTAACGAAGTCGCGGTGCGACGTGTAGTATTCAAATAAAAATGTAACTTTCTAACAGATCGTTAGATAATGTAACTAAAAACAGCTTGAAAGAAAATTATTTTTGAATATAACTTTTATCGTTAAATTGTTCATGAAATATCAATTTACCAATCTGTTTGCAAATAATTTGTCTAACATGTTATTTATTACAGGTTGTTTCTAAAAGAATTCTGTATAGAATTCCTAAATAGCTCATACAACCCTCTAATGCACTATGTGAAGGACGTGCTGGTGAGGTCTAAGGCCCAGCAGAATGACGAATCTTACTATTTGTGGGCTGTGAAATTCTTCATGGAATTTAACAGGGGACATAACTTCCAAGTGGGCTTAGTCAGGTGAGTAATACTCGTAAGGTCAACCGGGGTAGTTACGTGTATGGGTGTAAATGCGTCTTTTAAAAATTTCATTAAATCCGAGCTCTTTAAAACTACCCCTACCCTGCCTGTAGTATACGCTGTACTTTACAAGCAGGTAGGGTAGAGGTGGTCATAATAATAAGGCCTTTCTTTTTTTTACCACCCTAGATGTGTAATGTACTATTTTAGCTAAAAACGTTCGTTTTCAAATGATGCTAGTAAGCTGGCCCATAACCGATTGCACGTTAATTCTGGTATTTTGAGACTTCTCATGTTGTTTCGCGCAGACAAAATGTATCAAGCTGTGTGGATGTATGGACCTGTGTAAAAACAGACAGACATACAGAGTCGCACCATAATAAGGTTCCTTTTTACCATTTTGGTACGGAACTCTAATAAGTCATTTTAATTCTGGTTTAAAATTAAAATCGGAATGACTTATTTATATCCCGTTTACGAAATATGAAGATTTTTTAAGCTACATGTCTCTAAGCAATTATATTTTTTAGTGAAACAATGTCTGTCCCAATGTTTCACTACGTGCAACAGCAGATGGATAAATATTACGACATGATTCGAGTAGAGAAGAAAAAATACGGCGTCTGGGTGCGGCGACTGCACTTAGCGCTGAGGGCTTACAAAGAACTGCTTAATACCTTGCTGGCCATGGATAAAAGTACTGACCCTAGTGTTATGGAGTCTGCTAAAGTGCTGAAGAGTAACATTTTCTATGTATTAGAATACAGAGAATTCATCCTTAGTACATGTCTTAATTATGATGAGAATAAAATGCCAAGGTGAGTAATTTTTTTTTATAAACATATTAATCGTGTTGTAATAAAACAATAAACAGATTGCATCACTTATATTAGGTACTGAATTTTATATCCCGACGGTGCTTTACCCTTTTCAGCGTTCGTAGTCGCGAGTAGTCTACCTGTTTAAATTGTTTTATTAAATGAGTAATAATCTCGGAAATCGAAGATGATATTACATTAATCGTATTGTTTATTTAGGTACAGTTATTAATGAAATGCTGTTTTCAGGTCATATCTCGTGGATTTGATAGAAACGGTCCACTTGTTCCTAAAGATGCTGGAACATTACGTCAAGAAAACGGGGTTGGTTGTTCAGAAGAAAGTTAAAAGGAAACCAAAATCGAAAAGTAAGTATTTTTAAAATAAAAGCTTGTAAATATCAGCATTGTCGTAAAATTTTTATCACCTCCTACCATGCAGGCATAAACATAGCGACGGGAAAAAGGCTAATAGCACAAATCTTAATTTCTAATAGTACGGGCTTAATACAAACAGCCTTTCAACCGCCGATATTATAGCTAGTTAGCAGTAGCGTGGCGCCCAAAGAACTCGATTCCTATTACCAGCTTGCCTAATATCAGGCATTTGAGCACCTTATTCTACAGCTCTTAAGGAAAATGTACGCCAAATCTGCACCGGCTTGCCCAAGAATCTCTTTCACGCCACGCCACTGCAAGTTAGTGTATGTTGCCATAATTATAGTTAGTGTATGTTGTGTGTATCTTCTAGTTCTTTTTTTTTTTTTTCAAAGGAACAAATGTCGTATACCCGTAACCACTAAACCAGATTCAACGGAGTATTAGTTGGAAATTCCCGATTGCTGCAACCCTACCCTACAATGTTTTTTATTGCATTTGCAATTTTTGCGAAGTCATTTAACATTGTACCTTAGTACAAACTATTACGTTAGCATTTTGTATACATAAGAAATCACTTACACTCTTTCTATAATAGATAAACAATTAGCTTATTTTTATGACTATTTACTCTTAAGCCGGCGGACAGACTATAACCACTTATTGTCCTTGACAGAAAAGAAGCGTGTGGCTGAAAAGCCGCAACCAGCAAGAGTGGAAGCACCGGCGTGGGAAGAGCTGCGCGCGCAACTCGCCGCCGTACTGAGCGCCGGCCTCGACGAATACCCGCCGCCCTTCGATGCTGCCTCCGACATGCCTATCGACCAGCAGAAGTAAGTTGTTAAAGTTTGCCCAGCATTTTTTTTTAAAACCTGACTAACTTGCGACTCTTATTGGGCATAGCAATCTTCGGACCAGGTGGTGGCTGTGTTCCCTGGTGTCGAACCAGGTCGCTAGCCGTCCACCTCGAATAAGCCCACTTACCCAGTCATCCTGTGCCAGCGCTGTGCCAGTGGCGGCCATTTGAAGATTTTCGTCGTAGTTTGTGTAAGTAGGTGAAACTCATCGTAAAACCGGCGTGGGAAGAGCTGCGCCTGCAACTCGCCACCGTACTGAGCGCCGCCGCCCTTCGACGCTATCTCCGATATGCCTATCGACCAGCAGAAGTAAGTTGTTAGTTTACCCAGTCGTCCTTTGGATGGCGCTGTGCCAGTGGCGGCCATGTGAAGATTTACATCGTAGTTTGTATAAGTAGGTAGGTGAAACTTATCGTAGAACCGGCGTGGGAAGAACTGTGCTCGCAACTCACCGCCGTACTGAGCGCCGCCGCCCTTCGATGCTGCCTCCGATATGCCTATCGACCAGCCGAAGTAATTCGTTCAGTAATGTTTACCTAGTCATCCCTTGGATGGCGCTGTGCCAGTCGCAGCAAATACAAGATTTTCGCCATAGGTTGTGTAAGTATCGTTGTACCGTGGGAAGAGCTGCGCGCGCAACTCGCCGCCTCCGATATGCCTATCGACCAGCAGAAGTAAGTTGTTGAAGTTTACCCAGTCATCCTTTGGATGGCGCTGTGCCAGTGGCGGTAGGCTTGTGTAGGACAGGACCGAAGAACTAAAAGGAATGAAATCCCACCTCGAACCCATAAGAACTAGTTGCTCTTAAGCGCTCTTAACCGGTCTAATTCGGTCAAGTACGAGTACCGATGCTCTTCGCTATACCTGTGAATAATTGTAAACGTTGACATTGGCAAAATGACAATTTACTTTCTTCAAAGTGCTGTCATAATAGTTTAAAGAAGTTTTATCTTACTTTTAAAGTCCCCATTAAGAGAGTATTAAGTTTTGTACTTAAAAAAAAGTAAAAAAGGAGAAAGATGTGGGTGTTTTAGCTTAAATACGATGGTGAAAAATCCATTAACGTGTACTAAATCCTTAGGGTCGGTTTCGCTCACGTCTCCCGAATCCCTGTATATCTAAAAAAAGAATACGAGCGTCTATATACACTTTGTTTGGTTGCAAATATACTTATTCAGAGAATACTTAATTTATCAAGTGTACATCATCAAATCGATGATAAAATCAAATGTGCCGAGTAAATAGCGAGTTCATTTCGTAATTGCCGCGTTATACAGATTTTCCATTACCCTTTGATTTCGAACGGCTGCATATCATGATTATATCGTTTCAATTTGCGTATTGGGTGTAAATATTTCGAACCCGCTTTTTCATCTAACACGATATACAACTATACATATTAAGAAGAAATAAATCGAGCATCGTCCATTTTTCACCACATACTCGTGACGTCATATTAACAAACGTGAGACAAAAACTAGCGTGAGAGTTCAGAATAGTTTCTGAGAAAAAAAAAAATCCTTAAATTTTTCTTTATGCTTGGAATTTCCGTGGAAATTGTATTAATAAATAGTTTCTTCCTGACTCCTCTTAAATAGAGAAGTAGTTGAAGCAACTTAACCAACTGGATAATTCAGGAGCAATTTAAAATGTCTCGAGTGTGCAAAAAAGCACGTTATTGCTATTTAGCTTAGGTACTTTTCTTGTTTTTTTGAATTCCGTACACATTTCTGAATATCTAATTCTACTTCTTATTCTTATCTTCAATTGAGAAGAAATTTAGCACAAACATTAAAACTTGGATACCTACTTTTTATCCCGCTAAGGAGTTAACGGGAATAAGGCAAAGTCGCGGATAGATGCTGGTTCATATATCTGTAACGATATCGAAAAAAATGATAACAAAGTCATTCCATTTGTAATCACTCTCAGACATAGTGGAGCCCTATTTATAGTAAAAGCTTTACATGTAAACGTACCAATAATTAATTTTAAAACCTTTTGTCCTTCCCTGCTATTCATTATGAAATACGAGTATATATTATGTGCATTAAATTTCGTATATTCGCTGTACATTTAATGTATTGTACCTATATGCGATACATTACATTTTTAAAAGAATCATTTTTATTTTACTTCAAGTCTTGCCAGCCTTTCTCCAGTGCCCCGGTTGAAGTATCTGGCGTAGCGTAGATTCGACGATGATGCAACAATAAGCACCTGTAGCAAACAACGTTGCATTAAAAATAATAGGATAATAGTATAGTGTTACACGACCAATTGAAAACCTGAAAACTGTTTATTCAGAATCAACAGTAGAATCGATTAGGTACACTATATTTTAATACAGGTTTTTTTTTAAATTTCCTCTTTTTATCTTGCCCAGAGTACGACTACTAAGTACCAAAAGTTACGAGTGCAACACACTATATCTTTGGCAATAATACACGGATTTAAAAAAAAATACTGTAGACTAATTCAGAATAATATAAATCGAAATAAAAAAAATAAAGTTGGGGTGTCTGAGGTTTTCAATAGGTGTTGTAACACCTTGTATAGTTCGAAAATAAACGTAATAAAAATTAAACCAACTTTTCTGTAAACAAACATCTCCTAACCCAGTTCTAGTGCAATTTGTCGAATAATGTTCTACCCGTAGCCCCGTTACCTACATCAGTAATCATTTGTCTGCAGAGAGGCATGCATGAAGAACATTCAAAGGCTCATGCGGGAATACAAATTCGAGGATGCCGTCGGGATGCTGCGAGCCGCGAGGTACGTCATTAACTCTATTCACTTGCGCCCTTTATACTTGTTAATCACTCGGGTTTTAAATTACATACCAGCCACGTGATTCTTTCAATTAATGTCGAATAGTTCAAAATATATGTTTTGTATTTACACAATAGTTTTAAATCACAGACAACCACGGTAAGCCTAATTATTTACCAAGGATCGAATTTATTAATTTGGTTGTTTACCTAATTTTATTGGTTTAGGTACTATTTTCTCCGATACTACTATCCAAGTGTGATGGGCTACGTCGGATGCATGTTTATTATAAAGTATTTAGTCCATATTGTCTATAATTCTAAAATCGAAAAAAAGGATGTGTTAAGTAAGTCTATTTTGCTTTGGGTTTTGGCGAGTTGTAGGTACCTCATTTTTACCCTCCGGCCGTATACGAAACCGTCGTTTCGTAACTAGGGTAAGTGCTCCAGTGAATGAACACTTAAGGAAATTTTCAACATTAAAAAAATATTTTTGGTAGATCGCAATAATTAAATTCAAATATTACTGATCCTATAGAGTAAACAACTATTCTAGTTTCCTAAAATCACTTTTATTTTGCAGTAGTGCTGCACAGTTTTAAATTATAGCATGCTGTAGGGGATAAAATGGAAAATCACCAGTGAATGAACACAAAATTCTAGTAAATGAACAAATGAAACCAATGAATGAACTACCTTAAAAATAATGCTTTATTTTGGTGTAAAAATACAAAAAGATTCTTGGTCATATTGGAATCTTTTGTATGATTTTTTTGAAGTTTCCATGTTCTAAAACAAGAAAAATACAATAAATGTTGTAGTTCATTCACTGGTCTTTGGAAACTAATTAATGAACTATCTGTCATTGCGGTAGTTCATTCACTGGAAAACTCGGACCAGTGAATAAACTGTTAAAAGTTGAATAAACTGTTAGAAATTGAATATTTAAAGTTTTGTTCGAACACTGGCCTTTTGTCAGACAGCACATTTCTATCAAAGTCATAGAAAACCAAATCTTATAACTACTACTGAAACGTCAAATATTGAACAAACAATAAATCACGCGATTCCAGTGAATGAACCCCCCCGTTCGTTCATTGAATTTAAGCCATTTTGATTTCTAGTTATAGAACACTGGATTAAAAGCCACTATTTGAAAATAAATCACATTAAACTATACATTAATAGCACGAACATGACCTTACGGCTTAAAAAAACACGCACTGTACAAGGCAGACGCACGAGACACACGCAGTAACACATTAAACACAACGTAGCTTGCCTTAACCCTTATTACACCTCCATATAAAAAACTAACAGCAACCGCATGCCCACTTTACATCGCCGCTATTTTGACACTGATGCGTATGAGTCGAAGTAAGTGCTACCAGAACTTGTCAAATAATGTTGCAAACCGAAAAAAAAATATCACGCGTGGTAAAAAGGTACAGAAATCTTATTTTACGACAAAAATTTGTTCGTTCACTGGATTTGTTCATTCACTGGAGCACTTACCCTAGTTAAGAGATCGAAAACTTTTTAGTTCTTGTAAAAAACCAGTTGCGATCGAGGATTTTTTCTTTCTTATAGGAAACCCCTTGCGATCGCAAAACAGTAGGTCAGGTTTGCGGTAAATCGCCAAGGATAGGAGCCCCGCGTAGCAGGGCTTCGTCGTAACCGCCAAATTACAAAAAAAAGGGTTGCAGCTAGTTTCGTACAAAGAATAATACGCCATTGCCTAAAGCAGTTTTTGCTCACCAACTTGAGTTCTGATATTATTAAATATGTACGTGTACTGTTAAAAACATTACACGAAGTTTGCAGTTAAGCAAAATTGTATTTTTAAACGTGGCATTATTTACGACAGGGAAGTGTGGCTGGAGGACGGAATATTCGGCGCAAGCGACATCCAGGAAGACGAAGAGCTCAATATGCTGGAAACAATTTACAGCACAGATTTAGGAGTGGAAATACCCGGTTGGTTATTCTCTACAGAGTTCCCAGTAAACGCTTAACGTGAATATTAATCTGACCTATTTTAACCGAACGTACCTTCCTTTAGGAATATGTGAATTCAATTTTAGTTTAAGGTCTTAAATCGTAAACTTTTAGTCATTTTAGAAACGTGACCGTATTTTTTTTATTATGTACCTATTTGAATATAAATCTATTTTCTAAAATCTTTTTTACATATGAATGCTCGAAAAAACTTGTTATGAAATTTTATTATACAACTAACGTCTGTCTGCCAAAGCCTCCTGCTTGAGGCTTAAAGCAACGCGGACTTCGTAGCGAGTCGACTTGCTTTAGTATTTCCCCTCTGCCAAACAATTTGCGCCAGTGCTCATATTCGTTTTATAAAACTAGTTGCAATTGGATTAGTCGTCAGACTAAATCTAGTAACTCACCTGAAGAGATCTCCGTGAATATGCCGAATTGTTCCGTATTATGCTGCAAAAAGAGATCTAACACGTCAAACGTACAAAGATATATTGTTTCCTTTCACATCTAAGGTATTTAGAATCACATTATCATTATTTACTTCCTTTAAAACATAAAAATGACAATAATCTGAACTGACATTATTTGAAGTTTGTTTACTAATTGACAACCAAGCAACCTCGCGTTGCCATGGTGTTCTGCTAAACTTATCAATGTTGTGCGTCACGTTATTACAATATTTCAATGCAAAATATATCTTTGGGAATGTGAATTGTTCAATGTGTTGTTCTATTTGTTACGTGTTAGTTTCGTAGTGATGGACGATTTTTCATGTACGCATGTGTAAGTGTGCGTTACCTCGTTCCCCCCTCGCCAAATATGACAGAAATTTATGTACCGGACAAGTGCCTGATGACGTCTCCTTTCCGTATTGCTCTAAGGCTTGAGGCATATATTTTTTAAATTTTCGCTTTCAATAAAAACATTTACTGTCTTGTTTGTACAGGGTGGCCACTTTCTGGAAAACCGGGAAAACCGGGAAATGTCAGGGAATTTCACTAGTCATGGAAAAGTCAGGGAATTGTCAGGGAAATTTATTGAAGGTCAGGGAATTTACATCTTCACAACCTGCAAGCCTGGTCACCGAAAAATGAAAACCCGCGAAGATACAGCGTCAATGTTTGGGCATCGTTAATTTGCCTGTTGCGTCCGTTACAAAAAATAGGGAAAAAATAAAGATCATGAATTTATTGTACATCATTAGAAAGAGGATAGAGCACAGAATTTTTTAAAACAATTTTAAGAACGTGGGTCTCATTAGTTTTTTTTATTGCAAATCAAAATTCATCTTTGACTAAATTTTTACATGTTGTATAACATTTGAAGGTCAGTAAAAAGAAAACTAGCAGTAACATGTCAGTAATTTTAACTCTGACACAACCGTGAAACGTTACACATCACGATGCAATAAACATTTCATCTCTTTTGCACTTACTTTTTTTTTATTCAAATTTAAACGCGTCGGCCCTGTAAATTCTTTAAAAACAACAAAAGAAAGAAAAAAAATACACGTGGGCCAAAAATTTTTTTAGAGGGCGTAGAGGGATAGAAAATAACCCCACCTATCCGCCATTTTAATTTGGCAAACGATGGACCAAACACCCTGTATATTTCATCCTTATTTTATTACATTTAACCCTTAAATGCATAATGATGTATATACAGGGCTATTTTCTATTGAGTGCACAAACTTTCAAAACGTATTAGGTATCGTTAATAGATCCCGAAAAAAATATAAAAAAAATTTTTTTTTTTGCAAATTTTATCTCTTATTTTTAACATCCCGTAAACTTGAATAAAACTTGCTGTGCTGATCGTACCTACCGCGCGACTACCTTCCTGTGCGCCTGCGCGTGCGCTGCGACTCGCTCTAACCTAACCCGTCCGTTCAGTCTGCGCCGTGCTTTCAAGGTGGGCGCATGTGTGTCGTTCCCGCGCTCGCGACGTTACGCGCTCACCCTCTGCGATCGCGATCGATAATTAGTGAAAATGTACACCAACAGAGAGTTTTACGAAGTGAAAGTGTTGAGGACCTCAAAAATAAAATTGTGCGTGCGTTTGATGAACTCAAAAGTGAGAACTACCGGACTGTACTAGGACGACTCGAAAAAAACATTCAAAAACGTACGAGACTTTGTTTAGAACAAGAAGGTAATCATTTTGAACATTTGCTTAAGTATGTCGATTAGTGTTGAGAAAAAGGACTCCAGTAATTAGGCTAGGTTAGGTTTTGATTGTGAATGATTCTAAAAAGCTGATTCCAATTTTTTAAATACGCCTAAATGAAATTACCGGTTTTCAAATCACCATACCTCATGAGCCTAATTGTTTTGTTATTAATGTTTTATTTTGATGGTCCTAAGCCCATTTAAGTATGAAGGAAAAATTGGTTTCACGTAACGCTGTAACTGCCCGCGTGTTTGTGTGACAGGTATGGTCAGCACAAACCAAACATTTTTAATGAATAAATTCAGATGCAGTTATTTTTGTTTTTTTCTACTAAACCGGGTTAAACAAAAAAACACGGGTATTTTTAATTTCGATAACCATCACATTCGCAAAGTTTGTGCACTAAAAATAAAATAGCCCTGTATGCATCATATATTTGATGGCCCGTGCAGCAATATGCAGCTATCCAAAATCACATTTATTTTTTTAATAAATGTGACATTTACGTGTTAGATTCCGAATACATCCATAAATATTTTTGGCAAAATTGTATTTAAAAAAAAGTTATTAGATTTTTTGAGCAAAATGGTGGCAATTTTGAAAAAGTTAAATATTCAAGGTTTTCGTTGAGTGTGTTTATAACAGTTTTTAACAAAATAAGTATAGTACATTACACAACTAGGGTGGTAATACAAAGAAAGGCCGAGATCGCAGAAGTTTGCAGCCCTCGGGCAAGCGAGGGCCGTAAATATGCGATCGAGGGCTTTCTTTATTACCTCCCGTGTTGTGTACATCATTTTATGTCTACACTTGGCCAGAAAGCGGCTTTACATATCATAGCACATATCATAAAGATTACAAGTTTACTAATTTTTTTTTAATATTTTTCTAGTATTTATTACGCCATTAGGTATCCACATATTTTTTTTTAGTAAAGATAAAAAAAATCATGCCTTTAAGGGTTAAGATTATAGTCAGGGAAAAACTAGAAAAAACGGCTGGAAAACCGGGAAAAGTCAGGGAATTTTGATTGTTGTAAATAGTGGTCACCCTGTTGTAAACATTCAATTTTGTGGTGGTTAATACAGTTATTCTTAAATTTCAGAAGTTGTTGAAGAACCCAATGAAGACTATTCAAACGATGAAGAAGGTAAGATAGAATTTTGAATCATTATTAGGTATTCATTTTCTTATGTTCCTAGTGTAAATTGGTGTTTTTTTTTTAGATGAAGAGGAAGAAGAAGAGCGATGTGCAGCAATAGTAGAAACGGATTTTGATTTCAATGACTTCGTTCAAAGGTACATTTTGTCTTTGCCTATATTAAACACCTTAAATGCCTTATGACATTAAATTCGCCGTTTGTACTTTCCTGTATTGTGCAATAAAGTGTGAATAAATACATTATATGAAATTTCTTCGGGTTTGTTATGTGCAGACCTAGGAATGTAAGGGGCAAACGCCTGACAGGTACTAGAGGTACGTAGAAATTCTTTTTCTAGAGCGAATTCACTTAGCTGTGTACCTGACGAACAATACTCATTGTCTGCATTGTTAACTGTGGCCACCACTACCACTTCGAAATGTAAGGCATTATAAGTGCAAATAGCTTTTACACTAAATTAGTCTTTAAAAATATTTCTCTTTATTGAGTTAATAAAATTTGACAAAAATAAAAACCAAAGTTCCGAAGTGGTAGGCTGGGAGTCACTGTCATATTATAACTTCACACGATTTTTCAGATTTTGCAGCCCCAAAGTGGTAAGCGCATGCGCCTCCCTCATGGAAGGCTACGAGAAAAACCTGCCCCACACCAACCACTGCATTACGAAGATGCTGCATAGGATAGCGTGGGATTGTAAGCGGCCGGCAATGCTGTTCCAGGCTTCTTTGTTCTTAGTATTTCAGAAGATAATCAACGACCCTATGCCTCAATTCAAGGTACATACATCTATCTTCTATCTAATAAATTTGTAGAAACTTTTTGTTTATTCGCGCATCACGCAAGACTACTGGACATATTTCCTTATAATTTTGTATACAAGTACATTGTGATCCTGTGCATAGGGTACTTTTTATCCGACTTTTCGATCAAGAACGGCGTTGGCGGCGCCGGCAGTACTGAATAAAAGTTATATTTCGATTTAGAAATGTATTCCGGTCATACATTTCCAGACAGCCTTCGACCTAGCTCTTATTATTGCCGATAAAGACCAATTTTAGCCGTCGATTAGTCCACGAAAATAAACTCTTGGAACTGGTTGCGAAGCCAAACATTATTTTAGTAGTTTGCTTAGGCCTGATTCAATACCCAGATAAATATTTTAGTTTTAGCTCGTCTCTTTCGTGTAACAAAGAAATAAAAGCTGCGGACTAAAATTAACGTAGTTGCTAATATATTATATGGCGTTTGAAAAATCAGGCAGCAAACAGTCAAAGCTATAAGTTTAAATTAAGTCGCACTTTCGTCCTCGAGACCAAATAATAATTTATGGTAATAACTCATTTCGTTTCCTTCAACTGGCAGGAGTTGGAGAAGTTCGCTATATTTATATTAAGGAAATTTACCGAAGTCGCAAAGAAAAATCCTAAAGTTTTTATTGAGCTGCTTTTCTGGACTAACTCGAAAGACGCCATCGACATTGAATGTGGATACGACCTATACTCGGATCAGAAGTAAGTAGCCTCAATTTTAGAAAAATTACATATTTCCTGTTATTTTCTTTTAGTATTGCAATTTGTATACAAGAAGATCTATACAGAATGAAGTAAGTAGGTACTTATATACCTAGAGTGTCAAATAAACAGCCAACAATAAGTGATGGGACGTTCGGGAATATTCCCATGTTGTATGAGCATAAGTATTTATTCCTCAATCAGGGATGTTTTCTACCTTTTTAAGTATTTAGTCGGCCTATAATACAAGCATTTTTCTTTTATTTTTAATTAGCAGCAGCAGTATTAAATACAAGCAGTTATTAGTTTGCGCCTAGGTTGATTTGTGTTAGATGGCTCAGCAATACCTATTTTATTTATTTAATTCTATTTTCCGCATTAGAAATTGGGTAAGCACAATGTTTGAACGTTTGTAATGTTTAATGGTGTCAAATTTCAAAACATATTTTCTGTAATAGGGATAGAGTGGGCAAAGGTGTCTGGAGCGAAGAGCAAGAAGAAGAATTACGGAACTTATATATGGAAAATCAAAGAAATCCTCAAACGGATCAAGGTATTTTACATTTTTATCGCAATTCGCCTGCAAAAGTTTAATTGCAAATAATTAATTCAATTAATACTATAAATTGATTTATTTCGTCCTCTTTGATTTTTAAATGGGTTACATTGCCGCCGCGAGTAAGGACTCGAAACGTTTATTGGAAATTAATTAAATTACCGGATACAATATTTTTTATTACCAAATACTTGCGTGAAAAGCACGGATATCTGTTCCTCAGTCTATGACTTATTCAAGTTATTTGTTAATTTTTCATAATAACAAATAACTTAAATACATCAGGTAGTACCCTGCAATACAAACCTGCGATAGGTTTATATGACTAAATCGATTTTACTTACTGTTTCTCTTAGAGGTATGGTCAAGAAGAAAATAATGTATGGTATTTTGAATGTTTAGCCTTAGACTGGCAAAAAGGTAGACCCACCTGATGGAAAGTGGTCTCCGCCGCCTAGACATTTGCAACACCAGCCGCTTTATGCGTTTTAATGCCAACGTTGTTGCGATCTATGCCACAGACATTAATTTCAAAATGCATAAATATATATTATTAGACGTGGCTGTATCTAACGTTGCCGTAGCCGTTGAATATATTTTATTCCATTTAATAGACGTAATCGACTGGATCCTTGAAAACCTGATCGACCAAACCCGAACACGGCGGGGCGTCATCAAGAAACTGAAAGAACTTGGTCTGATTTTCAACGCGCCCACGAAACGAAGCAACAAAGAGCGACAGCGGGAGAGGGTACCCAAAGAATTTAGCGAAGAGGAAGATCAGATGCTTAGGGAACTGTGGGAAGAATTAGGTGATTCCACTGGTAAGTAACTAAAGATTTCTTCATGATACATAGGTACCGAGTAGAATGAAACGAGGGATTTTCCTGAAAATATAGTGTCATATATTTGATGTAGAACCGACCTGCTATAGTTAAATGCTTGTATATAATGAAGAAAAACAAAACTATCAAAATAATATTTTTTAATATTTGTTCAACCCTAATGTTTCGCCGCCGCTGTCGCCGGGTCTTACTATACGGGCGATTCTCCGAGCGTTTTGACCGCGCGGGTTGACAATCATTATTGTCCGACGATTATTTACTATAACGAAAGGACAAATCGTGACAATTTTGATAAAACTAGATTTAACCTCGGGGCTGTTTTTCGGTTTCATAAAAAGTTAACTCTAGGCATCGTTTTTTTTTAACAATATTTACTTAGACAATAATGACCAAAATAAAACGCCGTAAAAACGCTGAATATTGGCCCATACGCGCTCCGCCCGCGTATGACTTCTAAATAGGGTTGAAACACGCAGTTTTTTGCATGAAACTTTAACAAGCTATAACTTGAAAACGGTGATAGATATTAACATAAGTCTATTTGGACAAAAGAATGTACTTAGGCTAAACAATGCCACATTTGCAGAAAAGCCCTTCGTTCCGTTCCACCCGGTATATTGTTATCTTTATTAAATGGTAACATTTCAGAAAACGCAAACTAATGCTACCTACCTATTGCATAAATGCTTGTTTTAAGAAACCTTTTGTTGACCGAGCGAGCGCGAAGTGTCTCCGTTTGAGCTTGGGCAGAAATGCTTTCTTATGTCTGTCCGTTTGGATGCCCAGCTGTTCTACTCTATAAGTAGTATTTCTATTTCTCATCCGATTCTCGTGAGATTTTGTGAGCGGGTTCAATAATTACATAGATATTTCTGGTTGATCCAGTTTTTGGAAATTTTGAAAATGGCGGAATCGTGGGTTTGACTGACTCGCAAAAGTCGCAAAGTCTACAGCTCACAGCGCCACTAGTATAATATTCAACGATCCGATATACATATTTAAGGATACAATAAAGGGTAGATATTGCATCGTATCGTAATATCTCCGGACAAGTTAATAACTAAATATTTTTACTAAAAATAACCCGACCGCGGTGCACTTTAAAATTGCATTAAATCCGCCAGTTTATTTTAACGAACTTCATAGCCATTGACACTCGCGCCATCAAGACGAATCTAATGATGTATCATTTATCAAAATCGGTTGTGCCGTTGAGTAGTTACGAGCAGACAGAGGAACGGACATACATACATAAATACATACATACACATACACATAACCCTCCTTTGGGCTTCGCCGCAGTCGGGTATTCATTTCAGCGATTGGCAAGATTTCTGTGTTTCTTAGAGTCCTTAGAGTGTAATTTTAGATAGATGTAACTGCTAATCATTTATTCATGCGTTATTTTTTGAAATCTCGTAAAGTTAAAGCATTAAGGCGAGGTGAGACCAGAATCGGGCACGGAAGCCTAGTTTCCAAATCATTTTTAGAGCACTTATTTGACTCTTAGGTCACTGTAAAACATATATAATAATATTCAGAACTGTATCTAGGGCTTCCTCTCACTTAGAACACGATAGCGAACACTTCGCTCGATAGAAAAGTAGCGCGAAAACACTATAAAATAAAGTATTTTTTTCATTTTTTTTCATTTTGTTCATCACCAGTTAGTTACCTTTTCTGACAAAATTAATACCTGACAATCATGATTTCACAGTCATGCAGGGCATCCTCTCATGTTTGGGTTGATAACGTATACTTTTATGTTAGAAATCGAAGATAATCTGCAATAATCTGCATTCCGCCCGACCCTAGTTTGTATGTGAAATGCGAGCCAGGTCCTACCGCGCCTTAAAGGAAAAGTAGATAATTTATTCATTAATAGGTCTGGTGCTGGACTATTTCTTGTGATAAACGCATTTTGTCTATTTTCTCTACTTATATGACCACTCGACCACAGTATAATACAGTAATTTTTATTCCTACAAAAGGTGCATCGCGCGCTTGAATGTGTGCGCGTTGTGTACGAACAGACTACAAGCAAAATATTAAGAATGCGCGAGAACACTCCAGTATGGATCGCACTCACACAGACGCGCGATCGTAAATACGTGTCGCGCGCTCCTAAACGGCCGACATTAGACTACTTGGTTGTCTTTATACTTTGACTCTACTCTCTATTTATTTGGCGTATGAGGGTGGGCACGTTAAACCCACGAAGCATGCGCAAAATGAATACTAAAAATAAAACTATATTGGATTATTGTTAACTCGATTATTTCCAAAAAATGTGTCAACTACAGCGTCTAGATATAATTATTATTTTAAATGCTGGTATAATTTACGAATGCTACTTATACGGGCTTTTAGTGCCAACCGCACAATCGTGCCTTTCGGCTTGCCTGGGGCCGTTCACCCCGCCGACGGAACCCTCCGTAATTGCCGCTAGTTACAAACTCTTAATTATTTGAATAATTTATTGATTTACAATTTATTATTATTTCATGCAACACTTTGTTCAATAAGCTTTTGAATTATTTAATTCTTTTCCTGAGTCATATATTGATGATTATTTAGATACAAAAACCTGCTAACTCTCAATTTTATCTTTTCCAACACGTCGACATTTACAATATCGACGATCAAAAATTATAATTATTCAGTTCCTTCCTCCCGCTTCCGTTCATCCGCTATTCTTAGCGGATCTGAAGGAGTCTACATTGAGTTAGTACACACTGTCAATATTGAAAATGCAACGCTATAGTTATTTATGACACGCCTGGCCATAAAGTGGCTTTTACCGCACGCTACCCGTACTGATGAAGCCGCTTTCTGGCCAAGTATAGACATAAAATGATGTACACAACACGGGACGTAATAAAGAAAGCCCTCAATCGCATATTTACGTCACTCGCTTGCAGCTCGGGCCGCAAACATCGGCGATCTCGGCCTTTCTTTGTTTCACCACCCTAGTTGTGTAATGTACTATTATAGACTTCATTATTTTGCATAAATCTGCTGTGGTCCAATCTCGTTCCTCCCATTACAGATCCGATGCTTCTAATAATGGGTCGGATGCCGCGCAAACGGCAGAAGCGCAGCTTTGTCGAAAGGCTATTAGAGTTAGGCATAATAGACGATAAGAAACAGTGCCGCAGGAAGAGGCAGAAGGGATCTATGAAGAGCAAAGGCATGAGAGATGGTGATAAAAGCGAAAATGATAAGTCGAGCGGTGAGTACTTGGCGTTAGGATTATTGATATATTTGTATGTATTTCCTTTACCGTGCCGAAGGCGAAGCTTAGAGACCCTTTAGATTATTCTTGTATTTGTTTTTGTTATGTTATGATATATTTTATTTTAATACAAGGGCAAAAGACATCGTTGTCATAATATAAAACCTACTCATTATTTGTTGTTAATTTTGCATCGACTCCGCTACCCAAAGGTTGTCTGGAAGAGAGCGCTCTTTAGAAATAAGACGGTCTATTGTGTATCATTGTTTTTAGGGTTCCGTACCTCAAAAGGAAAAACGGAACCCTTATAAGATTACTTTGTTGCCCGTCTGTCAAGACCTTTTACTTCGGGAACGCGTGGAGTTATCGAGATGAAATTTAAATCATACACTCAGGTCTATGGTCCCTTGAAGCTGTGAAAAAATCAAGCTTCTGAGTTAACGTGAAAAAATGATACTATAGTTTATGCCGCAAAAAAACGTAAATTTTCAGAGTACTTTCCGTTGACCTAGAATTATGAATTAATCGGGTGTGAAATTTTGATGCTTTTAAGCTTTCTAAATTGAACTTTGCGTTAAACCACTACATATAATGCAAATAAATGTTCTTTAAGCCCCATTTAGACGGAGCGAGAACTTGATCGTTTGATCGATCGATTGAACTCATCGTCTAGGTGCGATAGTCCAGCCCGAAATGTAACGAAACTCGCATATGAATTCTCGCCTCGTCTAAATGGAGCCTTTTCATAGTCGTACTCATACTCACTCATACTCATACTATTTTGAATTCACAGACTCCTCTTCCGGATCATCAGCTCAGTCAGACTCAGATGATGATTCACGGCCTCCAACTCCTGTAAAAGTAAAACTGGCTAATAAGACTCCCTCAAGGCCCAAAGAGGCGTCAAAAGCTAAAAAGCCAAAGAAAACACCAGCAGTTCAACTTAGTGCCAACGAAATTGCCAAGCTATTGGTTACTGCTGTAGACAATGGTAAATATAACCTCAAAGATTAACTAATTAGGTACTCTGTTTCGTAACATTACTGGTTAATAATTCCTTTGTTAATTTTACTTACTTTAGGTTTTACGGAACCCTTAAAATGGATAGCAGAAAATTTAGAAGAAATAGCGCTTGACCAAGAAGCCGAAGGTTACGACCCTACGGCCGAAGGAATCCCACTAGTGCCCTTATCCTCGGATTGCGTGGAAGCCATGGATAACGAATTATTCAAGAAAGTACTGATGGGAGTGGGGATAATGCCACCCAGTGATGAACAAGTAAGTATACCATAAAGCACAAAAGTAGCTTGCGATTACCTAAACATAGCTATGACAAAAATATAACTATACAGGGTGACTGGAAATTCGCCGTATTCCTTGATAGGGGTTTTTCTACAGTTCATTTGCAATGATTTAGGCCCAGTCAACTAGGGGTCAAAACTCCTTGGTTTTCGAGATGAAAAAAAAGTTGAAACGGTGAAATTCCAGTCACCCTGTATAAGTAAGTTCAACCGGTTAGTTAAATTCTGTTAACAGTTCTTTTAAATAATACCAATTCAACTATATAAGTAAATATTTAAATCAAAGTTTGAATACAAACATGAAACTTGTGTTTTTAAAGAAATAAAACATAGTATTTTATACTGCTTTGTTTACTTACTAGGAAGCATATTGGCGAATACCTAGCAGTTTACACTTTGAGACGATTAGGAAGAGACGCGAAATTGTAATTAAGGCGGTAAATAAGGAGCTTATAGTAAATCCAACAGTAGATGAAACCGTTGAAAATGTCCCCCGAGTAAATTCTGAGAACGAAGACTCTAATGCGAACGCTGAATCGAGCGATGACGACGACTTGTTCGCCAACTTGAGAAAAATGAGGGAAAATAATGAAGAAATCGTAAAAAGCGCTTCAAACATCGATGTCCAAAGGAGACAAAAAAGAAGTCGTAGCGTGGATTCTGACGAATCGAATAGTAGGGAGAAATTGCAGAAAATTGATGAGGAAGTGGAAACGAACGGTGACAAAAACGACGATGACAGTGAGGACATTCTGTCGTTTGCTAAGAAGACGTTGCAAACCGATTTGCCAGATACAGAGGACTTTTTAAGCGGTTTACCAAAAGCTGATACCGGTAAGTTCTGTTCTAAATGGTGTTTATGCCACACCTGGCCATAGAGTAGCTTTTGCCGCACGCTACGCGTACGGAAAAAGCCGCTTTCTGGCCAAGTGTAAACATAAAATGATGTACACACCACGGGAGGTAATAAAGAAAGCCCTCGATCGCATATTTACGTCCCTCGCTTGCAGCTCCGGCCGCAAACATCGGCGATCTCGGCCTTTTCTTGTTTTACCACCCTAGTTGTGTATGTACTATTATATGAGTTATAACCCACCGCTAGCCTAGCCTAAATTGCTCGTCTGCCGATCCGATAGGATAGGTATAATAGTATTTTATGCAACAGTTGTATAAGTGGGTTCAAAAAATGCGAATTGCGTGAGTTGCGATACGAGCCGCGAATGCGGCGAGTATCGCAAATAGAGACGCAATGAGCGTTTTTTGACTTAATTATACAACGTTGCATACAATACTTTTTCTACGACGAGGTTTCAAATTATAAAATACAAAATTAATCATAACCTGGAAACAAGGCAAATATGACGTTTGACTGTTTTTTTTTTTTTTTAATTTATTAGGAGCATTGGCAACAAGGCCATCCGCTTAAACCAGAAAACAAGACAGTCAAGTAACATAAGAGAGTACATATTACACATTGTACGTTTGACTGACAGTATGTGTCTATGGTAAACTTTTTTTTTTAATTTAAAATATACTTA
This sequence comes from Eudemis profundana, assembly GCA_947034925.1. Taxonomy (NCBI): domain Eukaryota; kingdom Metazoa; phylum Arthropoda; class Insecta; order Lepidoptera; family Tortricidae; genus Eudemis; species Eudemis profundana. Next base: position 15,988,805 of record OX344801.1, read on the forward strand.
AATTATAAATACTTTTTTTATGTTGGCATAAATGAATTTAGTTCGGAAAGTTTTGTTTTTCTTAAATTTAATTGTTTGTTAAGTTGGTAGTTGTGCATTTTTACCGTAAAGTTAAAATTGAGCGCTTATTCTTTGACCTAAGTTTAATCTAGATTTAAAAGTCTGTGGCTGCTAGCAATAACGTAAAGTGACTATAACGACACTAGTGCTGTTATGGGGAATAGAGTATAGACTTCTCTGAACTCATATTATGTATGTTCTTATATTAGTGTTCGTGACCAAGTAAAAGACAGATAACAGTACAGGAGTAGAAAAAAATACCTAATTAACAAAATTAGGAACATCAAAAGGAACGCAGAATTTAAAAATGCTCTAAAAACTTATCTCGTTGAAAAGGCCTACTACAGTATCAACGAATATCTAAACGATGATGTGCAATAAGTTTTAGAGAACACTGTAACTAGATACTAATAATGTATTTATAGACAAATTTTAGCTTAGTCTGTAAGTAACTAGTTTGTAAGGAATCAATTGTATACCCTAGCCCAGGGTAGAGCATAGCGAAACTTAAAATGTACCTACCTACCATCTAGCATAAATCATTAATATATGAGATTATGTGTATGGCTATTGTTCACAAATAAAGTATTTGAAATTTTGACCTACCGTACTTTCAATAAGTATTGTTTAAAGTATACTAAAATACTTCAAATTAACGCTAAATAGTCACCGTATTTTGTAAAGGACCGATTTTGCTTGGTTTGTTGCAGATGACAGTGAAGATGACGACCAAATAGTTTTGCCGGCGAAACGAGACAAGAGGCGGCGAGTAATCATTGACGATGACTCAGACTAAACACCGTTATTTATGTTACAAATGTATACAGTTAATAAAAGACTGTAAGTAATATAAACTTTTTGTTTTCTAATCCTTCCCCCTAATCAGACAGTTGGGTGTTTTTTTTTAATTGGCTGGATTCGTCTGCCCCTTGGAGAATCGAATGTTCAACCAGAAAGTATTTTATAGGGATAGGTATTATAATTCAAATTTGTTTTTGCTTAGGCAAGCTTCTACTTTATCGTGGGGAACCTTGAATGAAATATCAAACAGAAATTACGCCCTTTAAATATTTACATTTTTTCGTGAGCAAAATTTTGAACGTACAATATTTTCACTAGATATTTTTTCCAATAGAGGTGTAAACCGGGACTTATAACGTTTTGCACAAAAACCATTTCTAGGACGTCGCCCAGTTGTCAACCAGTTATGAATCATACAACATTCAGATTTCATTTTTAACAGTGTTTACAGTCGGTTTGTTTATCACTTATTGTTAGTACATAACTTATTGAGTCGTGGTTATTTAACGCGATCATTTCTATTTAATGTGCCATTGATACGTGTTTTACTCAGTAATACGGA